>CM062810.1:459312052-461712052 GCA_031772625.1 Pinus tabuliformis
GAAATGAAGGTTTACTTTCGAAATCTTGAAAGACTCGTGGGAGTTTTTCATTTTTTAGTGAGGTTGACACAGGAAAAGAACTATCCTCAAAACCCTTGTTTCCATTTTTTTAAATGAGGTTGACACAAGATAAGGAACTATGCTCATGACTACTCTCTACAATCTACCTATATATCCTAAAATCTACCTGATTCATTTTTTAATGAGGTTGACTCAGTAACAGGAACTATCCTCTAACACCCTGTCTCATTTTTTAACGAGGTTGACACAGGAACAAAACTATCCTCGCTTCTACTCTCTACAATCTACCTATATAACCTACCCTTGTTTCATTTTTTAAAGAGCTTGACACAAGACAAGGAACTATGCTCAAGACTCCTTGTTTCATTTTTTAATGAGCTTGACACAAGATAAGGAACTATGCTCTAGAAGTTCACATGCCCCCAGCATAATGATGCAAAGCGAGGTACATGCCCCCCAAGCTTCATTGCATTCAACTAGGTGGATGGAATGAAGCTTTACTTTCAAGATTTAACTTGAAAAGGGAGTTGTTTCATTTTTTAAGGAGGTTGACACAAGAAAAGAAATATCCTCATACCTGATTCATTTTTTAACGAGGTTGACTCAATAACAAGAACTTTCCTCTGCGCAGCCTGTTTCATTTTTTAACGAGGTTGATACAGGGAAAAAAAACTACCCTCGCGCACTGATTCATTTTTTAACGAGGTTAACACAGGAAAAGAACTGTCCTCAAACTTGATTCATTTTTTAACGAGGTTGACTCAGTAACAGGAACTATCCTCTGACCAACTGATTCATTTTTTAACGAGGTTGACACAGGAAAAGAACTGCCCTCATGATAGCCTGTTTCATTTTTTAACGAGGTTGATACAGGAAAAAACTATCCTCGCGACTCACTGATCATGGCTTCCAACTGGAAGAAAGACATGTCAATGGACACACCTTGATCATGGCTTACAAGAGGTCTTGATCAGAAGGAAGAATAGTTCTCTGGAAGGAACACATGTCAAGGGACTCCAAAGGGATAAGAACATCGTGTTCAAATAATCCCATAGAGTTTTCCATGTCAATTACAGGATCTAAATCAAAGGAAGATGAGCAAACAATGAGAGGCTCACTTACATCGGTAACTGAAAACATGGGACCAGTTGCCACATAATTAACCCGTGGCAGGGTAGATACCACTTTAGAATCAGGAACATTTAGGGCTGTCATATTATTGGTAGTTGAAACAAGACTAGGGAATGAAAGCTAGTCTACAGTCACAATATTTCCATTGTGAGGGAAAGACATCACGCAAAAGAGTGTCGATACGACAGCTTTCATTGCATAAACATTGTCTCGCCCAAGGAGTAAATTGAAATCCAAGGGACCTCGAACTACTATAAGATCAATACAGACAGTTTTACCTTCCAAGGTAATGGAAAAATTAGGAAGGATCCCTAGAGGTTCACTAATGGTTTTGTTAAAAGCTTTTAGATTCTGCGTAATAGGCGCAAGCTGAGGAGATCCCAAAGCTTTCCAAGCAATTGAGGATAAAATACTAACAGAAGCACCTTCATCTACCTGTGTGCGATGCATGTCCCTACCGCCAACCTTGACAATGATTTGGAAAGGGATGGAGGAAGGAAGACAATGTTCTGTCAATCTATTCCAATCAAAGGAAAAGACCTCAGTACTTGGAGGGGGTTCCATAGAAACAGGTGAAATGCCCCCCGGTGTAGAGGAATTTGATGTAACAAAAAGAACCTGAGCGGTATGAAGTTCACTCTCTAAAGGGAAAGTGGGATCGACTGAATGTGAAATTGAATCGACCACTTGATCAACTAATGGATCATCAACCTGAGCGACATGAGTTTCAATCTCCAATGGAAGAGTGTGATCGACTGTACTTGAAATTAGATCAATCACTCCGTCAGTTGACGGTAGGTTGGGAGAAAGTTTACTGTAACCAGTTGGAAATTCTGGCTGTGGAATAGTAAGGTTTTCCAACAATTTTGAGGCTTCATCCATGTGAGGGAAAATGTGAGTTTGATGACTCCCTTTGCATAACTTACAAGGAAACCTAACTTTACCCTTTTCCCAGGAACCTGACTATGACTGGTTGATGGATCAATGGAAAGTTGATGATTTTTTTTTGACCATACTTCCAAGACCTTTAGAACCAGGACAATTGATAAGGAATTGGTCACCCTTACAAAGCCTGCAAGGGTATTTGGGTTTACGATGCATGTTGGAGGTTTCCTCAACACAACTAACACTTACAGTCGTAGTTGGTTGGTTGACTTCTTTCTTATCTTGCTTCTTCTTCTTCTTCTTCTTATTCTTCCCTTTCTTCTTCTTCTTAGCCACCTGGTTACTAGCATCAAGGCTTTTACCAAGCGAAGAGGAAGAAATAGAGGAAGAAAAATTAGGTGAAGAACGTAAAGGGTCAACAGAAGGTTGGTGATGTTGAGATGGTGAACTCTGTTGAGGTGAAGCATTCGGTTGAGGTGGAACAATTGGAGTATTTGGGGCCAACGAAGTTGAAAATAACCATATCGGTAAACCTATTGTAAATCCGGGTAATGACAAAGTATCCATATAAGGAGGACCAACATTTCCAAAGAAAGGAAAAGTACTAGGATTCTCGTTAAGAGGGGTTCCTTGGTCGGTAAATTCCGGAACACTTGCCATTATATTCAACTTCAGTGAATTTAAAACTAAAATTAACAATTCACAATTCACACCTAACAATTAAAATTCACAATTCACACCTATGGTCTCTAAAAGTAAAAACAAACAAATTAACACGCACTATCAAATCTAGGAGTCAAACCACACACAAACAGTAACTTTCCGTACTGAAAACACTAGTTGGTGATGAAATCCAACGTCGCAGAATTCAATACAGAAATGGCGGTTGGAACAGTTACCCCGACAACCTGCTTAATGAATAGACTGGCACAAGTTTCTCCACTAAACCGTCTCGAGTGAAGAGAACCCCCCAGAAAATCCAAGTGAGTCTAGTCGACGTCTACTCCAGGTATAGTGGGATCTTCCCACCACTGTCACCTTAGGAAGAATCCTATAAAATATGGTCACTATGGTTACCAACGGAAACAAATATACCTGGGGGAATAGTCTACGATCCAATACGCACGCAAGGGCAGAGTAACAAGCTCAATCCCCTTGAAGGCTCCTTGACATAATCCAAGGTTTACCAACAAGTGACCCCAGGCTCCTCGACAATGGTTAATCCGAGGTTTACCATTTTTAATACGTGAATATCTGGCATCGTTCCCAATGAGGAAGGATTGATTCCCACACTGGTTCGGACATGATCTCATGCTTCTCCTTTAAGAGGAGCTTTCCCAGAGCATAGATGCAACAATTGGATTTTCTTTCCTACCGCTAGATACAGCTACTTGTTTGTTTTACTGTCTCGGAGAGCTAACTAAAACCCATTCCAAGACACTATCCTAAGCTAGATTGGTGTAAAGAGCCCTAAAAATGTAAAAATTACTAGATGAATTTTAATTAAGCGTTGTGTTATTTAGGTTGTTATTACTCAAAAGGGTAAATGGATATGAAACCAATGGTGTTATGACCTAACCCAAAACTGAATGCAATCGAATATGATAATGTAATCTTTTCAATTCGATGAATCCTAACTAAAGTAAGGAGAGAGTTTCCTTTCACTTCCAACAATGCAAGAAATTGATCACTAAGAGAAAATATAACAAATTCTCTAATGCACTAATTTCATCAAGAAAAACTAATGCAAATCAATTCCAAAAAGTTTTTTTATTTTTATTTTTGTGTTAAAAACAAGCATAAAAATATGTAAATTCAAATCAAAGAAAATTGATCTAAATCTACGATTGATTTTTCAGAATGTAAACTATGCAATTGTAATCTATGCACAATTCACTTGAATAGTATGCAAATGTAATCTATGCACATTTTTCATTCATATTCTGAAAATGAGAATTCTAATTATGCAAATATGATTTATGCAAGAGAATTATCAAACACAAGATGATCCTAATGTAATCTAAGAACCAATCAAGATTGAGACAAACCTCCAAGTAATGACCAAAGGAAATCAAATTAAGAATTTCTGAAAAAAGAGACTCAAAACACCCAATTGATAAAAGCTTAAAACAGGAATGCCAATGGAATTAACCTAAGAAAAGTTCTTGACAAGTCACATGCAGGTCTGGGCAGGGGAAAACAATACCTAAACAAAAACTAAGCTGACTAAAAGAGAAAATCTTAAGTTTTCCAAAATTTTGACAGGGTCCGCAGGCCCACAATTCACACAGGTGCGGTACCGCACTGTGTGAAAAGCAAAAGTGCGGATAGGTCCGCACTGTGTTGCAAGCCAAGGGTGCGGTCCTCTCCCAAAGTTATGAAAAACAAAAAATAATCCTAGATCTACTAAATCTACCCAATTCCACACACAACAAGCCAAAAACAGAAACAAAAACACAGTTTCTCAGTTCAAAGTAAAAACAAGGAAAAAATCAAGTCCCCAGTGGAGTCGCCATTTTGTCACACGGAATAAGTCGATCCTGCAGACAAGATAGACCTTCCTAAAATCTAAAGAAGACCTAATGACAAGCAAACCAATCAGACACTATCTTTCTCTAAATATGCTTTTATAAACAAAGGCAAACAAGTGTTTTAGGGCCTACCTTAAGTCCAACGCAAGTTTGTGGAAGCCTTCGCTCCTTCGATTCCAAATGAGCTCCTTTGTCGCGAATCTGCAAACACAAACAAGCAAACAAATTAGATAGCACCTGAAAAGCCAATATCATAAAACATATTTAACATGAAAGTCAAGGAGTTCATGAAACAAATAACATGAGATACTTGTTGAGAAAAATGAGTTTGATTGTATTAATTCAAAAGAAGAAGAACTTTACAACCTGTGCCTTGACGTTGTACAAGCTCCTCCCAGGGTCCAGCAAGAAGTCTCCTCTACTTTGACAAGTTTCACTCTCTTCCTAATGAAGCCAAAAATGTATGTGATCTCTCCTCTTAAGCTCAACTAGGAAGTCTTAATTTCACCAGCATTTACCCTAAAAAATGTTCAACTTCTAACCTCTCCAGCAACCAGCCCAATGCCTAAATTTATAGTGCAATGGAGGAAAGTTACTAGGTCCTCCTTTAAAGGGATGAAGCCCTCCTTCAAAGGGATAGCTCCTCTCATCAAGGGATTAGCTCCTTCTCTTTTGGGATGCATGAACCACCTAAGAGCGGCCAATCCACGTCAAAATTCCTTCTAGAATCATCTAGAATTAACCCAAAGTGAGTTTTTTAGAATAAATTTGCGCCTTTTTGACTTTCACAGGGGTCCGCACCCACACCTTTAGGGACAGAGCGGGCAGGTCCGGATTTTTTGTAAAAAGAGGGTGCGGGACCACAAGCAATAGTGAGAGAAAGGATGGAACCAGAGTTTTATTGATTTTCAATGTCTTTCTCTTAATTTCAAAGCTTGACTTGAAGTGCTGAGGTCTGAGACTTGCTTAGGAGGATAGTACAAGTGATGATAGACCCATACTGACTGCAAATAATCATGGTGACTATATTTTATTTCAGTTTTATTATGTATGTGATTTATGATTATGATCAATGATGATTACATGTGATCTATGATTCTAGTTTATGATGGTTACATGCGATTTATAATTTTGATCAATGATGGTTGTCTCTTGAGCTAACTTGATGTGATATGTTTATACATGGTGATTGGGTCAAAGATACTAGTTTGTCTTGTTGTGACAGGAAGCAAACCTAATTGCAAGTGAACCTTGTTGGCAAGCCACCAATGAGGCATGATTTGAAGTTATTTCAATTTAGTTTGAATCTAATGAAAATTATTTTCTTGGTCGAGGAAAGCATGAAATGCATGATTGGGTGTTCAAAAATGATGGAAAGCATTAGCAGAAACAACAAAAGGAATCAAAACGGGCAACAGTATAGTGGTAAAGCATTCAAAAGCAGGGACATTTTACGACATTGGTTCCCAATAGTGTTCATTGATTTCCACGAGCATGTTATGACCGATATGATGGTTTGAGGTAAGGATATGCCTTGGTTTCTGGACCTTCCATCATGAGGAAACCTTCACGAGGGATGGACTGCCTGGGATGGGGGTGCAGTGAAACTTGGAAGGTGTGTGACTGTACAAAAGGAGATGACTAGATTTCCCAAGGGATTGTGTAGCAGAGAAGGGAAGGACGAGGATATGTTTTTTTTGGTCATTAGCGTTGCGAGACAGAATAAAATGCACATTCGAAGTGTGCCTGTAACAATGAGTCACTAACTATTCACTCAAATGACAACTGGCATAGGATTGTAGCGTTGGACATTAGATGAAACTTTGACTTTGACAATGGATTTTGGACTTCTTGGGAATGAGGTGAATCATGGTACTACTTTTGAGGGTGGAGGTGTGAGCCTCTAGAATCCCTTGTTGATTGATATGGACATTGTATCCTTTTATTTGTTTTTAAGAAAATGTGTATATGTGTATATTATTGTAAATATTGTATCAAGTTGGTTTATAAATTTCCACAGACAGTATGGTTATTTGTTGGTTGAAGAAAGTGTGATTAAGTATATGTGGTTGTTATTTTAAATACCATAATGAGCTATGTTATAAAGCTCCAGTAAATGGTATGATTCTCATGTTTCAACAGTGGTCATTGTAAATACTACAATGACCTAAGTTATAAAGCTTCATGGGTAGTATGTTCGGTTCCAACGGGCTTTCTAGTTGTAGGTGTCATTGAACACCAAGGATGGTGTTCCCCCAATGGGGAGGGTTTTCTAACGGCCCCAAGTAAAAATCCATGTAAAACAAAATATAATACCAAGGTCATGGGACACGTATTCCAAGTAGAATGGTGGGAAAAACATCCTAGTGGGTATTCATTTGGTTTATTATGGTTAAGGAAATTGGCAAAGGTAATGGAAAAGACTTTGCAAAGGCAAAGTGGGATTCATTGGGATTTTATTTATTAAAATAAAGGAAATTAGAAGAAAAGGAAGGTGAAAGGTCACCGGTTGCATGTGAGAAGGAAATTGAAGGAAAAAAATGGAAATTGAAGAAAATAGAGGCCTCATTGAGAAAGTGGCTTTTGAGGATCAGTTGGAAAGGTTTTTGCTTAGGCTTGGTCAATGTAGCTTTTGATCATTTCAGTTTTGGAGCTCCTATTCTATTCTCTCTCTCTCATACTCTAGGACACTTATAGTTTTCTTAGAGCACTCTTGGAGGGTGTGGCATGCTTGGATGCTTGGATCAAGAAGGCAAAGGAAGAGTATGAAAGCGGAAGAGGACATCGGGATTAGCAACTACATTGGGTTTTTCTTATAGGTATCGAGTTTCATGTATGTTTTCCTCATTATTTTTGGCATGAATTGAAAATCCATGTGGTTTATTGGTCATGATTTGTCATCGGCATGGAGGATTGCCTATATTCACAGTTGATTTTCCTGGCCTTTCCATTTCCTGGATAACCATGGTATTTTTTTTTTACTTTTGTTTTCTAGTTTCTTGTTCCTTTGGATGTGGGTTTATTTATTAGTTCCTCAAAGCCTTGGTTGGACAAATGCTCTGGAGCTCTGTAACAGCTTGGGTTGAGTTACTAGTCCTGGAGCCTTGGTTGGACAAACGATTTGGAGCCTGGTGGCAACTGTGAGTTGAGTTACTAGTCCTGGAGCCTTGGTTGGAAAAACACTCTAGAGACCGGAAACAGTCATGGGTTGAGATAGTAGTCCTAGAAGCCGAGTTGGAACAAATGCTCCAGAGCCCTAGACAGCTTGGGTAGAGACCAATCTGGTGATGGTTAGCGATGTCCAATCGTGAGGTGGAATAACTGGTTGATGGTTGAGGTGGTTTGGCTTCTGAAAGCCCTGGTTCGGTTTGATGGATTTTTTTCATGATATCCCATAGGATATGGCATGGGGATGACTAACTGAAAGAAATATTTCGTTCAACCTAGCCTACGGTCGGGTGGTTCATGGAAGTACCATACTTGGTCAGCTTATGAAATCATCAATAAGAGCTCTCTTTCTCCTTGGTATTTTATGGGTAAATATACTTGTTTATATGTGGCTTATATGGCTATCGTTTCCCTATTATTTTTGTTGTTATTATGATGGTTATGAACATGTATTATGACAATGGCTATGTATGGTTGTCCTCATGTTTTTACTTGTAAATGAGTAAATAATTTATCTATGGCCTAATAGATGAAATTGCAACTGATTTGTTGAGGCATCTATGCTTCTTAGCGATTCTCAGATAAGTATGAGACCCCTATGCTTAGTTCTGTTGTTAAGACATGGACCTTTCATGTTTGTGACATGTTTAACGAAATGCCTATCATAACTAGTAGGGGTCTAATCTAGTCCTTGTCAATATTTTTGAAAATGTATCATGGTTTTGTTGTGTAAATTCATTTTGAAGGTTTCATTGAGTTATGGGTAGTGACCTGGGCCTCAAAAAGTGACACAAATCCCAGAGTCGCAGGCACAAGAATGGGGAAATAGTTCCCCAGATGCTCCCTTTCACTTCCTACTGGAGCGTTTGGAGCCTCCTAGACACACCCTTTCCCATATCAAGGGATCGTTGAGGGGTTTGATGTGCTAATAATTCAATTTGTCTCAGGGGCTAGTTACCTAAGTGGTTCGAATGGCTCCTAGGAGTTATGTTGCTGATGTGGAAGGTCTGTGTGATCTGTTTCACCAGTTCCACTTCCTTAACTGACACATAAGGAATCGAATCATATCATAGTAACTTGTCATCACATATTTACCCCAATTGGCTGGTTACTTGGGTAGATTTGGGAAGAGGGTGTTATAGTTTTGTCAGCGAACCCTCAATCGTGCTACAAGAATCCCGGTCCACTTCCCTCTCACAAGTGGTTTTTGGCTTACCACAAACCTACACTATAAAGTGGTTTATAGCTCACCACAATCCTGCACTACAAAGTGGTTTTAAGATAACCACAAAATTTATGAGGGTACACTTACATCACCACTAACTAAGGCACATACTATTATAATTTTTTCAAGGACCACTACAAAGCATCGTAGACTTGCAGACAATTACAATGTGTGACTACACGACAATTTAATCACGAGCATGTTATTATTCAACATAATTCACAATATTATCCACTATCTATTCTTCTATCTTCATTGTTTCCACATGACTTCTTTCCTTAAGTCTTTGTCACACCACAATAACATCTAGTAGGCAATAATTTCTGTAAATAAATATTTCCTATTACCAGAATGGCCATTTCCAACACATACTCAAATTCATGATAATAATAGGCCAGACTAATGTCACTTTAATGACAACCAAACTTACCATGACATGACATACTCATACACACAACAATGTAATACAAACTTACAATTTTCAACATCTAGAAAACCTTGGCATCAATGGTTGTAAAACCAAGGAATTCAGTGCATTCAAATCAATTCGTTTTCTTTGGATGGATTAGTAAATTTGGTGGCTCAGATTCGAGTTGAGTCAAGGGTTATGATTTTTATCCTCCTTAGGCATGAAACAACCACAACATCGATGAAGTATTTATGTTGGAAACTAATAAAATATTTCTCTGTAGGTGATGGGATAAATACCAACAAAAGGTGAGGAGGCAAAGCCATATTTTTTGCATGAGAAGCATGAAAAATATACTTTGAAATTCATAGATATCTTTGTGATCTCAATTGTCTTCAAAACATCTCTTACCAGGATAAAATCCACATGCAAATGGTGTGTCCTCACTTCCATCATTTGGAGAAGGACATCATACAAAATGTGTAAGAATATGATTAAGCATTCCACAAATACAACAGATATTTAACACTTCCAATTACTACAACTCTGTCTTTCACAAGCTCAAATTTCGCCCTTATTTATGGTGCTCATGTATAAAAGAACATATCATATTTTGGACCAATTTCTTTTAGGGAATATATATGTTCCTTTCCCATTTCAAATATAACAATTACAATGAGTTCTTCCCCTTGTCAAATCTAACGTCGATTTGGGCCAACATCTGCTCATCAATAGGAATCTTGGGATCATCCTTGATCAAACCATATTCAGTTAGCATGCTAATAAAAACATTCTCAAAAATATCAAGTAGTTAATACTTAATATGAATAACATGAGAGATATCATAGTTGTG
Source organism: Pinus tabuliformis (assembly GCA_031772625.1). Taxonomy (NCBI): domain Eukaryota; kingdom Viridiplantae; phylum Streptophyta; class Pinopsida; order Pinales; family Pinaceae; genus Pinus; species Pinus tabuliformis. The sequence continues at coordinate 459,322,276 of CM062810.1, forward strand.
TCAATATGGCACAATATCTTCTAGCTTTTTCACCACTAAAGATGCCAATTCCTACAAATTGATACTTAGCATGTCCATTCTTTCCAGCCTTTGAAATAGATACTTCAACCACCTTGCAGGATCTAGTCTTGATCATGATGTAGTCATTCTTTCAATGATGTCTTCCTGCTAGGAGAATTTTTGGAGGCTCCAAGATCGATTTGGTAATCATCATCCAATATTTCTCCCCAAATTCAACAACGTAACAACTGTCTCCTTAATCTTGTATTTCATATGGGCCTGTAAGTCAAACACATAACCCTTCACACATCTGTGGATTACTCTGTACTCGATTGTTGGAATTGATGATCATTATTCATGCGACCTCTCTCCAATGGTGAATTGTCTCTTATAAACAATTACTTTACACTATCAGATAGATGGAAAACAAACGCTCATAACCAACTATTTTACTACACTAGAACTTTGGTCATCCAGTGAGGGAGTAGGCACATACTAGCTCTTATACCAATAAATAAAATTACATAAGCACTCTATTTTATTGATCAACTAATGTTACATATATACGTGAAGTGTTGTCTCAAGATAGACAGACTATCTTGGACACACAATCACTTGGTTTATAGAATATCTTAACTACACACCAATATATGAAGCATCTAGATCTAAATTGCTCCTAAAGAATAGGAAAAGACTCCTTTACTTAGAAACAATCGACCCAAAGACAAGTAGGAATTATATGTGTGTGTGTGTGTGTATTTTGGAATTGGGTTTCAATAATTCTAATTCAATTGTCAAATAAATAACCTACATGGAATATTCAAAGTAGTATACACAAATCAATGGTTGAGATTTATTTCCATCATAGTTATGCTCACTAGTAAAAAAAGATGAAATTAATGACTAGGTGACTAAAAAAGTTAGTCACCACAATTATTTCAAGTGAATTACTATTAAATTTGAACAATTTTAAGTGACTGAACTAAAAATGACTAACTTAAATGACTAATTTAGTCTAGGGATAAAATATACGACTAGATAACAAGTAACCAAACCAAAAGTGACTAACTTAAATGACTAATTTAGTCTAGGATTAAAATATATGACTAGATAATAACTTACAAAATTATTTCATGACAAGACTACCCTACAAGCCACCAAATTTCTATCATATCCATGAGGTCAACAACAATTTGTGGTTGAAGATATTGCTAATTTGGAGCAAATTTAGCTCTAGAACCAAGGATTTTTTCCACCTCTAATGTTTATGGAGAAAGAGATAAATTTCTAAAGCACGTGGGAGCCAAACTATCACCTTTCCCATGTTGACTCCCTCTATTGAACATCATAAAAAATATCCATAGATTAGTTATCCTTACTAAAACAAACATTTCACTAGAAATGATCATTAATCCTATGACATTACTACTTCACTATACTTTTTGACCACAAATATTATTTTGATGTCTACCCTTCTTATTTCATTACAAGGCTACCCTACAAGCCATCAAATTTCTATCATATCCATGAGGTCAACACCAATTTGTGGTTCAAGATATAACTAAGTTGGAACAAGCTTAGCTCTATAACCTATGTTATTTTTCCACCCCTAATGTTTATGGACAAAGAGATATCAATTTTCTGAAACATGCGAGACCCAAATTATTACCTTTCCCATGCTGAATCCCTCTATTGAACATCATAAAAAAACTCCATAAATTAGTTATCCTTATTAAACCAAACAATTAATTGGAAATGATGATTGATCATTACCATAACATTACTATTTTTTTGCACTCTTTAACCATGCAAAACTTTTTTTGGTATCATCATAATTCACTTTTGATAAATCCACCAAAATCCCCTCAAATAATATTTGGTGACACAAAGACCTAACAATTTTCATACAATTAACATTTATTTATAATAAAAAATACCTCTCATTAAACAAAAGAAAAGACTCAACATTTTATTTAATGGAATTTAATTCCCCTTCACATTCTCCACGGTCACATATTTTTCCCTCCTGTGGTCCCTTCTTTCATTTCCGTATCTTTCTTTTTGTTTTATTAGTTTGTTATCTTGCATTGAATTATGGGGTCTCCATCTTTTTATTGCATCTTCGTGTTCTCTGGTTAAGCACATTTCACTAAGCCCGTCATCTCACACCTTCTTAAACCCAACATTCCCGTTCGGCTTTCAGGAAGGAAGAAAACATTCTCAGCTTTCACGCCTTCAGGAAATATCCTTAGGCTCATATTTTTGGGCGTGAGACCGGGGAGGAGGCGATAGCTAGCTAAATGGAAGCTCAAACTGAGGGTGCTTATAATATTGACATGTGCTATCAGGTGCTATGGGTGGTGGTGCCCCTGGTTTCACTGGGTCAACTGAAACTCCTTTCTATGGCTATCAAACTGGAATTACAACCCAATCATAGTTGGGGAGATCTCTACTTCCAGGGGACTAGGGGACTATATGATCTCCACAAATCCCAAACTAAATCGTTTCACTTATATGTTTCTCACAGATTCTTGGATTTGGATTTTATACCTTCGTTGTTGAGTAAGTTGTTGGATCATTCATTGGCTCTGGATCAATTGCACCTAGTGTTGTCTAGGTAAATCCTCTCTGTGGACGCAGATGATCCCTCTAGCCCAATGAGTGGGTCTAGCAACCGAAGTGACAATCTACTAGACACTTTCCTAAGTTGCAATTGAAAAGAAATATGAAGAAGATGGCATACCTCGTTCTGATGTTATCTTGATCTCCTCTGTTGAAGACCTTGAATCACTTGTGCCATGGGATCGTTCTTGATACTCTCAACATTTATGCACTTGCACAAGAGATAAAGACACAACAAGGCATGCAAAAACAAATAGCATATTCAAAAGAAACCTACTTAACTGATCAAGGAATTTTAAGCTAAATGATACATGAGCATACAAATTTAGGGAAAATGAACCAGCAGTTGTATATTAATAGAAAATAAGGGGAAGAATACAACCAAGCCTTGATGTTGATAGGCTCTTCTTGAATGAATATCCAATTCCAAGCTAAGCTCTCCAAGCACTCCTTCTCCAAGCCAAATGAATAGAATATAGGCACAATCTTAGCATAAGGGTGCAAATAGGCATAAACCAACCATTTGGGAATGGAAGAGGATGAATATATAGGTTGGGAAAGGAAGTTAGGAGCTCTCCAAAGATAAGATTAGGCCCTCATCTCAAGGAGGTAGCTCATAGGGATAAGACCAATAGGCCAAGTTGGGATAATTCAACCTCATCTATGCCAAACAACCTCCAGCTCGCCGCTTTGGAAGCTTCTAGATCATGAAGCTTCTCATCCTCTTTGGGAAAATTGACTTTTTGGGATCATTGCTGGTATACAAGTGAATAGAGTGATGCCATGGTAGGTTAAGTACAGTGCAACAAATGAACATCGTTGTTTTTGGCCTCATAAGAGTGATGATCCTCAAATTAGGGTTTTAGAGCTATTTTCTTCAAGGAAAGCTCAAGGAATTTTCTAATCAATGTCTGGGAGGATCTGAGCTACATATATGAATGAGTATGCTACATTATGTTCATGTTTCAGGCACTTATGTCATAGGGAAGTGCAGGAGGTGTGAAAAAATACTTTGTAACACCTGGAACTTGACCTATTGCTTAAGCTACTACGGAATCTACTGATTCTAGGTAAACTCGCTTTCGAACTATTACCAAAATGAATTCTCGAATTTGCGTGAATTAATTATTTTAACCAACTGGTCCAAACTGAACTATCCCACTTGGGTCGAATAGTGTGGCATGCAACTCGTTATTGGGATCAGTTGGCATAAAATCTATTATTACTTTTTGATTGGATATTGACAGATGGGTGAGGATTTTGTGCAATTATACTAGTTTCGAGCAAAAACTTAGTTTAGATGTACTTGGTTGTGGATGCTTATCAACAGTTTCTTGTTAGAAACATTTTATGACATATGACTTAAATGATTGCAAAAGTAATTCATTTATCCTCATTGTCTAACTCAAGCAATACTCATGAATATTTTATGTGTTTGAGGTTCGAGCGTTGCAAGCAATAGGTTCTGAGATACTTAGATATTAGTGAGGGGGTCTTACAACTAGAAATGAATGTGTTTCGCTAAAGCGTTTCCAATTTAGAAGTTGGCTTTAGGGTGCAAACCCTAGGTGGATGTGATCATATTTTTCCTCAGTCCAGAATTAACATCCTTAATGGCTTCAATGCCATACCTTGTGTTGTGCCTTGTGGCCCTCTTTGGTTCACAGTTTTTATATTGTGATGTCTAGGATAATTGTAACTATTACGACAGTGGCATGTCCACTTTGACAAATCTGTGAAAACATTTAACCCCTCAAAATCATGTGATGCTACCTCTCAGCTAACCTAAGTACTCTTTGGGCTACTGATAACATAATCTACAACAAAAACAACCTGTATATCGAATCATCAAAACAAGAAAAACACATACAAAATATATATGTCTCTCTTACATGCAAAGATTTTCAGATTTTGTTTTCCCCTTCAAACTCATCAAGGGTGAAAAGAAACATAAAAATGTGGAATAATTGACTAGATAGAATCACAGGAGTAATATTTCTTGAAAGGCACTTGACCAAGTCACCAAAATGATCTACAAGGGCAAAGAATTGTCTTGCAATATAGAAAATACAACTAAAGATAAGTTTCCATGAATTGCAGACAAGGATATGCACTACAAAAAATTTAGCCATTTAAACTGAAAGAAGACAGAAAATACTCTCTATCATTTCCTTCATAATACAAGTTCCTAAACTACCACAAGTAGCATGATCTCTTTTCTTTGGTTCATTTCATTTACAGAGAGCTACAAATGTGCATTCATAATTATAGAGGTATTAGCATTCCATTTTCAAGGGACTGCATTCTAAGATTCCTATAGTTAATTTTACATATTGTACTTATATGACTAACATTGATGTGCATACCTACAACTCTACCCTAATCATAGTATGCAGTGCTCCTGACAAGTCAATATGACTGAAATCTTCTGCAACCATCATTGGCAGGCTCAATGGAACTAAGCTATTTCCTTGAAGTTGTGTACAATGTTCTTCAGCATCAACCTGAGCACAAATAATTACGAATGCAAGGTCATTTTAGTGGGATTTTTGTAGGATATTAACAACAATATCAAGGGTCTTTCCTGGAATAACCTCCATCAAAACTTGCACATCATACTCCTGTTTGTTATAATTGTCATTGTGCAATAATACACGATATGGTGGAGATGTCTTCCTTGATTTTCTTTTATTGTAGTGACAAGCAAATAGAAAGAGACTTAGAAGATGCATCGAAGGAATTGGAAATTCTAAAGACATCATATCTATTTCATTGACAATGAAAATAAAATTCAAGTAAAATTCTAGTCACATACACTCTAATAGCCATGTCCTTCGGAGTAGATATCTTTATTTGAAAAAAGTTCTACATAAGAAAATACAACGAAACAAGAATCTATTCATAAGTCATCGTTCTATTTACCATAGATCAAACTTTGATTCTCGACCAGGTGTAGTTTTCTCAATTGTTGGTGTCTCTATCAATCCACTACCTTTTCCCCATGGTGAGGTTGATCTGATTGCAGAAAACACCTGGGTCATGCATGTCCCTTTTGACTGTGATATTTTGTCACCTTGGAGACTTTACAACGTTGTTGTCTTGTGGTTGTTCTCCTCACATTTCCCTCTTTGTACATGTAGTAGCTCACATGTGATTAATTAATAATCTACCCATAAGGGAAAGTTAGTTTATGTTGATATGATTGGGGATGGGGAAGAATTAATCTCGAAGATATCAAAGTGGCTATCACTTTTGACCCTACTTGAGAGTACAAGCTCATGTTGTATACAATGAGAGGACAACTCTAGAATCATGGGCCTCTTTCCATTATTCTCTTTCATTGTCTTTTGTTTCCATGACATTTTTTCCTTTCCTTCTTTCCATTGATTTTCAATTGAAGAATACTTTTTGTGTACCCAGTGATTAAAGGTTTGACCAGTAGTAAACTGTGGTTGAAATTTCAACCTTTGAGATGGACCAAGCTCTAACTAGTGAAGAATAATCTCCTCAAGGTTTTGATGCATGGGAGGGATCTGTTGGGGCTATAGTTTGCATGTTGAAGGCATAAGAGAAAGAGATATTTATATGCCACATTTTAAACAAACTAACAAGGGTAATATCTCCAATGATTTTTCTATTCTTGTCTTTTAGTTGCAGATCCTTCGATAATAATATCAATAATGATTTAGGTTTTTGACTAATATGATGATAATCAATGAGATCTTGCATGCATAGCTATTTTTGGGTTCTTACACACTAAGTTTGTTTATGTTATTATCATGTAACTAGAGATTTGATAAGGCCTCTAACATAATAGGATTTGATGGACAACTACAATTTTAACCATATGCATTAAATCTTTATATCTATAAAGTGCTTATTTCTTTATATGTGTCTTTGTCTTTCATATTTAACTAGAAGCAAATTATAGTTTGAGGTAGTGGGGCTTAATCAAATAAAGTGTGTAAACTTCCCCTAAAAGACTCTGTTACAAGTAAAATATATCATATGAAATGTTAGAATTTATGGGTGAATGCCATCTTCCAATTTTTAAAAGTAGCTTTTACTCCCCGTGGTGTGGCTGGGATGGTGACTATCCAGCCATGGTGATAGCTACACCCATAAAGGTTTATCCAGTAAGCCATCACCTTTTCCTCTGATATTATGAGCTATTATATCCATGCATGTGAGCTCATGCACAGAACAAGGTTTCGAGGTTTCTTCTGGAAGTATTCAAGAATAGGTACTTACTAATTTATGAACCTCATTCTAATAGGGATGGTGGCAATCACTGTACTAGCTAGATTGATTTGTGACTTTTTTTCTTTCTAACATTTAAGACATACTTCATGATATGGCAGTTCAATTACTATATCTTGACAACTTTATCTTTTGAAATTTATTTCCTTGACAACTACCTTAAATTCCAATGGTGCATTGGTTCACTACTGAGGTCAATAGAGGCATCCATCAGGGTTCCATTCTCAGTGTGGTCTACCCCACCTGAATTGTTTTAAAATCAAAGGGATGAGACTGGATTAAAATCTTGAGAGCAGGGTGACTACATAAACCATAAGCCTGGCACTTAAGGCAAAGAAAATATGCTCTTTATGGTGCAGCTTTGCAGGGCATGTTTTTCAAAGAACTTCCAAACAAAAAACTGCTTTAAACAAAATTCTTGGTTTATATTTGATTTATTTTATTAGATATAGTAGTGAAGTTTCTCTATATAGTTAAATTTGTTTTAGCATTCTATCTAACCTGTTTTTGTTTCCTTTTTTATCATGATCTTTTATTCCTTCTAATTTTACCATGCTTTATTTTATTAAAATATCTAAGGATAAAATTTAGCACTTATCTACTCTCAAGTTAGGTAAAAATTTGGTTAATGGTAATGCTAGTTGATATAGACACATGAATGACCGAGATCGTGAATCTTTACTGCCTTTCTGATTTGACAAATATTTTAGTTCTTTGTTTCTTATGAGGCACTATATTAAGACCAATGAGATTTAGTGCAAGGAAGAAGGCAAAGTTGCCAATGTGAATTTGTAAGCTTATAAAGTAGTTATTATTGTTTACCCTTCTTGTCATTGCCACTAGTTCAAGAAAATAACTTTATCAATGCTAACTAGACTAGCATGAGATTCGCTCAAACCATGATGGGGGAAACATCCTTGGTCGTGGCTCAGGTTTTAAGCATTCCTCTATCCCAACATCCAAATTTTTAGTTCAAGTGAAGCATACTCATTCGATACTTGAATTATTATGTAAGAACTAGATATTTTTCTCTGATTTGTTCTGAGTGAAGGATCTTATTCTCCATTCCTTTAAAAAATGACTAATCCTTGAATCCGTGATAATGGGTCTACAACAATCGAAGTATCAATGTAATTTTACTTTCATTGGTTCTCGTCATTGATTCCCATTTGAGATTTTTTAATCTTTCTTATTAATCACGGACATATAAGCTTTGGCATCCAGAATCTAAATGTAAACATGTTGATCCCACTTTATTTTGAGAAAACTAGTAAATAAATGAAATATCTGTTGTATCATTTGTCAACTTGGAAAACATTTCTATGAGGAAAAATGATGCTTTATTGTAGTTGCAGTTCATACTCAAGGTTCAAATTAATGATGAACTAAAATCGCTGTGATAAATTGAAATGTCATACCACACAGATTTTACTGTCTTTTAGAAATGTTGACAGATTCAGAAATGGCTTTGTAAAATATAAACATGACTTCTTATATGGGAAAATCATGAACTGAAGGATTTCATTTCTAACATTTCACTATATTTTAAACAGATGCATAACTGTGAACCCTAGAATGATGAAACTTAAATAAACTCACTAAAATGCTTCTTTATTCTAGATCTAAAAATTCATAAGCTAACTGGAAAGTATTAACAACAAACTAATAAGAATTCGAAGTACTCAGAAAATAGTCAGAAACACATATTTGTTTTCTTCATTAACTCATGAAATGGAAAAAGGAATTGTACACACAGAAAAACAGTACACGACCATATTCTACGATAAGATGACCATTTTAATTCAAAGTTTATGTTTCTTCTCTGCAAAGGATTTAAATCTAACCACTAGATCTATAAGTTGGTTCGTATATTCTGGCTTAAATCTATTTCTATCTTGACATCCTTCTTTATCTTTTCCCTAAGCATCCCTTCTGTTTACTTTATCTAGTAGGCACATGGTTTCATGTCCTAAGTTTTTTAGAGAGCTTATTGAAGTGGCACCTGGCTAACCTCCAAGCTTTGTTCCAAATATTTTCCTTTGAACTCCTAAATCCGTTGTTGTTTGACTATCGCTATGTTTGTTCAGTTAAAAAATCAAATTGTGAAGCCTTTTACAAGATTTCTATTTGTGAAAATTCACTCAAGCTCATGATATATAATTATCGAAACCAATATACCTCTAAAAGTGAGCTTTCTTAGCTTCCTTATCTAAGTTAAGTTGCTAACTTAGCACTTGGGTAGGAAAACGTTTCTGCAACACAACAGAAACCAAATTATGCAGCCTTTTACTATGTTTTTGTTTGTGAAAATGCACTTGAGCTCACGATATCCATATATATAATTCTCCAAACCAATATACTTTTGTGATGCTATCCTATATGTGTTGACCTTTAACAAGTCCACAATGGGTTTCTGAAATGATTTTAGGGAGAATGTGTTTCATTTTGCTGCCCTCACCTCAGAAATGACCTTATAGACCATTTTATAAAAGGAATTTCTTTAAAAGCATCCAATGATTCATAAATATCCATAAGATACATATTGATACAAATTTAAGATACACATCAATTACATTGAAGAAATAATGTCAATTAATAATGAGGAAAATTATCCTTGATCCTACTTTTTGTTTTCGTCTTTTCTTTTCAACTTCAATCTGTATTCCTCGAGAAGGTTATACAAGGACTAACTATAGATCATAATTTTTTATTTCCAGAAATTTTATGGTGGCACAACTCCTTATCAGAATCAAACTTGTCAGAATTGTGATATCGCTTTATTCCTCCCAAGGGAGTTTTATTGACAGCTACCTCTCTTGAGGGAGAAATCCTAGGATTCATTGCTTTTTCTTTATCCTGAGGGAATGTTTAATTCTTCAATCTACACTTCTAGGCCTGCATTGGTATCCTTTTCTATAGTTGTTGTTTGTTGATTTTCTATATTTTGATCATCTTCATCAATTGAGAATGGTCGCTTCATCTCTTTTTCCATATTTTCGTCCCTCCCTTTCAATCAACCCTTCCTCTTCAATCAACCCTTCCTCTTCGTATCAATAATTCATTGGACTATATAGGAGAATAATTCACTCTTGTTTTTATGATGGGGGATTGTTGAGCTAACCTTCAATGTTACAGGCCCACTGGAATGCGACTTGGGTTTTCTTTGGATTCCTAGGGTTTTCTAGCAGATTCTTCCTTTGGTTGCTTCATATGAGGGGATTTAGAAAAGCATGGAGGGTATGCCATGTTTCTGGAGTCTTTTAATTTTTCATCAAGGTTGTCCTTCTGAGCCTTCTTCAAGCTACAAGGTCCTTCTTTTGTTTTATTTTCCCTTCATATTTGTGGGCTTTTCTCTTTGCCCATTACTGGAATTTGTCTGACTATTTTGGTTTCCTTCACTAGTTTACATCTAAACTTTAAAGTTGTATGTATAGTTAGTGGGTCCAATTTTGGCCTCCTTTAGATTTCCATATTCACAGACTCCAACAAATCAAAACCTTCATATCATTACTTCATTAAAAACCCATCTCTATCAAAAATCTAGGGACCACCTTGGAATACTGAATATTGATCTTTTTGAAGAAGCTAAAGACCAAAAGAAAATAACCTTTTGGAACCATGATGCCAAATGGTTTGTGGGATGAATTTACATCATTATGAAACAAACTATTGAATATTATGAAAGATGGAATACCAAAAGTAGGAATGCATAGGAAGAGCATAAAAGAGGAGATAATGGGCACCTACATAAGTCTTTTCCCAAATGGATCCTTGAACTACTTAGTTGGGTAACTTCCTTGGGGTGGGGTTGGTCAACACAGGTCTGTTTTGGAGACTTTTCATGGTCCCTTTGCCCTGTTTTTCCTTCAAGTTTATAACAGTTTTTCTCCAAACTATTCAATGCATCTGGAACAGTAACATCAAGTTCAAAAATTTCTATGCTCAGCATTGACATTTTTTGTCTTGACTCTTCTCTAGATGGTTAAAAAAATTGGGAGGACACACTTCCCAAAGCAGAAATTCATTGTGGGGAGGCATTCTATGTAATTATTTTTGTTTTATTTCTTATGTTTATTTTTTTCCAATTTCTATTTTTTTAATTTTTCTGGGCTACATCCCAGATGGGAAATGCCTCCCCATCTATTGAGGGCATTTCCCCTTGCTAGAAAATGCACCCAGCAGACAATCACATGATTGGGCAGCCAAAAAAGTACCTATTCTAAAAAATCCACTTTAATGTGTTTCAAGGGCTGATCCCTGTAGCCACACACCCAGAGTGAGTGTAAGAGGGTTAGATGAATACATTGTCATGGTGTAAAATAGATTTGTTGCTAATCAAAATTGGTAAGCAATGGCTAGTGACTGCTAAGGAATGTATTATGTATCTCTGAATGGGAGGGTGTAAGACTGGATTCTAAGATGGTATATCAAAAATAATGCAGACAAAGAATTAGGAAATAAATTATGCAGTGATCTCATCTTGGAAATCACCTTTAAAGGAATTTATATACACCATCCCATATGAAAATTAATACTAGACAACTAGATACATTTTTGATGATTGCATCCAACATATAAATTTCCTTTTCTTCTTTCTAGAAACCATGCCCATTTGATTCTGATTCCGATTCAATTCTGATTATTTACTTTTTTATTCTGATTCCTATTTGATTGATTCACTTTGTATGGGGAGAAGATAGGCTTCCTCATGTATCTGGTGAATACTAGACTGGACATTTGTTTTGTAGTTAACATTGTGAGCTAGTATATGGTGAAGCCCTAGTAGGTTCATTGTGTTGTTGCAAAATTTGTTTTCCATTATTTTAAGGTATTTTGGTGATGGAAAGTTGATGTTACATGGGTTTATAGATTTGATTGAGTAGTTAGTGCTAGTGGGAGGAGTGCTTCAGGGTGTTGATTTAGTTTGGGTTTGTGTATGGTTTCCTCGTTTAGCAGGAAACAAGTTTCAATCGAACTTAGTTCAATAGAGTCAGAGTACACGGAAACCAACTCTTCTATTTGTGAAGCCATTTAACTTCAGAAGTTATTAGCTTAGTTTGAAAGATAAAATTTGGACACTACTGTGATTGATATGAATATCAATGTTGTATCAAAATATTTGAGAATCCAATCTTTCATGATCAGTCCAAGCATATTGTTCTATGGTATTGGTACCACTTTATTATAGATAGGGTTCAAATTGGAGTAATGATTTTTTAGTACATTCCTACAGATAAGCAGGTTCTAGAAACCTGGAGCAGGCCCTTGGAAAAGGGGAAGTTTGAGATGTTCAAGGAGAAGTTTGAGATGTTCAAGGAGAGGCTTCATGTAATGGAGAACACATTCTTTGCTAAAAGGGAGTGTTAGTTTTACTTTTGTAGATTAGATGTTTTTGTATGCAAGTATAATTTTACTTGCGTTTGGATTAAAAAAAAAAGCATGTGTTGTCCAGTTCCAGTTTTAGATTCTTTTTCCATATTTAGAAGATCAATTGAAAATTTGACTTTTGATTTATTTATAGGTTGCATGTATAGTTAGAGGGTGCAGTTCAATTTTGTACTGGGACTTGTGCACTTGGATTACAAACTTAGTGAAGGGGGATAGATCTATAGGTGGATGCATGTTTCCATGCCTTAATCTATCTGCATGTAGAGGTGCACCTTATTTGGCTTGGTTATCCCTGTGAGGAAGGTGTATTAGGGTTAGAAGTTAATATTTCCAGTAGAGGTGGTATTGTGCATGCATTCAAATTCATTGTACATGTTTTTCTTCCTAGTTTATAAAGTGGAAGCACTTTATGGTTTGAGAGTTGAGTTTTGAGTTGTAGCATTTAGCTTTCTTTTTTCAAATTTAATAGAAAATCCATGATGATGTTTTGAGTGTTCAAATTTGCATGTTTGTTGTTTTTATCAACAATAGATCTTTGTAGGTTTAGGTATAGTATTGTAGAAATTTCGAATTTTTAGTTTTAGTGATTCTTGAGGTTTGACAGGTATTGTTTCTTTACTTAGATTGAGAGTGCAAAATTTGCTCAATGTGGTGACATAGAATATCACATTCCATGAATTCTTTCTTTAAGTTGTTTTGTATGTGTTAAAATTTCGTCGAGGATGAAAGAAAGCATGCATATATTCTATGTTTGTATTTGTACCATTTTCCTTTTTATTCTAATTGAGAAAAGAAACAGTTAATGGATATTAACATAATGTCATATTAGATTCACATTTTCTATTAAGATCTCACCATTGGTAACATGCTTTATTTCATTATGATGCACTCTATGCTTGTTTAATTCTCTTAAATGGTAAACAACTATTGTTACTCCAATGACATCTTACAAGAATTTTTTTGAGATGGTAGGCTCTAATCACTAGGGAGCCTGAAGTTGATTCCAAAGATATTTCCTTATGTAAATCACTCTGCACATCTCGGATATTCTTCTTGATAAATTGCAGAATATTGGCAGGGCAATTACTCAAAGAATTGATGATCTAGATAAAACAGAACATATGATTATATAATTAGTTAAAAATAAACTTAATGGACATCTGAGGGGTTTTGGAAATGATGAAGTAACTGAAAATGAGAAGTCAATGTTGGAAGGATCAATAGATGTGTCAAGCAGTGCCTCAGAGGTAAAGATACCAATTTTCATTATCTAGTAGGGTTCCTTTGTGTGTGTATTTTGAAGTATATTTAGGATGGGGGTTGACATTTTACGTGATTAATATATAATATAATCAAATGTATTTACATGCACAGTTATGAGGTTGTATCATTATGTACCATTATTTTTATTCCTCTTGTACAATTCTTTGTTGAAAAATGTGCAACAAGAAATGCTAAATTTAGAAAGTGCTAAAAATAGCATGTCTAAAAATAGAAGTTTGGCCAATGAGCATTTTGGCCACCTTGGATGAGAGTTGAAACTGCTAAAAATAGAATCCTCTATAAATAGCATTTCTGGGTCCCTTCCTATCTTTAGCAGTCCCTGGTCTAACTATAAGAAGTAAAAACGAATTTGGTCTTAACAACAGTTTAAAATATTAATTAATTAATCTCCATGAGTTAATTAGTTATGGAAAATTAAACTTGAATTCTGTGTGAGATCATGCAATTGTTTTCTCTCTTGATTTAGGAATTTATCCATTTATTAGAGGAGATAAGGTTTAGTTCAATATTGAGAGGATTAGTTGACTTAGTTTAACTAAGTCAAGTTCAGTTAGATTAATTTAACAAGTTAAAAAATTAATGAGATATAGTTTGTTGATGCTTGCATGCATGTGACAACTATTATTTTCAGATAACTGAGTATTCTCTCATGAATAACTGATGCATGGTAGTTCAGACAGAGATCTAGTTGAGATCAGAGAAGGGACATTGTACTATCAGTTGGATGAATATTTTTCCTATAAAGGAAGCTCATCCATGATGAGGATTTATCTCCTTCAGGTTTGTGCAGTTATTTCAGAGGTCAGTGTTGTGTGTGAGGTGAGAATCACACAGGTTGCAGCTGGAGGACCCAAGAAAAATTGTGCATAGAAATAGGAGACTTGGAGGGCAGAGGAGAAGGTTTATGAGAAGCCTTTGATTGTCTATGAGAAGCAGAGGGATTTTACTGAGAGCTGGATAGCTTCCGAGCTAAGGCTTTGTGTAATCCGGGACTATATTTCCACTTGTATGATAATACATAGATGGGGTTTTAGGCAAGTGCTTTCCCCAGGAAAATTCTTCTGTGTTATGTGTGATTGATTCCTTCTTATCAATTATATGTGTTCTTATTGATGTTGCTCATGGTTGATTAAGCTTCTGCTAAATTGTTTGTAGAAGTAGATCAAGTGTTTTTCTTTAGTACATTGCATTACCAGGTGATCTACAGGTGGGAAATTTCTACATGGTATCGGAGCCAGATGATTTGTAGAAAAAGTTCTACATGGTATTAGAGCTAGCTAATTTGTAGAAAAATTCTACAAAATTCTGCATGGTATCGGAGCACAGGTGATCAAGGAGAGAACAATATACTGAGAGGAGATTTCAAAGCTTTGAGTTTTGGGCCGAGAGTTTGTAGAGTAGATCTGAAAAATTCTATACAAAATTTTTAGAAATAAATAACAAATTTGGATTCCTTGCGGAAAAATACCCAAAATCAAAAAAAAAAAAAATTGGCTGAATCGGAGTTCGGATGAGGGAGATATTGCTGATTTAAAATCAACGCTTTTTCTAGAAATTTTGTGACGGGGGGAAAGTGGAAATAGATTGGTGTGCTAGCCAAGAACCTGTATGCACTTGAGGTATAATATGCATGCAAAGCCTTGAGGAGCAAGGCAAAGGTTAGATAATTGGTGGTTGATAGGGAGAGTAAATTACCTCTCAACATGCAGAGCCAGAAGAAGTCTCAGACAATTGTGGAGGAGCCACATTGGTGCAGCAACTTTAGGAGGTTATGGAGCAGCCATAACAGGGGAAGATAAGAGGAGATCGAGTAGAGACATCTACTCATGCAAAGACCTCTAGTAGGGGGAAACTCCGAGCTAGGTGGGTAAAGGGATCACATGCAGCCATACCTCCAGGTAGGAGGTGGGGCAATGTGGAGTGATCGTCCCATAGAGGAGGGGCAGGATCCTTGAGGTACCCAACCTCTTGGATGAGACCTTTCCACAGGAGCCCCGATATGGAGTAGCAAGAACTAACTGATTGGGTAGAGACAGATGTGGATGGAGAGGCAAAGAGAGCTACAGTGCAGGGAATCTCAGGACATCACAGAGCATGCAGGCTGCAGTAATGCGAGAGGCACAAGTGTGTTGCACAGTGCAGGGTAGCACATAGAAGGTGTGCAATGGTGCGAGATGCATGGAGATGTTGCAGTAGTGCAGATGTCAGAGAGGGAGCACTTATTAGTAGCAGGTAGAGCTTCAGTGTCAAAGTATGTTTCTAGCCCAACAGAGTGGTCAGTTGGGAGTGTTTTTGTTCTAAGAGTTGTTGGAGCAAGTGGACCAAGTAGATGTGTTGCATGCAGAACATTCCAGAGTTACAAGATCAGGTTCAAGAGGAAGCTTTTCTTATTGAAAGGGAGTGTTGAAAAATGTGCAACAAGAAATGCTAAATTTAGAAAGTGATAAAAATAGCATGTCTAAAAATAGCAGTTTGGCCAATGAGCATTTTGGCCACCTTGGGTGAGAGGTGAAACTGCTAAAAATAGATTCTTCTATAAATAGCATTTCTTGGCCCCTTCCTATTTTTAACAGTCCCTGGTCTAACTATAGGAAGTAAAAACGAATTTGGTCTTAACAGTAGTTTAAAATATTAATTAATTAATCTCCATGAGTTAATTAGTTATGGAAAATTAAACTTGAAGTCTTTGTGAGATCATGCAATTATTTTCTCTCTTGATTTAGGAATTTATCCCTTGATTAAAGGAGAAAAGGTTTAATTCTATATTGAGAGGATCAGTTGACTTAGTTTAACTTAGTCAAGTTCAGTTAGATTAATTTAACAAGTTGTTAAAATAATGAGATATAGTTTGTTGATGCTTGCAAGCATGTGACAACTATTATTTTTAGATAACTGAGTATTCTCTCATGAATAACTGATGCATGGCAGTTCAGACAAAGACCCAGTTGAGATCAGAGAAGGAACAATGTACTATCAGTTGGATGAATATTTTTCCTATAAAGGAAGCTCATCCATGATGAGGATTTATCTCTTTTAGGTTTGTGCAGTTATTTCAGAGGTTAGTGTTGTGTGTGAGGTGAGAATCACAGAGGTTGCAGCTGGAGGACCCCCTGAAAAATTATGCATAGAAATAGGAGGCTTGGAGGGCAGAGGAGAAGGTTTGTGAGAAGCCTTTCACTGTCTATGAGCAGTAGAGGGATTGTACTGAGAGCTGGATAGCTTCCAAGCTAAGGCTTTGTGTAATCCGGGACTATATTTCCACTTGTATGATAATACAAAGATGGGGTTTTAGGCAGGTGCTTTCGCCGGGTAAATTCTTTTGTGTTATGTGTGATTGATTCCTTCTTATCAGTTATATGTGTTCTTATTGATGTTGCTCATGGTTGATTAAGCTTTCGCTAAATTGTTTGTAGAAGTAGATCAAGTGTTTTGCTTTAGTACATTGCATTACCAGGCGATCTATAGGTGGGAAATTTCTACATGGTATCAGAGCTAGATGATTTGTAGAAAAATTTCTACATGGTATCAGAGCTAGCTGATATGTAGAAAAATTCTACAAAATTCTACATTCTTTTGGAGCAAGAGAATGGATCATTTGAGCCCAAAATGTGCACTGACCATTGGTATCCAATGTGGAAATGCTAGAAGGATTCCAAGCATTGGGGAGCCAACTTACTTCTATTTGGAATGCATTCTTGAGGTTTCACAGGTATTGTTGCTTTACCTAGATAATTTAATTTTACTTTCTTCCGAAACAATTTGATGTTATCTTGTCCTTAATTGTTAAAACTCAGTTGGAATTAGAAGCTCATTTTCTTTCCATTTAGAGGTCCTTGAATCTTTTCCTTTGTTGTATTCCCAATTGAACCATGACACAACTAGATGTGTTGGTATCCAGTGAATTCATTTCTTTGGTATTTTGGGTGTAAGGGTTTCCATGCCCAAACTTCATTGGGTTGCATCCAAAGCGCTAGATTGAAGAATAATTGGTCTGACTTCATGTAGATATGGTAGCACAATTGATCCAATGGCTATTTATTGAGTTCCATCCAGAAATATCTTGTACTCCTTTGAGAGCACACACGTATGTAGAAGTGTATGATTTTGGAGAAGCCCAATCCAACATTATTCAAGGAGGGTTGGGTCATTTGAAAAAAATGGTACAAATACCTAATATTCTGTAATGTCAGGCCTGCTCTTCATGCAACAATATGCATATGCCTTGACAACTGCGTGAGTTGCAATAAATTTGATTTTTACCTTACATCCAATCTATTTTATAAATGAAGGGTAATATAGGCCTCCAAATCTTAACACTAGTGATGCAACCTCTTTAGAACACAAAGGAAACTAACATACCATTGACATCATATATCTATTAACCATTCATTGGGTCTACACAATTAAACTTGTAAATGTAATATTCCCAAAAATAAAATTTCCAATATAGCACTGAGTTCTCTACATTTATGAAATGTTTCCAGTGAAGCATTTATTCAAAAGGTTTGATGTCAAAGTGTTGTAGGTGTACTTTCATTGTTTTGGTTCCAAATGAGATAATATAGGATGGTAACATATATTTTACAAACATTCAACTAGAAAATACCATGGATATATGCCATATGTCAATGGAATGAGCATTTTTTTACAAATGTTTTAACTCATAATTATGACAGCAATCAATAAAATGGCACACAGTCTAGTAAACAGTTGTTACAGAGCACTAAAATTTAGATTGGAACCTGATAAATACACCAGCAAGCATACCTCCTTCCAGCAACTACAAAGTCTCCCACAAGCTCCACTTTATTATCAGTCCTAATCCCTCAAGCAGAACCCAAACTCGGCTCCCCAAGTAGACTGTTATACATAGATTTTTGGAGGTGTACGAACAAAAGAGAAATAACTTGGAAGTTGGGTCTCTTTCACAAATTTTTTGACTACCACTCTAGCTTTATGCCCTTAGGGTCATCTAAGGGTTGAGTATAGGAGAAGTTATGTTCCAACCTAATCTCGAGAAGTTATGGGATTTATTTTTTTTGGGTTTTTAGAATCTTTTCTTTTGGGACTCATTGGATTTTGGGTTTCATTGAAGGTGGCTGTTATTTCATTTTCTCTCTTGTACACTATTCAATACTAATCATCACTCCATAATATTTCCACCTTATCTAAGCACTACACATTTGAAACAATCTGAGATTTCTCTTTAAAATCATTAGCACACTCCGGGTTATTCATTCCCTAACTTGCCTGAATGCTCTTGTCAAAAAGAGGGGCCAAAAATGTGCATTTTTTAATTTTTCTCTTAAAGGTGGGACCTATGGGAGGTTTATGGTTTAGGATAGACTCAAAAAAGAAACAAAATCACTTGTACTCCACTATTTTTCTCTTAAAATTCATTTTTCTTTGCTTGAGCTTGGAGTGGGCAGCTTGGTCTTCTTGTTGGTTTTTGAGGGAAGGAAAATTTGCAAGAGCTAAAGAGGTAAGCCCAATGTTCTTTCTTTGTAGTTTTTTTAGATCCTTGTTTGTTTGTCAATTCTTCCTCATCTCCGACACTTTCTTATTCCTTCTCCCTCGTTTTATTGTAGATTTTTCATTCAGGACTTTCAGAGAAAAATGATCTTCTTGTGGTTGATGGTTCCATATATTATTTTCATGGTGTTAGTAGGGAATAGGCATGAGAGGGAAGAAACAATGATCATTCTCATAGTGAGCCATTATATGATGTTGAGGAAGGTTTAGATGGGGATGAGAGTGGAAAAACTTCATTCACACCCTTGTTGGAGGTCTTGAGGGGGCAAAGTGGTAGAACCACTAAATGTTTATGTAAGCATGATTGTCATCAAGGAAAACCTTATATTGGTTTGTATACTAGTGTTAGGAGGCATATTTGTGGGGTATTGGAGAATGATGAGAATATGGGGGCCATTGGGATCTTGATTTGCTCTAAGGTATCAGAGGAAGAAAGATAAAAATATACCAAGATGGAGGAAGTTTCACAAAGAATGCATGGTCAAACAAAACGCTCAATCTAATGCATTATCTAGATTTGGTAGCAACACATCTGCAACACCTCATGCTAGTGGAACCTCAGGGCATGTAGGGGATGGATCTTAAATAACAATAGTATATTTCCTTGGTATTGGTGTTAGAGATGAGTTGGATGCAAAAGCGGTGTGGTTTATCTATGCTTCTGTTGTACCATTCAATGTTCTTTGCTCTCCCAGTTGGCTTGATTTAGTAGAAGTTATAGGGCCTTGGGTATGAGAAATCTAGAATTGTGTTTCTAGATAGGGAAAGAGAAGAAAACCAGAGTTGTGACATAGGTTACAAATGAGTGGGGGAGAATTTGAGGTATCCATTGTATGTGGTTGTTCGACAAATGTTAGAAATGAACATTTTATAAATGTTATTGGTGTTTTTGCTAGCAGTGCAGTGTTTCGTGTTATAAGACTCTTCTTGAATCACTTCATCTTTCTTACGGCATTTCAAAGCTCCAATTCAGGGGTCTATTGTGGGCAATACATGCTTTGGTTGCCATGTTGATGAGTAATGATTAGGGTGACTTGAGCACTAATAGAGATGGTGCTAATGCAGTTAAGGAGATTGCGTGAGGCAATAATTTCTCGACAAAGGATAGATATGTTTTGCAATTATCCAAGCTAATTGAGCTGAGAGGCTCATTCTACAACCCATGTATGAGGGAGATGTGTAATTTTTTTCGTTCTTCTGTCCGTCCATCGAGTTGACACGTGCCTCTTTAAAATAAAAATGTTTCAATTGCTCTAATATATATATGGTTAAAGTGTTTTTTTGGTCCAATATATACTCTATATAGCATTCAAAAATACAATTTAAACAATGAAAAATTGCACTGTGTATTTGCACTCTAAATAAGTTTGCACGTGAAGAAACTTTCTCCGTCTCGGCTCATGTTAGATCTGTATTTAAGATGGATCTATGATGGTTTATAACTTCATTCCATTTGCATGTCTAGATTGACCAGTCATTGGGAAGGTGTATGAGTAGATGGAGACCATGTATGAGCATTTAACTAACCTACATATGCAAATTTGTATGAACATATTTGTATAGAGGTGGGAAAACAGTGGGAAAAGCTATATATTTCACTACATGGCTTTAGCATATGTGCCTATACCAAAATAGTGTCATATAGCATGCCTTGTGGCATAAATAGTTGGTCGTGGGTTGAAGAGAAAACAACTCCAAGATCTAAATATTTAGGCATGGTTATATGCAAGAATTAGACAAATGGGTCCTGAATGAGGATTGTGATACCATAAGAGATAACTAAGCCACTATATTAGCGGTAATGTTGCCTTTGGGACAAACCCAATCATGCACTCAAAGATCGAGGGAATATGCTTTCCATGACTGTTGAAACATGCATGGGGGTGCTGCGCCACAGCTACAATGTTTTGCAATGTACGGCGAATAGTCTTTTGGTGAGTGGTGTTGGGGCACCTACAGTTTCATCCAGTGTTAGAAGAAACAAATGGAATGTAGACTGGTCCAAGAGCTTGATTTTTGTGCATTACAACTTGTGATTTTTGTCATATTACAATGAGGAGTCAAAGATGGATAAAACATATAAGAATTGGGACTACAATCCAAAGGAGGATAATTTGGAGGATGGAGTATTGGTTTTGGAATAATTGTAGAATGATCTTATTGATGATGATGATGAACGTGTTGGGCTGCCATCCCCATCCATTACCATGGTCCCCTTGGCTAGGACTCTAGTTGCAACAGTACAAAAATCATATTCAAGTCCACTTCCATTTTCTTCTACACCATTACCTCCTGCTTTGGCTCCATTACTACCACGTGGAGGCTCACACGATAATTGTGGTGGTGAAAAGTTGAAGGAAAAATATATAGGAACAAGAATAATTATTTCTTCTTTTTCACTACTTTATATTGCTATAGACTAAGTCTTTTGAATACACACACACACACAATTCTCTAGTGATGTTTTGTTCCTGCTCTTGCTTCACTCCTATTATCTGGTAAGCTTGGTTAAAAGGCCTCATCTTGTGCCACTGGCTAAAATAAATTCACATTTCCCTACGTCAATAAATTCATTGCGGCATCCAAATCAGAATAATGAAATATGAACTTACACAGGTAAATAATGGCGCTCCCAGGAGGTTGTGCACTCATGTTAAATTGGTTGGCCTTGGGAACTCAGTGGATTTTATTTTTTTTGGATTTATGCGGATTGTATGATACCCAACCATGTGATTGAGATAAAGCAAGGATGGTTTTGTGAACTCACATTTTCAAGGCTTAACTGTAGTTGTTGCTCCTGAAGGGTCTTAAATATCTTCTCCAAGTGATGTATATGTTCTTCCCATGTTCTGTTATATGCTATTATATTGTCAAGGTAAAATACATCAAAGGCATCCATATGTGGTCATTGTACCTCATTCTTTTAATCTCATAAATACATCCAGTTTATTATCTAGATCGAATGACATAACCAACTATTTGAACAAACCCTACTTCATTTTAAATGTAGTTTTTGTTGGGTGTGGAGCCTACTTATCTTCTTTATTTAGAGGTATCACCGCATTGGACCCCAGTTCGTAATGTGGCAGCAACGCCGCCCATAATATTTGCACTGCAAAGGGGGTCCAGGGGGGGCTGCGATCTTTGGGAGCCCCCCCTTGGCGAGGGATCAAGGGCAGCGCCCCCGAAGCTAAAAATAGATGTAGAATTTACTTGTAAAATGTTGTAATTTCGTAGTCAATCTGGGCCATTCATTAGGTAGATAAATGACAGTAGAAGTCATGTTTAATTTAGGGTTTTTTTCCCTAGAAGGAAACCCCTCGCTATATATGAGGAAATTCTATTGCGTCTATGTACATCGGTATTATGAGTGAGAAAGAGAGAGGAGATTGTGTGAGAGCGAAGAGGGAATTATAGCGGATCTGTTGTAGGTTGTATCTCTCCATTTTGTTGGATAATATAAAATAAAGGACTGGATGTTTCTCCGTGGACATAGCCCAAATTGGGCGAACCACATATTTATGTGTCTCTCTTGTTTTATGTGTTTTCTATGTTTATGTTTCTGCAATATATTTTATGTGTTCCATTGCTCTGTAATATATAATTTTCTAACAGCTTCCTTCTATATCTTCTTCTCTAGTTGAACTTGGTGATACCAAAATTTCAAATCCGACTCTGTGAAGTGCCATGCTTCCTGCATTTGTCCTTAACATGTCATCATTGTGTGGTAGCCAGACTTAGTGATACCTGGATTTGAAGTCCAACCTTGTGAAATACCATGCTCCTTGCAATTTGTATAACATGTCATCAATGTGAGGCAATGAATCTATTCAATGCTTTGTAGTCCACACACATTTTCCCATGTGCCATATTTCTTAGGGACCAACACAATGGGATGTAACCTATAATTAAACTATTTGAAATTGTTTCATGAAGTCAAGATCAAACTTCTCATCGTGTGATGAAAAAAGATCTATAGTTGATGATATATTTACACGAAAATACCAGATCATCCTCATTTGAAGAGTGAATCCTTAGTGGTAGATCTTGTTCAGTATTACAAGTATCAAGAATTAATTGTATGCCTTAATTTTGTATAAAGGAATTTTTTTTAAGATTGTTTCTAACTGTAAGGCAGACATTCATCCATCCATAATCTGTAGTAGTGATATGACAACGTGGAAAATATTTGATATTATAACAATGGCACTATGTGTCTCATTACCCTGAAGCCTGGTTGGTCTAGATATGGAGACCTATTGGGAGATCATCATAGTGCAAACAACCCCATATGTATCATAGTTAAAACATTAACAAATGTTGATTTGGAAGGATGATTTATTTGACACATGAAGTAATAAGAAAATCTCGTGACAACATGCTTATGCTTGAAGTCTGCAAGAAGTAAAATTTCAGGAACTAAAGGAACTCAAGTAAACAATGAAATTACAGAGGCAGTGTGGTAGTGTCTTGGATAAGTATGCCAAGAATTTGTTGATGAAGCTAGGGCATATATGTTGATGATTTGACATAGCTAAGGTTTGAGTAGAAGTAAGGGTCATGAAACAACAATGGTCATAATCAGTAGCATCAAGAGAGTAGAAGAGATAGCAGAAAATGGATAAACAATAGTAGTGGTGAGACTTGTGAAGTGCAGAAGAGGAAATTGCATGGCACAGGGAAAGTGACAACAACAATTGGGTACAACAGTATAGTGGCAAGTCGATAGAAGCAGGCAATAGTGGGAACAAGTGCGACAACAACAACAGTAGCATCAGTGGGCATCATTAACAGCAGTAGCAGAAGCATTGCGCATCAAAAACTATTTGTAACTGGGCCATTATCCTTGGTACGAGATCCCAACCTTTAGGAAGCTTTTTCTTCCTTCCAGCTTGACAAGAGACACAGAATGTAGGCTATCATCCAGGGCCAAAACCTCTCACTCTTTGAGAGGAAAACCCACACAAATTATTCTTATAGAGATTCCAATTGACGAATACCAAGATCAAGATAGTTGACCTTTGTGCCACTCCAAGACCAAGATACAAATCCTCTTCCACTTCAATCTTCTTTAGCTTCAAAACTTTCATCCTTCCTTCTAGACTTCTACTACTTCCTCTTTGAATTCAGACCTTCTTTGTCTCAGCCTCTCTTCTGCTGGTAGCACTGAAATTATTTGTTGTAGCAATACCGAGATCACTTGTTGTAGTAGCATTGAGATATCTCCACTGAAATAGCACCGAGACTATGATAGGCTCCACTGTAATTGTACCGAGATTGTAAGAGCACCGAGACCATTACTGTAAGTGCACCGAGACCTGTAGTTATTGTAGTCACTGTAATAACATCCGAACTATTCACTGTAATAGCATCTCATTGTAATTACATTTGAAATTTTCACTATTATAATCTTTGTAATATATCTAAGCTCCTTCCCTAAAATACTTGTCTCTAAAGTTGCTATCTGAACTTATATATGTAATTAGTCTGAGTTCCTATACCCTTATCTGAGCTCCTTCATCGAACTTGTATTTGTAATTTTCCATGTATATTAGTTGACATGACCATATGAAGAGTTGTGTCTCTAATTTAGGTGAGCCTACATGAGTTCTATATTTCATCTTGAAGCCGACTTGAAGAAGGATCACTTTTGTTTGTCTTAGAGGTCTACATGACAATCTTATTGACTTATACACATTTATAACATGCCCAAGAAAGGTCTTTCATACATGACATTGAATCTCTTTGACTTTTATGACTATACGACAAATCCTAAAGGCTCACAATGGGAGCCATCTAAAAATAAAATTCCTTACTCATGAAACCCATTAATTAGTAACTAATCGTTATCATAATATATTTTTTCTAAACTATAATCCTTGTGTATATTTATATTATTTAGTTTCCTATTCTGGAAATAGAGGAGCACATTTGGTGCATTATTCTTTATATATTTGATGAATGTTTCCTATTCAGGTTCAAGATATGAAGGTACTCTATCACGTAATTGGGGCTATCACTTTTCCTAATTAAATAACATGGGTTGTTGAGCCCATATATATGGCACATGTAAAGTTCATGTTCTTTTGACATTTGGATTATGTTCTTTCCTTTTTTAGTCTTATGATGAATAATTGTGCCTAATTGGAAGCTTGCTTGCAGTGGGGTATAATGTGGATCATAATGCAGAGAGAAAAAAGAGACAGGTGACATTTTAAAAGAATGCACTTTCCACCATTTGATGATGAGGAACCTCCTTTAAATTATGTAGACAATTTGTTAGATGTGGACCCTCTTGAACCTATCCAGTTGGAGCTGTATGAGGAAGAAGATTTTGTTGTATACACATGGTTTTATGTCAACAAGCCCCTAGTGAAAAGTTGAAAACAAAACTTATAAATGGGCCTAGTTATAGAAGGTTGCAATTATCACTTCCCATCATGGAAACTTTGCATCATCTCGCAGGACAACTACTTTATGACTTGATTGATAAAAACTATTTCTATCTCTTTGATATGGAGTCATTTTTCAAAACAAAAGCATTGAACATGTGCATACTAGGTATTATGAAGCCAATGCCCAGGAAATTGTTGGGTCAATATTTGGTCATCTATTTTGTTTTCTCTTGTCATAACTTTTATTGTTGCAATCAAGTTCAAACTTTTACTGACATGTCTATTTTAACAACAAGAGGGCCAAAGTTTGATCCTTTGTACCAATATATGGAGAAGGGTGATGAAGACTGGAATGATTTCAATGATATTAATAAGATTATTATCCACTCTCCACTTCAGACAGAGTATATAATTTCATTTCCTCATCTCTACAACAACAGGCCTAAGAAATTTAAGTTTTGTGTATATCATAGTCCCATGGTGATGTACATAAAAACTTAAGATCTAGATTTACCAGCATTTTATTTTGATCCTCTGATTCATCCAACTTCTTTTCATAAGACTAATCTCCATGAGAGGAAAAATTACAAGGAGGATGATGACGATGATTTTTTTGTTCTAAAAGGTGTGGAACCTTTGTTGCACCATACACCAATTTACACAGATACAACAATTGTTGGTATTTCATTATTTTTTGCTCCACATCAATTCAATATGCAATCAGGTCTTATGTGACGAGCAAAAGATATTCCTCTTGTTTCTGATTGGTACAAGGAACAGTGGTATGCATTTTTATGATGCATGACACATATTCATGTTCTTTGTGTTCTTTAGTTGTGCTGCATGTGCCATGGATTTGATTCCTTGAATGCTTCATGTCATGCAACCCCTCCACATATCCAATGAAGGTTCATGTGAGCTATCAGAAGCTCCTAAAATGTTATGTGTTGAATGAAATTCATCACAGGACTCCAAAGGATCAAAAGAATAAATACTTGTTTCATTCCCTTCAAGCTACCAACATTTTCCAGACAACTAAGCTAGATTGGGCAGAGGCTGGGCTTCAAGTTTGCAGACAAGGTTACAATATGTTGAAAATTATTATTCACCGAAAGAACTTGAATTATCTTCATCTTGATTACAATTTCAATCTGAAGCCTATGAAGACACTCACAACAAAGGAGCATAAGAAGTAATGTTTTGGAAATGATTTCCATTTATGTTGTGAAATTTTGTGACTAACAAAACTAGTTGTTGATGCAGATATCCAATTTTGACTCAGAAATGTAGATACTTTCTAGTTGGTAGACAGATTACAATATACATTTTCACATGTAGGGCAGTTAACTAGTATGTATCATTACAAGTATATCGGATTATGCCACAAATAAGAATGTGTAAATATCTGAAGCATTTGATTTATTATTGCTTTAACACTGGGCCTATTGGGAAAGGACCTGAATGTGGATTTTGGGCTCCAATGTGGAAAGTATTGTTGTTTTTCATATGTGGTATAGTACCAGTGCTAGAAAGGTGGCTTGGAAACTTGCTTGCACGACATTTTGAAGGTCGTCATTCAAAGGGAGTGGAAAAAATTGTGATGAAACAAAGGGTTGAAAGTCATTTTGATTTGGAGCTTAGAGAAGCTGTCATGCATGATGTTCTTGATGCAATGCCAGGTGATTTTAATTTTTTCCTTCTCTGATAACTGGAAAGAAAGGGATGTTTCTGTTGTTTGGAATGCATCAATTAGATTGAAATTGATGCTAATAGTAAAGAGGTTTGAGTTATTATATTCTATATATGTTCAACCCTTAATGGGCATGCTATTTCTCCTCTTTCTAGCTCATTTTGTAATGATTAATTTGGTTGTTTTCTTTGAAGTTTCTACATCCCTATTTCTCCCTCTATTTTTTTTTAGTGTTATGCAATTTTTGAGTCTCTTAGTGATTCTCTTATCTGATTTCTGACATACTTGGTCATATTGTGATAGAGGGCATAAAAAAAAAAAAGAAAAAAAAGAAAAAAAAAAAATCTCATACCATTTTGCAAAATTTGAGTGAATCCCAACGTTGTTGGAAGGAAAACATCCTCTGGAAGGTACATGTTGTAAGGTACTGGATTTACCAGCATTTTATAGAATGAATAAGAGTGCCTAAATGCCTAGGATGTTTGCCTAAATCTATTGCTCAACTTTCCAGGGGATGTTTGCCTAAAATAAGAGTTCCTAAATCTTGGACATCAAAATGCATTTCTTATTGAGGTAGACTACTTCATTTTCTTGGCTCTAATAATTCAAACAAACACCAAACATCATAGAGAAAAAGGTTTTTAAAAAATCATGATTTTTTAACCAGAAAATCATTTCTTTACAACAAGAAAAAATTCTTATATATAGATAGGAAACTACTTGGAAACCAAAGCATCTTGGAGGTTTAAGCATCAAATACTTGAAGTGAGTGACTTGACATTTGGGATCAAAGAAGGCTTGAAAGAGAGTCTAAATATTCTCTATCTAGGTAATTTATTTTCCATTAGATAGGATATTGTGTTGTTGAAGTTTGTAGCTAGGTCAAAATAGGTCTAAGTGTCTAGACATGCAAAAGTCACCCAAAGTTTCCTTAGGACACTTGCTCAAACATTGAGTAAGTTGCTATTGTAACTTATCCTAAGTCTAATTTAGTAAAATAAGGAAATAAAATGACCATTAGCTCAGGAACAGAAGAGGCTGAAAAGCAACCGAATGTTGTATAGCTGCTCACTTTATGGAAAAGAAGTGTCAAGGAACATGCTCAACATCGTAATTCAAAGGCTCACATTCTGTGTGCTTATGAAATTCCAGATTCCCGAAGTGCTGGCATTATTATCATTAGGCCACATGTAGCAAATAGGTCATCTTTTTTCATCAAACCTTCGTCTTCTCTAAATGAAGAGTGTCTTCCTTCAATGGCTAGCAAGCCATATTACCTCAAAAAAATCCAAATTAGTTCTCAGAGTTCTTTTTAATTGCAATGTGAATAGAGTATGCCATTTATTTTCCATAACCCACTAAAGGTGGCAATAGATTGTTCTATTACTATTAAAAATGTGACAAAATGTTGCATGTCATTGGATTATATTTTCGGAGTTCAACAACAAAGCCTCATCAAAAAATCCAAATTAGTTCTCAGAGTGCGTTTCAATTGCAACTCCTAAATGATGTTTCCTCTCTTGGTATGTGTTGTGGCTACCAACAACCCCCCTCTTTGTTTAGTATTAGCAATAACACTAAGCAAATGGGGACCCTTAATAAAAAATCCAAAAAACATTTTTATAAAAAAATTTGTATTTAACTCCTTAAAACTATATCGCATCACAAAAAGAGAATAAAGCATTTCCTTATGAGCATAATAAACTGCAAAGAAGCGACACGAAATTCATCGCATCACATACATTATGAAGCACTCTTAAATGAAAATCTTAAGAAATCTCCGACGGCCGATGTGCGACGCCGCATATCGCAATATCACATAAGCAACACACAATAATTTAACGACTCGTCGCGATCTGCGATCTGCGATAAACGCGATTTGCGATCTGTGATCTGCGATCTGCGATAATCTGATCTAAAAAAAAAAAATTGCGATGACACATCTAGGTAATGCGATGACGCGATGCTGCTATCGCCCATCGCAAATTTCCTCGGCTCAACATTCAAGAAAAGCTGTCTATAAACCAAAATTGGGCGCGCGCCTTAAAAGAAATTAATGAATGTATGCCAAAGTATTAAAGAAGGATAGTTTTGTGTTTTTCGAAGAGTCAGTCCGCTATGGGTGTCATAATTTCATACATTTCTAGAGCTTAGAGCTTTCGTATCAGTATTTATTATCATTACTTATTTCCTTTGCGTGAACTGCAAGAATGAAAAACAGGAAACATCTAAGGAAAAGGGGAAAGCGTCAATGCTCGGAGAACAGAGAAGAAATGCCTTCATAAACGGATTCCGCATGCAACAGAACCGCAGATTCCAGAGTATCACTCAACAGATGTTGATGTCTATAGGTGATTCAACATTCAGGGTCAGAAAGCTCACAAAAGCAGCATGTTTATGAAAGATCCTAAAGCTTATGCCCGGTAAAGAAAAAAAAAGGCGCTAAAGAAGGAAAACGCACCAAAAAAGCCCGGAACAAAGAACGGAGGCAGTTTTTGATGCGCGATTAGCGCCTAGCGCTAATGGCGCATCGCTAAGAAAATTGTTCAGAAAGCAAATTCCCTAACCTGCTTAGTCATTCGCAAGGCTGGAAACCGAAATAGAAAAAGCAGAAGCAGTTTGAGAGAAATTTGGGTTGTTGCCAAGTATATACGCAGTAAATTCGCCCAACCAGAAGATGATTCTCACAAATATCTTCTAGCGTACTAAAAAGTGGTGCCAACACTTGCCATTTCTATTTTCGTAACTCAAACAAAAGCAGAAGGCAACCAACCGACTCTTCCCAGGCAAATGTTGCATGCTCGCAGCACTAAGGAGCAAATACAGAAGTAATTAGGAATTAGATTCAATTTTTAGAAATAAGTTTGCTTTAGAAGAAGGGCGGTCATTTAAACTGTATTCTAAATTTATGTAATTAAGTTAATTAGTTAGTAGTATTTAAACCCTTCTCATGCATTTGGAGAAGGGTCCAGAAATTTGTCAAAAAACTTGTCCTCAGAACATGCACTTTTGCACCCTCGGAGGGGGTTTTGATGAATGGATGGATCAAGGTTTATTAATGTTTGCATTTGATATCTGCTACGGGTGTTGCACTTCTGTACTCTTAGTAGATGTTAGAGCAAGGAGAGATAAATCATTATTGCTTGAAGCTTATGAGTAGAACCAGTCATAAATGGTACTTTTATCTCTTGGCCATTTCTGCTTGTATTCTTAAAGTGATATACAGTCTGTAGTTGTTTATATGTTATTGCATGAATGTGTGAGTTACCATTTGGCACTTTTGTACGGTGGAGCCATTTATTTATGTCTGATATATGAATAACTTATTATGCGATATGCTGTTCACAACTGTTTTGCCTAACTTTTTATGCAAAGTGGTTCATCTTAATTGATTTCCATTCTTATGATAGCTGAATGATCTTTATTACCAGTTATTATTTGAAATCTTTTTAGATCGCATAATAGAATAAATACACCCCGGGTTAGCATAGATTAGATGTGCAGTTTCTCATTAGATTACAATAGCATAGAGTTAGTTTAAAAGTTTGAATTAGATTAGCTTTAAGTATTCTTAGATCAGCAACATCCAACTCTGCACACACACACACACCCTTAGATTGGGAAACTGGTCCCATTATCCCCAGTTGGACCCGCTATACCAAACGGATAAGGAGCTGCCAACGAAGGTCCGGACCGTGTGGGTATCCCCCTTGTTGTCGACCCGATTTTCGGGGCCTCAACATATTTGGCGCTAGAAGGAGGGCCCGAACTATGAATGGCACCTAAATCAAAATCTAAATACCATTCTGAGAGTAAATTGCCCTCACCAACTCCCCCGACTTCCCCACTACGCTTAAATCCAAATTCAGAAGTCGCTCGAGTATTAACCGCTGCTACACACCCTAATATTTCAGACCAATCTACCACTGAACCCCCTGAAGTTCAAACTCTGATTCACAAACTCCAGGGATTTTCCATTTCTACTCAGAGGTCTGATAAATCTCAAAGCAGCGTGACTTCGCAGTACAATCCTGCTCATCCCCTGACCAGATTAAAGAGTGAAAAATTTGGCATCCAACCAAATGAATTCCCTCTCCCCACCAGGAAAAGAGCAAGGAAAACACCACAAGAGTCTGACAGTGAGACTCTTTCATCTACCTCGTCCATTTCAACTCCCTCACCGCGAAGTCAGCCACCCACATCTTCATTCCAAACCATCATTCATCCGCTTACTGGAACTCCCACAACCCTTCTTCAATCATCTAAGATCATAGTATCCTCATCTTCCGAGTCATAGGGATCATCTTCTGCACTTTCATTCACTAGCAGCTCAGCGATGGCCCAGTCTCCATGGAACAATCCTGGGGCAGTTCTAATGCCTCCACCCTTGAGTCAAATACTGGCCCATCCTGAGAAATGGCTACCCAAATTCAATCCAGAAGCAGGCATGCTAGCAGAAGAACACAAACAATTTCATGCTTTCTGTCAATCTCAACGGAGTTACTAATGAAGATGTTGTTGTTCGACTTTTTCCCTATACAATGCAAGAAACAACCGGGTCATGGTACTTTTCATTACCCTCTGGGTCTATCACAAGTTGGGACATTTTCCAAAGTCAATTCCTTACCAATTTTGGTGATGACAGATCAACGACAACGTTAATCAATGACCTATCCAATCTTAAAGCCGAGGCTAGAGAACCCATCAAAGATTTCAATTTACGGTTCAATAAGATCCTCAACAAAATTCCCACTGCTTCCCAACCCAGCGAAGAAGTACGATGTGAATGGCATATTACGGCCTTACCATCAAACTTAGCAATCTTCGTGGATAGGGCAAATAAAACAACCTTAGTTGAAAACTTGACAGAGGCGATAGCAGTAGAGAAACGTGTAATAGCCCTGGAAAAGAGATCCGCGATAGAGGAACGCAAGTCTAAAAAAGTCACCTTCAAGGAAGACTCCAAGAAGAAACAAACGAAAGACCCTTTCGACTTGGAAGGATTGCAGAAAGTATTAAAGACCATGTCCAATGAGATGATTGACATAAAAAACAAGTAGCAAAAACTTCTTCAAAAAAGCCCTATAGAGCTTTTAAAAGAGGTCCTTCAATGGATGTGAAACCACCCAACGCTATTTCAAATGTCAAATCCGAAGAAGAGGAAGAAGAAGAAAGTACCATTGAAGGACATACTAATGACGAAGAAGTTGTGGAATTACAAGGAATGTGGGATTTCATCCTCCCACAAGAAGAAGATCAAGAAGCATTTCCGGTTAGCACACGAAGCAAAAATCAACTTGATCCTCCCCAAACTACCCCTAAGCAGAAGAGCGCAAGCTCTGCAATAAAAGACAAAGTCGCAACAAAAAAGATGACCACTAAAGCGACTCAACCTAGCCCGTTCCAATCAGATCAAACAACTCCATCAAAAACACTAATAGTGTCGGATGAAATGGAATACAATATTATTGACGACATGAAAAAGACTAGGGCTAATATTACCCTTTACGAATTGAGCAAATTGAAACATCAACAGAAGATAATGATGAAAGAATTACATGTCGTGCCTATTACATCTTTTCCTACAGCTGTAGCTTCCCACAACATGGGAAGACCTCCAACCACGATCAATAAGATTGATCCAAATGACATCGCCTTGATTGGAGGAAGATCAAGATCTCACACTCCCCCTTTTCTTCTTACTTATGAAATTTTCAATAAAAATGTGCACAATTGTTTGGTAGATTCTGGTGCTTCAACGAATATTTTACCCAGATCAATATGTGCCAGTTAAATGTTCAACCACAAAAATCCGCAGTGCGCATAGTTCAACTTGATCGATCTCAAGTCGAAGTGATTGGTGAACTTAATCAAGTAACCATAAGATTGTCATCCAACCTGAAGGTATGTCAGGTTATTGACATTCTAGTGGCTGATATCCCAGAATTATATGGCTTAATTTTTAGCAGGGATTGGTTCGAGAAAATCCATGGATACTTTTCAACCGACTAGTCACACATGTGGTTACCCTACAATGGTAAACCGAATCAAATAAAGGTTGAATGAGAGTTACACCAGAAGTACATAGTAACGAAATTGGAGGGAGAAAATGAAGCAATAGCGTATAACAACAGTATCATAGGAAATTACTCGGTAGATTCTTTTCTCGGCAATTTCAATGCTCATACATCACCTTACTTAGAAAATTCAGTTTTATCCCAAATCGAAAAATTTTCCCAAACTGATAATTCAAAGTGTGTTAATTTTGTAGATAAACCTGTAAATACATCTTTGTTTTGGAAATTATATTTTGATGGCTCTAAATCTAACGAAGGAGCAGGAGTAGGATGCGTTTTGATTAGTCCAGAAGGAAATAAGACCATGCTTACGTGCAGACTCAAATTCGATTGCACAAACAATACAGCAGAATATGAGGCCTTGGTGCAAGGCCTATACAAAGCAATCGGGTTGAATGTCAAGTATCTTCAAGTCTTCGGAGACTCTGAGATTGTCGTTAAACAGGTACGTAACACTATTCATTGCCTATCAAGTCATTTAAAACATTATCAATCTTTAGTACAAGATCTGACTGAGCATTTCATAGCATTCGATATTTCATTAATCTCGAGACTCCAAAACGCAAGCGCAGACCTTTTGGCTAACGTGGCCTCTAGGCTTATTCCCTCCGAAGAGTTTAGTCTAGATAGATTCTCGATAGAATTAATCTTTAGACCATCCATCCCTGACAAGATTACAAATTGGAGAGTATTCAACGACGATCCTGATATTGTAAATTTCCTCACTTCGGAAGGATCCTACTCCAATCAGATAATTGACGAAGACCATCACGATCGACAAATACAACAAAATGGCACTGATAATGCTATACCTAAATCGGTGGTTAAGTTAGATGACTTATACGATTTGAAAAATCAGTTTAAAAGGTCTACCAATTCAAAGCTCTACAGTTCAACTTTGAACTACGAATTAGTAAACCTACGGACCGATGATAAACCACAAAACGTTACTCTAGGCATAGGCCTGGCCCCGGAAGAAAAACTAGCATATATTCATCTTTTGAGACAATATAAAAATGTCTTTGCCTGGAATTACGATGAGCTGAAGACGTACGAAACTTCTATCATTCAGCACACTATTCCTATGATCGACAACGAAAGACCTGTCCAACAGAAACTGAAAAAGATCCACCCCAATTTAGAAAATCAGATAAAAACTGAGCTAAACAAGTTGTTAAAAGCCAGAATAATTTTCCCCGTCAGACATTCCAAATGGGTCTCCAATATGGTACCCGTTAGAAAGAAAAACGGAGATATTAGAATCTGCATCGATTTTCGGAATCTCAACAAAGCCTGTCAAAAAGACAATTTTCCTCTCCCACCTATGGAGCAGATATTACAGGCAGTAGCAGGCTTAGAATTGATGTCTTTCTTAGATGGATTTTCAGGATATAATCAAGTGCTGGTACATCCCAATGATCAGTTGAAAACCACATTCAGGACTAAATGGGGCACATACGCATATCGGAAGATGCCATTTGGTTTGATCAATGCCGGTGCTACATTTCAGAGAGCCATGGACATCACATTCAAGGGTTTAGTCAATAAATCTGTAGTAATTTATTTGGATGATATAACAGTGTACTCCAAGAAGCGAAGCGACCATCTCAGAGACTTAAAACAGATCTTTCAACGATGTTTAAGGTATGGGATTTCACTTAACCCAAAGAAATATTTTTTCGCATTAAGTGAAGGAAAACTTCTAGGATTCATAGTGTCGAAATCTGGTATTCACATTGAGCCTGACAGAATCAAAGAAATTTCTGAAATATCCCTACCTCATAATAAAAAAGCCATGCAATCTTTCCTTGGTCAAATCAATTTTGTAAAGATATTTGTCCCAGATTTTTCACGAATTGTGTCTCCTTTGCAAACCATGATTAAAAAGAATTCAAATTTTAAATGGGGTCAAAATGAACATGAAGCATTCAACCTGATCAAACAAGCTATTATCAATGCTCCATCTTTAGCAACCCGAATTTCTCAGAATCTTTTATCTTATACACATTTGCCTTAAAGAAATCATATGCTGCAATTCTAACCCAAGCAAATCAAGAAAAAGCGGAAGCTCCAATTGCGTTTTTTAGCTCGAATTTACAAGGTGCTGAACTCAATTATTCAGACGTGGAGAAACAGGCCTATGCTGTTTTCAAAGCAGTCAAATATTTCAGACCTTTCTTACTTAAAACCCATACTAAGATTATAGTACCGTTTCCAGCGGTAAGAAATCTTCTAGTACAGAAGGATGTAGGTGAGAAAAGAGCAAATTGGATCACTGCTTTACAAGAATACGACCTTGAGATCAAACTAGCGAACATTGTAAGAGGTCAAGGCTTCTGCAAAATGTTAGCTGGAGCATCGCAAATTCCTGAAGTCCCATCTGAAGAGGTACAACTGTATGAGGTAAGCCTAAACGATGCAGAATCATTATATGCTGACATCATTTACTATCTTAAGAACGGATATGCTCCATCACACCTAGATCACACTAAGAAAAGAGCTCTGAGATTGAAAGCTAAACAATATCAGCTCATAAATGATGTTCTTTTTAGAAAGAATTATGATTCTATTCTTCTTAGATGTCTTAAGAAAACTGAAGCTGAAAAAGTTTTGCAGGAACTCCACGACGGACCAGCAGGCGAACATTATGCTGGAGATGCTACTACACATAAGATCTTACGTGCAGGATATTACTGGCCTACGCTGTTCAAAGACTCACACAGTTACGTAAGGAAATGTCAAGTCTGCCAAACAACTGCTGGAAGACAAAAGAAGCTGTCCCTGCCACTACAACCAGTAAATATCGAGCAACCATTCAGTCAGTGGGGCTTGGACATAATAGGTGAGATCATTCCTCACTCTTCTAAGCAGCATAGATACATCCTCACGGCAACAGATTATTTTACTAAATGGGTAGAAGCAGTTCCTCTCAAGACAGCTAATTCTGAAAATATCATTGAATTCATAGATCAATTTATAATCACTAGGTTTGGATTTCCAACGGCTTTAATGTTTGATAATGCATCATACTTTTCTGGGAATGCAATGACTGAGTTTGCACTTAAAAGAGGGTTCAAACTGAAATATTCGGCCAACTACTATACACAAGGTAATGGGTTAGCTGAGTCAACAAATAAAAACCTAATCAGGATTATTAAAAGAACAGTTGACCAGAACCAAAAGAATTGGCACAAAGCTTTGGTAAATGCTTTATGGGCAGATAGAATAACGAAGAAAGCTTCAATCGGCACTTCTCCCGTTAATTTAGTTTATGGGAAGGAAGTGGTTCTTCCAACTCACTTAGTCATCCCCTCTTTGTCTTTAGTACAATACATCGACGAAGTATCTACTTCCTCCATACAACTAAGACAAATGGAAATAATTAAATTAGAAGAACAAAGAGAACAAGCTAAGAAAACCCATGCTCATCACCAAGCGCTGATAAAATCCTCTTTTGATTCAAGCATAATGACCAGAAAAATTTTTCAGATGGGAGATTTAGTTTTGAAATGGGATAAGGCACATGAAGAAAAGGGCAAACGTACGAAATTTCAAAAGATGTGGCTTGGTCCTTTTCAGATTGTTGAAGTCATAGGTCCATCAACGTTTGTGTTGCAGGATTTAGCAAGTAGAAGGGATTCTTTGCCTGTTAATGGACAAATCCTCAAAAAATATTTTCCATAGAAGATTATTCTTCTATTTTTTAGAATAGTTTTAGTTTTTCTTTTCTTTTTCATAATAAAACCAGTTGTAAATGGTTACTACAGGTATTCACGGAAAAGACACCAATTCTCTTTCAGATTTTGAGCTTTTCGCTTGTATAAATAACAAAAATTTTCATAAATCTGATCTTTATTATAGACAGATAGAGTTAAAAAACTTTAGCCTAGATATGATGCTAGTTTCAACTTCAAAAATTTGATGAAAGCAACCTTTAGCGAAGAAATTGTTTTATATCAACACAATGAAAGGTATCAATAGAAAAATAAGGGTTCTCTGTAAAACTGCTGTTTTCAAACTCTATTATTGTCGTCTAAAGCTTTCTTAAGGAAAAACAGTGACTTCCTCCCCGCTAAAGAAAATCGCAGCATTCAGAGGAACAATCCAAGAAACACTATTTCTTGAAAGAATAAGAGGTCTCATCACGAGCCGGCTTATCATGATCACATATATTATAACTTGCTGACTTTGCCAATACTGTCTACCAAAACAGGGCAATGACTCAAGATTGTTGCAATCAAAAGACAAGGGGTCTCATCACGAGCCAGCTTGTTCAGCAAAAGTGTAAATCAAGTGAATGACTGTGTCATAATTTGGCTACCAAACCAAGACATTGTTCTTTAGAGAATAAAAAAGGAAAAAGTGTCAATGTGGATTTTTCTTCGAACGTTGTAGATAGCCTTAAGCAGGATAAAGGATCATTGCTGGGTAACAGGTAACCCTGTCGAGGCTATGGACGCCTGCTGGCAGCAGAGGCTCTACCTACGACAAACGAACATATTTTAAAGCCGACACACAGAGAAGACTTTATTTTACCTTTACAAGACCAAGTAATGGCTGATGTAAATACAAGGACAAAGCCTGAGGATGCAAGCAATTAGAATAGAAAAAGGTTGAAACAAAATATCATTAATAGGATAAGGCATAATGTACTCTATCTGTCCATAACGAAATTTAGACTTATGAAAATTTTTCTGTTTTGGAAGCTAAAATTCAATAGAAAAAAACAGAGATAATTGGTTCTTCCAGATGAATCGCCATTGTTGTGGCTACCAACAACCCCCCTCTTTGTTTAGTATTAGCAA
The DNA here is from genome assembly GCA_031772625.1 of Pinus tabuliformis. Lineage (NCBI taxonomy): Eukaryota > Viridiplantae > Streptophyta > Pinopsida > Pinales > Pinaceae > Pinus > Pinus tabuliformis. The sequence continues at coordinate 459,360,329 of CM062810.1, forward strand.
TAACACTAAGCAAATGGGGACCCTTAATAAAAAATCCAAAAAACAGTTGTATAAAATTTTTTGTATTTAACTCCTTAAAACTATATCGCATCGCAAGAAGAGAATAAAGCATTTCCTTATGAGCATAATAAACTGCAAAGAAGCGACGCGAAATTCATCGCATCACATACATTATGAAGCGCTCTTAAATGAAAATCTTAAGAAATCTCCGACGGTCGATGTGCGACGTCGCATATCGCAATATCGCATAAGCAGCACACAATAATTTAACGACTCGTCGCGATCTGCGATAATCTGATCTAAAAAATAAATAAAATTGCAATGACACGTCTAGGTAATGCGATGACGCGATGCTGCTATCGCCCATCGCAAATTTCCTCGGCTCAACATTTAAGAAAAGCTGTCTATAAACCAAAATTGGGCGCGCGCCTTAAAAGAAATTAATGAATGTACGCCAAAGTATTCAAGAAGGACAGTTTTGTGTTTTTCGAAGAGTCAGTCCGCTATGGGTGTCATAATTCCATACATTTCTAGAGCTTAGAGATTTCGTATCAGTATTTTTTATCATTACTTTTTTCCTTGCGTGAACTGCAGGAATGAAAAACAGGAAACATCTAAGGAAAAGGGGAAAGCATCAATGCTCGGAGAACAGAGAAGAGATGCCTTCATAAACGGATGCCGCATGCAACAGAACCGCAGATTCCAGAGTATCACTCAACAGATGTTGATGTCTATAGGTGATTCAACATTCAGGGTCAGAAAGCTCACAAAAGCAGCATGTTATGAAAGATCCTGAAGCTTATGCCCGATAAAGAAAAAAAAAAGGCGCTAAAGAAGGAAAACGCACCAGAAAAGCCCGGAACAAAGAACGGTGGCAGTTTTCGATGCGCGATTAGCGCCTAGAGCTAATCGCGCATCGCTAAGAAAATTGTTTAGAAAGCAAAGTCCCTAACCTGCTTAGTCATTCGCAAGGCCGGAAACCGAAATAGCAAAAGCAGAAGTAGTTTGAGAGAAATTTGGGTTGTTGCCAAGTATATACGCAGTAAATTCGCCCAACCAGAAGATGATTCTCAAAAATATCTTCTAGCATACTAAAAAGTGGTGCCAGCACTTTCCATTTCTATTTTCGTAACTCAAACAAAAGCAGAAGGCAACCAGCCGACTCTTCCCAAGCAAATGTTGCATGCTCGCAGCACTAAGGAGCAAATACAGAAGTAATTAGGAATTAGATTCAATTTTTAGAAATAAGTTTGTTTTAGAAGAAGGGCGGTCATTTAAACCGTATCCTAAATTTATGTAATTAAGTTAATTAGTTAGCAGTATTTAAACCCTTCTCATGCATTTGGAGAAGGGTCCAGAAATTTGTCAAAAAACTTGTCCTCAGAACATGCACTTTTGCACCCTCGGAGGGGGTTTTGATGAATGGATGGATCAAGGTTTATTAATGTTTGCATTTGATATCTGCTACTGATGTTGCACTTCTGTACTCTTAGTAGATGTTAGAGCAAGGAGAGATAAATCATTGTTTCTTGAAGCTTATGAGTAGAACCAGTCATAAATGGTACTTTTATCTCTTGGCCATTTCTGCTTATATTCTTAAAGTGATATACAGTCTGTAGTTGTTTATATGTTATTGCATGAATGTGTGAGTTACCATTTGGCACTTTTGTACGGTGGAGCCATTTATTTATGTCTGATATATGAATAACTTATTATGTGATATGCTGTTCACAACTGTTTTGCCTAACTTTTTATGCAAAGTGGTTCATCTTAATTGATTTCCATTCTTATGATAGCTGAATGATCTTTATTACTAGTTATTATTTGAAATCTTTTTAGATCGCATAATAGAAGATATACACCCCGGGTTAGCATAGATTAGATGTGCTGTTTCTCATTAGATTACAATAGCATAGAGTTAGTTTAAAAGTTTGAATTAGATTAGCTTTAAGTATTCTTAGATCAGCAACATCCAACTCTGCACACACACACACACCCTTAGATTGGGAAACTGGTCCCATTATCCCCAATCGGACCCGCTATACCAAACGGATAAGGAGCTGCCAACCAAGGTCCGGACCGGGTGGGTATCCCCCTTGTTGTCGACCCGATTTTCGGGGCCTCAACAGTATGATGCTTCAAAGAAGGAACATCAAAGAGAGCCTGTACAATATTTTCCATGTAAATCTAAACAAACTTTCTCTTCAAGCATTTGGATGCTCCCAAATATATTGATTCCTCTTTAGATCCCTCAACATGGTACTGTGTGCAGAACTAGTGTAGGTGAAGCAATGATGCTTAAAGGCCATAGTTGTCTCTAATTTAGGGGTTGTGGGGCACTTTACCCCTATTTCATTGCACAAGTGAAAGAAGTAGCACAATATAAAATTTATAAATTGAATCTTTGAGAATTATCTCTTCTAACATTTCCAATTCACAAATTCAACATCATAATCCAAATTCAATAACTAAACAATAGCCAATGCTTGCGTTCATTCATCAACATGTAACATGTAACTATTACATGCAACAAGGCCACCATGTGACCTCAAAAACAATAATGATAACTAAGTATACACATAGATGCCATGATTATAGCTAGCCTAAAAAATCGATCACGTCTATGGATCACTGAAACATGGATTCATGTATATGGAAATACACCATCCACTCTGAGGTAATGACATCAACGTTTTAAGAAACATGGCATCCTCCATATATCCTTCATTTCCATCAACAATGTGGCTAACACCTTTTTTTATTGCATGTGGACATACATGTTCTAACATTTTGGTTGCTTCAACAACATAAACTTTCCTTACATCATCTTGTGCGTACTAGATTGCTAAATTACCACTTCCTACGCTTACATTCACAAAGAGTTGTAGCGGATCTCCACAATTCCCTCACTTCCCATGTCTTTCCTTGTACCAAATCACTAACATTCGTGCATAGCCTTTACTAAATAACATAGATTTTCTCTCTTCAACATCTCATAATTATAATGAACAATTGCCTCAAGATGTTGTTTATCAATAGACTTTGCCTCATGAGAAGGTGTCTCATCTCAAGGAGCAATTTTCTCATCAACAGACCATTCCCAAAGAACAAATTCCAGATTTGGATGAATAGTCAATTCATCAACAGGCATCACCTCATGTGCTTTTCGATCCTATGCTACAAACATGTGTCATGAATTCAAGCCATCCTATGTCTGAAGGAATTATTTTTTCTCAAGGTCATCGCTCATAAATTTCATTATGGATAATGCCTTCATATTCTAAATCAAACCCATCACAAATAAGATTTATGTCATTCCAAGATCAACAAGATATGGGTGATGGAAAAAGTCAAACTGTTCTTTAAGTCAATATAGGCCCACCCATATTTTATGGATTGCAAGGGGATAAAGTTAAACAAGTGAGTGGAGAGAATTTAGATGAATAGCCTTCTCTTAATTCTCATATTAATGAGAGGTCAGATGAGACAGATAGGGTTGTTTAGAAGACAACATTGGACCAGGACAATAAAATTTACCCTACTATGAGGACATCAATAAATCAATCCAAAGGAAATGATGTTGAGAAAATCACTGAGTTTTCAGGGAGTTGCAATGCTAACTTGGCTAGAAGCTTTGGTGGAATAGAATGTTCAGTGAATATGAATACATTTTTCCCTTCTAGTTGGGGTGATTCTTATCAAGCTTACCAGAAAACTGAAAAGCTTGAAACTTTTGTGGCAACACAATGTCAACTCAACTTGCCTATTACTGTAGGGGATAAGGGATCCATAGGCATTCTCACTGATGCCATGCAAGCATTACAACTATATGGAAGAATGAACCAATTGTCAAGGCCTAGTTCAGAGCCCAAAGCAATGGAAGTTGGATCAACTAATCTTCTAGAAGAATATGGCACTCTTAATCATGATGGGGATGTTCATATTAAGTTTCCTACTATGGATCAAAGGCTGGGTGAAAAGTTGCAAGAGACTGCTTCAAGAAGTCTACAAAGGTCAACATAATTTTTTTCACATTTACAACTTCCCTCACATTTGTTGGTTCCTGAAGCTCGAGCAATTTCATAACAAAAACAGGTAAAGTCAAGAAGCAAAAATGGTCCACTCTCTTTTCATATGTTGAGAATAAAATGAAGCTTTATTAGAGGCATTGTTTGTTTGTTTTTTTCTGTTAGAAAAGGGTTTTCTATTGGTTTTATGTGAATTTAAATTTATCATATGTAGCATGTTGAGAAATTGGAAATAATAATGTGTGACATTTATCTTGCAGAAATTGATTCCGAATGAAAGGATACAAAGTTTAACCAAGCTACAATTAGTTTTGGTAAAGGTGGAGGAACATCTTAAAAAAGCTACCTAAGAATACACCATATACAAAGTTTGAAGATAAGTAATATATGGATTTTTCTTTTGCAGATATGTTTATTTTTTTACCCAAGATATCATAGCAAGAAAAATATTGATATTGTAGAAATTGTTTGAGGACCTCATTGAGGTTGATTTTTCTGATGTCATGCTTGATTGATACCTTCTCATATGTCAGGAAGACTTTAAATATGAATTAATATATTCCTGAAACAAATCAGATTCAAATTTTATAGATATAAAAGATAAAACAAATGTCAATGCCTTCATTTGATTGTTACTTGACTCTGTTGTGGGTAGGTTAAAGGAAATGTGATTGGAAAAAGGATGGGGAGACAATGCAGAGCATGTATTGGATATGATTAATTTGTTGTTAGATATCCTTTAGGCACCTGAGCGATCAACTTTGGAAATATTTCTACTAGGTATTCCTATGGTTTTTAATGTTGTGATTCTATCACCGGCTCATGGTTATTTTGGGCAAGCGAATGTTTTGGGAATGCCAGACAAGACACCGATGGAAAGGTAAATAGATTTTTTATAATTGCAATGTCCATTCCATGATATCATCTCTTTATTGTTTGCTTGTATTTTGAACATTTATTTTGATTTTGTTTTGTCTTTTAACTATGAAATTGAAAATACTTGCTATCATTTCCATTTAAATAATAGCTAAAGCTTGAAGATGAAATTAGTATTACATGATATTGATTGGAAGCCTTATAGCCATTTTGTGTTAAAAAAATTCATGACTATCAGAAAAGTTTACTTTCATGTTGTTATTTGAGCACATGTTGTTTATATACTTGACCAAGTTCATGCATTAGAAAATGAAATGTTGTTGCGAATAAAATGACAAGGATTAAACATCACACCTCAGATTATTTGTTTTCACAAGTTATCTACAACTTGAGATTTTTAGCATGTAACTTAGTTGACATGATTGTGCCTAAGATTTCCCTAAAGGTTGAATAATAAGTTACTAAGGTGTTATTTTATATGGTGACATTTTATTTGCTTTGTTTATATAGGCCATCTAGCTAGATTATAGTGGCCACTAATGCCCAACTAAAAAAAACTTGTTCGAGTTTCTTGCTTGTATCGGGAAAAATGGCTTTGACATTGTTGATATTGAGGTATATGTCATATACAATATTTATATTCTACTTTAGTTTATATTCTAGTGTTCATTGTATTTCATGTCTTACACACTGCATTGTATCTTTTTTTGTTTTCAGAAAAGGAACTCAGTATTGATGGTAAGAAGCAGGAATTGAAAAAAGAGGCTCAGAGCAATAACATTGGAGCGACAAATGAAAAAAGAGAGAGACAAGAGAACAGATATAATGATACCCTTAGATTCAATATACGAGATAAGGCACACACATAGAGACTGATGGTCAAGTCTTCAGAGTTGGTAAATTCACCTGCAATGCCTTGGCAACATAATGATAATATTTTGAAGTGATAAAACATAATTTCATGTGTAAATTGTAGTCCAACCAATATTAAGTTGGAAACTCATATTGTAATACTTTAACATTTCATATAATATAATTTACGTGGTTGAAATTATTTATAGTTGCACTTGATATTGTTTAGTATTGTAATTAACATATGCAACTTTACATTTTCATATTAGATGAACATGCACATTGTATGACATTTTTTAAATTTAGTCGCAAAATCATACTAATTAATTTATGTTGATTAATAATGAACACATAAAATCAATCTAAAATTACTAAATTAGTAATTTGTATTGATTAATGATGAACACAAATAAAATGAATACACGACTAAATTAGTTATTTATAATGATTATTAATAGAAGTAAATGAAATGAATATAAACCATTAAATTAATCATTTATATAATGAATATGAAACTACCAAACAAATATAAATGACTACTACAAACGATAAGTTTGTAATTACAAATGAGGACTAATTTTTTCATATATACGACTATTAGTAGCTAATTTACAGTATCTTATAACATGACCAAATTTTTTCATATTTGTCTGGTCATTAATTGGTTTCAAACGATGACTAAAATTTGCATATATGTGACTATTAGTAGCTAATTTACAATTTCTTATAACACAACCAACATTTTGGTCATATTTCTTTGGTCATTAATTGGTTTTCTTGGGTGATTATATAGTAATATATTTTGTTGTGTATTTGGTCATTAATTGTGGGAATTAATGACTAAATATACTACTAGAAGATAAAATTGAGACAACCAATTAATGACTAAGCTAAAAACAACTAAAAGTTGGTCGCGTTATAAGATACCGTAAATTAGCTACTACTGGTCACCCACTGAAAAATAGTCTTTTATATGCAAATTTTAGTCATGTTTTTAGTAATTAATTAGTCATTTTGTACTAGTGGCTCTTTTTACCCTTTTAATTTAATTGATTAATTTAAATTTTTTTGAGATAAGTAAGTGCTATATGGAGTGTGAGTTATGATTTTTTGGGCATGAGGTATTTATAATCCATGACATTGTAACACAACTTATTTACGGATTAAGAATATCCATGTAAAATTGAGATAAATCCCGATGATTAAGAATATTGTTGCATGTTTTATAAAAGTATATAATTAACTTCTCTATTAATTTATTTATGATTAATAATAATAATTATTTGAAATAAAGTTTTAATTTACACAACCAATATCCACCCTATATAAAAATACAAATCACATACAGATTCTTTGTTTGAAAGGTTGTCAAAATTGAAATTTGAACTCCGATAACTTATATATGATGCACGCAACATTGAATACTATGATAAGGCTCACCATCACCATTGCACTGTATTATGTGTATACCTCATATATTATGCTATGCATATGGAGGCAATGGAAGTAGGTACTACGAGATATAATGTAGAAATTCAAGCTCCATTGTAATCCACATGAGTTCTTGTATTTTTTATGCAACACTATGTGAGGTAGTGGGGGAAATATTCCATGGCACATACCCATATAAGGACAAGAAACAACGTTCAAAATTAAACCCATCCCAACCCTTCCTTGGGCTTTTGGCCTGTCCGAAAATGGCTAAAGAAAATTAACCCTTTGAAAAAAATTTGAAATATGAAATCGCTTGTCAATCATGAAGGTTATATTAAATTTGTATAGTTCCAAAGAAGGGAAATATTTTTAATAACCTATCAATATTTATTTAAGTTTACGAAAGTCTGTAGTTTCATAAAAGAGACCTGTCGGAGTCTGGATAACCTCATACGAGTTAATGGCATCATGCAATAAAAATTTAAATGTTGAATTCAAGGTTACATATACAATAAACTAAAGTTGATTATTATATTCTATGTCTCATAATTAGATGACACGAGATCGAAACTCTTTTTAAGGATTTTCGAGTTGAGACATTTTGACCACTGCCTCTCCTACACCTTTCCATTTATGATCTATTTAATCACTAGGTACTATCGAATTTAAGCATGTTGTCATTGTTAAGGTTGGTACCAATCGATCTAACCAACATATCCATCACTCTAGGCTTCCATATTTTCCTTTAAGTTATTAATTTTTCACTTAATGTTCCTTCTTTGTAACCTTTGGCTCAACCTCAAGGTTATATATCCCTTGTTCACTATGCCACATGATCGCTTATTGGCCTACATTTGGTTTGCATTCATTTTGTGGTTGTATTCAAGGATTTCAGTTACCACTTCTTAAAGGAGCATGAGCAGTGGATGTTAGAATTATTAGGAGTGATAGCTAGATCCAAATGCACTAACAGTTAAAGTGCCCACCACTTTATAATCACATGTTATGGTATATAATATTATTATTCTATGACCCTGTTATGTGTTTTAATGGAAGGGTTTATTGTTGGGATGGGATTCGAAACAACACTTAGGAGGAATAAAATTCCTCTTTGTGGTTTTTGGGGTGAACTCAACACCTACCTAATATTCCCGCCTTCACAAACTTTGGCTTAGTGTAAATGTTATATATTTCAGGTTGACTATCCTATGTGATTTCTTACTGGTCTGCATTCACTCTATGTTTGTATTCAAGAATTGTAGCGATGAGTTCCTAAAGGAATACAAGTGGTGGCGAGATCCATATACAACAATAGTTAAAGTTCCCTCCAATTTATAACTCCATGCTATATTATATAATAATATTATTTTTCGCTTTAATGGAGGGGTTTATTAGTGCGGTGTGCTTCAACACAACAATTAAAAGGAATCAATTTCCCTATTTGTGGGATGCACAATTCAACCACCTACATGTATTAGTACATTTACAAGGGGATGAATCCCCATTGGTAGGGAAGTAATGGCCAAGGAAGCCCACAATAATAGATATACTTGTTGGGTAGTTTTGAGAAGTATGTTATGAACCTGAAGAGGTTGTTCACCTCTAAGGAACATAAAAAAGATGTCACCCATTGTAATTGGTATTCACCAACTTGCTAAAATAGCTTCTTTGAGACCCTAACCCGATTTTATATAAATAAGATGACCAACCTTGAAAAGGATGTGTTGGGCATCTAAAGCATAGAAGAGCTTATATCTTCCTTTAGCTGAAAACAAAATTGGGCTACACCTTTGGATCAAGTTGCCTCGAACATGAAAACATTTTCCTAGCTTAAAGGGTTAAAAATTCTTTATTGTTCTCTTCATGTGAGGTAAATTGAAAACAACAACATAATTGAAAAAACATAAAATCTTTGTAATCCTAAATTTTCAAAAACAAAATCAAAAGTTTTATTCATATATAATATTATCCAATAATTAATCTATTATAAATAAAAAATTATAATTGTTTTGTTTTAATATGAAGTTGTTTTTATTTCTTTCACCAATAAATATGTTATTGATTTTTAATTTATGTATTTACTTATTCTTTTTTTATTGATTGAATAGGTGTAAATCTTGAAAAATGTCTCCTATTGGCTACCATAAGAAGGATAAAAAGAAATTGTCGATTGTTGATGCATTTGGTTTCCTGCAACATTCTAATCAACCATGTAATTTTCAAAATGAAGCTAATGCTCATCTACATGAAGATGATGAATCAGATAGTGTAGAGCTTGTTGAAAGAGAAAACCCATCAAAGAAACACAAAAGAATATTCAAATCGAAATGGAAGATAATATTTCCATGGGCTTATGTTGTAAAATATTTTAATGTTAATGAAAGGAAAACATGTTCTTGGTGTGTTAAATTTAAAGAGAGACTTGATCCAATTACAAAAGAGGGAAGTACTGCACTCTTTAAGTTAGTGGTATAAGTGGTCATGCAAAATCAGAAGCTCATAAATTATTTTTACAACTTTTATAGTGAGAAAACAAATAAAGTAATATTCCAATCGCTAAACATATCGAACTAATGGTATATGGTCAGAAGGATAAATATAATTGTGATTAAAAGCATGTAACTTTTTGCTATACATGATTTATCTTTAGAAATGAATAGTTTAATATGTGACTTGAATAGGTATAAATTCACTTCACACAAACCTTTAACAGATGAATATTTTGCATACACAAATACATCACTAGGAAAAGAGTTTCTTAAAGCTTTTAAATAAGTGTATTGGGACGAACTAAAAGAGAAGATTTTATATATCCCATTTTAACCAATTTTAGTTGTTGAAAGCACTGATAAAACTATGGAACACCATTTGATGGTTTATATTACATATTTTATAAGTGGAGGAATATTTCAATACGTAAAAAAAATTATATGCTTGCTTCAAATAAAGGATGTAACATCTCTGTGTATGTATGATATAGTGAGAACTCTTTTAGTAGAAATCGATCTATCTTTCGTGAAGCTAGTTGGTTTTGGCTCAAATGGTGCATCTACCATTAGGGGTATTCATGAAGGTATATCTTATAAGCTTCATTGGGATGCTCCTCATTTATTAGATATCCATTGCGTAGCTCACAGGGAGGCATTAGCAACTAACGATGGTTCATCTAATTGTGGAGAGTTGCAATTTATTGATAAATTTGCAAGAGAATGGTAAGAGAGACAGGGACACAAATATGGAGAGAGGGAGATGAGGAGAGACTCTCTGAGAGAGAGAGTGATATTGAGAGATGGAACTGGAGGAAAAGATAGGGAAGGAATAAGTTCAAGACATATAGAGAGATAAAGGTGGATAGAGAGAGAGAGTGAGAGTAACTATAAGGGAGAGATAGAGAGAGAGTGTGTATGTTTTGGGGTGAGATAGAAAGACAAATAAGGAGAGATGGAGAGAAGGAGAGATATGAGAGAGGTAGGGAGACAGTAAATAAATTTATAGGATGAAGCGCGAGAGAGAGAGAGATATAGAGAGAGAAAGAGAGTGTGAGTGAGTGACAAGGGGGAGAGATAGAGGGAGGTGGGAGAGAAAGGAAGAGAGAGGAATTGAGAGGGCGGAAGAGAGAGAGATGGAGTTATAGGGGGAGAGAGGGGGAGGTAATAAGAAATACATATAAAGAGAGAGAGAGAGAGAGGGGCAAGGGAGATTGAGAGAGAGAGGGAGTGATAAGGGAGGGGGAGAGAGAGGGAGGGAGAGGGAGAGAGGAGAGTAGGATGCAAGAGAGATAGAAGGAGAGACAGAGGGATAGATGGGGGGGAGAGAGAGAGAGAGGGAGAGGGAGGGAGATATAGACATATATGGAGAAACAATGTGTATGTTTGCAGAGTGATATAGAGAGATGAAGAAGGAGAGATAAAGGGAGATATAGATATAGATGGAAGGGGGAGAGAGGGAGGAAGAGAGAGATCGAGGAAGGGAGGGAGGGAGAGATAGATAGATATGAACAGAGAGTGTGTGTGTGTCTGGGGGTTGAGATAGAGAGACAAATACGGAGAGATGGAGGAAGATATCGATATAGATGGAGTGGGGAGAGAAAGGGAAGAAAATTGCTTGCACTATATGCATTGATTTCAATGGACATATGTTGATTTCTAATCCTATTTTATTTCTTGCATTAGATGCGTTGATTTCTGTTCAGATGTTGATTTCTAGTTCTATTTCATTACTTGCATTAGATGCATTGATTTCAATGTAGATGTTAATTCCTAATCCTATTTGATTGCTATCGCTAGATGCATTGATTTCAATGTAGACATTGATTTCCAATCTTATTTATTGCTTGCAACATTAGATGCATTGAATTCAGTGTAGATGTCGATTTCTAATCCTATTTGATTGTTTGCATTAGATGCATTGATTTAAGTGCAGTTGCTGATTTCTCATCGTATTTGATTGCCTAAATTAGATGCATTGATTTCAGTGAAGATGTTGATTTCTGATTGATGTAACTAGATATATATGGTGTACATTAATTTAAACATAATTAATTTAACATTGTGCACTAATTTCAGTGTAAGCACAAAAAAATATTGATGGCGTGCATTATGACTAGGCTTTTATAGATAACCTCAAACAAAATAAAATAGGATAAAACTTTTATTTGTAACTTTTACGTCTCCACATCTTTTAAAATTTAATATATAACTTATTTCAATCATATTTGAGTTTTTAAAAATCGAATAAAAATTATTTTCATCATAAGGAATTGATTGAAATACTTGAATAACTACTTGTAAATTTAGGAAAGTTGATAACATTATATAAAATTATAGAAATGTTGACATATATTGTTTTTGACCTATATATTAAATTTCAATACGATTGACTTATATCATGTTATGACTAAGCTCTTGTATATAATCTCAAAATAAATAATGTTGAATAAAACCTATTTGTTGTTTACATGACATCTTTTATTAAAATTGAATAAAACTTATTTCAATCCTATTTTTGTTTTTTAATTGAACCTTGAAATAAGAAAATTATTGAAATACTAAAAAAAAAATTCATGCAATGGTATATGGGCGTGTTACAAAAAAATTCATATATATATATATATATATATATATATATATATATATATATATATATATATATATATATATATATATGGATGAATTTATAATTCAAATAATTTATTTCTAAAATTGGATTGTAATAACCTACATGTTGATTGTGAATATGAAGCATAATTGGAAATTTTTTCCATGTCTAATATTAAATTGATAAATGATATATTTTATTACATTTCATGTATCAAAGTGACTTGAATTATAACTTAAGGTTGTACTTATTTTCTTAGGCTATGAAATTGGAAATCAAAATTGATCATATATTTTACTAATAAAAGTTATAGTATATAGAAAAATGATTAAATTAGCATTTTAACATATCCATAAACTTAAAAAATTATTGAGCATACATAAACAAGATTAATGCTAATCCATAAATTGAAATAGTGAATGCATGTACCAATAAACTGTCCATATGAAAATATATACAAATTACAAATATCACATGAACATCCATAAAATAAAATAATAGGCATCCATAAACTAAAATAATGTCCATGATATACATGCATAAACTAAAATAACCTCCATGATATACATCCATAAACTATAAATATATGAAAATATACAAAGTTTGTATCACACATGTGAATGTGCAGTATGAAATGAACATGAAAATATACCGACTATGACACTATAAGTACCTTTTGTAGTAGCTACAACCACCCTCCAAAATTTTTCCTTAGCCCATTTTGGAGCCTCCCTACCAACCTTTCACAACACCTTGTCTTGCTTCATCAAGTGCACAAGCTTCAGTGTTTTTCATGCATAAAGGAAGCCTATTGATCACTGCTTGATGCATTTCCCTCACAGGTTGTTCACCCGGACTTGGTCCAGCTACAGGCTGAGAAGATTCTCCAAGAAAATTACGCATTTCTGGAGGGAATCTAGCCTTCCCTCCAGAAGTTGCGTAATTCTATCTAGTAGCCTATTGGGCTCCAGAATTGTGCAATTTTGCCATCCAACACTTCCAGTGGGAATTGCACAAATTTCCCCAACAAGGCTACTTAGCCTAGAGTTTGCGCAAATCTAGGCAGCAGTCAGCTACTCTGCCCAAAAATTGCACAAACCTCTTGGGCATTCAACCCAGCTCCCAGCTAAAAATGCAAATTTTTCTCAAGCAGTTGAGCAGTTTCATGCATGAGAAGTCTAGTTGACCAATTCCATCGGAGACCAAGGAAACTTGACTTGCATGCATGCATGACTTGCTTTTTCCCAGAATAGAAAAAGGCAACATGCAAAAGGCATCCAATGATTCAGGGAGCTACTTCTAGTAGTCGGGTGTTACATGTAAATTTGTTTTAGAAACTTCCCTCCAAGTGTCGCTTTTTCCTAGATTTGTGGCATGTGCGTCATGAGCCCAAAATTATTTATTCAACGCATCAGAGCTCATTCTTTCACATTGATCTTGGAGATCTAACATTCACAGCACATCCAGGACTCTTTGACACATCCAGCTCAGCTATTCACGAGTAAGTGGCCTCAACTTGTCTTTTTCAGCATTTTTGTTAGTTTTTGTGTATTCACTTGTGTGAGTGTTGTTCGATTTATTTCTTTGAATGCTTGCTATCGTTGACATGTATACTAGCTTTTCCTAGCTCTGTTTCAATTTTCGTTGCAATATCACTGCTATCGTATGCATGAAACTATTTTGCATGAACGTTTGTCGAAGTGACGAATCACTTCACCCACATGCATGTTGATCTGTTTGTTGAATCTTTCATTCATGTTTTGCATGCACTATCAATCACTTCTACTTTCACTTAGTGTCGCCATGCATTCACTGTCTTATTTGCTTTCAATTTCCCATCAGCGAGTCGGGCCAACCTTGGCCCAGACTCTGCTTTCACTAAGACTGCATTGCGCAATCTAGGAAAGGAAGGCTCTGCCTTCCTCTCCAGAAACATGCATCTCTGCTTAGCACTACCCTCCAAGACTGTTTTGCACATTTCCGAGGAGCAGTGATTGCTAGCCCAGAAAATTACGCAATGCAGTCCCTGAGCCTGCAGTCACTCCTAGCTGGAATTACACATTGCACAATCCCAATAGCGAACAGCTAGTTTGGATTGTGCATTGCGCAGATCCAGCAGCTAGTCCTACCTCCTAGATAGCCTAGACTGCCTTTTTTTTAGTTCTAGAAGCCAGTGACCCAACCTCCCAGAAGAAATTGTACAATCTTTCCCATCAGTTTCCCAGGTATGTGTTGTGTCATTGCTCGAATTTTCTTTGTTTCCACTGACAGATTTCTTATCATGCTTGTCTCTTGTCTCCAGATCTTTCAGGTATTCATCTATCTCAATGGCTTCCAAGAGAATAGGTTCACAGGACACTCATGAAATGCAGCCGGAGTAGTAGTTGAGAAGTGTCCTCTAGTATGTCGATCTATGAAAATACAAAGTTGTATCTAGACAAGAACATCAAGCAGAATTGGCAAGAGGTCAATGAAACATTTGAAGACACTTTAGGGAACACCTCAAAGACCTTGAGGTGTACATGAACATTCACAAGTCTGTCTTGTACCAGACTGCATGTAGATATCTCGTGCTCCCTTGCATGGACATAATACACTGGATAGTCTCTCACACTGATCCTGAGATGATGACCTTATGCAGTGTCAATGGGATGAATCTTGCGACCTTCTGGAAAAAAATTATGATGACATGTATTAGATGTCAGAGCCTGTGACTATCATGGAGACTCCTTTCAATTTACCCAACAACAATGCTAACTCCAGAGACATTCTGAAGAATTGGGTAAAGGAGCCAGCTCGATTCAGGTTGACACATAACCAGATATACAAGACAAAGATAATAAGGAAGGCATACCAATACTAGATCATATTTTCTTGTCGACTATATGGCCAAGAAAGCACTAAAAAATTCCCACAGAGTTGGGTGGTTTCACTGGACCAATTGGCTAGAGAAGGAAAACCATGTAACTGGTCTGGCATACTGCCTCGTTAGCTGAAGGAATAAGTAACAAAGGCTCGATAGTCACCTAGATGTATGCATGCAGATATTTACATGTCCGCTACATCCTAGATGTAGTCTGTGCCTGACAGGAATTCCCAAGCTTGGAGTGGGCATGGTTACTAGTGGAGACTACTGTGAACACATATTTCAAGTTGTTGTCTGAATGCGGCTTCAAAGGAGTAATCACACGATTGTCTGATCATTTTGTCACCCCTGTGTACAAGATGATATTTGAACAGGATCCACCATGCATGTCAAAGGAAGAAATGAAGGCATTGATAGGCATTACAGATTGGTATGTCTCATTGTCCGACTCTTTCATCCGAATGTTCAGTGCGAAGAAGCCTTCGCATGTTCTACCAAAGTTTTCCTTAGACGTACTTGTCATGTAGGAAGTAGCATGTCACATCTCGACAGGATTCAGAGCTAGACTGCATCGGAAGAATAAGACACCTTGGCCAGCTCTTCCATTGCGGATTAAGTTATATGAGATCTAGAGTATCAAGCAAGCAGATGTCGAAGAAGAACTGATGAAGAAGTACCCATTCAACCTCCGAAGCTACAATCTATATGACCCACATTGCATTGTGAAAGATCATTGCACGAGAGTTCAGTTTAGCTGGGTCCATGGGGCATGTCATTGGGCCGAGGAGGACCCATGGAGATATTTCTACAGTCTCTCCAAACCCAATGAACCGGTTGGCTTCGCTGTGGAGTGGTTAGTGAAGCAACATGAAGCAACATCATGGAGAGAACTAGTGGTATCAGCAGTGGCAGTAGAGGCATGCATACCAGTGCGCGACAAAGGTAAGAGGAAGATTGTCGACCACATGGACGAGGAGCAAAGCTGCAAGTTTCAAGTAGATCCACTTGTAGAGAAAGAATCTACGACTATAGAGGTGAAGAGGTAGTAGCATAACAAGCAAATCGCGCGAAGGCAGAAGGATAAGAAGAGAATCAAAGAAGCAGAGAGGGAGTTGCATGAGCTGAGGGAGAAACTACAAAAGGAACAAGAGTTGCACAAACAGGAGAGGGAAGCATAGTAGCAGCAAATACAACAGGGGCGCAACATGTGCAAACAGAAGAAGAAGCATCTGTATAGGTAGTTGATTCATCAGAAAGCTAGCCTCACGGGAACAGGGTGAACTATCGCAGGGGTAAGACTTCGCTCATGAGATAGAACAAGCACTTCAACAGCTAGATGTAGACATGGAGAAACATGAGTTGGAACAAGACACCGACCTCATGCCTCACCACAAATAGGTTGACTCACCTGCTTCAATGCATCCATATGATGAGCAAGTCTCAGATGACCAAGGAGGAACTGAGATCCTTGGTGATCAGTTGGAAGAAGAGATGCACAACATCTTGTTTAATGAATCCCAACATAGAGTTGTGCAGGGAAACCCTTATCTTGATTGCAGGTGCTTGGCATCTGCTTAGGTTGCCCGCTCGGGCCCACCTCTCGGTCTCCGTTTACATAGACGGATGTTGGAAATTGTTTGTGGTCGGAAAATTTCATCGCCGGAAACCCTACCCATAACTTTCATGTGGTACGAGAACGAGAAGGTAGTAGGCACGACGCTATCCACTGTAGAGTCATTAAGACTCTGTCAGTCGGATAGTTGATTAAAATCAAGGACATCCATGACAAATGGTCATCCAGAAACATAAGATATGGTCATCTACCAACGTTTCATTTTCAAATTCAAAAGTTTTATGTGGACCACAATGTAGTTGCCTCCTACCCCTTTTAAAAAAAATGAAATGCTCTGAATCTAGCATAAGCATGAGCCAACCTTTGCACCTCCACGAAGCGACTCGGTGTAGGGAAAGTGTAGAGTTTAATTTTTTTCAATTTAATTACTATCCATTGACTTACATATATATTGGAATGATAGATTTATTTGAGGGTAATTAAAATTTTACTTTTTACAATTTATCTCAAAAATTTATGTTTTTTTTAGAAAAAAATTATATGCAAGTTTCATTATTGTAAAGAGTAGGCGATTATCTTAGTATAAAATTGTATCTAAATGTTGAGAATGGAGCGTAATTCTTGAACGCGTTAGTAACTAAGCTACTTCAAGGGTTTTGGAATAGGATCTCATCAAGAAAGGTTATTGTTCATTATCTTGGTTCTTATGGTTCCACATTTTCTCATATTACTTTAACAATTTGATCAATCTCGATAATCATTGCCCATAGAGTAATTGTATAGATGTTAATTTGTGGGTTGAATCTCTAAACTTCTTGATTGTATCATATAGTCTCACTTATCAACCAAATTTAGCAGGAAAGAAGTGGCCAACAAATGTGGTAACACCCAAAATTTTACCATTTCACTAAACCGAATTTTCCATGGAAGAAATGGCCAACAAATGTGGAAACATCAATTTTCTTGACCATTTGAAGAAGGTGCATTTAAATGTCCCAAAGTTGAGATAATGTTGGTATCATTTGAGATAAAGTTGGTGTGGTTATGTTGTGTTGTAGTAGGTACTCTTTTGAATATTTTTTTTTTGTAGGTAAGCACCCACAGGGGATTTGAACCAGTGATCTATCGCAAGGAGTGCCTTAACAGTGCACCCATTCACCGTCAATCCAAAGCCCCATGGATCGGTACTCTTTTGAATAGTCACATTTAGTCTATCTACATATTTTCAATGTATTCAATAACATTTTATTTTGAAGTAGCTAGTAGATTTCAAAAAATCTCTTGGAAAAGCAATTTTAATTATAACAAAAAACATGAGTACCAATGAAAATTATTAAAAAAACTTATCTTCAAATAAATAATAAAAAGAATAGTCTCTTATAAATGTCTCTTTTAAAATTATTTGAGTAATGAAGGGATATTATTAGATACCTTTAAAGTTTTTTTTAAAGGTTAAACCAATATTCTTTTATACTTTGAAGTTTTTTATGATTTTATCCTATGTGTATGAGGCAGTAAAATTGTGAATTTTTTCATATACATTTTGTTACTTTCTAATGTTTTTTACTAACTTTGAATTATATTAATGTTTTGAAAATGATGCTAAAAAAAATTGGGTGTTTTTATTTCATTTTTTTAGAAATTTTAAAAGTAAATATAGTTTTCTATTATTTTTTTTATGGAAAAATGTTAATTATCACCCACAATGGGATGTCTCTTTAGAAGTTTAATTCGCCCAAAGTAGCTTTCATCCTCATTCTTCCCATGAGGTTTGAACCTAAACTAGCCAAGACTACATCACATACTAACCAATGAAACTACACCTCAAAAGTATATCATATATCACCATTAATCTGTATTAGAATATTCCATAAACTAATGAAATGTGTTTTGTTCAATGCATAATACATAAATATTTCATATTTTGTATATTTATTATACTATAAATATTTTATTTTTAACGTATTTTATATTAATTTCAAAATTATTTAAACATTTAAGATTATATTTTAATTGAAATTAAAATTATTTTTGAAATATTATTTAAATTTTAAAAATTTATATAAATTTTAATTTGCATTCTTTTAAGAAGGTTGAGAATTTTGTTTTATTTATAATGTTATATAAATATTATGGTTTATCTTTTAGATATTTTTATTCTAAAAATCAGGAAATATATATATATATATATATATATATATATATATATATATATATATATATATATATATATATAAACTAAAAGTTTAATATAATAATTATATTATTAGTTTAAAAATATTTTTTTAATTTAAATTAGTTTTATTGTTTCTAATTCAATATTGAATGTGCATTTGCAATTTTAAAAATTATACTTGTAATAATTTTAGTTTTATAAAATTAAAATTTTAGTGTTGATTCAATATAAATAAATATTAACTATTATTATTATTATATGGGGTATTTTTTTTATGTAACTATTATTTATATTAAATATGATTTTGTATTCTATAAATATATTGATGCTTAAAATTTATTATTATGGTATTTATTCATTTTGAAAATTTATTATTATTTTAATTTATATTATTATTAAAATATTTGTTTATAGTTAAAAAAAATTGAATAAATTGTGGATATGTGTGTTTATTTTGGAATTGAGTTTCTTGCATTTGAATTTAATTATCAATAATTATTAAGTGGATGGTAGAATATTTAACCTCTACTAAATATTTTAGAATATTTATAGTAGTATACACAAATTAAAGATTGAGATTTATCTTGAAAGTAGTTGTGTCATTTTCCCATTTTAACTAAATTGATTATTATTTTTTTAAATGGAATATGAACAAGTGTTATATGAAGTGAATGATGGTTTTTTGGGTATGGAGCATTGATAAGCCATGATATTGGCCCATGGTATTGTAAAAAGGCCTATTTACAGAGTAGGAATACCCATGGAAAAGTGAGAGTAAATATGCGTGGTTAAGAATATTTTTCCATATTATTTTAAATGTATATATGTTTAGCTTATATATTACTTCTTTTTACTATTTATGAGGGAGACGATATAAATGAAATAGTTGGTCAAGTAAGCATCAAAACTAACTAAACTATAACTTTATTTTAACTTAAATCCTTATAAGTATATATCCATAATAAGTATCAAAATAGTTACTACATCATATATATTGAGTTGCTAAAATTTAAAAAATTATAAAAACTAATTCAATTATAACTTTATTTTAACTAATTATTATTAATAATTATTCAATAGACGTGTTTATTCTCGAATAGGGCTTCCAGAATTTTAATGTCATTATTAATAGTTATGCCAATATGCATAGCTATTTTGGAATATATATTCCAATTTTTTTATTTAATTATCAACAATCATTAACGAGGGGAGAGAAAGGAAGTATTTATGTAGATTTCATCTACTTTTGATTGCCATGCCATGTTCGTTTCTCATTGAGGGTCTCTTAGGTACACACATCCTTTCCTTTATCAGAGGATGGTGTCTTAAAGGAATTCATGAAGCATTTATATGTATAAATAGTGGCGTGGAAACAGTGAAGATTCTAGTTGTGTACACAAAGATTTTGACTTGCTTCATGTGCAATTGCGCTGCAAACATTTGGCTTTCCTTGTTAGAAAAAGACGTCATTATAGTTCTGCAAACATTTGTCTTTCTTTGTTAGAAAATGTCGTCATTATAGTTCTGCAAGTTGGCTAAATTTACTTCAAATGGATGCTTTCTAGAAGTAGTAACTCAGCGATTGACCTATTAATTGTAATGTAGAACATTTGAATACACTTATTTGCTAGAACTTGGAAAAGAATGAGAAAATAGGTAATTAGATGCCATAATTAGTTATCCAAACTTGAGGTCGCTTGATATCTGAGATTGATAACTAGAGAGTACTCAAAGATTAGTCCAAACTGCCAATGAAAGACTCATTGTCTGAAAGACCCCATGTAAAATTGTTGTTAGAGAAGATCATGAATAGAAAATGCAGAGACCATAGAATGTTCAAGATATTATTTTAAGATTGCTTCCAATAATGAAAAAGACACAAAACATATACTGCAATGAAATTTCCATTATGGAGCCTCTTGCTTACGTCTTGGCTGTACTTTCTTCCATATCCTTGCATCGATTCGAACTAAACAAAGAGTTTTTAAAATAGTCTCCAAGACAAGTGAGAGGTGGTATACTGCAACTTTACATTTTGAATTTAAAACTCAAAAAAACTGCCCCATCACATTTAATAATTAAAATACCTTGTCAACGTACCATATCACTTACTCAACCATTTGGAAACTATAACGGTGATCCTAACGAATATTACTTCAGAATAAGGGGTTGACAGAAAATGGATGACCAAAATATGGGCTAAAGAGGATACTAGAAAAGTGCCAAGATTATCAATATCATACATGCATACATCTGGATAACATAATTTTAAGGACTCTTCATCCTGGTGGATAATTCTCATCGTTCTCCCACTGCTCATCATTAAATAATGGATACATTGAAAAGATAGATTTTGGAATAAATTCAAGAAAAAATATGACCTCAATAACTCTATCCAATTGGAACTATAACCCTTAGTAACTATAACCAATGAGAACTATTACCACAGTTACTCTAGATGACAAGAAATATGATCAATGAATGAATACAATGATTATAGGTCATTGGTCATAATAGTTCTCTAATCAAGAAATTTCCTATAACTATGACTAATAAACATTGATTATAGTTATTGTGAGTCAATGTTCCTAACTAACAAAGGAATTATTCCATAGAACTATGACTGAAAAAAATGTCCTAGTTTAAATTCATAGTCAAAGCACCCACATCATAATTCTTGTGGTCATGATTCTTGTAAAATGAATTAAAAGTTCCTAATTTACAAGGGAACTATGAACAAAAAAGGAATGATTCCTAAGGTCATAGTTCATGAGGGTCAAAGTTCTTGAGGTCATAGTTATTATGCGCCATAGTTTGTAAGGGTTAAAGTTGTCAAGTTCATAGTTCTTGTATGTCATAGTTATTATGGTCATATTTATAATGGGTTGTATTTTCTATTGGTTAGAGATTCCAATGATAAGAAAGCTCATAAAATTTCTTCAATGGGAGTCGATGAAGTTATTGTTGGAAAATTAGAGAGAGAGAGAGAATAGAAATTTTGTAAATAGAAATATAGAGATAGAGAGTGTTGGAAATAAATTAGTCATAATGGTATAAATGACAATTACATCCATACGATTCCATTCCATCAAATTCTACAATACTAGGGTTTTCAAATTCCATAAAAGTAGGGTTTTTAAATTGCACAAAATTAAGGTCTTCAAATTTCACTGCAATATACATTGACAAACATCGCTAATCTGTTTAGAAAGGTAAATATGGTTTGTTTACTTACATCGCATAATTATGCACCCAAATTTTAACTCACTATATTGGAGTTTCCACACTCCACATTGATACGGTTTTCAATCCACAAAGCTAGGGTTTTTATAATGCATAAAGTTAAGGTTTTCAAATTGCCTAATGATATTTCCTAATAGCACATACACTTTTGAGCCATGCTAAGAAGGTAGCCTAGTTTGGGCCTTATAGAACCTAGACAACTAGGACCACGTGTGCATTCCTAAGGACATGCACATGTTCTTGTGGGCATGTTTTCCTCATGATAGCCCCATTTTCACTTCTGGAGTCATCATTCTTGTGCAAGTTCCCTTAGTTGATTCTCACTAGTTTTTTCAATTATGCTAGGTGTTTTCTCATTAGTCTACATAGTTTATATCTTTTTCCACATATGAAGTCATTGCCACACATATTTGATTCCACAACCACTTGCCACATGCTTATTTAGAATATACAAGTAGAGTGCTAAGTTATTTCATCATGTCTATTCCCTAATTACAAAATCCTCCATCATGTTCTGGTTGATTTCTTACACTTGTTTGAGAAACTTTCACATATTTAACTTTATGTATCCATTTATTACTCTTTTATGTTCATATCATCATTCTAGATTGAGCATGGTTTTGAGCGGTGCAATAGGTTGTCATTGTTAATTTCTTAAAACCCCCATTTCTTTATACTTATTTTTCTATCTTCTCATAGGTTTTGTATTCTTTGAGGGGTAAGTTTCTTCCAATTTTGACTTCATTCATATGTAATTTAGGGAATTGTGATACTATTTCTCATCTATAATTTCTCTTGATTCATAATGAATTATTATATTGTTCGTTATCTATCTCAATGCTTTGAGAGTGGAAGAATTACATGAATGAGCTTGTAGGGTCTTTTTTATCAATGGGTCCCAATTTGGAGAATTCGGGTATGAAATCTTCTAGAGCCATTTTGAGGCATTAAACAAAAAATTTTGGGGTAAAAAAATTATCGCTTGTGCGAGACCATTTAGTACTAGAAGTTTGTATGCAAAAGTTATGCCTCTTACAAGTTAATCTACCATGCTGACTGCCACGGTACAAGTCGATGTCACATTAATCCCTGTTACTCATGCATATTGGGCTAGCCATGTATGGAATTTCAAAAAGACTTTAGAAGGTCCAAAATTGTAACTCTAATTGAGGGTTGAGGGAGTCAAACCTTTCATATAGTTAGATATTAGTTTATGTTAAATACTAGGCCACTAGGAGGAGTAGGGGTTCCATTTCATGCTATTATATTTTCTTCCATATTTGAGCAAAGAAATTAGGAGTGGGATGTCAAAGAGAAAAGAAAGGGGATTAAGATTTTGTAGCAACTTTACAAGGCATAGGTCTTAGGAAACTCTATAGAGAGTACCTCTTTCTTTGTATCTACACATTTTTCCATACTAGAGAATAGAGATCAAAGAAACCTCACCTTCTAGCTAGGTTTCTCCCATAAGGGTTTCCCAAGGAAAAAATTGTGCCTATTTTGGTTAGTGTCTGTATGTATTTTCAATTTATATTGCTTGCATTTCAACTAATTTATATTTACGCATACAAACAAACAATAAATAATATGAGATCTAAAACGAATTAACATTCACATTAAAAATTTCAATATTTTATCAGATCTATTATGATGAATTGTTCCAATGGAATAACCACGACAATTTATTGATCATCTCCACATCTTGCATGAACCACTAGTGTCTTCTTTACTACCACATGTTACGATGACCAGTTTAACATATTATGTGATTGTATGTTACTTTATATTTGATGTTCTTTTCTTAATGTCCATGGTTAGGCTTTTATTTCCATTATTCCCATCTTCAAAATGCAACATCCTCAAAGCAAGACAATCCAATAACCATTAATTAGGAGTCAGGCTCAACAATTATCTTGAATTCATTTTGTATTTGAACCCATCATTCATATCAACTGGAATTGCATTTTCAAACTATGCCATGATCGCTAGGTTGTTACTTTCATTAATAGTATAAAAATATTTTATTACGAGGAGTATAAAAGACAATCAGTGCATAAATAATTACTAAAATTTATTTTCCCACACATTACAACTATTTATTGGTCATATCTATATTCCCTCGCCCTTGTAACACTAAACAAGGTTCCAAATTCCTTTATACTCCCTTAATTGACTATATAAACCTCATTATATCTAAAATGAGTAATAAACCTTTATATTCACGTAAAGTTACTCATATTCATGAAGTTATATAATTTCAATTTACTTTTGTTTTTTGAATGGTTATACACATTTATCAATAACCAAATTATCCTCATCATAACTTAGTCCACAATAGTAAAATTATTATTTATACAAAAATATAAATCACAATAAAGATAAATGTAAAAGTACATGAAAATATTAACTTCTTATATATTAATTTGTTACATGTTTTACTTTTTTGAACTTGTTATAGAATATTTGAATTCATTTTAATCATTCTTCAAAATTGTGGAATGTGCAATTCTCTAACTTTAAAATGTTGTTTTTAAACCATTGCACTAAATTATATCTTTAACAAATATCATATAAAGACATTACAAATTAAATAAAAATAGAAATAAAATAAATCTCATACAAAAATATATTAGTTATAAGTAATTTTGATTCCTCTTTTAATTTTGTTTCAATATTTTATTTAATCACTAGATATGCAAGAGTTAGATGTTAGATGTTAGACATAAATATTTTCTAAATTCAATTTTTTTATATAGTAAGTTTGTTTTTATTAATAAAATTACGAACACTTTTTTAGATAAACCATCCTAAATCTATCTTAATCCCGATCTATCAAGCGTCTAGAGGGATCAAAACTCTCGAGGTGCAAACCTTTTTTATGAGTGCAAAACTTGAGGAAAGGTTCTCACCTCTAGATATTTGATCCCTCTTGGCCCTTTATAAGATGGATCTAGGCTAGTTATATAATATCTAAATTTGTATCTATATGTCTCTTTCGTATTCTCTCTCTCTATCTCACCCCCAAAATATAAACACTCTCTCTCCATATCTATCTATCTCTCTCTCACTCCATCTTCCTTTCCCTCTCTCTCTTCCCCTTCTCTCCCCCTCTTTCTCCTCCCTCTCTTCCCTCCCACTCTCCTCTCTCCCTTGTCACTCCCTCTCTCTCTCTCCACCTTTCTCCCTCTATGCTTTTCTTCTTTCCTCCCTCTCTCCCCCTCCAACTCCCTCTCTCTCCTTCTCTCTATTGAGTCCTATCTCTCTCCCTTTCTCTCCCACCTCCCTTCCCCCCCCATCACTCTCTCCCTCTCTCTTCCCTCTAAATTTGTCACTATCTCCCTCCCTCTCTCCTTCTCTCTCTCTCTCTCCCCTCCATCTATGTGTCTCCCTATCTCTCTCTTCTCCTTCTCTCCCTATCTCTCTCATGTCCTCTTTTCTCTCTTCCCTCCTCTCCTCTCTCCCTCACTCTCTCTCAACCTCTATTTATCTATGTCTTTGTTCTTTCCTCCCACTCTCTCCCCTTCCAACTCCATAAATATGTCTCTCCCTCTCCCCTCGTCTCTCTCTTGCTTCCTCTCTCTCCCCTCATGAATAATTGTTGATAATTAAATAAAAATTTTGGAATATATATTCCAAAATAGCTATGCATATTGGCATAACTATTAATAATGACATTAAAATTATGGAAGCCCTATTCCAGAATAAACATGTCTATTGAATAATTATTAATAATAATTATTTAAAATAAAGTTATAATTGAGTTAGTTTTTATAATTTTTAAATTTTAGCAACTCAAGATATATGATGTAGTAATTATTTTGATACTTATTATGGATATATACTTATAAGGATTTAAGTTAAAATAAAGTTATAGTTTAGTTAGTTTTGATGCTTATTATGAATTGATGCTTACTTGACCAACTATTTCATTTATATCATCTCCCTCATAAATAGTAAAAAGAAGTAATATATAAGCTAAACATATATAAATTTAAAATAATATGGAAAAATATTCTTAACCACGCAGATTTACTCTCACTTTGCGGTGGGTATTCCTACTCTCTAAATAGGCCTTCTTACAATACCATAGGCCAATATCATGGCTTATCAATTCTCCATACCCAAAAAACCATCATTCACCTCATATAACACGTATTCATATTCCATTTAAAAAATAATCAATTTAGTTAAAATGAGAAAATGACACAACTACTTTCAAGATAAATCTCAATCTTTAATTTGTGTATACTATTATAAATATTCTAAAATATTTAGTAGAGATTAAAGATTCTACCATCCACTTAATAATTATTGATAATTAAATTCAAATGCAAAAAACTCAATTCCAAAATAAACACACATATCCACAATTTATTCAATTTTTTTTAACTATAAACAAATATTTTAATAATAATATAAATTAAAATAATAATAAATTTTCAAAATGAATAAATACCCTAATAATAAATTTTAAGCATCAATATATTTATAGAATACAAAATCATATTTAATATAAATAATAATTACATACAAAAATACCCCATATAATAATAATAATAGTTAATACTTATTTATATTGAATCAACATTAAAATTTTAATTTTATAAAACTAAAATTATTATAAGTATAAATACCCCATATAATAATAATAATAGTTAATACTTATTTATATTGAATCAACATTAAAATTTTAATTTTATAAAACTAAAATTATTATAAGTATAAATTTTAAAATTGCAAATGCACATTCAATATTGAATTAGAAACCATAGAACTAATTTAAATTAAAAAATATTTTTAAACTAATAATATAATTATTATATTAAACTTTTAGTTTATATATATATAATCTTTCCTATTTTTAGAATAAAAATATCCAAAAAATAAACCTTTATAGAACATTATAAATAAAACAAAATTCTCAACCTTCTTAATAGAAATGAAAATTAAAATTTATATAATTTTTTAAAATTTAAATAATATTTCAAAAATAATTTTCATTTAAATTGAAATATAATCTTAAATGTTTAAATAATTTTGAAATTAATAAAAAATACGTTAAAAATAAAATATTTATAATATAATAAATATACAAACTATGAAATATTTATGTATTATGCATTGAACAAAACATATTTCATTAGTTTATGGAATATTCTAATACAAATTAATGGTGATATATGATATACTTTTGAGGTGTAGTTTCATTGGTTAGTATGTGATGTAGTCTTGGCTAGTTTAGGTTCAAACCTCATGGGAAGAATGAGGATGAAAGCTACTTTGGGCGAATTAAACTTGTGAAGAGACATCCCATTGTGTGTGACAATTAACATTTTTCCATAAAAAAATAATAAAAAAAACTATATTTAATTTTAAGATTTCTAAAAGAAATGAAATAAAAACACCCAATTTCTTTAGCATCATTTTCAAAACATTAATATAATTCAAAGTTATTAAAAAACATTAGAAAGTAACAAAATGTATATGAAAAAATTCACAATTATACTGGCCCCATACACATAGGATAAAAGGTTAATTTAAAAACTTCACATAAAAGACTTAGAATACATATTAAATATTGCATTGCATGCACAATATAGAAGCTCAAATGACCATGATAATGATTAGCAATAAATAATGGTTATCAAACTCTGGCCATAAATCATAAAAAACTTCAAAGTATAAAAAATATTGGTTTAACCTTTAAAAAAAACTTTAAAGGTATCTAATAATATCCCTTCATTACTCAAATAATTTTAAAAGAGACATTTATGAGAGACTATTCTTTTTATTATTTATTTGAAGATAAGTTTTAACAATTTTCATTGGTACTCATGTTTTCTGTTATAATTAAATTGTTTTTCCAAGAGATCTTTTGAAATTCACTAGTTACTTCAAAAGAAAATGTTATTGAATACATTGAAAATATGTAGATAGACTAAATGTGACTATTCAAAAGAGTACCTACTACAACACAACATAACCACACCAAATTTATCTCAAATCACACCAACATTATCTCAACTTTGGGACATTTAAATGTACCTTCTTGAAATGGTCAAGAAAATTGATGTTTCCACATTTGTTGGCAGTTGCTTCTATGGAATATTTGGTTTAGTGAAATGGTCAAGAAAATTGATGTTTCCACATTTGTTGGCCATTTCTTCCATGGAAAATTCGGTTTAGTGAAATGGTAAAAATTTTGGTGTTACCACATTAGTTGGCCATTTCTTTCCTACTAAATTTGGTTGATAACTGAGACTATATGATACAATCAAGAAGTTTAGAGATTCAACCCACAAATTAAAATCTATACAATTACTCTATGGGCAATGTTTATCGAGATTGATAAAATTGTTAAAGTAATATGAGAAAAGGTGGAACCATAAGAACCAAGATAATGAACAATAATCTTTCTTGATGAGATCCTATTCCAAAACCCTTGAAATGGCTTAGTTACTAACACGTTCAAGAATTACACTCCATTCTCAACATTTAGATACAATTTTATACTAAAATAATTGCCCACGCTTTACAATAATGAAACTTGCATATAATTTTTTTCCAAAAAAACATAAATTTTTGAGATAAATTATAAAAAGTTAAATTTTAATTACCCTCGAATAAATCAATCATTCCAATATATATGTAAGTCAATAGATAGTAATTAAATTGAAAAAAATGAAACTCTACACTTTCCCACACCGAGTCGCTTCGTGGAAGAGCAAAGGTTGGCTCATGCTTATGCTAGATTCAGAGCATTTCATTTTTTTTAAAAGGGTAGGAGGCAACTACATTATGGTAACGTTGGTAGATGACAACATCTTATGTTTCTGGAGGACCATTTGTCATGGATGTCTTTGATTTCAATCAACTATCCGGCTGACAGTCTTAATGACTCTACAGTGGATAGCGTCGTGCCTGCTACCTTCTCCTTCTGCTTCTCGTTCTCGTACCACCAACAATTTCCAACGTCCGTCTATGTAAACGGAGGCCGAGAGGTGGGCCCGAGCGGGCCACCTAAGCGGATGCCAAGAACCTGCAATCGGGATAAGGGTTGCCATCGAAACTCACTTCGCAGATGAGACTGCCACGAGTTTTGTCGAGTTGTGAGTTGTAACTATGAGGCTATTGTGTTGTAAGTTCTATTCCTGGCACTACGTCTCCAGCTGCTACCTTTAAACAAGCGGCTGGGACTTGTATAATCGGCCTTCTCTTTTACATTTATTTAAATATGGATTTACCAATCATGGAAAGATAAAGATGTCAATTTTATGGTTAGTATTTATGTAATTTTTGTAGATTTGCTAATGACGGACAGATCAAGAAGTAAATTTTGATAGTCAGATTCCATGAATTTTTTCCTCGTTGAGACAATTGACTGTCTTTTATATTTATGTGAAGAGTGGTTTACCACTTATAGAAAGATGTAGACGTAAACTTTTATGGTTAGATTTAATATTAAGTTTTTTTTTTTTTTTTTTTTAATGTGTTCGTATGTGTTCACGGGGCTTTGGATTTAAAAAAGAGGTGTCCGTAAAGTTAAAAATTTTCTAATTCAGTAAATTTTATGAATTCAATATTTTTGAATATATAATGGATGCATTTTTTTGGGCAGGGAGTAATCCTGTTTAAAAAAATATTATTTATTTTATTTATAAATTTTGTAAAAGAATTAAATTATTTATTTAGCAAAAAAAGAAATTGAAATGTTTTTAAAAACAAATTTATATAAACAATTATCAATTAGGTATATTTATTGTAATATATATAATAATAATAATATAAATAAGTATTATACATATAAAACAAAGAAAATTTTATAACCACTTTATTTTAGTGATCAAGTAATGTTATATATATGTGAAGTGTTGTTTCAAGATAGATAGACTATTTTGGAGGTTTAGAGAATATCTCAACTACACACTAATTTAGCGAGCATCACAAAACTTTTAAAGAATAGGAACAAACTCTTTTATTTTAAAACCATCACACCTAAGACAAGTAAGAAATATATTTTCTAACTCTCACCTTTAATGATCACTTGTTTTGATCTTAATCAACAAAGTCTAGATGTGGTCCAACCTGACGTTTACAAAAAATATGTTGATGTCCATATAAAGGAACAACCATCTGCTACCATTGGTCTACTAGGATGTCATTCAAGTACATGGTTCGTTAACGTATCATTATATTCGTACATGTACCTACACCTATAAGCCCCCCTCCATCATCATCATCATGCGTTCTCTCAAATTATATGTAACCATGCTTTGGGTTTTATCAGCTTATTCTAAACCATTCTTAGTATTTTTTCGTTTAACTCTCAACCATTCTCAGGGTTTCGTTAGTGGACCCTCAACCTTGCTACAAGAATCTATGTCCACTTCCCTCCCACAAGTGGTTTATGGCTTACCAAAAACCTACATGACAAAGTGGTTTCTAGCTCACCGCAATCCTGCACTACAAAGTGGTTTTAAGATAACCAAAAAAAAATTGAGCATACTCTTACATTACCACTGACTGATTTACATACTATTACAAATTTTTCAAGGACCACTACAAAGCATCGTAAACTTGCAGACAATTACAATGTGTGACTCACACTACAATCTAATCACGAGTTTGTTATTATTCTACATAGTGCACGATCTTGTCCATTATCTTTGCCACTATCTTCATTGCTACCATATGACTTCTTTCCTTTAATTCTTCGTCACACTTCCATAACATCTAACAACTAATAATTTTTTGTAAATAAAGCTTGTCTATTATAAGAATGCCTAGTTCCAACTCATACTCAAATTCATGACAATAGCTGGCTAGACTAATGTCACTTCAATGAAAACCAAACTTACCATGACATGACATACTCATACACACAACAATATAGTACAAACTTACAAGTTGCAACATCTAGCAGACCTTGGGAATCATGGTTGCAAAACCAATGAATTCAATTCATTCAAATTGACTAATTGTTTTTGGATAAATCATTAAATTTGGTCGCTCGAATTCGAGTTGAGTCACATGTTACAATTTTTATTCTCCCAAGGCACAACATAACCACAACATTGATGAAATATTTATGTTGGAAACTAATAAAATCTCTCTACAGGTGCTGGAATAAATACCAACAAAAAGTTGGGACCCAAATCCATATTTATAATTGCATGAGAAGCATCCAAAAATGCACTTTGCAATTCACCAAGATCTTTCTGATCTCACTAGTCTTCAAAACATCTCTTACCATGATAAACTCCACATGAAAATGGTGTGAACTCAATTCCATCATTTGGCGAAGGAAATTCTACAACTTGTGTGAGAATATGATTAAGCATTCCAAAAACACAATATATATTTAACACTTCCAATTAATACAAATTTGTCTCTCACAAGCTCAAATTTCTCCCTTATTTATCATGCCCACGTACACGAGAAAAAATCATATTTTGGACCAATTTCTTTCAAGGAATAGATATGTTCCTTTCACATTGCAAATATAACAGTTACAATGAGGTCTTTCCCCTTATCAAATATTATAATGGTTTGGGCCAACATCTACTCATTAGTGGGCATCTAGAGATCATCCTTGATCTACCCATATTCAGTTAGTAGGCTAAGAAAACCATTCTTAGAAATATCAACCAGTTGATAATTAATATGAGTAATATGTGAGATATCGTAGTTGTGTGAATATGACACAATATATTTCAAAATTTTCACCACTAAAGATGTCAATACCTACAAATTGGCACTTACCATGTTCACTCATTCCAACCTTTGGAATATATACTTCAACCAACTTGCAGGCCCTGGTCTTGATCACGATGTAGTCATTCTTTCAATGATGTTAGCTTGTTGTGAGAATGTTTTGGAGGATCCAACATTAATATGGTAATAATTGTCTGATATTTCTCCCCAAATTCAACAACCTAACACATGTCTCAATCTTTCCTTTTGTATGGGCCTACAAGTCAAACACATTACCCTCCACACATCTGCGCATTTCATCATACTCGAGCATGGGAATTGATGATCAACAGTCACATGACCCCTCTCCAATGGTGAATTGGCTCTTATAAGAAACTACTTTACACTACCAGATAGATGGAAAATCAAACACTCATAACAAACTAGTTTACTACAATAGATCATAGACCCTCCTACAAGGGAGTAGGTCTAGACTAGCTCTAATACCAAAGAAGAAAATTACATAAGAAATCTATTTTATTGATCAACTAATGTTACATATATACATGAAATTTTGTCTCAAGATAGATATACTATCTTGGACTCGCAATCACTTGGCTTAGAGATATACTATCTAGATCTAAAAAAATCCTAAAGAATATGAAAAGACTCCTTTACTTAGAAACCATCACACCAAAGACATGTAGGAACTATATTTTCAATATATGTGTGTGTGTGTTTATTTTGGAACACGGTTTCAATAATTCTAATTTAATTATGAAGTCAATCACCTACATGGAATATTCAGAGTAGTGTACACAAATTAATGTTTGATATTTATTTCCATTGTAGTTATGTTCTTTTTACCCTTTTATTTAAATTGATTAATTTAAAAATTTGTGAGATGAGTAAGTGTTATATGGAGTGTAAGTTATGATTTTTTTGGGCATAAGATATTTATAAGCCATGATATTATAACAAAACTTATTTATAGATTAAGAATATCCATGGTAAAATTGAAACAAATCCCCATGATTAACAATATTATTGCATGTTTTTTTTTTTAAAGATTTCGCGTGCGCTCCTCTCTGCGGCTAGGTCAAGCAGCGCTCTGAACCGACGCCGCCATGGGAGCTCTTGGGGGCGGAGAGGCTTCTCCCCCCCCCCGCCAATCTCATCAGCAGATGCATTCCGGAAACTGCTGTCTCAGAAAGGAAGGAAACGACCCCCTCCTGAGGTCCCAACATTTATTAAAAAACTCGAAGAAATACCTGAGATCGATCTGCCTGAAGAACAGCTGATCAAAATTGCTCTCGCCCTGGCTGACAGAGGGCTGGTCGGGCAATTTATGGGTAGATGGCCTACAGCAAAATCGACAGATGAATGGGTCCAACGAAATTGGAGGCCCTTACTCTCAAACAGTGTGATCAGTTATCCTATCGGTAGAGGATTCTTCATTTTCGAATTCACTACCAAGGAGGATCGGGATCTGGTGTTCAGAAACGGACCGTATTTCATGGGGAACCAAGGCCTCTTCCTGAACAAATGGACCCCAGACTTCGACCCCTCAGTCGATGTTCCAAAAGAGGTTCCTGTTTGGGTCCGGCTCCCCAATCTGCCAATACACTGCTGGAGCTATCAATCTCTTCAAAAAATTGGAAACGGGCTGGGTCGATTCATAGACAAAGCGGATAATAGAGGTCAATACACCTGCGCAAGAATCTGCGTGGAAGTCGACTTGGAAGCTGGTCTGCCGGAAGCCGTTAAGCTATCAGTTGGAGATTGGCATCACTACCAGAAACTGGACTACGAGCAACTGCCATTTAAGTGCAGAATCTGTCATGAGCATGGCCACTTCCAACGAAACTGCCCTAAAGCACCATCAAAGGACAAGGCGGAAGAAGAAGGATGGAAAGAGATAAAAAAAGGCAAAGCAGTCTCAAAGTCTGCTGATCATACAAAAACTGGAACAAGGGGGGAAACCCAGCCCATCTCTCAGACCAACCCAATCACAAAAGAAGGCACCCCATCAGGTGAAAAGGCGCTTGTAACAGAGAGTCACGAAGAAATGGAAGATCAACCGAACAAACTGAAAGAAAACGAAGAAAGCCCAACCGCTCCTCCACCTACTGCAGACCAAAGGGGAAACGAAGGAGCTGAGGAACATATTAGCCTAGCTTCTGAATCGGGTGAAGAGTCAGAAGAAAGAGACACCGAATCAGATGGCTCTCAAAACACCCCTATCAAGTCGGCTAGGGGCCGGAAATCTAAGAAGAAACAGAGAGAGGAGAAAACTTATCTGGACGTCCTGCAAGGATCCCAGAAAACCCTCAAAGG
Organism: Pinus tabuliformis; assembly: GCA_031772625.1. Classification (NCBI taxonomy): domain Eukaryota; kingdom Viridiplantae; phylum Streptophyta; class Pinopsida; order Pinales; family Pinaceae; genus Pinus; species Pinus tabuliformis. The sequence goes on from CM062810.1 coordinate 459,394,504, forward strand.
AATGATGAACACAAGATCAGGACGTAAGCAGAGCAAGGCTCCAAAAGGAGCCACCTCCTTCCAAACCAGTAAATAATGAAGTACATCTCCTGGAACTGCAGAGGGTTAGGCAGCAAACTGAAAGAAGAAGCCCTGAAAGATATTGTCAGGATACATTCGCCTGAAATCCTTCTTATCCAGGAGACAAAGATGGAGGATAAACTTCTCCTCCAAACTAGCAAGACATTTTGGCGTAAAGGACCTGGAAGTGCTGTAAGTGCCAAGGGCGCCTCTGGCGGGCTTGCCTCCTTCTGGGACAGCTCCAAATATGAGTTGATTCAAGAAGAAAACTGTTCTCACTGGATCTTCACTCAGCTCCTTCACAAAGACTCTGGTCAGCAAGTAAGTATGTTCAATATTTACGCTCCGGTCCTTCCAACGGAGAAAAAACTTTGCTGGAACTCGATTCAGTCCTTTTTATTATTGCACAATCTAGAAAATATCATTATTGCAGGTGATCTGAATGTCACTCTAGCCATTGACGAGAAAAAGGGAGGTTCCCCAGTACGGGACCCAGCTAGAGAATGGGTGGAAGACATAATGCTAGACTGGGATCTTGAAGATATCAAGCCCACTACAGGGAAATTCACCTGGTCTAACAAAAGACTAGGGCCTAATCATATAGCCGCTCGTCTGGACAGATTCCTTGTTCAATCCTCTTTTCTTACTTGTGGTCTTACAGCCTCCTCTAAAAACCTTCCAAACTGCACCTCTGATCACAAACCTATTAGCCTCGAGCTCTCCCTTGATGGAAACCTTGGGCCAATACCCTTTAGATTTAGTCCTATGTGGATCCAGCAAGATGGGTTTCATGAAATGGTCTCAGAAGCTTGGAATAGGCAGATTTTGGGGTCCCCATTCTATGTATGGGAAGAAAAGTTGAGGGGCCTTAAAAGAAGACTCAAGGAGTGGGCCAAAACTTTGAAAACACCCGCTGCCAAGAGAAAAGAATCCTTAGAAAACCTTGCTGCCCACCAATCTGCAATGGAGAACTCTGTTGCTTCTCACAGTCTGATGCAAAGAGAAATTGAACTGCAAAAAATTCTCCATAGAGCTAGCAGAGATGAAGAGGAATATTGGAGGCAAAAATCCAGAATTCTATGGTTACAAGCCGGCGACAAAAATACCAGTTTCTTCCATAAGCAAACCGAAGCCCGCAAGCAATTCAAAACTATATCAGAAATCCGGTCCCAAGATGCCATGGTCAAAGATCCTGAAGGCATCAAAAAAGTTGCCTTCACCTTTTACAAAGAGCTTTACATGGCTCCAGATAACCCTCCTCTAGACCCCCAAGCCCATCCCTTCGATCTAATCCCTCATTGTGTTCAAGACTCTGTTAACTCTATGCTTACCGCTCCGATCAGCATGGAGAAGCTCAAGAAGGCATTGGACTGCATGGAGCCGGATAAAGCTCCTGGGCCAGACGGGTTCAATGCCAGATTTTATCAGACATTCTGGCCTATAATTAACAAAGATCTTTTAAGAATGGTCAGGAAATCACAATCATGTATCAAAATTGGAGGCAGCACCAACTCGGCCTTCCTTGCACTGATTCCGAAGGAGAAAGGAGCCACTGATTTTGGCAGATTCCGGCCCATTTCACTGTGTAATACAAGCTATAAGCTGATCACCAAAACAATAGCCAACCGTCTCAAGAACGTGCTGCCGGACATCATACCGGAAAATCAAGGTGGCTTCATCAAAGGGAGAAAGATTCTGGACAATATTGTGTTGGTGCAAGAAGCAATTCATTCAAGTTGCCAGCGAAAAGAGAAAGGAATGGTGATAAAGCTCGATCTGGCTAACGCCTTTGACAGGGTGAGACATGATTTCCTCTATGCTGTTATGGAGAATCTGGGCTTCTCTTCAACCTTCATCAATTGGGTGAAAGCCTGCATTGCTTTCCCTTGGATAGCGCCACTAGTAAATGGTCGTTCAACCAAGTTCTTTAATGCCTCAAGGGGATTAAGACAAGGTTGCCCGCTCTCCCCGCTCCTCTACGCCATTCAAGCCTCGGTGCTCAGTTTTCAACTAAACTGCTGTCAACAAATCCAATCTCTTCCTGGACTCATAATGGTTCCCAACGTTAAAGATATTAACCATGCCCAATTCGCCGATGATACCCTTCTGCTTGGAGGAGCGAGCATAAATTCTGCAAGATCCTTTAAGAAGGAGCTGGATATCTACAAGGAGGTCTCGGGCAGCAAGATAAACTATCTAAAAAGCACCATCTACAGCTGGAATTGCTCGGTCAAGGATCTTGCTGATATTGCCAGGCTTCTAGAAATGAAAGGAATTCAGACCTGGGTTTTTTTCAAATACCTGGGGATCCCAATCTTCAAATCCATTCCTAAAGTGGCCCACTAGATGCCAATGCTAGACAAAATAAAACTCACAATCCAAGCTTGGGGAGCCACCTGGCTGAACAATGCGAGGAAGGTTATCCTGATGAAATCAGTGCTCACAAGTATGCCGCTTTACCATCACTCCATTCTGCTTGCTCCCAAAACTTTCCTCAGTAAATTGGACAGTCTGCTGAGAAGATTCCTCTGGGAAGGGGGGAAAAACAATGAAAAAAGACTTCACTTAGTCAGATGGGACACTATTAAAAAGCCAACTCTGGAAGGAGGCCTTCACTTAAGAGATCTGGGAGCCCAGAATCTCTCCCTGGGCTCCAAAATTCTATGGAGTATTGTTGATGGGAAGACTAGCTGGAGTAAGAAAGTGCTGTGGAAAAAATATTTCAATGGACAGCGGCTGAGATGCTTGGACCAGCCTCCAAAAACCAGTAAAGGCTCTCCGATTTTCAAACTTTGCCTATCAGCTATGGAGCACTTCAGTCATAATCTATACTGGATTCCAGGTAATGGGAAAAATATCAGAATTTGGGATGACCCTATCCTTGGTGATCATTCATTAAACCATGTTGAAGGTCTGACAAACATTAAAATATGGCTACAGTCAAACAATCTGAACACCCTGTGGGACATCTCAACATGGACGGAGGATGCTGGAAGACGGTGGGCTAGTTGGAATCTGGGAGAGGTCCCCCAATAGCTGCAGGTTGAAGCCACGATTCTGTTAGACAAGCTTCAAGGGAAATCTCCAATCAAAGCATCAACCAAAGACAAAAGAGGGTGGGGCTCCCTCTCAGGCAAATACACAGTTGCTGAAGGTTACAAAAGCAGGACAACGATTCCTAATGTTCCCCCTGATCCAGCTCAATGGAGATTCATCTGGGCCTTTCCCTCGCTGCCCAAAATCGACTTCTTCTGCTGGACACTAGCTCACAACAGCATCCTCACTAGAGATACCTTGAGAAAACGTGGAATGGAAGGACCTTCCAGATGTCCACTGTGTATGTCCGAGGAGGAGTCTGCTAATCACCTGTTATTGCTCTGCCCCTTTGCCCGTGATGTTTGGAGGGGAGTCCTGAGAACAGGGGCTGACAAAGTCGAGATCCCTGGTAATATTAACACCCTGCTTCACAACTGGGCCTCTTTAACTCCGTTTGATCTCTCAAAAAAAAGCCTCCTCAAAACAGCCTGGATGTGGATACCTAAATTTACCTGCTGGAAGCTGTGGTTGGAGAGGAACAATAGAATTTTCAGGGATGAGAATTGTACGCCGGGCAAAATCATAACTAAAATCCAAGCTTTACTGGGAGAAACTCTGGACACCAAACAGGCAATAAAAAATGAAGCAGATTTGGACAGCGAGGAGGAGCTATGGCTCAAAGAACTGGTTCCACACTATGACACCAAGCCCCTGTCCCTTGCAATCCCCCATGCGAATTGGGAAATCCACCTGGAAGAACAGATGTTTATTAAATGGCGCTCTGCCCTGGAGGAACACTGCCTCTTCTTCGATGGGGCCTCTAAGGGCAACCCCGGAGCTGCGGGAGGAGGTGGGGTTCTACTGAAACCGGATGGTTCCACTGAGCTCCGATATCAATGGGGACTGGGCATCAAATCCAATAACAGAGCTGAGGCTTTGGCTCTGTGGCAAGGGCTCAATCTAGCTCTCAAAAGGAACATTTTGAAGCTGTCAGTCTTTGGAGATTCTAGGCTAATCATTCAAGTGCTAAATCTCAACACAATCCCCTCTCAGATCCTTTTAGCCTCCATTTTCAAGAAAATCAGGCTTATCCTGCCTCTGTTCCAGAAAATAAATTTCTTTCACATTCTGAGGCATCTGAATGATCAAGCGGACCTTGAAGCCAATTTGGGCTCCATCCGAGGCAGAAGATCCCTGTTAGTCAACTCCGACGAGGACTACTGCACCATTCCTTAATCCCCTGTATTCGATTTGCCTTCATTTAGTCCTCAAATCCTAGCTTTCAATGTCAGTGGTCTCAATCTGGTCAGAAAGTCTATTCCTATCTAGAAAGGAAAGACCGTGTAACAGTGTATTAAATTGACTGAAGTAGGTCAATCAGATTTCAAGTCTTCTACCCAGCATCGAAATTAAGGATGAAGGCTCTAGTTTCAGATCATACTGTTGGATTTCTGCTACTGTTAGCGCCCTCCCGCCGGTGCCCAGGTTCGGACGTAAAAGCGATAACCTCTCAAATCAGATGTGTTGATTAAGGAACAGGGATGCAGAAGGACCTGTAGGAAGAAGGTTCAAGGAAAGGTTAAAGCGGACTCTGTCTTCATGAAGGATAGCCATCATATCAAGCCTGAGCAAGACCACAAAGAGCTGGGCGTAACGCATCGCTGTCTTCTGGAAAAACGAGGATTGATCTCAGCTGGATTTGCTTCAAATGAGAGATACGCTTCAATGCATTAGCATTGTCAACTCAGAAATTGTTGTAACGTTCAAGCACGCGGCAGCTGGTTTGCCGCCTTAATCCCAATAATCGTTACAGTCTCAAAAAAACAATATTATTGCATGTTTTTTAAAAATATATATTTAACTTATATTAATTTTTTATAATAATTATTAATAATAATTTAAATTTTAATTTTAATTTACACCACCAATATCCACCCGAGGCACAAACACAAATCACATACAAATTCTTAGTTTGAAAGGTTGTCAAATTTGAAATTTGAACTCCAATAACTTATATACGATGCACGCAACATTGAATATTGCGATAAGGATTGCCATCACCATCGCACTCTACTTTGTGTATACCTCATATGCTATGCTATGCATATGGAGGCGATGGAAGTAGGTACTACGAGATATAGTGTATAAATTCAGGCTCCATCGTAATCCACGCGAGTTCTTGGCACATTGTGTGAGGTAGGGAGGATAATATGCCATGATACACACCCATTTGAGGACAGGGACCAATGTTTAAAATTCAACCTATCCCAACCCTACCTCGGGTTTCTAGCTAGTCCCAAAATGTCTAAAAAGAATACCCTTCAAAAAAATTTAAAATATCAAAACCGCTCGTCACGTGCGAAGGTTAGATTGAATTTCTATATTTCAAAAAAACACAATATTTGTAATAACCTGTCAATATTTATTTAAGTTTACGAAAGTCTAGAGTTTCATAGAAGGGACTAGTCGGAGCCTGAATGACCTCATACAAGTTAATGACATCATATGATAAATATTAAAATGTAGATTCAAAGTTACATATACAATAAAATAAATCTAACTATTATATTATATGATTCATTATTAGATTCAAAGTTACATATACAATAAAATAAATCTAATTATTATATTATATGATTCATTATTAGATAACTCTTTTTTAAGATTTACGAGTTGAGACTCTTTAACCAGTTCATCTACTACACCTTTCCATTTATGATCCATTTAATCATCATGTACCATCAATTTTGAGCATGTCGTCACTGTCAAGGCAGGTACCAATCAATCCGACCAGTCTATCCATTACTCCAAGGTTCCATATTTTCCATCAAATTATTAATGTTCTACCTAATATTCCTTCTTTGTAACCTTTGGCTCGGCCTCAAGGTTATATATCCCTTGTTCATTATACGCATGATTTCTCTCATTAGTCTACATTTTGTTTGCATTCATTCTATAGATACATATTCAGGGATTGTAGTGACAGTTTCTTAAAGGAACATAATTAGTGGATGTTAGAATTGTTAGGAGCAATAGCTAGATCCAAATCCACTAACACGTAAAGTGCCCACCACTAAGTAATCACATGTTACAGTATATAATATTATCATTCGATGACCTTGTTACATGTTTTAATGGAGGGTTTTATTGGTGGGATGGTTTTCAACACAACATTTAGGAGGAATCAAATTCCTCTTTGTGGGTTGTGGTGAATTCAATCACCCACCTAATATTCCCGCCTTCACAACCTTTGGTTCAATGTCAATGTTATATATTCCCTATTGATTATACCATATCATTTCTCACTAGTATGCATTCAGTCTATGTTTGTATTCAAGAATTGCAGCGATGAGTTCCTAAAGGAATAAGAGTGATGGCGAGATCCAAATACATCAACATTATATAATATTATTATTATGTGTTTTAATGGAGGGTTTTATTAGTTTGGTGGGCTTCAACGCAACATTTAAGAGGAATCAATTTCCCTATTTGTGGGTTTCACAATTCACCCACCTATATGTATTAATGCATTAACAAGGGGATGAATCCCCAACGCATTAACAAGGGATGAATCCCCAACGTTAGGGAACTAATGGACAAGGAAGCCCACAACAATAACCATTATTGTTGGGTAATTTTGAGAACTATGTGACGAGCCTAAAGAAGTTGTTCACCTTTAAGGAACACAAAAAATATGTCGCCCATTATAATTGATATTCACCATCTTGCTAAAATGAGCTTGTTGGAGACCCTACCCCTAATTTATATAAGTAAGATGACCAACATTGAAAATGATGTGTTAGGCTTCTAAAATATAGAAGAAATTATATCTTCCTTTAGTTGAAAACAAAACTGGACTACACATTTGCCTCAAGTTGCCTCGAACATGAAAACATTTTCCTAGCTTAATGGGTTAAATCTTGTTTATTGTTCTCCTCACGTGAGGTAAATGCAAAACAACAACATAATTGAAAAAACATAAAATCTTTGTAATCCTAAATTTTGAAAAAAAAGAATTCAAAAGTTTTATTCATATATATAATATTATCCAATAAATAATTTATTATATTATAAATGTTATAATTGTTATAATTGTTTTGTTTCAATATGAAGTTGTTTTTATCTCTTTCACAAATAAATGTGTTATTACTATTTAATTTATATATTTACTTATTCAAATTTTATTTATTTATTGAATAGGTGTAAATATTGAAAAATGTCTCCTATTAGTTGTTATAAGAAGGATAAAAACCAACTGTTGATTGTTGATTTATTTGGTCTCCTGCAAATTCTAATCCACTATGTAATCTTCAAAATGAATTTGATGCTCATTTACTTGAAGATGATGAATCATATAGTGTAGAGCTTGTTGAAAGAGAAAACCCATCAAAGAAACACAAAAATAATATTGGAAGCAAAATGGTTTATGTTGTAAAACATTGTAATGTTAATGAAAGGGAAAAATGTTCTTGGTGTGTTAAATTTAAAAGAGAATCCATTTACAAAACAGGGAAGTACCACTCTTCAAGTTAGTGGTCTAAGTGGTCATGCAAAATCAGAAACTCATAAATTATTTCTACAACCTTTAGAGGGAGAAACAAAATAAAGTAATATTCCCATCGAGAAACATGTCAAACTAATGGTAGATGCTGAGAAGGAGAGAAATATAATAGTGATTAAGAACATGTATTTTGTTACTATACATGATTTATATTTAGAAATGTATAAGTTAATATGTGACTTGAATAGGTAAAAGTGCACTTCACACAAGCCTCTAATAGATGAATATTCAGCATATATAAATATATCATTAGGAAAAGAGTTTCTTCAAGCTTCCACAGAGGTGTATTGGTATAAACTAAAAGATGATATTTTACATATCCCATTTTACTCAATTTTAGTTGATGAAAGTACTGATAAAACTATGGAACACCATTTTATTGTTTATATTACATATTTGACAAATGGAGGAAGAGTTCAATATGTAACAACGTTTATATGTTTGCTTCAAATAAAGGATGTAGCATCTCAATGTATGTATGATGCGATGAAGCTCTTTTAGTATAAATCGATCTATCTTTGATGAAGTTAATTGATTTTGACTCAGATGGTGCATCTTCCATGAGGGGTATTCATGAAGGTTTATCTTCTAAGCTTCATTGGGATGCTCCTCATTTATTATATATCCATTAGATAGCTCACAGGGAATCATTAACAACTAATGATGCTTCATCTAATCTTCTAGAGTTGTAATTTATTGACAAATTTGCAAACAAAGTTTATTCATGGCCTGGGAAATCAACTACAAGACATGGAGAATTGAAACACCTAATGGAATAATTTTAAATCACTAAGTTAGAGGTCTTAGAAATTCATCAAATTAGGTGGTTCTCTAGAGGAAAGGTCTTGTAAACACTTGTTAAACACATGCATGCTTTGTTAAATGATGGGGATTTAAGGGAAAAAATAATGTACGAGTTGGCAACTATATTTCAAGTTTAATTTTGCATCCATATACTTGTAGATGTACTTATTCAATAAGAGAAGGTTAGTCAAATTTTCCAAGAGGATCATGTTGATATTGGATCTATTGACACTACTTTAGATGTTTCTATTAGCATGTTTTGCAAAAGTTTTTTGGGAAGCAATTTTTGAGTAATTGCAGTGTACTTATCCTCCCTTTTAGTTAAATCATAAGGAGGAATTTTTGAATTTGCAGATAGCACAAGTATAGTACATTTACATCCATTGAGGTTCGAAAGTTTGTCAAAGATGCAAATATCATAGACATTAGAAGATTGTATTTTTTTTGGGAAAATGTTTTGTTCTAAAGGTGATTGAATCTCTAGATAGGAGATTCACAAATTTATATGTATTTAACGCTGCTAAGTTTTCAGTACTGACATTAATATGAAGAAGTGAATGATAGAGAGTGCCAAACAAAAAGATGGCTGAAATGTTTATGTGAAAATCCTAGTGTTGGAGAATCACCTATTGTGGATATTGATAGATGTTTGTGTGAAATTGATGAATTTATTTGTACTATTTCTAAATTATACCCCAAAAAGCATATGTATGGAGCATGAGATCTGTGGAGATGAACTTGAATAGTTTGAAGGTTTTCCATATTCGATGCAATTATAACAAGTTATTCTAGTTATCCTATCAAGCACAAATTGTGTGAAAGGGGCTTCTCAAAATTAAACATGATAAAAAATGATAGATCAAGACTTTCATTGGAGACAATAGATATGTTAACGTTTGTCTCACTTAGTGCACCTCATACTCTAAATGAGGTAAATTGGAATGTTATTTATGATGTATGGAAACAAATGAAAATTAGAAAGTCTTTTTAATTAGGAAAATAGATTTATATTTTCAATGTTGTAAGTCCAAATACTTTTAAAGATCATTAAATGAATATAATAAACACATGTTTACATTTTTCTAATAAAATTTGAGAAAAAATATTTGTTTATTTACTAAATTCTATTTATATTTTAAATTTTATTAATGCAATCACTCCTTCAATTTTTTAGATTTAAAAACACACTATTTCATTTTAACAATATTATTTAAATAATTTATTTAACATAAACTTGTCCATAAAAACACTTTTTTTTTAATATGCGTCATTCGTAAATTAAGACCAACCCTTAAAGAATAATGCCTTATCACTTTATTAACCTACGTCTTGAAGTGTCACAAAGGACGAGTACCATTTATCCTCATGAAAATATTACAATTCCCGTCATCATGTTTATCATAATTGTTAGTTAGTATTATATTATGGAGTTAAATATATTATGAATTTAGGCTTCTGTGATCCATATCAAATTTTTGAAGATTTTTTGGCAAAAATCACATAGAGATATTTTTGTCGATGCGTTTCGAACCAGCGAGTGTGGTTCATCGTCAGGACAAGTTGAATGAGCACATCCCGCTTTGCACATTAAATAGACAAGGCATAATATCCAATGACCTAATTTTACTAGACAGGGTAACAACTAAAAAGACAACAGCTAGATTTGACCGGAAAACGGCTAATTTGACTATGATAAGCGGTAGAAACTTTATTTATTTAAATAAGTTAATACGGTTATAAATGTAAGAGAACCATTATAAATATATATTAGAATTAATATATTATCATAAATTAAATTATTTTCAAAATTACTAAAAATAGAGTAAACCATACATATATATTAAAATAAATTAACTTAAATGAGTTAGAAAAAAGTAAAAAAAAAATACATTAATTTAAAATTGTCAGATAAATTTCTTATATAAGTATTAGTTAGTTTCAAACATGTTTGTACAACTATATTTAGCTTGTTTCAAAATGCATTTAACTATGTCAATTCATTAGAGATGCACGGAAAATTTACAAAGCTTTTGAAAATTTTATAAAAAACAGTATAACTAAAAATTTGTGATTTTCTTAATGAATTAGTTTAATAGATTAACTTATAATATATATTTAATATGAGAGTATTTTTTTTAAAATGGGTAGATATTAGATATCATATAGCTTTTTTTTTTTAATTTTAATGATAACGAAGTAAAGGAAAATTAGATAATTTTATTTATTTATTGTTTTTAGTATTTAAAAGAATTTGTAATAGAGTTAGTTTTGTACAGCTTGAATAAGCTTAATGGTTAAGAGTATGTGTTTCATCCTAAGAGGTCACAGGTTCAAAACCGGAGCGGGTAGAGTATGTATGCCTTCATAGACTTAGTAGTCAAATCGTTGCACGGAGGTGGGTCTCTTGTCCCACAAACAAGGGGTTCTCATATGGGTCTCCTATCCCACAAACAAGGGGTCTCATACACCAATTTGGTGTCACATGTCTCTACATATCAAGGATTAAAATTTATATCCAAGTTAGTTATGTTCTTTTAATTAATTTATCTCAAATTAATTAATTAATTGAAGAAAATGTCATATCAATACTTACAAATTACAAATAAGCCATGATACTGTCACAAAATCTATTTACAAATTAAGAATTTCTATGATAAATTGGGAATTAATTTTCACGATTAAGAATATTGCTTAACTAGATTTTTTTTATAATTAATAATAATAACATTTTTTTTTGTAAGCTTCATAGGACATATTCTTTCATTCATAATCAAGGCTGGTTAAAATCATAAAAATTCGTTCAGTGGCCTCGACCTACCCATTGGAAAACTAGATTTGTTGGCCACCGAAACGCATTATAAGCCATCCAAAATCTCATAAGTTTAAGTCTATCAAACTTGGCCTTATAGGCCCAAGTTTCTATGTACCAAGGTGTATCCACAACAAAATAACTAAAACAATACCTACTATTTGACATTTACATCATATATATAGATAAAAAAAAAAGTCATCAAACATCCTAAACATTATTCATTCTTAGAGGACTCTACCAGAGCAGAGTCCTTAGCACTGGAACCGAGTAACTCTGATTGAAAGAGACACGGGAGTTGCTTCTCAATACAACCCAAGCAAATATTTTGCGACTGGATCTAGAATTAGATTAATTGCAATTCCTTCTGGATATCCTAGGGGCTAGGTTCTAACTTAGTTGTGTTGGTTGACATAATCATAATGGCTTTAGCCCTCAAATTCTTCATGAGCCAATACAAAATAATTGTCTTCTTGTACTGGGTGGTACGGCCACAGGTATGCCACGGATCTGGAGCTAAGAGACGCCATTCTGTCACCTGCATTTCAGTTTCCACGTGTTAGTTAAGCTTCGCCTCCCAAGATGCGATTAGATCACACACCTGGGCTAGAGTACCAATTGTATAAGCTTTCACTGCTTCTTGTATGACTTGTACATCCAACCTTATGCACCTTTTTTTTTAAGGTGTTAGAGTCGGTCTGGTCATCCCTCCATCAGAGATCATTTCTCTAATTGCATTTCATTTTTAGGTGTCTCATTTAGCTTGATCAGTTGCATTCCGCTAGGGGCATGCCATAATCTGACGCGAGGGTCTTGTTATTCATTACCCCTCATGCCTTATACCTGCTGGCTCAAGCCTTTTAATCAAGCTTTTAAAGTCACTTACAGTCCTGTTTTAGTCTTTTGATCAGCAGAGTCATTTCAGTTACTAGGTCTAGGGTTTCATAAATTGTGTCTTCAAACTGTCCAATAATGCCAGTAGGCCAGAGGGAGGTTTTATTTCACAAAATTTTATCGTCATATGGATGGATTATGACTTTTCTTCAAAACTTCGTTTTGAAGAAAATTCGTCATTTCATTTTGTAATAAATTGCCATGTAATTTTCAAGAATTTTTCAGTTGTTGAAATCTCCATGCACAACCCTGGTCTTCCTTTGTTAAGACATGCCACTATCCCTGCAAAAATAGCCAAAAGATTCATTATTCAAGTCAGATAATCAAAGAAGAAACAGAAGAACAGGGTTTGTATTAAAGTGAAAAAGTGCCAAAAGCTAAAACATTACAAAGATGGGTTTTTGAGAAACAAAAATCAAAGCCATGTCTTTATAAAGATTTTTCTGTGTGTATAATGTCATTTGCATCCAAGAATATCAAGGAAAGTCAAAGTTAGTGGTGAAAAGGCGATTTTCAAAGCCAAGACTGTGTTTATTTCCTGCACGGCGCATTAGGTTAGAGCGCGACACACATAGGCTGCGCGACGCATTGGGCCTCCTGCCACAGTGCTTTTCTCCCCTGGCGTGGTGCATCCACGAGGCGCGGTGCACTGGGCTTGCGCACGGCACACTGGGCTTGTGCACAGCGCACAGAATCTCCAAGACAAAAAAAATCATTGTGGTTTTAATAAAAATCAAACCCATCATTCCATTTGACATGTTCATTGCTTGAAACATCCATTCCTATGCCAAGAGGTCAAAGGATATCGACTTGAGGGTTAGAGGAGCGAATTTTGTGTTTGAATGGCCGAGACTATGTTTGAAAGGGCTGCGCGGTGCATTGGAGGAGGTCGCGGCACACACAGGCCGCGCGGCACATTGGGCGCAAATTCTCAGTGTAAAATTCCACTGTCGCGGCGCATCCAGGAGGCGCAGCGCACTAGGTTTGTGCGTGGCGCACAGAGCCTACATGCCAGTTTTATGCCGCTTTTGTCATCAAAACTCACTAAAATGCCATTTTTTCTGCTCCAAGTAAGTTCAAGCGTGCTTCTATTCAATTTAACTTCTGTTGGGTGTTATTTGGAGGGAGAATTCAAAGGTTTGAAAGTTTGAGAATATAAACCCTATGCGTATATCAAAAGCTGCTCCTTTGGGGTTTTAAATTTGGTGTTTTGAAATTATGATGGTCGTGCCAACTCTCTTTTCCCAATTATAATCTTTTCCCATGCCCTAATTGCCAAAACCACTCATATCCCAGCTTCCCATTTTCCCTATTCTACAATCATATCAGTCCCTATCATCATTCTCCCTCTCCTATATCATTTATCACTATATCATTCCCATATCATTCCCCAAATCCCTACATCCCTAAAAGTGATTGTTTGCACATTTCTTCACTTGACAAACTCCATTGTCCGCTTTTCCCATTGTCCCATATTCCTCACAGTCCCATTTCCCTTTGGCACATTCGGCATTGAAAACACATCACCTATTTCTCTTTGTCAAACCAATCAAACATACACATTGCAGCACCATGACAGAGAGAGATTCATCATATGAGCAAAACAGTGACTCAACCACTGAGCTTAATGTGCCGAGAAGGCCTCGAAAAGGTGGCAGACATGTTAGAGAAGAGCCTACTTCCTTAACTCAATTGTAAGCCTGCCCGCTTGCAATGACATGCTTTTAGTATTGTGAGATGATTGCTCAGATCCAGCATCATCAGGAGTTGGTTCGGTTGTTTGTTTTACATTTGCATGATAGTCATGTTACTCTTGCTGGAGTAAACTTCACCTTGAAACCAGAAACCATCTCTCAGGCCACCGGGATACCGAATATAGGGGAAGAGTGGAACAAGAGGCAACAACTGGATAGATCATATTATGAACCTTACATCAAGCCTAGCTATTTGAAGCAGCTCAGGAGAGTATTCCCATTTCAGTTTCTGAAGGAATCTTATCCGCCGTTGATGAGACTCATTATCAGATACTTCAATTGTGAAGGTCGCTTATCACACCTCTATGCATATCATATCAGGGTACTGATGCATTTCACGAGAGTGAGGTTCATGAACATTCCATATTTCATGTGCCAAAACATCAAGAAGATGACCACTCTTGTGCAGAAGAAGACTCCGGAACAGCAGTACAACGGCATTTACCACTATGTGCTGATCAAGATCATTGTTGTGCATCAGCTTGGTTTGCAGGGTATCACATGAGAAGATTTCATTTCCCGTGAGTTTTTCACGGCTTCAGTAGTTCATCAGGCGGTTTTCCATCATAACGGTGAACCTTCATATCAGCATGGAGGTTAGGAGGCAGAGACTACTAGTGTGCCGACATATGTCACCTATCAGAGAGGCACGAGAGGATTGTTTGCAGCAGCAAAGCGAGTGTTATCTCCACCCGGTGTGGAAGGGGCCTCGCTTCCGACATCAGTATCACAGGTACAGGACAGAGAAAAGAGGCCAATGTAGGACGAGGGGCGTTTAGGTGAGCGGGACTTTATTCTTATTCAGGATGACGATACAGACATGGGCCCACAAAGTGCACATCTTAGAGAGATCATCCAAGAACAAAAAACAGAGATCAAATCCTTATCCCTTGACTTGGAGAGGGCTAATTGGATTATGAAATACTTGGAGTAGAGGAACAAACAGCTTGAACATCAGCAAGAAATCATGGAGTTACAAAACATCCGTGAGAATCGCCAAGCTACACAAAGGAGGAGGATTGAACTCACTTCATTGGAGCAAGAGATTAATGACGATCGGAAGTCTTGGCTCGAAAGAATCAACATCCACTTGGAGAGACTACTGGACAAGGCCGATAGGGATAAATCATTGTTGAGACACATGGTTTTCCATTACAGGGCGCAAAATATGAGTTCCAAGGCACGAATAAGGAATCTAAAGGCAAAATTGAAGAACGCGACAAAGAAGCAAAAGAGGCAAAAGGAGCATGATCGTCTTCAGATCTTGGCCAAACCCTCTTTAGCCCAGCATGACACTTGATAGAGAAGGTCCAGCCCAAATTTCAAGGAATTTGGAGAAAATTTTGTCAATTTTGAAATTTTTGGCTTTAAAACAAGTTTTTCTGCCCAACGCATAGCGCTACTTGGCGCGTGCTTATAATTGGGAGATCTCCAGGAGGAAAACTTTAAATTTTTGGATTTTTCATCAAAAGTTATGCATGCTCATGGATTACCTAAGGATTTCCTCAAGTTCTGGGTTGCCTAAAGGGTCAAAGACATGCAAAAAATGACCTCTCTGCCACCTTTTGCACCCACAGGAAGCAGTCTTGGGAGATTGAAGTTTTGGAGGGAAAAATAACATCCAAATCTAGAAAATTTACTTGGGTTGGAAATTCGACAGGTAGGGCTTTCCAACAAGCACACTTGGGCTCAATTTGGACTTCGGGAAGTGCCTCAAAATCAGCTCCAAAGTTGTGCTACACATACAGGTTTTGGGCGCGGCGCATAGAGAATTTTGGCATGTTTTTCACTGTACAGCTCAGAAATTCGCCCAGTTTTGACCAGTTTTGCTTTTTGATGTTACTCTTGACCTTTCATGATGTAATTTGATAACTATGATGTAATTTTGGCACATTTTTACTTGTTCTAGAGGATTCATTCACTAAAAGGTGAAAATTAAATGAAAGAATCAGTTTCCTAGCATATAGGGGTAAGTTGTTTGACTACCTAGATTTCAGTTGCTTGTTTAGAATTAGTTCAAACAGCTTCTAGAATGATGAGCTCGACCCCTAGAGGCAAGGGAATAGGTTTGGCTTGTCTATATTATGTAATTTCTAAGTCATTTTCAGGGTTGGACACTTGGGATTGCTTGGCACTTCATTGTACATTTCATTTTCTGCAATTTTGGCAAAGGAAAGACGAGCGTTTTGCAGCACTGTTTAGGATCCATGTGGCTCTATGTTTTGATGGTGTGTTTCTCTATGTATTTGTAAGTTTGCTGATGTTTATGTGTATCATTTTCCTTTCTCCTGCCTTCTGCAATTAAACAAATGAGTGATTAAGGTAGAATTCATTGGACTGTTATGCTCTGCCTTGAAATTTTGTTTAATTCTTCATGCTTTCATCTGTTTGAGGAGGACCCTTGAGACCTTATTGCCCTCCTTGGCTCCTCACCAGTCTGATCCACCCATTCATTCAATCGAAAGCATCAAAATTACTGCATATCTTGCCCCTACCTGAACTCTGCAAAAATATGGCCTCATCCCCAGACCCAAAATTTGCCTGTCCCTTTTTTCCAACAAAACCCCCCAAAAACTCAAATCAAAACTTGCATTTCATACCTAGCTATGATCAGTTGTTAAATCAGTCATCTCAAGCCCTATTTGATTATCTTTCGCTAAGATTGACCCAGAGAGAGCCCTCTCCTGTCCTTGTAGGGCTAGCTACGAGGCTGAGCGTGGTTTGATGTGGACCTAGAACCTTTTCTTTTCAGCCTGACGCAAATCTAGGCTCTAACATAGTGGCGACCATGCTGGGGAAAAAATGGTTTGCTTGTTGATGTCATTTGTTTTATAAGCTACAGACAGAGTCTAAAGTTATGCCAGGTAGCCTTCGAAACGCTTTTGCTTTGCATTAGCAGAAGTAGATAAACGCTGCTTCAGTCAATCTCAGGTCTAGCTTGTAATCGTGACACTTGATTTGCAAATCACCCTAGTACATCTAAGAATTCTAAGCTTTTGGATGATAAGCTTAGGATTTGATAGCCTGAAAATTTTATTTATGTCCATCTGATCTTTTGAAAATATCACACTGGCTTCCAGAAGATATACCAGAGCTAATCCAGATCCAAATCCTCCCCCTGTCTACGAAAATCCCAATTTGATTCCAAGACTCCTTCGTCAAGAGAGCTTTGTGACTCCCGTGTTTAAATCTCGTTCATGTCCTGCAATTTTTAAGTATCTTGAAGAGCTTGATTTTGATGAAAAGTTTGAATTGTCATTGTTTGAAACCAAATCCGAAAGTGCTCTTGGTTCTATAGTCCCAAATCCTGACTTTGCTGCAGCTCTTGAAGTTGAAAGAAACAATAAATCAATTGAGAATTTTATCTTGAAGCACCTTCAAAGTGAAATTCACGCTTCAAATATCATTGATTTCCTAGAAGCTGCATCTGCAACCCTCGGATCTTCAGTAACGGCATCCACCTCAAGAATTCCTACCGAACCGCCCTTCATTCCCACCATCCCTGTGCGGCCTATTATCTCTGATCAAAAGTCTGCTGTAAATTCACCTCCATCTACTCCTTCTACATCCAAAATTGCTTCACCTCCGCATACACCTCACACATCAGCTGCACCTACTCCTCCAACTTCACCAAGACCGATTGCAACTCCACCAAGAGCAATGGTTGCTCGGTTTGCACCTCTTGCGCTGCCTCAAGTTTTCGGTGACATGCCCGCATATTATCAGAGTAAAATTCCTTTGTTTGATGGCACTCCTCAAGGTACCATGGCTCAACAACATGTGGACAAAATGACGTATTTCTTTGAGCTTCATGAGATTGATGCAGAAAATGTGACCATGAGATTATTTGTGCAGACTTTCACAGGTGAGGTAAGAAAATGGTTCAGAGCTTTGATAGCTAGAAGTATTCCCACATTATAAGAGCTTCAAAGACAGTTCTTGGATTGCTAGGAAGTAAAGAAAGATCCTCTTCAAATCACTTCTGAATATACTAAGATCAAGCGGAATGCTGGTGAGTCTGTGCAAGACTATTGTATTAGATTTAATGCGATTTACAATGCAATTCCTGATGATCTAAGGCCATCTAGAAAGTGAGTTTTGCTTAAGTTCCCGGATGGTTTTGATCCGGACATGGCTTATCAATTAAGAGAGAGAGATCTAGCTACCTTAGAAGAAATGCAGAAAATTGCCATTAGTGTTGAGGCAAATTTGAATGACAAGAGAGCTAGATTGAAAGCTGAGAAAAGATTATCAATAAAGGAAGAAGCTTCTACCTTAGATCAAGTGCTCTGCAAGGTAGAGAAGATGATTGAAAGGTTAACAATTGATAAGCCTGAACCGCAAATCCGGAATCCTAATTTCTGTGTCTAGCAGCAACCTCAATTTAGGATCAAATAGCGTGAGCAACGAGCACAAGAACCGGCATCACAACAACAGCAAGTAAAGACACCACTTCAACAGAATTTTGTTGGTCCCGAATCTGATGATCAAGACAATGTAATAGGGGAAGAAAATCACTTCTTTACTCCTGATGATATGCCCACCTTTATCACTGAAGATGATGAGTATGCAGAAAGTTCAGCTGTACAGCAGGATGCAGATTTTATCTTGGCAAATGACACAACTCTTGAAGAGGAGTTGGATGAGTATCAAAGAGGTTATATGCATGCTTTGTCCGCCCAGCAACGTTAGTATTCACTAAGAAACATAAATGTCCCCATCAATCCAATCCAGAAGAGAAAGGAAGTTCCAATATCTAAGAATGAGCCATCTATTGTACCAAATAAAGGAAAATAAGTTGCTAATCCTACTCCTAGCAAATCTCCACCAACAAATGAAAGAGTCAATCAACCAATTGTATCAAAAGATAAAGCCAAAAATAAAGATGTTCCAGCCAAATAGGTAGAAAAGACTTCTGCTTTTAGTTTAGAAAATGAAATTTCTAAATTAAAGGTATCCATTCCCTTGACTGAACTGATGAGGAACAGCAGTTATAGAGGTCAGGTCTCCAAAAATTTGAATCTTGATCCAATGTCTGACATGGTGAGTGTGGAAGATGATCAACCTGAACTGATTTTTGGACCAACATTGAATGGTGAATCTCCAGACCTCCTTTTTATATCAGTTTGAGAGTGCTTGAGTTTGTATTGCATAATGCTATGTTTGATTCCGGCACCTCCCACAATCTTATGCCGAAGGCTATCATGGAGAAGTTGGGTTTGGATATCAGTAGGAAATACCATGATCTTTATTCATTTGATTCTAGCAGGGTGAGATGTATTGGGCTCATTAAAGACTTGGTGGTCAGTTTGGATCAGATTCCGACTAAAAATGTGCTGATGGATGTGGTGGTGGCAGATATACCTCCTAGATTTGGAATGCTTCTTTCCAGATCTTGGGGAGCAAAGATTAAAGGAACTATGCAACTTGATTTCTCCTATGCAACGATTCCTGTGTTTGGCCAAATGAGAAAACTTTATCGGGAGAAAAAATGAAATACATGATTACAAGCAAGGAGAAACCAATTAATCATCCTATTAATTATGTACATACAGATTTAGAGTCTTTTGTTTTGTATTCAAATAGTTTCAATGAGATTGATAGTCAGTTAGTTGCAGTAGATGATATTCCAGAAATAGCAGAGAATTTTAGAGAAGTTTTGGAGAAAGAAAATCAAAACCAGGACAGTACCATTCAACGATCAAGAAAAGGTAATGGATAGCAAGCAGAAAAAATACAGCAAACAAAGTTTCAGCACTTGGAGGAAGAGGAAGATGGTCTGTGGACCATGGATTTCGATGGAGCAGTGGGAAATGATGGTGCTGGAATTGGTATTTGGGTACACAGTCCTTTTTCTGCTCCGAACAAAGTGCCTAGTAATGTGCGGGTATGTTCTTACAAGCTTACTTTTGATTTCTCAAACAATGAGGCTGAGTATGAAGCTTTGATTGCTAGCCTAAAAATCCTAAGAAAGTTGAATTCTAAGAGGATTGTTGTATATGGTTTCTCCAAATTGGTGATTAAGCAAGTTAAAGGCGAATATCAAGCAAAGCATCCTCGGATGCGGGCATACCCGAATGCTGTTCTAGACATCTTGAAGTTTTTTTCAGATTATACCTTAACGTGTGTGCCTCGTATTCCAAATAGTATTGCAGATGCACTTGCTAAGGCGGCGAGTAATTTGAAGATTCCTCTGAATTCAAGTAAAAAAATTGAAATCCATGTGAAACATCGTCCGACTGTCCCAGACAATTAGAGATATTAGCAAGTTTTCCAAGATGATGAGAAAATTGATGATTTTCTGCAAAACAAAGGTAAGTTCAAAGATACCTCAATTGATGTAGAACATGATGATGGAAAAGATGACGTGTAGATCAATCAAATGGAAGTGTTGCAGCTCAAGGATAATGTGATTCCTAAAGGCTTGATACCTTTAGAAGAACTCTTTGATCATGATGACGTAGCCCACAAACCAACATTGCAGCCAACAGAGAAAGGAGTCGAAGAGGTGAATATTGGATCATCTGAACATCCGAAGATGGTAAAGTTGTCCAAAGCATTGCCACAAAAGGTAAAAGCCAAATATATCAGTTTGTTGTCGTCCTTTGCTGATGTGTTTGCTTGGGACTATTCCGACTTGAAGACATATGATACCAATATAATTCAGCACACAATTCCTATTAAGCCTAATCAGAAACCTTTCAGACAAAAGTTAAGAAGGCTTAATCTAAAATTGCTGCCATCAATTGAGAAGGAGTTAAACAGGTTGTACAAATTAGGAATCATCGTCCCCATTAGATTTTCTAATTGGATATCTAATTTGGTGCCCGTACGAAAGAAGACATGTGCGATTCGTTTGTGCATTGATTTTAGGAATCTCAACAAAGTTTCATTGAAGGATAATTATCCGCTGCCCAAAATGGATCACATACTTCAGCGAGTAGTTGGATCATCTCGTATGTCACTACTCGATGGTTATTCTGGATATAACCAAATTTTGGTCCATGAAGATGACCGAGACAAAACAGCGTTCACCACTCTGTGGGGAACTTTTCATTACGCTAAAATGCCTTTCGGTTTGAAGAACACAAGTGCCACATTTCAGCGGGCAATGGATATGGCTTTCGAAAATGAGAAGGATGTCTTTTGGTGGTGTACCTTGATGATTTAACGATGTTTTCTAATTCAGATGAAGAACACATGTAACATTTGAAAATTGTCTTTCAAAAGTGCAGAAAATATGGTGTGTCACTAAATCCAAAGAAGAGCTTATTCGCCATGGATGAAGCCAAACTACTTGGACACATCATATCAAAAGATGGCATTCATATTGATCAAGCACGTGTAGAAGCGATTCAACAAATTGATCTTCCTCGGAACAAGAATGAGATTTAGTCTTTTAATGGTAAGATGAATTTTTTACGCCGCTTTGTACCTAGTCTCGCTGAACATCTAAGAGAGATTACAAACATGCTTAAGAAGGACATCCAAGTGAAGTGGACCGAAGAGGCTATAAAACCTTTCAATCTAGTAAAATTGTCTCTTTCTTCAGCTCCGGTTCTAATCAGCCCGGATTACACTCAAGATTTTATATTTTTTTCATTTGCTTCAGAGCATACTATGGTAGCTGTATTAATGCAAAAAAAAGATGAGCATGAAAGACCAATTGCTTTCTTCAATCGAACTATAAGAGATGTTGCTTTGAAATACAACATTATTGAGAAGCAAGCCCTTGCACTTGTAAAAGCATTGAAAGATTTTCACGTATATATTCTGCATTCCGATATTTTGGCTTATGTTCCTAACGCTGCTGTCAAAGTTATTTTGGTACAAACAGATCCAGAAGGATGACGAGGCAAGTGGATTGCAGCTTTGCTGGAGTATGACGTGGCGATAAGGCCCACAAAGCTTGTGAAAGGACAGGGATTGCAAAGTTAATGGCTGAATCAAATCTACACGTCTTAGACATAAATCTGATTGCCACTATGTTCAATGAAAACGAGGAAGGTACGTCAATTCAGGTAGCTGAAATCTTTGTTCTTTCTCCATGGTATTCAGATGTCCTATATGTGCTTCAGAATTTATCCTCGCCACCTGGTATGACTAGAAACAAAGCTATAACTCTTAAGTTAATGGCTGCTAAGTTTTGTATTTTGAATTCTGCACTTTATTGGAAAGATCCTGGTGGCGTTTTGTTAAATTGTTTGGTGGAAAAAGAAGCGAAGCAGGTCATGGAGGATTTCCATAAAGGAGATTGTGGCGGTCACCTTTTTTGGAAAACAACGGAAAATAAAATTCTAAGAGTCGGATACTATTGGCTGACATTGTTTGTTGATGTGTTCAAGACTGTCAAAAGCTGTCATAACTGTCAGATTTTTGAAGGAAAGCAGAAATTACAGCCTTTGTCGCTTAAGCCCATTGAGGTGAGTGCCCCTTTTCAGCAGTGGGGATTGGATTTCATTAGTGAAATTCATCCTGCTTCTTCAGGTCAGCATAGATGGATCCTCACGGCGACAGATTATTTCACGAAGTGGATCGAAGCAATTCCCACTAGGCAAGCTACGGATGTGGAAATAATTTCATTCCTTGAGAATAATATTTTGTCTCGTTTTGGTTGCCCGAATAAGTTAATCACTGATAACGTAACAACTTTCAAATCAAAATGGATGGTTGAGTTTTATAATAAATATCACATTACTTTGGGGCACTCAACCGCCTATCATCCACAAGGCAATGGATTGGCGGAGTCTTCCAACAAATCTTTGGTTAACAACATGAAAAAGTTGCTGGAAATAACCAAGAAGAGTTGGCATAAGAAGTTGGTCCATGCACTTTGGGCAGATCGAGTGAGTCAGAAGAAATCCATTGGTATGTCCCCTTTTGAGCTAGTTTATGGAGTTGATACAGTGTTTCCCACCTCTCTCGCAGCTCTGCAAGTCAAACTTCTTCAGGAGGCTGGGAATGAAGATGATCCAATGCAGAGAAGACTAAATCAAATGATCCATTTGCAGCAGACACGGGAAGAAGTTTTTCAAAACACGTTCAAGTTGCAGGAGAGAATTAAGAAGATTTATGACAGAAAAGCAAAGGCAGACAAATTTCAGTTGGATGATGTGGTGCTGAAGTGGGATGCAAGGAATGAGGAAAAGGGCAAGCACGGTAAGTTTGAAAATCTCTAGAAAGGTCCTTTTAATATTGTAGCATATCGAGGTCAGAATGCCTTTCTTCTGAAGGAGATGAATGGGGAAGATTGTCCAGGAGGGCCGGTCAATGGTTGGCTGCTCAAGCGGTATCATTTCTGAGTTATTTCTGTTGTTTACATTGTCACTGTAAATACCATTTTATTTCAGTTTCTATTGCAAGTGTGTGCTGTGATCTTTTCTTCAGTCTGGGGCCTAAGTGAAGGCTATAATTCTGAAGAAAGATTTTAGTTTTGAGTTCAGTTTGTCGAGTCAGTTTTTCAGTCATTTTAGTCTCACAATTGAGTTGGTTAGAGTCAAGTTTCAGTCAATAAATGAGTCAAAGTATTGTGTTGTTTGTCAAAATAATGACTCCATAGCCCAATGGATGAAGGCACTGTCTAGCTCTTCTAGAGATCTGCCGTTCTTGGTACCTCCAAGGAGCTACCATCCCCATTAGAGTCGGTCTGGTCATCCCTCCGTCAGAGATCATTTCTCTTATTGCATTTCATTTTTAGGTGTCTCATTGAGCTCAATCAGCTGCATTCTCTAGGGGCATGCCATAATCTGACGCGAGAGTCTTGTTATTCATTACTCCTCATGCCTTATGCCTGCTGGCTTAGGTCTTTTAATCAAGCTTTTAAAGTCACTTACAGTCCTGTTTTAGTCTTTTGATCAGCAGAGTCATTTCAGTCACTAGGTCTACGGTTTCACAAATTGTGTCTTCAAACTGTCCAATAATGCCAGCAGGCCAGAGGGAGGTTTTATTGCACAAAATTTTATCGTCATATGGATGGATTATGACTTTTCTTCAAAACTCTGTTTTGAAAAAAGTTCGTCATTTCGTTTTGTAATAAATTGCCATGTAATTTTCAAGAAATTTTCAGTTGTTGAAATCTCCAGGTGCAACCCTGGTCTTCCTTTGTCAAGACATGCCACTATCCCTTCAAAAATAGCCAAAAGATTCATTATTCAAGTCATATAATTAAAGAAGAAATAGAAGAACAGGGTTTGTATTAAAGTGAAAAAGTGCCAAAAGCTAAAACATTACAAAGATGGGTTTTTGAGAACCAAAAATCAAAGCCATGTCTTTATAAAGATTTTTTTGTGTGTATAATGTCATTTGCATCCAAGACGATCAAGGAAAGTCGAAGTTAGTGGTGAGAAGGCGATTTTCAAAGCCAAGACTGTGTTTGTTGCCTGCGTAGCGCATTGGGTTAGAGCGCGGTGCACATAGGCTACGCGACTCATTGGGCCTCCTGCCATAATGCTTTTCTCCACTGGCACGGCGCATCCACGAGGCGCGACACACTGGGCTTGCGCATGACGCACAGAACCTCCAAGACAAAAAAATCATTGTGCCTTTAATAAAAATCAACCCATCATTCCATTAGACATGTTCATTGCTTGAAACATCCATTCCTATGCCAAGAGGTCAAATGATATCAACTTGAGGGTTAGAGGAGCGAATTTTGTGTTTGAAGGGCCGAGACTGTGTTTCAAAGGGCAGTGCGGCGCATTGGAGGAGGTCGCGGTGCACACAGGCCACACGGCGCATTGGGCGCAAATTCTCAGTGTAAAATTCCACTGTTGCGGTGCATCCAGGAGGCACGGCGCAATGGGTTTGTGCGCGGCGCACAGAGCCTACAGGCCAGTTTTATGTCGCTTTTGTCATCAAAAATCACTAAAATGCCATTTTTTCTGCTCCAAGTAAGTTCAAGCGTGCTTCTATTCAATTTAACTTGTGTTGGGTGTTGTTTGGAGGGAGAATTCAAAGGTTTGAAAGTTTGAGAATATAAACCATATGTGTATATCAAAAGTTGCTCCTTTAGGGTTTTAAATTTGGTGTTTTGAAATTATGATTGTGGTGCCAACTCTCTTTTCCCACCTATGATCTTTTCCCATCCCCTAACCGCCCAAACCACTCATATCCCAGCTTCCCATTTTCCCTATTCTACAATCATACCAGTCCCTATCATCATTCTCCCTCTCCTATATCATTTATCACTATATCATTCCCATATCATTACCCAAATCCCTACATCCCTAAAAGTGATTTTTTGCACATTTCTTCACTTGGCAAACTCCATCATCCGATTTTCCCACTGTCCCATATTCCTCACAGTCCCATTTCCCTTTGGCACATTCGGCATTGAAAAAAAACACATCACCTATTTCTCTTTGTCAAACCAATCAAACATACACATTGCAGCACCATGACAGAGAGAGATTCATCATATGAGCAAGAATATGGGCAAAACAGTGACTCAACCACTGAGCTTAATGTGCTGAGGAGGGCTCGAAAAGGTGGCAGACATGTCAGAGAAGAGTCTACTTCCTTAACTCAATTGTAGCCCTGCCCGCTTGCAATGACATGCTTTCAACAAATGTCATGCTTTCAGTATTGTGAGATGATTGCTCAGATCCAACATCATCAGGAGTTGGTTTGGTTGTTTGTTTTACATTTTCATGATAGTCATGTTACTCTTGCTGGAGTAAACTTCACCTTGACACCAGAAACCATCTCTCAGGCCACCGGGATACCGAATATAGGGGAAGAGTGGAACAAGAGGCAGCAGCTGGATAGATCATATTATGAACCTTACATCAGGCCTAGCTATTTGAAGCAGCTCAGGAGAGTATTCCCATTTCAGTTTCTGAAGGAATCTTATGCGCCGTTGATGAGACTCATTATCAGATACTTCAGTTGTGAAGGTTGCTTCTCACGCCTCTATGCATATCATATCAGGTTACTGATGCATTTCACGAGAGTGAGGTTCATGAACATTCCATATTTCATGTGCCAAAACATCAAGAGGATGACCACTCTTGTGCAGAAGAAGACTCCGGAACAACAGTACAACAACATTTACCACTATGCGCTCATCAAGATCATTGTTGTGCATCAGCTTGGTTTGCAGGGTATCACATGAGAAAATTTCATTTCCCATGAGTTTTTCACGGCTTTAGTAGTTCGTCAGGCAGTTTTCCATCATACCGGTGAACCTTCATATCAGCATGGAGGTAAGGAGGCAGAGACTACTAGTGTGTCGGCATATGTCACCTATCAGAGAGGCACAAGAGGACTGTTTGCAGCATCAAAGCGAGTGTTATCTCCACCCGGTGTGGAAGGGGCCTCGCTTCTGACATTAGTATCATGGGTACAGGGCAGAGGCAAGAGGCCAATGCAGGACGAGGGGCCTTTAGGTGAGCGGGACTTTATTCTTATTCAGGATGACGATACAAACATGGGTCCAAAAAGTGCACATCTTAGAGAGATCATCCAGGAACAACAAATAGAGATCAAAGCCTTATCCCTTGACTTGGAGAGGGCTAAGTGGACTATGAAATACTTGGAGTAGAGGAACAAATAGCTTGAAGATCAACATGCAATCATGGAGTTACAAAACATCTGTGAGAATCGCCAAGTTGCACAAAGGAGGAGGATTGAACTCACTTCATTGGAGCAAGAGATTAATGATGATCGAGAGTCTTGGCTCGAAAGAATCAAAATCCACTTAGAGAGACTGCTGGACAAGGTCGATAGGGATAAAGCATTTTTGAGACACATGGTTTTCCATTACATGGTGCAAAATATGAGTTCCAAGGCACGAATAAGGAATCTAAAGTCAAAATTGAAGAAGGCGACAAAGAAGCAAAAGAGGCAAAAGGAACATGATCGTCTTCAGATCTTGGCCGAAGCCTCTTTAGCCCAACATGACACTTGTTAGAGAAGGTTCAGCCCAAATTTCAAGGAATTTGGAGAAAATTTTGTCAATTTTGAATTTTTTGGCTTTAAAACAGGTTTTTTTGCCCAAAGCGTAGCGCCACTTGGCGCCGCTTATAATTGGGAGATCTCCAGGAGGAAAACTTTACATTTTTGGATTTGTCATAAAAATTTATGCATTCTCATGGATTACCTAAGGATTTCATCAAGTTCTGAGTTGCCTAAAGGGTCGAAAACATGCAAAAAATGACCTCTCTGCTACCTTTTGCACCCACAGGAAGCAACCTTGGGAGGTTGAAGTTTTGGAGGGGCAAATAACATCCAAATCCGGAAATTTCACTTGGGTTGGAAAGTAGACAGGCAGGGCTTTCCAAAAAGCATACTTGAGATCAATTTGGACTTCGGGAAGTGCCTCAAAATCAGCTACAACGTTGTGCTATGCATACAGGTTTTGGGCGCGGTGCACAGAGAATTTTGGCCCATTTTTCATTGTACAGCTCAGAAATTCGCCCAGTTTTGACCAGTTTTGCTTTTTGATGTTACTCTTGACCTTTCATGATGTAATTTAATAACAATGATGTAATTTTGGCACATTTTTACTTGTTCTAGAGGATTCATTCACTAAAAGGTGAAAATTAAATGAATGAATCAGTTTCCTAGCATATAGGGGTAAGTTGTTTGACTACCTAGATTTCAGTTCCTTGTTTAGAATTAGTTCAAACAGCTCCTAGAATGATGAGCTCGACCCCTAGAGGCAAGGGAATAGGTTTGGCTTGTCTATATTATGTAATTTCTAAGTCATTTTCAGGGTTGGACACTTGGGATTGCTTGGCACTTCATTGTACATTTCATTTTCTGCAATTTTGGCAAAGGAAAGACCAGGGTTTTGCAGCACTTGTTGGGATCCATGTGGCTCTATGTTTTGATGGTGTGTTTCTCTATGTATTTGTAAGTTCTCTGATGTTTATGTGTATCATTTTCCTTTCTCCTGTCTTCTGCAATTAAACAAATGAGTGATTAAGGTAGAATTCATTGGACTACTATACTCTGTCTTGAAATTTTGTTTAATTCTTCATGTCTTCATCTATTTGAGGAGGACTCTTGAGACCTTCTTGCCCTCCTTGGCTCCTCACCAGTCTGTTCCACCCATTCATTCAATCCAAAGCACTAAAACTACTGCCTATCTTGCCCCTACCTGAACTCTGTAAAAATATGGCCTCATCCCCAGACCCAAAATTTGCCTGTCCCTTTTTTCCAACAAAACCCCAAAAAACTCAAATCAAAACTTTTCATTTCATACCTAACCTAAGATCGGTTGTTAAATCAGTCATCTCAAGCCCTATTTGATTATCTTTTGCTGAGATTGACCCAGAGAGAGCCCTCCCCTATCCTCGTAGGGCTAGCTACGAGGTTGAGCGTGGTTTGATGTGGATCTAGAACTTTGTCTTTTCAGCCTGAGGCAAATCTAGGCCTAACAGAAGGCATAACGAAGGGGGAGCCTCTATAACCTTTCATTTATTTCTTCCTGTTCTTACCCAAACCGCCATTTCCTGAGGACCAGGCACCAGGTGTCGAACGCACCATCTTCCTTGTTATAAATTTTACTAAACACTAGACAAACCCATAGTAAGGAGATGACAAGGGTTGGTTCCAAAAGTTTGACCCGCAACCACAAAACACACTCTGATCCCCCAAACCTAAGACAATTACATTAAAGACAGGCAAGAGACATTGACTGTTAGGAGAGATCCAAGTCCAAAAACTGAGAGGAAACCTTGGAGGCTTCCAACATCAAGGGATGCCGCAACATATCACTACAGTCGCAGAAGAATCATAACACATAGCAAGACTAAATAATTTAAGTTTTTGCATGAACTAAATAACAGAAATCGGCTCCCCGAGCTTCAAGATTATATATTTCATTGCAGAATCATCATAAATCAAATGCAAAGTGGAAGCTTTCAGAGCAAACGTAAAAAATCAGCTAACCCTTACATAACCCTCCCTCTTCGCACACCAATGGATATCGAATTTGCAGGGAGACCAACCACAAAGACACATACCCATTTTAGATAAAAGTATGCCAAAGAAGATGAAAATAGGCAAAGAAACAACACACAGATAACAAACAGAGACAACTGGAACTGTCCAGGTTTCCAAATTACAATCCTTGAACCACTCAACTTGCCAATTTTCGAAAACAAAATTTCTATCACACACCGAGAAATTAACAACATAGACTTTCCATGGAACCAAACAGTCATTTCCGGACTGTCCATCATTCCTATTACCAACAACATGACAACCATCCCTACCTTCTTCCATTCAAACAGGCCACAGACTCTACGAAAAAGGCATAGAGAAAGAGGCATACCCACATACCAGTGCCATAAACTAGAGGGTGGTAAGCCTGTCCAAGACCTGACAACGTTAACTTGAGTAGGCCGACGTTCTAACCTCTGAGCGCTGAAGACCTCCACTACGACCACCACCTTCAACTGGGGTAATTGCATTAAACAAGTTTCCTTCCTCCACCACTTGGTGATTTACCTTTGCAACGCCCTCTGCCACATTAAACTTCATACTCCCAACGGTCGTCCTTCCCTAGCTACTACACACGCTTGGGATGAGAGGTGGCCGCTCTTCAGCTATCTGCCCATCTTATCACTCATGTCAAAAATCCAAAAAAAATTATTGTGACGGTTCACATCCAAGTAGAGGAATAATAATAACAATTTAAAATAAAGTAATAATTAAATTAAATTTTATGACTTTTTTAATATGGAAAGTATGTAAGGTCTATTTAAAACAAGATAAGTGTTATGATACTTTATCATGTATCGATGACCCTTTAAATTATACGACTATACAAATATTTAATAAAATTATAATATTTACATGTTATCAATAACCTTAAATGTTATTTTTACCTACCCCTGGTAGGATATAACGTATTGACTTGCTATTAGTTTTTCTTTGACTAAAGAAAATTAAAATCTATCCAAAGTTTAACCTTATGAATTAAATTTATTATTTTTAAATAAAATTTATTTCTATTTATCTCAAATATGGATGGTTGAAATGTTTCCCCTCTTATTATGTAAGGATAGCAAGAATTGACTTTTGTGTACTCTATTATTAATTAATATGTATTATATCAATAATTACTATGTACAATAAATATAAGTATTTTGAAAAATAATTTTATATATTAATTACTATGTACCATAAACACAAATAGTTTGTAATTAAATTCAAAAAATTCATTTTCTCATTGGTGTAAAGTATTGAATAGACAATTTTTATGGGTTTTATTTTTTAATTTAAAAAAAAATAAATTTGAAAATAATATGTAAAAATAACATGTGTACAATTTGTACAACTATCATTATATCAATCTATACTCTAATGACATGACATGTGTACTATAATACGAACATTATATAAAAAAAATTTCGTTATTTAATATTAAATAAATAATTATTAACTTAGTTATCATTCTCTTTAATGTCAATTTTATTTATATATATATATATATATATATATAAAACTTTTATTTACCAAAAAAATGTTTAATTATATTAAAAAAATTAATAAAAGAAAACTTAAACAAATATTCATGTAATTCATTTTATAATTTTATTGTTATTTGTGCGGCATACATATAATGAAATTAAAATATTTTATTAAATTAAGCCACAAGACACGTTAGTTATGCAGCCTTGTTTATAACCGTGAGAAGTGAATAACCTTAAAAATGAAAGAGCCTTATAAAATATCGATGTCAACTCTTAAATGTGAGAATGGCCGTGGGAGATCGATGTCAAAAAATGAAAAAAAATTAAGGAGTTGTATAATATGAGTGAGTCGTCGACGCAGCCATGGCCGAAGCCCGCAGATTTTTTTACAATCAATATGGCCGAAGCCAGCAGAATTTTTTACAGCCGAAGCCAGCAGAATTTTTTACGGCATAGCCGTTACAAATATTGCTGTAGCGAAGGGGGCCTCAATGAACGCCTCCGCAAGAATCGAACACGACTGGAGAGTGCGAAAGCCATCGGCCCCGCGCCTTTGCCTAATAAACTTGCACATTTATGGACTTCACGTTAAACACGCGATCACTTCAATATTCCGACTACTTAAGTGGCAAATTTTATATACATAATTTGCGTATATAAAAAGCACCAATGCACAATCACGTGCTCAGATGCGTATGCACAATCTGGGGAAAAAGGAAAGAAAAGAAAAAGGTTCCCAACAAACTTTCCCAAAACCGTGTAACGCTCACCACGGAGAGAGTGAGTTGCTTGAGACTTTCTTCGATGGTTTATATGTATGCTACAGACAGCCTTTCAAATGCATGTTAAGAAGTTCCATGCGTTCACGTCACAGCCTGGCATGGGTGTTCAACTTCAAATATGAAATTTCCAATGTAACCAAGGGATTTGCCAATTACGGAAAGATCAAGAAGTAAATTTTCATGTTTAGATTCCATGATTTTTTTCATCATTGAGACAATTGGGCCGTCTTTTTTATTTATTCTAAAAATGGTTTACCACTTACCGAAAAATCTACATGTAAACTTTTATGGTTAGATTTTATATATTAAGTTTTTTATTTATGTTAAATGAGTGTTTGGATGAGCCCAGGAGGCTTTGTATTTAGAAAGGAAAAAAATATGTTTGGTATGTAATTTAGCGTCTTTAGCGAAAGGAAAAAAATGTGTTTGGTAATTTAGCTTTTTTAGCGAAGAAGTTAAAAAATTCTAATTTAGTAAAATATATAAATTTAATATTTTTGACATATAATAGATGAGTATTTTTTTGGTTAAAGATTAAAAAAAATTATTTATTTACAAATTTTGTAAAAGAATAAAATAAACTATTTCGCATAAGGAAATTGAAATATTTGAAAAGCATGCTTATTTAAACCATTATATATATGTTAAAGAAAATTACATAAGCATTATATTTTATTGGTCAATTAATGTTACATATATACATGAATAGATAATTTTGGATACATAATCATTTGGTTTAGAGAATATCTCAATCACGCACTGATCTAGAAAGCATCTAAATCTAAACAAACCTAAAGAATAAGAATAGACTCTTTAGTTAGAAACCATCATACCTAAGACAAGTAGGAATTAAATTTTCTAACTCTTGCCCTTAATGACTACTTGTCATGTTCTCAATCAACAAAGTATAGTTGTGGTCTAACCTAGTGTTTACAAAAAATATGTTGATGTCCATATAAAGGAACAACCATCCACTGGAACGCATGGGTGCCCAACCACTACAACTGTCGGTCTACTAACATGTATTTTGCCTACATGGTTTATTCAACTGTCATTATCTTTGTACTTGTACCTGTACCTGTAAGTCCCCCTCCATCATCATCATCATCATCATCATCATGGTTTTTCTCAAAATTACCTATAACCATGCTCTAGGTTTTATTGGCTTACTATAAACCATGCTTAGGGTTTTGTTGGCTAAACCTCAATCATGCTCAATTTTTTGTTAGTCGGCCCTCAAATATGCTACAAGAATCCTTGTCCACTTCCCTCTCATAAGTGATTTCTCACTTACCATAAACCTACACTACAAAGTGGTTTCTCGTCCACCACAACTCTACACTACAAAGTGATTTTAAGATAACCATGAACTTTACGAGGGTACACTTACATCATCACTGACTCGGGTACATACTATTACAATTTCAAGGACCACTAGAAAGCATCGTAGACATGCATACATTTACAATGTGTGGCTCACACTACAATCTAATCACTAGCCTGCTATTATTCAACACACTGCACAATCTTGTCCATTATCTTTGCTACTATGTTCATTGTTGCCACATGACTTTTTTTCTTCAAGTCTTTGTCACACCTCCTTATTATCTAGTCGTAAGTAATTTCCACAAATAAATCTTATCTATTTTTTGAATGGCTAGTTCCAACACAAACTCGAATTTGTGACAATAGTTGGCCAAACTAATGTCATTTCAATGACAACTAAACTTAACATGACATGACATACTCATACGCACAACAATGCACTGCAAACTTATAAGCTACCTCATCTAGCAAAACCTGAGTATCAATGGTTGCAAAACTAAGGAATTCAATTCATTCAAATTGATTGGTTGTATTTAGACAAATCATTAAATTTGGTGGCTTGAACTCAAGTCGAGTCGCAAGTTATGGTTTCGATTCTCCCAAGGCACAACACAACCACATCATCGATGAAATATTTCTATTAGAAATTAATAAAATCTTTCTCTGCAGATGTTGCAATAAAGGGAAACAAAAGGTTAGGAAGCAAAGACATATTTCTTGCACGAGAAGCATGCAAAAATGCACATTCACCAATATCTTTGTGATCTCACCAATATTCAAAAAGTGTCTTCCCATGATAAACTCTTCATGCAAATGATGTGTCCTCACTTTTATAATTTGGAGAAGGATGTTCTACAACATGTGTGAGAATATGATTAAGAATTCTATAATTACAATAGATATTTAATATTTCCATTTACTACAACTGTGTCTCTCACAAGCTCACATGTCTCCCTTCTTTATGGTGCTCACATACACGAGAACAGATTGAATATTTTGGACCAATTTATTTCACCGAACAAATATGTTCCTTTCCCATTGCATATATAACATTTACAACGATGTATTTCCACTCATCAAAATGCAACATTGATCTAGGACATCAACTGCTCATCAATAGATAGCTTGAGATCATCCTTTATCTGCCCATATTGAATTAGTAGGCCAACAATACCATCCTCAGAAATATCAATTAGTTGATAATTAGTGCAAATAACATGAGAGATATCACAACTGTGTGAAGAGTGTTAATTCCTACAAATTGACACTTACTATGTCCATTCTTTCCATTCTTCAAAGAGATACTTCAACCACCTTGCAGGGCCTGGTCTTGATCATGGTGTAGTTTCTCCTTTGATGATGTCAGCTTGATGCAAGAATGTTTTGATGTCAGATAGAAGCCATCACACTTAAGACAAGTAGGAATTATATTTTCATTATATCTATGTGTGTGTGTGTGTGTGGAATAGGGCTTCAATAATTCTAATTTAACTATCAAATCAATAATGTACATGGAATATTCATAGTGGTATACAGAAATTAATGGCTGAGATTTATTTTCAAAGTAGTTATGCTCTTTTTACCCTTTTAATGAAATTGATTATTTTAAAAAATTGTGAGATGAGTTATTGTTATATGGAGTGTGAGTTGTGGTTTTTTTGTGCATGAGGTATTTATAAGCCATGGTATTGCAACAAAACATTTCCCAATAGTATTGTAACAAACCTTATTATGGTAAAATTGAGATAAATCACCATGATTAAGAATATCTTTGCATGTTTCTAAAAGTATATATTTAACTTACATATTATTATTTTTAGTTAATAATAATAACAATAATTTAAAATAAAATTCTAATTTGTAAAACCAATATCCACCCTATACACAACCAAAAATTACATACAAATTCTCAATTTGAAATGTTTTCAAATTTGTGATTTGAACTCCAATAACTTATATATGATCCACACAACATTGAATATTGTGATAAAGCACACCATAACCATCACACTCTACTATGAATATACCTCATAACCTACATGATGCATATGGAGGTGATGGCAGTAGGTACTGCAAGATACAATGTAGAAAATCAAGCTCCATTGTAATCCCCATGAGTTCTTATCGTTTCTACAACACAATGTGTGAGGTAGGGAGGACAATCTACCACGAGAAACACATATCTGAGGAGAGGGACCAACGTTCAAAATTGAACTCGTTCTAACCCTTCCTTAGGCTATTGGCTCGTCTCGAAAGGGTTAAAAACATTATACTTCGAACAAAAATTATTATATCAAAATCACTTGTCACTTGCAAAGGTTAGATTAACCTTCTAAATTTCAAGAGAAGGGAAATATTTTTAATAACCCGATAATATTTTTTTAAGTTTACGAAAGTCCAAAGTTTCATAGAAGAGACTAGTTGGACTCTAAACGACCTCATACGAATTAATGGCATCATATAATAAATATTAGAATTGAGAATTCAAGGTTACAAATATGATAAAATAAAGTTGATTATTATATTTTTTGATTCATAATTAGATGACACGAGATCAAAACTCTTTTTTATGATTTTCAAGTTGGAACTATACGACCACTGCATCTGCTACACCTTTCCATTTATGATCCATTTAATCACCAGGTCCCTGTTGTGGTGAAACACAAACCCCCCATTTTTTACTTGTTCACCTCAAATAATGGGACCTTTTCTATAAATTTTTTGGCTAAACGTCTTTTAGGATTTTTATTAAGTTGGTTATTCTACGATTTTATTAATTTTTCATTCTCTTTAGATTCTTGTTTTAATTGCTTTGTTAAAATATAAAATTCCCATTGATACTTGTTTCGTCTCATTTGGTCAACTAATTTGTAAATGGCACTCCCTTGAAATCTAATCATTTATGTCACCTAGGTTAAAAATGCGTAAAATGTACAATATTCCATTTTCTGTAAATAAATTAGTTCAATAATATAATTATTTTAAATATTAACCCCTAGTTAGTTATTACTAACATTTTTCATTTTTACTTATATAGCCAAATCATGAAGCATCGGAGTTTTAGTAATTTACTCAATTTCCAAATTAATTACTAATCTTGAAAACCCAGAATATCAAAGTGGCTGTAGTTTAGATAATTTCATAACTTAATTAAAATTTCATTAAAATAAAACCAAAATAAAAATTGATATTAAATCTTAATTAAATTAAATTAAATTAATATATAAAATGTAATTAATTTAATTAAATTAAAATTTAATATATAAAAATAATATATATAAAGTAAAACATATTTCGCACTCAGAGTTTTTAATCGCATCACGATTTTTAATTAGATCGGAAATTTTAATCGCAACATTTTAAAGAAGACATCGACACCTTCATTCTCCCGACGCCGATCTCCCAATCATAAAAGACATAAGGCATCAACGAAAGCTTCATTATAAACTTTGGTTTTCTTTGGAATTTCAAAACTCACTCATACGTGAGTGGAATAAGTGAAGTAGGGTAGGGTAGTTATGAAATGGTAGTGTAGTGTTAGTTTAATATTAGATTTAATATTTAATATAATTTAGTTAATTAATATGTAAATAATAATAATTAACTTAATTAAATTTAAATTAATTATTAATTAGATTAATTTGTTTATAAATAGTTAATTATATTAATTGGTTAGATTATAAACAATTTATTAAATAACTAGTTTAATTTATGATTAACAATTAAATTAGAATTAATTATTAGATAATTAGAGTTTTAATTTAGCATTAAATTTTTAATTAAAATTTTGATTTTTTAGCCTAGCAACAAAAATTCCAGAATTGTCTCAAATTTGATTCATTTACTTTGGAGGTTCATAGATTGAGTTTTACTTGGCCAAATGAGGCCCACGACGGTTCATTGGAAAGATAGAATTAAAGAGAACATTTCTGAGGAGGTTTCACTAACAGATTTGGTCATTTATTGGGTAAAAAATCAGGCAGAAGATCAAGCTCCGAATTTCTAAATCAAAATCAATTTTCTGAGCATTATTTTTTGCATTTTCATTTGTCCAAGCCTCTTTTGAATGCAGATTCATTTGTCAATGATATCCTTGGCCAATTAAACCATCACAGGCATCAATAGAGAACTTATATTTTATTTTCAATTATTTATTTAAATTGAATTTGATTGGATTTGTTTTAATGCCAGAAATGATATTTTGATTTTATTGTTGCATCCTAGTTTATTTTGATTTTGTTTTGCAGGAAAATAGTAGAAGAGATATGGAGAAAAAGATCTCAATCAATGAGAATGCTCCAGCGATTAAAAGATTGGAATTTTGAGAAAATAAAATTGGATTGGGCGAATTTTCCTTCAACAAACTTTCCTCTCAAAAATACCTTTGAAAATATTATAAATGACGGATTGCAAAATGTAATAAAGGGCTACTCTCCTCTGCAATTTTGGACTTCTAAAAGCACTTCTGTAATAGGAATTTAGAGTTGTAGGAGGGACGAGAGAAAATCTCAGATCTGAGGATTATTGAGGATTTTTTCCTTTGTATCTTGAATTATGTATGATGGGTAGAGTTTGCACTATTGAAGCTCTAGTTTTGAAAGCAAAAGTTCAAGCAATGTAAATCATTGTTGGAGACCAGGGTTAGAGAAATGGATTCAATAAATTGGTATTTCTAATACTACTGTTTAAAATACTAGTTTCATTTTTATAATAAGAATGTGTCATTTTATTGATGTTTGTGCACTTGTGTTGATATGGGTAATTTGTCTCAATATTGTTATTATGTGTCTCTGTTCTTATGGAATAAATTCTGATTTCTAAGTAACTATTTACTCATAAATTTGTCTCATAAAACTAATTTATTAAATAGTGATGTGTTGTGAACTATTTCTACATATTATTGTTTAATTATTGGATTTACTGATTTGATAATCAATATCATTTTTTTGAATTACTTCCCAGAATGTTGTTGGTTTATTATTTCAGTTAACAGGTCTCAATAGGATGTGTTTTGGTATTTACAAATGTCAGTCAATTGAACTACTTCGTTAGCTTGATATTAACTAAAAGCCAGACATATTTAAATCCTTATCATTTAATTATCTTGCTCTTAGCTGGGTTAGATCTATATCTGCGTAATTGAGATAGGATTAAAATTAGTTTCTTTTGCTTGTATTATAGAATAAGTTTGCATTTAGATTAATTTCTACATTCTTTTAAGTCCTCTTCTCAAAGAGGAAAAATTTTAGTTGTGGCTTGGCTGAACCCAAATCAGCTTAAGGGTCATTCTCTTACCCGATCATCAAGAAGAAGTGATCGGATATTCCTGTCTATTGGTAGTTAAAGATATATCGTAAACCAATAGTGATAGGGAAAGTGTAACTGGACCTAGTTAAACCAGTCAGAGCCACTACTCCAAATAGAAAAGGAGCTGCTTTAAGGTCCTGACTGGGTGGTTATCCCCCAATGTTGTGGCAGACATTTTTGGCCCTTAAGAGTACCATCAAATATGGGTACACCGTCATTGTTGAGGTAGGCACCAATTGATCACACTAGTGTATCCATCATATAGGTTTCCAACGTTTCTATCAAGTTATTAATTTTCCACCTAATATTTTGCTTCGTAACCTTTGACTCATCCTTAGGGTTATATATCCCATGATTTCTCTCAATGGTTTGCATTCATTTTGTGGTTGTATTTAGGGATTGTAGTGATGGCTTTTTGAAGGTACAAGAGTAGTGGATATTATAAATGTTAGGAGTTGTAGCTAGATCCAAATCTACCAACAAGTAAAGTGCCCATAATTTATAATTACATGTTACAGTATATAATATTATTATTTTGTGACTTTGTTATGTGCTTTAATGGAGAGTTTTATTGGTGGGATGGGTTTCCCCACAACATTCAGGAGGAAATAATTTCCTCTTTGTGGTTTGTGGTGAATTCAACCGCCCACCTAATACTCTCGCCTTCGCAACCTTTGGTTCAGTGTCAACATTATATATTCCCTATTGAACAAGGAAAAATTTAAGGATGAAAAATTATTTTAGAGTTTAGAAACCTTGGTGAATTTTACTAGTCCCTATTATGCAAGCTATAAAATGTTTGGTTGTATTTTTGTAAAATTATTCAGATTTCTAATGATTTTATATAGTGTTTATGATTTTTTTGCAATATACAAGGTAAAACATTTTAATACTATAAAATTTGGGCGAATAATTTTTAGAAGAAATGGAAATTGGTGAATATGTTTTTTGGAAAAAGCATGGAAAATTAGTCCACTCGTGAACATTAGTTCCTAAACTTTTCCATCCTATTGACTATACAATGCAATTTCTCACTAGCCTACATTCACTCTATGTTTGTACTCAAGAATCATAACAATGAGTTCCTAAAGGAATAGAAGTGATTGCGAGATCTAAATCTAGCAATAGGTAAAGTGCCCTCCACTTTATAATTCCATGCTACATTATATAATATTATTATTTTGTGTTTTGATGGAGGGGTTTATTAGTGGGGTAGGATTCAACACAACATTTAAGAGGAATGAGTTTCCATGTTTATGGGTTTTGGCACAATTCAACCACCCATATGTATTAACACATTAACAAGGGGATGAATCCCCAATGGTAGGGAAACATTCGCCAAGAGATCCCATAACAATATCTATACTTGTCAGGGAGTTTTGAGAACTATGTGTTGAGCCTGAAGAGGTTGTTCACCTCTAAGGAACACAAAAAAGATGTTTCCCGTTGTTGATATTCACTAACCTGCTAAAATGAGCTTCTTGGAGGCCCCACCCAAATTTTATATAAGTAAGATGACCAACCATTAAAAGGATGTGTTAAGCTTCTAAAACATAAGAGAGCTTATATCTTCTTATAGCTAAAAACAAAATTGGGCTAGACCTTTTCTTCAAGTTGCCTCGAACATGAAAACACAGTCGTAGCTTAATGGGTTAAGCCTTCTTTATTGTATTCTTCATGTGAGGTAAATGAAAAAAAAACAACATAATTAGAAAAACATAAAATATTTGTAATCCTAAATTTTGAAAAAAAAATCAAAAGTTTTATTCACATATATTATATTATCCAATAAATAATCAATTATATTAAAAAATTGTAATTAATTTGTTTTAATATGAAATTGTTTCTTTTCTTTCACCAATAAATATGTTATTGCTTTTTTATTTATGTATTTATTTATTCTATTGATTTTATTAATTGAATATGTGTAAATATTGGAAATGTCTCCTATTGGTCATCCTAAAAAGGATAAAAAGTAATTATCAATTATTGATGCATTCGGTCTCCCACAACATTTTAATTAACAATGCAAATGATCAAAATGAAGTTGTTATATACCTAGGGGGGATAATATGGGGTACCAAGGGAGGTACCCAAGGTAATAATGTAATAATGGGATGGGCCATAGTAATAAATAAGGTGGTTAACCCATGTCATGTAAGGGACCACAAGTAGTTAATAATAATGTAATGGGCCCATGGTATTAGTTGATGGTATGAGGAAACCATGGTAATGATGCATGGTATTGTATGTATGAGGCCTATATAGAGGCTAGAGACTCCACATGGAGAGATATGAAGTGAAGAATTATTGTATGAACAAGTATATGGCTTGTGGAGTGTTCTCCTTCCTTAAGGAGTGAATGTATGGTGTTGCCCTACCTTAAGGGTTTGATAATAAAGAAGAATTTCTATCTATTTTGATCTCGTTATTTCTTGGGTTAATTCCATTATCATATATTTCTGGATCAGATCTATAACAAGTGGTATCAGAGCACTTTCCAGGGCTCGGTGGGATCTCCAATTTTTAGCGAATTTTTTTTTGGCTAGAGACGTGTTCCGGCGTCTTTAAACCACGAGATCTGTCGTTAAGCGCATAAACCTGCGGATTTGGGGAGGCATGCACGCAGGAAATACAAGAGGTGGTCATGTCTGTTGGACTCCCTTGTAACTACCCCTTCGAGTAGTAGCGCATTAGACAGAACCGCGCACAGACTGTCTTCCACGTACCCTCTGGGTATATAGGAAGCCCCCTAGCTCCCTTGAAACCTCGCCATAGATAAACCTTCGACCGTCTTGTGGCTACAGTACACTGAGAACAGCACTCGGAGAGATTACTCGCCCGTACGATAGGGTAGTCGGGTTGTACGGCTAAGGGTACGGTCGATCCTCCTTAGTTAGAGCCCTACAACATTGCGCCGAGTACTACTGTCAAACCCTTATGTATATTGCGATCTGTAGCACCTGACACTCCTCAAGACCATAGTTCCCTTTCTATCGGGGGATCACACATCATCTATTCCAGATCAGCAAGTGCCGCAACAGCAGCTCCATCAGATCAGCAGCAGCAGTTGTTCCACCATTCAGATCTCTCAGATCCACCAGATCGGAGTAGTTGGGAAGGGTTCCTGTACCTGGATATAATTTTCGCAGGACTTTTGGCGGCATTGACATTTTGAGGAATTGGCGACTGCAGTATTGATTAGGAAGGAGTAAAACTCTGTTAGGAGTTTTCCAAAAAAAAAAAAGAAAAGTCTGAGATCTTCCGAAGCGCTTATTTGTGATCTAGCCCATCAGGACGACGAGCTGAGCACGGTGGTACCATTCAATTTATTAGAAAAAAAAATTTGGCGGTCCCAATTTTTCATCAAGTTGGTGTATGGTAGAAACTAGAGCTCAAGCAATGGCCAATGAAAGGCTAGACAAACTTGAAACAAATATGAACGAGCTCAAAACTACACTTAACGGACTAACTAGCCTGGTACGACAAGCACTCGATAAGGGCAAGGAGCCAGCTCTCGAGGAACCGTATAATGACCATGAACACCATGAGGGTGAGTCTAGCCACTCTCCTCACCTCTGGCACACACATTCACCACCCAGTCAGCGACCTCCCAAGTTGGATATGTGGAAATTTGACGGTTCTCACCCGTCCGCATGGCTAGCACAAATGAACCAGTATTTCAAATTGAATCGTCTCCAAGATGATTGGACTAAGCTTGGAGTGGGGACCATGTACTTGGACAATGAACGATGGCAATGGGCGGAATGGCATCAACATCGCCATGGACCTTTTCCGAGTTGGGCACAATTTGCCAAAGCTCTTCAAGATCGCTTTGAACAGGGAGACTCCTTTTTGGGCCGTCTCACTAAGCTCCGACAGACGGGTACAGTGGATGAATATATCACCGCTTTTGAAGCCTTAGCCTTCCGCACTCAGCATCTCTCAGATGAGTTCTACACGGAATGTTTTATCAGTGGTATTAAAGAAGCCATCAAAGCTCAAGTTCTACTCCACCACCCTCCCACATGGACGGAGGCTTGCCAGGTAGCCCGTAAGGTGGAACGTGCCATAACAGCCCAATACAGCTGCCCCAATTTCCCCACTAAAGTTCGTCCCCCACAAGCTCACAACACGACTCAGACACTTAAGGTCCAAAAGGTGTCACCTCAGGAAATGGCCGAAAGAAGGAAGCAAGGACTATGTTACTACTGTGATGAAAAATATTCCCCTGGTCATAAATGCAAGGAGCCCAAGTTTTTTCAAATAGATGCCACTGACTACAGCTCCACCGAGGAAGATCCACCTCTTGAGGAACCGGAGGCGATCGAAGAAGACAACCAAAAGGAGATTGTATCTGACGAACCAGTTATTTCGCTCAATGCGTTGGCAGGAATCTGTTCCCCTCAAACTTTCAAAATCAGGGGTTTTCTTAAACATCGCCCAGTAATAGTCTTGATTGATAGTGGCAGTACCCATAATTTCATCCATCAAAAAATCGCCGAAGCAGCGCATTGTTTTGTACGGGCAGTTTCTAACTTCCAAGTCCAAATTGCAGATGGGGGCACAATGAAATGTGAAGGCCGCTGTGAAAATGTCAAACTTCAAATGGGGGATTATCAGTTGAAAACCCACATGTTTTCCATACACATGGGGGGATGCGACATTGTCCTAGGCGCTGAATGGCTCCGCACCCTTGGTACCCCATATTATCACCCCTAGGTATATAACATTATACCTAGGGTTCCTATACCTGGATAAGTATGTGTTCATGGTGATTTTTATGCTTCAAAGATGGATAATATGGATGTCGTTTTGGGATATCCTTGGATGGAATCCGTGGGTACTATCAATCTTAATGTGCAGAAGAAATTCCTGAAGCTATGGTATAAAAAGAAGAAAATTACATTACAGGATATTTCCATCCATAAACAGGTAGAGCACATGGAGGCTGAAGCCGAAGATGTTCAAGGGACTGACATATCAGATGATGAGCCT
This sequence comes from Pinus tabuliformis, assembly GCA_031772625.1. Lineage (NCBI taxonomy): Eukaryota > Viridiplantae > Streptophyta > Pinopsida > Pinales > Pinaceae > Pinus > Pinus tabuliformis. Next base: position 459,437,259 of record CM062810.1, read on the forward strand.
TTGATGATCGATAATCAAACACAAACAGAGGCTGCAGAAGAAAAGGTTACATGTGATGATACATCAGAGGAGGGCTCAGTGGTTGAAGTCATATTGAAAAAGAAGACACCACAACAGGCACCACAGCAGGGTGAAGTCAAGCAAAAGCCATCGTGGGTTAAAACTTCAACATATCATCACCCACATCACCCCGCAAGACAACCATCATGGAAACCAAGTGGTCACATGATGGATAGAAAGGAGAGACGATCCACCTACTACACATCAACACAGAAGAGCTGCCACGGTCAACTTCCATCTCAAGCGAGTGAGGCACCAGCGAGATCGAGGGTTCACCTTTCTCTTGGATGGCTAGATGCACGTGCATGGTATCAGTGGACTACTCTTTTGAGTAGATCTTATTATTTGTGTTCTTCCCATGTTTCGGGGACGAAACATGCTTAGGGGGGTGGAATGTTATATACCTAGGGGGGATAATATGGGGTACCAAGGGAGGTACCCAATGTAATAATGTAATAATGGGATGGGCCATAGTAATAAATAAGGTGGTTAACCCATGTCATGTAAGGGACCACAAGTAGTTAATAATAATGTAATGGGCCCATGGTATTAGTTGATGGTATGAGGAAACCATGGTAATGATGCATGGTATTGTATGTATGAGGCCTATATAGAGGCTAGAGACTCCACATGGAGAGATATGAAGTGAAGAATTATTGTATGAACAAGTATATGGCTTGTGGAGTGTTCTCCTTCCTTAAGGAGTGAATGTATGGTGTTTCCCTACCTTAAGGGTTTGATAATAAAGAAGAATTTCTATCTATTTTGATCTCGTTATTTCTTGGGTTAATTCCATTATCATATATTTCTGGATCATATCTACAACAAGTGGTATCAGAGCTACAACGGAAGTTGATGCTCATATACATGAAGATGATAAATCAGATAGTGTAGAGCTTGTTTAAAGAAAAATCTCATTAAGGAAACACAAAATAATATACAAATCTAAATGGAAGATAAGATTTCCATGGGCTTATGTTGTAAAAATTGTGATGTTAGTGAAAGGATAAAATATTCTTGGGTTGTTAAATTTAAAAGAGACACTCCATTTGCAAAAGGTGGAAGCGTGATTCTTCAACTTAGTGGTCTAAGTGGCCATGTAGAATCATAAACTTAAAAAATATTTTTACAACGTTTGGAGGGAGAAAGCAAACAAATTAATATTCCAATCACTAAACATGTCGAACTAATGGTAGACACTAGGAAGTAGAGAGTAATATTAATGATTGAAAAAATGTATTTTGTTGCTATATGATATTTATCTTTCGAAATGTATAAGTCAACATGTGACTTGAATAGTTATTAATGTACTCAACACATGCCTCTAATAGATGAATATTCTACATACACAAATACATCATTAGGAAAATAGTTTCTTCAAGCTTTTAAAGAGGTGTATTTGAAAAAGCTAAAAGGGAAGATTTTACATAACCCATTTTACTCAATTTTAGTTGATGAAAGCATTAATCAAACTATGGAACAATATTTAATTGTTTATATTACATATTTGACAAATGGTGGAAGAGTTCAATGTGTAACAAAGTTTATATGTTTGCTTCAAATTAAGGATGGGACATCTCAGTGTATGTATGACTAATCCAAGTCGATATTGGTGGCCACCCACCTATTCCACTTGGACCCCCGCCATTGTTTCTTTCAATTTTTCAGTTTCCTTAATTGTAGCACAATTTACTATTTGTGGCAGCTTTCCAGGTCTTGAACTTTGGGAACCGTTTTAAGGCCCTAAATGATGCTTTTTTGGGAGAACTGGAAAACATGAATCTTTGATTGTTGTTTGCAGTCGAATGTTGTAGACCTCGGATTGATATTTCTAGAAAGGTATTTTGTTTGTCAAATGCAAATCATATGTCAAAGGTACGACCTCGGGAAGTTGATGTACCAATTTATCCAAACGGGGCCCATAGTTTTGCGATTCATCCCCTTGGGTTAGGTTTTTGGATGTTTAGGGCTTTCAATTTTTTCTCAATAATAAATAGGCCTTCGAGCCTCATTGTAACACTGTTCTGAGGCATGTATCCATCACATCTATCCTTGGAGATAAGCTACCATTGTTCGAACTAGTTCATTTCCATTTATGTATATAAGCATATTTCATTTCTTTGATATTTAATGAAATGAAGTTTTATTTCTGCTACATCTCTGTGTATATGTGTATTTTTGTATTTTGTTGCGCTTCTTCATAAGTTTGGATCAGTGGTATAAGAGCGGTCCACTCTTTCTCTATTTTTCTCTACATGTCCCCAATGAGGTCAGGGTATAAGGAGTTGAGGATCGAACTAGTTGAAGCTTTGCAAGATCAACCTCACAAACTCCGATGACCTCCCATGGCGGAAGAAAATAAAGATGAGGGGGAAGGAGATCCTTTCAAAATGTTACTCGAGGAAGTCCTCAAGTGATAGAGGAGCACGATGATGGATAAATTTGTCCAGATCCTTCAGAAACTACCCACAGGCGAAACATCTTCATCCAACAACCACTATGGAGGCACCACTCCTTTTAAGGTACAAGTTAACTTTGATATAATTCCCATATTTGAAGGTCAGATAGATGGAGACATCATAGATAGGTGGTTAAATCTATTAGAAGGATATTTTTCATTTCATGGCTATTCCAATCAGTAAAAGATTACTTTTTCACATCTTAAAGTCGCCCCACATGTCAAGGACAGGTGGGAAACCTATTGTGAACAAAAGGACGAGAGGGAATCCTCACTGTTTGTAGCCGCACCCACTTAGAATTATTTCCGAGACACCATTAAGGAACAATGTTATCCTATCAAGAGCTATGAAGATAAATACATAAAGTGGACCATGTTGCGGCAGGGAAGGGACCAAGATGTGCCAGAGTTCACAAATGTTTTCCATACCCTTCCCACGAAACTGGGTATCAAGGATTTTAAGTGGCATTTGGTCCTCATGTACCGTGACTTTAAATACAATTACATCCAGGAAAAGATGGAATTCCTGGACATATCCTCGCTTGGTGTCACCTATATATATGTTGTTAAGTTCGAGCAGAAATTTAAATAGAAGAAGTCAGACTTTGGATCTACAAATACGAAGCAAGGGAAAGGCACCCCTAGGTTGCAGAATAAAGGAAAAATCTAAGAACACCACAAAGGCACAGAAGGACACAGGGAAATGGTGTGAGTTCCATAAGATCCCCACTCATAAAACAATTGAGTGTCAAGCCAAGCAGTCAATGGTGGCTGAGTTGAAGGCTTCCGAATTAGATGCATGTTCTGACTCTGAGTCAGAAAACGATAAGGGGAATGAAAAAGGGAAGTAGATTATCTATTTAGAGCATACTGCCACCACCAAGATCTAGAAGGATGAGCCCGAAGATCTAGAGGAGGGGGAGTGGCCCTTCCACTCATAAATATGGGTGAAGGGTTCCCCACTGCAGTTCATTGTCGACAGCGGGAGCCAAAAGAACCTCATTTCAGCATAGGTCCTGAAGCGGTTGGGCCCACCAACCACACCACACCCGCAGTCGTACATCATCAGATGGCTTCATCAAGGGCGATATCTCCGCGTCAGCCAACAGTTTCAACTTCCCTACAACATCAAGCCCTTCACGGATGAGGTACTGTCTGATGTTTCTCCTCTTGAAGTTTGTTATGTATTATTAGGCTAACCATACTTATGGAAGTGGCATGTTGTGTATGAGTCTAGGCCTCACACTTTTATTATTACTTTGGGTGAAAAGTTGTACAAGATACTGGAGGTAGCACCGCCTATTATCATTTCTTCGATTGCCTTGAGAGGGATTTTGATCATCATCCTGGTGTGAGATCCTTTTATCAAGACACTCCCTTGCATAATGACCTAGTTTATTGCAATGATAACATCATCCTTTTCCACCCTTTGGTCTAGTCTTCCTTTTGAAATGGTTTCTTCTTTTAGCATGAGAAGAAAAGGCAGCAGGATGACCTTTAAGTGTGGGCATTTCTTGTTCTTCCATTATAGCTTCTTCTTGAATGCATCTAGCCATTAATTCCTCAAATCTAGGAATTACATTATTTTTTAGGAGAGTAGTCCTGAATATATACCATTCAGATGGTAGTCCTCCAAGAGTTGTGAGTGCCATTTCCCTGTCAAGAATTATTTCCCCAATAGATAGGAGATCATTCTTGATCTCGGTGATTCTTAAGAAATATGCTTGCATATTTTCATCTTTTCCCTTATTAATTTCCTTCAACTTATTTCTAAGAAACAGAACTTGATTTTCATCATTAACTTTAAATAAACTCACTAGTCTATTGTAGATTACCTTGGAGGTGTTTAGCTCAGAAACATAGGCCACCAAGCACTTGTCGATAGAGTCCCGGATGATCTTCTTTGCTTTGACTTCTCCGGATTTCCATTTGTTCTTGGCAGCAGTGGGTGCATTTGATGGAGGCTCAACAATATTGCCTCTCACATGGTCCAACACTCCCTGATCTTCTAAAGTCAGATCTAGAGACATCTTCCATCCGTGATAGTCAGACTTCTCACGGAGCTTGTCTTCGGCGGGGAAGAGTGTTGAGGACCCCATAGTTCTTTTAGGATAGCCTTGCGAATCTTCTCTTTGGTGATTGCTCTTGCTGTTGCTAAGGATTTTTCTTCACCTCAGTTCTGATACCGTGTTAAGTTAGGGTATGTTCTATGCTTAGATCAGTTTACTTATTTTTCTTATTGTTATCCACATATTATCAATCACATGTACATTAAGTAAAGTGCATATAGAACATTAAACGATCGACAGAAAACAATCCAAGACAAGAGACACAAGATGTGGCAGCTAACCAGGGACAAACCCCAATATGGGGAAACACTTTGATCAAATCTTATTTTACCTTCAATAATTCAGGAGAGATAAATAGTACAAAAATATGATTTACATTAGCAGCAGCAAACCCTAGATCATCCCAAAACTAGGGCAGTCGATATTTGTCAAACCGGTGGTCGGATCTCCTTGGTTCCTTCACCAAAAAATGTGGCCTTCCAAGGATAGTCATGTTCACCTACTGGCAGTCTAGAGAGAGAGAATGATGGCCAACGCTGGTCAAACTTTCGATTTGTAGTTGCAGCCCTAAAATCTGCGTCCTTCCTTCCACACGTGTGAGAGAAGATTCTTTTCTGCGCAGGAGAGAGAGAGAGAGATGTGATGAGAGTGAAGTGTGAAGTGTGAAAATGAGGAGAATACTCCTTGTATTTATATGCAAAACTTTGGGGTCGAATATATGCGATTGTTGGGCTTCTGAGCCTACATAAGTTGTTGGCCGACTTTGAAAATTAGTCCATAATCAAAATAAATTCATCTCTCCATAAATACTTATTGGAATCGGATGATATTTAGATCAATCCCACACCTCTCAACGAGAGGAATCTAGTAAAAATATTATCATCCATGAATAAGGTGACCCACATGAATTCTAGCCCTAGTTGCCAATTTTAACAGTATATGACTGCTCTAGCCTCTGTCACTTTGATCTCTCATTGCATCAATCACACTAATTCCTCCTGCTGCATCTGTGTTGTTGTTGGTCCTATCTCCCAGCACTGCATCCGCATTGCACCTCCTCTCATCATGTTTCATTGTGATGCCCACTGCTGCACTGCAACTTAGTTACTGAGAAGTAAGTCACTGATCTCCCAACTAACCTCCCTGTTGGGCTAGAAACACTCTCTGATGCTGAAGCTTCTTCTGTCGTTCCATCCACATCCGTCTCTACCCACTTAACCAGTCCTGCTGCTCCTCGTCGTGGCTTCTATAGCAAGGTCTAATCCAAGAGGTTGGGTACCTCAAGGATCCTGCCCCTATTTCAGCCTTCTTGGGACTATCACTTCACATCGCCCCACCTCCCACCTGGAGGTATGGCTGCATGTGATCCCTCTGCCCACTTGGCTCGAAATTTCCCCCTACTGGAGGTCTCTGCATGAGTGGATTTCTTCACTCGATCTCCTTTCCGTTTCTCTAGTTGTGGCTGCTCCACAACCTCTTGATGTTGCTTTACCAATTGTGGCTCCTCCACACTTTTCTGAGACTTCTTCTGGCGCTGCATGTTGAGAGGTAATGTACTCTCCCTCTCAACCACCAAGTCTCCAACATTTGCCTTGCTCCTCAAGGCTTTGCATGAATCTTGAACTTCAAGAGCAAATAGGTTCTTGACTCATGAACCAGTGTGCTTTCCTTGTCTCGTGGTGATGTGTCTAAGGAAAACCTTTCCCTTACTGAATACTACATCATAGCCTTTGTCCTCTAACATCGCGATCGATACCAAGTTCTTCTTCAGTCTTGGCACATACTTCACATCTGTCAAGGTGATGTGAGCTCCATGCTCCTTCTAAAAAGCAACTGTGCCCACTCCTGAAACACTATACTTTTCATCATTACCCATCTCTATGCGCATCTGGAGGTCTTTCTCCTCCAAGGTACTGAACAAATTCTTATCATTGGTCATGTGGAATGAGGCTCCACTGTCAAAAAACCAACCACAACCCATTATCGATGAAACCATGCATGCGATGAGGGTAAAGACCATTTCGAACTGAAAGGCTAATGCCTCACCTTCCGATCCTTTCGAGGATCCCTTCTTGGACTTCTTCGATGGGCAATTAGTTGCATAATGTCCCATCTTGTGAATTCGGTTTGCACTTGAAACCTTGAACTTCAACCTTCGAATTCTACTCAGTAAACTGTTCACATCTATGATAACCTTTACTCTGATACCATGTAGAACTTTTTCTACAAAACCTCGCTCTGATACCATGTAGAAATTCTTACTGTAGATTAAACTGATTATGTAATGTACTAAAGGAAAATACTTAATCTAATTCTACAATCAAACTTGTGGAAGCTTAATCGATTTTGAGGAAGATCAAATAGAACACATATAACAGAGAAGAAGATTCAATCACACATGAAACATAGAAGAATACTCTAGGGAAATCCTCAGCTAAAAACTCTGCTATCTATATTATCATACAAATGGAAATATCTCAGGATTACACAAAGCTTTAGCTCACAATCTATCCAGATCTTAGTACAATCCCTCACTGCTGCTCATAGAAAAAATAGAAAACACATATGCCTTCCTTCAATCCTCCAAGCCTCCTATTTCCTTGTGAAGTTTCTCCTGGGTCCTCAAGCTTCCACCTATGTGTAATAATTCCTCACAAACTGCTCTGACCTCTGAAATAACTGCGCAATCCGGAAGGAATGAATTCCTTCTGCATGTATGAGTTTCCTTTATAAGAAAATTGCTCCAACTGATAGTACATTGTCCCTTCCTTTAATCTCAATTGGGTCTTTCTTTGAACTGACATGCATGAGTTATTTATGAGAGAATATTTAGTTATCTGGAGAACACTAGTTTCATGCATGCATGCTTTAACTAACTGAACTCATAATTAGTTCCTCCAACAATTTGGAACTAATTTAACTGGACTTAACTCAGTTAACTAAGCTAACTAATTACAACTCAAATACAACTCATCCTTATCTCCTTAATTAAGGGATAACTTCCTCAATCAAAGGGATAATTGTTGCATGTCTTCACAAAGACTTCACATTTGATTTTCTCCAACTAATTAACTCAAGATGAATTAATTAATTATCTTTCAAACAACTGTTGAGAGCAAATTCGAATTTTAATTCAGGGACTAATTAAAATTGGAATATGTTCTGAAATGCTATCTATAGCAATGTTATTTATAGCATTTCTTGTTGCTATTTTCAACAATATATATATATATATATATATATATATATATATATATATATAACATTTAACAAAACATAGATGTTAAAACCTAACACATACACATATATAGGTTCATGTTTCAACAATGCATCATTGGTTAGACTCTTTTCTAATTACATCAAAGGTGTTTCTCTATCGAGTTGGTTGGGCAAGCACTGTTTGCCCCAACCAATTCGAGCACCCCATTTTCGTTGTCCTTCATCCAGTGAAAGTTTGACACGCAAAAAGGGTTTTGTACAGCCAAAAAAGTTTTTGTACACCCATTTTTCTCGATGATCCGACACTGTATTAATGTTTACCCATGGCATGTGTTGAATCAATTTTGACTACGTTCCATGTTGAAAATGGCAACAAGAAATGCTAAAAATAGAAGTGCTAAAAATAGCACTACTATAAATGTATTTTGGATACCAGTGCTGGATTGAGAAACAGGGAATGAAAAATGGAAGTGCTAAAAATAACATTGCTATTTTTAGCAATTTAGGATAGATTCCAATTTTAGTCAGTCCCTAGACTAAAATAGGAAGTACAATTCGAATTTGAACTTAACAACTGTTTGAAAATAAATTAATTAATTCACCATGAGTTAATTAGTTGTGAAAAATCAAACATTAAGTCTATGTGAGGACATGCAACAGTTTATCCATTAATTGAGGAATTTATCCATCAGTTAAAGAGGTAAGGATGAGTTCTAATTTGAGTTGTAATTAGTTGGCTCAGTTAACTAAGTCCAGTTTGATTGATTTAAACAGTTTGTTTAAATAAAATTGATTTCAGTTAGTTAATGCATGCTCGCATATAACTACTGCACTTCAAATAACTGAATATTCTCTCATGAATAACTCATGCATGTCAGTTCAGACAGAGACCCAATTGAGATCAGAGGAGGGACAGTGCACTATCAGTTGGATGGATTTTTTCCAAAGGAAGTTCATCCATGGAGAAGGATTTATCTCCTTAAAGATTGCGTAGTTGGATGAGAGGTTAGTGAGTGTGTGAAGAGGCCAATTCACGCAAGTGGCTGCACTGGACCCCAAGGAAAATTGCGCAAAGAAATAGGAGGCTTGGAGGGCAGAGGAGAAGGTTTGAGAGAGGCCTTTGAGTGTCTATGAGTAGCAGAGGGATTGCAAAGACAGCAGGATAGCTTGTGAGCTGATTCTTTTTGTAATCCAAACTATATTTCCACTTGTATGATAATACAGAGTTGGGGTTTTAGGCTGAGGCTTTCCCCTGGTTATTTCTTCTGTGTTATGTGTGATTGATTTCTCCTTATCAGTTATATGTGTTCTCTTGATCTTGCTCAATTCAATTAAGCTTCCGCAAAGTGTTGTAGAAGTAGATCTTGTATTGTGTTTTAGTATATTGCATAATCTATTGATCTACAGTGGGAATTTCTACATGGTATCAGAGTAAAGGTGATCAAGGAAAAATGGTATACAAGAAGGGAGAAGTTTGAAGTTTGTGATTCCTGAATATAGAAATCAAGTTCTTATCACATCTCTATTTCACCTATGGCGTTCAATGGTTTAAGACTCGAATATGCCCTTAATGGCAGTTCGAATTATATAGCCTGGAAGGATCACATGGAAGCAGTACTAGAGAAACGGTCTAAAGGACTTCATTGATCAAGAAGTCCCCAAGCCGACTGGTGTTGCTGAATTGGCTGAATGGAAGAAATGTGTTGCTAGAGCAAGGATAATCCTTCTGGAGGGAGTTCTAGATCACATAGTCTCGAGTCTCCATGGGAAGGAGACACCATTTTCAATGTGGAAAACATTGAAAGATCTATATCAGAATAGTAGCGATCAGAGGAAGCTGGCATTGAAAGAAAAGCTTTAGAAGATCAAGTGTGAAAAGGGTGACACGATCTCTACGTATCTAAACAAGATTGCCACATGCAAGGATGAGCTTGGAAGTGTAGGGATCGTGACAGCTGATGATGACATGGTGATTCTTGCACTCCTTGGTCTTCCGAAGAGCTGGCATAGCTACCAGGACTTGGTTAATGCAAGAGAGAAACTGTTAAGAAACCAGCTCAAGAAAAGATAAAAAAGATAGATCAGCGCCTTAGAATTCAGCCTCTTCGAGGGGGAAACCTCCTTTACATTACATAAATGAACAATTCTTGGATGATACAAATGAAAAGACCTCCTTTCTATATATAGGAGTCTAAGGGGTCATAACATAATCAGAGCCGACATAACAATAATAATGTAAGGGCACAATAATAACAATAGTGGGCTTCTATGGGGCACAATAGTAACAATATGGGCACCACATGGGTACATCAATATAATAAGTGGGTTATACTAATAACAATAAGGGGTTACACTAGTAGTATAAGGGTCTAACATGCCCCTCTCCTTCAAAAAGCATTGTCCTCAATGCTTGAGTAGTTCTTGATGCTTCTGTATAACATTCTTGTCCTCCCATGTGGAATATTCAGAGGGTAAGTTCTTCCAATTGATGAGATACTCTGAAATTGATCGATTTTGTAGCTGTCGGGTTCTTGTTTCTGTGACTGCTCCAGGTTCCAATATGATTTTTCCTTCCTCTTTAATTTCTGGCAATATTGTTTGAATTGGGATCTTTTGCAACTTTTGAATAAGTGGCCATACTTCTTCGTCCTTCTTCCATTCATCCCTTGCTTCGTTTATCCAATTTGGTTGGATAATATAAATAGCACAAAAAAATGCTTCCACATCCTCATCCTTGAAGAGTCTTCCCATTCAGTAAGGTCGCCATTTTTTAAGTGCCTGTTATTTCGTTTGATTTTGCATCGAAGTGGCATTATCCTTTAAAAGTTGGAGAACTTGTTGTTGATGCTCGATGTGATCTTTCACTGCTTGAACCTTTTTCTTCTTGATATGTCCTATCTCTAGAGTTTGAGGAGTGGTAATTTCTTTCAATCCTTTACAAGATATGGTCGGATTTATTTCTTGATGCTCGATGTGATCTTTCACTTCTTGAACATTTTTCTTCTTTATATGTCCTTCTATCTTGATAGTTTGAGGATTGGTAATTTCGAACAATGAATTACAAGATATGGTTGGATTCATTTCTTCTTTCTCGATGTGATATTTCACTTCTTGCACCTTTTTCTTCTTGATATGTCCTTCTATCTTGAGAGTTTGAGGAATGGTAATTCTTGCCAATGTTTTACAAGATATGGTCTGATTCATTTCTTCTTTCTCTGGGGTGGGGTCCTGGCGTATATCTTCTTCTTTTGTTGTTTCTTGATCCTTTTCTTCCTCCTCTTCATATTCTATGTAAAATAATTTCTTCTCAGCACACTTATGACCTTTAGTGCATTTGTTATCACAATTGTAACAAAGCCCTTTTTCTCTTTTTTCTTCCAATTGTTGTGGTGTAACCCTTGTAGGTTGTGGAAGGCTAGGAGAAACAACACTTCCATCTTTATAGTTGTGAGGGGTACACTTCCTGGTTTCCATAATTTTGCTTTCCACTATGTCACAAAACCCTTTTACTCTTTCCAATTGTTGTGGTGTTGCTCTTTGTATCCTCATAATGTGCTATCATTTCCTTCGTGAAAATTGACCACGTAACAAGTTTTTTACGAGAACAAAGCCCTTTGTACCATAGAAATTGATCTGGTTATAAATATGAAGATGCAATACATACCTTTTGTAACAGTTGTACACCATGTATATCAAAATATTGCTCCATCTGAAGTATCCAATTTATCGGATCCTTGCCATCAAACTTCCTCATCTTGGTTTTTTTTATTTTAGGAGCTCTACCTTGAAACGATTGTAACTCTGTACTTTCAGATCTTTAAGTTCTGAAATTGTGATCTGTAGTAGCCCTCTGTGTCCTCTTTCCAATGCCACCAGTCTGATACAAATTGGATTCTCCAAAAAAGAGTTATGCACAATCTCTCAAGATGACCTGATTATAGACTAGTTCAGTAGAGCGAACTTGTACGACGTGCCACGCGTCACTGTTTCAACCTTTGGATCTAAAAAATGCATACAAGAAACTAAAGTCCGTCCTTTTTCTGTACCTTCTTACGAAATTTCAATCCGATCCCTAGAGACAAAGTTATGATGATTTTCCCCAGGTCGCCGGTTTTGAATGTAATTCAGGAGTCTGGAAAAGGACCAACTTCCTCAGATCATATCTCCGCAAATATCGCGCGAAAAGCTCTAAAATTTGGACCCAAGGTTCAGCACAATTTCTTCTCAAATGGGTTTTTTTTTGCGACTTCTGAAAAGTCACAGAAAAAAAGTTATAGCGAAAATGCCACGATGACCTGTTTGGAGCAGCGAAACCCTAGAATCCAAAGCTCTGATACCAAATGTTATGAAACCAGCTCAAGAAAAGATAGAAAAGATAGATCAACGCCTTATAATTCAGCCTCTTCGAGGGGGCAACCTCCTTTACATTACATAAATGAACAATTCTTGGATGATACAAATGAAAATACCTCCTTTCTATATATAGGAGTCTAAGGGGTCATAACATAATCAGAGCAGACATAACAATAATAATGTAAGGGCACAATAATAACAATATTGGGCTTCTATGGGGCACAATAGTAACAATATGGGCACTACATGGGTACATCAATATAATAAGTGGGTTATACTAATAACAATAAGGGGCTACACTAGTAGTATAGGGGCATAACAGAAACTGCCAGATTGGGAACGACTTTGGTTGGATCTGATGCAGGAGGAGATAAGAAGAAGCATTAGAGATGGTTTTTCATCCATGGAGGATGAAGAAAACTGTGCCTTAGTGAGTAAGGCAAAGAAGGGGAAGGAGAAGGTTTCTCATTCCAAATCCAGTTCTTCCCATGGTGGGAAGAAGTTCGACAAATTGAAAGTGCAATGCTTTCGTTGTCATGAGGTGGGCCATTTTGCTACAAATTGTCCACTAAGGAAATCCAAGAAGGGATCCGTGGAAGGATCAGAAGGTGAGGCATTGACCTCACAGTTCGAATTGGATTTCACACTGTTCACATGCATGGTTTCATCCATGGTGGGAAGTGGTTGGTTTCTTGACAATGGAGCTTCTTTCCACATGATCGGTGACAGGAGTTCGTTCAGTACTTTGGAGGAGAAAGATCTCCAGATACTCATAGTGATGGGTAATGATGAAAAGTATAGTGTCTCAGGTGTAGCACGATTGTTTTTCAGAGGGAGCATGGAGCTTGCATTACCTTATGCGATGTCAAGTACGTACTAGGACTGAAGAGAAATTTGGTGTTGATCGCAATGCTGGAAGACAGAGGCTATGATGTGGTCTTTAGTAAGGGAAAGGTTTTCCTTCGACACATCACCACTAGACAGGTGAAGTAGATCGGTTCACGGGTCAAGAACCTGTATGCTCTTGAGGTTCAATATGCATGCAAAGCCTTGAGGAGCAAGGCAACTGATGGAGACTTGGTGATTGAGAGGGAGAGTACATTACCTCTCAACATGCAGCGCCAGATGAAGTCTCAGCAAATTATGGAGGAGCCATGATTGGTGAAGCAATTTCAAGAGGTTGTGGAGCAGCCACAACAAGGGAAGACGAGAGGAGACAGAGTGGAGGCATCCACTCATGCAGAGACCTCGAGTAGGGGGAAATTTTAAGCCAGGTGGGCAGAGGGATCACATGCATCCATACCTCCAGGTAAGAGGTGGGGCGATGTGGAGTGACAGTCCCAAGAAGGCTGGAATGGGGGCAGGATCCTTGAGGTACCCAACCTCTTTGATTTGACTTTGCTACAGGAGCCCCAATGAGGAGTAGCAGGACTGGCTGAGTGGGTAGAGACAGATGCGGATGGAGCAGAATAGAGAGCTATAGTGTAGGAGTCCCAAGACAGTCTAGAGCTAGCAGGCTACAATAATGCGAGAGGCACATGAGTGTTGCACCAGTGCAGGATGGCACAAGAGGTGTGCAACGATGCGATATGCATGGAGTGTTGCAACAGCTCAGAGGTCAGAGAGGGAGCACTTGTCAGCAACATCAAGTATGTTTCTAGCCCAATAGAGAGGTCAGATGGGAGTTTTTTTGTTTCTAGAGTTGTTGGAGCAACCACACTTGGGAGAAGTGTTGCATGCAGAACATTCCAAAGGTACAAGATCGGGTTCAAGTTGAATGCCTTTCTCGTTGAGAGGGAGTGTTGAAAATGGTAACAAGAAATGCTAAAAATAGAAGTGCTAAAAATAGCATTGATATAAATAGCAATTTGGGTACCAGTGCTAGATTGAGGAACAGGGAATGAAAAGTGGAAGTGCTAAAGATAGAATTTCTATTTTTAGCAGTTCAGGATAGATTCCAATTTTAGTCAGTCCCCGGACTAAAATAGGATGTAAAATTCGAATTTGAACTTAACAGTTGTTTGAAAATAAATTAATTAATTCACCATGAGTTAATTAGTTGTGGAAAATCAAACATGAAGTCTATGTGAGGACATGCAACAGTTTCTCCATTAATTGAGGAATTTATCCATCAGTTAAAGAGATAAGGATGAGTTCTAATTTGAGTTGTAATTAGTTGGCTCAGTTAACTGAGTCAAGTCCAGTAAGATTGATTTAAACAATTTGTTTAAATTAATGTGAGTGGAGTTAGTTGATGCATGCTTCCATATAACTGCTGCACTTTAGATAACTGAATATTCTCTCATGAATAACTCATGCATGTCAGTTCAGATAGAGACCTAGTTGAGATCAGAGGAGGGACAGTGTACTATCAGTTGGATGGATTTTTTCCTATAAAGGAAGCTCATCCATGGAGAAGGATTTATCTCCTTCGGGATTGAAGAGGTTATTGAGTGCGTTAAGATGCCAATTCACACAAGTGGCTGCACTAGACCCTAAGGAAAATTGTGCAAAGAAATAGGAGGCTTGGAGGGCAGAGGAGAAGGCTTGAGAGAGGCCTTTGACTGTCTATGAGCAGCAGTGGGATTGCAGAGAGAGCAGGATAGCTTGTGAGTTGATTCTTTTTGTAATCCAGACTATATTTCCACTTGTATGATAATACATAGTTGGGGTTTTAGGCTGAGGCTTTCCCCTGGTTATTTCTTCTATGTTATGTGTGATTGATTTCTCCTTATCAGTTATATGTGTTCTCTTGATCTTGTTCAATTTGGTTAAGCTTCTGCAAAGTGTTGTAGAAGTAGATCTTGTATTGTGTTTTAGTATATTGCATAATTTGTTGATCTACAGTGGGAATTTCTTCATTCCACTCTCAACACCGGGTGGGAGACGACACTTTTTCACTCTCAACCTCGGGTGGGAGATGACACTCTGAACACGAACGGGGTAGGAGATGACCCTCCATGTGGCCAATTGGCTTGGGCATTGCACAATCACAACATGGGATTTTGTACGAATAAATATTATAACAATATTCTAAACTTGAATTGTTATTACTCTTCACTGAATCGAATGAGATTCAATTACCTAAATCTGGTATCCTTATGCTATTTTCGTTGGGAAGTCCACAACCCTCATCAACTTTCATCATGGGAAAAGCAGAGGAATGACTACCTATAGCCTCTGCGCTATCGTTAGTGGGTGAGAAAAGTTGCACTGTTAATATCTTCAAGAGCCCGCACTTCAATTTCTCCTGATTTAGACCTCTTGAACCCGCTGGTATCTATATCATAACTGAAACAATAGAATTCTGGCAGTAACAACAATGTCAACGATTTGATTATGTTGTTGATTGAGGTGCCTCAACAATTTGAGTACACTGCTGATTGCGGCCACCTGATGCGACCAACATCAAATACCTACATTTCCCCTTCACATTGCCCAGTGAGGCCTGCCTATACCTAATACGCAACTCAACACATGACTTGTCGCCCCAAATTTTCAAGTTGAGCCCAAAACCGCTTCTCGTCTTTTGTAATATTCGATGATAAATGATGTGAAAGTATCAAAGATGATACTGTTTCTGCAAGTTAAGCCCTCGAAGTGGACATGGGACAGGGTAATATTGTGGTTAGCTTTATCTGGTAAACTGCAAGGAGGGCCCAACATAATGAACTGTTTCAGTTGGGGAGGAAAACCAGAACTTGAAGTGCAATTAGTACAACTAGATGACATTGAACGTGAAACCAATGGTTTCAAATCATCGACCACTTGGAAAGAAAGACATCCACCTGTGCAGGAAGACATCCACCTATGGAATAAAAATTGTGACTCGAGAGCGTTGTGAAAAAAAATAGTTTATGTGTTTAAATTTTTTAATGATAGTGAGATGTGATCTCTCAGCATAACACATACTATCAATTTTGAAGAGTATTTACCTTGCACAATATATATCCACTAAACATTTCTATGACAGGGAGTTTAACATACTATTTTGTTTTAAGATTTTGTGAAAAATGTGAAATTTAGGATTTTGTAAACAAAAGCTTGTTAGGTTTCTGTATAGAGCCGAATATACCCTTTTTAGGATTGTTATTATTACAGGGGATTTGATTTTTTTGCTATCCTGATCAATGTTTCAATGTTGAACAATAATTGTAGGTTCCGAGTGAGTGAACCTTCCTTTGTTACCAGTGACCTATATAGACAAATTTCATTGCTATATCTGAATCTATAACTTGACCCTTACAATCTATTGGCAGGTGGTATCTTGAAAATATTTGCCATATGGTTTAGTGTTGCATCTCTTGAAAGATAATTGTGGTTATAATGGATATTATAGTTTGATCGATATTTCTAGAGTATTTGAATGCTTGCAAGTACGTCTTCAAGAACTTTGATGTTCAATTTTGGCCATGAACATATTTTCATTTATAAATTTCTTTCCCCTTTCCTGCATAGATTTTTCAAGACCATTTTTTTTGTTATTTTCACTCATGTGCAATAGTTATCTACTAGAAAGATTTACATAGGAATGGGTATTTTTCAAAAGTTTTTACAAACATGTATTTTTTGGGTTTGATTCACAATGCCAAACTGATGAGTGAAGTTCTCTATCTATAAAGGTTATATCGACAATTGATAATTTGATATGATACCTCTAAAGATGTGTGGTATGTTTTTTTTTTGGTCATATTTACTTGTGAGGGTGGCACAATCTATCAGGAATGCACACTTCACAAGGATGGATAAGTCTATTCGGTAGCAACATATAAATCCACAACACCCATAGTGTTAGCATTTCTTATTGTACAACTAGAGAAGTTTCAGAATTTGGACTTTGCAACTTATAACAGAACTTTGAAGACCATATATTTACACCTATAGAGCCACATGAAGTTTTAACATGATGACGGAAATCACACAATTAAAGTTCCAAAATAAATTACAATAACACAGCAAATTTTTTTCAAATATCTCCACAAATAAAGGTTGCAAGATAAGTTACAGTAACACTGCAAAATTATTTCAAATATCTCCACGAATTCTTCAAAACCATACAAAATTAAATATAGCAAAGTCATAACATGGACATATTTTTCCAAACGAGGCTCTACGTAGAACTTCATAAATATAGAGAATAGAGATCAACATGCCTAATAAGGAGTTGTTTCCATTAATGGCGCATTCATCCCATCTCTTTGTCATGTGAACCAACTATTTTGAAGAGGATTTATTTGGAAAAGAGAACATGTAAGGAAAATGTGAGTGAGTGATTGAATTTTTTACCTAATTATTATCATGAATTATATCCTATGTTGATTTAACCTATTAAATTAACTCTAACTAGTGGAGTATTTTAGTAAAATAAACCTAAATACCATTTATCATCAAATTAGTGAAAAACATAATATATACGAAAAACTACCTCTCAAATGCTTCAAGGATTGTGTCAAATATTTTTCGAATTTTTAAAACTAGCCCTTTACTACAAAGTTAGCGGCTCTACAAAGTCACGTTGGAGAGAAAATAATTTACTATATAGGTTGTTATGGGATATATTTAAATTTATT
Source organism: Pinus tabuliformis (assembly GCA_031772625.1). Classification (NCBI taxonomy): domain Eukaryota; kingdom Viridiplantae; phylum Streptophyta; class Pinopsida; order Pinales; family Pinaceae; genus Pinus; species Pinus tabuliformis. The sequence goes on from CM062810.1 coordinate 459,454,988, forward strand.
GTTGTATATATTTTGGAATGATGCAATCTAATAGATAGATGGTTTTTTATATTTTTTATTGAAATTAGCTAATACAATTTAGAGTAGAATTGAAATGGTTGTTTTCTATTTTTTAATTAAGTAATACAATTTGGAGTGAAATTATAATTTTTTGTTATTTAAGTTATACTTTTAATGCACAATTAAATTTAGTACTTTAAATAATCTTCAAGGCATTTTACATATTAAATAATTTATAATTTTTAAACAAAATTGAAAAAAAAAATTATACACAATTGAAAAATAAATAAATTCATGTGTCTATTCACAATTTGGTTGTGCGAGATGATCTTCCCAAATATACTATTCCTTAAGTGTATCTTTGCACCTTTAGGGGCAAAGGCTAGTTTGTACCAAATTGTTTCATTATGTAGTGTGTTATAGAAGACACGTTGTCTTCATGTGCTTGCACCTTCTATATGTCATGTCTCAAAGTCAAACATTAAGAACTTAGAGTCTATTTTAATATTTGGTTTGCATGAAATTTTATTAGTTTTGTAACTAGGTTTATTTCAAATTTTTACATATATATTTACATATTTATGCGCTATCAATAAAATGCATTATTTAGAAACGATAAAAAGTGTGAAGATAGATTTAATCACTTCTTTCGATTGTGTTTACATGGAAATCAATACTTTGGTTGATAAATTATCAAAAAATGGACTCTAAAGTTTAAGACTTCATGCTAGATTATTCTACTTGAGTTTAGAAATGGTCTTTTGTCAGCATTATTTTCTTGGATTAGTTTATATGTATTATATGTAATATGTTGAGGCATCCCATATACACAACCCAAATACAGGTCATCGTAGTGTGGGAGGTTTTGTTATACGTGGTCAGGCTCATTATATATCGTGTAGCCCACCGAGAGTTCATGTTCCCCTCATAGATCCTGCCTCTGACACCATTTAGAGTGTCAGAGGAAGTGTTTCTATCTCTATTGATGACCATGATACATGTAGTGGACATTCTTCACCTATTTTAGGTACAACTCCTGCATTTTTTTAATCCTCTTTAAACTTTATGTGTTTATGTCTTGAAATTGTTTTTAATTTTTAAATTGTCTTCCAGTCATGTGTTTGAATTTAATGTATATGTCATTATGCTTTTAGTTTGTTAATTGTATATATGTTAAACTATTTTTATGATTTACAGGTCCTCAGCAGGTCGAAGCTAGTGATCAAAGTGCAACATCGATCCCTCTGTGGGATGATGCTACAACTCATACCACATTAGACGATGTTACGACCTATCATACGTGGATCACAACAAAGATGGAGAAGAACCCTGCCAATTCACTGACTCATCTTGTATTATCTTTTATGCAGATAACATCAATAGGTTGATTAAGACATACTCGGGGTTGAGTTCACATAGCCACATATTATAGTGCATATAGAGGACTAGGAGGCATGAGGTTAGATGCCTATATTCTTGGGAGGTAGTGAAATAGGCCACCAAGGACATTGATGTTTGTGGGGAGTTGTTCGACATCCCTCCAGATCACCCTGCTACATATAAAGGTTTGATTCCAATGAAATGTTTTAGGAATTTGAATGCAAACCCTTTTATGTATGATATATTCATTGGAGCTTGGGGCTAGTTCCCCCACCATGACCAGGTCGCCATTTATTTTTCCAAGAATTTATATGCAGAGTTCATTTTACATATGAGGTTTAATTGCACTTATACCGGATCTCATTATTATGTAACCGAATTGGGATGTAGTTATGAGCATGAGGGGGCTCATAGGGACCCTAGGCATGTACTACCACCTCTGAGATTCTTGCCACTATTGTCTCAGATCTTCGTATTATAGACAAAGCTAGAGGAGTTGTCACAACTCAATGGTGAGACCAAGGAGACTACTGCAACCAACATGTGGACGTCATTGGCTAGTGCATGTGTTGCATTGGATGGAGAGATTAGGAGACCGTCACACATCATTGCCTTGTAACCTGCTAGTGCCCTTATATGATGATCCATTTCTCGCGAATTTAACCTTTGACCAACTTTTGACATATACATGTATCTATCGTGCTGCCATTCGTGAGACTTGGAGGGTGCACAATCTGCGTGACATAGACCCAGTACATATATATATGAAACATTTGATTCTTATTATCAGATTATGCATAATTATATATATTAAAATTTCTAGTTCGAATTAGATTGCATTTATATTAATAAGTTCATGATAGCATGTAGACACATCCCAGCTACATGGATGAGCTTACAAGGTCATCCGAGGGGGAAGTTGATCAGTCAGGCCATCCTCGACCAGAGCATGTTTCCATGGATTCTCCTCCATGTTTCCAGAGAGTCACTATGTACAACCACATGGACCAATAGTTGAGGTAAGAATTTTTGTTCCTAAGATATCAACCATTTCTTTTTTTAAGTTACACATATATGCTAATTAATTTTTAGACTAATTATAATTTGCCTTTTCCATTGTGTACACATGTCCATATGTAGAGTGCCATTGATGCCACTTTTATGTGGAGACATGAGTGGGATGTTGGGTTTCGAGGCACTAATGATGCGGGTCCATTGATGCAGGCCCCAATCATTGAGCCATAGGCAAGGGAGCATCAAACCCATGATCAAACCCCCATCATATTTGAATTACATTTGGACTTGACTAAGTTTATTATATTCATGTATACGTAATTAAAAATGTGGTTCAAAATCATTTATTTCCATATTTTTTATTTTCTACAAATAATGATCTAATTAGTTTGAATTTGAATGTGTTATATTGCAGTACCAGCTTATGGAAACTTACTTTGCGTAACAGAACTCACATAGGAGTTCTCGTGGTACTTAGAGTCTCATAGTTTGTATATTTTTAGGCTCATTTCATAGGGTGCATTCACATGTGTGATATAGACTTTGTATATTTTCATACATTGATAGTTTATGGATGTACATCATGGACATTATTTTAGTTTATGCATGCTTCTTATTTTAGTTTATGGATGTTCTTGTGATATTTGTAATTTGAATATATTTTCATATAGATAGTATATTGATACATGTATTCACTATTTTAGTTTATGGATTTGTATTAATCTTGTTTATGGATGCTCATCAATTTTTTAAGTTTATGGATCTATTAAAATTATTTCACTATTTTAATAAATTTCTATATACTATAACTTTTATTAGTCAAATATATGTTTAATTTTGATTTCCAATTTCATATACTATCTACAAGAGCTTAGTCATAACATGATATAAGCAAATCGAATTGAAATTTAATATATAGGTCAAAAAACAATATATGACAACATTTCTATAATTTTATATAATGTTATCAACTTTCGTAAATTTACAAGTAGTTATCCAAGTATTTCAATCAATTCCTTATGATGCAAACAAGTTTTATTCCATTTTTAAAAACTCAAACGTGATTGAAATAAGTTATATATCCAATTTTAACAGATGTGGAAATGTAAAACTTACAAACACAAGTTTTATTCAATTTTATATTGTTTGAGGTTATCTACAAAATCTTAGTTATAATGCACCTTGTCAATAATTTTTTTGTGCTTACACTAAAATCAATGCACAATATTAAACTAACTACCTTGATATTAATGTACACCATATATCTAGTTACATCAAATCAGAAATCAACATCTTCACTGAAATCAATGCATCTAGTGCTAGCAATCAAATAGGATTAGCAATTAACATCTGCACTAAAATCAATGCATCTAATGCAAACAATTAAATAGGATTAGAAATCAACATCTACATTGAAATCAATGCGTATAATGTTGCAAGCAATCGAATCGAATTAGAAATCAATATCTACACTAAAATCAATGCATCTAGTGCTAGCAATAAAATAGGATTAGGAATCAACATCCACATTGAAATAAATGCATATAATTCAAGTAATGAAATAGAATTAGAAATCAACATCTATATAGATATCAATGCATATAATGCAAGAAAACAAATAGGATTAGAAATCAGCATTTGTACACTAAAATCAATGCATATAGTGCAAGCAATTTTCTTCCCTTTCTCTCACCCCTCCATCTATATCAATATCTCCCTCCATTTCTTATCTTTTGTCTCTTTATCTCACCCTCCCAGACACACACGATCTCTCTCCTCATATCTGTCTATCTCTCACTCCCTCCCTCACTCTATATCTCTCTTCTTCCCCCTCTCCCCTTTCCATATATATCTCTATCTCCCTTTGTATCTCCTTCTTCATCTCTCTATATCACCCCACAAATATACACATTGTTTCTCCATATCTATCTATATCTCCCTCTCCCTCTCCCCCCTCTATCTCTCTTCCCCTTCTCTCCCTATGTCTCTCCTTCTATCTCCCTTCCCTCCTACTCTCCTCTCTCCCTCTCTCTCTCCATCTCCCTTGTCACTCCCTCTCTCTCCATCTCCATTGTCACTCCCTCTCTCTCAATATCCATTTCCACTCCCCCCTCTCTCTCTCTCCACCTTTCTCTCTCTATATTTCTTTCTTCTTACCTACCTCCCTCTCCCCCCCCAACTCCATATTTTTCTCTCTCCCTCCCTCTCAAGTCCTCTCTCTTCCTTTCTCTCCCACCTCCCTTTGTCTCTCCCCCTCCTCACTCTCTCTCTCTCTCTCTCAAGCTTCATCCTGCAACTCTATTAACTATCTCCCTCCCTCTCTCATTCTCTCTCTCCCTTCTCTCCATCTCTCATTCTCTCTCTCCCTTCTCTCCATCTCTCCTTTATTGTCTTTCAATCTCACCCCCAAACATATACACTCTCTCTCTATCTCTCCCCTCTCCTTCCCTCTCTATCTCCACTTTCTCTCTATATATGTCTTGAAATTCTTCCTTCCCTATCTTTTCCTCCAACTCCATCTCTTGAATTCCCTCTCTTTCTCGGAGACTCTCTCCTCATGTCCCTCTCTCCATATTTGTGTCCCCCTCTCTCTTTTACCCTTCTCTTACACTCTCTCTCTCCTCTATATTTCAAAAATTTTAAAATAATTTGAGAATTAATTGTATATTATGGTATCTACACAAATATTATGCTCTTTTAGGGCTGACATTGGTGGTGTGGCAATAATTTACATAAGAATCATGGAATTGGAATTGGTGGTGTGATAATATGTTAAGCATATGGAGTCTACACAAAGTTTAGTATCTTTTGTAATTCCCATTTTTGGCATGACAATATATTACTTACAACATGCTAGAATTGACCATTTTCATTTCACTAATTTGAATTCAATGCATTTCTCCTCCCCATGTAATATTATAAATTGGTAAGGTAATCGAGAGTGTAGAATGTGGGTGATAATAATTCCTACTATGACCACTTAAAAACCTACTACCATGTGGGAATCCATATATTTCTTCTCAAAAAAAACCCTTTCTTTGAATAACATTGGTTTTCATGCACTGATCTATCTTCATCTCCATGTGACTAACAATACAATTCTTGTAGTAGGCATGCCTAGAAGGCCTAGGTTGTATGTTTATGCAAGATGAGCATGTCATGTCCTATGAGTCAAGAATATTAAAAGAACAAGAGAAGAACTATGCAGTGTATGATCTAGCATTAACAGTGGTAATTCATGCTTTAAAATGTGGAGGCATTATTTGATTGGCAGGAAATTTACTCTAATTAGGAATCATGTAAGTCTGATGTACTTCTTCGGCTAACTCGATATGAACACCAAGCCAGATGGATAGCTTTCCAAAGGTAATATGACTTTGACATTAAACATATAAAATAAATAGAGAATAAGGTGGAAAACATGTTAAGTTTGAGTTTAAAATAAATAGATGATATCTCTATCAGTTGAAACAAATTTGTTGGAACAAGTCAAAGAGGAAGCATTAACGGATCAAAAATATAATCATATATATAAAAATATGGAAACTAAATATGATATAGACAAATGGAAAAATTATGAAATCAACAAAAATGGGTTTTTGATCTATAAAAACATGCTTTATATACCTCATCGATAAAAAATTAAGCAATTAATAATGGACAAGCACCACAACAAACCTTTTTCTAGCCATCTGGGATACCAATAAAGATCACAACCCTCAAAAAAGAGTTCTTTTGGCCTTGAATGAAAAGGGAAGTTGTTGAATATCTAGATAAGTGTCAAAAATGTTAGAAAGTGAAAACAAAACATCAACATCCAGTTAAACTGCTAAAGCTCTTACCCGTAACCAATTGGAAGTTGGAAGTGATTTCTAGACCAAGGCAAGTTGTCTAGACCAAATTTCTGTTTGTATCTTTTATTTTGGACGAAATTTTGGCTAAAAGTCTATTAGATGGAAGATTGATTATAAATGCATAATGAATTTGAAATTCCTCCAATCCGCTAAAATTACGAAGTTTGTTGAAAAAAATTACATTTCATACCTTATCTACTATTTCATGAAGAACTCAAATCTGTGGTGACTAGTCGATCACAACCTAGACAAGTTTGGAAACCACAAAATATTTTTGGGAACTTCTGAAACTACATGAATGTATCATTTTTAGTGTATAAAATCATTGAATCAAACCATTCCCATGAGATATTTTTTGGTCCTACGAATTGTTCTGAAACAAGTCGATTTTAGTGCAACGAAGGAATTACTGTGAGAATATGTCTTGTATACTTTGTCACATCGAACGACAACAGAATTAGACTTGAAAGGTTGTGGAATAACAGTTAAAGTCTTGATCTCTTTATCTTCACTTTGGGTTTTGGTTATTTCAATATGAAATTGTTAATGTCATTTACTGAAGACTTTATAAGGACATTAAACCTTCCATCTACGAGCTATTTTGAGAATTCTTTATGAAGCATTTTGTGGGTAGCTTGTGAGAACCTTGAGGCCATACCTCAAGTTATTCAACCTAAAATATTATGGAATTTATTTCTAAGGTTGATCGACCCACTATTCAGAGATACTTTTGAAGACTATTTTGAATTGCAACCCTTGAGGAAAAATTTCTCCCTAAAACAGATTGATGGATCTCTAAAACACTAGCATCAACCTTTGCACATTGATGGATATCTGAAACACCTACATCGATCTTGGTGTTGTTCTGAGCAGTTAATTAACCAAGAAATATATAATTGAAACTAAATGAAACTGAATGCAAAGGCACAAGTAAAAACACAATGTTTACATGGTAAAACCTTGATAGGGTGTCCAAGAAACATCCATGGGGCAAGGGATTTGATTTTCTATTAAACCAAAAATGATTCTCCTTCTTACAATAGTTTTGGCATTCATCATTTTATAGGAGCCTCCTCCGTTACATAACTGTTGTTTCAGTATAAAACCAACTTAGTAGTAAATACAATTTTTACACATATTTACAATTAGTTGTCAAATTCCAACAAACTCCACCTTGACAACAATTTTCCTAATCCCTTGCCCATGCCCATTCATCAACTCTTCTGCAAGCCAAGAGAAACTAAACACCATCACAACTTCTCTACTGTAACTGGCTTCATAAATATGTTCGCACAATTTTCCCGTGTATGGACCTTCTTAAGAGCTACTCTTCCACCATCGATCACATGTCTTAGAAAATGATAACTTACATCAATGTGCTTGGTCTTGCTATGATAAGCTGGATTTGTAGCCAAGTGATAAACACCCTGACTACCACAGAGTACATTCACTCCCTCCTGTGTCCTTCCAATATCATAAAGTAGACCCTTTAACCAGATTGCTTCTTTACTGGCATCTGAAGCAGCTATATATTCTGCTTCGGTAGTGGACAGCGCAACCGTTTCTTGAAGCTTTGACATCCAACTAATTGCTCCACCTGTAAGAGCAAAGACATAACCTCTAGTAGATCTCCTTTTATCCAAATCACTTGCATAATCAGCTTCTACATATCCGCATACTGATCCTTGACTACCATTAAAGATGATGCAATGGTCACTTATGCCTCTTAGATATCGAAGCACCCATTTCACTGCTCGCCAATGTTCTTCACCTGGATTTGCCATGAGCCTGCTGACAACTCCAACTACATGTGAAATGTCAGGTCTTGTAGATACCATCGCATACATTAATTTGCTTACAGCATTTGCATATGGTACATGAGACATATACTGCTTTTATCCATCAGTTCTAGGACTCAAAACCAAAGAAAGCTTAAAATGGGAGGATAATGGAACATTAACATGTTTCAAATTATTCATACAGAACTTTTCAAGTACTCTTTCCACATACTTCTGTTGTGATAACTAAAGCTTACCATTTTTCCTATCTCTGTGTATCTCCATGCCCAAGATATGTTTTGTTGCTCCAAGATCCTTCATATCAAACATCCTAGAGAGCTGAGACTTTAACCTGTTGGTCTCTTCCATGCTTTTGCTTGCAATAAGCATATCGTCAACATACAAAACTAAGATAATGAATATGCCACTGAAACCCATGAAGTATACACAATGATCATACTCACTTATAATAAAGTTTTGGCTCACCATGAAGGAGTCAAACTTCTTGTACCATTGCTTAGGAGACTGCCTCAGGCCACACAATGATTTCCGTAGCTTGCAAACTAATCTTTTGCTGCAACCTTGTACAAAAGCTTCTGGTTGTTCCATATATATCTCTTCATCCAAATCACCATGTAGAAAAGTTGTTTTAACATCTAACTGTTCTAACTCAAGGTTAAGTAATGTAGTTAGTGCCAACACAGTTCGAATAGAAACAAGTTTTACAACTAGTGAAAAAATCTCATGAAAGCCAATACCTTCAACCTGAGAATACCCTTTTTCTACCAGTCTCACCTCATACCTTTCGATACTTCCATCAACTTTCCGTTTCAATTTGAAGACCCATTTGCATCCAACAACACTTCTCCCTTCATGAAGTTCTACAAGATCCCAGATATTGTTCTTGGCTAAGGAATCCATTCCTTCTTCCATAGTCGTTTTCCATTTTTTGCTATTCGTATCATCCACTGCTTCCTGATAACAAGAGGGTTCCCCATCTTTAGTAATCAAAGAAAAAGATGAAGCGGAATCTTCATACCTTTTGGGAGTTTTTCTTTGCCTTGTAGACCTTCTAAGAGTGACTGGTTGCTGAACTGGTTCTGAAACTTCAACAACTTTCTTTGTATCTTCATCACCTTTTCCTCCAGAAGTCTCTCCTTCCTTTCAAATTTCAGAGAAAGGTCTAGCCTCCAACTGAATTTGTTGATTTGGCGATACCTGTTCCTGTTCAATTCTTTCAACATTTGATTTTAAAAGAGAAGATTCATCAAATGTTACATCTCTGCTAATGACTATCTTTCGTGACGTAGGATCCCACAACATGTACCCTTTCACCGCATAGTCATACCCAACAAAGACATAACATTTCGATTTTGGATCTAATTTTGAACGCTGATTTTTAGGAATAAGAGCATAGGCATCACAACCAAATATCCTTAAATGTGAATAATCACAAGACTGACCTGACCAAACTTCTTCGAGAATTTTATAGTTAATTGCTATTGAAGGTGACCAGTTAACTAAATAATAGGTAGTGGATACCTCTTCTACCCACAACTCCTTTTGCAAGTTAGCATTCTTGATCATGCTTTTGGCTCTTTCCATAAGAGTCTGTGATGGGGCCAGCCCACGTGGTCCTGCCGTCTATATGCTGATGTGTTATGTACTCACAATATATATAATAATGAATTTGATTTTGGATATAAGTGTTGTTTGATTTTTAATCTGTGCGGTATTTATTTGGGTTACGGTGTGTGTACCTTGATTTTCTGTCTATTGGACAACTGTCCCTCCTCGGGATTTTGCGAAACCCGCCTTGGTTTGGGGTTTTACACCTTCGCGCTCATTTGTTTTTCATTGTTACCTCCGGTCTTTTGCTCTGCGAGCTCCTGGCGATTCCTTGCGACTTCTGTGTTTTTCGTTGTGAGTTTCTGAGTTTTGTCCGCCTGGTCGACTGAGTGATGTGCTCCTGGTTGTGTTCGTGGTCTCGGTCGTTCTAGGACTCGGCCTGTATGCTATTGTTTGCTCGGCGAAACCCTGGTAAGGTTTGCGTTATGGAGCTTGTTTGCATGTACATTCTCTGTCACTGTGTGTATGTATTCTGCCCTAATGGGTCTCTGCCTCTGTGCGGTTTTATCAATTTCTGCCTGTGATTCACAAGGGTTTACAGATAGTCGAGATCTGCATGGTTCATGGTGACATTCGCTTCAGCTCTGGTTTGTTGGCTCCCAAATTCGACATGGTTATGGTGGCGTCCTCTGTTCGTTCCTCCGTCAACTTCGCCTGGTAAGTTCCTGTTTCGTGCTAGACTTTCCCTTCTCGATTTTTCCTGAGTCTAATAGCCCGGCTCCTTTGTGAGCAGGAGGTTCGTCTGAGGTGAGAAATGCAGCTATGGCTTGCCTTTCAAGTAACGACACACTTTCCCTTTGTTCAATTTTTTTCGTTTCCAGTTCTCTGGTTTTTGTTGGTGGATCCTAATCCTCGTTCTGTTTGTCTTTATGCAGGTGGAGCCGCTCGTTGGTCTTGATGCCTGGACTTTCGGCTGCCCCGAACCGTATACGGGTAGAATCGTTCTGTTGTTGTAGTTTTCTTGTCTGGGTTTTCCGACTTGTAGGGTGTGTTTGTTCTTCGTTGGCCTTGTGCCGCTGTCTGTTCCCGGTTCTTTGGTTATTAGGCTTTGTGGTTGATTTAGGTAACGAGTTAGGACTCTATGTGGTTGGCTTTTGTTTGTAGTTGGGTCAATGCCCACGTCTGCGAACTAGGTTCGGTCTTGTAATTTTTTTTTAGCAAAGAATGTGAATATATATATATGGACTTTGGATGACTGTATTTGTAACCCTATGAATTTGTGCCGAAATAAAATTTGAATCGCTCTCGTAGTTTTACATACCTGTTATGATTATATATGCCTGAACGTTTTGGTTGTGCGGCTTGTACTGGATGTTGTTACTCTTTGTTCGATTTGAATATCTTTTCATTCTGCTTCAGAACCTGTAGTGGTATATTAACGATGTTTACATCATAAAATAAAAATAAAAGTTACACATCATTGAGGACGCTGTAGGATTATACGTGCACTAAACAAATGATTATATTCTTTTTCTGTTAATTTCTTTTACACAGTCGAACCCGTATTGGGCTTGTTTCTCTCCTTTTGTAGCACTGTTCTCAAACAGTTTGATAACTGCTGTTAGTTTGTTTTGTTGGTTATATCAGTTATTTCTTATATGGAACTTCTTCCTAACTAGCTAGCACATTTTTCTTTACATGCATTTACAACAGTAATATAACTATTTAGAAACCAACGATTCTAACTAATTACTACTATTCCTAATTAAAAGTCATTACATTATTCTTAGGCATTTTAAAAAGAAAAGTAAAATAAAAATAAAGACAGATATACTATCCATCCAGCGAGCTGTGTTCTCTGTCCTTTTCAGAAACCATGTCAACCTTCCTTCCGTCTTTGCCCTGTTAGCCAGATGCTCCTGCATCAGGCTCCCGGGGTAAAAGAAATTCATGGCTCCGTTCCATGAGTTCCTCCACCGAATAGCCAGCCTTCTGTATCTGCGTCGCGTCGAGCCATGAGCTGTCCTCCATTGGACGGTCTCTCCACTTGACGAGGTAACGTAGATATTCTTTCCTACGTGTCTTCTTGGCTACCTGGGAGCCGAGGATCCCTTCAATCTCATGGGACTGGGCCAAAGGCAATTGTTTCTTCCAAGAACTGTCTCCAAGTTGGGTGTCCCGTTCTGGCTGTACCACACTATCATCTTCTGCTTGGGCATTATATGGGAAAAGATCCGCCACATTGAAAATAGGTGATATGCCTATGTCAGGTGGCAGCTGAATCTCGTAAATGTTGGCTGAAAATTTACGTAAGATCTTGCATGGACCAATTTTCTTATATTTTAGTTTATTATACGTGCCCTTAGAAAACTGTTCCTGGCGCAGGTGCGCAAGGACCTCATCCCCAACATTAAAATGCACCTCTCTTTGCTTTGAATCTGCTTGTTGTTTGTATTTCTGTACGCTGTCCTGCAACCTTAATTTGACTTTCTCATGAAGTTCGCTCATTGTTTCGGCAAAGTCTTCCCCATCCGCGCTTCTCCGTTCCAACTTTCCCAAATCTCGCAATTCATGTATTCCCCGAGGATGCATGCCATACAAGATCTAAAATGGGCTGTGTCCAGTGCTACGATTGGGTGAATCGTTATAAGCGAATTCTGCCTGAGCGAGAGATCGATCCCATAATCATGAATTTTCTCCAGTTAAACTCCGTAATAAATTCCCCAAGCTCCTGTTCACCACTTCCTTTTGTCCATCAGTCTGCGGATGATACACAGCGCTGAAATTCAATTGCATGCCCAACTTTTTCCACAGGGTGCGCCAAAAGTGTCCTGTGAATTTTACATCCCTGTCTGAAATGATAGTTCTGGGTAGGCCATGTAATATAACAACCTCCGTGAAAAACAGCTGTGCCACATACGTGGCGTCACTAGTTTTCTGGCAAGGAATAAAGTGAGCCATTTTTGAAAATCTATCTACCACCACCATTACTGAATCATACCCCCACTGTGTTCGAAGCAGTCCAAGGACAAAGTCAATGCTGACCGAGTCCCATGGCCTGCTTGGAATAGGTAGTGGTGTGTAAAGTCCAGTATTCTGAATGTGTCCTTTTGCTAGTTGGCAGACTTTACACCTGTTCACATACCTTTGTATATCCCTGCTCATTTTAGGCCAATAATAAAAATGTCCGAGTTGCTCCAAAGTTTTGTTGATGCCAAAATGTCCCACTAATCCACCACTATGCTTCTCTCGTACTATATTCTCCCTCATTGAACAATCCGGAATACATAACTGCCCACCTCTGAACAATAATCCTTCCTGTAAATTATAGTCTAACCATGGGCTTGCATTCCTCAACACGGGATTTTGGCAGGCTTCAAAGGCTTCCTTGAAATCTGTGTCAGTTTGGTACAAATCCTTCAGATGTTCGAATCCCATCACCTGTATGCCACTCTCCTGTAAGAGCAAAGCTCTTCTACTCAAGGCATCCGCCACTTTGTTGGCTTGCCCACTTATGTGTTTTAACACGAAAGTGAAACTCTGCAAGTATTCTACCCATTTGGTGTGCTTATGATTTAACTTGTGCTGCTGCATTACATATTGTGATGCCGAATTATCAGAAAATAATACGAACTCATTGCCCAACAGGTAGTGCCTCCAATGTTTTAAAGCTTGGACCACGGCATAAAATTCCTTATCATACGAGGAGTATTTCTGCTGGCTCTCATTTAGTTTTTCACTAAAGAATGCCACTGGTCTGTCTTCCTGACTGAGCACAGTGCCAATAGCTGTTCCACTTGCGTCACACCGAACTTGAAAGAGTTTATTAAAATCGGGCAGCCTCATGATTGGCCTCTCCATGATCTTCCGCTTCAAAAGTTGAAAACTGTCTTCTGCCGCCTTAGTCCAACAAAAAGGCTGACTGGCCTTTTTGATGGTCTCTAACATTGGTGCGCAGATTTCACTGAAATTTCTAATAAATTTCCTATAAAAACTTGCCAGTCCGTGAAAACTACGTACCTCAAATAAGCTCTTCGGTGACGGCCAATTTATAATTGTTGCAATCTTTTCGGGGTCCATCTTCAATTCATTTTCTACAACTACAAACCCCAGATAGACCAACTCCTTCTGCAGGAAAGTGCATTTCTTTAAGTTTATCAGCAATTTGTTCTGCTGTAACTTCTCTAACACCCTTTGAACATGTTGAAGATGTTCTTCTTTCGTTCTGCTGAAAATCAAAATATCATCAAGGTAAACTATCACGAACTTGCCAATAAATTCCTTTAACATCTCATTCATCAATCTCATAAAAGTACTGGGAGCGTTGCTCAATCCAAATGGCATGACCAGCCATTCGTACAACCCTTCATTGGTCTTGAACGCTGTCTTCCACTCATCTCCTTCCCTAATCCTGATCTGATGATAACCACTCTTCAGATCAATCTTCGTAAAATAAGTTGCTCCGCTAAGACAATCCATCATGTCCTCCATTCTGGGTAAGGGGAATCTATATTGAATAGTAATTTTATTAATAGCCCGCGAATCTGTACACATTCGCCATTCTCCACCCTTCTTAGGTGCGAGTACTGTTGGTACTGCACAAGGGCTCAAACTTTCTCTGATCAGTCCCTTATCCAGCAACTCCTGCACTTGTTTACGAATTTCTTCATTGTCTTTCAGACTCATCCTATACGCTGCCTTGTTCGGTAAACTTGCTCCAGGTATAAAATCTATATGATGGCTAATACTCCTCTTGGGAGGAAACTTATCTGGTAGATCATCAACCACAATGTCTTTAAATTCTTTTAACAGCTCCTGAATCTCTGCAGGCAATTCTGACTTTTCTGTGTTCAGCAACATCGGTTTTGTCCTCCTTACAATCGCATAATTGACCTCATTTTCCTCAATCTGCTTCACAAACTGTTTTCCTCCTATTAACAATGTTTTTTTTCCACTCGGTTCCGCTGCATCCTCCTCTTTGATGGGTACAAGCGTATGCTTGATCCCATCTTCCACAAATTTATAACAATTCGTCTTCCCATCGTGCGTCACCTTCCGATCATACTGCCACGGTCTCCCTAGCAGTATATGGCACACGTCCATTGGCATAATATCGCAGACCACCGTGTCCTGGTATTTGCCAATGTGGAATTTAACCTTGCACTGTTCATCAACTAATAGCTGGTGGCCTTTCTGTAGCCACGACACCTTGTAAGGTGTGGGGTGTTTAAGCCGCTTCAATCCCAGCTTTTCCACCATTTCGGTGGCAACTAAATTGTCTGTACTCCCGCTGTCTATAATCAATTTACAGCACTTTCCATGTGATTTGCAAACTGTTCGAAACAACGCCTTTCGCTGGGTCTGTTCAGCCATCTCCTTGGCTGGCTTCAACAGCACTTTGTTCAAAATTAGAGCCTCCCCTGTTTCTGCCACGTTTTCTATCTCCCGGGGCTGTGCTTCAGCTTCCTCAGGCTGCGCAACAAATGCTCCCCTCTGGCCAGCATGCTCAGCTTCCGGGCATTCGAAGGATCTGTGCCCCCACTTATGGCACCTGTAGCACTAGACATTAGTCCCCCTTCCGCGACCATTTCCTCTTCCCCGTTGAGTTCCGGGTCTCTTCGCCTACCTGCCTCTACTGCTTCCAAGCGAGCAGTAAGGATTCTCAACTGTTCTCTCAAACCCTCGTCTTCTACTCTGCGTGCACCTCTCCCACGTCCTCGTCTTTGTACTTCCATCTTCCTCTACTTCCTCAAAATGCTGCTCTGATACCACTTGATGGGGCCAGCCCACGTGGTCCCGCCGTCTATATGCTGATGTGTTATGTACTCACAATATATATAATATTGAATTTGATTTTGGATATAAGTGTTGTTTGATTTTTAATCTGCGCGGTATTTATTTGAGTTACGGTGTGTGTACCTTGATTGTCTGTCTATTGGACAATTGTCCCTCCTCGGGATTTTGCGAAACCCGCCTTGGTTTGGGGTTTTACACCTTCGCGCTCATTTGTTTTTCATTGTTACCTCTGGTCTTTTGCTCTGCGAGCTCCTGGCGATTCCTTGCGACTTCTGTGTTTTTCGTTGTGAGTTTATGAGTTTTTTTTGCCTAGTCGATTGAGTGATGTGCTCCTGGTTGTGTTCGTGGTCTCGGTCGTTCTAGGACTCGGCCTATATGCTATTGTTCGCTCGGCAAAACCCTGGTAAGGTTTGCGTTATGGAGTTTGTTTGCATGTACATTCTCTGTCACTGTGTGTATGTATTCTGCCCTAGTGGGTCTCTGCCTCTGTGCATTTTTATCAATTTCTGCCTGTGATTCACAAGGGTTTACAGATAGTCGAGAGCTGCATGGTTCATGGTGACATTCGCTTCGGCTCTGGTTCGTTGGCTCCCAATTCTGTTTGTAGTTGGGTTAGTGCCCACGTCTGCGAACTGGGTTCGGTCTTGTAATTTTTTTTAGCAAAGAATGTGAATATATATATGGACTTTGGATGACTGTATTTGTAACCCTATGAATTTGTGCCGAAATAAAATTTGAATCGCTCTCGTAGTTTTACATACCTGTTATGATTATATATGCCTGAACGTTTTGGTTGTGCGGCTTGTACTGGACGTTGTTACTCTTCGTCCGATTTGAATATCTTTTCATTCTGGTTCAGAACCTGTAGTGGTATATTAACGATGTTTACATCATAAAATAAAAATAAAAGTTACACAGCATTGAGGACGCTGTAGGATTATACGTGCACTGAACAAATGATTATATTCTTTTTCTTTTAATTTCTTTTACACAGTCGAACCCGTATTGAGCTTGTTTCTCTCCTTTTGTAGCATTGTTCTCAAACAGCTTGATAACTGTTGTTAGTTTGTGTTGTTGGTTATATCAGTTATTTCTTATATGGAACTTCTTCCTAACTAGCTAGCACATTTTTCTTTACATGCATTTACAACAGTAATATAATTGTTTGGAAACCAACGATTCTAACTAATTACTATTATTCCTAATTAAAAGTCGTTACATTATTCTTAGGCATTTTAAAAAGAAAAGTAAAATAAAAATAAGGACAGATATACTATCCATCCAGCGAGTTGTGTTCTCTGTCCTTTTCAGAAACCATGTCAACCTTCCTTCCGTCTTTGCCCTGTTAGCCAGATGCTCCTGCATCAGTCTGATTCATACATTCAGCAAAACCATTTTGTTGAGGAGTATAAATAGCAGTTTTGTGTCCAACAATTCGTTCATCCTTACAGTATTGTTCAAATTCTAGAGAAGTAAATTCACCACCATTGTCAGTTCTTAAACATTTAATTGATTTGCTTGTTCTTTTTTCTACCATTGCTTTAAATTGTTTAAATACATTAAATACATCAACTTTCTTTTCAGCATAAAGACCCAAACTTTACGGGAGAAATCATCAATAAACGTTAAAAAATATAAAGCACCTTCATATGATACAACAGGAGATGGTCCCCACAGATCAGAATGCATATAGTCCAAAATTTCTTTACTATTATGACTTCCAATTTTAAATCTCCGTTTACACTGTTTTCCATACAGATAATGTTTACATAAATCCAACTTCAAGGATTTCAAAATAGGAAGTGATTTACATTTCATCAATACCTGAAGACCTTTCTTGCTCATGTGACCCCAATCGCTGATGCCATAGGCAAGTACCTTCTTCTTCTTTTTCTGACACAATCACTACTTCACTAACCTGAGTACTTCCTTTGAGTCTATAAAGACTTCCAACCTTTTCTACTTTCATAAAAACTAGGGCACCTTTAGAGACTTTTAGCACTCCATTTTGACCTGTAAACTTATAACCATCTGAATCCAACACTCCCAAAGAAATCAAATTTTTCTTCAATTGAGGTACATGTCTAACACTAGTTAATGTTCTAACTGTGTTATCATGCATTTTAATCCTGATATTTCCCATCCCAACAGTCTGACATGATACATTATTACCCATAAACATAGAACTACCATTTACATCTTCATATGAAGTAAACCAATTTTTGTGTGGACGCATATGATGAGACGCACCAGCGTCTAATAGCCAACTTTCAAAATCCTGAGGGACATTACATAGAGGTAAAGTTTTATCTATCATACATAATTCTTCAGCAGATAAAACTTCATCTATCATACCTGAATCAACCTGATTTGCTTCCTTCTTTGGGTTATCAGACTCTTTTCGTTTCCAACAGTCTTTCTTGAGGTGTCCAATTTTATTGCAGTGCCAACATTTTGCCTTACACTTCTTTCCCTTTGATTTTGATCTAGAAGACCCCCTTGTTTTTTCTCCTCTCTCCTTTGACCGTCCTCTGGCTATCATGGCTTCTGGTGCAGTTGTCTCAGTACTGGATTTCCTCCGTACTTCTTCAGATAAGAGAGCTCCCACAACTGATTCAAATTTCAAAGAATCAACAGTGCTCAAACTGATTGAAGTTACGAAGTGGTCCCACGACTCAGGCAGAGAACACAACAAGGTTATAGCTTTGTCTTCTTCCTGAATTTTAACTTCCATATCTGATAATTGGCATATAAGTGTATTAAAAACATTTAAATGTTCTGCAACTTTTACACCCTCCTTCATCTGAAGACTGTATAATTGTCTTTTTAAATAAATTCTATTGGTTAACGATTTTGTCATATATAGTTTTTCCAGTTTTTCCCATAAACCTGCAGCTATACTCTCTTCAACAATGTTGAAGAGAACTTCATCCGCTAGGAATAACCTGATGGTACTGAGAACTCGAGCATCCAAGTCACCCTCCTTCATCCGAACACTGTATAATTGTCTTTTTAAATAAATTCTATTGGTTAACGATTTTTTCATATATAGTTTTTCCAATTTTTCCCATAAACCTGCAATTGTACTCTCTTCAACAATGTTGAAGAGAACTTCATCCGCCAGGCATAACCTGATGGTACTAAGAGCTCGAGCATTCAAGTCTTCCTAGTCTGAATCTGTCATGCTAGCAGGTTTTTTATTTTCCCCATCCAAAGCTTTGTGCAACCCTTGTCGAACCAGCAAATCCCTAACTTTTAGTTTCCATAAAGCAAAGTTGTTCTTGCCGATGAATTTTTCCACCTCGAACTTTGCATTCGTCATTTTTGCCATTTCTTTCTAATTTGCTTCTAACTGAGCTTCTAGGGTTTATTTCTGAATTTGAATTTCTTCACAATCTGCCTTCAACTAGGGTTTCTTTCTGATTTCTTGAATTTGAATTTCTCACAATCTACCTTCACTAGAGTTTCTATCTGATTTTCCACAAGGTTTTTTTTTCTACTGATTTTCAACACAAAAAACTAATTTTGTTGCCCCTTTTTTCCTTTTAAACCTGTTTTTTTTTAGAATTTCTTTTATCTTCTTACACAGATTGATTGCTTCAAGTATACAAAAAAAAATTCCAGAAGAAGAAGAAAAAAATACTCCAAACCCTAATTTATTTTTCAAATTCGTGAGCGCTAAAAAAAACATCTCATTTCTGCTATTTAAAGATGAGCAAAAATAAATACCTAGATTCATTTCTGTTGACTGAAGCTGCAATTTTTTTTTCCAGCGCTCGCAAGGTTTACCTCTCGGAGGCTCGGCAACAGTTTCTTTTGTTCGATTTTTCTGGATAGCCGGACTCCAGACAGACTCTTTTGTTGGATTTTTCCGGATAGTCGAACTCCAGCCAGATGCACATCACCTCTTTCTTCTTTTCAAAAAATCAGCAGCAGTCTTCAAAAATGAGCGGGCCAGCACCTCCTCTTCAAAAATTTTAGCCGCTTCAAAAATCTGTGGCAATCCTTAAAAATCGAGCGGGCCAACATCTCCTCTTCAAAAATCAGCAGCTTCAAAAAATATGAGCAGTCTTCAAAAACATCTTCCAAAATTGGCGGCTTCAAAAAATTTGCAACAGCAACTCTCCCTAAATCTGCGGCAGTCTTCAAAAAATCTGCGGCAGCAGCTCTTTCTAAATCTGTGTCTTCAGAAATTGGTGGATTCTATCTTCAAGACATCGAAAACAGTCTCCTCGTCAACCTCTCGGTGGTAGTGTTCAATAGCGGCTCTCTCTTGAGGTTCACAATGCTGCTCTTCTACGAACAACTTTATTTCTTAGGGCTACCTTTGTCCTTTTCACTCAATAGATTGCTCTGATACATCCACGGGGCAAGGGATTTGATTTTCTATTAAACCAACAATGATTCTCCTTCTTACAATAGTTCAAGCATTCATCATTTTATATGAGCCTCCTCCGTTACATAACTTTTGTTTCAATAGTTCAAGCATTCATCATTTTATATGAGCCTCCTCCGTTACATAACTTTTGTTTCAGTATAAAATCAACTTGGCAGTAGATACAATTTTTACACATATTTACAATTAGTTGTCAAATTCCAACACTTGGCACATTGATAGAGAAATCGATCTTTGAAATGCTTACAACCTTAAGACACTGACATGGCATACATCTATGTCAAAGGAATTACAAGTTTTGTGACAGTGAGGTTTGTATTTTACGGGTAATTTTGTTGCCTACAAGAGATTGAATATCTAAAGTAGGCATCAATGGTTTTTGAGGTAAGGCACAGATGAACAATTATGAGACAAGGAGTGATTTTTGAAGAAATCAATAGCCTAATTGAAGCCTCTAACAGAGAGGTCAATGGATCTCGTTATATATTGTTAATTGAAGCATGTTGCAAAGGGTATATTGTTTGCTTAATCTACGTAATAACTGAGAATGGTTTGTAATAACTAGAGTGTTATTGCCACTAAAAATAAAAATGTCAACCTACACATTTGTTAAGTTTGTGCATTGCAAAAAAGGAACGCAGGGAATTACAGAGTAATTGTTGCTAATAGTGGATTGCAGGATAACTGACAAATTTTAGCATTTTTTGGTGTGAGGTTGCTACAACTAGGGTGTATGCCTTACTATCATAACAGGTAGAAATACTTGAAAGTGGCAGCAGTGGACATTACAACTAGGGTGTATGCATTACTATAGCAACAAGTAGAAATACTTGAAAGTGGCAGTAGTGGATAGTAGCAGTAGTAGCACCAAATGCAATATGGGCATATGCAAAGGTTGGGTATAGTGAGGGTAGCAGCAGAGCCTAGATAAGGAAGCAATGGCAATGTGTTGATGTGATAAATATTGCAATAGGGAATTGAAGCAACATAAGCAACAATTTGAACATAGGAAGCAACAATGATAGATGGTGGGAGAGTGGAGCAGTAGTGCATGTACCAACAATAATAGCAATTGGTTGTGGGAATGGATGTTGTAATTGTAGGGGAGGTTGAAGACTCTGACAAAGCTAATCTACAAACATCTTCAGATTTTGGGAAGCATTAGATTCTTTAGGGAGTGTTTCACTTCCTTCCAACTTGTCTGGTAATTGTTGAGCCAATACTTGTGGTGATACACAACTGAGCTTTGTTGAGCCCATACTTGTGGTGATGTTTATGTTTATGCTCCGAATAATATGAATATTTAAAAAAGATTAACTAACCATTTGAAAAAGAGAGAAATACTGATTCATCACCTTCTCAATATTTCCAACAAACTACACCCTTAAAGGTTCCTATTAGAGAAAGATAATGAAGTTGTTTTCTTTAATTATTTATCACTTACGGGTTGCCTTGCAAATAAAGTATGTATGTGTACTGTGATATTTATACATAAAAGTTTTAATAAATAGAAAGTGAACCCAGGTTAGTTACCACAAATGTTAATGTCAGAATTAACAACCAACTTTATAATTTGGAAGCAGTCCTAGGTTCTAGATAATTAGGTCACAGGAAGAGAATACAAAAAAGAAAGCAGGTTCCATGACAAGTCCACCAAGCCTACTAAACTATGGTTATATATATATATATATAGATATCATAAAAACTAAACATATAGCATTTTAAATGAAAACTAGAGGGAATACAATTTTTCTTAAAAAAATATAATAAGTGAACCATTACAATGACTATCTCCGTTGCTATCAAGAAACTTTATGAGTAGGTTGGTACTCTAAAACAGAGTGAAAAGTACTCTGTTGTAAGAAAAAAAAATAATGTAAAGAGATAAAGGAAAAAGTACCCTTCCATTTTTGTTTACAAAACCAAAATGTCTTGAACAACATGTCAAATTTGTATACACAGAGATAGATTGTGTGAGGACAATCTTCAACAAGAGACTAAAAAATGCAAATTCAGAGATATATGGTGAGTATATCCAGTGGGATTAGTTGATGGTGCGTGCTTTAGCAGAGAGTGTGGGTGTGGTGCATCCATAGTCATTGAATCAGGCAAATTCCTCTATTTTTTGTGAGTAGGAAGAAAAGGCTGCTGAGGTTAGTTCTGATAACTGTAAAATGGCTTAGTACAATAGAAAAAATAAGGTATTAATTGATAGCAATAGGAAGACCGGAAAAGGCCTATTTCTTTTAATTTGACATAAACAACGCTAATCAGAACAGCAGGCAGTAACTGGACATTATGAAATACAGTGCAGTAAATATAAGAATTATAATATCAAGTGAGATCTATTTGAAATATAAAAGATGGCATGAAAAAAAGAAATGAAAACCATGCAAATGTACTATCTTTTCTATATTAATATAAAGAAGTAGCTTTTTCTTCCACTTAAAATAAAATATCATGCATGGGACAATTATCATCATAAATCTCCTCAAGTAATGAATTGATCATCCTTGTTTCTGTTTCTGATTAAGGCATAGACATTGTCATCCATCCCACAAGAATTTTGTACATTACCCTCACCCGAAGCATCTAAGTAACTTATGTGGCCATGCGGAGTCGGCAGACTGGACAGGGATCGCCATAACCCTGCCATTTTGAAATGCAAGGGGAATGGTAAATGTGGCTGCAGTGGAGTTCAGATACCTCCTCCCCCAATTCAAAATCGACATAACAAACTGGGCAGGTTGAAGTGATACTATTATTATTATTTATCTGATTTGCCGAAATCCTTATGCTACGCAATGTTGGAGAGGAGAGCAATGCTGGACTAGGAGGGCATGGTGAATACGTTACGTAATCAAATATTCTGCCTATCTCCTGGAGAACTTGTAGCTCATCAAGAAGAGCCTCGTTCCTCCTCTGTAACACACGATGAGCGCGTGATAATTCTTCTATATTTTGGTCGTCCCCTACTTCTTCTGTGGGCAAACTATCTTCAACTTCTTCTATCTCACCATCATTGCCCATCTCAATTACCTCTTCTACAGTGGGGGCTCTGCCATGCGAATTTTCGAAGGCTTGAATTGCGTGGTCAAATCTTCGAATACTTCCAATGAAATCTCGTAGCTCACGGTTAATTTCTTGCTCCACTGCAATATAAGAGTGTAGAATTTGTTGCGTCTCAATAACTACGTCTATAGCCACCTGATTCTCTGGAACAAGAGGCAATGAATCCTCTACTACAATATATTCTCTCTCACCACGAGTTTCTTCCATGTGGTGCTCCTCTGGATGGGTTACATCGCCATTGGGTGGTGGGGAGGAATTTGATGTTGCACCATTCTCACTTCTGCTCTCTCGTTCTAAGCCTCTTTCCATTTCGATTTCTCAAAACTAATATCGATGGTCAAACCGAATCGGATTAGATTGGCGATTGCAGACGTATAATAATTTGTTCGATAAATCTTTGGCTCCCCGAAAAGCAAACAGAAAACAACGCAAGATATTCTCACTGAGAAGATGGGTTTCATTTATACTAGTATTGTTACCATAGTATCATCTTAATGTGCCGACATCATCCTCGTCATATGAAAATGTAACCGATGATTATAACGTGAAGTATCCTTTATTGCATCCTAAGTTACGTATATTTACATTCTCCGTTGGATGGAAGTTAATTTAAGCTGGAGAGTGGAAAATTCTTTGGATTAAAAAAAAATTATACTTCTATTTATTAGGTTAACTGAATTTTTCATATGATACATTTTTTCTATATAGATTTTGGTTTATTAAGAAACTAATTAATTTATTTTATTATATTATTAATTTATTTAAATGAACTCGTTATCAATAAATTTAGCTTTAAAAAAAAAAAAATCCCACTTTGGTTATCGTCAATGAAAGGTAAGCCATTATTCAGAAAGAAAGGTGATAGTTGTGCAAGGTGGAGGAACGCATCTCCTCCACGTGGTGATTGAATTTGACTTGCGGTGATGCATACGAGGGGTAGTTTCAAAAGGAAGTTGGTTTTAGTACACAGAAAAAGATCGACGATTTTATCATTTATGAATCATAATTGTACCAGAGGTAGACAAGACAAGGAAACTTATGTGTAAGGAAAGGGGCAGAAGTCTACTGAATTGGTATTTTTCAATGGAACACCCGAGGAAACTACATGTAAAATATTAGCTTTTAGAAGGCAGTGTCATAATTTTTGGACCAACAACTGGTAGACAAGACAAGGAAACTTATGTGTAAGGAAAGGGGCCGAAGTCTACTGAATTGGTATTTTTCAATGGAACACCCCTGAGGAAACTACATGTAAAATATTAGCTTTTAGAAGGCAGTGTCATAATTTTTGGACCAACATCTAGTACTTATTTTTAAGGTTTTTGTGATATTTTTTAATATTCCAAATTTTGTAATGTAATTAAAATTACAAAATATATAATGTTTGAGTGCTAATATTGATTATGATGTCAAACTTTAATATATGATGTAATATTTATTTATTATTAGTAATGATAGATTTGAAGAAAGGGGACAAGCATAAGTTTATAATGCTTTAGAGAGGGGGGAAATTTGATTTAAGAGGAAAAATATATTTTTGGTGAATATTTTCTTTTGATGTGATGATTAGTCATCCCAAGAAGGTGAAAGGTTGGGGTGTGATTATAAAAATAAGAGGGAGGAGCAATCAAAGGGTTCTCTTTCTTGGGTCTTCTAGTTTTCCTACTCTCTCTCTCTCTCTGAAAATTCAAATTGTAAAAATGATTGGTGACAGAACTTAGAGAGGTTCAAGCTCTATGACTAGTTAAGAGCTATGACTGCCAATTTATATGACAAGAAATGAATGTGTTGCAACACTTATTCTTTGGACTAGATGGTTCTAAAGACTAGGAATGGTCCTAGTTGTGTGTGGCACATAAGACACTGGAGAGGGGAGGGATAAGTGACTATAAATATTAGAGAAGGACTCCCTTATGCTATGTAGACATGATTCATATTTTTGTGAATGTGAACCTGGTCAGAGATGGAAAGGTTGATCGTTGTGTTTTTCTTTGTGTACATGTAAAAGAAAACAACCTTCACTTCTTATGTTAAAATTTGATCTAAATCTAAATGTGTGAAAGAATCTTGAGTTAATCTCTCCTTAAGGCATCAATATTTGGCACAAGGGTAGCTAGCTATGAGAAAAATTGGAACATAAATGAACCTATGGTCGGGATAAACAAGACTCACCTTACTTTAATTTCCAATAATTTTTTTTGCATACATAAATATTTATTTGTGTGTTAATGATATTTCTAGCATAGATTGTTTAGTAACATGCATGACTAATTAATTTTTGTTTTCAAAAAATTTATACATGCATGTATTTACCTTTTAGTAAACTTATCATGGTTGTAGTTGTTATACTCATTCATTGTAGTTTTTATATGTATTAAAATTTCTAACAACGCTAGTTGAGGAAGATAGGCTTCTTAATTTTTCCTTTAAACTAGTCATGTTGCCATTTCTTCTATAATGTGTCTTCTAAGAAGTTTTAGAAGCTAAAAATTTTACCATATTGAGAGGAAATTTGACTCATCATTTGGTCCAACTTTCAAATCTTGGGTCTTGATATTTTAAGAGATATGATCATAGGAACTCAAACTTCTTAGATGCTCCTAAAATCATGCATCAAATATGTCATATTGACATTTCTTCTATAACTTTTCATCCAGTAGGTTCCAAAAGTTGAAACGTTGACCATAGTGAGGGGAAATCCCATTGATAATCTAATTTAGGTTTTAGAACTTGGACTACTATTTAGAAGATATTCTATGAGAAATTTTCTATATTAGTTTGCATGCAAAGTGTTTTAAGAAATGCCTAAATAGTTTAATGATTTATTGCATACAATCTGTTTGATGAAATGAGCCTATGAAAATGTATTTTGTGGATGAGGATAGTATTTTTGTGTGACAATACTATTGTAGCTAATATGTGACTATTTACATACAAAACACTTATATAAATGAAATTGTTTATTACAATTTGCATACAAACTATATGATAAAATACCTCAAACACCTAAATCAAAAGTTGCATGATTGAGTGGTATATTTCAATTAGTATATTATAAGTGGAATTAAAGTAATGTTTTTTTAAATCCAAATTCATATAAAATTCTTTTCAAAATCCCTACAAGAAACATATTACTTAATTTTTTGTATACAAAGTATTTGAAAAAATTACATGTAAAGTGTTTGGCAAAATGTATGAAAGCTATCAATTTTTTTGCAAGTATGGTTAGGATAAATTTAGTAGGGGAATGTGATAAAGTGATATCAAAGCTTATTTTCAAGCTAATAAAAAGAAAAATATTTTTTTTATACCTTGTAACCTCCATAAGTTATTGATGGAAATAGTTATGTGTAAAAGTGGTATCATAGCATGGTACAACATTATACCTTGATGGGCACAACAATAAATGAAATTGGAGCTCTAATACTATGTTACATGTGATATATTTCTAAGATTCGGCATTGAAAATTCAAGTTTTAAATTAATATTTATGCATACATGTGTACTTATGTGAAACTATTTTGTTTTATATATGAATACATAAATGTTACTTGAAAACTAGCTTGAGTTTATGCAACAAATAAAGTTAAATAAAGTTAAATGCAAGATAAATATAAAGGATATTGACTAAGTTCGCTAGAGAAACCCAACATAATTCTAAAATTTTATGGCAAATAACCATGAAAGAGAATCTGTCAACATACCTCTTACTAGTTTTAACACTTTTCAATGTTTTGAGAAATTATCATATAATGATGAATAATACCATAGTCCTGATAAAAGTGCAAGATATGAAATGGTTCAACGATGTATGTCCATTGATTGAAGATATGCTAAGTGCATACAATACTCGATGTACATGCATAAAGACTCGGAATAGTCTATCTTCATAGCATGATTCATATGACAAATAATGGTTGAAACTTTATGGTAAGCTTGTAACCATTGTCGATCTCATTATCATGGACTACCTTTATCTCAGCGTCATTAACTACTTTTATCTCATCATTTCCTATCTCATAATCATTGGCTAGGTTAATAGTCTCTTCTCGATCGGGGCTCTGCCATGTGAATATCCAAATATTTGAATTGCGTATTCAAATCTTGTAAGACTCCCAATTAAATCTCACAGCTCACGGTCAGGTTTTTTTCAACTGCAATGTAATTTTGTAGAATTTCTTGTGTCTCACTAGCTTCTGCTCTAACCACCTGATTCTCTGGAACAAAGGCCATGCGTCCTTTACTACAATATCTTCTGTCCCACCATGAATTTCTTCCATTTGATTATCAAAGAACGCTCGTGTGGATGAGGTACATTACCATGGGATGGTGAGAAGGAATTTGATCTTGGACCACTCTAACCACTCTGTCATTCCGAGCTTTTTTCCATATGGATGTATGATAAATAAAATGGATGGCCAAACCAAATCAGATTAGATCGGCGATCACAGATGTGTAATGATTCGTTGAGTAAATATTTTAGGAGTTGTCTATAACGCGACTTTTTGAAAGTCTTTCCAGCGGATTTTTCTGGTCGAAATCCGGCAGGAATTATTGGAATCGCAAGTTTGATAGCTAGTTTCTGCACAATGAAAGCGTCCCAGGGGTTTTTCAGGGTGCTGAATCCAAATATGCAGTTAAAAAATCATTTTAACTGCAAGAAATCAAGATTTGACCTCAATTTCTTCGCCGGATTCCGTCACCGGAATCTTCAAAAAGTCGCATTATAAACAACTCCAATATTTTATCGATGAAATGAAAACGTCAAAAATCACATGTTCTCATTTTTAGGTCACTGTGAAAGCGAGGCCCTCCAAAAGAAGCGTTTTTTTATACTATTATTATTACGATAGAGTCATCTTAATATGCATGTACTAACTACCAACATCATTACTCTCATGTGAAAACGTAATCGGTTAGTATAACATGAAGTACCCTTTATTGCTCCAAAGTAAGTTATTTATATCTGCAATCTAGATTAGATTAGATAGAAGTGAACTTAATCTCTATGGTTGAAATTTTCCTTAAAATTATAGAAAATTGACTAAAATTATAGTTTTGTTCATTAAGAAAAATAAACTTATTTAAAATTTATTCACTAATTAACAAATCTTATTTACTGGTTATTAAAAAGTAAATTCAAATTTTGATTTTAAAAATAACATTATTTTAATTTATTATTAATGAAGGGCCAAGTAGGTATTAAGAGATGATAGTAGTTATTAAGAGATGTGAAAGTCTTGGGATGTGGAGGAAGGGAACTCCTTCTGCATGGAAATTTAACTAATTTAACTTAGCTAATGCATATAGGGAAGTTTCATAAGGATATTGGTTTTTTAAGGGAGAAAAAGGTGAGTGACTTTACTATTTGTGAATCATCATTTGTGTCAGAGGTAAAATGTACAAGGAAGTTTTCATGTTGAGGAAAGGGACACAAGTCTGGTGAATTAATATATTCTAGTGGAATTTCATAAGGAAATTTTATGTATGCTGGTTTGAATGTTCTTTGAGCATTTGTTTTGGATAGATTTCTTGTCTTCGAATATTTACACCATAAGGCGTTTCCCTTTGAAAACAACCCCCCAACTGCCACTCTGTATCTGTTTGCACCATTAGATCAAATGTTATACGATTGAAAATTTGTACACCATCGGATTAATAATTAGTAATTAAGACAAAAACGAAAGTTAAGGGCTTAAAAAAATGTACACCATCAGATTAATAATTAGTAATTAAGACAAAAATTAATAGTTAAAGGCTTAAAAATAATAATAGTTATGACAGGAAACTGTATACAGTCAGTTAGGGAAAAAATTGTATACAACCCTTCCTTCGTTCCCTCTTTGCTTTCATTGCTTTCGAGGGATTTGGCCTCAGGAGAACAATGTTGCCTCTCATTTCCAACTTCAAATCGTAGTGTCCTCCGAGAATTGAGTAAATTTTTACTCTGTCTTAGCCACATCCTCCTCATAAAATAGCAGGGAATCTGTTTAACACTCAGCAACATTCGTCATGTTCTGTGTTTCATAATCTCTGTATACCATTTTCATATTCTTTTTCTTGTGGAACCCAATCTTTAATTGTATAGATTAGATGTTCCCTTTATCGTGATTGAATCCCATGGCTTTTGTGGAATGCATGAATGTTGTACATTCAATGGGCGAACCTGCATACACAGAGCCTGCCTAAAGAATCTGATATTGTTCCGCACTCCTTGGCGATGAATTGGCAGACGTTGTGGATGCAAAGTGTCTGGAAATCATGCCTCTTGTTTTTAAATTGGTATCAAAGCCTTCAAAAGTGTGGAAGTGGTGCTCAATAATATTGATTTCATCATGCTATAGAAATCCATAGTTCTGTTTACATATGCATTGGTCTGTAAGGAGAAGTTTTTACATAGGCTTGGTTACATGTCCAACATATGATGGATAAATCTGTTGCATAAGAAAACTGTGAATTGTGAGCAGTGGAGGCCATCCAGAAATTGTCTCGCGAGGAGGACAAGGGCATAAAGGAGCTCGATATCTTGTGAACAATAGAGAAGTTGTATTCTTGATTAGGGAAATTTCTTTCGAAAGGACTACTTCACTGTGTGATGGTAGAATATGAGAACTTTTCTCACTGTTTTCTTTTCATTTCAAGTCCTAAATCTACATAGAGAAGAGCCACAAATTGTTCGTTGCATGTGTGGATTTGTTGATCTCTTCAACGCAGATACCCATTTGCATGTGTTGTGTGGCCAACATTAGAGATCCAAAGCTAGGGTGTAAGAGGACTGAGCCTGACATTACATTATAGAGTGCTTGTGCATGTGCATGAGCCTGTAGAGAGAAGACCTTTGTGTAGTGGAATTGTGTATCTTGGAGGAGTAAGTGTTGTGTATTGGCAACCTATGGAGATGTTGCAAGGTAGTGAGGGCTATGTGAGCATTGAAATGTGCTTGAGTCAAGCCTGAGAACCGTGGAAGTTGGGTACCCTTAGGTAACCTCTATCAAAGTGCACGAGATGGATGTTGGATATGTGACAAACATAGAGATTGCGTTGATGTTCTAGGGAACTGAAATCATGCCTCTCAAGGGAACCATGATGAACAAGGTCATTCACTGTAATTGGAAGATAGGGAAAGGGAAAAAGTTTAGGAAGGCCCTGGTTCGAACTTGTTCAATAGTGAAGTTGTGATTCAGACATTCCAATGCGCACGTGTATAAAAATTTCTTTATGAAATGAACTGCGTTTATTTCAGGTTATGTACATACCTACAGGAGATTTTTACATCATCATGCTGAGCTAAACACAAGGTACAAGGATAATTTTAGGGGCGAATGTTCGCCCTTTGGCGAAATTAAGGGTTTTTAAATTTTCAGTGGGCGAATATTTTGTATCATAGTATATTTTTACAAATCACCTCAAATAGCCCACCTTATTTTAAGGGAGAGGGTAAAAAAAGTAAATTTAGCCCTTGAAATTAGGACTTACAACCTTCCATTCGCCCATTTTGAAGAATAGGTTTTATTTAAGTGAATCCTATGGGCCAAATACCATATTTATAAAAGAGGTATGGTAAATTAATAAAAATATAAATAAATGAGAGGTATGGTAAATAAATAAAACATTTTTTATATTTACTCCATAAGTCACCTTATATACAGGTAAGGGTGTAAACAAATAAAAATATAAGTAAAGTGGAGGTATGGTAAATAAATAAAACGTCTTTTTATACTTACTCAAAAGGTATGGTAAATAAATAAAAATATAAATAAACTATACGTATCGTAAATAAATAAAACCTCTTCTTATATTTAGTCCATAACCCTCGTTCTATTTATGAAGGCTCAAGAAAGAGGTTTTATTTAAGTGAATCCTATGGGCCAAATACCATATTTGTAAAAGAGGTATGGTAAATTAATAAAAATGTAAATAAACGAGAGGTATGGTAAACAAATAAAACATTTTTTTATATTTACTCCATAAGTCACCTTATATTTACGAACACTCAAAAAATGGGTTATATTTAGGTGAAACCTATGGCCAAAATACTATGGGACAAATACCATGGACTAGATTGTTATTAATACCATGCAAAAAACCATTATTAACCCTAATATTAGAATTAATAAAAATAAAAATGGAACATGGTATTGACCCATGGTATTCACCAAAATGGCACATGGTATTGACCCATGGTATTCACCTAGAATGTAGCCTATTTAAATGGGGGAATTAAACCAGCATGTAGCCTATGCTAAGATTCACTAGGACTTTACAAAGTTTTATTATTTAGTGAAAGACTCGCCAAGATCTTACAAGATTTTATAATTGAGTAAAATATTCGCCATGCCTGGTGAGAGATTCGCCAAAAAATTATATATACATATTATATTATTGATAAAATCGCCTTCCATTTTTCCTATATACCATGGAGATTCGTCCATTTATTATATTTATAAATTTAGGAGGGGTTCTTAAAATTTTCCCTGACAAGGTACCATCTGAAGTGATATTATAGATCCAATTTTTCCATTTACAAGCCCAATCCATAAATATGTAGCACGTTGAGTATAATGTGATGTAAGAAAAAAAATAATCGTGAATGTTTCAGCATATGTATTTTCGCTCTTCACAGTATTGTGCCAATGAATTTTCCATTCTATTCTCTTTTGAATAAAAAGTATGAACTATCAGCCACCATCCCACGATTCAATGCATTGTTTTCCATTGTGATATGGCAACTAAGATGCAGAGCAGCTCACAAAGGTTCAAAGAATTCCATAATCAATTATAATTTGTTTTTCCTTTTTTTGAAGTTGAGAGACCTGTAATGTAATTTCAGCCATCTATTTCTGTAATCAATTAATTGGTTTTTTCTCATTTCAAAGTTGGGAAACACGTAATATTATTTAAGCCATATTAATTACCCGACGGCTCAATTATGTGAAATAACTATCAGTATTTATTTTCTTATCCAATATCTCACAACTAATGAGATTATATTTTTAAATGAAAGTTGTCGTAACCATTACGCCTCTTGCAATGGGTTAGTCAACTGACAATATGATTCATTAATTCACTAAACAAAACAAATATATGTGAAAAAAAACTGCCTAAAAATATATAATAACTCTAAAGAAATATATGGAGGGGGTTATTTAAAATTAAATTTATTAATCAAAATATTCAATATAAACAATTTGGTTATTTAAAAAGCAAAAAGTATAACAAAAATATAAATTGATAAAAAATAATTACATCTAAGAGGTTCATTCTATAACTCAATATAGAAAATATGCGTAATTTCTTCCTTATTCAACTATATATATATATATATATATATATATATATATATATATATATATATATATATATATATATATATATATATATATATATATATATATATATATATACATGTTTGGTTAGTTTTACTTAAAAACATTAGTATAATCAATCAATTCATTATGTCACTCACTCATTTACAAATAAAATATTACCATATTCATACAAAATCACATAATTTTATATAATTTAAAGAAATATAAAATAAAAGAAATTCTATATTTTCACTTATTTCCTTACATTTTACAATTATTTTATACAAAACTTAAATAATAATAATAATAATTATTATTATTTAATATTGATTATAGTAAAATTTTATAATGTTCAAAAATTAAATTAAATTAAAAGTAAAAAAAGTAATTATTTTTTAATAGAGAAATGTATTTCATTCAATTCTCAATTGTGCCTAGGCATACATTCTATTGACCACTCTATGTCAACGACCCCATATCAGTACACCCCATTTTTGGCCAAAGGGATTCATCATGTTTGAGTATCTGTGCCATTCATACTTCATCATCAACAGGCAGTTTTATGAATATGTCAACCCACTCTGCATATGTAAAATGTAAATAATCTCAGTATGACCACGTATGTATGTAACAGCCTAGGTAAACCTATGGTTTTGGTGACGATCTCCATTCTAGGAGGTTTTTGGTCTTACTAATTCATCTGTGTCTCTAGACACAAATGATCAGCAAGTTTTTCCCTCCACTATTACCCCAAAGCTAGAGTAGATTTTGTCGCTACAATCTTAGGCGAGTCCTAGTGTTTTAGATCGAGTCTATGTAAAATTGATTTGGGAATAATCCTAGCTAACTCGCTAGATTATTTGATAACAAGTCACTTGGTCTGTTGAAATGTATTTTGTGTCGCAGAAATGGATTTTTTTAGGTTCTATAACAAATGGGTTTTCCCCTTTTATGTATTAAAATGTAAAATCTTGATGTAAAAATATTTAGTGCATGGTCCCTCATAATTAGACACCATGGCTAAGTATTAGATGGTTGGAAAAATAATTAATCCCATCATAAGTCAATTAATTAAATTTTCTGGCCAAATTAAATTGAAAATCCTAAGCCAGAAATTTAATTAATTTTATGTCCTAGGTAAATTTAAATTCTCAAAAGGAAAAAATCATAGGTCTTAAAAAAATAAAATTTTAAAGGTCTTGGGCCAAAGGAATATTGAAAATTTTAAGAAATCTTGGACCTTTGGACCTTGGTGGCTAAGTCAAAGTCAATTATTCGAGTTAATTAACTCAAAATTATTATTTTTTAGTTAATTACAAAAGAATTAAATGAAAAATTCGAAATTCCTCAAAAAATAAATAATTTCGACGGATGAGATTAAAATATAATCAAATCTTTTTCAACGGTCGAGATTAATTTGACAGAGATTAAGCGAACTAGTCGTTAGAGAATTTATCTATAAATTAGAGGTGGGTGTCAGTCTATTTTTCATATGATATTTTGATTATGTACTAGCTCTTGAAACTATTGTACACTTTTATGGAATAAATGCAAAAGTCTTTGGGGTTTCAACTTGCAATGGTGTTCCTCTTCATGAATTTATGGTATACTTGTTTAAATTTCTGCTTAATATTCTGTGAATACTATCAATCAATAGCTCTCTTAGAATAATCTAAATACATGTATCTATTCAGTTTGTTGGATATAGGGTAACATTTTTAATTTTGATTGAAGTAGGGGTACCTCTATTTCTTCATAATCTTATCGTTGTTCTATTTCTCCACTTGTTTTGATGGTTGATCTAGTGTTTGTAGAAGATCTCTCAGGTTCTAATTTAGCATTTGGGGATAGTCACCAATTGGACCAGTCAACTTTCAACACATATTTTCTGAAGAGCCTACTTCATATAAGCCTCGGGATTTATCTAACGATTAATCATTTTCTTTATGGTGTTTCTGGGCTAGTACCTCTCTAAAATTTCAAAATCTTTTAAATATTTTTTGGAAAATTTGATAGATCTAGCTAAAAAGCCTTAGACTATTAGATCTGGGAGTAGAGTTGGACTCATACTCCTTAGATCTGATAGATCTGTAAATTATTTGTATAGATCTGTAAATTATTTATAGATCTGTTATTTACTTGTGTAGATCTGAAAATTTATAACATAATTTTTGAATTTTAACACTTGGGTTTTTGGGATTTTATTTATTTTTGTACATATTGGGTATCTAAGAAATCAGTCAAAGAAATATTCAGATATGAGCCAGATCTAGACCATGGAGGGAAAGATTTGGTCTCAAAGATAGTTTGCAAGAATAGATCTGAGAAATCAGCCAAGGAAATCTTCAAATCTGAGATTTTTTCAAGGAGATCTAGGGGTTTTGAGACAGATCTTGGCCCTGAAGGGAAAAATCTTGTCCCAGATGTTTTTGCAGGGCAATCCATTAAATATTTTGCAATAAGCCTGAAGATTTGAAGCAAAAAAAAAAATTCAAAACAAGGGTTTCAAGTTTTGGGGCTCCTAATCCCAGATCTGCCTTCTCCTAACCCAGCGTTAGCCCTATTGGGCCTAGTGTTAGCCCTCATTGGGCTTAGATTCCCCTTGCTTCATTTTTTATATGAATATTTAAATTTTTTGAAGCTGATCATTGGTGGTTTTTTGCAGAACAATTAGTAAAAAATTGTGTTTCAGGTATTGAATTTTTTTTGGCAACTTAGGCAAGTGATCTTGAAGGCCTAGGGCCTAAGGATTTGATATCTAAACCCTGTTTTTCCTCACTGTTTGCTACAACATTCATATACCTTTCTAATAGTGATGAAAAACACATCTAAGGGGTTTGAAATTAACTAAAAAAATTGTTAAATACATTAATAAGTCATTTATGTTTGATGTGTATCAAAAATTTGGCCTAGATCTACATTTTGGGTGACTGTTATCTCTAAATAATTATGTCTCTGAAGTCTGAAATATAACAGTGGAAAAGTTTCATGTGTTTTAGCCTAAAATTAATTCCTAAGTTGTCTAGTTTGGAATTCATCATTAGGCCTATTTCATGTTTTAATTGTTGGTTGTAATAAGTATATGAGATCTGATATAATTCTAGAAATCACATCATAATAGGCTGAAATTTTTTGATAATTCATGTGGACAGGTTTGGAAAAATTTCGATAATTTTTTGGTATAAAAATAGCATTGATAGCTTATTATTTTCATTGTCATATTACCTATTGTCATAAAGTTTTTCTTACTGTTGTCCTAAAAACAAATTTTTGAAAATTAAGTACTATGTCATGGAATTGTGATAAATTGCATATCTTTTGTTTCATAAACTGGGTATTTTTTGAGCATCTGATATGAATTTGTGAAGATGTTTTGTTCTCTTTGAGATATAATTGCATTTGAAAGAATCTAGAAGATTTGAAGTAATCTTGTGGTCTAATTGTGATATTACTAAGAAGTTTATCTTTCAATCTTTGTCTAGTGAAGTGAACATTCATTTTGACAATTAAGGGCTTTGATATATAACTCTGAATCAGATCGTAGCATAAGCACTTTTCATCCTTGAATCTAACTAATTTTCTTTGTTGGGGCACTGATTAGATGGACTTGTAACTAATTTCAAGAATCTCAGCGCAATTTCTGATATTGCAATATTTGTTGGTGCACACACTAGTACTTTGTACCTTTAATGAAGTAATACAGAAAGAAGTGAAACCAACATCGAGGTCTTCCCTGTCCCAGGGGGGCCCTAGATCAGATTTATACAGGGACACCTTTTCTTCTTAGCAGCATTAACTGCACTAAATATAGCAGAAGCTTGAGAATCATTCAACATGTGGGACTCATAATGTTTGTTTCTCAATATATCTATATCATCTTCATTTTCTTTGACACTGTCTTCATTATAGTCCTGTAAAACGTAGTCAAGTTAGGGCTCATTTTCTGGCTTGTCCACTCAACTAGTTAGATTACAGTTCACTCAAAAACAATGACAAAAATAGATATTTCAAATCCTATAGAGGCCTAAAACAGTACAAGTGCACACCTTTGTATTATAGTATATTGCCTTCCCAAGCATAGCCAAATTGATTGTTTCATTGCCCAACTCAGGATGCAAAGCATTCTAGATTCGCAAATTTGTTACCATGTTACCAAGATAAATACCAAAACATTCATTTCTCATATTGCTATTTTTTGCACAAATAGGATGCATATCTAGAACACATATTTTCACCTCGAGAATACTATTATATTCATCTTCACCACACTCTGTCCTACTTACTAAAGCCAGCATGGAGTCATGAAGATCTTCCACACATTGAGGTACTCTTGTCGAGAGTATAAGAATATAATTTGGTTTGGGCGTAAAGTTTTGTCCTCCCTTCCTCTCTCGGATGTCATATTCTCAAGTGGAATTTATTTTGATTAATGAAAAATCTTTGACTTACAAAAAATAACACACTATACTCACACACAATGCAATAAGCAAGCCCCCATCGATGTTATGCACTAATTTAAATGGGTTTAGTAGCCTTGGATGGCTTTAACAATCATAGTTGAATGTATATGATGTTAACTAATTTAACCAACAAAACATGCCTTCAACAATGGTAACTAGACTTACACTCCATTTACTACATTAAACAATCAATTGAGGCTTTTATAATTGTAACCAAACATACAAGTCATTGACAAAGTTAACCAACCTAACACACCTTTAATAGTGACAACCAAAATGCACATGTTACTAATCAAGTGACCATTGTGTCATGCCTCTGAGAAGGTTATAGAAGGTAGTTTGAACTTCTCTGCCTTTACCATTGATCCAAGGTGGCTCAAACAATGTGATGTTACATCTGCTTCACAAAACTTTCATTTGTACCTGTTTGACACACTGCCAAAAACAACTGGATGGTCTAAACTCCTGCTTCAACAAAAGAAATAGATTTTCACATCTTGTGAACACCTCCATGTCTTACATCTACATACAAATGATGGACTAGATAACAAGCCCACAAAACATGCTTTTAAAACAAATGAACCTTCAAGTCAAGCAGGTAGAAAAAGACCATTAGGACTCTTTTTCAAAAGATGAAACACTTCATCATTATCTCCATCTTGGAGACCAAGTTAACTTCCCCCAAGTCAACATTGCATCACATGCATGTCAAAGCAATCAACCCTTCAAGTTAATCAAACACACATGTTCAAAAACAAGGAAATCATCAACATCCATGTGTTCATGCATATCATGCTTATGCATGCATTTCATCTTACAAATTTTGCTTAAGCACATTGTACTTTCGAAGCTGCAATGAACATAATGTTGCAGCAACAAAGTGAGTCTCCTACTCAACTTTTTCCATTCACCTTCTTGGTAAAACCCTGCAACTTGCATTCCATTAACAAAGAAATGCAAATAGATGCATCAAATAGACATGCAATCTTAATTGGATAAGAACTCTAGTGATTTCTTACCAATCCATTTCAAAGGTCTTTCCTTTGTCTGCACATCAGCATCAACATGTGAATCATCGTGAAACACATCATCCATGGAATCTCCCTTTCCATTTCTTCCATCTTCTCTTTCCACTTTCTTCAGCTTTTGTGGAAGCATTGTTGGATTCAGAGGCCAACACCTTTCAGCAAGATGCCCTTGCTTATGGCAGTAAGTGCAACACATGTGCATCCTATTAACAACATGATTTGCCTTGTCCAATGGACCTTTGGCTTCTTGCTTCCTTTCCTTCAAAAGTTTCCCGCATGCGGCTATCCTCTTCCAACATCTAGAAACATTATAGTTATCCAAACCACAAAAGGAACATGCAATTCTTTTCCCATATATATGTGGAAATTAATCATGCTTTGCAAAATCAAAAGGAATATGATTAGAACCAAATTTATACCTTTTGCTTTTACCTTTATTGCCTTCATGAGGAGGTGAAGAAAATGAAGAAGTGGCTCCCTTTGCAACACCATCAATCTCTTCAAGGCTTTCAGAGTTTCCAAAACTCTCTGGTTCAAGTGTGTGCTTCTGAACACCTGCATCCTGCAAATGGCGTTTCAAGCTATTTCATTCCTCTTGAATACAACCTTGACACTCTTGAGGTAGAAGACCTGAAATGAAACTCCTTCTTGGAATTGTTTCAATGGCCTTCATGGCAGCTTTGGAACTTTCCCCATAA
Organism: Pinus tabuliformis; assembly: GCA_031772625.1. Lineage (NCBI taxonomy): Eukaryota > Viridiplantae > Streptophyta > Pinopsida > Pinales > Pinaceae > Pinus > Pinus tabuliformis. The sequence goes on from CM062810.1 coordinate 459,493,341, forward strand.
GATTATCCATAGCCAAGACCCAAATACTTAGGCATTTCCTCAACCATTATTGGCTCAACAATACCTTGTGCATGTTTACCCAAGCCTTTTCCTTCATAGCCCATCTTGGACATTAGCTTGGAACCTATGCCTTTGGTATGCTTTTCGAATGAACCAATACAAGTATTCTTAGAAGAATGTGAAGACAAACGGGAATGGTTTACCTCTTCTTCAAGCTGATACTTGACTAATTTTTCTTTGGCAAAAAAGAGTTGTGACTCCAACTCATGCATCCTTTTCAGGTTCATATTTGCAATATGAAGTTGCCTCTCCATTTCCTGCAATTTGTCAGAAAGCAACTGCTTCTCTTCCTCCACGGAATTCAACTACTCTCTAAGTATGTTGCTCTTCCTTCCATCCTCATACATTTCTCTCACCTTGTCCATCATGGTGAACAAGTCTTGCTTCATGTCTTCATCAAAGAGTCTTGTGATGAAGGAGGAATTTGAGGACTCACTTATAGAAGTTGTCATCATGCCAATGAACAAAAGAACTTCAAACAAGATTAACAAAGAGCTTATCCAAGCAACCTTTTGCAACAAACCTCTTGTGCTTCAAGGATTGCTTTGAGGTCCTTTAGGATAAGAAGAATGCCTTCAACCCTTCTTCCTTCTTGTCCTTCCTGCACTGAGCTATCAATAGCTTTCCCTTCACCTCTGTAAACTCAAACAATAGTCAGTCTACAACAAGCATACAATCAATCAGACAATCAATCCTTGACTGCCCAAACACCTTTTAGACAAGCAATATTTGCTCTGTCAATCAAGCATTCCGATCTGATACCACTTGTTCTAGTATAACCAGCTTTTATATCACCTTCTTTGAATATGGGGTTAATCAATCTCAGGCTCTGATACCACCTGAACTGAAAAAGGGGCACTAAAGGCTTCTTGTCAAACTTACAAGAACCTCTCGCACTTCCAAAGCTTAAATGTTCCCAAGATATAGTGATTAACCAATTGTGGAATTAATATTGCTTGAAAATAGGTGTATGCTGGTGTTTATTTTTAACTGTTAATGTGCTTTAATTTTATTTGTTGGAACTGATATAAAAACATATAACAGCAAATAAAGCAGTAATGCAATGCAGCAACAAGCAAACAAGCATAACAGTAACATAATATGGATTTCACCCAAAACTCTTGGGCTATGTCTCCTTGAGCTCTAGTCAACTCGACTAGGCTCTCTAGGATTATGGCAAAGTCCTTTTACAAGCTCCATGCTCAACTCCACTGGTTTACACTTAACACAATGGGCTTAGAAAACCATCTTATCCTTGGCTCTGAAGCTCTCTGGCTTTCTGGCTTTGGCTCTTGCTCTGGCTCTAGGCTCTGGCTCTGGCTCTCACTCTGGCTCTGGCTCTGGCTCTGGCTCGTGGCTCTGTCTCTTGCTCTATCTCTGGCTCTGGCTCTTCGGCTCTAGCTTCTCTGAGCTCTCTCTCTTGGCCTCTGCGTGCCTCTGTAGTCTGCCTGACCTCCAAGCAACTCTCAGCAACCTTCCAGCAACCTTTTTCAGTCCTCCAACTCCCTCGGCAACCTTCAACTACCTTCAGCACTTGTGCTCTATATGTTTTTATCATGCATCAATTACAGTCCTCCGTCATTGAAGAACCCCGAATGTTTCCTCACAAGAATCCGTTTACAAATGGAAAAGAACAGGCGGGCAGGAAAACCCGGTCATTTTGCCTTCCTGTGGTCGTGTCAGCCAAATAACGGAAATGCACAAGAAACGCATGCAAAACACATCATGGGCCTTTAGCCCAGACTTCAAATATTATGGAATAGGCCCTATAAACCTATCGAGTCTATCCAAATTTCGCTTATCGCTATCGCTTAGGTGGGAGGTATAAAAACCTCAATACACGGGAATACACAGAAATCCTGAATTCCTGGATTTCAAAATCTATGAAATCGGGTTTTAAATCCATTTTGTGTTTGCCTTTGGCCGCCATATCGCATTACATCGTCGCATGGCCAAATGGCCAAAAACCCATTTACACAGGAAATACATTGAAAATCTAAATTTCTGGATTTAAAATATTATGGAATCGCCCTTATAAATTCCATCGGGTCTGCCCTTTATTGCAATTCGCATATCGGCATATCGCAGTGCGTTGGCCCTTTGTATCGGGGGTTCGCCAATTGTCGATCGCTGATATCGTTGATCGCTATCGGCCCCGTCGCTATATCGCAATCAACACACTGCATTGGTAATGGCCTTGAGGTTCTTTCCTTTGGTCATGCCAATTGCCGATCCGCCAATAAAACCCTAACCGTTGATCCGCGACCACTAATCCAATGGCTGACAGTCCATTTCAAGGCACGTAACTTACACAGGGATTAATCACCTGAAAAAGTGGTTTCCTCTCTCCTCTGTCGTGCCACACGTCAATTAATGTATGGAATTGGGCAGAGCCTGTCCAATACCACTTACGGCTTGAGGCCCACCCAAAATACCATTTATTGCCCCTTCCTTTCGGAACTCAAAAGGTTTACTTGTTTGATTTATAAATCTGTCGGGTACGCCGAAGGCCTTTGCGCTTGTTTTAAGTCCTTTCCCTTTCTTTATTGCGATGCGATAAAGAAATGTGATACGATGGGTTCTAAGGGTTTTTTATGTTTACAAACACATTTTCCCTTAAGTCCCATTTATATAATAATTTGCTTCGTTTTCAAAGGACAAAGGCAAACGTCATTTTGCGATAACTTCTTCATCTAAAGTCCATTTTAGCCCATTCAAGTTGCAGTAGATTCAGAATGAAAAGATCTACGCAATGGGACTTTTTCTAAGAGCATCATTAGACTTTCATTTTCCTCTGTGAGGAACACTTTAGACTTAGAAGTCTATCCAAGATCCATTTTGCATTACGCCTTCCCACTAAAGAACTTTTGGTCTCCAAAAGATAGAATACTGATCTAAATAGTAAATGAGAGTAACAACACCCTCTTGTTTCAGCCTCCATACACTTGCCTTGCATAGTGCCTCTGAACCAAAGTCTTTGACCACTTTCCTTCCTAGATGTGGTGGTCCCCCTAGGAAGAACTATCATCCTCCTTGCCTTCCTGCAAAACTCCTGCTGAGAAGGTTACAAAAGGTAGTTTGAACTTATCTTCCTTGATCATTGATCCAAGATGGCTCAAACCAATGTGAAGTTACATCTGCTTCACAAAACTTGCATTTGTACCTGTTTGACAAGCTGCCAACAACAATTGTTAACAACAACAGAAATACAGACAACAATTGGATGGTCTAAACTCCTACTTCAACAAAATAAATAGATTTTCACATCTTGTGAACACCTCCATGTCTTATATCTACATACAAATGATGGACTAGATAACAAGCCCACAAAACACTACTTTAAAATAAATGACCCTTCAAGTCAAGCATGTAGAAAAAGACCATTAGGACTCTTTTTCAAAAGATGAAACACTTCAGCATTATCTCCATCTTGGAGACCAAGTTAACTTCTCCCAAGTCAACATTTCATCACATGCATGTCAAAGCAATCAACCCTTCAAGTTAATCACACACAAACATGTTCAAAAACAAGGATATCATCAACATCCCTGTGTTCATGCATATCATGCTTATGCATTCATTTCATCTTACAACTTCTGCTTAAGCATAGTATACTTTCGAAGCTACAATAAACATAATGTTGCAGCAACAAAGTGATTCTCCTACTCAACTTTTTCCATTCACCTTCTTGGCAAAACCCTGCAACTTGCATTCCATTAACAAAGAAATGCAAATAGATGCATCAAATAGACATGCAATCTTAATTGGATAAGAACTCTAGCCATTTCTTAGCAATCCATTTCAAAGGTCTTTCCTTTGTCTGCACATCAACATCAACATGTGAATCTTCCTGAAACACATCGTCCATGGAATATTCCTTTCAATTTCTTCCATCTTCTCTTTCCATTTTCTTCAGCTTTTGTGGAAGCATTATTGGATTCAGAGTCCAACACCTTTCAGCAAGATTCCCTTGCTTATGGCAGTAAGTGCAACATATGTGCATCATCTTGACAGCATGATTTGCCTTATCCAATGGACCTTTGGCTTCTTGCTTCCTTTCCTTCAAAATTTTCCTACATGTGGCTATCCTCTTACAACATCTAGAAACATTATGGTTATCCAAACCACAAAAGGAACATGCAATTATTTTCCCATATCTATGTGGAAATTTATCATGCTTTGCAAAATCAAAAGGAATATGGTTAGAACCAGATTTATACCTTTTTCTTTCACCTTTATTGCCTGCATGAGGAGGTGAAGCAAATGAAGAAGTGCCTCCCTTTGGAACACCATCAATCTCTTCAAGGTTTTCAGAGTTTCCACAACTTTCCGGTTCAAGTGTGTGCTTTTGAACACGTGCATCCTGCAAATGATGTTTCAAGCTATTGCATTCCTCCTGAATGCAATCTTCACACTCTTGAGGTAGAAGACCTGAAATGAAACTCCTTCTTGGAACTGTTTCAATGGCCTTCATGGCAACTTTGCAACTTTCCCCATAAGATTGTACATAGTGTTATACTCCTATAGTTATAGGTATCATATTTCATGATTGACTGGTTGAGCTCTCTAATATGTTCATACATTTCCTTGTTGTAAAGGTTTCCATATTATGAAAAAATAAAAATAAAAAACAAAATGTAAAGAGGGTATACCCTAAAAGAAAAATCAAAGGGTGAAAAAAATAAATGGTCAAAAGAAAAAATGAAAAGAAATGAACCCCAAAAAAAGAAAGACCGGGAAAGTGTGCAAGTCCAAATGCCACTACTATTTCATTTTCTGTAAATAAAGCATCATGTACAACTTGTTGAAACTTTTTGCCACAATTGATGAATGGCCAAATAGCTTAATCTTGTCCAGTTCATGTTTGAATTTCATGTTTTAGAGATAGAGAATAAAAATCTGTCCAAACTGTTTAATCTTGGCAGATAAGTAGATAGGTAGAGAAGCAAAGAAGCTCAACAGTTTAATCTGAGCCCTTGGAAGAAATAAGTGCAGACTTAAGTAGGTTTACCATGTAAAGAAAAGAAAAGTTGAAAAGGGTTTGCCAGTCTAAATGCACCCAAGTAAGAGAAGAAAAATGTTAGGCAAAGTAGGCAGGGTAGGTAGATTGTTGTTGCAGAATGAGACTTGTGATGGATTCTGTTTCTCAAAATGTGTGTTTACTTACACCTCTATCACAAGTGCCATGGCAGATATTTTTTGGAGCAGCTCAAGCGAGGCATGACTAATCTCCCATTCATATTTTTCCCTAAATCATCTACTAATTTCTCCCCCCTCAAAGTATTAAGAAATTGTTCTTAATATCCCTCATAAGCTACTCATTCCATTGCCTAAGCAAAATCCCAATTTTGCTTAGGAAAATGGTCATCTTCCTTGTATAAACCCCTTTTTTTACCTTTAGCCTAAGCTTATACTTAGCGCTTTCATTTCAAATTTCATATTAACAAATTAACATTTATTATATTAAATCCCATATATTTACCCTTCCCCATATTAATGTAAATATACAACAAAAACCCCGCATTGTTAATATCCCCGCCTCGGTTAGTTATAACCATATCACTATTTCAAATGGGGATTAATGGTTTATTTGGAACCGATTAATAACCCACCGCGCACAAAACCATGGGATTAATTAACCCCACGTTAATTAATAACCAATCACCCCGATAACCAATCAAAACGCACCCGATATAATTTATTAACGTTAATTACATCGGTCCCGTGCTGTTTAAACCTCCGCCATCTCGGCAGAGCGTCCACCGTCCGATCTCTACTCCACCATCGGATGGCTAATAACCATTCCGCAACCCATCTTTCTGCTGCTGCTTAACTCCTGGGGAACCGGCGGTATTTCCCCCGTACCATGGACACGTGTCAACCGCTCGCTATGTTCGCTGCCCCTCCGCCCGAAACCGCCCAAGCCCAAAAGCGGTGCGGGAAAAACCATTTACTGCCCTCCCCCTGCTAACGTCATTCGCTGATGTCAGCTGTCCTTTGCTGACATCACTTGCCACATCACCGCCATGTCACTGCCACGTCATCTGTCCCGTACCCCCTGCTGATGTCATGCTTACGTCATCCATCCTTCAAGTCAAATTTTCCCGCAAAAATCATTTTTGTTCAATAAAAAGAGAAAAAGTCAGTTTTTGCTATGTTTTTTGCATATCGCGCTCTAGGAATTAAAAGCTTCCAAGTTCACACTTCCAGATCTCAAACTATCGCCCGACCAGAAAAGTTACGACAGCGGCTCCGCGACCAGCCATTCAAACTACATAATGCAGTCTTACTCTTCAAAACAGGTTAAAGCAAACAGAGAGCCTTCCGAGCTTATAGAAGAGGGAAACGGAGATATACAGGGCTACTTGCTACCCTAAACAGTGGAAACCTGCAGAAACATGGATTGCCAAAGAAAGGTGGTGAAAGGACACGCAAGCAGCTTTTTTTTACCAGACAGCGATATACAGAGATAAACAAGGCAAAACATAGTCAAAGAGTATCATAGGAGCATTAAAGAGTATCAGATCAAAGTCAAAGTGTATCAGATCAGCATTAAAGAAAGCAGATCAACATTAAAGACTATCAGATGCACACAGTTATTGCAGAAGACAGCTGCAGGCCGAACCCTAAAAGCCTGCCTCCAGCACAGCATAAGTTAGTTGTTTCTACTTTGCTTGTAAATTACTTTAGGTTAAAATCTAGATATTATCTCACAGCTGTGATGAGATATTCTGTTGTACATATTTTTGTTGTATAAATACCCCGTTCATCGAAGTTTTAAAGAGGTTGGGTATGTGTAGATTTCCTTAGACTTTGTTGTAATATTGAACCTCTGGAATAAAAAGTTGTTGGAAACAAACTGTTGTCTGGCCTACTGGATGAAGAATTGATGCAGAGGACTTGTCACAGAATTCTTGAATCAAACTCTGAATCAATAAGTCCCCTATATCTTATGTTTTACAGTTTTCTTGTTTATTATGTCATCTATGTTTCATGATCTAAACGATAAAGAGAAAAATTAATTCATAATTTGCTTAACTACACTCTGTTTTTAGTCTTTATTATTCTTTGTGTTTTCTTCAGAATTAGTATAAACAGTGAATTCTTAATTGCTCTTGTTTCCTGATTCTCTCATATTAGTTATTTGATAAAGAATTCTTAACTACTCTTTGTCGGTAAGCATCCACTTTCCCTCTTTCAATATGTTGAAGGATTCTTAATTGCCCTTCACCCATTTGAGTCCATTCCATCTGATTCCAGCCTTTTAATTGTTCCATGTTTGAGTACCTTGCTCTGTGATGCCATCCTCTGTTAGAAACCAAATCCAGAAAGCTATCTTCTTTGACTCCATCATTCCCAATGGACTGAACTCTTCAGTTTTACCTCTCTGTTCTATTGAATCTCGCCACCCAAACTCAAACAAAGCCCTTGAACTTCATAACTAGCCTAATACCTTTCAAAACAAAGCTAAATCATAAAGAGAGAGCCCTCTCTGGATACAGATTAGCTAGAATCTGTATCTAAAAGATTGGTATGTGGTTACCTCGGTCGTATTCCCTTTCTTACAACTTTTGGGAACAACCTAAGTGATAACACATAGCTAATACCCAAATACTTAGGCCTTTCCTCAGCCATTATTGGCTCAAAAATACCTTGTGCATGTTTACCCAAGCCTTTTCCTTGATAGCCCATCTTGGACATTAGCTTGGACCCTATGCCTCTGGTATGCTTTTCAAAAGAACCAATACAAGCATTCTTAGAAGAATTTGAAGACAAACTAGAATGGTCTACCTCTTCTTCTAGCCGATACTTGACTAAGGCTTCTTTGGCAACAAAGAGATGTGACTCCAACTCATGCATCCTTTTCAAGTTCATATTTGCAATATGAAGTTGCCTCTCCATTTCCTGCAATTTGTCAGAAAGCAACTTCTTCTCTTCCTCCATGGAATTCAACTGCTCTCTAAGTATGCTGCTCGTCCTTCCATCCTCATACATTTCTCTCACTTTGTCCATCATGGTGAACAAGTCTTGCTTCACGTCTTCATCAAAGAATCTTGTGATGAAGGAGGAATTTGAGGACTCACTTGTAGAAGTTGTCATTATGCCAATGAACAAAAGAACTTCAAACAAGATTAACAAAGAGCTTATCCAAGCAACCTTTTGCAACAAACCTCTTATGCTTCAAGGATTGCTTTGAGGTCCTTTGGGGTAAGAAGAATGCCTTCAGCCCTTCTTCCTTCTTGTTCTTCCTAGACTGAGCTATCAATAGCTTTCCCTTCACCTCTACAAACTCAAACAATAGTCAGTCTGCAACAAGCATACAATCAATCAGACAATCAATCCTTAACTGCCCAAACACCTTTCAGACAAGTAATCTTTGCTCTGTCAATCAAGAATTCTGATCTGATACCACTTTCTCTAGTATAACCAGCTTTGATATCACCTTCTTTGAAGGTGGGATTAATCAATCTCAGGCTCTGATACCACTTGATCTGAAAATGGGGCACTAAAGGCTTCTTGTCAAGTTTACAAGAACCTCTCCCACTTCCAAAGCTTAAATGTTCCCAAGATCTAGTTATTAACCAATTGCAGAATTAGTAATGCTTAAAAATAGGTGTATGTTGGTGTTTATTTTTAACTGTTAATGTGCTTCAAGTTTATTTTCTGGAACTGATATAAAAACATATAACAACAAATAAAGCAACAATGCAATGCAGCAACAAGCAAACACACATAACAACAATATAATATGGAGTTCACCCAAAACTCTTGGGCTTCATATCCTTGAGCTCTAGTCAACTCGACTAGGCTCTCTGGGATTATGACAGAGTCCTCTTACAAAATCCACGCTCAACTCCACTGGTTTACACTGAACACAATGGGCTTAGAACACCATCTTATCCCTGGCTCTAAAGCTCTCCAGCTTTCTGGTTCTGGCTCTGGCTCTGGCTCTCGACTCTGGCTCTGGCTCTGGCTCTCGGCTCTGGCTCTGGCTCTGGCTCTGGCTCTTGGCTCTTAGCTTTGGCTCATGGCTCTGGCTCTGGCTCTGGCTCTAGCTCTCGCTATGGCTCTGGCTCTTCAGCTCTGGCTTCTTTGATCTCTCACTCTCGGCTTCTGCGTGCCTCTATATTCCACCTGACCTCCAAGTGACTCTCAGCAACCTTCCAGCAACCTTTTTCAGTCCTCCAGCTCCCTCGACAACCTTCAGCTACCTTCAGCACTTGTGCTTTCTGTGTTTTATCATGCAACGGTTACAGTCCTCCATCATTGAAGAACCTGACTATTTCCTCATAAGAATCCGTTTACATGGAAAAGAACAGGTGGGCAGGAAAACCCAATCGGTTTCCCTTCCTCTGGCCATGTCAGGAAAATAACGGAAATGCACAGGAAACGCACGCAAAACACATCATGGGCCTTTAGCCCGGACTTCAAATATTATGGAATCGACACTATAAACATATCTGGTCTGTCCAAATATCGCTTATCGCTATCGCTTAGGCGGGAGGTCTAAAAATCTCAATACACGGGAATACACAAAAATCCTAAATTCTCGAATTTCAAAATCTATGAAATCGGATCTATAATCCCTTTTGGGTCCACCTTTGGCCGCCATATCGCATCGCATTGTCGCATGGCCAAATTGCCAAAAACCAATTTACATGGGAAATACATTGAAAATCTGAATTTCTAGATTTCAAATATTATGGAATCGCGCTTATAAATTCCATTGGGTCCACCCTTTATCGCAATTCGTATATCGGCATATCGTAGTGCATTAGCCCTTTGTATCGGGGGTGTGCCAATTGTCAATCGCTATTGGACCTGTCGCTATATTGCAATCACCATATCACATTGGTAACGGCCCGGGGATTCTTTCCTTTGGTCATGCTGATCACCGATCCACCAATCAAATCCTGACTATTGATCTACGACCGCTAATCCAACGGCTGACAATCCATTTCGGGTGTGTAACTTACACAAGGATTAACCGCCCAAAAAAGCAGTTTCCTCTCTCCTACGCCGTGCCACGTGTCAGTCAATGTATGGAATCGGGCTGAGCCTGTCCAATACCGCTTACCTCTTGAGGCCCGCCCGAAATACCATTTACTAACCCTTCCTTTTAGAACTCAAAAGGTTTTCTTGTTTGATTTATAAATCCAGTGAAGGTCTTTGCACCTATTTTAAGTCCGTTCCCTTTGTTTATTGTGATGCGATAAAGAAATGTAATGCGATGGGTTCTAAAAGTTTTTTATGTTTAAAAACACATTTTCCCTTAAGTCCCATTTATATAAGAATTTGCCTCCCTTTCGAAGGACAAAGGCAAACTTCTTTTTGCAATAACTTCTTCATCTGAAGTCCATTTTAGCCCATTCAAGTTGCAGTAGATTCAGAATGAAAAGATCTATGCAATGGGACTATTTTCAAGAGCATCCTTAGACTTTCATTTTCCTCTATGAGGAACACTTTAGACTTAGAAGTCTATCCAAGATCCATTTTGGATCATATGATAAGCATAATTGACCATATATGTTTGTTGTGATCAAGCCTTCAAGTTTTCCCTCGCTTCTATACAAAATTAAGCGTGCCATGCAACTCTCAAAGTAACTTTGATACATATACAAATTAAGTTTTTATTTACTTGTTCGATTTGTGTTAAAGTGTTTCCTCTTTAAAGGTACTAACAAGTAAAAATCAGAAAGCAACTTAAGCCAGCAAAGTTAACTAGGAGATGGTTTGGCTAGCCCAGCTTGGCTGGAGATCTCATACAAACATCAAGTTGTTGCTTGTTCCTGTGGATTCAATAGTTCCTGCAACCACAGTTGAATTATCCTTAATGGTAGGGTCCCAATCCACCACCTGAAACAGAACCCAAATGCTTCTCCTTCTAACCCCATGAGTTCTTGATTCCAGATTATTCTTGGGAGTTTTGTTATACATTGCAAAAATGGTGCCAGCAATGTAAAGGTAAGACTACAAACAGAGTGTGTGAGTGTGTATTGTCAATTGGGCCTAGCCTAGGAAGTTGAGAGGAGTGTTAATTTTGGAGATCAACCATGTCAAAGTCAGAGTAACTCATTTCAGCCTAAAAGTCAACATTACAAGTCAAATGATTTATTTGCAGTTGGGCTTAATGTTAAATCGGTCAAGAGCTCAAGCATGGTTTTCAAAGCTATATCCCTACAACAGTAGCATTTTTTTTTTAACATTTAAATCTTTGGCATATCAGAAGTACTCTAGATAGTATGGGCTTCAAAGTCAAACCTTTAGAAAGAAAGATGTTGAAATTTAAGAATGAGGTGACCTTTGAGAGCCTCAGAACCTATGTGTAATGTAAATATTTTTAGCTATACAGGTTACATTAATATAATTATTTTATACCAAAAACAAAAAGATTAAAAATAAAATAATAACCAAAAAAGAAACATAGTTTTAGACTTTTTACTAGACAAACATATGTTGGTTGTTTAATTGTAGTTTATTAAAGGAACGGGCTGGCACAGGGGGTATCAACTTTATGTGAGGTCCCATGCTTTGGCCATGCTATAAGTCACATCCCTATTATAAAATCTTATTACCATTCTACACTAGCGACTCCTCTATTATGGCAAGGTCGATGCCAAAGTGTCTGGTAGTAAGGGCTTTTTGGTTGTATGCAAAGTGTTTTGAAGAATGATTGAATGAAAGGTGGATGTCTAAAATATGTTTGTAACAAATTTCCACAATAATGGAGAGGGTAAAAATGCATCTGTCCCTCTATCCCCATAGATAGAACTTGTAAAGAAAGGATCTTTAATTTCAGACTTGCCCCTTTTCACCATATTTGTAAAACATCTATCAAAAGGGACTCTTTGTATTACGATGTCAGCAGTTGACTCAGTAGCAAAGCTTGCTACCAAAATCCAAGAACATACAAGAATTTCGGCTACGCTTTTGAGACTTTTGTACAAAGACATGATACTAAGAAAGGAATGCCTTCTATGTGATTATGGAATCACAAATGAGGCTTCAATCTCCCTCATCATAGAGCTGAAAGGTGGAGCCAAGGGAGGGGGGGCTCCTTCTATTACTACGTCCAAGTCTTTTAAGGAAGCCCTCAAGCCTGGTCCCAACTCTTCGAATTTTAAGGATCTTTCAAGTCCAGGCTTTGTGGTTGAGCACTCACTAGACACCCCTACCCTTGAAGTGATGGATACTGACACTACTATGAGGGTGGTAGAATTTGTAAATCAGCTAACTAGTAAGGGACTATATGTGAAGTTCCCAATTGATTCAGAAAGCATAGGGTATTTTCTTGATAAGGATTGGAAGAAACATTCATGTTCACTAAAAGTGTCATGTCATGAAATTGAAGAATGTGAAACTACACTTGAAGCAAAAATCATTCAGCTTTTTTGTTTCCCATTTAGAATGGTACCAATCAATGTGTCTTGGAATGTCTATAATTTTCTTGCGTAGTGAGCTTGGAATAGAAATTAAGATCATATGGAAAAATTCTAAATTCATTAATTGAAATTCTTGATTAATATATGTGTGCACAGTTGGGATTAACATTGTTTGTGATCTCCTAAATGCTTGAGTAGGTGGATATCACTAACCAAATGGTACTCAGATAACAATAGGATATGTTAACTGACAAGGAATAGAGATTACAGAATTCAATTTATGGAATTGCATGAAATTTTCATAGATTTTGTAACTGTAAAAATTATTGTATCCAAACTATCAATGGGATAGTTCCAACTTAGAAGTACAACCCTCAACATGCCTTTCGAACCCAACTGATGATAAGGTGGAACTCCATTATCTAAAACTGGATTTCATTTGTAAATCCATTATCTAATACTGGATTTCATTTGGAGTTTTATATGTTGACACAAGCCATGGTTGGGAAACAGAAGAAAAACAACAACATTTGTCAAGAATGTCATATGGATATTATGTAGAAATTCAAAACTGGATAGATACCCTCCCATTTATCAGGTCTGAGGTTTTTTCACCTGAGGAGGATAATTAGAGGAAGATAATCATACTTATATTTAAATGATAAGTAATCCAATTAGAATAATCCAAATATAATCTGAGAAGGATAATAATAAGCCTTTAATGATGAGTAATCCTATCATGAATATGCATTGAAGTAGTGAAATTTTTTAGCACTAGGTTGGAACATAAAAATTTATTTCCATGGATGGGAAAGCATTGTGGTGCATGTGGGCATCAAGCATAATGTTCCAAATAATGTTCCTACATCTAGAAACAAACAAGTTTCAAAATCACATTCCTACATCTAAAAACACACATCATTTTCCTCTAATTCAAAACTTGAATCGTTCCTTATTAGATTGTGTCATATTTGTATTATAGTTTGAAATTGAGGTCAATTGCATGGTTAGTAATCAACATTTGTTAAGAAAATAGTTACTAATGATTATTTTCTACATCAATATCAATTGTCATTGTGAGATAAATAACATGAGATTAATAAAAAGACTATGCACAGATAAAGAAAGCAACATGGACCAAGAACTGGGATTTCCATGAAAGAATGGATGATATCTAGATCAGAGATTGCAAGCTTTATGTTTAAATTTAAAAATTACTAGTCAAGCCATGTCAAGTTAGTGCAAGTTCAAATCTGAATGTACACAAGGAATCGTATTGCTTACCTATTGTCATTGTTGATTACATAAGCTAGAAAAGAAGACACAAGCATTATTGGAGAATGATTGGAATTTTACAGTGGAAACAGAGGAAGACATTTAACATGACAATCAATAGAAGTATATTGGTCTCTTTATGCTAAAGGATGTAACAAGATAATAATATTTGTATAATTTTAATCATACATGTACTCAAAACTATCTCTGTGATTATTGAATCATGCATCTCTGCAAACTTGATCTAAAATCCGTTAACCTATTGCCTCTATTACTATCATAATATGTTCCCTCTAATAGTATCATTATTTAATTATGATATTGGAACAAAAGCTATAAACCCAGCCAGTTTTCCACTGATTATGATAATCTGAAAGTATGAGCTACGTAGTGTTAATGGGCGAGGCAAAGGTAGTAGCATCCTATCACAGATAGTATCGATGACAAGTCCCTAGACATATAGATGATCTATCAGACGAACAAAAACAAAAACTACAACACACTGCACTAATAGAGAAACAAACCTAAACGCACAAATGGGTTGAACTTAATAAACTCACAACTGAGTTAAACATTGTTATATATGGTAGGCATAAGTGAAGTTTGACATATAACAATGTTTTCCTTTGACCTTGTTGGAGTTGGGAAAAGGCCACTTGTCAAGGCAAGATAGTGAGTAACAAAAACATTATTTTGTTTTTGTTTTATTGGACCATTTCTAGGTCTCATCTTGTCATGATATGTGGCATCGTCGGAGTAAGGAAAAGGGTAATACTAAGCACGAGAATAGTAAATTGAGTTTGATTTTTATTGGCTCTTAGCAAAGGATGTGACCTAATTTCTTAATGTATGGTACTTGGAAATGTCTCACTGATAGACTTTAGTGGACTTCAAATAGATCTTGAGGTTGGACGATTCACAGTACAATGTTATAATCAAATCTCACCTATATTATTTAATTGTGAGTTCCAGAGTATGTCCCACTAAAGTACTGTGGATGGCTGAATAAGAACTATCAGAATGCCTTCAGGATGGCTTGGAATCTCTAATAGTCAAATATTGGTTGAAGGAGATGCAAAAAAAATGATGGTTGGTCACTTTTATATAGATATCACAGCTATTATGGAGGATTACTGCCAATCAGGATTCATTCAGTGAACAAACTATGGATGAATTGGTCACCTCAAGGATGCATCATGAAACAAAGTGATTGTTCATAGATATCTGAAGCAATGTGTTGGATGCAAAAGTGAGGACAATAGTTTACAGCCCAAGCACACCTTGCAATCAAATTTATGGAAGCCTATATGAAAAATTGAAGAGAAACCATTATGCATTAACTAAATCTATGATCACTGGGTAATGGTACTTTGTTGTTAATGCTTATCTGAAAGGTGATTTGGGAAGATAAATTTCTATGGATATCTCTAGCATACTGTAACAATAATGAAAAGTGTTCATGGTGAATTACAAGTAGTTACGATCACCAAACTAAAAACACCTTATCATTAATATTATAACCAATTTTGAAAGTTGTTATTTGCCACGTTTAGGGAGTGACTCAACTACCCAGTTTCAAGGTAGTTGAAGTTTTTCTCTTGTGTTGTAATCTCCCCAAATCCTTTTCGAGTTAGCCTCTTATCTAGTTATCCTTTTCTAAAACATAGACATTAGGATTTTATATAATAAGAAACATAAAAAGGTATGTAACTTGTGTCTATATATATGGTTGACGTCATACATGTTATCCTATTTATGATTTTCACTTTGGGGCACGAATCACTCTGCCTATTAATGGTGTTCCATTCTACAGAACTCCTAATAGATCCTTTTCCAAATTGAGGATGTGAAGTACATATCCAACTATTCACATCAAAATTCTGACATTGGAGTCTGATTTCAAACAAATAGAGAGGAGAATTGGTTGATGGAGGGGTTTTTTAATTCTTCCCACTCGGTTTTGAATTTGTCACAACTGCTTAATTGGACAAAGAAATCAATACAAATACCAATGAAGCTTCCTCCTTATGATCAATTTGATGGTGAAACACAAATGTTTCCATGAGGTATCGCTAAGCATTTCACATGAAAATAAAACCTAAGCCCCATGAGTAACCATGAACATAACCTATCATGGTGATTAACAAATCAGGGTTGTTAACTAAGGTAAAACTACATCATACAACAAAAGTGAACACGCAAGCATATTGAATTAGGGTAAAACTACACTAATGGAATGGATAAACAACTGTTAAGAAACCTGACCCTCCACATGAATGGGATGATGTTAAGGAGACAGAGTAGCTTTTAGATACCTTGCCCCTTCCCATCATTGCAAGGCTGGACATCGGTTTGTTGGCATTAACAAAAACAAAGCTGGACATGGGATTGCAGAAACCAATACAAGAAGATCTAGACCTGGGATTGCCGAAATGAAAGGGTTGGGGCTTCTGAGAGGAAATGTACCTGGAATAGAAACCTCATGATTGTTGAGACAGAGCTCTGATCGTTGGATTGATCATTGTTTCCAAATGGAGGTTCATATCCAACACAACAACAAAACATTAAAATATTGAACAAAACCCTCAAGGAAATGTTGAATAATTTTGACAGAATGCATCGAAGGTACAGGAAAATCCTCGAATTGTACACGAAAATCCTCAAATCATATAGCCGACTGATAAAATTTAAACAGTGAAATATAAAGGAAAATCCTCAAGTCATATAACGATTTATATAATTTGAACAGTGAGATATAAAAAAAATTCACATTCTAATTACAGAATCCGTGGATGAGTTTATATTGACTATAGTGAAATAAAACCATCAAACCCTGACCGAGCACCTGGACGCTATCAAGAGGGTTTCACCATATTGAAATAACCTAACCATGACCATGAGGAATAGATGATGATTGCTCAAACAGTACTATAGTGCCGCATGGAAAACAACAAATTTGCAATCGAAGGGATGTATCCCTATTAAGGAGTAGGGAACCAACCCAAGAAAGAGACCTGGTGTAGGAAGTATACTACTTTCAACCCACATGCATACCATCAGGGTGAAGGTCCTAGAGGAAATATCACTCGTTGAACATTGAACTAGAAACAAGTCAATTAATGAGAGGAATTGTTTTAAAAAAAATCTAAAATAAAGAAAGACAAAGACTCATTCTGCAACCTGGGGTGTTGTCTTTAACTTAGGTGGCACCATAGTTACTGCTAAGGCATAAGAAAATGGTTTATTCAAACCCTTTTTTGCAATCTCAGATTTTGTGTCTCTATGAACCTAAGCATGGAGAATACCTCGTCCGTTGTGGCCACCATTACTCTGCCTAAACGTTAACGAGTGAGGAATGGGTAAACTCTGCGAGTAAACCCTACGTTCAACCCAAGACACTAGAAATTAACCTAGCATATTCCAACTGGAACGTATGTAAGGTACTAGGCGCAATAGGAGACTCTACCTTATAAGATTTTCATCATCTTCTCAGGAAACCCTTGCGATATTGCAAGGCGCCTTCAAGCCTAAACTCACTGCTAGAATGCCCATCAGATGCGAAGCTTGAGGTGAAAGTGTTTAGCTCAACCGTCTCGCCTGAAGCCTTACTGTTAGATCATCAAGCTATGATCACACAGTGGATATCGGTACATGTTTTTAGGGGATGGAACTCTCCAAAGACCACCCTTGGGATTTGTAAATAAATTACTAAAGGCTGGTACTGTCAAGATTTATATACATCGAAGTTTTCAATGTTAATTAAACAACAAAAACAACAAGGAATGTGACGATAAACCAACCTCCATCATATGTTATATATGTTGTAACATGGATATGAGTAAATAATTGCAAAGTATTAAGTTAAGAACATGTAAAGGGTTAGGTTAGGATGGTAAATTATTTCAAAACATTTATATAACATTTACATAAATATCCTAAATCCTTACCATAAGACTATTCCAAGTAGTGTATCAAAATTTATAACATTCATATGGTAAGAATATGGTTGTGAGTATTTCTTTTGGTATTCCTATAATTATTACAAGTGGTAAGAGAACCAACGTTCTGACACCATGGCATCTTGGGAACTAAAGAAAAAAACATGTGAATGAAGACAGAGGCAATGAGAGACAATATACAAAGGGGAAGTATACCACCAAACACACCAAAAGCATCTTATGTAGGGGTCGATCCTGAAATGTGGATACAATTGGGAGACGAGTCTCGTGAAGGCAATGTATCTGTGTTAGAAAGAGTCCAACACTTGCGTGCATAAATGACTAATTTAAGAACTCACAATGAGAGGCTTACACAAGAGCATAAGAGAATTTTGAAGAGTTTGTCCCATAGACAAAATCAACGAGAGCCAAACCACAATGCTCGCAATGGAAATAGAACCCCATCCTTTCATCAAAAGGAGGATAACGCGAAATCGGCATAAGGACGAGCTGAAGATGAAGGATGATTTCTAGGTTTTATCTTGTCATGATTTGTGGCATCATCGGAGTAAGGAAAAGAGTAATACTAAGCACGGGAATAGTAAATTGAGTTTGATTTTTATTGGCTCTTAGCAAAGGATGCGACCTAATTGCTTAATGTCTGGTACCTGGAAATATCTCACTGATAGACTTTAGTGGGCTTTAAATAGATCTTGAGCTTGGACGATTCAAAGTACAATGTTATAATCAAATCTCGCTTATATTCTTTAATTATAAGTTCCAGAGTATATCCCACTAAAGTATTGTGGATGGCTGAATAAGAATTATAAGAATACCTTGAAGATGGCTTGGAATCTCTAATAGTCAAATCTTGGTTGAAGGAGATGCAGAGAAAAATGATGGTTGGTCAATTTTATATAGATATCAGAGCTATTATGGAGGATTACGGCCAATCAGGATTCATTCAGTGAAAAAACTATGGATGAATTGGTCACCTTGAGGATGCATCATGCAACAAAGTGATTGTTCACAGATATCTAAAGCAATTTGTTGGATGCAAAAGTAAGGACAATAGTTTACAGCCCAAGCATACCTTGCAATCAAATTTATGGAAGCCTATATGAAAAATTGAAGAGAATCCATTCTGCACTACCTAACTCTATGATCACTGGGTAATGGTACTTTGTTGTTAATGCTTATCTAAAAGGTGATTTGGGAAGATAAATCTCGATGGATATCTCTGGCATACTGGAACGATAGTGAAAAATTTTCATGGTGAATTACAAGTAGTTACGTTCACCAAACTAAAAACACCTTATCATTAAGATTATAACCAATTTTGAAATTTGTTATTTACTATGTTTAGGGAGTGACTCAACTAACCAGTTTCAAGATAGTTGAAGTTTTTCTCATGTGTTGTAATCTCCGCAAATCCCTTTTGAGTTAGTCTCTTATCTAGTTATCCTTTTCTAAAACGTAGACATTAGGATTTTCTATAAGAAGAAATAGAAAAAGGTCTTTAACTTGTGTCTACATATATGGTTAAGGTCATACATGTTGTCCTATTTATGATTTTCACTTTTGGGGCACGAATCACTCTGCCTATTAATGGTGTTTCATTTTACAGAACTCCCAATAGAGTCTTTTCCAGATTGAGGTTGTGAAGTACATATCCTACTATTCACGTTAGAATTCCACCATTGGAGTCCGATTTCAAACAAATAGAGAGGAGAAGTGGTTGATGGAGGGGTTTTGTAATTCTTACCACTCGGTTTTGAAATTGGCACTACTACTTAATTGGACAAATAAATCAATACAAATACCAGTGAAGCTTCCTAGTTATGATCAATTTGATGGTGAAACAAAAATGTTTCCATGAGGTATTTTTAAGCATTTCACGTGAAAATAAAACCTAAGCCCCAATGAGTAACCATGAACATAACCTATCATGGTGATTAACAAATCAAGCCTGTTAACTAAGCTAAAACTACACCATACTACAAATGTGAACACACAAGCATATTGAATTAGGGTAAAACTACACTAATGGCATGGAAAAAAAAACAATTAAGAAACCTGACCCTCCACATGAATGGGATGATGTTAAGGAGACAAATTAGATTTTAGATACCCTGCCCCTTCCCATCATTGCAAGGCTGGACATCGATTTGCTGCAATTAACAAAAACAAAGCTGGACATGGGATTACAGAAACTAATACAAGAATATCTGGAACTGGGATTGTTGAAATTAAAGGGTTGGGGCTTCTTAGAGGAAATGTACCTGGAATAGAAGCCTCACGATTGTTGAGAGAGAGCATTGATCACTGGATTGATTGTTGTTTCCAAATGGAGGTTCCTATCCAACAAAAAAGCAAAACATTAAAATATTGAATGAAACCCTCAAGGCAATGCTGAATAATTTTGATAGAATGAATCGAATGTCGTGCATGATATCTGGAAACCGGCGGTAAAATTTCGTAGGGAAGGGTGCAGAGGTTACCTTGCCAAACATCTGGAACCTGCGAGGGAGAAGTTGTCTAGAAACCCTACAGAAAATAGCGAGAATGAACCTCAGCTAACATGGATCGAGCGGGTAGTTACCATAACCAAGCTCAAGAAAACCTTCACCTTCGGATGGGCATCTGCGTCACAGACCATTGATGAGATCCAACTCCTTAGATAAAGACAGGTGTAAGGATCAGAAAAGGTCTCCATAAGTTTCCAATGCGTGAAGTCACTATAGGGTAATGTTTTTAAGGGGTAATGTCTCTAAGAAAAGTTAAAAAATCATTTTACTTCATTGAATCCAAAACCATCAAGGTAAGTTAACACGGTATGGTAATCATTTTATGGAAAGATAAATTCTTGTTCATTTTCCTCTTCAAGGGAAAACTCTCAATGAACTAATGCTCAAATACAATCACTATACTTAACAAATCCAATAAGGAGGACTTAAATATTATTCATTTATAAAACCTAATTTTTAACCACTATTGGTGCCTATGCTAATGAATAGGCCATATTACGTTTATTGTATGAAAACTACCTAGTATGAATTATTTAATAATAACTAACATAACAAAGTTTGTATATATTACATTAAATGACCACCATACTTATAATATTATTAACCATTATGGACCCCATTACATCACTAGGGGGGATCCCACCATTTCATCCCCTTTGAAACACATTTCTCTCAAATTTTATATCTATGATGTATCTCCATAAGCCAACTTCCTGTGTATGGGCATTGCCCCCAACCCTAAGAGTGAAGTAGTCCAAGAAGTGTGTCCATAAAGGGATCATCCATAAACCAAGGTCCCATGTACAAGTACTACACTCCACACTAAGAATGAAGTCATCCAAGCAATGCATCCAAAAATCCAACTATCAAGTATAAATGTTTCCTTCAATGTTGACAATGAAGTCATCCAAGAAAGGATTACATAATCTTATATCCTAGGTACAAGTGTGCATGTTGGGTCCCGACTAATCACACATGAAATTGATGAATAGACATGAGGATTTTGTTAAATATTATCACCATGGTCATATGGATCCAAACATCTTTCCACCAAGATATTATGTCATCCATAACCAAAATATCATCCACATAGATACAAAAGGTTATTTATTGATATGGAGTTATGTACTCTATGGTATGTACAAGTATTATTACACCAGAATTTCATGACTAATCATCAACAGACTTATTTAACCAAGGTCTCTTAAGGTTGTGGTAAAAATTTAGCAGGAAGAATTAAACTGGAACATAAAAGTTTAATTTGTTTTGCAGTGAACAGGTTAGGTGTGAATAGGTTAGGTAGGAGGCACCATCTAAGATCTTGACAAAAATATCAACATATTTTACTCAACAACTCTCTTTCACCAGGTTTCTTGATTGAGGCCCTAAATTTCATTGAGGCTTGCTCACATTGCTTAGAAGAACATAATATGCCATCCTCAAAATCCTACACCTACTCAAGTTAAAAAATAATATTAGGGGAAGGAAAAATTTCTTTGAATCCTAACACACCAATAGGATTTTTGCTACTTGTTTTATCAAGAAATATAATTCTATTAATGAAACATAATGACTATGTAATCTACAAATGTTAATACTCAAAATAGTTTTGTGAAAATTTTCCATCACCTAAGCAGAACATATAGACGAAGGAGATACTAAATATGAGGCTCCCATAATAGGTACAACTTAATCTCCACCCATCAATATCCCATTCTAGTAGTTTGAGTTAATTTGATTGTCCCTCTTTAATGCATCCATCACTACAACACATGAACTCTTGATGCCTAATATCTTCATATATTGAAAAGGCTTGGTTGATCCAATCCCTCTACTCTAGTACTTCTCACACAGATACATTGTCAATATATTGTGTGTAAATTTAAGATAATTTGTGATCCCATTTTTAGTATCATGAATTAAATATTCCCATCCATACCCACTTGGTTCTTTTTTATATAACTTTTCTTGATGAATGAAAATAGTGTATTCCTTTGTATAAAAGTATGAGCTCTGAAATATTCAATGATAATTGCATATTCTTGTGGCTTGGTTTTCAAGGCAAAGTCCAATGTTCACTCTAAACTTACTATGATCATCAATAACCACTTAGTGAATGCTAGTAGTCAACTAGTAAACCAACCACACTAGAATTTGAAACGAACAAGTCAAAATGAAAATTAAGTATGTTAACACAAGAGTTCAATAAGAACTTGAATTTGGTTACTCATGCATACTAGGGAGATATTTCCATTAAAGGAAATCATAACACAAGCAATAATACAACAAAGTATAAGTGATCTGAATGATGACGTTACCAAAGATGTAAGTGAAGGACTGGGAACTTTATGGTGATCATGGGAATGATAGATCTCAAACACAACATGATGATGTTGTTTAGAGAGGTAAATATCATTGTGGAGGGATGGATTTAGTTTCTAAATGGGTCTCAACTCAATCTACCGAGTTGGATGGGTTGTTTATCTCAGATACAGTGAGATTGATTAAATTCAGCTTATCAGGTTCATGAGGGTAGGAGAGGGAGGCGAAATAGAGATGGGAAGCTTAACAATCCTCCACAAGTAAAATATATGCTTGCATGTAAAGGTAAAGGGAATGCTAGGCGGGTAATTTGATGCAAAGAAAGGGTAAATTATGCATCCCTGAATGCACATCATGAGACTGTGTTTAAGATTCGCCATTCTAAAGCTGCGAAAAGACTAGAGTGTAAGCACAAGAGAGAAGCTAAACCAAAAGGTTATTTATTGATATGGAGTTATGTACTCTATGGTATGTACAAGTATTATTACACCAGAATGTCATGACTAATCATCAGCGGACTTATTTTACCAAGGTCCCTTAAGGTTGTGGTAAAAACTTAGCAGGAAGAATTAAACTGGAACATAAAATTTTAATTTGTTTTGTAGTGAACAGGTTAGGTGTGAATAGGTTAGGTAGGAGGCACCATCTAAGATCCTGACAAAAATATCAACATATTTTACTGAACAACTCTCTTTCACCAGGCTTCTTGATTGAGGCCTTAAATTTCGTTGAGGCTTGCTCACATTGCTTAGAAGAACATAATATGCCATCCTCAAAATCCTCCACCTCCTCAAGTTAAAAAATAATATTAGGGGAAGGAAAAATTACTTTGAATCCTAACACACCAATAGGATTTTTGCTACTTGTTTTTATCAAGAAATATAATTCTATTAATGAAACACGATGACTATGTAATCAACAAATGTTAATGCTCAAAATAGTTTTGTGAAAAATTTCCATCACCTAAGCAGAACATATAGACGAAGGAGATACTAAAGATGAGGCTCCCATAATAAGTAGAACTTAATCTCCACCCATCAATATCCCATTCTAGTAGTTTGAGTTAATTTGATTGTCCCTCTTTAATGCATCCATCACTACAACACATGAACTCTTGAAGCCTAATATCTTCATATATTGAAAAGGCTTGGTTGATCCAATCCCTCTACTCTATTACTTCTCACACAGATACATTGTCAATATATTGTGTGTAAACTTAAGATAATTTGTGATCCCATTTTTAGTATCATGAATTAAATATTCCCATCCATACCCACTTGGTTCTTTTTTATATAACTTTTCTTGATGAATGAAAATAGTGTATTCCTTTGTAGAAAAGTATGAGCTCTGAAATGTTCAATGATAATTGCATATTCTTGTGGCTTGGTTTTCAAGGCAAAGTCCAATGTTCACTCTAAACTAACTATGATCATCAATAACCACTTGGTGAATGCTAGTAGTCAACTAGTAAACCAACCACACTAGAATTTGAAACGAACAGGTCAAAATGAAAATTAAGCATGTTAACACAAGAGTTCAATAAGAACTTGAATTTGGTTACTCATGCATACCAGGGAGATATTTCCATTAAAGGAAATAATAACACAAGCAATAATACAACAAAGTATAAGTGATCTGAATGATGACATTACCAAAGATGTAAGTGTAGGACTGGGAAATTTATGGTGATCATGGGAATGATAGATCTCAAACACAACATGATGATGTTGTTTGGAGAGGTAAATATCATTGTGGAGGGATGGATTTAGTTTCTAAATGGGTCTCAACTCAATCTACCGAGTTGGATGGGTTGTTTATCTCAGATACAGTGAGATTGATTAAATTCAGCTTATCAGGTTCATGAGGGTAGGAGAGGGAGTTGAAATAGAGATGGGAAGCTTAACAGTCCTCCACAAGTAAAATATATGCTTGAATGTAAAGGTAAAGGGTTCATGATCATAGTTGGTTTTTGGTTCCTCCTGTTATGCCTTCATACCTAAGGAACAGATAAAAAAACCTAGTGCAAGGAGTCACAAATGTATCTTCTTTGGGTACTCACCCCTCCAAAGCATACCATCTCTATGATGAAGTGAATAAGAAGTTTATAATATCTAGAGATGTGATCTTTCTTGAATCTTCCAAGATTGACAATGTTGTTGAGTGGCAGCTTAATCATTTTGATAGATTCGAACATGCAAAGTATTTTCAAGATTATAATGATATTCCACATCTCCTTCTCTTAGCTCTATACTTTCTATGAAGAGCCTTGAATAAATCATGTTGAAGGAAATTCCTTGCCCTACTTTGTCACGAAAGAGCTAAGAGTCTGCTGTAGCAAGTAGCCAAATCTAACAAGAAGTGAGGGTACATGCAAGGTACAAAGCAAGAATTAATGCAAAGGAGTGTACTGACTATATACATATCATCAAACATCTTTCATCCCACTTAGGATGCCTTTCATCCTGCCTAGTTAGTCATAAGATCATGTTGATCACAACCTCCGTAGCTTAAATAAAAAAGTGGTAATTCTCTTCATCTTCTAAGATATCTAATAAACAAGTGAAAGGGAACAAGACACATAGAGGAAACACATGGAATGACTTTCAATTCTTTTACCTGTCTCTCCAAGAATGGGATTGTTTATTTTGTGGGGGTAGTCGACTAAGAATAATGTGATAACTTTTATTGACAAGATTTCTCGGACATCAATTCCTCTTTTGTCCCTTTCATATCTAGTGATCCTATTAGAGACAACTTTTCTATTAGAGACACGGTGGGGGATTTCAAGACAATATTTTAAGAGAAAAGAAATATTTTGTCTTTAAATTTTCAATACGAGGCGATAGTAAAAAAAGGTAAAGTTAAAAGAATAGGGGTCCGTCTACTAGCATTCACCAAGTGGTTGGTTTACCATGGTTGTGAAGTGATATTCAGCAAAGGAAAAGTGATCCTGAGACACATAGCCATGGGGCAGGTAAAGCAGATCAGGGTTCGTGTGAAGAACTTGTATAAGCTAGATGTCAAAGATTGTGCTGCATTAAACACTAAGGCAAAGAAAGTGCAGGTCGCAATGTCGATGAACTTTGGCACAAAATACTTGGTCATTTGCATCATGGTACCTCGAATATTATACAACAAATAACCAATGGCCTCCCTAAAGGAGCACTTAATCAGTAGGAGATATGTAAAGGATGTACGTTGTGGAAGTACATAAAATCCACTTTCCATGATCGGGACAACAAAGCACATGCAGTCCTAGAAAGGATCCACTATGATGTTTATGGACCTTTCCAAGATTGACAATGTTGTTGAGTGGCAGCGTAATCATTTGGATAAATTCGAACATGCAAAGTCTTTTCAAGAGTTTAATAATGATATTCCACATCTCGTTCTCTTAGCTCTATACTTTCTATGAAGAGCCTTGAAGAAATCAGGTTGAAGGAAATTCCTTCCCCTGCTTTGTCAGGAAAGAGCTAAGAGACTATTGGCCGCAAGTAGCCAAATCTGACAAGTAGTGAGGGTACATGCAAGATACAAAGCAAGGATTAATGCAAAGGAGTGTATTGAATATATACATATCATAAAACATCTTTCATCCCACTTAGGATGCCTTGCATCATGTCTGGTTAGTCATGAGATCATGTTGGTCACAACCTCTGTAGCTTAAAAAAACATTTGGTAATACTCTTCATCTTCCAAGATATGTAATAAACAAGTGAAAGGGAACAAGACACGTAGAGGAAACACATGGAATGACTTTCAGTTCTTGCAACCATGCATGTCATTGAAGACGGAATGATACGACAATGATAAGAAAAATTTTAAGCTATAGTAAGACATGTATTTCAAAAGATGTGCTTTGTTTTCCATACCTAGCCTCCAAAGGGTTATGCATCAGATGGAGTCTTCATGTGGTCTCAATATTCTATCATACCTTGGGTTCCTTGGTCTTCTTATTTTTCTCCTCAACTCCTTGAGAGTCATCTATCATGTCATCTTTCTTCGTGGCCCTTGAGAGACATAATTTTGTAGTTTCAGCGACCTGTCGTAGGATGAGGCCCTGGGAGGACACATTTACACAGTTTTAGGATGCAAGGCACTGCTATGGGAAGAGGCCCTGGGATGACACATCTACGCAATTTCAGGATGCAAGGCAAACTAGGTAGTTAAGGGACAAAACTACACAATTTCTAGAGACAGTGGGTTCCGACTGAGGGAAGGACATTGGAGGAAACCACTGCGCGGTTTCGAATGCTAAGGGAGGTTGGTATTTCTGTGCAATGCACAGTTCCAACAGGTAAGAGAAAAGCTTGAGGGTTACATATGTCAAGTGCGTAGTTTAGGAAAGTTGGATGAGGCTAGGTTGCTAAAGAAACTCCGCAATTTAGCTAAGTGTGGGATCAGTGGAACTGATGTGAACATTGATAAAA
Source organism: Pinus tabuliformis (assembly GCA_031772625.1). Classification (NCBI taxonomy): domain Eukaryota; kingdom Viridiplantae; phylum Streptophyta; class Pinopsida; order Pinales; family Pinaceae; genus Pinus; species Pinus tabuliformis. The sequence continues at coordinate 459,520,277 of CM062810.1, forward strand.
CTTAACTACAATCACACACTTGAAAACTTAGCGATACAACATAAACCATCCAGAATAGATAACACATATTTCGCTTAATGCAACAACCTTTATGGCAACTTACGGCAAGTGCAGCTCCGATGATAGACTTTGGGAGAATAAAGGCGACACTTGTGTAAGAGTGTGTGAAATGAGTGTGAAACATGTCTATGTGGTGAGGACAACCCATTCTCATAAATATTTCCCCTTGAAGCAAAACAAACCTCCCTTTTCATGATAAGCGATAACCCCCATGCGCAAAGATGACACATTCTATGAAAAGATTAAAGCATGAACGACTCGTAAAATCGAAAAGGGGAGCTTGAGATCATCACCTTACCAATAAGTGAATAAGGAACGATCAATCACAATATCCATAATAGGCTCCGAAATTTAAGTGCAGGCCAAAATTTTGGAGGGTGTTGCACTCGCTACAACAAAGCCTTCACCTTCTTGCTAGCTTCTTTTTCAACCAGTGTCTTGAATTCTACAAACTTGGAGAATGTCTCATCATTCTTCCACATTAAGAAGATCCAACACTTCTATGAGAATTCATCAATAAAAATGACAAAATATTTGTATCTCACAGTGTAGGTTGTCCAAAAAGGTCCATAAACATCATAGTGGATCTTTTCTAACACTACATATGCTTTGTTGTCCTGATCATGGGATGCATATTTTATGTACTTCCGCAACGTACATATAAACATCATAGTGGATCCTTTCTAGGACTACATGTGCTTTGTTGTCTCGATCATGGAATGCAGATTTTATGTACTTCCATAACGTACATCCTTTACATATATCTTACTACTTAAGTGCTCCTTTAGGGAGGCCAGTGGTTATTTTTTGTATAATATTCGAGGTACTAGGATGCAAATGACCAAGTATTTTGTGCCAAAGTTCAAACATCACAACCTGCACTTTCTCCGCCTTAGTGTTGAATGCAGCACAGTGTTGCAGATCTAGCTTAAACAGGTTCTTCACATGAACCCTGATCTGTGTCACCTGCTCCGTGGCTATGTATCTCAAGATCACTTTTCCTTTGTTGAATATCACTTCACAACCATGGTAAACCAACCACTTGGTGAATGCTAGTAGACGGACCCCTAGCGCCTCGTATCCATGTTCAATTCAAAATCGACCTATCAAACAGGGCAGGTTGAAGTGATACAATTATTATTATTTATCTGATCTGCCGAAATCCTTATGCTACGCAATGTTGGAGGGGAGAGCAATGCTGGACTGGGAGGGCATGGCCAATACGTTACGTAATCAAATATTCTGCCTATCTCCCGGAGAACTTGTAGCTCATCGCGAAGAGCCTCGTTCGTCGTCCGTAACTCACGATGAGCGCGTGATAATTCTTCTATGTTTTGTTCGTCCCCCGCTTCTTATGTGGGCAGACTATCGTCAAATTCTTCTATCTCACCATCATTGGCCATCTCAATTACCTCTTCTCGAGTGTGGGCTCTGCCATGCGAATTTTCAAAGGCTTGAATTGCGTGGTCAAATCTTCGAATACTTCCAATGAAATCTCGTAGCTCACGGTTAATTTCTTGCTCCACTGCAATGTAAGAGCGTAGAATTTGTTGGGTCTCAATAACTTCGTCTATAGTCACCTGATCCTGTGGAACAAGAGGCAATGCATCCTCTACTACAATATGTCCTCTCGCCACGAATTTGTTCCATGTGGTGCTCTTCTGGATGAGTTACATTGCCATTGGGTGGTGGTGGGGAGGAATTGGATGTTGCACCATTCTCACTTCTGCTCTCTCGTTCTAAGCCTCTTTCCATTTCGATTTCTCAAAACTAGTATCGATGGTCAAACCGAATCGGATTAGATTGGCTATCACAGATGTATAATAATTCGTTCGATAAATCTTTGGCTCCCCGAAAAGCAAACAGAAAACAACCCAAGATATTCTCACTTAGAAGATGCGTTTCATTTATACTAGTATTGTTACCATAGTATCATCTTAATGTGCCGACATTATCCTCGTCATATGAAAACGTTACCGATGATTATAACATGAAGTATCCTTTATTGCATCCAAAGTTACGTATATTTACATTCTCCGTTGGATGGAGCTTAATTTAAGCTCCAGTGTGGAAAATTTCTTTGGATTAAAAAGAAATTATACTTCTATTTATTTGGCTAACTGAAATTTTCATATGATACATTTTTTCTATATAGATTTTGGTTTATTAAGAAACTAATTAATTTTTTATTATATTATTAATTTATTTACATGAACTCGTTATCAATAAATTTAACTTGAAAATTAATTTTAAAAATAAAAAACTCAAAATAATCCCACTTTGGTTATCATCAATGAAAGGTAAGCCATTATTAAGAAAGAAAGGTGATAGTTGTGCAAGGTGGAGGAACGCACCTCCTCCCACGTGGTGATTGAATTTGACTTGCGGTGATGCATACGAGAATAGTTTCATAAGGAAGTTGATTTTAGCACAGAGAAAAAGATCGACAATTTTATCATTTATGGATCATAATTGTACAAGAGGTACACAAGACAAGGAAACTTATGTGTCAAGGAAAGGGGCACAAGTCTAGTGAATTGGTATTTTTCAATGGAACCTCGTAAGGAAACTACATGTATCTTGGTTACATTGCTATTTTTGGCTGGCTTTCTTTTTGGTCTTTCGAGCTTTTCAAACATATGGAAGAAAACATTCTTCCGTGTTTGAAGTAAAATATTAGCTTTGAAAAGGAAGTGTCATAATTTTTGGACCAACAAATAGTAGTAGTAGTTATTTTTAAGGTGTTTGCGATATTTTTTTCAATATTCAATATAATTAAGAATATATAATGTTTGAAGGCTAATATTGATATTATGACGTTAAATTCTAATATATGATGTAATATTTATTTATTTAATAATAATAATAATAGATTTGAAAAAAGGGACAACCATCACATTATGATGCTTTAAAGAGGGGGAAAACTTGACTTAAGATGAAAAATATACCTTTGGTGAATATTTTCCTTTGATGTGATGATTAGTCATTACAAGAAGCTGAAAGGTTGGGTTGTGATTATAAAAATAAGAGGGAGGAGCAATCAAAGGGTTCTCCTTCTTGGTTCTTCTAGTTTTCCTAGCCCCTCTCTCTCTCTCTTAGAAAATTCGAATTGCAAAAATGATTGGTGACAAAACTTAGAGAGATTCTTGCTTTATGACTAGTTAAGAGCTATGACTGGAAATTTATATGACAGGAAATGAATGTGTTGCAACACTTTTTCTTTGGATTAGATGGTTCTAAAGACTAGGAATGGTCTTGGTTGTGTGTGGCACATAAGACACTGGAGAGGAGAGGGATGAGTGACTGTAAATATTAGAGAAAGACTCCCTTATGCTATGTAGACTTGCCTCATATTTTTGTGAATATGAACCTGGTCAGAGATGGAAAGGTTGATCACTATGTTTTTCTTTGTGTGTGTGTAAAAGAAAACGACCTTCACTTCTTATGTTAAAATTTGATCTAAATCTAAATGTGTGAAAGACTCTTGAGTTAATCTCTCCTTAAGGCATCAACATTTGGCACAAGGGTAGCTAGCTATGAGAAAAATTGCAACATAAATGAGCCTATGGTTAGGATAAACATGACTCACCTTACTTTAATTTCTAGTATTTGTTTTTGCATGCATAAATATTTATTTGCGTGTTAATGATATTTCTAGCACATATTGTTTAGTAACATGCATGATTATTTAATTTATGTTTTCAACAAATTTATATGTGCATGCATTTATCTTTTAGTAAACTTATCATGGTTGTAGTTGTTATACTCATTCGCTGTAGTTTTTTTATATGTAATAAAATTTGTAACAACTCTAGTTGAGGAAGATAGGCTTCTTAATTTTTTCTTTAAACAAGTCATGGTGCCATTTCTTCTATAATGTGTCTTCTAAGAAATTTTAGAAGCTAAAACTTTGACCATATTGAGGGGAAATTTGACTAATCATTTGGTCCAACTTTCAAATCTTGGGTTTCGATATTTTAAGAGATATGATCATAGGAATTCAAACTTCCTAAATGCTCCTAAATCTTGCATCAAATAGGTCATATTGGCATTTCTTCTATAACTTTTCATCTAGTAAGTTTCAAAAGTTGAAACGTGGACCATAGTGAGGGGAACTCCCATCGATAATCTAATTTAGGTTTTAGAACTTGGACTACTATTTAGAAGATATTTCATGAGAAATTTTCTATATTTGTTTGCATGCAAAATGCTTTAAGAAATGCATAAATAGTTTAATGATTTATTGCATACAAACTATTTGATGAAATGAGCCTATGAAAATGTTTTTTGTGGGTGAGGATAGTATTGTTGTGTGACAATACTATTGTAGCTAATATGTGACTATTTACATGCAAAGCATTTATATGAATGTGTTAAAAGTGCTATTACAATTTGCATACAAACTATATGATAAAATACGTCAAAGACCTAAATCAAAAGTTGCATGATTAAGTGGTATATTTCAGTTAGTATATTATAAGTGGAATTAAAGTAATGTTTTTTTTATTATCTAAATTCATATAAAATGTTTGACAAAATGCCTACAAGAAACATACTACTTAATTTGTTGTATACAAAGTATTTGAAAAAATTACATGTAAAGTGTTTGGTAAAATATATGAAAGATAATCAAATTTTTGCAAGTGTGGTTAGGATAAATTTAGTAGGGATATGTGATAAAGTGATATCAAAGCTTATTTTCAAGCTAATTAAAAAAAAAAAGGAAATTTTGGATACCTTGTAACCTCCGTAAGTTATTGATGAAAATGGTTGTGTAAAAGCGTTATCATAGCATGTACAACATTATACTTTGATGGGCTCAACAACAAATGAAATTGGAGCTCTAATACTATGTTACAAGTGATATATTTCTAAAATTCAGCATTGGGAATTTAAGTTTTAAATTACTATTTATGCATACATGTGTACTTATGTGCAACAAATAAACATACAAGATAAATATGCACCATATTCACTAACTTCCCTAGAGCCATGCAACATAATTCTAAAAGTTTATGGCCAAGTGATATTGCCATAACTATAAAATATATATCTATATATATATATGAACATACTTCTTACCCGGTTTAACAATTTTCTTGAATGTTTTGAGAAATGGTCATACAATGATGAATAGTACCATAGTCATGATAAAAATGCAAGAGATGAAATGGTTCAAAGATGTATATCCATATATAATATATATTAAATAATGATATAAAGATGTATGTCCATAGATATTAAATAACAATATAAAAAAGGCATGAAATTATGCTAAATGCATACAGCACTGGATGTGCATACATAAAGAGTCGGACTAGTCTATCTTCGTAACATGATTCATATAACATTAATAATGATGGAAACTTCTGGTAAACATGTAACCATTGTCTATCTCATCATCATTGACGACCTATATCTCAGCGTCATTGACTACTTTTATCCCATCATCATCATTTTCTATCTCATAATCATTCGCTAGGTTAATAGCCTCCTCTCCATCGGCGCTCGGCCATGTGAATATCAAAATGTTTGAATTGCGTATTCAAATCTTGTAAGTCTCCCAATTAAATCTCATAGCTCACGGTTACTTTCTTTTTCAACTGCAATGTAATTGTGTAAAATTTCTTGTCTCAGTAGCTTCTACTCTAGCCACCTGATTCTCAGGGGCAAAGGTAATGCATCCTCTACTACAGTATCTTCTGTCCCACCATAAATTTCTTCCATTTGATTATCAAAGAACGCTCATTCGGATGAGGTACATTACCATGGGATGGTGAGGAGGAATTTGATCTTGGACCACTCTAACCGCTCTGTCATTCCGAGCCTTTTTCCATTTGGATGTATGATAAATAAAATGGATGGCCAAGCCAAATCAGATTAGATTGGCGATCGAAGATGTGTAATGATTCGTTGGGTAAATTGTTTATCGATGAAATGAAAACGTCAAAAATCACAACATGTTCTCATTGTAAAGCCACTGCAAAAGGAGTCCACTTTGAATGAAGCGTTTCTTTATACTAGTATTATTACGATAGAGTCATCTTAATATTCATGTACTAACTACCAACATCATTGCTCTTATGTGAAAACGTAATCGGTTATCATAACATGAAGTATCCTTTATTGCATCCAAAGTAAGTTATTTAGATGTACAATCTCGATTAGATTAGATAGTAGTGAACTTAATCTCTATAGTGGAAAATTTTCTCAAAATTTTAGAAATTGGACTAAAATTATAGTTTTATTGGGTTGATGAAAATTTTAATATTGAATTTCTTTTCAATAAATTTTTGTTCAATAATAAATTATTATTATTTCAATTCTTTTTACTAATTAACTAATCTTATTTACTTATTAAAAATTAAAATTAAAATTAAAATTTTTAAAATAACATTATTTTAATTTATTATTAATGAAGGGACAAGTATTTATTAAGATATGATAGTAGCTATTTAGAGATGTGAAAGTCTTGGGATGTGGAGCAATGGAACTCCTTCCGAATGGAAATTTAATTTAATTTGGGCTAATGCACATCAGGGAAGTTTCATAAGGATATTGGTTTTTTTAGGGAGAAAAAGGTCAATGACCTTACTATTTGTGAATTATCATTTGTGTCAAGGGTAAAATGGACAAGGAAATTTTCATGTTGAGGAAAGGGACACAAGTTTGTTGAATTAATATATTCTAGTGGAACTACATAAGGAAATTTTATGTATGTTGGTTTCATTTCTTTTTTAGTATTTGTTTTGGATAAATTTTTTGTCTTCGAATCTTTATGTTGTAAGGTGTTCCCCTTTAAAAACAACTTCTTCAGCTACCACTCTATACCTGTATGCACCATTGGATCAAATGTTAGACGATTGAAAATTTGTATATCATCATATTAATAATTAGTAATTAAGACAAAAACTAATAGTTAAGGGCTTAAAAATAATGTACACCATCTGATTAATAATTAATAATTAAGACAAAAGCTAATAATTAAGTGCTTAAAAATAATAATAGTTATGACAAGAAATTGTATACAATCAGTTAGAGAAAAATTTGTATACAACCCTTCCTTTGTTCCTTCTTCGCTTTCATTGCTTCCGGGGGATTTGGCCTTAGCAGAACAATGTTGCCTTTCATTTATAACCGCCCATCATGGTGTCCTCCAGGAATTGAGTAAATTTTTAATCTGTCTTGCCAACATGCTCCTCATAAAATAACAGGGAAGTCGTTTAGCACTCAGCAACATTCTTCCTATTCTATGTTTCATAATCGTTGTATACCATTTTCATATTTTTTTGCTTGTGGAATCTAATATTTAATTGTATAATCTTTGTATGACATTTTTTTCTTGTGGAATTTAATCTTTAATTATATAGATTGGATGTTCCCTTTATCGTGATCGAATCCCATGGATTTTATGGAATGCATGAATGTTGTACATCTAATGGGCAAAGCCTGCATACATGAAGCCTGCCTAAAGAATCTGAGATTGTTCTACACTCCTTGGCGCTGAATTGGGCAAATGTTGTGGACACAAAGCTTCTAGAAATCATGTATTTTGTTTTTAAATTGGTATCAAAGCCTTCGGAAGTGTGGAAGTGGTGCTCAATAATATTGATTTCATCATGCTAGAGAAAGCTATAGTTTTGTTTGCATATGCATTGCTTTGCAAGGAGAAGTTTTTACTTAGGCTTGGCTACATGTCGAGCATATGGTGCATAAATCTGTTGCATAGTGAAGCTGTGAATTGTGAGCAGTTGAGGCCATCCAGAAATTGTCTCGCGTGGAGGACAAGGGCATAAAGGAGCTCGATATCTCGTGCATAATAGAGAAGTTGTATTCTCGATTAGGAAAATTTCTTTCAAAAGGAGTAATTTACGGTGTGATGATAACATGTGAGAAATTTTCTCACTATTTTCTTTTCATTTTAGGTCTTGAATCTACATAGAAAAGAGCCACAAATTGTTCATTGCCTTTGTAGATTTCTTGATCTCTTCAACACAGATACCCATTTGCATGTGTTATGTGGCCAACATTAGAGATCCAAAGTTGGGGTGTAGGAGGAGAGAGCCTGACATTATATTATAGAGTGCTTGTGCATGCGCAAGAGCCTATAGAGAGAAGGCCTTTGTGTAGTGGAATTGTGTATCATGGAGGTGTAAGTTTTCTATATTGACAACCTGTGGAGCGACTGCAAGGCATTGAGAGTTATGTGAGCATTGAAATGTGCATTAGTCTAGCTTGAGAACCATGAGTATATTCGCAGGTTGCAGGGGGTTGATATGTTTACTAGTACATTGGTGCCAGCCTATAGAAGGCTACCACCTTCACTTTTTCTCCAGGGACCACGTTTCATAAATTTTCATACTAGATACTCATGGTACACATCAACACAATATGTAGGCCATGTTTCATCAAATTTTCAGACTAGACCCATTAGTAACATTGAAGCTCAAAATCAATCACCACTGCAGTACAACCATTAAATACAATTGCATCAACCAATCACTAAAATCCATCAACTTTGAAGCAAAATATAATTAATCAATTTGAACAGTAAGATCATTGTCACTAGAACACGGTGCTGAAACTAGAACACTGCATCAACAACCAAAACCAACTACAACCTCAAAAATCATATGTCAAAATCTATACACTACTTCAATGAGGACAACCTATGTGTATACGTTACTTTCTGTAACCCAACCTGCGTATACCTCTAAATATATTGAATCATAAGACTTTTGAACCAAAAAATATACTAACCAAATACATTTTGTCATAGCAGCAAAGATCACCCTTCTTACTCAATCAATCAGTCAACCAGACCCAATCTCCTTATATAATCAGTTTAACGTCAGATCTAACGAAGACATCATTGAAAAACAATAGTAAAACAGCAGCATTGATCAAATAGATCAGTCATTTTTGAAAAATAAGCCCTTCCTCTGCATACGCTACTTGGACGTGTCAAATCCGCGTGTATACGCGCCTTCACCAAGGTGAACTGACGTATAAATCTGCAAATAATGACTTATAACTTTGTATCTTTTCAAGACTTCATATACACCTAGATCATAGCATTTAAAGGATAAAACATGTGTTAGCACTTAGATCTAGCCGATTCATTATTAGATCATAGAATGATAAGTCATTTCAGGTCTCATGATCCTGATCCAAATTGTACCTAAGGGTGCACAAGACGTTTCAGATCTATATCATAACCATAGCCCTTACAACACAAAATATACTTCAGATAGAAGTATTCATGAAAAACCATTTCACTTGCCATCAAGGACAACACATGTACCATACTGCTAACAAACCATTTGAGTTTGAACAACTCAACAAGCGAGGTTGTCCTCGCTCCAACAATGCATCGTATTCCAGGTTTGTTGTGATACATTTGTTTTCAATTTGATTTTAATATTTATTAGTGTATTACATGTGTTTAATGTATTTTTGTTTTGTTGAATATGTTCATGTATGTTTGATAGGTTGTGAGGATAAGTTTATTGATTTGGGAAATTTGTCTGAATTGTCATTTAAGGTTAGTAAATAACTCCATGCATTTACACTCAGTCTTTTAATACATCAATTATTTTGTATGTTATGGAAGATAGCTTTCATGTGGTTGTTCCATACTTGCATTATGTTTGCATACATTGGTGTCTAATCATGAATTTGATATATAAATTGGAATTAAATCAACGGAAATGTAAAAAAATTTGTAACGGAAATGCAACGAAATTATAACAAAACATGTAAACACAATTTTACAAGTTTTTTATAACTTCTCAATGCTATTGGTGATATATTATTTGAAAATAATATATGATACAACATCAAAGATTATGTGTTTGTTGACTATGATTTCTCACGCCAATGGCAATGAATGTCAGCAACGGTGAGTCAATGTGTCAGCAACAATGACCCAATGTGTCAGCAATAGTGAATCATTGTGTCAACAATGGTGATCCAATGTTTCAGCAACAGTGAGTCAATGTGTCAGTAATGGTGAGCAGGAGAGTGTCAGCTACAGTGAGGGAATGAATATCAGCAAGAAGACAGAGGTACTCTGAATATGAAGATGAAGGGGAATTTTCATGAATATTGCTGATGCAATAATCATTATATCCTACTTCACCAGGATGAAGATACCCTCTTGTTTCCATAATAACATTTCAGCATTCAAACTCTTCTTTTTTTCTTAGGGTAGAGGACTTTTTATATATCCTTGTTGGTAGCTAGATCATTGGATAGTGAAATCTACGACTGATCCAATTATTGCCACAATGTTCCATGGAAATAATATATTGATCATCCCTTCTATCTTTAAGTTTAGGTAGTTAAATGGATAGACTTTATTTCGGGTTTGTTTTCCTCAGGCATCCCACCTTTCTTTACATCCTTCTTATGCGGTAGTCTCCAATATTTGAACCTGGGTTGCGCAATATGTAATGGTATGTTGTTTTTTCCGGGTGATATTCTCTGCTTCCTCTAACAAACTGGCCAATTTTTGATGTTCTTTTATCACCTCTTTAGGTATTTCATATTCTCCTCTAACCCACAGAATGCTCTCGGAATTATGTTTAAAAATTTTAAGAGCTTCCACCCAACTGGCCTAATTTCTCAAATACGATATAAAGGCTCTCAATTGGACATCCCCTACATAAGGGTTGGGATTCCATTTTTTGTCAAAAGACAACAAAAAATTATGTTGGTACAATTCACAGAGCAAGTCTTTTTCTAGATTCATACAGGCCCTGTATGCTTCTATGAAACCATTTATGTATTCAACCTGGAAAGGCTTATTGTTGATGATAACATTCTTTTTAAACATCAACAATCTTTTTGCCAAGTACATGTTGTAATTGGTTGAAGGATCCCTACAACTAAGCACACCATCCATTATCTATCCGAGTTGTTTCTTATCATTCTCCATCTTGGACAACTTGCTTTGGAGCTCATCCACTATGTTTTTATGTTTTCCATCAACTTTGTTAATATATGCTTCCCAAGTCTTACAAAGGTCACGAATTAAGTTTTTGTGCAAATGGAAAGGTATTAGTTTTCCCTTGTAAGAGGGTGTACACATGGCTAATTTATCCTTTGGTTCCTCGTCCTTTGTCTGGACAATAATGTCTTTGGATAGTTTGATCTCTAGATCCTAATTCTCTGTTTGAACAACAATGTTTATGGTCAGTTTCATCTATGGTTCCTAATCCTCTGTTTGGACTGTTATCACAAAATCATGTCCCTGATAGGCTGCTGATCAGGAAGACTTTGAGTAACTATTTCAAACTAAACTTTTGGCTGAGGCTTAGCCTCCTCAGCCTGAGAGGGCTCTCTCAAAGGGTTAAAGATTTTGATTAAAGAATAAGATAGATGGCTAACTCTATGGTTTGTGGTTGTATATGTTTATAGGTTGAAAGATGAAGGTTGGCTACCATTGGGCTATGGAGTCAAAGTATGTTCAGTACCACAGCAAGATCAGCTTTAACATGAAGTCAGGGCATAGAGAGTTTTTATACATCAACAAAACAAAGATACAATGCAAGGAAACACAGTTTATAAATACATGAAGGAAGTTAGAGCATCATTGATGAATTCTAAGTAACATGTATTCATACCACTGCAAGTAAGTGAAAGAGGAAAGCCATGAGACAATAGGACATTAAAAACCCTCTTTGAATCCTGAGTAATGAAGCCAAAACATTCTACCTAGCATGGAAGTCAAGGCATTATAGAGTTCAAGTGCAGAAATGCAAATATAAAACAGTGAAACACAATTAGTTTATCTATGAAGGAAGTCAGAGCATCATTGATGAATTCTGAGTATCATAAGTAAACCTCACTGCAATGTAAGTATTGGAAGATGCCATCAAAACAAGAACATACAAGAACTCTTCATGAATCTTGAGTTGTCTAAGTAGAAATTCTGCATTAGGTTAAAAATATACACAGTCTGCACATAGAGCAGCAATTGAGCCAAAAAGTCTCCAACCCTTTGCTAATTCAACCTCTTGCTCTATATAAAGCATTTACAATTAGGATTCCATCATCCCTCCTCAAGAGAATTCGAATTTGCCATCAGTGACACCTATTCTAACCATAAAACAAACCATTAAATGTATTTGACACCTAACTAGTAGTCCTAGAGACCTAATACAACTAGGAGTGTAACTCCTTATTATGACTAAAACAACCTTATCTAGACATTTGAAGCATTCTTTGACACCTAACACTCCATGAAGTCGAATTTGATGAAGCCTCCCACGTGGTCACCCAACTGCTGATGACAAACCCTAGAATTTAGGGAACATGTTTCCCTGTTTTTAGGGTTAGATCCTTGAAAATTGCAGAGCCTTTATATCTTCATCCATGACACATTTTACGAAACTGAAGGAGGTTTTTGTAGCCCATGATGTCTAGAACAAAAACCTCTCCTGGTTTTTTAAAATATTTCTCCAGCTGTCCAGAACCTGTCCTTGAAAAACACGTGGCAAACAGGGAAAAATCCGTTTTCTGAAATTAGGGTCTCAATGAAAGCTTCTTATCTCCCAACTGAAAACACATACGAATAAAGTGAGATAGGTTATTGTAGCGGGACATATTATGAAGAGAAACCTCCTTCATAATTCCAAGATAGCCTTTCATGTGACCAGAAACTGATTTTGAAAAACACTACTAAAACTAGTAGACAAAGCTTGACTTTCTGCAGTTTCGTAGCGCAAGTTTAACCATAAATTACTCCCACCTCAGAACGAATTTGAAGAAACGGAAAGAGGTTTTTGTAGTGCAGCATGTTAGGAAGAAAAGCCTCTTTCAGTTTACAAAATTAAGTTCTCAGCTGCTCAAGAAAGCTTTTAGAAATTGACTAGTAAAAGCAGAAAACAGAGTTTCTTCAGCTGAAACAGGCTGCTACAGGGGTTTCGCAGCGCGCTGCGAAAACACTGATTTCGTAGCGCAAAACAGGATTTTTACACTGTCTGCGCTACGAAAATGTGGATTCGTAGCTAGTTTCAAAATTTCTCCTTATCCTCCTCAAAGCTCTGTCTTTCTTCTTGACTGCTGGCTGCCTTGTTTCTGTCATTCTTGTACATTGGTGATGGTTGTACTGATGATGATATTTTCCTTTCTTTTGACATTTTCTCCTTTGAAATTTCTTTAGACAAAACAACTTGGAAGAAAATACCTTGCTTAATTGAGGAGCTGCCTTGCTTGAATTTGATGAAGATTTCTACTCTCCTTTTCCTTTGAAATATTTTCAGTGATAACAGTGGCTCCACTTGGGATAGTGTGCCCTTGTGGTACACTAAGAACCTGCAGTTCCAATGCCTTATCCTCTTATCATGAACAAAAATTTATTTGACAAACATCTTCTTTAAGTTCCTTGGGCCTTTACCTCAGGTTTAAGCTTGATGATCACTGTAGGAGAAAGAAGTCTATATCTACTGAAAAATAAAAATGCTCAGTCACCTTGAGCTTATTTTCACTTTCCTACCTACCTACCCTATCAGCTGCAAGCTCCACTTGTAGCTCAAGGAACATGAAACTTCCAATAAATCCAGTCATCAATCTGATCTGAAACTTGGATCTCCTTACTGTGCTTGAAGCATAAATAAACCAGATACTGAACTAACCAAGGAAGCATGAGGTGAAACTGTTCTTCAAGATGAACATATAATTGGAAGCCTGAACAGTAAATCTTTTCCATGTATTCAGCTATAGGGTCAAAAAACACATGGTTAGTTTGATGATTCTCATAACATTTTATATCTTCTAACAACTTATCCTCAACCACACAAAATTCCTTTGATGTGCTATCCAACTGCCTTTCTGCATGATGCCCACAAACAATGGAATTTTCCTCATTATAAAGATCATTCTTTGATGCAAGCTGCTGCAAGGAATCACAAAAATGAACAACCTTTTCCTCTGCCTGAGGGTCATAAAAAATTTCTTCCAACATTTCTTCTTGCTGTGTGTAATCATTTTCATCTTCATTATGATTCAAAGACTGAGAAGTCTGCTGCATCTCTACATCAATCTCAGAGGATGTAATATGATTTTCATAAGTAAACCCCTGCTGATCTTCATGCTGCATTTCATGAGATGTTGTACTTTCTTCTTGGTGCTGAAATGCATTGTTATGAAGAGCCTCTAAAATTTCTTCATCCATAAATTCATCATCATCATAACAATCCTCCAAGTACTGAATAAGACTTAAAGAATGTCTACAACAATCTTTGAGCAACAATAAGGAAGGATGACACTCCTTATACATGTCATAGAAGACATCATGGAAATCAGCAAGAGAAGATAATGAACCATTTTCCAAACTTTTATACCAAGACCATGCTTTTCCTTCTAAAGTGGCCATAAACATCCTCATGAGACAATCCTCAGGAAAGTGAACCTTAAGACTGCGTACATGCATATGAAACCTAACCAAATGAAGAGCAGCATTGTCTTTCTTTTCATCTTTGAATATCGGAAGATCCTCTAACCAATCAACCTTTGGCATAGGATTTGGAAAACCAGGGATATGAGACCGATTCATAGGAGCATACCTGGCATTCATTCTTGTAGTGGAACTCATTTTGAAACTTCATCAAGCTACTAATCTTCTAGCAGTGGAGTCACCTTACAATTTCTTATTCAATGTGTGGAGTTGCCAAGGTAGTTTTGCAGCCTCAAAGATGTCTGAGCTCCTGCTACCTTCAGAAGTTCAACCATTGATTTCGGGAATGAATAGACTTCAGGCTCCCGGCAGACGCACCAAAATGTTATCACAAAATCATGTCCCTGATAGGCTGCTGATCAGGAAGACTTTGAGTAACTATTTCAAACCAAACTTTTGGCTGAGGCTTAGCCTCCTCAGCCTGAGAGGGCTCTCTCAAAGGGTTAAAGATTTTGATTAAAGAATAAGATAGATGGCTAACTCTATGGTTTGTGGTTGTATATGTTTATAGGTTGAAAGATGAAGGTTGGCTACCATTGGGCTATGGAGTCAAAGTATGTTCAGTACCACAGCAAGATCAGCTTTAACATGAAGTCAGGGCATAGAGAGTTTTTATACATCAACAAAACAAAGATACAATGCAAGGAAACACAGTTTATAAATACATGAAGGAAGTTAGAGCACCATTGATGAATTCTAAGTAACATGTATTCATACCACTGCAATTAAGTGAAAGAGGAAAGCCATGAGACAATAGGACATTAAAAACCCTCTTTGAATCCTGAGTAATGAAGCCAAAACATTCTACCTAGCATGGAAGTCAAGGCATTATAGAGTTCAAGTGCAGAAATGCAAATATAAAACAGTGAAACACAATTAGTTTATCTATGAAGGAAGTCAGAGCATCATTGATGAATTCTGAGTATCATAAGTAAACCTCACTGCAATGTAAGTATTGGAAGATGCCATCAAAACAAGAACATACAAGAACTCTTCATGAATCTTGAGTTGTCTAAGTAGAAATTCTGCATTAGGTTAAAAATATACACAGTCTGCACATAGAGCAGCAATTGAGCCAAAAAGTCTCCAACCCTTTGCTAATTCAACCTCTTGCTCTATATAAAGCATTTACAATTAGGATTCCATCATCCCTCCTCAAGAGAATTCGAATTTGCCATCAGTGACACCTATTCTAACCATAAAACAAACCATTAAATGTATTTGACACCTAACTAGTAGTCCTAGAGACCTAATACAACTAGGAGTGTAACTCCTTATTATGACTAAAACAACCTTATCTAGACATTTGAAGCATTCTTTGACACCTAACACTCCATGAAGTCGAATTTGATGAAGCCTCCCACGTGGTCACCCAACTGCTGATGACAAACCCTAGAATTTAGGGAACATGTTTCCCTGTTTTTAGGGTTAGATCCTTGAAAATTGCAGAGCCTTTATATCTTCATCCATGACACATTTTACGAAACTGAAGGAGGTTTTTGTAGCCCATGATGTCTAGAACAAAAACCTCTCCTGGGTTTTTAAAATATTTCTCCAGCTGTCCAGAACCTGTCCTTGAAAAACACGTGGCAAACAGGGAAAAATCCGTTTTCTGAAATTAGGGTCTCAATGAAAGCTTCTTATCTCCCAAATGAAAACACATACGAATAAAGTGAGATAGGTTATTGTAGATGGACATGTTATGAAGAGAAACCTCCTTCAGAATTCCAAGATAGCCTTTCATGTGACCAGAAACTGATTTTGAAAAACACTACTAAAACCAGTAGACAAAGCTTGACTTTCTGCAGTTTCGTAGCGCAAGTTTAACCATAAATTACTCCCACCTCAGAACGAATTTGAAGAAACGGAAAGAGGTTTTTGTAGTGCAGCATGTTAGGAAGAAAAGCCTCTTTCAGTTTTCAAAATTAAGTTCTCAGCTGCTCAGGAAAGCTTTTAGAAATTGACTAGTAAAAGCAGAAAACAAAGTTTCTTCAGCTGAAACAGGCTGCTACAGGGGTTTCGCAGCGCGCTGCGAAAACACTGATTTCGTAGCGCAAAACAGGATTTTTACACTGTCTGCGCTACGAAAACGTGGATTCGTAGCTAGTTTCAAAATTTCTCCTTATCCTCCTCAAAGCTCTGTCTTTCTTCTTGACTGCTGGCTGCCTTGTTTCTGTCATTCTTGTACATTGGTGATGGTTGTACTGATGATGATATTTTCCTTTCTTTTGACATTTTCTCCTTTGAAATTTCTTTAGACAAAACAACTTGGAAGAAAATACCTTGCTTAATTGAGGAGCTGCCTTGCTTGAATTTGATGAAGATTTCTGCTCTCCTTTTCCTTTGAAATATTTTCAGTGATAACATGGACAATTGTTTCTTTTTTTGGTTTCATCTTTGGTTCATGTTCCTCTGTTTGTACACTTGTTTCTTTTTCTGTTTCATCTCTTATTCTTGTTCCTTTGTTTGCACAACTATTCCTTTTGCCAATTTCATCTCTAGTTTCTGGTCCTCCGTTTTCACAACAATTTCATCAATTTGTTTTTTTCCAAGAAGTATATTTTCTTGGACCCCTAGAGAAGGTATATCTATGAAACCAATGGGTAGATATTCTGTAACTTGGGACAAGCAATTTAATCTTTAAAAACTTTATTTTTGTCTGAGCTCATCTGTTAGGGTTTTCACTTTGTTTTGTAGTTGTTTGTTTCTAATCTAGAGAATCCTATTCTTACTTAACAAATGAAATATATAGAGGAAGATTTGAAGGGGTAGTTACTATTTCAACATGCTTCTTTATCAATTCTGGTGGTGTAATTGTCTATTCTAGTTGTGCAGTTTTCGACTTTGGTGCATTTCTCAATTCTGGTGGTGCAATTGTCAATTTTGGTGCAGTGGTCAATTATGGTGGTGTAGTTGTCAATTCTGGTGGTGAAGTTTCTTAGGGAGTTATTGCTTGGCCCTCCTCATCATCCCCATACAAAATTGAAATTGAGGCAAGGCCATATGTTTTGTACCATTAGGCTACTCCTTGTATCTACTCATAGTCGGAATCAGGAGAGGGAACCTTCTCAGCTTGTTCTTTTGTCTCAGCAAGGTGGCCTAATCCTTGTTCCAAGAATCCTTGTTGCAGGCTTCCTTTCTCCATGACTCCTTCTTCCATAAATATATCATGTGGATTCTCTTTCTCTTTGTCTTTCTCTTCTGTTGTTTCTTCTCTAACAATGGGGAGGGTTTCAGGAACTGGAGCAGGAAAACATCGCTTTGTCCTCTTTTACTTGGCTTTTGGCACCACTACCAGGCACTTCTTGTATCCTCTCAATCTTCCGGTAGCAGGTTTACTACCCAATATTTCTACTCCATCATCATTATCTTATTTGTCTCCTTTTTGTGGGGGTTTACCAGCAAAAGCCTTAGAAACCCTCGTAGTTTGAACACTTGATGGCTCAGTTGCCATAGGGAAAGGTTCTAGCGAATTTCTACATCTAGGATGTCAAGGGGAGGAGTTGCAGCTGCTAGGACATCCTCTGGCATGGTAGCAGCTACTAGGGCATCCTCTGGCAGGGTAGCAACTTCAGCATGCAGTGGCCTTCCAACTAGTTCATCCCAAGTTTTCCCTACCCCTTGCAATGCACTAACTACCAAAATTTTAATGAGGCAATGGTGGGAATCGATTTCAAATGGCTGCTTTGATTTCTGCACTAATCGGGCCATACGCTCTAGTGTTTTTGCAAGAAAGAAAGGCATGTTAACCAACCTGCCATGACACAAGTGGTATAACAACTGGAGGTGCTAGTAATAATTAACGACATACCTTCCTTCACATGTGAAATATCTCCAGATAAGGAATGCAACAACTTTCCAGGGTTGTGGTAATTCCCTCCTGTCAAGCCTTGTGCGTATCTTCTACAATTGTTTACCTGCCTCAAGTGATTGGCGCACAACATCAGGTTGGGGTTTTTGGGACACAAACCATTGTTCTCTCGTCTGGGGTAACCCTTTCACTTCCACAATATCTTCTTATGTTGTGCGCACCACTATCCTTGCTACCTTAGATCTACCCTCCCTGTAATGCATGGAAAATTCTAGAGCTATGTCTTCGTCATACCCCTGCAACCTACGAATATATTCCACCGAGCTGACATGTTCAAAAAATGGTCTAACACGTCGAAATTCATTTAGCAATGTTTCGGTGGGTTCTTTGCGAACTCTTAGGCCTCCCATGTTTATTCAGATTTCAAAGTGGCTATGGTTTTGTTCGGAAAGTGAAACATTTTGAATGTTAGAAAACAACAAACAATGGAAGAGTTAAGGGTAACCATGTAATAATCAGTCTAGTAATGATGTAATCACGTGGCATTGTCTATTGCGGCAACCATTTTGCATCAACCATTCATTATTGCTGTGAACACAGTATATTCCCATTATACATAGTAATGTGTTGCCACAATGTTGACCATTGGAATGGGAGGGACAGTTAACAACCATTTGGCACCAATCATTGGTTGTTGTCATGATCACGGGCGATACGCAGTCAGAGGTTGTTGCAACGGTGACCATTAGAATGGGAAGGTGAGTTGTTAGCCATTTTGCATACATCGTTGCTTATTGTCATTATCAGGGGAGATTCCCCTTGTATGTAGTCAGGAGTTTCCGCAACAGATGCAATTGATTTGGGGCAGCCCTGATTTTCCATCATAAAAATTTAAAGTTTGATTATGTGCAACTTTGTGGGCCCATGCACCATTACACCCACTCCTTAAATTACTTTCCTTAAAACGTATTGGTTACAGTTTATTAGTTATCCTTCATTTATTTATAGGTTGTTCATATTATTTTCACTGTTTCGCAGGCTTAGTTGTTGTTGTCATGCATGTCAGAATGTGCTTCAATTCAAATCACATGATTGTGTGGCTGAAGATGTTGATAATGGAGAAATTCACAGCAATTGAATGATTTATTTGGATATTTATACAATTTTTTCCCTTATATGAGGTTGGATATATGAATGGGAAAAATGCAATATATCACAATTTCATTTTGTATCTAACCATGTAAAAAGGGAAAATAATGATTGATATATAAGCTATCTTTGTTGGCTTGTAACCAAGGGTATCTTACATAATTTGTTATGTTAGGGGCTTCATTAAGAATTCGAACTCATTAGACTTTTATTAGAGACTTGCATACATTTTTCATGTGCTGCTCGTGGATAATGAATGAATGAATGTTCCTTGAAGTTGGAAATGTGAAGAGTTATTGAAGGCATTCTAAGGTCTCTTTCTGTAACATCTTTTGGAGTCTTTGCTATTTGATAATAAAAATATTTATTTTGTTATTCATATTTGGGATTTGTTTAAAATGATCTTAACTGACAAAATAACATTTGTAAAAGGAAATATTGATTCTCCCCCAACCCTTTTCAGTATTTCCAACGAATAGATAAAACTGAAATGTAATGAAAATTACACAACTGAACTAAAATGAACTCTTAGACACAAATTTATTGAAATGAAATGAACTGTTAGACACAATTGAATTGAAATGAGATGAACTGTCAATATTTCCAACAGATAAAATTGATTGAAAAATACACTCTTTACATACACTTTGTGTTGAGATATAGAAAAAGTACAAAAAATAAAGTGATCCTATCTACAAAAAACAGAGCTCATATAAATACGTCAAAAATGATGGACATAATGGTTGTTTATGTTGCTACAATATATCACAAGAAATAAGAACACCATAATAGGACTCCCAACATAATAACCCCAATAGCAATTACAAGAACAATCCATTCATTAACAGGCCACATATATCGATGCTTGTTAATGACAATTGGTGGAGCACATGTTGGCTCCCCCACATATCTTGCACATCCGCGTCCATTTGATGTTTCTTGAATGAGCATATCATCAGCAACCCTTTGGACATCTGATCGGTAAGCTATGTTAAAGCTTTGAAATTGTGCAGCAATGTTATTTTCTTACTTGTGTAGGGGTTCCAAAAAAAAAATCTGACTTGGTATATTCCAATCATTTTATTGGTTATCAATTTTGAATTGGTGTAAGTGACAATGTCACTTGCACCATAATTCCTTGTTGCTCTTAGCCCATCAACCAGGGAAATATAATAGGCTTCGTTGTTTGTGGTTGTCCTAGGAATTTCTCTACTATTTGGATACACTTGGCTTAGTGCTTCATTTTGAAGCACAAATCTAGTCCATGCCTGGCCTGGGTTAGGATGGCACCAAAACTGGATGATCAATGTCCACTTTTGGACCATCTGCAAAAGAAGAAATAAATTAAATGAAAAAAAAATAATAAAATAATGTTAAATTGTTAAAACAAGGCTGCAACAACTCATTGTTGCAATGGCAACAACTCACTGTTACAGTGGTGGCAACTCAATGTAACAGTGGATGCAACTCCCTGTTATAGTTATAGAAACTCCCTGTTACGGTGGTTGCAACTCACTGTAATAGTTAGTTGTCACCACTGTAACAGTGAGTTGCAGCCACTGTAATAGTGAGTCTCCCTGTTACCCATGCACATTAGGATAATAGCTAATGTAACAATGAGTAATAGAACAACACCATTATCACTTTATCAATAAATCAAAGCTAAAAAAAAAACAACAACCTCATTTTTTCATTCTAAGCTTGATGATATTTATATTGGTAAAGTTGAATACAGTGAAGATGAAGTGTGACCTTCCTTGAGAGAAACAAAGACCAAAAAGAGTAAAAAAGTAATGTTTATCTTGCATGTTTACCAGGTAGTGTCATTTACATCTATAATCTTATTAGTAATATTGTGTATATATATTTTTAAAAGAAACATAAATATGATTGACATAAATATATATATATATATATATATATATATATATATATATAATTGACATATAAATTGTACAAACTATTTCAAACTTTTTATTCATTAGAAACAATTTATGAAGAATTTCTCGTTATTGATGATCTACTTCCTCCATAGTATGTGTTATGAACAATTTGTTCAACAAAAAAGCTTTGTGAGATTGAAAATTTTGGTAAACTTGGATTGAGGGAACTCGATGTTCAAAATCAAGTCCCTCAATTCTACTTCAACAAGCTAACTGGAGAAATTACTCATTTTATACCTAACCAAGTTTTCAGTATGGGAAATGTCTTTCTTGATAGCGGTATCGAAATAATAGTAACCTTGGATTGAGGGAACCCGATTTTCAAAATCGAGTCACCCAATTCTACTTCAACACACTCACTGGAGAAATTACTCATTTTATACCTAACCGGATTTTCAGTATGGGAAATTTCTTCCTTGATAGCAATATAGAAATAATAGTATTAATTACATGTCCCATTCATGGCATCATAATCATACATGATGCAATGAAGGATATTCTACTGTAGGGGATCATTGGGAGCTTTTTTAGTCACTTGTTTGGGCTTGCATTTGTTGGGATCATAGTTCTTTGCTAGAGTTCAACATTTCAATTTGAGGACATTAGATAGGAGCTACAGAGGGGAGGTGATAATGAGGGACAAACATAATGCTTGGGGTATGGCGTGGAGACAAGATGATAGCTACCCAATTAGAGAGAAAAAATTGAAAGATGCCTCCTAGATTGACACATGAATTTCCCTAATTGTAGTTTGAATTTTCCTACCCAAGTTTGATGTTGAGCCAAACTAAATGACAAGACAATGAAAAGGAATAAACCAAGTTAAAGTAAACTAGATGAAACAAACTTGGAAGCAATACCAAAAAATTCATGAAGCCCACCATTCTTTATCCCTGTATACATAATTTTTTGCTTGATGAATGAGCCATTTAAAAATATGCCCCTTTTTGAGGGGGCAATGTTGTAATGGTGTAAGTGTGTGTTTGCAAACATTTACTTGGCTCAATTAACATAAATAAAATGAGTGACAAACGAACGGTGTCGAACAAATTACAAACAACGGTGACAAACGAGTTGCCGCAACAGTGAATAGTGAGTTGCCACAATAGCTACCTAGATAAGTGTCGTTGTGGAAACTCACTGGTCACCATTATGAAACTCGTTGGTCACTGTTGCAGAAACTCACTTGTCACCGTTGTGGAAACTTGTTTGAACAACATTCTGGAGCAAAAATAATGTAGATAATTGCAAACAATTTGTAGAAATAGTTCATATAATTGCAGATAATCTTTAAAAAAACAGAAAATTTACCTATGCAAACGGTAACCCTATTTGCAAAATGGTAACCTTGTCTTGCTCCATAAAGGATAAAAGCAGTCGGTGGCTTTCGAGGCATCCGGGGTGTGGTTTCCTCTCCCTCTCAAAATGGCAGCTTCGACAATTTCCTGAAAATCTTGCCTCAAAGAATTGTGTGTCCTAAAATGGTGATGGTAGCAGGGTGAAGTTGCAGTTAGGAGTCCCTATAAATGGAAAATGGATTAAGGATTCAGGAAATGGCGCTCGACGGAATGAGAAGCGAAGTTCCTGAATAGCGCTCGATAGAATGAGAAGAGGAGTCACTGAATTTTTTTTTACAGAATCAAAATGAAAATGGAAGGACTCAGTGGCAAAAGCGGAGAAGCTATGTCCTCCCATGTGGGGCAGATTTTTCCAAAATTCGACTATACGCGGGGCAGATTTTTCCATAAATTTGGTATTCAAATTTCAAATGGACGTCTCCCTTACTCCGTATCCTTCCAGCAAGTGGCCATTGATGGGAGCTGTCACTTTGAGCGGTTGGGAAATGTAAGTGAACAACACAGTGATGACGACGGTGACCCAGACGAAGAGCTTGCAAACAAAACTCCGCAGATGGTAACCCCTGTTTTGTTTACTTTGGGGACAGATGTGACCCACATTGCGGAGGGTCACTGAAGGCAACCAATAAATCCTATGCTATTGGGCCATTAATGCATAGGATTTATTGGTTGCCAGTACCTTATGCTTTGTATAGGGTATTTAATGCTTGGTGTATGGCCTTCTTAATATGCATACCCATACATGGCCATCGTCTTTTCGGCAACGTTTACGGTTTCAACTTCAGTGGCTAGATTAATTGCTCTGACCCACATAGCTCCATAATTCGTACTTCAATCACATTAGTTGGTTAATGCAGTTTTAATCTCAATGCCATTGTTTACCATTTCAAACCTCCCCGTTCACTATTTCAAATTGGCAATGGCGCCCAATTTTTTTGAAATTAATTTATTTCGATTTCAAATTGGCATGCAAATATTTTGTTATCCCTCCTCTGGTATCCGCTCATATAGCAACCTGTCCGAGGCGCTAAGCCAATCCATACCTAGAAGTTTCATCAGGAACTCCCCCAGTGGAATTTTCTGCGTCTTGCTGAAATAGTCTACATCATCTAGTTGGTGGATTAACTTCTGTTCATTTTCTCTCTCATTCTCATGTTGTTGTTTATATTTGAGATAATTTGGTGGAGAAAAGTAATCGAGACGAAGGAAATACAAAAATGCCCTTTACCAGGCCAAGAATCTGTAGGCCCAGAGGCTGAATGGCGAGTATGACATCTCAGACTACCTGCTCAGACGTGCATCTTCTCCTCCGAGAGTGACCGATTTTGTGGGTTCTGTGGATTTTTTGGGTTCTGTGGAGATCAAGACGACCGAAGACAGCCGCTACCAAGGACTCTACGCCACCCAAAAAATAAGGACCAGGCAGCTCTTGCTAGTAAGAAACACCATCGCAGTTTCTTATAAGAGTGTTTCTATGGCCATGTTTCAAGTGGACAACAGGCGTAAAATGAACAAATCATCTCAGGAAGATCTTGTGGCTGTGGCAGTCTATGCTGCCAGGAAATCGCAGAGATTGCTCCGTCAAATTTATACTTTATTCTATTCCTCTACGCCCACCAACTGTTAGGTTCCTGCCAAATCCTTGCTGGCCAAGAAGTAAAAAATGAAATTTTGCAAGTGGATGTTAATTGTATTTGGGAAATTGTAAGACTGAACTCATTGGGTGAAGACGTAGAGACTTTTGTTTCAAAATCCAAAATAAAGGAAGCCAGACTTGGTTTGCGAAAACTGAAATATACGAGACTCTAGTTGTTTCCGTCCCTCATTAATGATTCTTGCGTGCGGAACTTGAGCTGGCTAGTAGTCGGAAATGCCATGTTTATACATGTTTCCAAGCCCATCGAGAGAGAAGAGATCACTATTTCTTACTTTGATACCTCCTTCTCTTGTTACAGCACCAAGCCAAGTGAAAGAACTGGGCTTTTAAGGGCAAGTGTAAGAGATGCATTCTGGAGCACTCTTTAAGGAAATATCTGGACCCTATAGTTACAGTAAGGGTTGAACAATTGTATGATAGAAAATGAATTGATTGCAGGAATGTCTCATCAATTTTTTAACCATATAGATCTTTTGGAACAGGCAAAATTTGCGAAGCCTTTCCCAAAAGAAGAGATCATCCAGAGCTCTCATGTTATGAAAATGGGAGAAGAGAAGCTCTGGATTCGTGCATCATTTTTGTTGCATACCTCCTATCCACAATGTTGAGAGGCTTCGTTCCTTCTAGTGAGAAACTTATGGAGGCTATTCATAGCACCATGCCCGACAACGTACTAAATATGGCCATGGCAGCAGGGAAGTTAAAAAATTTCCGGCATCAGATGGTGGATGAAAATGAAGGAATTAATGCATGACTTGCATCAGACCAGGCAAGGGAGGCATGCATTAGTGTGTTTGAATATGTTCTCAATGCGCTCATCCTCATGCATTCAAATGGACTCCATCGTTATGGAACCATCACAAATTTCTCAATAAATGAATGTTTCAAGAGAACTCCAAAACTTCCTTGGATAGTTTAATTATTGTGGGTTGAGTTCTTTGACAATGGATTTAAAGGACAATAAATCAAAACACTGCATAGATTTTGAATGATTTGTATAAATAGTTTAAGTCAAATTCTCTCAATACTAATTTGAAAGATAGTTTATTTGGTTACTAGTTGAGAGTCACCAAAAATCTAGACTTAATAAATAAAAAATTCACAGTTAGTTGTTAATTTTTTTGCCATGAAGATCTCTAATCTAGATTAAACGAATTTTGCTTTAAAAATGACATCTCATTAACAAACACCATCGAAGTACACCCATCGAACAGCATAATCTATATTCAGGATAACTCGCAATCTAGACTTTCTATATCATAGAGTTAATAAGCAATTTCATCTTTTTGGCCTTTAACTTCACTTCATATTGTAATAAACATGTCTTTCGGATTAATCACATCAATGTTATTTGGTGACATTTCGAACCAACTAATGTGTTTTACTTCATATTCCTTGGAAATTTTCAAAAGGAATTATTATCTTACAGTTAAATATTATTGATGGGATTCTTTTCTATTTTTCAAATTTATTATTTTACGTGCTAATTTTAGATTAAATTTTGATAGTTTAAAATTTTAGATAAGAAAAGAAAGATATTTATTTATAACTAAGAGTAAAAAGAATATCATTAATCGGGTTCTTTTCTATTTTTCAGATTTATTATTTTTCTTAGTGATTTTAGATTAAATTTTCATCTTTTAATAATGTAAATAAGAATATGGAAATATATTTATATATCAGGAAAGGAAGATATTTATATTTAAGAGTGAAAGAAATAAAAATGAAATGTATATAATTTAGATTTGATAGTTTAATTGTTGTATGTTGTGTTCTTTGACAATGGATTTAAAGGACGGTCAATCAAAACACTGCATAGATTAAAGATTTGTAAAAGAAGTCTAAGTCAAATGCTCTCAATACTAATTTGAAAGATAGTCCATTTGGTTATTAGTTGGGAGTCACCAAAAATCCAGATTTACCTAATATTTTTTCTTTCACTACTTCCAGTAATGACCAAAGATAGTTCCTTTGCCATGAAGATCTCTCATATGGATTAAACGAATTTTGCTTAAAAATTGCATATTCTTAACAAACACCATCGAAGTACACCCACTAGCAACATAATCTATATTTAGGATAACTCGCAATCTGGACTTTTGGACATTTTGTATCTTAGAGTTAATAAGCAATTTGAGATTTTTGGCATTAACTTCACTTCATATTCATATTCCTTGGTTTTTTTGCAAAATGAATTATTATCTTATAAATATTATTGATGGGATTCTTTTCTATTTTTGGAAATATGTAGGATAACTCGCAATTTGGACTTTTGGACTTTTTGTATCTTAGAGTTAATAAGCAATTTGAGATTTTTGGCATTAACTTCACTTCATATTCATATTCCTTGGTTTTTTTGCAAAATGAATTATTATCTTATAAATATTATTGATGGGATTCTTTTCTATTTTTGGAATTTATTATTTTACGTGGTAATTTTAGATTAAATTTAATTTTTTAATAATGTAAATAAAAATGTGAAAAAAGAAAGAGAAAGAAATATATTTATAATTAAAAGTAAAAAATAAATATCATTAATTAAATTCTTTCATATTTTTTAGATTTATTATTTTACTTAGTGATTTTAGATTAAATTCTCATATTTTAATAATGAAAATAAGAATGTGGAAATATATTTATATATCAGGAAAGGAATATATAAATGAAATGTATATATTTTAGATTTGAAGTTTGGGGTCGAACAGGACTCTATTATTGTATTTGACGATTCCATTTAAATCTGAAAGATCGTAAATGACATTTAGCCCAAATGAAATTGTAGTTTTTACGGTGTATTTGGATAAACTATCAAATTTTGTTAAAAACATATACTATTATAGTTTTATAAATTAAATGATTGATAAGTATTAATAAACATCAATCCATAATAAGTATTTAAATATTTTATAATACATCTCATGGTATAAATTCATTTTAACTAAAGATCTAGTAAGTAGGCTAGAAGTATCAAATCTCATGAGGCTCAAACTTCTTTTAGGGTACCCAATTTAAACATGCAGTTCCAATAAATCTTTGTTGGAATTCACACTACATTGTAATATCAACCCAACATTGATGTTTTATAATACTTTTAATTAAAATTAATCAAATATGTATTTTCATTTTTGTTTTTTCTATATGTTCTTTCATTTAGAGAATATTTTTTTTTTTTTTTAAAAAGGAATACATGTCAACTTGTTGAGCACTAAGGGAATTATACAGTTGTTCTTGGTGCAAAAATTGTAAAAATAATTATTTTTTATTTTTATTTTTATTTTTTATTTTTTTTTTACAGAAAAGGATAGAGGATATACTAGATACTTGGCCTTAATGCCAAAAAACGGATTACAAAAGGTGAGTCTAATTCCACAAGTCCCGCACAACCATGCAAGGCCATGGCGTTTATGCTTAGCTCACATCTCTTTTTGCCTGCTACTATGTAATCTATTTCAGAGATTTTCCCAACTTTATGGATACATACAAACTGATTTAACAAAAGGCAGTAAAACATGATAGCTATCTAAATTAAGGAATTGGTTCCCATGATTCCTGTCCTCCTCTGAGTAAGGCTCTAGCCGTAAGGAGGGCTGCTTTGTTGGCTTCGATGTCTGCCTCCTTATTATTAGCTCTCAACACATGATAGAAATTCAACTTCTGGAAAGAGTCTCTAAGATCTGTTACTCTGAAAATCAGCCTTGCAAGCCTTAGATCCGTTGGCTTAGAATGAGTCACCATAATGTTAATTATTACCTGGGAGTCCCCAATTACATTTGCCTCCCTGATGTTCAGCATTTTCATAATCTTGAGTCCTTGGAAAAGAGCCAAAGCCTCAGCTTGAATGCTAGAAGCTATGCCCAGGCTCCAAGCGAAACTGTGTATCCTTATACCATCGGGATTCAAAATTACTCCTCCAGCACCAGCTCTTCTAGGATTGGCCTTTGCAGCCCCATCAAAAAAGAGGGAGAATCTCTGCTGATCTGTGGCCCAATCATTGAAGTCATTTGTTGAAAGTCTTATTTGCCAATATTTGGGGAGGGAGATACTATTTTCACTATTCTGAAACTGGAGTTTGAGAGAGGAGCCCCAATTTATATCTTGCTGGCTGAGATTTAAGTCATCTTGAATATCTCTCAGACTCTCTTTAAGTTGACTTTTATTCTTAACTGCCACAAGCTTGGCCTCCTATTCGTAGCTTCTAAAAATCCTTGTATTTCTCTCAAGCCAAACCTGCCAATAGATTATTTTAGGGAGAGCAGTCCAAGCAACTTTGATAATTTTGTTTTTTGGGGGAGTCCCGGGATACCTTTGTAGCCATTTAGTAAAAATATCGGGGATGGAGGAAGGAAACACGATGCTGGAACTTAGAGTTCCCAATAATTCTGTCCAAATCTGCAAAGTAAAGGTGCATTCAAGCATCAGATGAATTACGCTTTCCTGGTTTACCTTACAAAGACTTCACCTTGAAGGACCGTGAAAGCCACGTTTCTGGAGATTACCGTCTGTCAAGATTTTTGAGTGACATAGTAGCCAGTTGAAGAAGTCAATTTTAGGCAAGGTGGGATAATGCCATATCCCTTTCCAAGGCTCAGGGTTTGTGGCCACATGGGGGCGCTCACACAGCTTGGCATAACCTTGAGCAACCGTGTATCCACCAGTTTGCATACCCCATCCTCTTGTGTCCCTTTTTCGAGCCAGCGATGGAGACAAGTCGTGGAGCTTGGAAATCAGAATTTAGTGCTCCATAGATAGATTTGGGGGTGTTTGAAGATTCCAACCAGCCCGGCGTGAGTTCTGCCAAGCTGAAATGTCCCACAGAGTTCGCATTCCAACCTCATTCATCCATCTACGCAGTGTTTGGAGTGAGCGACAGTCTCCCAATGGCTCGTTATTCAAAATTTTATCTGTCTAGAGGTTGATCCTTTTTCCATTACCAAGAATCCAGAAGGCATGATCTTTGATGAGAGAGCAGGCTTTGCTGCAAAGCTTTAGAAAGGGTGTATTTGGATGCATCTTAGGGTGATCTAGCCAACGAGAATTCTGGCCTTTGAAGTATTTTTTCCAAAGAGCTAATTGCGCCCAACCAGGTTTAGGGGCAATAATTCTCCAGATTAATTTATCTCCCATTGCTACATTTTGGTAGCCAAGATTCTTGAAATTCAAGCCTCCTTCCAACCGTGGTTTGGAGATACATTCCGAGTTGACCAGCAGAATCTTTTTCTCATTCTGCTTGCCCCCCTTCCAAAAGAATTTTCGAATGGTATCCTCCATTTTTCTGAGAAAGCCAGTTGGAGCGAGAAGGACAGAAAATTGAAACAAGGGAAGGGTGGAAAGAATAGATTTAATAAGGACAGACTTACCAGCAATGTTAAGCCAGGCATAACCCCAGGCAAGCAGCTTGTTCTTGAATTTCTTCAATTGGGGGAGCCAATCTCTGTTGTAAGCTTTTTTGAGAAAAAACGGGAGGCCCAAATACAAAACTCATCCAAAGCTTTTTTAAATCTGGAGGCAATAAGCCCAGAAGCTACTCGCAATAGCAGTGAGTCATCCACGAATAGGGCATGATTAATGGTTTTCACACCTCTTGCAATACAGAGCCTAGCAATATCCTGATCTGCTCTTTTTTTGTCTAGGTAAAAACTGAGAACAGAGGCTTGAAGAACAAATAAAAGAGGTGAGAGAGGGCACCCCTGCCTGAGCCCTCTTGAGGCTTTGAAAAAATCGGTAGCTCTGCCATTTATTAATGGGGCAATCCAAGGCTCCGAGATGCAAGCTTGAATCCAGTTTATAAATTTCTCACCAAATCCAAGCTTATGTAAGACTTTCAGCAAAAAACTATGCCTAAATCTATTAAAATCATTTGCTAAATCAAGTTTGACAACCATACCTTTTTCATTGCGACTCAGGCTTGAATGGATTGCCTCCTGGACCAAAATGAAGTTGTCCACAATCTTTCTACCTTGAATGAAACCTCCTTGGCTTTCCAGAATGATTTTGGGGAGGATGGGCTTCATTCTGTTAGCGATGACTTTGGTGATCAATTTGTAACCTATATTACAAAGCGAAATAGGATGAAACCTGTTGAAGGATTTGGCTCCCTTCTCTTTGGGGATGAGAGCAAGAAAAGCATAGTTCGTGCTTCCTCCAAATTTCTGGCAAGCTTGGGATTTTAGAACCATTTTGTAAAGATCCTTTTCCACAATGGACTAGCAAATTTGGAGGAATCTGGCTGAGAATCCATCTGGCCCAGGGGCTTTGTCTGGGTTCATGGCAAATAAGGCAGCCTTGACTTCATTCTTGGTGACTTTTGCTTCAAGGAGGTGATTCATTTAAGCAGAAATCAGGGAGGGGATCCCGTCCATCATCTCTGAACTTTGATCCAGATTTATATCTTCGCTATATAGACTTTTAAAATGAAGAGAAGCTGATTTTTTTATGTTTGCATTATCCTTGTGAATGACGGTACCATATTTGATTTCGGAAATGGAATTGGTACATTTCCTTGCTTGAGCTTGTTTGTGAAAGAAGGAAGAGTTCTTGTCCCCTGCTTTAAGCCAAAGACTGTGAGACTTAAGTCTCCAATATTCTTCCTCAGCTAGATATGCCTTATGATAGTTTTGCTAAAACAGGGATTCTTTATCTAGAATCTCTTTTGTTATGTCAGCTGTTTCGGCTTAGAGCTGATGGATTTCCAGTATGTGTTGGATTTTTTTCCTTTCATTGGCTAGATTTGGCAGAGATTTGGCCCAACTTCTCAAAGCCCTTTTCACTCTTCTGAGCTTTTCTTCCCAAACAAAAAAGGGGGAGCCTTTGACCGGCTGCAACCAAGTGTCCTTAACTAATTGCATGAAGTCCGATTCCTTAGCCCAGAGCGTGCTAAATCTAAAAGGTATAGGTCCAAGGTCAAGCTAAAACATGAGTTCCATCTTGATGGATTTATGATCCGAAGTGTTGCATGGCAGAATATGCATTCTAGCCTCTAATCCAAGCAGAAGAAAAGAGCTTTGAATTAAGAATCTATCCAATCTAGCAGCAATGTGGCCAGGAACAATTCTTTTATTAGTCCAAGTGTACTTACCCGAGATTGGCCAGCAGGTCCCAGTCCTGCATAAGGTCCTCTGCCCATTCCCTTGCTAGATCTCGAACAACGATGCCTCCTCTCTTGTCTGATGATAAGAGAGTGAGATTGAGATCTCCTGCTATGATGATATTCTCAAGATTAACTAGATCTGCTTGGTTTCTTATGGAGTCCTAGCAGGCCTTGTTTTCCACAACGTTCACGGGGGTATACAAGTTGAAGAGACTGATTACCTCTTTTGAATCTATGTGCTGCAATTTTAAGAGCAGCCAGTGAGTATTGAGGGTTTCAAAGACGTATGTAAATTTGCTAGCGTTCCAAAGAGTGCCCAACCCTTCGGAAGCCCCTCGGGCTGAGATTGCTTTAGCCTCACATTTGTTCCAGAGTTTCTTACTTGCCTAAAGGAAGACAGTGTCTTCCAGTTTGGTCTCCTGGATAAGAAGTATGTCAAGAGTTTCTGTTCTTATTAAACTTCTGATGGCTTCTTCTTTGATTCTGCTCCCCATACCTCTATAGTTCCAGGAGACTATCTTCATCATTTGTATTTTTGATTGGCTCCTTTGGAGCCTTGGGACTGGTTTCTCGCCATCTTTGCTTTTGATGCTAATAGCTTCTCAATGATTGGCTGGCTGCCTTGAAGCTTATCCTTGAACGTTTCTTGTTTTCTTTTTTCCCGATCTAATTTGCGGCCTCTTGTGGATCTCCTTATCAAAGCTTGGGATTCTCCTATTTCCCCTTCTTCCTCTGAGCACTCTGATTCATGTTCATCTTCCTCTACTTCGACAGTGTTTCCTTTGGAGCTCTCAGCCATTGCCATATCTATTGCTGGAACACCACTTCCAGCTTGCTCAACTCCGTTTCCAGGACCTTTGGGAGTACCTTTAGAGGGAGGGGTTTATTTTTTATTTTCTGGTTCCTAAGATTCCTCTATTTGCGAGCTTAGAGGGGCGAATTTATTTTCTTGATCTATTCTGGGAGGGGGTTGCTGAGGGGGGGGGGGGGGGTTTGAGGACCTCTTCCATTTGGACCAACCTGCTTTTGGATTTTCCTGGTGCACTTGATCTGGTTCCAACCTTCTTCTTTACCCTTATCTGATTCCACATTGGTTGGGCGTCCTCTAGCAAAGTGGCCGTAGACATGACATTTTCGGCATTTGAAAGGCAGTTGCTTGTAATATAGCTTCTGCAAATGGGTCTAGTTTCCTACTTTGACTTTGATGGCTTCCGAGAGACCAACCTCTAGGTCTACTTCTACGCAGATACGAGCACAGTCATATTGATCTTTGTTGTTTGCCCTGTCTATGAATTTCCCAAGGGCGTTTCCCATGTGTTTCAGTGAGTCCCAGTTCCAGCAATGGACTGGGAGATTAGGGAGTTTGACCCATATAAGGACAGCCGAGGGGACATCGACTGCAGGGTCGAAATCTAGCATCCATCTGTTGAGGTACAATCCCTGAGGGCCCATGAAATAGGGGTCATTCTGAAAGATTAGATCCTTGTCTTCCTTTGAGGTGAATTCGAAGAGGAAAAACCCTCGTCCTAAGAAGTAAGAAGTGACGCTATACTTGATTAGAGGAGCCCAGTTCCTATTCACCCAAGACTCTGTGGTCTTAGGAGAAGGCCAAAGACCTATGAATTGGCCCACGAGAGCCCGCTCAGCTAAGGAAAGGGAAACTTGAATCGAGGTCTCTGGCGATAGGGAGATTTTAGGAATGTCTTCCAACCTCTTGAAAAACTTGGCTGCTTCGCTCTTCTTCTTTTGTGGCAAGCCGGCCAAGAGCCGAGAGAAAGATTCGGCAGATGAAGGCAGGCCTGCCTAGGGCGAGCTCGGGGCCTCCATGAGGGTGAGCTAGGCTTAATCGTCCCTCCCAGCAGAAGATGTGCGCTCTAAATCTGCAGAAAATCAAAGAGGAGTGCAGAGGAGGAGGGAAGAGGGCCCAAAGCCACGAGCCGCAGAGCAGCAAGGGCGTGAAGGCGCCGAGACGTAGCTAGGGTTCCATGGCTACTTCGAGCTCAATCGCAAAAAAAAACAAAAAACGTCTAAAAAATTCTCAACTAAAGTTACAATGATTAGTTGTATATTTTATTTTATGAGAAAAAAATTAAATTATTTTTATTATTATTATTATTAACCATAAAAGGAATTAACATATAACTTAAATATGTATGCATTTAAATAAACATGTAACAAAAATTTTCAAGGATTAAACGTCACTTTATCATGAAGATTTTTAATTTGTAAATAGATTTTGTTAGAATACTATGGACCAATACCATGGTTCATCAATATCATATCCCAAAAACCATAACTCATTTCATGACACTTGTTCCAATGACATTTTTATTTAATTAATCAATTCAATTAAAATGACAAAAATGGAATAACTACTATGAAGATCAATTTCAACTTTTGATTTGTGAATATCATTAAGAATATTCTAGAATGTTTCATGGAGGTTAAATAATTATCATTTACCTAGCAATTATTGATAATTAAAATGAAATTATGGAATCCCTATTCCAAAATAAACAAGTCTACTAATATAATTCATATCAAATTGATGAAGCCAACACATAAGAGAAAAATTTGTAATAACTTTTAAAATAAAATATCATTTGAGGCATGGAGGTTAAATGTAGAAAATGAATTCTTAAAAAACTAAAAATTAAGTGTTTCAACTTATAGTTAGATTTTACGAGCTCTTTTCACTGATATAATTGATGAGTTTTGCAATTTTTTATTATTTACCATGTTAATATTTTTAGCTAGTGAGCTATCTCATAGGATTTTGACGAAGAACACTAACTTCATTTAACAAATAATTAAGTTATGCCTTTATTCAGTAAATAATTTATTATATAAATGAAGAACAATAGGAGTGGAGGCCTAGTAGGTGGCTTCTACTCCAACAACGACCTCTGATGGCACCCACTAACTTGATCTGATAGGTCTCAATATTGCCACTTTCTTCCATGTTTCAATGTAAGCCCCTACTTGACATACATCCACGTTTTGGTTTTTGTTTTGAGGGAAGAATGGGTTAAGTATAACCCTACCAATCAATGAAGAATTCACTAGAGCTAAACACATTGTATGATTAATAAACAAAGTTCAAGCTCCCCCGTAATGGCCACACAATACATGTGTCAATGTTACATGCATGTTATGGTAAATATTTTTACTATGGAAGAAACACTAGTCGATTACTCAGAGGACCCACTAGAGGGTAAAACCATTTTCATCTCATTGACAACCAGTCCTCGAGGTGAGAAACAACTCCCTTATTGGCTAGGAAACAATGGATTCACTGATGGAACACTTTCCTCTCCAAGGTAGCATTTTGGATGGTCATTTTGTGACAAGAACAAACTCAAAAGACCTAATTGAGCATGTTGTTGGACCAGTTCTTCCCTCGGGAACCTCAAACCTTGAAGGTGGCCAGTTCACAATTCCCTTCCATGACTCCCCTTATGGTAACACTAGATATACCTCCTTCTCTTCTTTGTATGAAGGTGCAACCCCTTTCTAGAATTTTTCATGGTCAAAGAGTTTTTTCTTGAAAATCATGTTTTAGTGACATCAAAGTGATGACATGGTAGTGACATGGAAGAGATGATGTGGCAGTGACATGGAATATATGACATGGCAAGAGAACCTAGTGGAAAGTTTTGATTGGTTCTCAAAATTTTCACATGAGAACTCTCGAAGTCTCAAGACTTGCATTGGAATTTGTTTGGTAGACTTTTTCTTTTTATTTAATTTTCTCAAGTAGAACCATACCATGCCATGCAAGAATCCTATTGTCTAGGGTTGTAGGCAGCATGGACATGAGATTGAAGTCATGATCTGAATTCATCAAAAGCAAAATAATTTGGTTGAGGTTCCAAAAATGGTCTTTATTTCTCACGTAACAGGTTATTTGGTTATTTGGGCCTTCGAGTATAAAGAAATATAGTGTATAAAATTTTAAGCTTAGATATGAACATAAATGAATAGGTGAAATACCTATTAAATTTCTTGTCCGCACTTGGTCATATGGATTCCATTAAAGCCCTTAGAAATGAAGTGTTATATGAAAGTGCATATAGGAAATTCAAATTTTTGAAAAAGAATTTGTTTTTTTATTTTATGAAAAGATGTTAATGTTTTTGACACATCATTTAACTAAATCATTCACCAATGACAAGTGGCGGACATGCATGGCATCATTTTTCATGAGATCCCATTTATCGAGTACCTATAAAAATTTGAAGTATTAGGAGAAGAACAAATATGACAATACTATTTTATAAATATTTTCCTATATGCACTTTCGCATATACATGTGTGGTTGTTAGATATGGATGTTGTTATATTTGTGTGCAATTACAAAATTCACACATATACAAAATATTTCTTTCATATACGTGCACTTTAATATATGTGTGTATATAAAAATTGGGAGCCGACATGACCATTGTAGGTGGGACCTTAACTTAGAAATGAAACTATGCTTAAATATCAAAAAGAGTTTAAATATATTGACAGTTTCATATGCAGGAATGAAAGCACATTTATGAAAGTGGATTTCTCTATATTTTATTGCATATCTATATGCATTTACAAAAGTACTTGCATATACATATAGCTTCTAACATTGAAATGGGTTGAGTTTGGGGTAGTTTTTTTCATTTGTTTCTCTTTCTTGCTAGAGACTGACGTAGGGTGAGAGGTATGGTGACAAAAAGCACATGGGTGAACTTCTCATGGTGCTTCTTACTCAAATACATAGTAAATGGCTTGAGGCATCTCATCCACTATCGGAGTAGCAAGGAGTGTTGGTGTCACTATTTGGATTGATGGAGGGCCTCTAATGCATCCTGTCAGGTGTATCCAACCATCTACCACCTCTCAACGTATCATCCATGTCCAACATGTATCATGATTGAGACCTGATATCATATTCCTCATTAGTCCTTTCCTCTTGCCCATGGATGATCCTCAATTGTTCTTGTCAATGCAAATTTGATAGGATATGAAGGATTACTGCATTACCTTCTACTTGATTTTCCTGAGCTTTGACAAGTCTTTCCTGTGACTCAATCAACTTGTTATTGTCTGCCTTGCAACTTCTGATCTTTTGCTTCAAACTTCTCAGTGTATCTGCTAAATCAGGAGAATACTCATCTCCTTTCTACTTGGATGATCTGTAAGGAGAGTCACATGAATTGTAATCCACCATTCTGCTCGTCATATCTAATCTTTTATCGCCTGCAAACATGCCATGTTAGATAAACCAAATATAGACATAATCAAATCATACCTTAGTGTGTTTCATGGGAGGCTATCCTGTATGCAACATCAATTGGTATTAGCATAATATACATAATGACACCAACAGCATCATGATGAAACAATTGCAATAATGACCACCACAATGCATGTCTAACCTACTATGCATGATAAACATAATAATCACAATGCATGCACAACCAACACATTAAAAACTAACATGCATGCAAAACAATCACATTCACTAGACTCTTCAGCCCAATGACTCTTCAACAGACCTACCTATTAAAGGCACACCGACCACACTTTAATGGTTGTCATACAAATTCTAATTTTCCTTCCTTGGACAAGCAAGGCACCTCTTTCCCCAAGCAATTTGACCTCCCTCAGATCTCTTAGTGTTGGGAAAATACTTGGGGGGGGGGGGGGGGGGTTGGGCGGGTGGGGTTTGGTGAGTTACTATTTTAAACTCACTTTAAACTTTTCATTTAATATTCTTCAATTTGTACGCTACTGTCATTTATGCAAACCACGTATATACGCGACTTCTATGAAGTAAAGCCACATATATTCAATTAACTAACTTTTCGTATGTTCCATCAAATATTCATCTTTAACTAGTGCATCATTATGTCATTATTCATTTATTAAGAAGAAACCATGAGAAGTAAAGAGAAGCTAACACAAAACATAAGCAACACACATAGAACACTGAGGTTTTATGTGGAAACCCAATGTGGGACAAAACCATCATTGTCGTCGTCTTTGTCTTCTTCTTTTATTACAAAGGAAAACATATTACAATCTTGTATTGGCGCAGACTCATACCAGTATACAGGGACCCACCTGTAGAAGGCTACAACCTTCTCTCATTCTCCAGCAAGCAATGGAAGGGAGCTCCAACCCCTTGATCGAGTTTATCGACTCCTACAGAAGGGAGCTCCTACCCCCTGCACAAATTCTCCAACTACTACTCGAAGGAAGCTTCGACTCCCTCAATGAAGGCTCCAACCATCAACACCTCTTGCTTACCATGTTTCATAATGTTTCATACTAGATCCACTTGACTCAACACATCAAAAATGTAGGCCACCTTTCATCATATTTTCATATTGGACCCACTTCTATCATTAAGCTCAAACCAAGTAACAATTGTAAAAACAATCACTGATGGAAATCACCCAATCATTGAAATGACTGAATCATCAAATCAATCACCGAATCAAATCACCCAACCATTGAACCAGCTGAATCATCAAATCAATCACTAAATCTTTGTCAACCAATGCAACTAGATCAAAGAAATTCATATCAATGCATAACCACTCATAAGTATACTAGACCATGTACTATTCATCATAGAAACCAAATGTTGTCACTGTAAACCCTGATCAAACACATGTCAGAATGTATATGCTACTTCTATGAAGCACACCTGTGTATGTACACGATTCCTCTAAAGATGACCTGCGTACAAATATCAATATATTGACAGCTGAATATGAATCACTGTAATACTGAAATAACCACTGAACCAATTACTACATCAATCATAGATCATTAATCTAATTACATATCACAACACAGTAACATATTTACTAATCAACATTTCATTCCATAACCAACTCAACTCAACTAGTATGGTCAAACACAGATTATCATGATAGAGACATCATTGATAGACAACAACAAACATAGCATAACAGATGAAATGTCATCAACAAGCCATATTGCAAAACCCTAGAAGACATACGCGACTTCCATAAAACATATCAATGTATGTATGAAACAACCATGCATAACACCCATGTACAAATTCTGAACACACTGAAAAGTGTATATATTCTACGAAGTCTTTTTAGTGTGTTTAGAAAAATGTATATATATTCTACGAAGTCTTTTTAGTGTGTTCAGAAAAGCGTATATATTTTGCAAAGTCTTTTCAGTGTGTTCAGAAAAGCGTATATATTCTGCGAAGTCTTTTTAGTGTGTTCAGAAAAACATATATATATTCTGCGAAGTCTTTTCAATGTGTTCAAAAAAGCATATATATTTTGCGAAGTCTTTTTAGTGTGTTCAAAATCAGCGCATGGGTGTTATGCATGGTTGTTGCACATTAACTACAATATTGTATACTATATTTTTCTAGCATTTGTTTCAAAGACAATAATTAATACAATGAGGATATTTTTTAGTTTTTGTTATGAGAGAAAAGATAATTCAAAGTTGTTCTTGGGTGCATTCTTGTATGCTATGTTTATATGCATTTGTTCCAAAGTCAATAAGTAATATGATGAGGATTTTAGCTTTTTTTAAAGAGAAAATATTGGTAAATGGATGACATTGGTGGTTTAGTAGAGCTTCATGGTTCAAGAACTCTTTCTTATTTGGAAAATATCTTACAACCAAGAGCCTATGGAGGCCAATAACTAATGATGATTATTAGAGAAAGGTCATAGAATAAATATGAATAACTGATATATATTTAAAAGAATGAACAATAGATTAACTTATCAATATTTTATAAACTTTAGAATGCTTGCTACCCTTAGGTTTATGGTATTGTAAGATGAATAATTATGAATTGAAAGAAAATCAAATAGGCCTTGATCCGTAGATAATTGGAACATAAGAAATCAAACACATAAATAACCATAGAAGGGAACATAGGAAATAAAACACATAAATAACCTTTGAAGGATTCTATTTGAGAAAGGACAATGACTACTCACATTAGTTAAATTTTATGATCAAGAGATAATGGAGGCTTATCTAAACAATATCATTGAATGTATTTCTAAATATTTCTTCTTCTCATAAAAAAATGGATATAAATTTTGTATTTTTTTTCTTCTCCCAATAAAGTTGATGCTTAAAATATTTGATTGTTTCATAGATAAATTAAAAAAAAAATGGGTTAAAAATTCAATTAATTATTTGCCTAAGAATAAGGATGCCTTAATATATGTCAAATTGGTGTAAATACAATAAGTATGTGGGCCATGTTAAATGGATGGACACTCTTTGTTTGGCTCTTGGTGGAGCATAAAAGGATTGGAATGAAATCATTACCAGTTCTTTGATTCACCCCATTCTATCCAAAAATTTAGTAGCAAATGGGAGGACACTTTATGAAAGGATTTTAGATATCATCATGTTGGTATTTTTGAGTATTATTGTAAAATGTGGCTCTTTATTCTATTTTGAGAATACATATAGAATCATATTATTGATTGCTAAGTAATATGAAATGGAAACAATATCCAATTGTAATCATCCATATTCAGTTTATCACAATATTTTTCTAAAAAAATCATTATTTAATGATACTCTAACACGATTTTTTTATTAAGAGAAATTTGAGGTTTAAAATGGGTTTTTAAAAGGAAAATAACAAAATAATAGTTAAAACAATAAAATAAGAATTATGAATTTATAAATGAAAAGAAAGAAAACTTTTTTATAGTATTTTTTTTTATGTATGTTTAGTCAAATATCAAGTGTAGGTTTACTCAAATATCAAGTGGGCACCTCGTAGATGAGGAATTGAATTTTTAGACATCAAGTGGGCACACTAGATCAGGAATTGAATTTTGCATCCAAGAAGTGCCAACTCCATTTGAGTCATTTTGTTAATACATTTTTTTGTTTTAAGGTCCATTGTTGATCTCAAAATTCCCCTAATATTTATTTACTCAAATAATTATTATAAATTTAGTTGTTATTTTCAAGGATTAAACCATACAACACAATTTGTATATATTAATCTTATTTTTTGAAAGACTCTATTATCATTTTGAATATTATTTGTTCTTTTAAATTTCATTTTGTTAATACATTTTTTTTTAGGTTTATTGTTGATCTCAAAATTCCCCTAATATTTATTTACTCAAATAATTATTATAAATTTAGTTGCTATTTTCATGGGATTAGACCATACAACACATTTTTTTATATATATTAATCTTATTTCCTAAAGACTCTATTATCATTTTGAATATTATTTGTTCTTTTAAATTTTATTTTGTTAATACATTTTTTTGTTTTGAGGTTTATTGTTGATCTCAAAATTCCCCTAATATTTATTTACTCAAATAATTATTATGAATCTAGTTGTTATTTTCATGGGATTAAACCATACACCACCATTTTTATATATTAATCTTATTTTCATTAAAAATCTTAAACAATGGATATTTAAGGAGAAATTAATATTAGACAAACAAAATGATATTTAGAGAACTATTTATATCCATATAACTTGATTTTTTTCAAAAATGTGAAATTCAAATTTATGTTATGAAAAAAAAAAAAACACTCTCATTTTACATAAATAATAAAATCTAAATTAATTATAATACATTTGTTTCTCTCATGTGTTATAAATAAATTTATCCTCACAATTTTTACCCCTTGCAAACTTCATTAATATAATTTTATGAAATTAAAAAAAAAAAAAAAAAAAAAAAAAAAAAAAAACTTTTAAACTATTTCTTCTTTACTTATATCTTTCAATATATCCTTCCCACACATAAGTTATTAACTAATATCTAATATTTTCAGTATTTATATTTTATTAGTTTTCTACTTTTCTGTATAAAATATTTTAAAAAATTATATTTTAGCATAACCCTTGAATATATCCTTCCCACCCATAAGTTATTAACAAATATTTAATATTTTCGTTATTTATATTTTATTAGTTTTCTCATATTCAATATAAAATATTTAAAAATATTATATTTTTAACGTAATCTCTGAAGTCAAGGGGTGTGTTTTAAGGAGTTGTCTATAATGCGACTTTTTGGAGATTTCGGTGACGGAATCCGGCGGAAGAAATTGAGGTTAAATCTTGATTTGTTGCAGTTAAAATGGTTTTTTAACTGCATATTTGGATTCAGCACCCTGAAAAACCCCTGGGACGCCTTGATTGTGCATAAACTAGTTATCAAACTTGCGATTCCAATAAATTGCTGCCGGATTTTGACCGGAAAAACCCACCGGAAAAGCTTCCAAAAAGTCTCATTATAGACAACTGCGTGTTTTAATTAAGTCTAAATAATTAAGTGTACCATGTTCCAGTTATTAAACCATTATCTCCACACGCCTTTTGAGCTTTTATTAATTGCACCCACGCTTTCAATAATGCAGTTGTCTATAACGCGACTTTTTGAAAGCTTTTCCGACGGGTTTTTCCGGTCTAAATCCGGCAAGAATTTATTGGAATCGCAAGTTTGATAGCTAGTTTCTGCACAATGAAAGCGTCCCAAGGGTTTTTCAGGGTGTTGAATCCAAATATGCAGTTAAAAAACCATTTTAACTGCAACAAATCAAGATTTAACCTCAATTTCTTCCGCCGGATTCCGTCACCGGAATCTCCAAAAAGTCGCATTATAGACAACTCCTTCAATAATTGCGCATATCTAGTTATTAACTATTAGTTATGGCTGTGCCAGCACCTGACACTGACGTCGTCAGCTGGAAAACGAGGCAAGAGCTAACCAGCCTGCCATAGAGTATTAAATGCCCGTATGGAGGCCCCACTTACCATGCATGCCCATGCCCTTCCATCCCGCATCATGCATTTCTCCGGGAGCCCCGACCCATCGCGTCAAACTTTCTCCGGTAGCGGGTGACCCACCCCCTCCGCGCTGGCACCCGCCATGCTGGCGCATTTTCAAACCAAGAGATCGCGCCAAAAACTCATTTTCGTTGCTCTATTGCTCCATTCGCGCTCCGTCGCAGGTCCTCTGCAACCCTCGATTAGCTCTTGCCCTGAGGAACACATCTGTTGGATTTCGCTCGGAGACTTTTCGGGAGGTTGCGGGATCGTAACGGTGAGAAGCCTTGCCATATAAGATTCCATTGTTGAACAACATTTTGATAAATTTATCCTGCGCTTGCTCCATCGCTTGCCCTGTTTGTTCGTCTGAACCAAAAGAATCAGTTTTCTGACTGCAAAATAGTGATTTTACTAGCGATTGTGCAGCGGCAGATTCGAGTTCGAAACTCCGGAAGAGGTATCTGTCTGTAATTTTGGGGGAGGGGCGAGGGCTAGCTGAGAAATTATGTGTGAATCGCAGCCTCGGGAAGTCTGGAGATCGTCCCGGGAGCACTGAGAGGCTCGACATTCTGGATCAGGAGCAGCATATTCTGAGCTTCAGCATCGTTGGGGGAGATCACAGGGCTAAGCAATTATCGATCCATTACCAATCTGCAAGAAACGGTCATAAATGGAAAACCTTGAACCAGTGCCGCATGGGAATACCAATGAGGAGACATGTTTATTCGTGGACACCATCGTTAAATCCAATCTGCAGTCCCTGGCTCACGTCTCCAAGCACTTGAGCGCACAGCGTTGCTGAGCGCAGGATCGAATCTCATGCCGCAATGATCAAGCTTCGTTTTTTCCCTCTTGTTTGTGTTTCTGCTTTTGTTGGCTATACAGTTTGAGAATTTGTACAAAGGCAGTACCGATTGAAACTTGCAGAGGCATTCGTGATGTTTATTAATATCTGATTCTTTTGACGGATTTTTCAAGCTTCGAGATTAAATTTCTTCAGGAATTGATGCAGTACCAGGTTTTTCTGTGCCCGAGGCTTTGAGGCTGTGAAAG
The DNA here is from genome assembly GCA_031772625.1 of Pinus tabuliformis. Classification (NCBI taxonomy): domain Eukaryota; kingdom Viridiplantae; phylum Streptophyta; class Pinopsida; order Pinales; family Pinaceae; genus Pinus; species Pinus tabuliformis. The sequence goes on from CM062810.1 coordinate 459,563,678, forward strand.
ACAAAAGAGGGATGCAACTATCTCCGCTCGCCGGCAAACACCATAGTTTCATCATCACAATGTCCATATGTCATATGTAGGATTGGGCTTGCAATCTTTTCTTTCTAGACAATATTGCAGGATGGAAACTTTTTTGAGTGTGATTTTCCCAAACAGACACTTCTTGGAATTTTATTGTATGGAAATCGATCTCATGGCTGCTCTGTTGTGGTTGCACACTTTATCAACTCTTATACAATTCCTCCAATTTTATTTTGGTTTTCCATTTCAAATGGTTCATTGTGTTTAATCAGGTATCTGAGTTTTGTGCTACAAAATTTACAGCGGTCAAATGGGTCATTGTGTTTGCTCAAGATGCGTAGGCTTGTGCTAAAGAATTTCAGTGTTAAAAGGGTTTGAGGTTGGATCTGAATTTTTAACAGCGTGAAGGGAATTCAGATGGATCTGATTTCATTGAGATTGATCTCTTTGGTTAATTTTTTCAAATTCAAAGTATGAATATGGTTAGATGTTGAGAAATAAATTTTGTCTTTAAATGATTATTTAAATTTTAAATTTAATAAGAACTTTATGTTTTTGTTTTTTAAATTTAATAAGAACTTTGTGACAGAGGAATTTTTTAGAATTGAATTGTGTAAAAGAAAAATGTTGAATGTAAATATATAAAAAAGCCTCAAATGGTGGTTTAGAAATTACTAGTAGTAGATATTGAATTAAATTGGATGGTTGATTTTGAGACTATTTTAAAATTGGATTAGATTAGTCGTTATCGGCCAGTAAAGTTTAAGTTTTATGGGTAGTGATGTAGGAATTGTCAATGTTTAATTATGAATTTTGCAGTAAAGTTTTATGGGTAGTGATGTAGTAATTGTCAATGTTTAATTATGAATTTTGCAGTGTTAGTCTCCACCGATCAAGTTTTATGGGTAATGATACAGGGATTGTCAATGCTTAGTTTTGCACTATGTGAGTCTTGTGATTAAGTTGAAGTAAGAAGTGCTTAGTTTTGCACTATGTCAGTCTTGTGATTAAGTTGAAGTAAGAAGTCTTTTAATCCCGTTAAAATCAGATCTCATTAATTACAATTTAACAGTTCTAAAATTCATCTCATTCTTATTAGTTCAATGTTAAAATATTTTTAAAATTAACCATCAAAATAAAAATAACTGAATAAAACAAGCTGACAAAATTGACAATCAGTATAAAGAAGATGACACAAAAAGTTTAAGGGTTTCCTACCATCTTGTTTTTCATCGGAGGAGTAGACAAGAAGGCTATTGGTGAAAGAATAACAGAAACAATTGTTAGTTGGATCTAACAAAACATTGGACCTATTATACCCAATCTCACCACCAAATAGGATGAATAAACTTAATAGATTCAGGATCCACAGTCGTTGTGCTTCCAAAGTATTTTGGAGGACAAGGGTAAGAAATATCAAGATATAAAATTAAAAAGAACAAATTGGAATAACATTTTGCAACGATTATTTTAATGTGATATTTTGAGTTGTCTATGATAGTAGTCACTGGAAAAAGAACATAACATATTCATAAGTAATGTTGGCGATCTGAAAAATGAATATAACATATTCACAAGTAATGTTGGTGATCTTGTTTGATTAACATTACATGAATGGGTGGAATGGTGATGATTATTTCATGTGGGTGATTTTTGTTTGATTAACCATCAAATGTGACATTGTTGGGAAGAATGATGATGTTTGTTGAATGACAATGTTTGGTTGATGAACATGACATTATGAAAATGAATGTTGTATGTGGTAGGGAGTTGGTAATTTTTTTTTAATTTATTTGATTGGTTTATTAAAATAATGTAAAGTGAATAGTTAATGAATGCAAAATTTAATTTTCACATGTTTGATAAATGTTTACATTTGAAATAATTTGCATTTTTTTTAATATTATAATTTTTTTATTATTTTCATAAGAGGATTATTTTAGACTTTATACATAAGTTGAAAATATGATAAGAAGTAGTTTTTATTCTTTTTCTTTAAAATTTATATATTTTTTATTATTTTCTTTAAAAGTGCTATTTTAGATCTCAAAATTTCTCCAATAATAGTGAGGATTTTTTTCACTTATGATGGACATAGGTTGAAAATGTGATAAAAAGTAGATTTGTTTCTTTCCTTTCTAAAAATTTATTACTATTTTATTATTTTTCTTTAATATATCTATTTTAGATGGTCATGGGGGATTTTTTCACATATCACAGACATAAGTTGAAAGCATGATAATATGTACTTCTTTCTTTTTGAAAATTTACAACTCTTTTATTATTTTTTTTAAGAGGCCCATGTTAGATCTCAAAATTCTCTAATAGTTGTGAGGTCTTCTTCATATATTATGATTTAGAAGGTTGTTTGGTCATAAATAATGAAATCAAGTATGGAGAAGTGGAAGTTACAAAATGACATATTTCTAAGATGAAAAACTATATGGAGGAAGGCAATCAAAATTATTTATTTGCATCAAAGATACTAGATGTATGTAGGGAAATGCATTCCGGTTTAGCAAAGTTTAATGCTATCATAAAAGAACCTTGAGAATGTGATAACTCAAATAATCAACTAGAGTTGATGGAAAATGACAGAAGACTACAAAATGTAGAGAAAAGGAGTGGACTAGGTAATTCAAGACAATATGTTGCAGATAATAGTTTGACTATGTTGGAGGAAAGAAGTGAACAAAATGTATTTGTTAGTATGAATAGAAACGAAAGCTTGACGTTGAATTGCTATAGGGTCGTCTCCAACCATTGTCAAATATTTTTCTAAAGTCATAGATACTCATGGTCAAACTTTGGGGCATGACATCATTAATATATTTGGATTGAAGGATTGAGAAGATGGGATTGGTCAAACATAAAAAGAAGAAAGTCCAAATAAGATTTATAACTAGAAATTATGAGAGTGGTTCACATGGATTACTTAAAGAAATGTCTAGAGAATAGAGCTCTAAAAAGAAGAAGAAAAAAAGAGCATATTCAAGGAAGGTGATTCTAATAGTGACAATAAATAATGCAACTTGCTTGATAAGTTTGGGAGGGATTAGGAACTGACTTGACAAGACGCTGTAACAAATTGTGGCAGAGAATCATAAGAAAAGATATACGCAGTGAAACATTTTGCGAATATATTATTAGATAAAGAAAATGAAATCAATCATTAGAAAAAATAATAGTCAAACCTTACTTACAAAAGTAAAAAGAAATAAAAATGTAAGTTAAGTGGAGGAACCTATTGGAAGATGAAGCTATTTGGGAGTTTGGATCGACGCGACACTCATCCTTACTAATGCTTTGAGGTTGGATCATCTTAAGAAGCGATGCCTTGCACCATACTTAGATTAGGATACATGCTAATGTTGGCATTTAATTTAACATAGTTAGATGTTATATCCTTTTGTAACAAGTCGATCTTTATGAGGAGCAACACTCATGAAGAGTCATGACTCTTAATTCTACATGTATTAATCTTGTGACCATGATCCATTGTAAATATGAATTTGAATTGATTTCACACACAGATAATTGATTCTTTTCAAACTTGTCTAATTTCCATATATAACATCTACACTCAGTGGTAATTAGTTTATGTTGGTTCTTTGCCTCCCTTTCTTTCTATACATTTGTTGGCATGATTTCCTTTATGTTGGAACTTGAAATATTTCACATGAGTTAAATCCTTCTTATCTTAGTTCAAATAAATTAATTCATGTTTCCCTTTCTTGAGCATTCCTTTGTTGCCTCCATTACACATCCTCCTAACGAGGAAAGATATTTTAATTTGATCTACTTCATTGAAATAGTCTTTGGCTTTGTTTCTTATTACACAACATAATCTCAAAGCCTTACAAAGGTGGGAAAATTATCATCAGCATGGATACCCTAGAGAAAGAGTTCCCGTGATGCTATAAACCATTTGGTGTAACAAACACCAACTCTCCATCTTCATTCACCCTTATGGCAACAAATTGAGCTCCCAACTTTGTGATGTTCATCATGGAACTTGCCACAATGTTTGTGTTAGTCATGCAAATCACATAGACCTTATTTCTTAACATATTTAATAAGAAATGTTCACACTATTGTACAAAGCTATCAAAACATCATATATCTCTTTAATCGTATTCTTTCTAATGTGAGGGACAAAAAGGTTTTTCATTGAATCAAGAATGGTTCACTTTTCCTTGGCCACCTCATTCTTGTAATCAACCAATTTGAATAAGATTAGTAGAGACATTAAACTTTTTTTTAACAAACAACCAAAGCTCGACCTCCTTAATTAGCATTTGCGGTGTATATTTTTAAGGAGAAAAGTTGGAAGCATATTCTACCTATTACACTCTCCAAGATTGAGACATCATCCTTGCAAATCTTGAAGAACACCTCAATCAACATGTCAAGGAACAAGCAGAGTAAATTAGAACGTATCCCCAATGAAAAATATAACTCCAATCTCTAGAGCAAATAAGGCAACAAATACAACTCCTTGTCATTGAAATATTGAACTTCCTCTTTCGTAAGAAGGGAATTTCAACATAATAAGCTTCAATACCATATAGAATTTCATAAAATCTCCCCATTTGAAATTTCCACATCATTTTTATGAGGCTATTGATATATTTCATAAGAGTTTCTAGTGTTAGTATTGAAGTTATTTTTTTCCAAACCCTTACAAAAACTGAATCTCGAAGCTTGAAAAACCCACCAAAATCTGTCAAAAGAATCAGATATTAATAAATATCACGAATGCCTCTACAAGTTTCAATCGGTACTGCCTTTGTACAAATTCTCAAACTGCATAGCCAACAAAAGCATAAACACAAAAAAAGGGAAAAAACGAAGCTTGATCATTGCGGCATGAGATTCGATTTTGCGCTCAGCAACGCTGTGCGCTCCAGTGCTTGGAGACGTGAGCTAGATTGGATTTAACGATGGTGTCCACGAATAAACATGTCCTCTCATTGGTATTCCCATGCGGCACTGGTTCCATGTTTTCCATTTATGACCATTTCTTGCAGATTGGTAATGGATCGATAATTTCTCAGTCCTGTGATCTCCCCCAATGATGCTGAAGCTCAGAATATGCTGCTCCTCATCCAGAATGTCGAGCCTCTCAGTGTTGGTGGCCGCAGGGAGACCAGAGACGACTTGAACCTCTCTGAGGCAGCCAACCTTTACCTTCAGATCCCCCTCACCTCATATGGAGCACTTGTGGACAAAGTGCTTGTAAATTTGGGGTTCATCGAAGCGTCGAACCAGCGACCAGACAATGCTCACCGGCGCCTCGACTCACTGGACAACCACCGATGAACACCTCATGCACTCCCTCCCGTCTTCCCCTGCATCTTGGGAATGCAAATACTACGGGGCGCCAGTATTGTTAATTTTCTTTGATACTCTAGAGCTCGGATCCTCCTTGTCAGAAGGTATGGAGATCAAATCCCGGGACGATCTCCAGACTTCCCGAGGCTGCGATTCACACATAATTTTCTCAGCTAGCCCTCGCCCCTCCCCCAAAATTACAAACAGATACCTCTTCCGGAGCTTCGAACTCGAATCTGCTGCTGCACAATCGCTAGTAAAATCACTATTTTGCAGTCAGAAAACTGATTCTTTTGGTTCAGACGAACAAACAGGGCAAGCGATGGAGCAAGCGCAAAATAAATTTATCAAAATGTTGTTCAACAATGGAATCTTATATGGCAAGGCTTCTCACCGTTACGATCCCGCAACCTCCCAAAAAGTCTTCGAGCGAAATCCAACAGATGCATTCCTCAGGGCAAGAGCTAATCGAGGGTTGCAGAGGACCTGCAACGGGAGCGCGAATGGAGCAATAGAGCAACGAAAATGAGTTTTTGGCGCGATCTCTTGGTTTGAAAATGCGCCAGCATGACGGGTGCCAGCGCGGAGGGGGTGGGTCACCCGCTACCGGAGAAAGTTTGACGCGATGGGTCAGGGCTCTCGGAGAAATGCATGATGCAGGATGGAAGGGCATGGGCATGCATGGTAAGTGGGGCCTCCATACGGGCATTTAATGCCCTATGGCAGGGTCGTTAGCTCTCACCGGAAAACGAGGGCACCACTGCTCGGAAAGTTTGAGTGATGGGAAATACGGTAATGAAGTCACATGTATGCTCATGGAAGTCATGCAAGAATCCATGTGTTTGGTCTTTACGGAGAGATGCAGAAGATGTACTTAAGAACATTAAATACCTGTGCTAGTGTTAAATGCAGTAAGGACAATTACATTAAACGCAGCAAGGTCTGTGAGGGCAATTCCTATTTCCAACCCCATTGAAACATAAATGCAGCCTGACATGCAAGGCATATAGCAGTTCTCTTGTATTTATGTTTCAATGGGGTTGACTTTGGCATTTTAGCAAGAAAGCAACTGTTATCCCCTTGCATGTCAGGCTGCATTTATGTTTCAATGGGGTTGGAAATAGGAATTGCTGTCTGTGAGAGGTCGGCGTCAGATGAAAACAGGGAAAGTTGTTGTACGATATAGAATGAGGCATCAATTCTTCAACAAAATTATATGCAGCATTATTCATGGACAGTCAGTCTGCACCAAAGAACGTGCTTTTAAGAGCTTGTCTCGTGATGCCGCAGCATATTTGAAGGAGGTTTTATTTTTAATATTCTTTATTTAATTTGAGTTTGTTAAAATTATAAATTTAAAATGTGAACTTCGAATAATGTAAATATTTTAGATTTTAAATTTCAATACAATATTCTTAATTATTTCATCAAATATTTAATGAAGTAAAATTCTTTAAAAAGTTCAAAAAATGAAATAGAAGTAAAATTAAGCTGGGCGATTATGCATGGTAAAACACTGTAATTTTGACTAGTGATTCAAACATTTAAATGTCCAATGTGAGAATTCAATTCTTTTTTTTTAATTAAATCAAACGCAAAATTTATGATAAGCTTTACGATACATTTTAAATTATTAAAGATATAAAATAATATTATATAAAATTATAAGATTTAAGTTTTTAGGCAAGAGTGATAATCATATAAATTAAATAATCAGTAAACTTAAATAATCACTAATTTATAATAATCATCCAAACACATAATTTATTATATTTTTTAAATTATTAAAATTACAAAAATCATAAAAAAAAAAAAAACAAAATTATAATCTTATTTAAAATAATAATTAAATTTAAATAATCATTAATTTATAATAATCATTAAAATACGTAATTTATCATATTTTTCAGATTATTAAAATTACAAAATTCATTAAAAAAAATTATAATTTTATTTAAAATAATAATTAATATTATGTCATCGAACGGGTCACCTTGTCAGGAACTGCAGGCACCGATCAATATTCAGGGCGAACAGGTATCCATCCGATAAGAAAGAGGTTTCGGGGCCAGACTCTCTTTCTGAAGATGTGTGTAACTCGGAAAATCGATTCTCTTTTCAGTCAACGGATCTGCGATGTTCACAGCTCAATCACAACTCCAATCAGAGTCTCCAAATCTTGCGGATTTTCAATGTCCGCCCATCCCTGAGCCGCTCCCCGAGTTCCCCGTGCCCTCTCCTCAGGTAAAGAACAAAGCGGACTTTGTGGTGGGATCTCATCCAATCACGATCTCTTCCTCATCGCCCTCTCCAAATAGGCATGTCCCTGCACCGCAAAAGGGTAAGGAACCGTTGTTATCCCCTACCCCTTTTAACTCCCCATCGCAGTCTCCTGTCAACAATCTTGATAGTGACATTGACTTTCTCCTTCAGCAGAATCCATCCATTCTTGAACCCCTCACTATTCATAAGCCGTCTTTCCCATCTATTAGTCCCAACTCAGCAAAAAATATCACCGTCCGGAAAAAACAAAAAGGAGGAAGTCGCCATTTCCGTGGCAGGACTATCGCTTCTGACCTGGGGGTTACTAATTTGTCTCTAGTGGAAGTCCCAATCATGGAGCCCACTGTTTCGCAGCCTCTTAGAGCATGTCAGGCTGGTCAACCTTCCAAATGACATTTTTAGTATCCTTTAACATTCGGGGTTTGGGTGCCGCCCCAAAATTCCTGGCGCTCAAAGAGACTCTTGTTTCTGTTCATCCTCTCATCATTTTTATACAGGAAACTATGCACTCTTGTTCAGACTCGTTGGCTTTCTTCAGAAGAATGTTCCCCTCATGGTATATGGTTGCTACTGGAGCGGAAGGCATGTCAGGTGGTCTGGTAGCTTTGTGGAACCCGGTCTTCGTCAGAGCAAAGCCTTATAAATGTTGTGCTGGGATCCTCCTCTCGGCCTCTATCAGAGGAAGGCCACAGATCATCAATATATTAAATATATATGCACCCTATAGGGACAGAGCTCCATTCTGGGACATGCTGTTTGGCTCTGAGATTCTTGATATAAAATCTTTATTAATTGCTGGTGATCTAAACTTGACCCTCAACTCTGCTGAATGTTGGGGTTGTTGCAGAAAGCAGGATCGCATGGCTGATAAAATGCGTTGGGAGCTTCTAAACAGAAATCTCATCGACATCATTCCTGAGAAAATGGTCCCTACTTGGGATAATGGCAGGACAGGCCCTGCTTATATTGCCAAACGATTAGATCGTTTCATTATAAGCGCCAGCCTCATTGAAAGATGGGGCATGCCCACGGCAAGAACGGGGTTGGAGCCCGCCTCGGATCATAGGCCCATCATATTGGAATGGTTGAACATCAATTGTAAGCTCGGCTACCCGTTCAAATTTAACGGCTCCCTCCTTGGCGATAAATCTTTCAACGAGCTCATGGTTAGCTCTTGGCGGGACATTCATCATTCGGACGAGGCTTTTCTATACACTTTCCGAGAGAAAATCCAAATGCTGCGGTCTGCAGCCAAAGACTGGTAGATAAAGAAGCGGATGGCCGACAAACGTGAGTTAATCGACATCAAAAAAGAATTAGTTTTTCTAACGGATTCGGCCCTTTTCAATGGTCTGTCTTTCGTGCAGAAAATCCGCATCTCGTCCCTGGAAAAAAAGAAACAAGAGTTGCTTCTAAAGGAGGAAGCATTTTGGAGACAAAAGAGCAGAGCAACATGGCTCAGGGAGGGTGATCGAAACTCTAAGTTTTTTCATAACTTTGCAAATGCTCGTCGGGCAAAGAACTCCATTTGGAAGATTGAGGATGGCGCGGGGGGTTTTTTCCACTCTCAACAGGACATTTCTGTAGAAGCCTCTAGATTTTTTCAAAATCTATATAAAAGGTCGGACAGCGATGCGCTTCACTCTCTTTGGGCTGTGGAGCAGCTGCCTGAAATGTTTGATGAGGCCGCCAATGAACAATTCATTAAGCCTATTACGGAAGACGAGCTCCTTGACACCATTAAAAAGCTCAAAAGGGACAAATCTCCGGGGCCCGATGGTCTGCCTATCGAGTTCTTCAGTCACTTCTATGATCTGTTCAAAGAGGGTCTTTTGGGCATGGTGGACGCTTCCCGCATGTCGGGGCACATTCACAGTTCACTCTCTGCCACTTTTATCGCTCTTATTCCAAAGAAGAGCAAATCGGATTCCTTCTATGACTATCGGCCGATTGCCCTATGCAATTCCCTATATAAAATCTCATCTAAGATTATTGCGGAAAGGCTGAAGGCTGTATTAAATTCTTTCATTTCAAAGGAACAACATGCCTTTTTAAAAGACAGGCTCATTATGGATGCTGTTGCAATGACGCAGGAATGCCTTTTTTCAATCTCAACAAAAAACACTGATGCTGCTGTCCTAAAGATCGACCTCAAAAAAGCCTACGATTGCGTAGACTGGGGCTTTCTCAGAATCCTTCTTGCCAAAATCGGATTAAGAGCACAGGCTATTAAATGGATTATGGCGTGTGTTGAAAACGTTAATTACTCTGTTCTTATTAACGGCATCCCATCGCCCTTCTTCCCTGCAGAAAGAGGCCTCCGCCAGGGATGCCCTCTTTCTCCTCTTCTTTTTATTCTCGTGATGGACGCCCTCAGCTCTCAGATCAATCTGGCCGTTCAGGAAGGCAGGTGCAGGCCGATCAAGTTATGCAAAGACATTTCTCTTTCACATAACCTTTTTGTAGATGATATTCTCCTCTTCGCCATGTTATGCAAATCTTCTTGGTTATGCCTTCATGAGATTTTTCAGAAATTTCATTCTGCTACTGGCCTCTCTATCAACAAAGAAAAGTCCACGTTATATCACAATGAATCAAATTTGGACTTGGCCCGATGGATCGCTGATCTTTTTGGCATAAATATCGCTCTGATCAAAGATGGGTTAAAATACCTTGGTTTTCACCTAAAAGCAAAAGGTTACTGTGCTCGGGACTGGCAGTGGCTGATCGAGCGTTTTTATAACAAAATTTCTTGCTGGGAGATGCGCTTTTTGTCTTTGGCGGGTAGATTCATTTTGGTTCAGTCAGTTCTCTCCCAACTAGCGGTCTATTGGAGCCATCTTTTCCTTCTTCCTGCATCCATTTTGAGCAAAATGGCCTCTCTGGCTGCTACCTTTCTATGGGGTGGCAGATCTTACCAGTCAAAAATCCATCTGGTAAAGTGGGAGTCCATTGCCAGGCCGAAGAAGTTGGGTGGATGGGGTCTTCTGCATATGCCTTCTTTCGGAAAAGCGCTTCTATGTAAATCCCTCCTCAGAGGCATCTATGGAAAACGTCAGTGGAGCACATTCATCAACCAAAGATATCTCAAGGGAAAAAGCATTGTTTTCTGGTTCAGAAGGCGAGCTATGGGCATCAGATCGGGTTCGCCTATTTGGAAATCGTTCAGAAAGATTCAGTCACTTTTTTTCAGGCATTTAAGATGGAAATTTGGTTCTGGTGCTTGCATTTTTATAGGCATCGATCCCACTGTCTTCAATCTGGAATCGAGGCTATCCCCTGCTCTCATTTCTTTTCTCTTCTCGAGAGGCTTGTTTACATGGGATAAAGTGATTAAATCCTGGTCCTCACAGACCCCCTTTGGAAGGATGCGGTGGAACTTTCGATGCCCCCCCCTCTTCATCCTTTATGGTCTGCGGCCACTCTCTGGTTCTCGAGCAAAGGTTTCACACAAGCGGGAGCAAAAGATGCGCTTATATGGTCTCCTCAGAACTCTTCACAGCCTATCTGCGTCAGGGATATTTATGAAGCAGTCCTTACAGACCTGCAGCCTCCATCCCCCATCTTTCCTCTCAAGCTGTGGAAAGCTCCTTGCCCGCTCAAATCGATTCTCTTCTCCTGGCTACTCTTCTCGGACAGAAACCTCACATGGGAGGTTCTTCAAAGGAAGGGCTGGCAGGGCCCGGGTAGATGCCAAATGTGCCTTTCGGAAGCAGAATCAAATTCTCACATGTTCTTCGCCTGCGCCTCATCAGCTAAAATCTGGTATGCTTTATCATTGATTTATGGTTTTCCTTACCAGGCTTTCTCTTCTATTCAGGATGCTTTCTCCTGGTGGTGCACAAAGAATTCGTGCTGGCGCTCTCTGTTTATTCTCACTTGCTGGTTCCTATGGAAATGGCGAAATGCGTGCATTTTCCAGAATTCCAAGTTGCCCATTCACTCCATTCTGATCTCTATCACGGGCCTCCTGCCTCTCTCGGATTAACATGCTCTTTCTCCGGTCATATTCTACAGGATATGGCCCTCTTTTCTGTCTATATGTTTCTTTTCATACTCTCTCCGCGGCGGTACCGCTTCTTCCACGAAGCGCTCTTTATATGTGGTTTCTTATGTTTTTCTCTGGTATCGCGCTCTGTTTATTGGACAGGTCTGCTCTGCTGTGTAGAGCCCATGTTTTTCGGGTGGATGGTCCCAGCTTCCACGTTTTGGTTTTCCATGGCGACGCATTAGAACTTTATCTGCTTCTGTTTTAGGTGCATTCGGTTACTGTTTCGGTTGAAATTTATCTGCGTCTGTTTTAGATGCATTCGGTTACTGTTCCGGTTGCCTGGTTTTCCAGATGCACCAATCCAGATCTATGTATCTTGATTTTTATATTTCCTTAATATAATCCATGTCGGTTTTTTCCTTTGAAAAAGTTATATATATATATATATATATATATATATATATATATATATATATATAGATAGATATAGATATATATATATATATATATATATATATATATATATATTTGAAAATGTAACAATGGAAATTCACCTCTATTTTATTATGGAGTTTTTTAATGTGTAGTCAGTGTTTATTACAATACCAATGGCTAATATCATGGCTTATTAATACTACATATCTAGTAAAATAACTGCTATAGAAATAAATGTCAACTTTTTGTATAACTAAGAATATCCTAAAATATTCTATGGAAGTTAAATCCCTACTAACTATTTAATAATTATTGATAATTAAATTAAAATTATTGAGGTTTATTTCACATTTTTCCCCTTTTGTAATATTAATAAATTTGATACATTTTGTTTTTTATTATTTTTTAAAGGAAAAGTCTATAACATTTTCAACAACAAAAAATCAATATTAAAAAATTCATAATATTAAATTTTACTCTAGATATATATATATATATATATATATATATATATATATATATATATAATTGTTTTGCGCGAAGTTTCTTGGGTCTTCCTGCGGTCCCCCTGGGCACCCACTGCTGCTCTCACTGCCGCTCTGACTTTCCCTATCACGGTGCAGACGGACCACTGTTCGAACCCCGTTCGCGCCTCATAACCGACAGATTATCATGGGTGACGAGGATTTGGTTGATTACGAGGCGGACCCCATGCCGCATCAAGATATATGGGCACATACTAGCAGGCCTATTATGCTTCCGCGGAGCGTTTCGTTGGGTTTTGCGACAGGTGCCCCGAACCTACATCCACATTTGTCTTCTGCTGGAAAAAACAAAGGGCCGGCTATCTCTACAGCGGACACCCTGCCTATTGACTGCCCTCCTCTCTCCCCGGCTACGGCACAGTTACTGGGCACATGCTTCCTTAGTTCCCCTTTCCTGGATGCCTCACTTCAGGACCACAACCGCCCTGCGCTCCCCCCGCCTCCTCCGCCTCCGCCCCTTTCGAGCTCCCACTCCCCCTCTGTATCATTTATGCCTCAGATACACCAGCATCCCTGCATCCGGTCTCCCTGGTTCTAGCTTTTCAACCCCTCGCACACCGATTCACTCTGGCTGTTTCACCACCCCGCCACTTCCGGTGCGTTCCGCTGCATCAGCACAGCACAGTTCATCTGACCCGTGCCGCAACCTGCTGAAGGGTATACCATTTGGAAAACGCTCTGAGAAGGTGACCAAGGGACGCTGCCTCCGGTCCATTGATCCTGACTACAACATCAATTTGGGGCCTGAAGATCCACTTCCGGACGTTATGGATGCGGCTCGAAAAGTTCTGGTGGGCAGAGTCAGGGGTCGAACATACTCTGCGGAGAGACTCAAGCTTTGGGTGAACGAGATTTGGGGGTCTTTCTTCAAAGAACTCCCGGAGATTATGGTGCTAACAAGGGGTTGGTTTGCCCTACACTTTCAGAGGCCCGAATACACACAGTGGGTTCTCACCCAATACTGGCATATAGAGCTCGCTCTGGTCCTGCTCAAACGGTGGGATCCCCTTTTCGATCCAGAGCGCGAACAACTCGGGGAAGGCCCCATTTGGGTACGCCTTCCTGGGCTACCTTGGCAATTCTGGAATCAATTCACCTTCAAAAAAATTGGGGACACTTTAGGCACCTATCTGGAGCATGATAGATCATATGAAAAAACAGGCATCAGGACTATGGCACGAATACTGGTTAATATGGATATCAGGCCCGGGCTGGTGGAAAAGATCACCCTGCACCATAATCACGTCTCGCGCAAACAGCCCCTTGATTATGAGGGAGTGCCATATCGATGCAGGAGATGCCACAAAGTTGGGCACCTCTTCAAGGACTGCCCACTGCTAGCGAAGGGGAATTCTGAGGACTCTAAGGGCCCTCGTCAACAGACTACGGTGAATCAAAATGATGGCGAGCACCTGCCATCGGAGGGGGTACAGAATCAACAGGAGATCCCTACCATGAAGAAGGGGGACAGCGCTACAAAATCTGCTCGCAGCAAGGACTTGGATGCACCTGGACCGCCGCGGACCCGCTCGAGGACTGCTGGGAAGACTGCTAAACCGGCCGCGACTGTACCTACTCGACCGGGTAATGACTCCCTCCCCCCTCTCTCACAATCATGCTCTATTGATATGCTGTCTAATGTGCATTCATCTATTCAAGCACCCCGTTCTGAGCCTGTTACCATCCCCTCCATACTCTGCACCATTGCCCCTCCTCCGCCATCCATATCTACCACCCCTCCCACGCACAACCTGATCTTGGGGGATGCGGACCACCCATCTTCTCCGGATTTGTCCGGCTCACATCACTATCACCTGAGACCTAGAGCTCGGACTCGTATATTAGGTCTGGGCTCATCCCCTGGTCGTCTCCATAAACAGAAACGCGGCAGACCTTCACATATCTCATCGGCTAAGTTAAATGCTGTGGCTGACGTCGCCATGGGGCGACAGACTACCATTGAAAGGGCACTTAGAGCTATCGAGCCCATGAACTGTGGTGACCCATGATCTGGCTCTCCTTCAACTGCAGGGGACTAGCCAACCCCAAAAAACGACTGGCTCTGAAAAGACTCCTTCTAGTATCGAGGTGTGATATTATTTTTCTCCAAGAGACTCTATGCACAGCTGAGGTGGCGGTGGGATGCCTGCAAGGATTACTCCCGGGATGGACTCTGCATGGACTGGACGCATGTGGGCGATCAGGTGGTTTACTCATCGGCATCAATCCAAGGAAGTGTAGATCTTTCTCCGCCTGGGGGGGCAGAGGCTTCCTCGGAATGGATATTATGGTTGGTGAACTGGGTTTCCCGATCAGAATTATCAATATATATGGTCCCAACCAGCATCGACTTCCCTTCTGGCAAGAATTTCTATCCGGTAACCATATCACACAGCATACAGTGATCGGAGGGGATTTCAACTTCTCAATGGGAGTTGGAGAATCCTAGGGACATAATGCCCAGTGGGATACCATTGCGGATCAAATGCAATTACTTCTAGACTCTCATCACCTGGTGGACATTCCTATGAATAAGAAACTACCTACATGGCACAATCAGCGCACAGGGGAGGCTGCACTGGGGAGGCGATTAGACAGGTTTATGATGCACCAGGATCTAATCCAGTTATGCCCACTATACAGACAATGGGTTGGTACAGGGGGTCTATCTGATCATCATCCAATTTTTCTTCAGATTAGTGACAACAAGCCCAAGCCGAGATCTCCATACAAATTTTTTGCTGGCTTTCTTAAGGATCCGGATTATATCAATTTGGTCACGGATTTCTGGGCAACACAGCCTCCTCTGCGGGAGCAGAGGAAGGCCTATGATTTCTGTGAAAGACTCAATAAACTCAAAGCATTGACTGAGAATTGGGCGACATCCAAAAGGAATAGAGATGAACAGATTCTGAAGGATACTGAAGCACAGATTGCTTCATTGACAGATGACAAAGGATCTGGATACCTCTCTGACGAATCCAAAGAACTACTCAATCGTCTGCACGGTCAAAAAGCAAAAATTCTACATGACAAGGAGGAGCAATGGAGGCTTAAAAGTAGAGCCATTTGGCTCAAAGCGGGGGACTGTAACACTAAATTCTTTCATAACTTAGCCAACGGCAGGAAGGCTTCGAACACCATATGGAGACTTCCAAGGGAGCCAGACGGATGGGCTACCACTCATCAGCAATTGGCTAGACTTGGGGTGTCTCATTTCAAGGGTCTTTTCACAGCACCACCTGAAGTCAATCTTCCTGATATTATTAGAACTGCAGAAAAGTTCCCTCGGTTTGTTAGCCAGGAGGACTTGGAAGATCTTACAGTACCAGTCACATCTCTGGAGCTTGAAAGTACACTAAAATGGTTCAAGAAAGATAAGAGCCCGGGACCAGATGGATGGCCGGTGGAATTCTATCTGGCATTTTATGAACAGATGGGAGAGGATCTATTAGCTGTTGTTGAGGAAAGCCGGATCTCGGGGCACATCCACCCTCCTATGAATCAGACCTATATTGCCTTGATCCCCAAAGCCGATGAACCCACTTCCTTCAATGATTTTCGGCCCATATCTCTCTGTAACTGCCTCTACAAAATCATTGCCAAGATTATAGCCAACCGTATTAAGCCGATTCTATCCTCCCATATATCTGCTGAACAATTTGCTTTTCTCCGAAATCGTCATATTCAAGAGGCTATTGGCACTGCCCAGGAAACCTTACATTCCATCAAGCTGAAGAAACTGAAAGGGGTATCCTTGAAAATTGATCTTACAAAGGCTTTTGACAAGGTGAATTGGCTATATCTTAAAATGATCCTTATACACCTGGGCTTTCCTCAGCCATTTATTAACTGGATCATGGGATGTGTTACATCTGTCTCTTTTGCCATTCTCATCAATGGTGCAGCCTCAGATCGTTTTTACATCAACAGGGGTATCAGGCAAGGATGCCCACTCTCTCCACTACTCTTTCTCATTGTTATGGAAGGGTTGAGTAGGCTTATCGCGGATGCAAAAAGGAATGGGGAGATAAGTGGCCTCAAAATTACCGAACAGCTCTCCATTACACACCTTTTGTTCGTGGATGATATACTCATATTCCTCAATGGCAGTGTCAGAGATAGCACTGCACTCAATAGTATCCTTCAACTATTCTGCAAAGCCACGGGTATGGAAATAAACAGGGACAAATCCACCAGATCAGTGACGAGATGTACTCAACAAGAAACTCAGTTGGCTGCCCAGTTCTTTCCCTTTCTGGAAAATAATCTACTGGATGGAATCAAATACTTGGGATTCAGATTAAGGCCGGATGGTTACAAAACTGAACACTGGGGGTGGCTCGTTAACAAAATTGAAAAGAGGATAACTTGCTAGCACCATCGCTTACTATCAAAAGCGGGCAGATTACAGCTAATCAAATTTGTACTTGAGGCCACACCAGTGTACTGGATGTCCCTCACCTGGATTCCGAGGAGCATACTACAAAAAATTCAACAGATCTGCAACAGGTTCCTGTGGAATGGGAACAAAAAGGGAAAGACCTTTGCATGGACAAGATGTTCCCTGGTATCTATGCCCAAGAACTGGGGTGGGTGGGGACTTAAATCCCTCTCAGAATTTGCACTTGCCCTAACAGCTAAGCAGGGATGGTCACTCCTCAAGATGGACAGCTTATGGGCAGAAGTTATTCACAAAAAATACATTTGGCCTACAAATATCATTGACTGGATTCGTAGACCTTCTTGGAATCACCAAGGTGTATCTGTAATCTGGAAAGCTACCCTTAAAGCACTGCCCCTCATCAAGGAAAACCTTCTATGGAAAATTGGTAATGGAACTCAGGTACGCATTGGACTGGATCCATGGCCTGGGTCTGGGAACGCTCACCTCCTACCTGCAGACATGATCCGACATCTCAATTATAAGGGCATCAAACACTTAGCACAGGTCGGTGACCCAATCCGATCTACTATATTCTCGCAGGCTTGGATAACAGATCAACAGTGGCAATTAACAGATGAGTGGGCGGACCTATGGCAGCGATACATACAGGCACTCACTGAAACTCATATTAAGCTACATGAGCAGGATGATGAACTCATTTGGGCACCTGCTAAATCAGGCATATATACACCTAAGCTGGGATATTTAAAGCTCATTGAGGACAAGAAGCCTGAATTACTCATAAATTGGTGGTCGAAAATCTGGCAGCTACAAGCTCAGCCCAGATCCAGACTCTTAATGTGGAGCATACTGGCGAATAAAATTCCAACTGGGGAAAATCTAAAAAGACGAGCATTTGCTGGACCTACCTGGTGTGTTCTATGCAACAAGGCGGAGGAATCTACACTCCATCTATTTCTCTCTTGCGAAGTTACCATTGAAATTTGGCAGCAGGTCAATCAAGCCCTCAACATTACATCCGCCTGGCATGCAGATGACATTCCCACTACCTGGGATCATTGGTGGACTGTTGTGTCCTCGGAGAAAGCAAGAAATTTGCCATTAGTGGTGTCCATGTACATTTGGTACAAATGCAATGATATCATTTTTGCGGAAGGCAGGCGTAACTGGCAGCTTCTTCCGCCTACCATATGTGCTGCCTACACAGAAATTCCTTTTGACATTAAAGCTATTACTCCCAGGCATATCACTCCCGAAATTATAAACAGGAATATGCCGTGGGCATATTTTGATGGGGCCGCATCAGCTCAAGGGTGTGGAGGGGGTATCCTATTCCACATAACAGAAACTCATTATTTTCATCTGAGACTGGGTCTTGGTCTGGGTACCAACAATCATGCCGAACTCATCACATTGAGACATCTTCTTTATTTCGCTCTATCTAAAAACTGCAGACAAATACAAATCTTTGGTGATTCTAAGATAGTGATTGATTGGGCAAACAATAATTCCATTTGTCACACATATTCTTTGAGACATATCTTGGAAGAAATTGTTTTTTTCAAAACACATTTTGACCGGATCACTGTTTCTCATATCTACAGGGAAAGAAATACAACTGCTGACCGGCTCTCGAAAGAAGCGGCGGATCGGCCTCTAGGCGACTGGATGATCGAGGAATACAGTCCAGACGGGATGCACGTTTTCTACCATCGCCCCTACATAGATGGACTGCTACAAGGGGACAACCTCCCCTACTGATTTTGAATTTTTGATTCACTAGATTATGCTCTGTATATAATGGCATGGCTCTTTCAGACAATATTGTATAATTTTTGAACAGAGGTAAAACCTCAATTTTTGCATATTACAGTACATTATGTATATCTGAAATTTTTGTAAATGGATACAGCCCCATCGTATCCATAGCGACACTTATGGGACAGATCTTTTGTAACTACTGAACAGTGGTAATACCACGATTCCGCATATGCCATTGGCATCTACAACATGTAATCTCTATTATACCTCTTAATAGAAATTATGAACTCTATTTTCCCCGGAAAATATATATATATATATATATATAGAAAACAAATATTTCCAAATTTTTTGAGCATTCGTTTTTAAAAAATTAAATACAAATTTCAATTCTAATTCAAAGTTTATAACTATAATTTTAAACAAACAAGGTAATGTTAAAAATAATTAACCATAATGCCACACATCTATCTTAAATTTTCTTTTGCATTATATTTCTTTTTATTATATAAAAAGTATAACAGAATATTCACATAGTGATATGAATTATTAACTACCATAGTTTACAAAAAATTATTGTAATTGAGGAAAGTTTATATTAGTTATATAAGTTTTTTTTGTTAAGCTTGGCAGGATTCTTCATTTTCTATTTATAAACAACAAATTTACACCACTTATGTGAGATAGGTGGCCTCAACTTGCCCGATGGGAAACCAAGTCTGTTGGCCACCTATCCTCGTTATAAGCCATCCAAAACAGTAAAGTATCGGACTTTTTAACCAAGCTAAATATGTCTCAGTTTCATGGCAAGACGTTATATGCCTATCTATCATAAGCATGCATAATGTAAAGTAATTGCTACCCGCATAAAATAAAAAGAGAACAGATTAACTAACTATTCTTGTTGCTCTTCCGATGCCAATTCGACTGGTGTCGGATCCTTGACAATTTCACCGGGCATCTTAGTTAATTCGATGATGCATGGGATGTGCCTTTGGATTCTATCCAGACAGATGTCTTTCTTATGGAGCTGGAATTGGATTCATTGCAAATCATGTTTGTAATTGGGCATGTCTTGGAGGGACAGAGTCATCCCCACTGATATTTGTTCCATGGCCTTCCCCAATAGGATTTTCATAATCCAATAAAGATAAAGGGTCTGCTTAAACTGAGTTATTATACCTCTGGTATTCCCGGGATCCGGGATTAAGGTCCTCTAGTTCTCTATCTCCTCAGTCTCGTTGTGTTGCTTAATTTCTTCCTAACATTCTTCCAGGTGATTATGATGCCTGCATCCGTTCCCTCCTTGTAAGCCGCAGCATCTTCACTAATGAGGTGTTCAATAGACTTATGTCTTCTATGCGATTCCGAAGTGCTCGGATCTTTGGTCCTCGCAGGCTCCCTCCCACATCTGTCGCGACCTCTTCCTCTCGTAGGACGAGCCATCTCCATTTTGCACAATACCTGTTCACAGGAACAAGGTATTAACCTCTGGCTTTGAATCTCATTGTCGAGGTTATCCTTAATCCTTTTCCTAGCCCAATTATTGTCCGAGCAAGATGTAGGTTAGGTGACAACCCGGTCGGAAGATGAAGCCAATCTCCTTATCCTAGTGTGCTTCTCACTTCTCCCTTCCCAGTGTCACTCATACCCAGAGTGGTTGGCATTCCCCTCTCTCAACCAAGCAAGGGTCCCCATTATCAAGTGATACAACATCAAAGATTATGTGTTTGCTGACTATGATTTCTCGCACCAATGGCAATGAGTGCCAGAAACGGTGAGTCAGTGTGTGAGCAACAATGACCCAATGTGTCAACAATAGTGAATCATTGTGTCAACAATGGTGATCCAATGTTTCAGCAATAGTGAGTCAGTGTGTCAGCGATGGTGAGTGGGAGAGTGTCAGCTACAGTGAGCGAGTGAATATCAGCAAGAAGACAGAGGTCACTCTGAATATGAGGATGAAGGGGGATTTTCATGAATACTGTTGATGCAATAATCATTATATCCTACTTCACCAGGATGAAGATACCCTCTTCTTTCCATAATAACATTTCAGCATTCAAACTCTTCTTTTTTTCTCAGGGTAGAGGACTTTTTATATATCCTTGTTGGTAGCTAGATCATTGGATAGTGAAATCTATGACTGATCCAATTATTCCCACATTGTTCCATGGAAATAATATATTGATCATCCCTTGTTAAGTCTATCTTTAAGTTTACGTAGTTAAATGGATCTTTATTTCGGGTTTGTTTTCCTTAGGCATCCCACCTTTCTTTACATCCTTCTTATGCGGGAGTCTCCAATATTTGAACCTGGGTTGCGCAATATGTAATGGTATGCTGCTTTTTCCTGATGATATTCTCTACTTCCTCTGACAAACTGGCCAATTTTTTATGTTCTTTTATCACCTCTTCAAGTATTTCATATTCTCCTCTAACCAACAGAATGCTCTCGGAATTATGTTTAAAAATGTTAAGAGCTTTCACCCAACTAGCCTGATTTCTCAAATATGATATAAAGGCTCTCAATTGGACATCCCCTACATAAGGGTTGGGATTCCATTTTTTGTCATAAGACAACAAAAAATTATGTTGGTACAATTCACATAGCAAGTCTTTTTCTAGATTCATACAGACCCTGTATGCTTTTATGAAACCATTTATGTATTCAACCTGGAAAGGCTTATTTTTTATGATAACATTCTTTTTAAACATCAACAATCTTTCTGCCAAGTACATGTTATAATTAGTTGAAGGATCCCTGCAACTAAGCACACCATCCATTATCTGTCCGAGTTGTTTCTTATCATTCTCCATCTTGGACAACTTGCTTTGGAGCTCATCCACTGTGTTTTTATGTTTTCCATCAACTTTGTTAATATATGCTTCCCAAGTCTTGCAAAGGTCACGAATTAAGTTTTCGTGCAAATGGAAAGGTATTAGTTTTCCCTCGTAAGAGGGTGTATACATGGCTAATTTATCCTTTGGTTCCTCGTCCTTTGTCTGGACAACAATGTCTTTGGATAGTTTGATCTCTAGATCCTAATTCTCTGTTTGAACAACAATGTCTATGGTCAGTTTCATCTATGGTTCCTGATCCTCTGTTTGGAAAAATGTTTCTGTTGTCAGTTTCATCTTTGGTTCATGTTCCTCTGTTTGTACAGTTGTTTCTTTTTCAGTTTCATCTCTTATTCTTGTTCCTTTGTTTGCACAACTATTCCTTTAGCCAATTTCATCTCTAGTTTCTGGTCCTCTATTTTCACAACAATTTCATCAATCTATTTTTTTCCAAGGGGTATATTTTCTTGGACCCCTAGAGAAGGTATATCTATGAAACCAATGGGTAGATACTCTGTAAATTGGGACAAGCAATTTAATCTTTCAAAACTTTCTTTTTGTCTGAGCTCATCTGTTAGGGTTTTCACTTTGTTTTGTAGTTGTTCGTTTTTGATCTAGAGAATCCTATTCATACTTAACAATGAAATATATAGAGGAAGATTTGAAGGGGTACTTACTGTTTCAACATGCTTCTTTATCAATTTTGGTGGTGTAGTTGTCAATTTTGGTTGTGCAGTTGTCGACTTTGGTGCATTTCTCAATTCTGGTGGTGCAATTGTCAATTATGGTGGTGTAGTTGTCAATTCTGGTGGTGAAGTTTCTTGGGGAGTTGTTGCTTGGCCCTCCTCATCATCCCCATACAAAATTGAAATTGAGGCAAGGCCATATGTTCTGTACCATTCGGCTACTCCTTGTATGTACTCATAGTCAGAATCAGGAGAGGGAACCTTCTCAGCTTGTTCTTTTGTCTCAGCAAGGTGGCCTAATCCTTGTTGCATGCTTCCTTTCTCCATGACTCCTTCTTCCATAAATATATCATGTGGATTCTCTTTCTCTTTGTCTTTCTCTTCTGTTGTTTCTTCTCTAACAATGGGGAGGGTTTCAGGAACTGAAGCAGGACAACATCGCTTTGTCCTCTTCTGCTTGGCTTTTGGCACCACTACCGGGCGCTTCTTGTATCCTCTCAATCTTCCGGTGGCAGGTTTACTACCCAATATTTCTACTCCATCATCATTATCTTATTTGTCTCCTTTTTGTGGGGGTTTACCAGCAGAAGCCTTAGAAACCCTCGTAGTTTGAACACTTGATGGCTCAGTTGCCATAGGGAAAGGTTCTAGCTAATTTCTACATCTAGGATGTTAAGGGGAGGAGTTGTAGCTGCTAGGGCATCCTCTGGCACGGAAGTTGCTACCAAGGCATCCTCTGGCGGGGTAGCAACTTCAGCATGCAATGGCCTTCCAACTAGTTCATCCCAAGTTTTCCCTACCCCTTGCAATGCACTAACTACCAAAATTTTAATGAGGCAATGGTGGGAATTGATTTCGAATGGCTGAGAGAACAGTGGTTTATGTCACTTGCACCATAATTCCTTGTTGCTCTTAGCCCATCAACCAAGGAAATACAATAGGCTTCGTTGTTTGTGGTTGTCCCAGGAATTTCTCTACTATTTGGATACACTTGGCTTAGTGCTTCATTTTGAAGCACAAATCTAGTCCATGCCTGGCCTGGGTTTGGATGGCACCAAAAATGGATGATCAATGTCCACTTTTGGACCATCTGCAAAATAAGAAATAAATTAAATGAAAAAAATTAATAAAATATTGTTAGATTGTTAAAACAAGGTTGCAACAACTCATTGTTGCAGTGGCGACAACTCACTGCTATAGTGGTGGCAACTCAATGTAACAGTGGATGCAACTCCCAGTTACAGTGATAGAAACTCCCTGTTACGGTGGTTGCAACTCACTGTAATAGTGAGTTGTCGCCACTGTAACAGTGAGTTGCAGCCACTGTAACAGTGAGTCTCCCTATTACCCACACACATTAGGATAATAGCCACTGTAACAATGAGTAATAGAACAACACCACTATCACTTTATCAATAAACCAAAGCTAAAAAAATAACCACCTCATTTTTTTCATTCTAAGCTTGATGATATTTATATTGGTAAAGTAGAATATAGTGAAGATGAAGTGTGACCTTCCTTAAGAGAAACAAAGACCACAAAGAGTAAAAAAGTAATGTTTATCTTGCATGTTTACCAGGTAGTGTCATTTACATCTATAACCTTATTAGTAATATTGTGTATATATATTTTTAAAAGAAACATAAAATATAATTGACATTATAATATATATATATATATATATATATATATATATATATATATATATATAATTGACATATAAATTGTACAAACTATTTCAAACTTTTTATTCATTAGAAACAATTTATGAAGAATTTCTCGTTATTGATGATCTATTTCCTCCATAGTATGTGTTATGAACAATTTGTTCAACAAAAAAGCTTTGTGAGATTGAAAATTTTGGTAAACTTGGATTGAGGGAACCTGATGTTCGAAATCAAGTCTCTTAATTCTACTTCAACAAGCTGACAGGAGAAATTACTCATTTTATACCTAACCGAGTTTTCAGTATGGGAAATGTCTTTCTTGATAGTGGTATTGAAATAATAGTAACCTTGGATTGAGGGAACCCGATTTTCAAAATCGAGTCCCCCAATTCTACTTCAACATGCTCAGTGGAGAAATTACTCATTTTATACCTAACCGGATTTTCAGTATGGGAAATGTCTTCCTTGATAGCAGTATAGAAGTAATAGTGTTAATTACATGTCCCATTCATGGCATCATAATCATACATGATGCAATGAAGGATATTCTACATTTCAATTTGAGGACATTAGATAAGAGCTACAGAGGGGAGGTGATAATGAGGGACAAACATAATGCTTGGGGTATGGCGTGGAGACAAGATGATAACTACGCAGTTAGAGACAAAAAATTGAAAGAGGCCTCTTAGATTGACACATGAATTTCCCTAATTGTAGTTTGAATTTTCCTACCCAAGTTTGATGTTGAGCCAAACTAAATGACAAGACAATGAAAAGGAATAAACCAAGTTAAAGTAAACTAGATGAAACAAACTTGGAAGCAATACCAAAAAATTCATGAAGCCCACCATTCTTTATTCCTGTATACATAATTTCTTGCTTATGAATGAACCATTTAAAAATATGCCCCTTTTTGAGGGGGCAATGTTGTAATGGTGTAAGTGTGTGTTTGCAAACATTTACGTGGCTCAATTAACATAAATAAAATGAGTGACCAATTAACATAAATAAAATGAGTGACAAACTGAGGGTGTCGAACAAATTACAAACAACGGTGACAAACGAGTCGCCGCAACAGTGAGCAATGAGTTGCCACAATGGCTACCTAGATAAGTGTCGTTGCGGAAACTCATTGGTCACAGTGGTGCAACTCGTTGGTCACCGTTGTGCAACTCGTTGGTCACGGTTGCGGAAACTCACTTGTCACCGTTGCAAAAACTCGCTTGAAAAACATCCCGAAGCAAAAATAATGTAAATAATTGCAAACAATTTGTAGAAATAATTCAGATAATTGCAGATAATCTTTAGAAAAACAAAAAATTCACCTATGCAAACGGTAACCCTATCTGCAAAGCGGTAACCTTGTCTCGCTCGACAAAGTATAAAAGCACTCAGCGGCTTTCGGGGCATCCGGGGTGTGGTTTCCTCTCCCTCTAAAAATGGCAGCTTCGACGATTTCCTGAAAATCTTGCCTCAAGGGATTGTGTGTCAAGGGTGATGGCAGCAGGGCGGAGTTGCAGTTAGGGGTCCCTAAAAATGGAAAATGGACTAAGGATTCAGGGAATGGCGCTCAATGGAATGAGAAGTGGAGTTCCTGAATGGGGTTCGACAGAATGAGAAGCAGAGTTCCTGAATGGTTTTTGACAGAATGAAAATGAAAATGGAAGGACCCAGCGGCAAAAGCGGAGAAGCTCTGTCCTCCCGTGGGGGGCAGACTTTTCCAAAATTCGACTATACGCGGGGCAGATTTTTTCATAAATTTGGTATTCAAATTTCAAATGGACACCACCATTCTCCCTTACTCCGTATCCTTCCAGCAAGTGGCCATTGATGGGAGTCGTCACTTTGAGCGGGTTGGGAAACGGAAGTGAACAACACAGTGATGACGAAGGTGACCTTGACGAGCAGCTTGCAAACAAAACTCCGCAGACGGTAACCCCTGTTTTGTTTACGTTGGGGACATATGTGACCCACATCGCGGAGGGTCGCCGAAATGGCCTTTCCGGCGAGGACGGGGCACGAAACCCAAAAGGGTGTTTCGTAGACACCTTAGCTTACTCCATTTTTTTAATGGATGGTTCACATTGAATACGGCTCGAATATGTTCTAGTCATGGTTCACATTGAATACGGCTCGAATATGTCTTAGTCAATAGGGATGAACGAAATGAAAGAGTTATCACAGGTTTCTCAGTTTTAAAATGGCTTGGCCCTTCACTTCTCTGTTACCAAACCCAAAGCCACCTAGTCGTTTTGACTTTGAGAATCCTCAACGTTGCAATCCATTTAGACCCAGTGGAAAAACGATCCATGGAGGACCAAGAGAGGGCTGAGCCAACAGATCGATTCGGGGGTGCTAGGTAGAGGTAGGTGTCATAGTCGTTGATATCGAGGGTTTTAAGGAGAGCCTCTCGGTGACGAAAGAGAAGCTGCTACTAGTTGTAAGCAAACTCGTTTCGTTGCTTGTTTGCAGAAATACCAAATCACTAGCCGAGTCCAGATCTGTAAATGAAATTGAAGGTCAAAGGATTTTTGGAATGTTTTTTACGCCCAAACTCATATCTCAGTAACCCGGTTGTGATAAACCCTCTGCAACGAAATCATTTATTTTATTTCATAGCTGGTTATATAGAGGGAAAATTAGCTATATAAAGGGAAAATTTCCTCATTCTCATCTCATCTCATCTAACCATATTTGCCAAGAATATTTTTTGCCAAGAATATTGAAAATATGTCCGGGGTAACATTGAAAATGTGTCGGTAAGAGGATATTGAATACTTTGGATTTTTTTGTTTTAGGTTGTGTGTATGTGTTTTTGTTTCAATGTGATGGTTTTGGTTTAAAAGATTAATAATAAATATTATTGTAGGGAGGTATAGATATTAAAGAAGAAAATGAAGGAGTTAAATAAAATAGTTGTATTAAATATTTGTTTGACTTCAATAAATTTAAATAAAATAGATAGTAAAATAAAAGAAAATTTTATTAAAAAAAAATATTATTTTAAGTGTATCAGATGCTTATTTGGTTTTGTCAACTATTTAAATTATATCACTGTGCTAGTGTTAAATGCAGTAAGGACAATTACATTAAACGCAGCAAGGTCTGTGAGAGGTCGTTGTCAGATGAAAAAAGGGAAAGTTGTTGTACGATATAGAATGAGGCATCAATTCTTCAACAAAATTATATGCAGCATTATTCATGGACAGTCAGTCTGCACCAAAGAACGTGCTTTTAAGAGCTTGTCTCGTGATGCCGCAGCATATTTGAAGGAGGTTTTATTTTTAATATTTTTTATTTAATTTGAGTTTGTTAAAATTATAAATTTAAAATGTGAACTTCAAATAATTTAAATATTTTAGATTTTAAATTTCAATACAATATTCTTAATTATTTCATCAAATATTTAATGAAGTAAAATTCTTTAAAAAGTTCAAAACATGAAATAGAAGTAAAAATAATCTGGGCGACTATGCATGGTAAAACACTGTAATTTTGACTAGTGATTCAAACATTTAAATGTCCAATGTGAGAATTCAAATTTTTTTTTTTTAATTAAATCAAACGCAAAATTTATGATAAGCTTTCAGATACATTTTAAATTATTAAAGATATAAAATAATATTATGTAAAATTAGGACATTTGAGTTTTTAGCCATTTTAAATTATTAAAGATATAAAATAATATTATGTAAAATTATGACATTTGAGTTTTTAGCCATTAGTGATAATCATATAAATTAAATAGCTAGTAAATTTAAATAATCACTAATTTATAATAATCATCCAAACACATAATTTATTATATCTTTTAGATTATTAAAATTACAAAAATCATAAAAAAAATAACTAAATTACAATGTTATTTAAAATAATAACTAAATTTAAATAATCAATAATTTATAATAATCAACAAAAACATATAATTTATTATACTTTTCAGATTATTAAAATTACAAAAATTATTAAAAAAAATAATTAAATTATAATATTATTTAAAATAATAATTAATATTATGGATGGAGAGCGTTCGTGAAGGTCTAGGGTAAAACCCTAGGGTTCTTTTTCTGAGCACTGCAGATTTCCGTCACTGCTCCGGCGACGCGCACTGTACAACCTGTCTGTTGCGGTCACACACCCGTTGCTCTCTGATATCAACCTGTGATTGGATATGGGTGACATTATGGAGACGGAAGAGGTAGACTATTCAGAGGAGCCCCACCCGGATCGCGTTATTTTCGATAACCCTAGTTTCACTCCCACCCCGTCGATTGACACAACTACTCCGCTCGCTGCCCCGGAACCGCCTCATCGCTCTCCCGTCGTATCCTTACCTCGGCATAGTCTTGTCCCACCCCTCATCAGGTCTCATTCTATCGATTCTCCGAGCTTCGAAGTTCCTCCACTTTCACCGGGCACCCTCCACATACTATCCTCTCACACCCCTCCCTCGCCCTCCTTTGACCCGCTTTCATCATTTTTCACTGCTCCTCCTATCGATCCCCCGGTTACTGCGGCGGCACATACCTCCTGCGCGGGAGCCCGTCCGTCTAGGTGTTTCGAGACTCCTGCGGTTAAGGTTAAACCAGCAAAACACTTTCCCCAGGAAGGCGTACCAAACCCCCTAGTGGACCACCCGTCAGCTCCTCGCACCAGCAAAAGGAAGTCGAAGTGCATCAAGGCTACCTCTAAGGATATCACCATCAGATTCGGTGAGACCTCGGCTATTGGTGAATTTGCAATCATGGCAGGCACTGTGTTAGTTGGGCATGTCCGGGGTCGGGCGTATTCGGCCAACAGGCTGACTCAGTGGGTAAAGGAGATTTAGGGAGGTTTGCTTATTGACCTGCCAAAAGTCCATGTTCTACCAAGAGGTTGGTTCTTCCTACATTTCTCAAAGGAAAGTTACACGGATTTGGTATTGGCCAGGTACTGGCACATCGAGATGGCCCCCGTCCTTCTCAAGCGGTGGAGCCCTTTATTCGACCCTGAATGTGAACAAATTGGGGCAGGACCGATTTGGGTGTGCTTGCCGGGTCTTCCGCTACAGTTTTGGGGCAAAGAAGTTTTCATCAGGATTGGAAATGCCCTGGGTACATATCTAGATCATGATCGTACCTTTGTGGAGTCGAGAAGCAAGACCCTCGCACGCATATTGGTTCACTTGGATACCCGAGAGGGACTGGAGGAAAAGATAACCCTTCAGTGGGGGAGATACATCAGAGTCCAAATACTGGACTACAAGGGGGTCTCGTTCCGTTGCAGACGATGTCACAAGGTGGGACATCTATTCAAAGACTTCCCTCTTAACCGGAAAGCAGAAGACTCCCCGAAGATCACTCCTGCACCTTCCAGGGCAAATTCACCGGTCAGCTCGCGCCCCACACCCTCTGGTCTGGCTCCGGTGGCAACCTCTCCCACGGTTGATCCGGGACATAGACACTCTTCGCCGCCGCTGACCAGGGCTTGCTCTACTGCTGAAGCCGCTATAGCTTCGGGTACTCCTTTGAACTCTCCTCTCTCATCTTTTGAACATATTTCTACTGCTGCAAGTACCTCTGTTCAGACATCTATGGCTCATTGTATCATGTCTTCCCCTCCTCTCATTGCCTCTACTGGCCCCTCTTTGCTCTCTCCCTCTACATCTACTACCTCTCGGCCATCTTCCGAGGTCTCCCCTCCTCACCAATACTTCCTTCGTTCCAGAACCCACACCAAAGAATTGTCGGTCTGACAGTCTGGTCTTGGTCTCACTTTACCCGGTGCTATTCCCCTGTCATCCAGAGGCAAGAAGTCCTATCTCTCCAAGGCTATTAAGAAAGCAGGGGTGGAGGTCATCTCTGGTCGCCAATCCACTATAGCTGGGGTCCTTAGAGCAGGAAATACCCCGCGTGGTGTTCCTCCATGAAGTGTTTATCCTTTAATTGCAGGGGTTTGGCTAATGCCTCCAAGAAACTAGCCATGAAGCGACTCATCGAGATTGAACCTATTGACATCATCCTGCTACAAGAAACTCTTTGCTCGGCCGACCAAATCTCCCACACACTTCAATCCTTGATCCCGAGCTGGTCCTTTGTCGCCCTAGATGCGGCTGGAAAATCTGAGGGTATGGCCATTGGATATAACCCTCAAACCATTTGGGTTGAAGCATCTTGGGGGGGATCGGGATATTTGGGACTTGATATATTCTCAGTGGACCTGGGCATGAACCTTCGGATTGTGAATGTATATGCTCCCTATATACAAAGGGAACTATTCTGGCAGCGCATATTACACCTCTCCCTCCTGGATTCTGAGCAGACAATTATCGGAGGGGACCTCAACTTTTCATTGGGATTCAGAGAATCATGGGGGTCTGCGGCTCAAATTGACACTATCTCCGACTATATGACAAATCTATTGGAACAGAAAAACTTTATTGATGTCCCCATGCATAAACTTCTTCCCACCTGGAGGAACAGAAGGGTGGGAGATGCAGCATTGGCTCGTAGACTTGACAGATTTATCATGAAAGATTCGCTCCTACAACAGCTGCATCACTACAAGCAATGGGTGGGCTCGGGGGGCATATCAGATCACTCGCCTATATATCTGGAAATTCAGGGGCCTTTTAAGAAACCAAAAGCCCCTTTCAAATTCAATCACGTCTGGCTGAGAGACCCTTCATACATAAAGATGGTCTCTGATTACTGGACTGCACATCCCATTACTGGAGCAGAGTCCCTCGCAAAAGGCTTCTGTAAAAATCTCTCCGAGATCAAACACCTTTCCATTAATTGGGCCAGGGAGAAGCGAACTCGGGAAACTTTACAACGCATCCAAATAGAATCTGAGCTGAGCACATTACTTGACGAACGAGTCTGGGATTCATTTATGCGGAGGACAAGACCCGTTTGATAGAACTGGAAAATCAGAAGGCTATTATTCTTAAGGAGCGCAAGGAATCCCAGAGATTGAGGAGCAGAGCTACTTGGTTAAAAGCGGGGGACGATAACACGAAGTTCTTTCATAGCTATGCCAAGGGACGAAAGGTGTCCAATACCATTTGGAACCTCCCTACACCTTGTAGGAATTTACAGGGTAAGTTCCTCAGAAAGAACACCAAAAGGACACCGCTCACAACCAGATCACAGATCAATACACCAGTATTTTTGACGTGGTTAAAACCCTCAAAGAGGGAAACAGTCCACGGCCTGCGCCAACGTGGCTACTACAGGCAATTTATTAATCATAGAATGAAAATTTACATAAGCTTCTCTCATGCACGGATTACCCGAACAATGACCCTCCATGCGCTTTAAATAGAACTCATGGACCAATCAGGTGTCAAGCCACGGATCAAGTGTCGGTAATACCGAGGAGAGAGTGAACCGTCGGATCACTACATATCGTGACCGTCGGATTGTAAGTTACAAAATGTACAACGGTAAAGAAACACACTTTACCTAACTCTATACCTAACTCTACACTAGACCAAGTTGAACTTAACTATATCCTATGTGTCGGAATATCCTAACATCCCCCCTTAAGAACAACTTGGGATAGGATTGAAGGATTTACAAATATGACACAATAGGAGAAGGAAGGAGGCACTAGAGCCTATCCCCCCTTAGTGACAACTTCCTGAACTCCAAGCATATATCGAAGTTTAGTGAACTTCGCCTCTGTGAGAGCCTTTGTGAAGATGTCTGCAACCTGATCATCTGTTGAACAATATTGCACTTCAAGAACATGGTCATGAATGAGCTTTCTGATGAAGTTCATGTGTAGTTCAATGTGTTTGCTGCGCTGATGCTGGACTGGATCTTTGCATAGCTGAATGGCACTTTGATTATCACACCAAAGTGTGGTTGGATGCTGCTGCTCAAAGCCAAACTCTGATAGGATCTGACGAAGCCACAAGGCTTCCTTACTAGCTTCCACGACACCACGATACTCTGCTTCTGCTGACGAAAGAGAAATGGCAGCCTGTTTCTTACAAGCCCATGTAATAGGTCCTGAACCAAGAGTGAAGACATAACCGGCAGTAGACTTCCGATCATCAGGGTCACCAGCCCAATCAGAATCAGTGAAACCAACTAAGAGAGGAGCTGCTTTGGCACTGTAATGAATCCGAAACTGTATTGTACCTCGAACATAACGAAGTATTCTTTTGGCTGCTTTCCAATGACTTTCACAGGGGTTTTGCATAAAACGAGCAACAAGGCCAACAACAAAGGAAAGGTCAGGACGAGTATGGGTTAAATACAAGAGTTTTCCTCAGGGAAAATTTTAAGAACCCCCCCTAAATTTATAAATATAATAAATGGGCGAATCTCCATGGTATATAGGAAAAATGGAAGGCGATTTTATCAATAATATAATATGTATATATAATTTTTTGGCGAATCTCTCACCAGGCATGGCGAATATTTTACTCAATTATAAAATCTTGTAAGATCTTGGTGAGTCTTTCACTAAATAATAAAACTTTGTAAAGTGCTAGTGAATCTTAGCATAGGCTACATGCTGGTTTAATTCCCCCATTTAAATAGGCTACATTCCAGGTGAATACCATGGGTCAATACCATGTGCCATTTTGGTGAATACCATGGGTCAATACCATGTGCCATTTTTATTTTTATTAATTCTAATATTAGGGTTAATAATGGTTTTTTTGCATGGTATTAATAACAATCTAGTCCATGGTATTTGTCCCATAGTATTTTGGCCATAGGTTTCACCTAAATATAACCCATTTTTTGAGTGTTCGTAAATATAAGGTGACTTATGGAGTAAATATAAAAAAATGTTTTATTTGTTTACCATACCTCTCGTTTATTTATATTTTTATTAATTTACCATACCTCTTTTACAAATATGGTATTTGGCCCATAAGATTCACTTAAATAAAACCTCTTTCTTGAGCCTTCATAAATAGAACGAGGGTTATGGACTAAATATAAAAAGAGGTTTTATTTATTTACGATACGTCTAGTTTATTTATATTTTTATTTATTTACCATACCTTTTGAGTAAGTATAAAAAGACATTTTATTTATTTACCATACCTCCACTTTAATTATATTTTTATTTGTTTACACCCTTACATGTATATAAGGTGACTTATGGAGTAAATATAAAAAAAATTTTATTTATTTACCATACCTCTCATTTATTTATATTTTTATTAATTTATCATACCTCTTTTATAAATATGGTATTTGGCCCATAGGATTCACTTAAATAAAACCTATTCTTGAAAATGGGCGAATGGATTCACTTAAATAAAACCTATTTTTGAAAATGGGCGAATGGAAGGTTGTAAGTCCTAATTTGAAGGGCTAAATTTACCTTTTTTACCCTCTCCCTTAAAATAAGGTGGGCTATTTGAGGTGATTTGTAAAAATGTACTATGATACAAAATATTCGCCCACTAAAAATTTAAAACCCCTTAATTTCGCCAAAGGGCGAACATTCGCCCCTAAAATTATCCTTGGTTTTCCTACAAGTTGACGGTATAAGGTAGCATCAACTTCAGGAGAAGTACAAGAGACTAAAAGTTTGACTCCAGACTGAAAGGGAGAAGGGGCTGGCTTACAGTCTTCCATGTGAAAATGACGAAGAATATCACAAGCATACTTGGACTGGGAAAGGGAAATACCCTCCTTGGATTGCAAGACTTGAAGACCGAGAAAATAGTGTAAGTGTCCTAAGTCTGTCATTTCAAATTTCTTTTTAAGGCTGGACTTCACATGGTTTATAAGGTCGGGATCACTACCAGTAAGAATAAGATCATCAACATAAAGAACAAGGATGATAAGAGAGTTGCCCACTTTCTTGGTGTAGACAGTATTGTCAGAATAACACCTAGAAAAGCCAGATTCTAAAAGAAAGCTATCCATTTTGGCATACCAAGCCCGAGGAGCTTGCTTGAGACCATAAAGAGATTTCTTAAGTCGACATACAAGGCTGGAGTCTGTTTGGATGAAGCCAATGGGTTGTTCCATATAGATTTCTTCATGCAAGTCCCCATGCAAGAAGGCAGATTTAACATCCATCTGATGGACTTCCCATTTTAAAGAGGCAGCAAGGGAAAGAACAAGGCGGATAGAGTTCATTTTGGCAACAGGGGAGAAGGTTTCAGTGTAGTCAATGCCTTCAACCTGTGAAAAGCCCTTAGTAACAAGACGAGCTTTATGTTTATCAACTTTCCCATCTGGTCCATACTTGGTTCTGTAAACCCATTTACATCTAACAAGTTTGCGTCCCTTTGGTAGAGGAACAAGGTCCCATGTATCATTTGCCAACAATGAATGATATTCTTCATTCATAGCTGCTTCCCAATGTGGATGGCCTGAAGCTTCTGCAAAAGTGTCAGGATCATGATTTACTGGAGCTTGAGCCAGTAAAGAAGAGGCTCTTTCAAACTGAGAACGTGTACGTCGCTAATCTGTAGGATCACCGGCAAGATCACCTACTGCATCCCGAGTAGCACGGACCCATCTTGGAAGTTGAGGATCCTGAGAAGGTGGGGGAGGATTGTCATCCTCACTTTCATCATCTGAAGAAGAAATGTTTTCAAAAGTAGAAGAGATAGGAAGAGGTGGCACATCTGCCGGACTAGGCTCGCAGGCCGATTTATTTTCATCAAATTTGACATCTCTTCTAATGATAACATTTTTGGACTTAAATGGAATAAGTCTATAACCTTTTACATCTTCAGAATATCCAACAAAAGTACATTTCTCACTCTTAGGTTCTAAAGCTTTATGCTTTTCATCTGGAATATGGGCCCATGCTTCACTTCCAAAAACACGAAAGTGACTTACATCTGGTTTAATGGAACTCCAAGCTTCTTCTGGAGTGATATTCTTTAGAACCTTAGTAGGAGTGCGATTGATTATATAATTTGCACAATTAATTGCTTCGGCCCAAAAACTAAGACTGAGTCCTTTAGATTGCAGCATACAATTAGCCATTTCCTTTAAGGTGCGATTTTTCCTTTCAGCTACACCATTTTGTTGTGGAGTGTATGGAACAGTATGTTGCATTTGAATTCCATTTTCGGTGCAAAAGTTGATGAATGTGTTTTTAACATATTCTCCACCATTATCAGTTCTTAGCTTAAGAATTTGATGTCCAGATTGTTTTTCAACAAAGGCTTTGAAGGCCAAAAATGTGTTAAATACTTCGCTCTTGAGTTTTAAGAAGTATACCCAAGTGCGTCTGGAGAAATCATCAATGAAAGTTAAGAAATACTTGCAGCCAGAGAATGAAGCAACAGGAAGTGGACCACATAAATCACTGTGCACAAGCTGTAAAGGGGCTGAGGCGTGCCAAGAGGCACGTTTTTCAAAACTGTCCCGATGATGTTTTCCGAGTACACATTCGGAACAAACACCATCTCTGCAAGATACCATAGGAAGACCTGTCACCATATTTTCTTTACATAGATGTTGAAGGGAGCGATAGTTTAAGTGACCAAATCGCTCATGCCAAAGTTTGCTCACTTCATCATTATGAGCAACAAATACTGAGGGAAGATTTGATGACCCAAAGTTGTGAAACTTATACAACCTTGTGGAATCATCAGCAATACCAGTAGCTAGAATCTGTTTAGGATCTCTTAGATCCTTGATTACAACATCATGAGGTGAAAATTCAACAATTTTACCTTCACCTGAATGAGTTATCTGATATACAGATAGAAGGTTGCAGGATAAGGTTGGAACACATAATACATCATTAAACTGACCATTGTCTAGATGAACAGTTCCAGTCCCTACAACATTAAGAGATCTATCATCACCAACATATATATTTTTGGTGTTACAATCATTTAAAGAAGAAAACATGGCTTGGTTTTTGGCCATGTGATAAGAGGCTCCAGAATCAATGAGCCATTCATGAGAATGAGAAGAAGAAGATACATTTAATGCATAACCAGACTGAGATGATTGACAACGACATGCAGAAAGTGCCATTCCTGAAGATGAAGTTGAAGTTGAAGTTGAAGAATGCTCCACATGGATGTTATGTTTCTTCATTGCGGCTTCCAAGGCTTCCATCTTCTTAAAGCATTTAGATTCTAAGTGGCCATCTCGATTACAAAAGTTACAATGTCTATCAGTCTTCTTCCATTTGTTTTTATTGGTCCTATCATTTTGCTGAAATGATCTTTCATTTTGAGGCTGAGTTTGCTTAGGACCCTTGTTTGGTTTAGGACCATTCTTTTTAGGATATGACTTCTTAGGATTCTTTGAATTTGGTTGCTGCTGGGCGGCTAACGCTTTCTTGGAAGAGTTTCCAAGATTAAGAAGACCAAGGTGTAAGAGTTTTTCTTGTTCTCTTATTAAAGAATCACAAAAAGAGTCAAAGGAAGGGGCCTTATAGTCTTTTCCTTGACAAATGAAAGCTTCCCTTGTAGAGTGGAAGGTGGAAACAAATACAGAGTAGGCTGGTCCCAACTTAGTAAGGATGGAATAAATAAGGTTACTATCTTCTTTCTTAACCTTAACACCTTCCAAGAGATATCTAAGGGTCTTGAATTTGGACAAGAAATCTTCAATGCAAGAAAAATTATTAGGATCCAATGTAAGCAACTCATTTTCAAGTTGATGGGCTCTAATTTCATTTTTAATCCCAAAAACTTTAGTGATTTGTTCCAATGCTTCATGAGGAGTCTCAAGTTATGCAATATGGAATCTAAGATCAGGAGAAATAGACATCCCTATCAAACCACGTGCTTGATCTTGTCTATTTTCCCATTTTGCAGCCTTGTCTTCATCTTTTGGTTTCTTCTCTTGGTCTGTGGCTATTCTGTAGAGACCTTTACTTCTAAGTAAATCTTCCATGTAGGATATCCATTGGAAGTAGTTAGTGCTGTCAAGAATGACTTGGCATGGACTTTCCATTTTTTTTTAAAAAACTGAAGCTGAAGATGCTGAAAGTAAGTGTTCCAATGGATAGATCTCGAAAAATTAGACGGTTTTAAAAAAAATGGCTCTGAAAAAGACTTCCGGATGAAGAAGTTCTACTCTCTTAAAATAGCTTTGAACCAATTGATCTATACAAAAAATTTGAGAGAGAGAGAGAGGGGGGGGGCTTGGTTTGCGTGCTTGCCTTGAGAAAGCTCTTTTTCCCTACAAAACACAAAACACAAAACCCAACACGGACATGCAAAGAAAACGAACCTTATGGCTCGAAGTTAGCTTTAGCCAAAAAACTAGATATTTAAAAAATGAACCTTGCGGCTCAAAGTTAGCT
This sequence comes from Pinus tabuliformis, assembly GCA_031772625.1. Classification (NCBI taxonomy): domain Eukaryota; kingdom Viridiplantae; phylum Streptophyta; class Pinopsida; order Pinales; family Pinaceae; genus Pinus; species Pinus tabuliformis. The sequence continues at coordinate 459,600,898 of CM062810.1, forward strand.
TTAGCCGAAAAACTAAATATTTTTCTCAATGTTTCTGATTTTCCGAGATCACACTAAGGTGCAGGGAAAAGAGCATACGCATGAGAAAAATCCTTCCTTTCTGTTTCTGATTTGCCCAGATCACACAGAGTCGCAGGGCAAAGAGCATATGCAGAAATGAAAGGTATAGATCCGGTTAAAAAAAGCTAAATAAACCGAAACCGAAATAAGCAGAGAGAAAATAACAGTAAACTGCAAATAAAGACTGTATACCTCCAGATCTTAAAAATGACGCAGCTAGGGCTACCGGAAACCTTTTCGCGTGAAACGAAAGGGGTTCCTCACTGGAACAGATGCTCCGAACACAACAGAGCAGTCCTCTCGGCCCGAAAGCAGTCAGAAACAACAGATCTAGGAAACGGCAGTCGGATGCAGTTCTACCGGCTTCAGATTTGGATCACCAACGGACGCGGCCCTCAAATAGCTCCGATACCATGTAGGAATTTACAGGGTAAGTTCCTCAGAAAGAACACCAAAAGGACACCGCTCACAACCAGATCACAGATCAATACACCAGTATTTTTGACGTGGTTAAAACCCTCAAAGAGGGAAACAGTCCACGGCCTGCGCCAATGTGGCTACTACAGGCAATTTATTAATCAAAGAATGAAAATTTACATAAGCTTCTCTCATGCACGGATTACCCGAACAATGACCCTCCATGCGCTTTAAATAGGACTCATGGACCAATCGGGTGTCAAGCCACGGATCAAGTGTCGGTAATACCGAGGAGAGAGTGAACCGTCGGATTGTAAGTTACAAAATGTACAACGGTAAAGAAACACACTTTACCTAACTCTATACCTAACTCTACACTAGACCAAGTTGAACTTAACTATATCCTATGTGTCGGAATATCCTAACACACCTAAGGGAGGCGCGGCTAACACTTTCAACAAGCTTGCCGACCTCGGTATCACACATTTCAGAAACCTCTACAAATGTCCTCGTGGAGCAAATCTTCCTGATATCATCAATGTGGCGGGACATTTTCCGAGATTTGTCAATGGGGAAGATGCAGAAGAGCTATCTGCTCCGGTTACTTCTGGGGAGCTAGAGGGTACTTTAAAATGGTTAAAAAAGAGAAGAGTCCAGGCCCGAATGGCTGGACCATTGAATTCTATCTGGCATTCTATGAAATCTTGGGGCAGGATCTTCTGAAAGTAGTGGAGGAGAGCAGAACTTTGGGTTCCATTTATCACGCCATCAATTCGACTTTCATTGCCCTCATACCTAAATCCGATTCCCCATCTTCTTTTGATGATTATAGGCCTATCTCCTTGTGAAACTGCCTTTATAAGATTATTTCTAAGATCATTGCAAATCGTCTCAGGCCGATACTCTCCAGACATATTGCCCCTCAGCAATTTGCATTCCTCGAATCCAGACAGATCCATGAAGCCATAGGTTCGGCACAAGAAGCCATCCATTCTATCTGGTCCAAGCATCTCAAAAGCATCATTCTCAAGATTGACCTGTCCAAAGCTTTCGACCGTGTCAGTTGGCTCTATATCAAGATGCTTCTTATCCACCTGGGCTTCCCCCACATCTACATCACTTGGATTATGGCCTGTATTACCTCTCCAACCTTCAGTGTCCTCATCAATGGCTCGGCCTCTCACTTCTTTCACTCTGAAAGGGGGCTTAGGCAGGGCTGCCCACTATCTCCACTTCTCTTTCTGATTGTCATGGAGGGACTTAGTCGTCTCATTGCCTCTGCTAAAAGGAGTGGTGATATTTGTGGTCTCAGGATCTCGGAGGATTGCTCTCTCACACATCTCCTATTTGTGGACGATGTGCTCATTTTTCTGGATGGCAGCATTCAGGACTCTAGAACCTTTTCTAAGATTCTTCTTCTTTTCTCCTCCGCTACCGGTATGCTCGCAAATAACTCCAAATCCACCATCACTTTCACCCGCACCTCAGTTCATGAATCCCAATTCGCTCATCAGGTATTTCCCTACAGCATTCATCCCTTGGATAGAGGCCTCAAATATCTGGGATTCTGGCTAAAACCTACTTGCCAGAGAATTGCTGACTGGGTCTGGCTTGTCTCTAAACTGGAGAAGAGACTGTCAGTTTGGAGCTATAGATATTTATCAAGGGTGGGCAAACTGGTGCTTATCAAATCAGTCCTGGAGGCCACACCGGTCTTTTGGATGGCTCTTGCATGGATTCCTAGGAACATTCTCGCTCGTATAAAACAACTTTGCAACAGATATCTCTGGAACGGGAATCAGGATAAAATATTATTTGCCTGGATCAGCTGGCAAAAGATAGCCCTACCAAAGAAATGGGGAGGATGGGGGCTAAAAGATCTTCCCCTCTTTGCACAAGCTCTCACTAGTAAAATGGGTTGGACATTGGTGACTGGTCAGAATCTATGGGCTCATATCTCATACCACAAATACATCTGGCCTCAGAACATATTGGACTGGATCAGACTACCTACTTGGCCGTCGACGGGCTGCTCATCGGTATGGAAGGCACTGCTCCATACCCTTCCCCACATTCGAGACAATTTGGCATGGAGAATCAATGATGGCTCGCTGGGAAGGATCAGGCAGGATCCGTGGATTGGTAGTGGGGGAAGACACATTCTTAATAGAGACCTCATCATGTACCTACACGCTCGAGAGATCAGGGTATTCTCGCACATTGCAGATCAACAAAATTCAGATATTTTCTCACAGGCATGGAAGTCAGCTCAGCAACTTGACCTCCCTCCTCAATGGCATCAGGAATGGCATGAATATACCACTGCATTATCGGAATCGCACATAAGAATCAAAGAGGGACCCGATGAATTAGTTTGGTGTTTGGCAGAGAATGGTATTTATTCACCTAAGCCAGGCTACTGCTCACTAATACAGCACAAAAAACCTGAACAGTCTCTGCATTGGTGGCGAAATATTTGGAAGCTTACCGCCCCCCCCGCGCACCAGACTATTCTTCTGGTGTATTCTTAAAGACATAGTGCCCACGGGGGAGCACCTTACTCATAGAGCGATTTACGGGCCTTCCTGGTGTGTACTGTGCAAAGAGGCATCGGAATCCATGGAACATCTCTTTCTACACTGCACAACAATTCGCTCACTTTGGCAGAGTATTTCCACATCTATCTGCACTGCTGGGTTATGGACCGGTCACGATATACACAACACTTGGGAGGAATGGTTTTGCAGACATACAGGATCAAAACTACAGAACCTTCCCTTATTGGTTAGCTGGTATATCTGGCAGCCCCGAAATAGGTACATCTTTGACAACATGGTTGTGTGCTGGCCACGTATTGAGGCCAACATTATCTCTTCATACAATAATTGCCAAACCCTATTCCCCCTAGGGAGAGACGCATTCAACCACCTCCCAGCATTGATAAATCTACCCCATGGGCGTTTTTTGATGGGGCCGCAAATCAACATGGCTATGGAGGTGGTTTCATACTCAACATAGATGAACACCATTTCTACAAAGTTAAGTTGGGACTCGGTGCAGGCACAAAAAACTTTGCGGAACTCATTACCCTCCGACACTTATTACATTTCTCTTTGGGTCATCGGTGTCACAATCTCAACATTTATGGGGACTCAAAGATTGTTGTAAATTGGTTCAATCATACATCTATTTGTCACATACACACACTCAACAACATATTGCATGAAGTTCATACTTTCAAGGCTGCATTTAACTATATCTCTTATAACCACATATACAGGGAATATAATTGCAGCACTGATCAATTATCCAAGGAGGCCGCGCTACTACCCAGAGGAGAATGGTTAATACTGGAGCAGAGAGGGAACGAGGAATACCGCTATTATCACAGGCCATATATAGACCAGCTATATCAGAGGGACATTAGTCCCTGAACTATCAATGATTTTATTGTAAAGATCTGAAGCTCGAATTTTGAAATCTTTTTGATATATAAAAGACACACCACATATGAGATAATATATTGAAAATGGACCCTGCGTGGTCATGTACAGGCCTAAAAACCCTAATAGACTGACTTTTAAACAGCTGATTTTTGTATTTCAGTCAGATCACCCTGCGTGGTGTATCTGGACAGCACAGAACCCCACATGTTAGCACATGGATGGCACTGTTTACAGCATATGCTACAACATTTACAATATGTAATTTTCTCTATATTAATGAAAATTACGGATTTTTCCAGTGGAAAAAAAAATTAATATTATTAATGATAAAAAGAACTAACACATAAGTTATATATATATATATATATATATATATATATATATATATATATATTATAATTTAAATGAGGGGGGTGAGTCCCTCTTATAGAAGCTCTATTAATCCAAATTCACAATTTTTATACATTTACATATTTACAGAAGCTTGATTGATACAATATGCTGCGGAGCAGCCTTACATGCGGCGAGGGTCGAACCCGTGTGGGGAGGCTATAAGCCAGTCGTCCCAACCACGCGGGATAAACGACCAAGTGCAAATGTGTGTATATATATACATTTGTAAAAAAAATGTAACAATGGAAATTCACCTCTATTTTATTATGGAGTTTTTTAATGTGTAGTCAGTGTTTGTTACAATACCAATGGCTAATATCATGGCTTATTAATACTACATATCTAGTAAAATAACTACTATAGAAATAAATGTCAACTTTTTGTATAACTAAGAATATCCTAAAATATTCTATGGAAGTTAAATCCCTACTAACTACTTAATAATTATTGATAATTAAATTAAAATTATTGAGGTTTATTTCACATTTTTCCCCTTTTGTAATATTAATAAATTTGATATATTTTGTTTTTTATTATTTTTTAGAGGAAAAGTCTATAACATTTTCAACAACAAAAAATCAATATTAAAAAATTCATAATATTAAATTTTTATATATATATATATATATAATATTTTGAGAACAAATATTCCCAAATTTTTTGAGCATTAGATTTTAAAAAATTAAATACAAATTTCAATTCTAATTCAAAGTTTATAACTATAATTTTAAACAAACAAGGTAATGTTAAAAATAATTAACCATAATGCCAAACACATATCTTAAATTTTCTTTTGCATTATATTTCTTTTTATTATATAAAAAGTATAACAGAATATTCACATAGTGATATGAATTATTAACTACCATAGTTTACAAAAAGTTATTGTATTTGAGGAAAGTTTATATTACTTATATAAGTTTTTTTTTGTTAAGCTTGGCAGGATTCTTCATTTTCTATTTATAAACGGAAAATTTACACCACTTATGTGAGATAGGTGGCCTCAACTTGCTCGATGGGAAACCAAGTCTGTTGGCCACCTATCCTCGTTATAAGCCATCCAAAAACAGTAAAGTATCAGACTTTTTAACCAAGCTAAATATATCTCAGTTTCATGGCAAGACGCTATATGTCTATCTATCATAAGCATGCATAATGTAAAGTAATTGCTACCCGCATAAAATAAAAAGAGAACAGATTAACTAACTATTCCTGTTGCTCTTCCGATGCCGATTCGGCTGGTGTCGGATCCTTGACAGTTTCACTGGGCATCTCAATTAATTCGATGATGCATGGGATGTGCCTTTGGATTCTATCAAGATAGATGTCCTGCTTATGGAGCTGGAATTGGATTCATTGCAAATCATGTTTGTAATTGGGCATGTCTTGGAGGGGCAGAGTCATCCCCACTAATATTTGTTCCATGGTCTTCCCCAGCAGGATTTTCATAAGCCAATATAGATAAAGAGTCTGCTTAAACTGAGTTATTCTACCTATGGTATTCCCGAGATCTGGGATCAAGGTCCTTCAATTCTCTATCTCCTCCTCAGTCTCGCTGTGTTGCTTAATTTCTTCCTCACATTCTTCCAGGTGATTATGGATGCCTGCATCCGTTCCCTCCTTGTAAGCCGCAGCGGCTTCATTGATGAGGTGTTCAATAGACTTCTGTCTTCTATGCGATTCCGAAGTGCTCGAATCATTGGTCCTTGCAGGCTTCCTCCCACGTCTGTCGCGACCTCTTCCTCTCGTAGGACGAGCCATCTCCATTTTGCACAATACCTGTTCACAGGAATGAGGTATTAACCTCTGGCTTTGAATCTCATTGCTGAGGTTACACTTAATCCTTTTCCTAGCCCAATTACTGTTCGAGCAAGATGTAGGTTGGGTGACAACCCGGTCAGAAGATGAGGCCAATCTCCTTATCCTGGTGTGCTTCTCACTTCTCCCTTCACAGTGTCACTCATACCCAGAGTGGTTGACATTCCCCTCTCTCGGCCAAGCAAGGGTCCCCATTCTCAAGTGATACAACATCAAAGATTATGTGTTTGCTAACTATGATTTCTTGCACCAATGGCAATGGGTGTCAGCAACGGTGAGTCAGTGTGTCAGTAACAATGACCCAATGTGTCAGCAATAGTGAATCATTGTGTCAACAATGGTGATCCAATGTTTCAGCAATAGTGAGTCAGTGTGTCAGCAACGGTGAGTGGGAGAGTGTCAACTACAGTGAGGGAGTGAATATCAGCAAGAAGATAGAGGTCACTCTGGATATGAGGATGAAGGGGGATTTTCATGAATATTGCTGATGCAATAATCATTATATCCTACTTCACCAGGATGAAGATACCCTCTTCTTTCCATAATAACATTTCAACATTCAAACTCTTCTTTTTTTCTCAGGGTAGAGGACTTTTTATATATCCTTGTTGGTAGCTAGATCATTGGATAGTGAAATCTACGACTGATCCAATTATTCCCACATTGTTCCATGGAAATAATATATTGATCATCCCTTGTTAAGTCTATCTTTAAGTTTAGGTAGTTAAATGGATCTTTATTTCGGGTTTGTTTTCCTCAGGCATCCCACCTTTCTTTACATCCTTCTTATGTGGGAGTCTCCAATATTTGACCCTGGGTTGTGCAATATGTAATGGTATGCTGCATTTTCCTGGTGATATTCTCTGCTTCCTCTGACAAACTGGCCAATTGTTGATGTTCTTTTATCACCTCTTCAAGTATTTCATATTCTCCTCTAACCATCAGAATGCTCTCGAAATTATGTTTAAAAATGTTAAGAGCTTCCACCCAATTTGCATGATTTCTAAAATATGATATAAAGGCTCACAATTGGACATCCCCTACATAAGGGTTGGGATTCCATTTTTTGTCATAAGGCAAAAAAAAATTATGTTGGTACAATTCACATAGCAAGTCTTTTTCTAGATTCATACAGACCCTGTATGATTCTATGAAACCATTTATGTATTCAACCTGGAAAGGCTTATTGTTGATGATAACATTCTTTTTAAACATCAACAATCTTTCTGCCAAGTACATGTTGTAATTGGTTGAAGGATCCCTGCAACTAAGCACACCATCCATTATCTGTCCGAGTTGTTTCTTATCATTCTCTATCTTGGACAACTTGCTTTGGAGCTCATCCACTGTGTTTTTATGTTTTCCATCAACTTTGTTAATATATGCTTCCCAAGTCTTGCAAAGGTCACGAATTAAGTTTTTGTGCAAATGGAAAGGTATTAGTTTTCCCTTGTAAGAGGGTGTACACATGGCTAATTTATCCTTTGGTTCCTCATCCTTTTTCTGGACAACAATGTCTTTGGATAGTTTGATCTTTGGATCCTAATTCTCTGTTTGAACAACAGTGTCTACATGGTCAATTTCATCTATGGTTCCTGATCCTCTGTTTGGACAATTGTTTCTTTTATCGGTCTCATCTTTGGTTCATGTTCCTCTATTTGTACAATTGTTTCTTTTTCAGTTTCATCTCTTATTCTTGTTCCTTTGTTTGCACAACTATTCCTTTAGCCAATTTCATCTCCAGTTTTTGGTCTTCCGTTTTCACAACAATTTCATCAGTCTATTTTTTTCCAAGGGGTATATTTTCTTGGACCCCTAGAGAAGGTATATCTATGAAACCAATGGGTAAATACCCTGTAACTTGGGACAAGCAATTTAATCTTTCAAAACTTTCTTTTTGTATGAGCTCATCTGTTAGGGTTTTCACTTTGTTTTGTAGTTGTTTGTATCTGATCTAGAGAATCCTATTCTTACTTAACAATGAAATATATAGAGGAATATTTGAACGGGTACTTACTGTTTCAACATGCTTCTTTATCAATTCTGGTGGTGTAGTTGTCAATTTTGGTTGTGCAGTTGTCAACTTTGGTGCATTTCTCAATTCTGGTGATGTAGCTGTCAATTTTGGTGCAGTGGTCAATTATGGTGGTGTAGTTGTCAATTCTGGTGGTGAAGTTTCTTAGGGAGTTGTTGCTTGGCCCTCCTCATCATCCCCATACAAAATTAAATTGAGGCAAGGCCATATGTTCTGTACCATTAGGCTACTCCTTGTATGTACTCATAGTCAGAATCAGGAGAGGGAACCTTCTCAGCTTGTTCTTTTGTCTCAGCAAGGTGGCCAAATCCTTGTTGCATGCTTCCTTTCTCCATGACTCCTTCTTCCATAAATATATCATGTGGATTCTCTTTCTCTTTGTCTTTCTCTTCTGTTGTTTCTTCTCTAACAATGGGGAGGGTTTCAGGAACTGGAGCAGGACAACATCGCTTTGTCCTCCTCTGCTTGGCGTTTGGCACCACTACCAGGCGCTTCTTGTATCCTCTCAATCTTCCGGTGGCAGGTTTACTACCCAATATTTCTACTCCATCATCATTATCTTATTTGTCTCCTTTTTGTGGGGGTTTACCAGCAGAAGCCTTAGAAACCCTCGTAGTTTGAACACTTGATGGCTCAGTTTCCATAGGGAAAGGTTCTAGCAAATTTCTACATCTAGGATGTCAAGGGGAGGAGTTGCAGCTGTTAGGACATCCTCTGGCACGGTAGTTGCTACCAGGGCATCCTCTGGTGGAGTAGCAACTTCAGCATGCAGTGGCCTTCCAACTAGTTCATCCCAAGTTTTCCCTACCCCTTGCAATGCACTAACTACCAAAATTTTAATGAGGCAATGGTGAGAATTGATTTCGAATGGCCGCTCTGATTTCTGCACTAATCAGGGCATACGCTCTAGTGTTTTTGCAAGAAAGAAAGGCATGTTAACCAATCTGCCATGACACAAGTGGTATAACAACCAGAGGTGTTGGTAATAATTAACAACATAGCTCCCTTCGCACGTGAAATATCTCTAGATAAGGAATGCAACAACTTTCCAGGTTGTGGTAATTCCATCCTGTCAAGCCTTGTGCGTATCTTCTACAGTTGTTTACCTGCCTCAAGTAATTGGCGCACAACATCAGGTTGGGAATTTCGCGACACAAACCATTGTTCTCTCGTCTGGGGTAACCCTTTCACTTCCGCAATTTCTTCTTATGTTGTGTGCACCACTGTCCTTGCTACCTTAGATCTACCCTCCCTGTAATGCATGGAAAATTCTAGAGCTATGTCGTCATCATACCCCTACAACCTGCGAATATAATCCATCGAGCCAACATCTTAAAAAAAGGGTCTAACGCATGGAAATTCATTTAGCAATGTTTCGGTTGGTTCTCTGCGAACTCTCAGGCCTCCCATGTTTATTTAGATTTCAAAGTGGCTATGGTTTTGTTTGGAAAGTGAAACAGTTTGAATGTTAGAAAACAACAAACAATGGAAGAGTTAAGGGTAACCATGTAATAATCAGTCTAGTAATGATGTAATCACGTGGCATCGTCTATTGCGGCAACCATTTGGAATCAATTGTTTGTTGTTGCTGTGAACACGGTATATTCCGCTTATACACAGTAAGGTGTTGCCACAATGGTGACCATTGGAATGGGAGGGAGAGTTAACAACCATTTCGCACCAACCGTTGGTTGTTGTCGTGATCATGGGCGATACACAGTCAGAGGTTGTTGCAACGGTGACCATTAGAATGGGAAGGTGAGTTGCCAGCCACTTGGCATACACCGTTTCTTGTTGTCATGATCAGGGGAGATTCCCCTTGTATGTAGTCAGGAGTTTCCGCAACAGATGCAATTGATTTGGGGCAGCCCTGATTTTCCATCATAACAATTTAAAGTTTGATTACGTGCAACTTTGTGGGCCCATGCACCATTACACTCACTCCTTAAATTACTTTCCTTAAAACGTATTGGTTACAGTTTATTAGTTATCCTTCATTTATTTGTAGGTTGTTCATATTATTTTCACTGTTTTGCAGGCTTCGTCTTTGTTGTTTTCATGTCTGTCAGAATGTGCTTCAATTCAAATCACATGATCGTGTGGCTGAAGATGTTGATAATGGAGAAATTTACAGCAATTGAATGGTTTATTTGGATATTTATACAATTTTGTCCCTTATATGAGGTTGGATATATGAATGAGAAAATGAATATATCGCAATTTCATTTTGCATTTAACCATGTAAAAAGGGAAAATAATGATTGATCTATAAGCTATCATGGTTGGCTTGTAACCAAGGGTATCTTACATAATTTGATATGTTAGGGGCTTCATTGAGAATTCGAACTCATTAGACTTTTATTAGCGACTTGTATAAATTTTTCATGTGCTACTAGTGGATAATGAACGAATGAATGTTCCTTGAAGTTGGAAATCTGAAGAGGTATTGAAGGCATTCTAAGGTCTCTTTCTATAACATCTTTTGGAGTCCTCGCTATTTGATAATAAAAATATTTATTTTGTTATTCATTTTTGGGATTTGTTTAAAGTGATCTTAACTGACAAAATAACATTTGTAAAAATAAATATTGATTCTCCCCCAACCCTTCTCAGTATTTCCAATGAATAGATAAAATTGAAATGTAATGAAAATGACACAACTGAACTAAAATGAACTCTTAGACACAAATTTATTGAAATGAAATGAACTGTTAGACACAATTGAATTGAAATGAGATGAACTGTCAGTATTTCCAACAGATAAAATTGATTGAAAAATACATTCTTTACATACACTTTGTGTTGAGATATAGAAAAAGTACAAAAAATAAAGTGATCCCATCTACAAAAAACAGAGCTCATATAAATACATCAAAAATGATGGACATAATGGTTGTTTATGTTGCTACAATCTATCACAAGAAATAAGAACACCATAATAGGACTTGTCGCCAACATAATAACTCCAATAGCAATTACAAGAACAATCCATTCATTAACAGGCCACATTATCGATGCTTGTTAATGACAATTGGTGGAGCACATGTTGGCTCCCCCACATATCTTGCACATCCGCATCCATTTGATGTTGCTTCAATGAGCATATCATCAGTAACCCTTTGGACATATGATCAGTAAGCTATGTTAAAGCTTTGAAATTGTGCAGCAATGTTTTTTGCTTACTTGTGTAGGGGTTTCAAAAAAAAATTCTGACTTGATATATTCCAATCATTTTATTGGTTATCAATTTTGAATTGGTGTAAGTGACAATGTCACTTGCACCACAATTCCTTGTTGCTCTTAGCCCATCAACCGGGGAAATATAATAGGTTTCGTTGTTTGTGGTTGTCCCAGGAATTTCTCTACTATTTGGAGACACTTGGCTTAGTGCTTCATTTTGAAGCACAAATCTAGTCCATGCCTCGCCTGGGTTTGGATGGTACCAAAACTGGATGATCAATGTCCACTTTTGGACCATCTGCAAAAGAAGAAATAAATTAAATGAAAAAAAATTAATAAAATATTGTTAGATTGTTAAAACAAAGTTGCAGCAACTCATTGTTGCAGTGGCGGCAACTCATTGTTACAGTGGTGGCAACTCAATGTAACAACAGATGCAACTCCCTGTTACAATGATAGAAACTCCCTGTTACGGTGGTTGCAACTCACTGTAATAGTTAGTTGTCTCCACTGTAACAGTGAGTTGCAGCCACTGTAATAGTGAGTCTCCCTGTTACCCACACACATTAGGATAATAGCTCATGTAACAATGAGTAATAGAACAACACCACTATCACTTTATCAATAAACCAAAGCTAAAAAAATAACAACCTCATTTTTTTCATACTAAGCATGATGATATTTATATTGGTAAAGTAGAATACAATGAAGATGAAGTGTGACCTTCCTTGAGAGAAACAAAGATCAAAAAGAGTAAAAAAGTAATGTTTATCTTGCATGTTTACCAGGTAGTGTCATTGACATCTATAATCTTATTAGTAATATTATGTATATATATATTTTAAAAGAAACATAAAATATGATTGACAAAAAAATAAAAAAAATAATTGACATATAAATTGTACAAACTATTTCAAACTTTTTATTCATTAGAAACAATTTATGAAGAATTTCTCGTTATTAATGATCTATTTCCTCCATAGTATGTGTTATGAACAATTTGTTCAATAAAAAAGCTTTGCGAGATTGAAAATTTTGGTAAACTTGGATTGAGGGAACCCGATGTTCAAAATCAAGTCTCTTAATTCTACTTCAACAAGCTGACTGGAGGAATTACTCATTTAATACCTAACCGAGTTTTCAGTATGGGAAATGTCTTTCTTGATAGCGATATCGAAATAATAGTAACCTTGGATTGAGGGAACCCGATTTTCAAAATCGAGTCCCCCAATTCTACTTCAACAAGCTGACTGGAGAAATTACTCATTTTATACCTAACCGGATTTTCAGTATGGGAAATGTCTTCCTTGATAGCAGTATAGAAGTAATAGTGTTAATTACATGTCCCATTCATGGCATCATAATCATACATGATGCAATGAAGGATATTCCACTGTAGGGGATCATTGGGAGTTTTTTTAGTCACTTGTTTGAGCTTGCATTTGTTGGGATCATAGTTCATTGTTAGAGTTCAACATTTCAATTTGAGGACATTAGATAAGAGCTACAGAGGGGAGGTGATAATGAGGGACAAACATAATGCTTGGAGTATGGCGTGGAGACAAGATGATAGCTACCCAGTTAGAGAGAAAAATTGAAAGAGGCCTCCTAGATTGACACATGAATTTCCCTAATTGTAGTTTGAATTTTCCTACCCAAGTTTGATGTTGAGCCAAACTAAATGACAAGACAATGAAAATGAATAAACCAAGTTAAAGTAAACTATATGAAACAAACTTGGAAGCAATACCAAAAAATTCATGAAGCCTACCATTCTTTATTCCTGTATCCATAATTTTTTGCTTGATGAATGAACCATTTAAAAATATGCCCCTTTTTGAGGGGGCAATATTGTAATGGTGTAAGTGTGTGTTTGCAAACATTTACGTGGCTCAATTAACATAAATAAAATGAGTAAAAAACAAACGATGTCGAACAAATTACAAACAACGGTGACAAACTAGTTGCCGCTATGGTGAGCATTGAGTTGCCACAATCGCTACTTAGATAAGTGTCATTGCGGAAACTCATTGGTCACCGTTGTGCAACTCGTTGGTCACCGTTGCGGAAGTTCGCTTGAACAACATCCCGGAGCAAAACTAATGTAGATAATCGCAAACAATTTGTAGAAATAATTCAGATAATTGCAGATAATCTTTAGAAAAACAGAAAATTAACCTATGCAAACGGTAACCCTACCTGCAAAACCGTAACCTTGTCTCGCTCAACAAAGCATTCGGCGGCTTTCGGGGCATCCGTGGTGAGGTTTTCTCTCCCTCTAAAAATGGCAGCTTCGACGATTTCCTGAAAATCTTGCCTCAAGGAATTGTGTGTCCTAGAAATGGTGATGGCAGCAGAGCGGAGTTGCAGTTAGGAATCCCTAAAAATGGAAAATGGACTAAGAATTTAGGAAATGGCGCTGGACGGAATGAGAAGCGGAGTTCCTGAATGGCGCTCGACAGAAGGAGAAGCGGAGTTCCTGAATGGTTTTTGACAGAATGAAAATGAAAATGGAAGGACTCAGCGGCAAAAGCGGAGAAGCTTTGTCCTCCCATGGGGGGCAGACTTTTCCAAATTTGGACTATAAGCGGGGCAGATTTTTCCATAAATTTGGTATTCAAATTTCAAATGGACACACCATTCTCCCTTACTCCGTATCCTTCCGGTAAGTGGCCATTGATGGGAGTTGTCACTTTGAGCGGGTTGGGAAACGGAAGTGAACAACACAGTGATGACGAAGGTGACCTTGACGACGAGCTTGCAAACAGAACTCCGCAGACGGTAACCCCTGTTTTGTTTACGTTGGGGACAGATGTGACCCACATCGCGGAGGGTTGCCGAAATGGCCTTTCCGGCGAGGAGGGGGCACGAAACACAAAAGGGTGTTTCGTAGACGCGTTAGCTTACTCCATTTTTTTAATGGATGGTTCACATTGAATACGGCTCGAATATGTTCTAGTCATGGTTCACATTGAATACGACTCGAATATGTCTTAGTCAACAGGGATGAACGAAATGAAAGAGTTATCAAAGGTTTCTCAGTTTTAAAATGGCTTGGTCCTTCATTTCTCTGTTACCAAACCCAAATCCACCTAGTCGTTTTGACTTTGAGAATCCTCAACGTTGCAATCCATTTAGACCCCGTGGAAAAACGATCAATGGAGGACCAAGGGAGGGGTGAGCCAACAGATCGATTCGGGGGTGCTAGGTAGAGGTAGGTGTCATAGTCGTTGATATCGAGGGTTTTAAGGAGAGCCTCTCGGTGACGAAAGAGAAGCTGCTACTAGTTGTAAGCAAATTCGTTTCGTTGCTTGTTTGCAGAAATACCAAATCACTAGCCGAATCCAGATCTGTAAATGAAATTGAAGGTCAAAGGATTTTTGGAATGTTTTTTACGCCCAAACTCATATCTCAGTAACCCGGTTGTGATAAACCCTCTGCAACGAAATCATTCATTTTATTTCATAGCTGGTTATATAGAGGGAAAATTTCCTCATTCTCATCTCATCTCATCTAACCATATTTGCCAAGGATATTGAAAATATGTCCGGGGTAATATTGCAAATGTTTCGGTAAGAGGATATTGAATACTGAATGGATATTTTTGTTTTAGGTTTTGTATGTATGTGTTTTTGTTTCAATGTGATGGTTTTGGTTTAAAAGATTAATAATAAATATTATTGTAGGGAGGTATAGATATTAAAGAAGAAACTGAAGGAGTTAAATAAAACAGTTGTATTAAATATTTGTTTGACTTCAATAAATTTAAATAAAATAGATAGTAAAATAAAAGAAAATTTTATTAAAAAAAAATATTATTTTAAGTGTATCAGATGCTTATTTGGTTTTGTCAACTATTTAAATTATATCACTGTGCTAGTGTTAAATGCAGTAAGGACAATTACATTAAACGCAGCAAGGTCTGTGAGAGGTCGGCGTCAGATGAAAAAAGGGAAAGTTGTTGTACGACATAGAATGACGCATCAATTCTTCAACAAAATTATATGCAGCATTATTCATGGACAGTCAGTCTGCACCAAAGAACGTGCTTTTAAGAGCTTGTCTCGTGATGCCGCAGCATATTTGAAGGAGGTTTTATTTTTAATATTTTTTATTTAATTTTAGTTTGTTAAAATTATAAATTTAAAATGTGAACTTCAAATAATTTAAACATTTTAGATTTTAAATTCCAATACAATATTCTTAATTATTTCATCAAATATTTAATGAAGTAAAATTCTTTAAAAAGTTAGTGATAATCATATAAATTAAATAATTAGTAAATTTAAATAATCACTAATTTATAATAATCATCAAACTATATAATCTATTATATCTTTTAGATTATTAAAATTAAAAAATCATAAAAATAACTAAATTATAATTTTATTTAAAATAATAATTAAATTTAAATAATCAATAATTTATAATAATCAACAAAACATATAATTTATTATACCTTTCAAATTATTAAAATTACAAAAATCATAAAAAAAAATAATTAAATTATAATTTTATTTAAAATAATAATTAATATTATTAATGATAAAAAGAACTAACACATAAGTTATATATATATATATATTTAAATGGGTGAGTCCCTCTTATAGAAACTCTATTAATCCGAATTTGATTGATACAATATGCTGTGGAGCAGCCTTCCATGCAGCAAGGGTAGAACCCGGGTGGGGAGGCTATGGTCCCAACCCCGTGGGATAAACGATATACATTTTTTAAAAAATGTAACATTGCAAATTCACCTCTATTTTATTATGGAGTTTTTTAATGTGTAGTAAGTGTTTGTTACAATACCAATGGTTAATATCATAGCTTATTAATTCTACATATCTAGTAAAATAACTACTATAGAAATAAATGTCAGTGTTTTGTATAACTAAGAATATCCTAAAATATTCTATGGAAGTTAAATCCCTACTAACTACTTAATAATTATTGATAATTAAATTAAAATTATAGAGGTTTATTTCACATTTTTCCCTTTTTGTAATATTACTAAATTTGATACATTTTGTTTTTATTACTTTTTAAAGGAAAAGTCTATAACATTTTCAACAACAAAAAATCAATATTAAAAAATTCATATTAAATTTTAATATATATATATATATATATATATATATATATATATATATATGAATATTTTTAAAACAAATATTTCCAATTTTTTTTAGCATTAGATTTAAAAAAATTAAATACAAATTTCAATTCTAATTCAAAGTTTATAACTATAATTTAAACAAAGAAGGTAATTTTAAAAATAATTAACCATAATGCCAAAAATATATCTTAAATTTTTTTTTTTGCATTATATTTCTTTTTATTATATAAAAAGTATCACAGAATATTCACATAGTGATATGAATTATTAACTACCATAGTTTACAAAAAGTTCTTGTAATTGAGGAAAATTTATATTAGTTATATAAGTTTTTTTGGTTAAGCTTGGTAGGATTCTTCATTTTCTATTTATAAACGGCAAATTTACACCAAATATGTGAAATAGGTGGCCTCAACTTGCCTGATGGGAAATCAAGTCTGTTGGCCACCTATCCTCATTATAAACCATCCAAAAATATTAAAGTATCGGACTTTTTAACCAAGCTAAATATGTCTCAGTTTCATCGACTTTGTAACAAAAGCTAAATATGTCTCTGTTCATGGCAAGACGTTATATGTCTATCTATCATAAGCATGCATAATGTAAAGTAATTGCTACCCGCATAAAACAAAAAGAGAACAGATTAACTAACTATTCATATTGCTCTTCCGATGTCGATTCGGCCGGTGTCGGATCCTTATAGTTTCACTGGGCATCTCAGTTAATTCGATGATGCATGGGATGTGCCTTTGGATTCTATCCCGACAGAAGTCCTGCTTATGGAGCTGGAATTGGATTCATTGCAAATCATGTTTGTAATTGGGAATGTCTTGGAGGGGCAGAGTCATCCCCACTGATATTTGTTCCATGGTCTTCCCCAGTAGGATTTTCATAAGCCAATAGAGATAAAGGGTCTGCTTAAACTAAGTTATTCTACCTTTGGTATTCTCAGGATCCGGGATTAAGGTCCTCCAGTTCTCTATCTCCTCCTCAATCTCACTATGTTGCTTAATTTCTTCCTCACATTCTTCCAGGAGATTATGGATGCCTATATTCATTCCCTCCTTGTAAGCCGCAGTAGCTTCACTGGTGAGGTGTTCAATAAACTTCTGTCTTCTATGCGGTTCCGAAGTGCTCGGATCTTTGGCCCTTGCAGGCTCCCTCCCACATCTGTCGCGACCTCTTCCTCTTGTAGGACGAGCCATCTCCAGTTTGCACAATACCTATTCATAGGAAAGAGGTATTAACCTCTGGTTTTGAATCTCATTGCCGAGGTTATCCTTAATCCTTTTCCTAGCCCAATTACTGTCTGAGCAAGATGTAGGTTGGGTGACAACTCGGTCAGAAGATGAGACCAGTCTCCTTATCCTGGTGTGCTTCTCACTTCTCCCTTCCCAGTGTCGCTCATACCCAGAGTGTTTGACATTCACCTCTCTCGGCCAAGCAAGGGTCCCCATTCTCAAGTGAACCTTCTCATTCCCCTCTGCCCAGTCAAATAGCGCTGCTCCTCTGCTTTCCTTATAGCCCACCCATCCCCAGTGCATAGCCTCTCCCGTTTCACCCCAATTATCACGCGAGGTCACAATGTAGCTCTTAGGAGGGGCTTCCCGGCCATTGGCCAGGTCAAAATTCAGGTACCTTATTGCTAGGACGCATAGCCTAACAACAACCATACGATGCCTATGGTGCTTTCCCCAGGATGTCCCCCAATTCCCCTCCACAGGTTTCTCTCGATCCCTCTAGCAAGAAACAAATCATGTTGCCATTGCAAGAGGGTTGCAGGACCAAGATACATACCCATGCTCGCTCCGCAGATGTTGTCAACGATTCCTCCACCTCCCTGCTCCAGTGATCCAGCTCCAAACTCCGCACACAACAATGCAATTAACCCTCCCTTGTCTTGCCTTAACTCCACAATCAACAATGCAATTAACCCTCCCTTGTCTTGCCTTAACTCCACAATCAACAATGCAATTGCCACTTCCCTGTCTTTCCTTACCTGCTACGCCTCCCGCCTTGGCCTTGCCATGTCTCCCACCTTTCCCACCACCCTTGCATGAATATTCCTTATCTACTACGCCTCCCGCCTTGTCCTTGCCATGTCTCCCACCTTTCCCACCACCCTTACATGTATTCATGCAAAGAGCCATGCACCCATCGCCATGAGCATGTGGGGGGCGGTGGATGGTACCCACCCTTTACTCCTCATAACTATTCGTCGTCCTTGCCATCCTCCAGCACACACCCCGATGAAGCTATATTAGTTATACAAATTAAATAAATAATATATATTAACTAAAATTAACCATAATAAAAAAAAGCACATAAAATAAAAATAAAATTCTTTTGTATTATACAAAAATATAACCGAATATTAGAATATTCACATGGTGATATGAATTATTAACTACCATAATTTACATCTTTATAGTATTTTATAAAAGTTTATATTAGTTTTATAGATTAAATGAATGGCATATATTGACTTCAAGGGAAAAAAAGAAGAAGCATCAAGATAATTTTGATATTTATAATTTTTAATATTTATTTATATATCTTTTAATCAGCATCAAATATTATTTTACTTATTATAATTTAAATAAAAATAAAAATATGTAAATTTATCAAAATTTATGCAACTTAATACACAAAATTACTGAGTGAAAATTAAAAAGAATGACACGAGAATGTAACTAAGAACCTCCATTTACAAAATAAAAATAAAAATCAATTTCATTATATACGAATAAGGGAAAAGAATTGCAATTATGGGATTGTTGATTTTTCCCTCCATAATGAAACTCATAAACATTTTCAATAAACTACAACTTCATTACCCACAATGAATACACACCTTCAATAAACTACAACTTCATTACCCACAATGAATACATGGTTTGAACTTAAACCCAGCTAATCTACCCTAACGCTAGATTTAAAACTCAGAATTAGCATATTAAATATGTTTAAACATATATACAAAAACAGTATCAAATGCGTATTACTCAATGCAATTTTAATTGTGTCATTTCTCACTGCAAATTTAATCATGTTTTGTGATTCAGACCAAATAGTAAGTAACGTTGAAGCACAAACTTATAAATAAGCAATTTATAGCTTTGCTCTTTATGAATGATATATACAATTCTTCCCAAAGTTTATTTAGAGTTCATTTTGCCGAAATAAAAATCAGAATGATTTCTTCAACCTGAAAAATGAAGAAAATGAGGACGTTACCATGCAAATTTACATAATTTATGAGAACTAATCAGAGGAGATGTTTATCATGGATTTTCCACTACCACGTCCTTTCATGACATGTCGGCGAAGTCCCATAATATGAATATTTCCAATATAGTTTTTCCACTCGATATTCTTAACATCAAATCCAAAAATCTCTTGTTCTTCTTCTGAAAGCTCTTGGAACAACTTCTCCAAGTTTGAGTTATCGAACCTGGACAAATATCCAATCAAGTGCTTAGTTTAATCCCCTTGAAACAGATGCAGCAAATCATATTTTAGGCATGAAATCTCTGCTACTCTTGCAGACAACTAACCTTCCTTTGTAGAATCCATATGGCTCGTAGATCTTGGCCATGTACTTCAATTGGTCTATCGATATCACAGAATTGTGTTTCTGTTTTTTCAACGTACTTTCATCAGATGATGATAACCCAGCTTTCTGCAATTAGACCATGAGTTTGCAATGTACAGATATTCTCTTCCTACATTGTCTTAAAGATGGTATTCCAAATACTAAACCAAATATAAAAATACTATTTCAACTTACACTGCTTGGACTGCTGTCCCAGTCTTGCCCACAGAAGTCCTCCATTGTATGCAGGCAGGTTATTGCCTTCATCAATCTTACTGGTTTCCCTTTGTTGTCAATGTATGGATTACATTTAAAATGCTCAAATATTATGTTAAGAACTTTTCCAACTCTTATAGGATTTACAACTGAAGAAGCAACCTGATAAACCTTTAGCCCTGGTTTTCCGGCATGCTTTGCTATTGCAGCTAAAGTTGCATTCACAACCATGTCTACAGGTACCTGTAATAGCAAGGAGATAAGTGAGGTGTTTTGCATGTTTTAGAAGGAGAAAAAATATGTATAAATTAAGTCCCTCTTAACCTAATAAACATCAAGATACTTATTTTTATTTATTTATGGAGTTTTTTTTTATAGGTATAAATTAAGTGCCTCGTAGTTTAAGAAAACATAGACAATTTTATGGAGATTTTTTATACGTATAAATTAAGTGTCTCACAGTTTAATAAACATCAAGACACTTATTTTCACTTTTATGAAGATATTTTATTTGTTAATAGATTTTGTTACAATTAGTATGGGCCAATACTATGGCTTATCAATGCCACATGCCTAAAAAAACCATAACTTACTAAGATTTTTTTTTAATTAATCAATTTATATAAAAAGAGAAAAAGGAATTACTTTATCAAGGCCACATGCCCAAAAACCATAACTTACTTTATATAACACTTGTTCATATGATAAATTTTTTAATAAATTAATTTAATTAAAAAAAAATATTATTATTTTGAAGATAAATACCAACTTTTAATGGGTTTAATGGTTAAGAGCATGTGTCTTTTTCCTAAGAGGTTAGGGATTCAAAACCAAAGGGGGTAGAGTATGTATGCCTTCGTAGACTTAGCAGTCAAATAATTGCCGGTAAGTGAGTCCCTTGTCCCACAAACAAGGGGGTCTCATACATCAATTTGGTGTCTAGCTTGACTGTGACCTTAAAATTAGATAATAATAATATTTGTATATTGTTATGAATATTCTAAAACATTCAATGATCATCTATTTAATAATTATGAATAATTAGATTAAAATTCTACAAATTCTATTTTAAAATAACCAAACCTATCTTGATAAATATATCAATTCTAATTTCCAAATTCTCACATTTTCAGTACTCAAAAATGTTTAGATCTGTGCTTGTAAATTCAACTAAAGATAGTTCTATAGACATGTTAATTGACATATATTTCTGAATTCAGATGAAGATAGATCTATTGACATGTTAATTGATAAATATGGAAAATGAAAAACTAAATAAAATAATAAAGCTTCCTAATTGTCTTGTGCTATAATCACTAACCAGATCGAGCAGAGTATCTGAATCGGCCAACCAGCAAGACAGCTGACCTTTTCCATAGAGTGTAATGATGGGATCCAACATTCTGCCAATTAAAAAAGTGATTTAACTCTTGTTACATTAGCTCGATAACCTATGGCATTCAACAAATGATTTTACTTACCGATGGCCTTCTATCCATCCAGGAAAATGATTTTACTTACCGATGGCCTTCTATCCATCCAGGAAAAGGCTGACTGTATGTGCTTTCAATAACACTAGGACGAACAATGACTACAGGTAAATTTTCCCTGCCACTGACCATAAGCATCTCGGCCATTGCTTTCGTAAATGTGTACGTATCCTGCCATCCATATGCTCTTGCCCTGAAAGTAGCAAAACAGCCAGTTTTAACTATACTCAGATACCCATAAACCTGTGTGCGAAGATAATATAAATGATGCAAAGGGCTGCATGAAAGTAGCAAAACAGCCGGTCTTAACTATACTAAAATACCCATAGGCCTGTGTGCGAAGATAATATAAATGATGCAAAGGGCTACATGATACTATTGGCCAAAAGGATCATTAACAGGAACACCTTTCCATGCCCAAATCTTGCATCCTCTGAGTGATTTTCCTTTGAGAATCTACTGGCCCCTTATTGCATCTCTGGAAATTTGAAAATTCAATCTCCAAACCCTCGCGAACTTTGTTTGCTAAATGAAATTCAGCTTGGAAGTCCAGAGGTGGAATAAATTCTGCTTTCTGATTTGCTATACCGTGCTTCATCTGAAAGGGCTTCTCCAGTGCTCGACCTTGTCTCTGCCCGTGGACATATGCTGAAGTGAAAGTATTATAATTAAGACAAAAAGTAAGTACAATACAATCTGAACAGTGTTCATTGGCAACTAATATTTGTGAAGCTATAACTCCATTAATGTATAGAGCAATATATGCTATCTATTAGATTTTGTATTTGGCTGGCATATACTAAAGTAAGCAATATTTACTATGTAGTTGGGCTGTAAATGCAGTTGGGCTGTATATGCCCACTAGGTAGGCATATACAGCCCAACTGCATTTAATATCTCATTGCATGGTAAATAAGTTGTGTCATATACTACTCTATGCATTAATGGAATTATAAGATTATAATTAGGGAAAAAGCCAAGTACAATAAAATTTGAACAGTACTCACTGGCTCTATGCATTAATGGAATTATAAGATTATAATTAGGGAAAAAGCCAAGTACAATAAAATTTGAACAGTGGTTACTGGCAACTAATATTTGTGGAACTATAACTTCATTAATGTATAGGATAGCCTATACCACTCATTAAATTTTGTATTTGGCTGAACAGTGTTTACTGGCAACCAATATTTGTGGAGCTATAACTCTATTAATGTATAGAGCAACATATACCTCCCATTAAATTTTGTATTTGGCAGACACTATCCATGCATTAATAAAAATATAGCTCCACAAACATTGATAACCTAAATTACTTAAATATTGCTAACGTGATAATTCAGGTAAAAGACTGTTTCCCCGAATTATAATATCTCACTGTACAACATGATATTTATTATAAAAATCTGAAAGATTTCCCAACATAGAACATGATATCATAGTCACTTTCTCAATAAATGTTTGTCAAGTGAAGCCAATTGAGTAGAAATGTTTTAATTTTAAACACTTAATATTAAAAGGGACAATTTCCTTACACTGAAATGTCAAAAGCTAATCTCTCTTTAATAAAAACAAACCTTGATTATTTATCCAACATCATCCAAAAATGTTCCACATTTATAAGATTTTGATGTTGATCACTGTTTTTCACATTAATGAAAGTTTTGTGTTATTACTTTTTCAATTAAGGTTGAAGTAAGACTCATTACAGACCAAGACTGATAAAATAATTTTCATCAATTAATATCATTTGCAATGGTAACTAAAAACATTTCAAATACAATGCACTTTACAATAATACGTTGAAAATTAAAAACTTCCAATGGTTTGAAAAAAACATTTTCATTACAATCCATTTATGATAAAAGCAAAAACCACTTTCAAATAAATCGACTTAACCATAAAACCCACTTTTAAATAAATTGACCTGACCAGTCAAAATATAGTAGAAACATTTTCAGTACATGCATTTGCAGCTAAAAAGAAAAACCGCAGAAATATTGCCAGGACACTGACTAAAACCACTTTCAAATAAATCGACCTAACCATAAAAACCACTTTTAAATAAATTGACCTGACCATTCAAAATATAGTAGAAACTTTTTCAGTACATGCATTTGAAGCTAAAAAGAAAAACCGCAGAAATATTGCCAGGACACTGACTAGATTAATGAATATAATAAGAATATTGACCTAACAAGAACTTCGAAATTGACCCAACCATACATGATAAAGCAGAAATATTCCAGGAGACTGACTATATTAATGAATATAATAAAACCACTTTAAGAGAAAGTATAAATATTGGCAGAACACTAACTGTAGTATTGATTACATCCTATAAATCACAACAGACCCGATTTTTAACGTAGCACAGTGCATCGTAGCTGAATTTACAATAATTTAGAAGTACTTAAATCAAACGTACCTGTGGATATATGGATAAAAAGTTGGAGATTCTCACAGCATTTGCCGAACTGCAAAAGGCTATCAACTCCAGTTGTGTTGGTTTGCAGAGCCACGTCATACCTAGACCATTGCATTTACGGTGAGCAGAGCACACATTATGCATTATAAGTTTGAACAATATAATACTTTTTCTTTCATGTGATGAAGCTGGCTGGTTTAATTGAAATTATTCACATAACATTATTACATATTCAATCTCAATCAAAGTCTGGTTAGATATATATTAGCCATATTAATCATACAAAAACCTTTCATCAAATGTTGTAGTGGCTGCAGAGCTGACAATGATATCTACTTCTTTCGTCAGCACATTGGCCATGTCCTCTTCTATTCCAAGGTTATGTTTCGTCATATCACCAGCTACAGGAACCAGTCTTTTCAACATGAATTTTTCGAATTCATCGCCATGGATTTCACGTAAACATTTGAATAACTCCACGTTCATAACCTAATAAGATTCAGAAAATCTTTATGGTGAACTAAAACTATATTGCTTTGTCTGCAAATTGTCTAAATCAATCAATGCACATCTAAAAGACTAGACAACTAAGGAACCACATCAGAAATCATCAAAGCCAAGATTTCTCTTACTTCATCCTTCAATCTCTTCAATGCAGATGCAGAATCGTTAGCCCTAATGATCAAAAACAGCTTTCCTATATCTGGCTGCATCCTTAATATCTTCTCTATCAGCACTGCAGATATAAAAGCATCAGTTTATTACTATCTTGATATCCACTAGAAAAAATTATGAGAGAAGGAGTAATAATCTATGTAAGTTCATAGGATAATTTAAATAGTGATCGCTATGATATGAAATATTATGCGAAAACTGTGATTCAAGATTCAAATCTTCTAGATCAAACTAAAAAAATCTACATTAATAACCTTGTACCTTTTCCAACAAAACCAGTGGCACCTGTGATGAGAAAGTTCTTATCCTTCATAAAATCTACAATTCCAAGACCCTTGCATGGAGCCATAACTGAAATGCTTCCTGCAACAGTACTCTCAATATTTTTCAGACTGGTACTTGTGGCCTCCACCACTCCGCTTGATCTTCTGTCATCTGAGATCAAAGTAGCTTCCGAAGAACACATTTCATGTTTTGCAGTGATCAGAGATAACTCGTTGAAAGCTACTGTTTGGCGGTGGGATTGATTGCTTGTTCCCAATTTCTTACCTTTCCCCATTTTTATCAGCAAAGAGTTGGACATGGACCCAGACCCAGGGAGAGGAAAACTTTTCTTATCAAAATATCTAGCATAAAAATAATCCAAAGGAAGCTTTGGATGTAGAAACACTTGTAGTGCAGCCATGACAAACTGAAAGATATCAGACACAATGACTCTTACAGATATGCTGCCATCAATACATGAAATGATGATTTCCCACAAGTTGATGGCTGCATTGTGAGAAACCCAGGTTTCAAGGGATTGTATTTAAAGCCCACTCACCCCTGCCCACAATTAAAAATGGCGTGTCAATTAATGAGTTTGGTGAGTTCACCGTTCAAATTTGGAATGTTTAACCAAACACGAATTCACCCACCTTATTCATTTACATATCCGGAGTATTTCGTTAATTAATTTTTAGTTAGATGGTTTATATTTTATTGTTTTTGGTTATTGCTTAAATTGTATTTTTAAATTTAAAAATTATATTTAAAGTTTTTGGAATTTTTAATTTATTTATAGTTATAAATTTATTATTTAAAATTATTTTAGTTTAATTATTTTATATGATTTTTTTTTTAAAGTTTTGTGGTGAAATTTCTCTTAAATATAATAAAAATTTGATGGAATCACAAATTTGACCTATAAATTTTGCACAATTTCAAAAGTTTTTTAAAATATTAAATTTATTTATATACTTAAATATTTTTTATTTTTTATTTTTATTTTATTTTATTTTATTTTTCAGAAAGAAAAGCAATATATTATATTGAGTCAATATATACATCATGTTCTGTGATAACAGAAAGAAGATCTCCTGACATAGGTGACTACTGATGAAAAAACAAATATGTCAAAATATGACAAATAGCTGATAGACATATAAAGCAAGAACATAGAGCAGCATATAGAAACATATGAAACATATATCATCAGTTTTGCCTGATGCTGATAGACATATAAAGCAAGAACATAGAGCAGCATATAGAAATATATGAAACATATATCATCAGTTTTGCCTGAATGTGCTACTGATATGGAATGATGACAAAATGAAACCAAAAAGAGCAGAAGGAGAGGAACCCATAGCCTCAAGAGCAGAAGTAGAGGAACCCATAGCCTCCGGCTGGAACAGCCACCTGGAGCTGACAAAGAAAGATCCTGGAAACCCCCAAAAACGAAGCTCTTTGCGCCCTACCAAACTCCAGCCTTTGACCAATCATCCGATGGATTGATAGAAAGCGAAGAGCCTAAACAGAACAGTCTTGAAGGAGATGTTTGAATCTTCAAATTTTTTTGAATTCCTCCACTTCCAAACACACCATAATGTGATTGGAAGGATTGGACGCTTTGATGCTTCTTGTCTTCCCCACCAAGCAAAAGCTGCATTAACAGAAATGAAATTGAGATGAGGAAAAGAAAAAGAAGAAGCCAGTTCATACCAGATTTGTTGGGCGACCACGCATTTGAAGAACATATGATAGTTTGTCTCCTCCTCTGCATTGCATAACACACATCTGCTGGGACCATGCCAAGACCTCTTCCTCAAGTTTTCCCATGTTAAATTCTTGTTGTAAAAAACTAACCATGAGAAGATGATCACTTTGAGAGGACAGCCAAGTTTCCACCAATATACCGGAAAAATCTGTCTTGCAGGCATAATTTTTTTGGAGACGAGATCAGAATAGATGTCTTTAACTATCGCAACAGAATGAGAGTGAGATAAGGACCACACCACGTGATCGTCTTTTTCGGCACGTTTCAAGCCTCCTTCAACAAGAGCATTCTTCAAGTTATCCCAGAGAGAAAGCAAGGCCTGTGGAAGGCCAATGTCAGTTGCATCTTTCAATGAAGGTGAAAAACCTCTCCATTCCTCAATAATCCTGTCCCAAGTAAAAATACCCATTCTGTGAAGGAAAAAGAGAAGAGGAGCCGGAACCTGTAGATTACCCCTATAGCCAGCAATTGG
Organism: Pinus tabuliformis; assembly: GCA_031772625.1. Lineage (NCBI taxonomy): Eukaryota > Viridiplantae > Streptophyta > Pinopsida > Pinales > Pinaceae > Pinus > Pinus tabuliformis. The sequence continues at coordinate 459,628,280 of CM062810.1, forward strand.
GTCAATGCCAATGAAGATTTTCCTACCAGAGAAAATCTTCCATTTTAGATTATTAAAGAAATATTTCTGAATTTTCCTGAAGCTGAGCCAAATTGCAGACCCCTGTTTTATTCCAATGGAGCCGAACCTAAACCAGTACTCCAAGCATCTTCCTTTTTGATACTTATGGCGAATGATTTCACTCCAAGGATTTGTGCCAAAGATACCTCTCCATAAGGATTTATAGACCAGTGCTTTTTCGAAGACCAGTGCTTTTCCGAATACCCTTACATCCATTAGACCCCAGCCCCCAAACAAATATATATATATATATATATATATATATATATATATAAAACAATTTTATTAAAAATTATTTATCTAAATTCTAACCAAAAACTTCAAAACATACCATAATTAGACAATAACAATATAGAAAAACAAATATTAAAGAAAACACAATTTTATAAAAAAATTATTTAACTAAATTCCAACCAAAAACTTCAAAACATACAATAATTAGACAATAACAATATAGAAAAACAAATATTAAAAAAAAGACACAATTTTACCAAAAATTATTTAACTAAATTCCAACCAAAAACTTCAAAACATACAATAATTAGACAACAACAATTTATAATATGATTGTAGATAAAGAAAATAAATATATATAGTAAAATGAACTAAAAATTCAAATATCTAAATACCTTTCTATTTTATATATCTAATTAAAGCTCAACATTATTTAAAAAAACATGTAACCTTAGTACAAGTATCTATATCCAATAGAAACATTTTTTTTTTTAGGTTTAAAACATTTTTTTTTAATTTTAGGTACCATTTTAAGTAGAATATTTTATGAGGTAGGACAATATGGTAGAGATGTTTTAATGTTTTATTTAACTTTTCGACTCAATCAAAATAAAATTATAATTATAATTAATTAATAATTAAACCAATCTAGATTCATGAATTGAGAGATCAAATTTTTTGAAATGCAAACCTATTTTAAAGTAAAAAATAATTTAATTTCTCTTAACACTTAATATATTAAAAATAGAAATAAAACTAATTTGATTTATACATAATCATACTTTAACTAATAAAAAAAATCAAAAAACACACACTATTAAAAATATAACCCTAATTTAAAAATAAAAATAAAAATAAAAATCCCTCTTTAAATAATTTAAAAAACATATTGAAAAGTAAATCAATAACTATGCTACGTAGGTACAAATAAATACAAGACCAATAATGAGTTTGAAAGAAGTTGGGCGAAGTCGAATTAAATTTTTACTGACAACTAGCTCCATTCTTAACAACTCTCCACACAAAAATTGAATACGATCTTTATTCAACGAATCAGAGTTCAGTGGTTTTTCCAATGAATTGTTTTGCCAAACTCTGGCCTATAGTTATTATAAAACGGCTCTTTGAATTCGTTTTACCAAACTCTCACCTATACTTTTTATAAAACGACTCTTTTATTATTGTACTCGAATCCTACCCAACTCTATAAATGATTTATAACCTATAATATTTATATATTTTTTCATATTTGCAGCACCATTGGCTTAGGATTGAAACTAATTTGTCACATTGATGGTTGTTATAACATATGTATTTATATCTTTGTCCATATTTGCAGCACCATTGACTTAGGATTGAAATCAATTGGTTATATTGGTCGGTGTAAGTTTAAGAATTTTTTTTATTATTTTATTATTGTATCGGAATTCTATCTGATTTTATACCAGATTTATAACCTAAATACTAGTTAGTAAATATTACATTAATTATAATTTATTTATTAATGTATTTATTAATATTAACCTTAATTATTAATAATATTTTTTCGATGGGGTGATCAACATTGCAAGAGATTTATGTGTGGGCAGTAATGATTAATATTTGGTTGTTGGTTTATGGAGGGTGGTGTGTTTCTCTCGCATGTAGTTTGGGTACTGTGACAATTTGAAGGGCATAGTTTGAGCTTTGGGCACAGGAGTAACAAGTGCAGTGGACACCTTGTCTGGGAAAGGTGGCGCTTCCATCATTGGCGTCCCCTCCCGAGCTTTTGAATTGGTAATTTGGTTGATTTCCTTTCTAGTGTATGGTCTCTAACTCTTTTGAGCGGGAGAGGAGTTGGGCATTTGGTTATGAGGTCCATACAAAGGTCTTGTTATGAGTGAGTGGGCTCTCCTTTGCGTCCACGTGGAAGTCGGCTTGCCTTCCTCAGTAGTTCTTCCACGAGGCTTTGCATGGTTAAGTGGCTTCTGCAGCGAAGGTGTGTTGGCTTTCAAGTTGTTTGGTCTGTGGTTGTTATGTAAAGGGTCGAGGACGGAAAATTGAGGGTTCTGTGCCCCATTGTCGTCTTGACATCGTGGCTCCCTATTCTTCTCTTCGTCAAGTTGTTTGTGGTCTTACCGGCGTGGGTGGGGCGACTCTCTGCGGTTAAAGTTGTAGTCTGTGTTGAATTCCCTTGGCTCACTTTATCTCTTCTTGGCAACGTTAGTCCCTTTATAATGCATCTGGTACCGCACAATGCTTGCTCCGCTTCTCTGATGAAGCAAAGTTCTGTTGGACAAGGGGGGCGGGAGTCTTTTATGCAGGTGGCAATGACAGCTGCGGCGACCACTGGCTCTGGTTGGGGTGGTAGAACTATTGGTCATTCAGATCGGGCAGTTTATGGGGTTCACAATGGTCGTAGTCATGGTGGCTCGGTGGATGGTTATGGGCGGTAGCACCTCATCGACTCAGCAGAGGCGTCGAGCAATGCATCGTGGGGGTACGGGTAGACAAGGGAAGACAAGTCGACCGGGGCATGGGATGATGAAGAAATAACAATGTTATTTGGAAAATTCTCGGGATTTGATTCAGTCGATATTAGATCGCCTGGAAACCTCGAAGAGGGTGCGATAAGAAGAGCATGCATAGCTCATTGCTACATTGAACAAGATGCATTACTTCCAGTGTCAAGTCCGACAGCGTGTCGTGGTGGTCTGGCAAGGCCAGAATCTATTATCCGAGAAGGTGGAGAAGTTGGACTCATGGATGGCCCACTTCGAAGAGCATGTCCAACGTTCCTTTCGCCCTCCTCCTCCTCCTAGGACTGCTTCGGACAATCCAACTTCTATTACGTCTTATTACTAGCATGGTTACAATTGTTTTACTTGTTTTATGTGTTTTCTGGAGCTTTTGGCCTCCTAAGTTGTGGTTTGTGTCTTTAGTTATATTTGTGTTTCTGTCATATGATGATCTCACGATAGTCAACAAACCTGTTTAGGGTGAGACTGCTTGCATTTTGCTACTGATGTACCTCTTTTTTGATAAATAAATAGAACTTCAATTTACAAAAAAATTTATTGATAATATTAGTATAAATAATAATAATTAATAAATAAAATTAATATAGATATTAATATTAATCATTAATAATTATAATATCAACAATTAATCATCATTAATATTAATATTAATAATTAATTTTAATAATTATTAATAATTTATTTTAATAATTACTAACCCACATTATTATTATAATTTAAATTAATATGATGTAATATAAATTAATTATTTAATATTATTAAATAATTATAATATATAACCGTATAAATAATATTATAATATTCATATTCATATTGATGAATATAGATTTAATAATAATAATAATAATAATAAAATTTATTGAACTTATGAATAATATTATGAATAATATTTTGTATTAGGAATAAATTTATTAAATGATTTATTACATAAATAATATTTATATATTTTTTCATATTTGCAGCACCATTCACTTAGGACTGAAACCAATTTGTGAGAGGTTTAAGATTTTAATAAGTTATTTTATTAATTTGATTTATTTTCTTTGAAAATAAGACTTACATATTTAATAGTATAATTATGATAAAAATTTTATTCTTGATTCTTTAAAATATATTTTAAAATATAAAAATATATTTTAAAATATTTAAATTAAAATTTTCAAAATATTAAAATTATAAAAAAAACATTTAAAACTTATAATTTTAATAAATTCTAATGTTTGGATCACTGATCAAAATTGAGAGCGATCATTATCTTCCTCGGGCTAACATTGAGAGGCAAAAGGAAAATGAGGAGATTACATAGTTATTAGTGAGAGGAATGATTATCTTCTTGGTAAGGTAAAGATTGTATTTGAGATTTCTTTTTGAAAATAGGATAAAGTTAATAAAATTTAAGGTTATTAGTTTAAATTTTGATGATATAATTTTAAAATCATTGCAATAATATTATTATGCGTAACACACATTATTATGTATATGAAAAAGTTGAATATTTTTATGAGTTAGTTAATTTGTTTCTTTAGCGAATTTCTTAGCCATTCAAAGGAATTTTTAAATTATACTTTGGGATCAAAGATGTCATGTTTCGTAACCCCTAAAACTTCAAACATGATTAGGTATATAAGAAATATAATTGAAAAAAATTAAATAGAATAAATAACAAGTGATGCATGTAGCTGGTAGTCCCTGTCGTAAGCGAATGGCCTCCTTCAAGCACAAATGAAGTCTTTTTTTGATTTGTGCACCATTTCTCGTGCTTTCGGCAAAGAAGCTAGCTGGCATCAATTCATGTGGGTGCTGCGCAGGACGATCATACTATCATAACGGTGCTCGAAAAAGTCTCTTCCGGATAATATTTTACAGGCGTTGTGGATTGTTTTGCTTCTTTAACCATAGTTACACCAAGTATCAAACAAACAAATCTAATTAGTGAATAGTTGAATGATATCATGCACGACTTTTCGTTTCATCCAAGATGGACGACGACGGTAAGAGGAAACATAATGCACAAGTCGATCACTTGAAGAAGGTTGGAATTTTAAATTTATGTTAATGTAAATTCGATAACAGTGATTATTTTTTAATACACTGGATTTTAGGTTTTGAATATTTTAGAAACGGTTAAATTTCTTTGTATTTATATATGTAATTTTTTTTATAATAATTTCTTTGTATTTAGATATGTAATTTTTTTATAATAATGGATTGAAAGCAGTTATTTTCAGAAGAAGAAAAATAGGTCACTTGTCTAGTTCCATAGAAGCAAAAATAATATCAAAGTTAAAGTGATTACCTTCAGCCTCAGAACAAAACATTTTTTAGATTGGGGAAGGTGTAAAATATGTCACGATTCTAGATATGACATTCTATTTATTTTAAATTTTCATTTGCAATTAAAACGAAAACTATTCTATATTCAATATGACCTAAAATTTTTATTTACAACTAAAAAAAACTATTCTATATTCAATATGACCTAATATATGATAAAAATTAAGCTTGTTTAGGAAAATAATCAATTATTAACTAACTGAGATCATAAAAAATGGTATGTTTGGTTTTTATAATTATTTATTTCAGGAATCAAATATGATGTAAAAATCAGAAATACTTTTTTTTTCTTCGGAAAATGCAAATATTAACATATTTCTTTCCATCATAAAGAAATAAAATTACTAACTTTTATATTAAAAATAGTTTTTTATATGAACCTTATAATCTACAAAGTAGAAAATAATATGAACACAAATACAACTTTATTATTATTTTTGAAAATGTTTTTTCAAATTCAGAACATATGTGGTCTCATGTCTATAGATGTCTATGGATATGGGTGAACAATTTTAGGTTGTCGCACCTTGGCAAAACTGAAGAAGTTGTGCTAAAAATTCTCAGATAACAACTTTATATCTTGCAGATGGATTCCTCTGTTGACATTAGCAAGAGAACATCGAAGCTAAAAGAGAAGTTAGGATATTTTAGTGAATGAGTTTTTCATATTTGCATTATGCCATTATATACGTCATTTATTACAGATATAAAGACACCGAGCGTAGGAACAATAATCTAAATAAAAAATAAAAATTTAATAAGAAATAAAACAATTAAAAGGATGTGGGGCAAGCATTTGGGGAGTGCATGCAACCCACCTATCACATCATTGCTATTTCATAACCTCATAAACTCTTCCTAATTTCTTAACGGATGTGTGTGTCCTCTCCTGTTAGTCGAGTGGATAGCGTGTTGTGGACTCCCAGGCTTGCATGCAAGCCACGTGTCCCCTTTTCTTCTTTTGTAAATGACATTTGACCCCCCTCAGCGTGTTGGCCCCAGTCGATTGACATTACAACGTCTTCTGGATTTGTTCTTAGTTTCTTTGGCTATGCGAGTTTCTGGATGTTGATTTAAATTGCTAAATCTGACAACCTCTAGCTCAGTGGCAGATCATTTGACTGCAGATCAAGAGGTCACTGGTTCGAACTGGGTTGGTCCCTCTTCCATTTCGGCTTTGGCTTTGGCTATGCGAGTTCACAGGTTCAAACTTGGTTGGGTTCTCAAGTTTCTGGATGTTAATTTAAATTGCTAAATACGAGAACCTGCGGGTTGGGCCCTCTTCCAAACACGCTAGCAACGTTGGGCACTAAATCCTCTAGCACGCGACACAATCCAGTGTGGCAAACAAATGATTGAATCAATCTCTCTAAAGGCAACGCAGTATAAAATGGTTGATGTAATTTGTTTGCGGGAGGAGGAAACGAGCAGCTGCAGTGGAGCGCCTGCTTATACGGATAATAATAACAAAGCTGGAAGTGGAAGTGGAAGCGGAAGCAGGGTTACGCGACACAATCCAGTGTGGCAAACAAATGATTGAATCAATCTCTCTGAAGGCAACGTAGTACAAAATGGTTGATGTAATTTTTTTACGGGAGGAGGAAACGAGCAACTGCAGTGGAGCGCCTGCTTATACGTATAATAATAACAAAGCTGGAAGTGGAAGTGGAAGTGGAAGCGGAAGCAGGGTTATAAATGCAGTTCTCAAGGCATTATGTGTGGCTGGAGCAGTTTAACTGATTAGGAAATTCTCCAAGTTCACCACTCCGCAGGATCAGACGCGAATTGTTGCAGAAGCCATCTGCGGAGAGAAGGTTTCTATATCCACTTGTCCTATTGATTTCATTAGACTCCGCAGGATCAGACGTGAATTGTTGCAGAAGCCATTTGCGGAGAGAAGGTTTCTATATCCACTTGTCTTATTGATTTCATTAGTGGCAAATGCTTGGTTTAATTCACCGTTAAAATACAAACAAAATTGAATTTCTTATTTGCTTCTATCAGTCATCAAGCGAGCAAGTAGCAGGGCATCCTATGACCTATTTCAATCTCAGGTATGGTGTTCATCTCAACCTTTTATTCTCTATTTGTTTGGATTCCTGGTAGCAAGAAAATAGTACTCGGGTCTCTGTTGTCAAGTGATTACATATGAGTAAGCGCTATGATAGTATGATCGTCCTGCGCAGCACCCATTGCAGTTGGATTTTAGTAGAATACATTAATCTTTTGAAAGCGCCTATAATTGATCGCAAAATACAGTAATGGTAGACAGTTATCATAATTTTTGACATAATACACACTGTTTGTACTGAGTGCTTGAATTGGTGCCCTCACAAACCGGAGAAACATCTAACTAAGCATCATTTATAATGATATTAATTTTATTTAAGAAATAAATAAATCCACATTCTCCATTGTAGTTGGCTTTTAGGAGAATACATTAATCTTTTGAAAACGCCTATAATTGATCGCAAAATACAGTAATCGTAGACAGTTATCATAATTTTTGACATAATACACACTGTTTGTACTGAGTGCTTGAATTAGGACGCAGCAGTTGAAAATTATACAAAATGCATTGACGCCACTCACCTTCAGCTCAAGGAGAGCGTGTTGAATGACCATCAGAATATCAGTACCAGTCTTTTGCACGCAGCTTCCACAGAGGTTCTCAATATTACATATTTAAAAAATCATAACAATTAACTTATCAATTAATCTAAAATATCATAACTAACATTTTTTAAATTAACCCATTTAATTAAAAAACACATACATAATTATTTTACTTAAATCTCAACTTTGAGATGTGAATGCCGCTAGTTGAATCCCTGCCATGAACTCTGAAAACCATATTTCACAATAAACACCGGATGCAATTAGCTGTGAATGCTGTGGATTGGAATCACTTCCGAAGGATACGGGGACCAGATTTCACGAGGGTAAATTCACCTGAAGGTTCGTCGAGGCCAAAGTCGCTGTCGATTTTGACAACCTGATGTGATGAAAGGGGGACGAGAGTTCATGAGGCTGAATTGAGTTGAAGATTCGCATGGTCCAAAGTCACTCTGAATTGAGGCATACTTTTTTTTGTTTATTTTAACTTTCCGTGCAAACTCTCAACGTTGGCAAACATAATAACCTAAGTCTAAAAGTAACAAGTCGCCGATAGAGCATTTTTCTACGGTATGTAATCCTATTTCAGTCAACAGATGTATGATGGAACTATCTGATAGTTCGGAGAGTGTTTAAGGCAGTGTATTCACACTTTTATTAGTGCTGTACAGGTTGGAATGATGTCATGTCATTGTCTTGCAGTTGGAAGAAATATTGAACATGAATATACATGTTCCCGAACAGGTACTGAAGTAGCTTATTCAATAGTTGTCATTTCAGAAAATAACTTTACCTACACTCGTGCTGGAGTTTGAACACGACTGAACAAACCCATAGTAGAATAAATAAATAATGATTCCCACGATTGCGAGGTGCAATGAACATCGACAAATTTTCAGAATAATTGGATGAAAAAGGCTCTTATATGATGAATTATTTTCCATGATTTTTTCATGGAAGATTCAATGAATCTGCCAAAGAATGACTTTGATTTTAGAGGAGACGAAAAGAAAGCGTTAGTGTCGCTTGGTTAGCATGGTTAAAACGCTACCAGTAGAAAAGATGGATTTTACATTCTCTTTTCCTTTTCCTCACAACTTCGCTCCACTCAAGCGTTCACATCAATATCAATAGCAACGTCTAAAAGTCAAATTTGCCTTGTAGTAAGTAGAAATGGTTTGTAAATTTAAACACATTAAAATGGTAAATATTGTTGGTTAACCACAGGGAATCCCTGAATCTTCGTTCAACTCATTTGATGGTTTTGGAAGTGTCTTCAATAGAAACCTTTCCGAAACCTGGAGCATATTCGGTTGAAACAGAATAGCTAAAAATATATCTAATTCTTTGAATGCCCTAATCATTTTATCTAACCATGTGACCGTTTTCCTATGTTTCAGGGATATTTCATATTTTTGTTGTTATTTGTGCAAAGCAACTAATACTAATACGCACTCATAAAGTTTTTTTCCGGTAGGATCAGACGCGAATTGTTGTAGAAGCCCTCTGCGGAGAGAAGGTTTCTATATCCACTTGTCCTATTGATTTCATTAGTGGCAAATGCTTGGTTTAATTCACGGTTAAGATACAAAAGAAATTGAATTTGTTATTTGCTGCTATCAGTCATCAAGCGAGCAAGCAGCAGGGCATTCTATGACCTATTTCAATCTTAGGTATGGTGTTCATCTCAGCCTTTTATTCTCTATTTGTTTGGGTTCCTTGTAGCAAGAAAATAGTACTGGGGTCTCTGTTGTCAAGTGATTACATACGAGTAAGCGCTATAATAGTATGATCGTCCTGCGCAGCACCCATTGCAGTTGGCTTTTAGTAGAATACATTAATCTTTTGAAAACGCCTATAATTGATCGCAAAATACAGTAATCGTAGACAGTTATCATAATTTTTGACATAATACACATTGTCTGTACTGAGTGCTTGAATTGGTGCCCTCACAAACCGGAGAAACATTTAACTAAGCATCATTTATAACGATATTAATTTTATTTAAGAAATAAATAAATCCACATTCCCCATTGTAGTTGGCTTTTAGGAGAATACATTAATCTTTTGAAAACGCCTATAATTGATCGCAAAATACAATAATCGTAGACAGTTATCATAATTTGTGACATAATGCACACTGTTTGTACTGAGTGCTTGAATTGGGACGTAGCAGTTGAAAATTATACAAAATGCATTGACGCCACTTAACTTCAGCTCAAGGAGAGCGTGTTGAATGACCATCAGAATATCAGTACCAGTCCTTTGCACGTGGCTTCCATAGAGGTGATTTATCATTAATTTCCGGCAACATTGCAGCATGTTAGCATTCTAGCAATTTGATTAGGGAAATTTATTTTTTTGTTACTAATTACTTGTAATCATTTTTATAATGAAAACAATTTTGAAGAAGAATAACCAAATTCTCTGATAACACTTCAGGAAATTAAAAGAAGAAAGATCAAGAAATCAAATACCTATTGAAACTGCTTCACAGGGGTGAAGCTCTGAAGCATCTGGGCACCTGCATCTACCAGGTGGGATCGCACGGTGGGTGGCTTCCCTGGCACATCTTCTGGGGTTGAAGCTATGTAACGAGAAGGTGGTCTCTCGCTCGATGTCATGTTGATGGCTTCGGTGTACATAAAAAAAACTCACCAGAATTAGGAACAAGTACACAGAGGTGAAAGGCTCCTCGCAGGGTTTTCTGCTTGTGATATAAGCTTTGACAAAATAAAACAACATACCTCCTCACCCAGGTGTTCTCGCACTAGAGTCAAAAACTTGGGAAACCGCGTCCGATGGAGAATGTTATCAATAAAGGCCACATACTGTGTAAAACTTCTAGATGTTGCTGGTCCTATTCATATCATAAGGTAAATGAAACATAGTTTGATAATCCATGCATCTGAGTTTATAGAAATATTTTCGGAAAAATCAAAAATTCAAAAATCCATGCATCGATAAACCAGAATGAAAATTGAAACAAACTGCATTCAAGAGCTTACATACTGTTCATCTCTTACATCAAACTTGATACAACTAAAAAAATTGAGGCAATCCAATACAAACCCATTTTCCCATGGAAAATTTAAATGGTACGAACCTTCTTCTTGTTCAATTTTGAAGGCCTAGACACAATTGTGTTGGATAAGAACAAGGAGGCAATTCTTCAACTGTGCAGGCGTCAGCTCGGTGAATCGAGCGATTTCTGGTAAAGTTAGAGTTCCTTTGTGAACAAGACAATTGCATACTTTCGGCAAATAACAAAACAAAAGCACAACTGTAGTCATAAAAATATTCATAAGCCCTACGCCTAATATCTGGCGAAAAGCTCCATATGTTTTGTTCGAAATTCTTTCAAGCAATTCTGAGAAAAATTCTAAGACTTGCCCCAACGAGGTAGTCGAAATGGCTTGTAATGAGTTCACATGTGAGCTTCTGACCGTGCCGAGCAACCATTTTTAGCCTGCTCGAGCTCAATATGTTCTCAAATAAACGCTGGGATTTTTCCGTTGGGCCTAGGCAAACCTGGAAGTTAACCAACAAAATAAAAGCTTCACTCAGACCGCAAATGTAATACTTTTTTGTCTTTGCCACCCCTGTATTTTATGATATTTCTACTGTGAACGAGTTTTTGAACTGTAATATGAACACGCTAAACACGGGCTCTGACAGGTGGTCAACATGAAAATATCTCTATGAACAAATGTCTAAATTAGGTGCTGGCTTAACGTGGAACATGCCCCAGAAAGAACTTAGGATAAGATGATATTGCAAACTTTGCCTCCACAGCCTACCACAACGTACTTTGGATAAGATAAGATTGCCTCAATATTTTTGCATCGGGCAACGTGAAGGCTGCAATAAGACCTCAATTGTTTGTCGAACCAAAAACTTTGGATAAAATTTTGTTGAATAAAATTGGGAGCATCAAACTTAGGTTAAAATGCGAAAACACAAAAAAAAAACCGGTCAAAATATCAAGTAATGGTAGGTCAACGATCGATCGATCGCTATTAGTCCCAGGCAGGGAGTCCCAAGGAAAATTTTAAGGATGGAAAATTTTCTTGAAGTTTAAAACATTGGCGAATCTCACTAATCCCTAATATTCAAATTATAAATGTTTATTGATATATTTGTAAAATTAATCAAATTTATAATTATTTTATATATAGTCTCTCTATAATGTTGGCGATTTTTAAGGTAAAATAATTTTATATTCTAAAATTTGGGCGAATCGTCTTTTATAAAATTGGAAATTGGCGAATCTTTTTTGTGGAAAAATCATGGAAAATTAGCCCACTGGGCGAACATTAGCCCCTAAAATTTTCCATGGCAGGGACTAATAAGAGGAAATATCCAAAAGATAATTTTATATTATGATAATTAGAAAAAATAAAACTATATTCACTTTCCTCTTAAGGTGGGGTGACCTTTCACTAAGTAAAATTGAAGTACAATAATATACTAAAATGCATAGCATATCCTTCTATCTCCTTAAGTAGATTCTCAATAGAAAAATTCCCTAAGTACTAGTGATCCCATCAACTACAAAGTGGATTCTTTTACATTATGTAATTATCCACCGCCACCTATTTGACCTTATTTAAAGAGAATGGACCCATACATCAATTGAATGATTCCTAGGTATTCTAAAGCATGGAGGTTAGGGTAGGACTCTCAAATTCTCTCGTCTAAATGCAGAAATGAGAAAATTGTTTTAAATTTGTTGTTATTTCCCATGTGGCATCTTTGAGTTGCACATCTTTCCATTAGATTAGTACTTCACAGAACATACATTAGCATAATTGATGCTTTATGGTATCCAATATTTCTTTTGATTAGACTAATTGGATCCTTCGTCATCAAGTTCTGGTAAGTCAACTTACACCTTACACTTTGATCCTATGACCTTCTTTAAACAAGACACATGAAATACTAGATTAGTGATCCATGAAGTAGGTTAGAAGAGCCAACTTGTAGGACACTTGTCCAACATTTTGGATGATCTCATAGGGTTCATAAAATTCGATGCTAATTTTTGAGCTTTTTTTCTTTTAGTGATGTTAATTTTTAGGAAGGAGAAGAAACACGTAACCCCCTGTAAATTTTTTTGTAGATTCAACAGGTCATGTAATTTTCTAAAACACAAGACAAGAATCTACTTTACTTTCAACAACGGAAACCAATAATGATCGATGAAAACAATAATCAGCAAGATGAATAATATCAATTGCACATAACACAATATTTCTCTGGGGAAAGAAGCTGCTCAAAACCCCGACTATCTATATTGCATTAATCAGAAATCCAAGAAGAAAATACAATGCTTGTTCTCACTAGAATAATTCCCACACAAGTATAATAAACTCTCTACCTCACAAGCCCACTCTAGCCAACACTTAGCCAATTCTGCTAGGTGAATCTTCAGTTAACTGGTGTGGCACTAAGAATGCATTGGTGCACTAACTCACTACTAGACCTCCTGTTATGAAACCAACTCACAAAAATATAGAAAAGATAGGTCAACGACTTAGAAATCAACCTCTTTGAGGGGGAAACCTCCTTTACATTACACAAATGAACAATTCTTGGATGATACAAATGGCAAAACCTCATTTCTATATATAGGAGTCCAAGGGGTCATAATAAAATCAAAGCTGGCATAACAATAATAGTATAAGGGCACAAAAATAACAATAGTAGCTTCTATGGGGCACAATAATAACAAAATGGGGACAATAGGGGCACAACAACAACAATAAGGGCCACAATGGCAATAATATTGGGGGAATCACTAGTATTATAGGGACCTAACATGCCCCTTTCCTTCAAAAAAGTGTTGTCCTCAACGCTTGAGTAGTTTTGGATGCTTCTATATAAAATTCTCATCCTCCCATGTGGAATCTTCAACGGGTAAGTTCTTTCACTTGATAAGATACTATGAAATTGATCGATTTTGTAGTTGTCGAGTTCTTGTTTTTGTGACTGCTTCAGGTTCCAATATGATTTTTCCTTCCTCATCAAGTTCTGGAAATATTGTTTGAACTAGAAGCTTGTCACCTATAACCTTATTTGAGCATGAAACATAGAAAACTAGGTGCTCTCGGGCAGTTGCAGGAAGCTCCAATTTGTATGTCATAGTACTTATCTTTTGCAACACCTTGTATGGACCATAATACTTTGGTGATAATTTATTATCCTTCTTATCTTGCTTGAGGGACATTTGTTTATATGGTTGTAGCCGTAGGAATACCCAATCACCTACATCAAAACTTCTTTCACTGCGATGTTGATATGCCTGTTGTTTCATTCTATTCTGCGCCAAAGTGAGGTTATCCTGTAAGAGTTGGAGAACTTGTTGTTTATGCTCGATGTGATCTTCCGTTGCTTGAACCTTAGAATTTTCTCTTAAATATGATGTGATGGACAATGGATGATATCCATAAAGTTCCATAAATGGGGTCATTTATGCTGCAGTATGGAAGGAAGTGTTATACCACCATTCAGCCAGAGGAAACCATTTGACCCATTGTGTTTGTTCATTAGATACAAAGAAACAAAGATGTCCTTCCAAACGTATGTTTACTATCTCAATTTTCCCATCAAATTGAGGATGACAAGATGAGCTATGAGCTAACTGAGTACCAAGACAAGAAAATAATTATGTCCAAAAAAATCCACTGAAAATGGGATCTCTATCGCTTACAATAATCTTTGGGTTTCCATGTAGCTTTTGAATTATTTCCATAAATGCAGTAGAAACTGTATTCGCTTTAAATGGATGAGATAATGCACAAAAGTGTGCATACTTGGTAAGTCTGTCAACTACCACCATGATAACACTCTTTCTTTCGGACTTGGGTAAACCTGTGATAAAATCCATTGAAACCTCCTCACAACGTTGGCTTGGAATGGATAAATGTTGTAATAGACCTGGGGTCTTAATTGTTCCAACTTTATTTTGTTGGTAAACCAAAAATTCCGCCATAATATTTGAATATTCAATTTAAGGTCATCCCAAAAAAAATCCTTCTTAACCTTGTGGTAAGTTTTTAGAAATCTTGAGTGCCCTCCTAAGGGAGATGTGTGCAATTCCATAAGAATCTTTTGTTTGAGTTGGGAATTCTTACATAGGTATAAGTGATCTTTGTACCATAACGAATAATTTTTTTAGCTGAATGTATCAGATGTACTGGGATCTTGTTGTAACTTTTGAATGAGTGCTCACACTTCTTCTTCATTCTTCCATTCATCCCTTGCTTCGTTTATCCAATTTCGTTGGATAATAGAAATGGTGCAAAGAAATGCTTCCACATCCTCATCCTTTCTTGAGAGTGCATGTGCCACAACATTTTGCTTCCCTTTTTTGTATATGATTTCAAAGTCATAACCCAACATCTTTGTGACCCATTTTTGTTGCTCTTCTGAAGATAATATTTGTTCTAAAAAGTGTTTAAGACTATCATGATCCATTTTTACCTTGAAGTTTCTTCCCATTAGGTAGGGTCGCCATTTCTTAAGTGCAGGTAGTATTGCCAACATTTCCTTCTCATAAATAGCTTTGTGTAAATACTTTCCTTTGATTGGATGACTTTAAAAAGCAATGTGTCTTTCTTCTTGTATTAAAACAACACCAATTCCATTTCATGGGACATCATGTTCTACAATAAAGGTTTTTGTGAAGTTTGTCGTAGCTAAGACCAGTGCTTGGCACATTGCCTCTTTAAGATGTTCAAAGGCCTTCGTTGCTTCTGGAGTCCATGAAAATGCATCTTTCTTCAATAATGTTGCTATAGGTGCTGCTATTCTCCCATAATTATTAACAAACTTGCGATAATACCCTGTCAACCTAAGAAATCCTCGCAGATTCTTTATGGATGTGGGGATTTTCCATTCCTTAATGGTTTGAATTTTTCTAGGGTCTACCTTAACACCTTCATGAGATATAATATGACCCAGATATTCCACCTCTTGTACTCCAAAGAAACATTTGGAGCTTTTTGCATATAATTGTTTCTCTTCCAATAGTTTGAGCACCCTATCAACATGTTGAACATGATACTTCCAAGACTTGATGTAGATTAGTCTATCATCAAAAAATACTAACACAAATTTTCTAAGGAAGGGTTTGAAAATGGAATTCATCAAACCTTGAAATGTAGAAGGTGCATTGGTAAGGCCAAAAGGCATGACCAAAAATTCATAATGACCCTCATGAGTTCTAAATGTTATTTTTGAAATTTCTTCAGTCTTCATTATAATTTGATGATATCTTGAACGAAGATCCAACTTGGTGAAGTAAATTGATCCATGCAATTCATAAATGGCAGTAATGGGAAATGTATCTTTAATAGTGAGCTTGTTGATCTCCCTATAATCTGGACACATGCTCCATGATCCATCCTTCTTGTGAACCAATACTATTGGAGCAGAGAAAGAACTTTAACTAGGTTGAATTATACCAACCTCTATAATTTTTGCAACCATACATTCAATTTCGCTCTTTTGGGCATAGGGATATCTGTAAGGCCTAATGTTTGGAGGAACACTTCCTATAATCAAATGAATAGCATGATCATGATCACGAATAGGTGGGAGGCCTTTGGAAGTCTCAAATAACTTGGAATGATTGTCCAAGACTTTTTGGAGATATGGAGAAATAGATGATTTCAATGTGGGAACATCTTGCGAACATAATTTTGCAATTATGCCTTGTTCTTCTTTCTTTAGAAGCTTTGTCATTCCGTTAGAGCTGATTATCTTTCCCGGTTCCCCTACGATACCCCTTAATTCAACTTCCTTTTCTTTTGCACAAAATTTCATGAAAAGTTATTGAAAATTAAAAGCTATTGTACCCAAGGATTGTAGCTTTTGGACTCTTAGTACAACATCAGCACTACCCATTGGAATTAAAGCATTGGGCTATTCAATACATATTCTCCCATGGATGGCTTGATATTATGGCACTTTCCAAAGAAATTTATGGTTCCTCCACTTGCAACCATCACTTGACACGCTAGTGCTAGATATAGGAAGAAATTCAATTCCTTGGCTATCTTACAATGAATAAAATTATTGGTACTACCCGAATCAATCAACACTATTACCTTTTTCTTCTCGATATTTCCTTCTATCTTGATAGTTTGAGGAGTGGTAATTCTGGCCAATGCATTACAAGATATGGTCGTATTCATTTATTCTTTCTCTAGGGTTTGTTCCTAGTGTATATCCTATTTTTTTGACGTTTCTTGTTCCTTTTCTTCCTCCTCTTCACAATCTATGTAAACTTATTTCTTCTCAGCACGCTTATGACCTTTAGTGTATTTGCTATCACAACTGTAACAAAGCCCTTTTGCTCTTTTTTCTTCCAATGGTTGTAGTGTCAACCTTGTAGGTTGCGGAAGGCTAGGGGCAAAAACACTTCCATCTTTATAATTGTGAGTGGTAGGCTTCTTTGTTGCCATAATTTTTCTTTCCATTTTTCTTGCGAGCCTGAATGCCTTCTCCAATGAATCAGGTTCACAAAAGCGAACCTCATGTTGGATGTTATCCTTTAAAGTCCCTATAAACACATCAATCTATTCTCCTCTGGAATATATTTTACCCTTATATTCAATTTTCAAAAGTCCTAAATGTGCTCCATCATATAACCTTTTTGTTTGAGATTTATCAATTGGCTAAAAAAAGTGTTTCTTTTTGTATCCTCATAATGTTCTATCATTTCATCCATAAAAATTTCCCAAGTGGCAATTTGTTTATGAGAGAAAAACCATCGATACCATACAAATTGATTTGGTTCCAAATATAAATTTGCAATGCATACCTTTTGTGTGTTTTTCACATTATGGAGATCGAAATATTGATTCATCTGTAGTATCCATGTTACGGGATCCTTGCCATCAAACTTCCTCATATCAATCTTTGGAACATGTTGGGTCTTCGATCCAATGTTAGAGTCTATGAAATCGTGATTAACACTTATTTTGTTCTCATCATGAGTTTTCTTTACTACCCTTTCGCCATTAGTAAGCATTTCTTATCGAAACTTTGTCAAATATGTCTTCAAATCTTCTATGTCGCCTTTAAGTTTTTCTTCTAAACCATCCATCTTAACTTCTATGCCTTTCTTTAAACCATTCATCTTAGCTTCCACACCATTCATCTTAGCTTCCACGTCATTCATTTTAGCTTCTACGCCTTTCTTTAAACCATCCATCTTAGCTTATGTTACTTTTTGTGAGAATTTTGTTGCACTTGGTCTCGTGATTTTGATATATCATGTTGCATTTCTTCCTCTTCTTCATGAGTCATGCTAGATATTTCAGGTTTCTTAATAGGTGTTTCCATTTTCTTTATTCAGGGCATCAATTAATGATAAGTATACTTCACTATGCCCTTTGAATTCCTTCAAACTAATTTTTCAAACCAAACTTATGCAAAAATTATAAAAAACTACACATCTTTTTTCACTTTCTAGGAGATTGATATTATATCTGATGTATCTATGAAATTTCGGATCTCCAAGGTCTGAAATTGTGAACTATGGTAGCCCTTTGATTCCTCTTTCCAATGCTACATGTCTAATCGAAATTGGATTCTCCAAGAAAGCATTATGCCCAATCTCCCAAGATGACCTGATTATACACTTTTTCAATAGAGATAATTTGTATGAAGTGCCACGTGTCACTGTTTCAACATTCAAACCTTAAAACAATGCACAAGAAACTACCTTCCATCCTATTTTTGTAACTCCTTATGAAATTTCAATCTGATACTCAGAGAGAAAGTTATGATGATTTTCCCAAGGTTAAATGTTTGAGATGTAATTCGGGAGCTTGCAAAAAACTAACTTCCTTGGATCATATCTCCGAAAATATACTGAGACAAAATCGAAAATTCGGACCTAAGGATCATCAAGATTTTGGCTCAAATGGGTTTTTGTTTTAGCTTCTGAAACGTCACAGAAAAAATGTTATAGCGAAAATTCCACGATGACCTATTTTGGAGCAGTGAAACCCTAGAATCTAAAGCTCTTATACCAAATGTTATGAAACTAGCTCACAAAAATATAGAAAAGATAGATCAACGACTTAGAAATCAGCCTCTTCGAGGGGGAAACATCCTTTACATTACACAAATGAGCAATTCTTGGATGATATAAATGACAAAACCTCCTTTCTATATATAGGAGTCTAAGGGGTCACAATATAATCAAAGTTGACATAACAATAATAGTATAAGGGCACAAAAATAACAATAGTGGGCTTCTATGAGGCACAATAATAACAATATGGGGACAATAGGGGCATAACAATAACAATAAGGGCTACAATGACAATATTAATGGGGAAATCACTAGTATCATAGGGAATTAACACCTCTACTAGTTCCTCCAACAATTAGAACTAGTTTAACTAACTATAACTCAGTTGAACTGAGTTATCTAATTACAACTCCAAAGAACTCAACTTGGACCCCTAAAATTTAGGGATCACACTTACATGACTCCAAATAGACTCCCAACTCGAAATTTCTACGTCAATTAAGTTAACTAAACTTAATTAACTATTTACAAGTTGCTAAGAGAATAGAATTCAATTTTAATTCACAATTTAATTCAAGGAAAAATTAAATTGGAATTTCTTGTTGCTATTTTTAACACCCCCTACCACAAAAGAATGTTGGAAGTGAAGTTGGTCCACTTGTTTCATTCCATTTTAAGTCAAACCAAATTTTCCTTAAGGGTGTAAAGAATAGCTTCTCTAGTGTGAAGTGCATTATCCACTACGTGAATTTTGGAGGTGCCTAGTATACAAAGCTGTCAACAAGTGTTTTGGGTCATAGATAGTTTCATATGGTATGATTTTAGTGGCTCTATAATACGAAGTATTGCACCACATTTTTGTAATGGGAATCCATTATGCCTATTATTGTGGCTTTTCAAAAGAAAAACACCACAAATAGGTTTGTATACTCTTGTTGACCACTTCATTTCACCATTATTTTGGGGATGATACACAATGATCATGTCACACCCCCAAATTCTAATCCCTATAACTCATATATTTTTTAGCATGAATTTTTAATGACCATGTTTTTTTTTCCTGGGGAAAAGTATCATAATTTTCATTATCAAGGAAAATTACATGTTGTAAATGCCAAAGGCATATGCATAGAAAGTGACTGCAGTCATCTGTAATCTATTAAGATCTGAAGGATCGCATACAAAAAACCTAGAGGAGGGTATTCAACCTGTATCTGATCATATGCATTATATATACTTATTTTCAAAAGATTTCAAAATGTCACCCACGATGATTACTGTTCTGTAGTCAAATAATAAAAATGAAAAATAAGTTAGGGTTTGTCAACCCTCTGCAAATCTTGATCGATGTATGGTCTATGGAAGTATTGGTAGAACTGCTATGTTCTGTTCTCGCGGATCACACATTCCCCTCTGGGATGATGTGTTGCCGCTTTTGAAAGTTGATCCACAAGTTTTTTGCGCTCCTTGTAGATATGATCACATGAAATATGACCAAAATGAGTTTTCAAAATCAAAATATCATCCAATATGGTTTTGAGAGTATGAGAATGGCATATAGAAATGCAGTTGAACCAGTTAATAACAATCTTGGAGTCCCCAAAAACTTGTAAATGCCTGTAGTTTTTGTTTAATGCAAAGTATAAGAGATGACGAAGTGTTAGGAGATCCGCAAAATTATTTGTTCCATCCCCCAACCCCATGCAAATATGGAAGATATGTGTCTCAGAAATATATAGGATAATGCCACCTCCACAACCCTGGTCTTGTGCAGAACCGTCGAAGTAGGCCTAAGGGTGTGATTTGTCTATGACCTCCGGAATGATGGTACGAACCGTGGCTACCAGTTCATCATCCGGGATTTCCATGTAACTATTGCATATCTTAGGGATAATGAGTGGCCAGATTATTTTCTTTCCACAAAATATGTTGTTGTTCCTACTCATCCATATGTGCCAGCACACAATTAAAGGGAGATTTCAGGTTTTTGGATTAGGGGCTTCAGACCACCAGCAGTTCCAGGCATTCAGTATACAATCACCAACCCAACACTGAGATAAATTTAGAGTATGTATCACCTGCTCCCAGACCTGCTGAGTTGAGGGGCAGGAAAGAAATAGATGGTGATTTGATTCCTCCTCCCCATGACATAAAACACACCATGAAGGTCCCTGAAAAGAGTGTTTCCTGAGATTTGTTCCGGATGGGGTCTTGTCCATGATTATGTTCCACATTAGGAGACGAGTGTGCGGTGGGCCTTTCAGCTTCCATAACCAACTCCACCAGCTTTCCAATGAATTAGGTTTATGGCGAGCATGTATAATAGGGTATCCCTCCTTTGGTGTGTAAATCCCCTTCTGAGCAAGGCCCCATATCAGTTCATCATCAGCATCCCTAAGTCTCACATGGGATTCTATTAAAGCCGCAGTGTATCTCCTCCACTCCATATGTCACTGATTCGGTATATCAAGGGCCTCCATTGATAGCCAAGATTGTTGATATATGGTTGTATTTAATAAGTCCCCAATATGTGCGATGGTTGCCACTCCACTATGATTAAGGAAATCAGTCAAACCAGGAGAGAGATTGTGTAAGTTGCCGCATCTAATCTATGGATCAGTCCCAATGCGAATAGACATACCATTGCTAATACGCCAAGTAAGACCACTTCTTATGATGGGAAGGGTGTGTATGATAGCTCTCCAAATCAATAATATTCCTTTCCTGTTCCAAGAAGGGAACCATATCCAGTCCATAACTGAACGAGGACAGATATATTTATAGGTAACCACCTCCATCCAAAGGCTTTTGTGCTTCAGGAGAAGCCATCCTAGTTTGGCCGCAAGTGCTTGTGCGAATGCAGAAATATTTTTGAGGCCCCATCCTCCCCATTTTTTGGGGGCTGCAATTCTATTCCATTTGACCCACGCACAGGGTTTCCCATCCTTGTGTCCCTTCCATAAGAAATGGAAACATACTCGCTGAATCCTGTGTAAGATACCTTGGGGGATCTAGGCTAGGGACATCTAGAAGACCAGGGTTGCTTCCAGAACAGATTTAATGAGCACCAATCTACCAGCTTTGGATAGTAACCAATGGCTCCAATTGTTTAATCTTTTTTCCACCTTGGCAATCAACCAGGTCCAATCTGCAATTTTGTATCCATCTGCTTTGATCCTGAATCCCAGGTACTTCAAACCATCCTCCATTATCAGGTTTTGGAAGGGGAAGTTGTGATATGCTTGACAGGTCTCCTGTTGAGAGCAAGCAGATAAAGTAATAGTGGATTTGGCCCCATTAATTTCCATCCCTGTTGCGGCACAAAATAATTGCATCACTTCAGAGAGTGTATTGTTGTCCTGAATGCCTCCATCTAAGAATATCAAAATATCATCCACAAAAATCAAATGTGTAAGTGTGCATTGCTCCATGATCTTGAGGCCCTTGAGCCTCCCGGCTCTTTTTTTTGAAGCAATCAGCCTGCTTAAACCTTCCATTACAATAAGGAAAAGCAGTGGGGAGAGTGGACATCCCTGCCTGATTCCTCGCTCCGCCTGAAAGAAATGGGAGGCTAATCCATTGATTAAAGTTCCAAAGGATATAGTTGTGATACAACACATGATCCATCTGATGAAAGTAAGTGGAAAGCCCAAGTGTGTAAGGATCATCCTAATAAATAGCCAGCTGACCTGGTCAAAGGCCTTTGAGAGGTCAATTTTGAGCATAACCCCTTTAAGCTTCTTTTGTTTGATGGAGTGGAGGGCCTCTTGTGTTGTACCGATGGCCTCATGGATTTGACGGTTGTGTAGGAAGGAAAACTGTTCAGAGGATATGTTGTCCAATAGGATCAGCTTGATGCGATTGGCAATGATCTTTGAAATAATTTTGTATAGGCAGTTATAGGGGATATAGGCCGGAAGTCACTGAAAGATAGCGGGGAGTCTGTCTTGGGTATGAGGGCGATATAGGTGGAATTTATAGGTTCATACATTCTACCTGATGAGCGGCATTCCTCGATCACATTGAGTAGGTCTGGGCCAATAATGTCAAAGAAGGTAAGATAGAATTCCACAGACCAACTGTTTGGCCCCGAACTTTTGTCCTTCTTAAACCACTTCAGGGTACCCTCCAGTTCCCCCATAGTTACAGGTTTGATGAGGTCCTCCTCCGAGTTTGGTTCCACAAATCTGGGATAATGCCCCGCAATGTGTATAATATCAACAAGAGATGTGCCTGGTGGGGTTTTGAAAATATGCTTGAAGTGAGTGTTCCCCATCCTAGCCAGCTGATTATAGGTTTTAGCAATCAGACCCTGTTCAGTAGGTATCTGCCAAATAGTATTGTTGGCTTTCCTTCCGTTGGCATATTTATGAAAGAATTTAGTGTTTCCATCCCCAACTTTCAACCAAATTGCTCTGCTTCTGAGTCTCCATGTTTCTTCCATTTCCATTAGGATCTAGGATTTCTAGGCTTCCAAGTCCATAAGGTTTAGTTTTTCTTCGATAGAGGTGTACTCTCTGCACTCTTCATCTGTTAGTGAGGCCAACTCATTTTCAATGTCACAAAGGTTATGCTCCTCCTTGACCTTTTTCCCCTTGGCCCAATCAATGGATATTCTCTTGAGATTAACCAGGTTGTGGCAAAAACCATCAACCTTCCTCTGATAATTTGGTAGGGGATTAGCTTTCCAAAATTCTATAACCAACCTGAGATATTCAGGGTCCTTTAACCAGGTCAAGTTAAATTTGAAGGGAGCCCTAGGTTTTTTAAAGGAGCCTGCCACTTTCAGATAGATGGGGGAATGATCCGAGATTCCACTAGTTCCCACCCACTATCTGTAATTAGTGAGGGAAGTGAACAACTCTTCATGTATGAGAAACCTATCAAGTCTCCTACCCAGAGATTCTTCTCTAGTCCTTTTGTTGTGCCATGTTGGCATCTTCTTGTTCATAGGGATGTCAACAAGACTGTGTTGCTCTAGAAGTAATCCCAGCTGATTCGAGAGTGGATCCAACTATGAGTGGTGTCCCCAGGATTCTTCATGACTGATGGTGAAGTTTAGATCTCACCCTATTATAGTGGAATGGTCTATCAATGATCCAGGTGGATGTTGGTGGCCACCCACCAACCCATTTGGACCCCCACAACTATCTCTTTCAGTCTTTTCAGTTTCCTAAATTGTAGCACAGTTTACTATTTTTAGCAGTTTTTCGGGTCCTGAACTTCCGGAGCCGTTTTGAGGCCCTGAACGACGTTTTTTTGGGATTCTGGGGCAACATGGGTCTATGGACCACTGTTGCCTCCCAAAGTGGTAGTACTCGGATAGATCTTTCTAACGAGCTATCGTACGCGTCAAACGGAGATCGTATGCCAAAGTTACGGCCCCGGGAAATTGATGTACCAATTTACCCAAACGGGGCCCACAATTTGGCGTTTCATCTTCTAGGGTTAGGTTTCGGGATGTGAAGGGTTTTCCATTGTTTCTCAACAATAAATAGGCCTTCGAGCCTCATTGTAACACAGTTTGAACAGTTCAGAGGCATGTAGCCGCACATCTCTTCTCAGAGATAAGCTACCATCGCCCTAGCTGGTTTATTTCCATTTCTGGTTGTAAGCATATTTCAGTATTTTCCATTAATGAAATGAAGCATTATTTCCGCTGCATCTCTGTGTTTATGGTTATTGCATCTCTATATTTATGGTTATCTCTGTAATCTATTGCGTTCCTGTTTAAATCCAGATCAGTGGTATTAGAGCAGTCTGCTTTTTCTCTGTTTTTCTTTGCATGTCCCCAACAAGGTCGGGATATAAGGAGTTAGGGCTTGAACTGGTTGAACCTTTGCAAGACCAGCCTCGCAAATCCCGACGGCCTCCCATGGCGGACGAGAAGAAAGACGAGGGGGCAGGAGATCCTATCAAGATCTTGCTCGAAGAAGCGCTCGAGCGGCAAAGGAACGCGATGATGGATAGCTTTGCGCAGATTCTTCAGCGGCTACCCAGAGGCGACGCATCGGCTTCCAACAGTGACTCTGGAAACGCCACACCATTCAAGGTACAAGTTAATTTTGAAATCCCCATATTCGAGGGTCAAATAGACGCAGATGCTGTAGATAAATGGTTAAATCTGCTAGATGGGTATTTTTCTGTTCACGAATTTTCAAGTCGGGAAAAGATTGTTTTCGCTCTTCTCAAAGCAGCCCCCCACGTCAAGGACTGGTGGGAAACCTACTGTGAGCAGAAGGATGAAAGCACAGGCTCACTATTTTCAGCCACACCCACTTGGAATGACTTCCGGGATGCCATCGAGGAGCAATACTACCCTGTCGGAAGCTATGAGGACAAATACATCAAATGGACCACATTGCGGCAAGGACGAGACCAAGATGTGCCGGAGTTCACAAACATTTTTCATACCCTTCGCACACAGTTGGGTATCAAAGATACTGAGCGGCATCTGGTACTCAAATACCGCGGCTGCCTGCACCAATACATCCAGGAAGAGATGGTGTTCTTGAACATCTCCTCACTCGGCACAGCATACCGATACGCTGTCAAAATCGAGCAAAAGTTCAAACAGAAGAAGCGAGACTTTGGATCTGCAAATCCGAAGCCCAAAGGACAAAGCCAAGGCGGGGTGAGCCAAGACAACCCGTCAAAGCCGCAAGAAAAGAACAACACCACGAAGCTGAAGAAGGACACAGGAAAGTGGTGTGAGTTCCACAAGAGTCCCACTCATAACACAAGTGAGTGTCGGACCAAGCAGTCGTTGGTGGCTGAGTTGAAGGCTTCCGAATCAGATGCATGTTCCGATCCTGAGCCAGAACCCGACAAGGGGAATGGCAAAGGGAAGCAGATCATTGATGCAAATCCCAGCGCCACTGTTGCCACCGCCAAGATCTAGAAAGATGAGCCCGAAAATCCAGAGGAAGGGGAGCGTCTTTTCCACTCACAGATGTGGGTGAAGGGTTCGCCGCTACAATTCATTGTCGACAGTGGCAGCCAAAAGAACCTGGTTTCAGCAGAGGTCGTGAAGCGGTTGGGCCTACCGACTACACCACACCCACAACCATACAGTATCGGGTGGCTTCATGAAGGACGAGATCTCAAAGTTCGCCAGCAGTGCCGCCTTCCCTACAGCATCAAACCATTCACAGACGAGGTATTGTGTGATGTTACACCTTTGGATGTTTGTGATGTATTGTTAGGCCAGCCATACTTGTGGAGGCGACATGCTGTGTATGAGTCCAGGCCTCGTGCTGTCATTATTTCTTTGAATAATTCATTATACAGGATACCAGAGGTAGCCCCACCTACCGCCACATCTTTGATCACTACCAAGAAAGGCAGCAAGCTCATATCACAGACCAGGAAATTCATCTGTCTGGTCCACTCCCAAAGTAAGGGGAAGATTGTTGCTACATCCATGACCCCTGCAAAGGGTTCCTCTACGCAGCAGCAGCAGCAAAGGAATACGGTCATGACAGAACACAGGAACAACTTCTCACACACAGGGGTACCACACAAGTTTCAGGTGGGCAACAAAGTTTGGTTACATCTGCAGAAAGAACGCCTTACAAGAGCCCATCAGAAGCTCCGATCACTCCGACACGGTCCTCACAGCAGTACCAAGGCTATGGGCAACAATGCTTTGAAGCACAACATTCCTCCATTCCTTCACTTGCACCGAGTATTCAATGTGGACCATCGTCGACCATACTTTCCACCATTTCTAGACACATCAGAGATTGCAGAACAGCTCACCAGAGAATCAACTCAGCAGAAGCTTCCTCATCTCAGGGAGGAACTCAACGCAATGGGGACCATTGCTTCCTAAGGGGGGAGGAATGATCCAGGTGGATGTTGGTGGCCACCCACCAACCCATTTGGACCCCCACAACTGTCTCTTTCAGTCTTTTCAGTTTCCTAAATTGTAGCACAGTTTACTATTTTTAGCAGTTTTTCGGGTCCTGAACTTCCGGAGCCGTTTTGAGGCCCTAAACGACGTTTTTTTGGGATTCTGGGGCAACATGGGTCCATGGACCGATGTTGCCTCCCAAAGTGGTAGTACTCGGATAGATCTTTCTAACGAGCTATCGTACGCGTCAAACGGAGATCGTATGCCAAAGTTACGACCCCGGGAAATTGATGTACCAATTTACCCAAACGGGGCCCACAATTTGGCGTTTCATCTTCTAGGGTTAGGTTTCGGGATGTGAAGGGTTTTCCATTGTTTCTCAACAATAAATAGGCCTTCGAGCCTCATTGTAACACAGTTCGAACAGTTCAGAGGCATGTAGCCGCACATCTCTTCTCAGAGATAAGCTACCATCGTCCTAGCTGGTTTATTTCCATTTATGGTTGTAAGCATATTTCAGTATTTTCCATTAATGAAATGAAGCATTATTTCCGCTGCATCTCTGTGTTTATGGTTATTGCATCTCTATATTTATGGTTATCTCTGTAATCTATTGCGTTCCTGTTTAAATCCGGATCAGTCAAGGGGTTCTCTAGTATCTTTTGATAGAAGTCCAGTCTAATGTGATTAGGGGCGTAGATGTTCATAATATGAAGATTTCTACCCAATTCAACTAAAATTATATCCATACCCAGGAATCCATGACCTCCCCAAGCAAAGGTGACCTTGATGGATTATGGGTTTACCCCAAGCGCTATACCCCCAGATCTCCCAGCAGCATCCAGAGCTTGAAAATGCCATCCTGGCATGATGGTTAGGAGAGTCCTAACAATCAGCTTAGATCTACCTAGGGTTTCTTGTAGAAAAATAATATCACATGGCTCACTGCCCAAGAGTCTCTTGAGAGCTAATTTTTTAGAGGGGCTAGCTAAACCCCTACAATTGAAGGATAGCCACTTCATGGGGGAACATTGCCAAGGGTGTCTTGTGCTCTAAGTACCCTTTCAATGGTGTTCTATCTGCCTTGGGCTACATCTGCCCCAGCAATCTTGATGGCTTTGGAAATCTTGGATGGCCTCCCCCGGGAGGGCTTATGCTCAACTTGAGAGGGTGTGATGCCCAATCCAAGCGAATCAGGGAGAGCCTGGTGGCATGGGCGGAGGTTGTAAGGATGAGAGCCCGAAGCAGAAGGGGAAATAGGAATGTCTTGGAGCCCCTGTGCAAGTACAACCGGGGGGTGGTGGAAAAAATAGACAACGGGGGATCAAGTGCACATGTGATGGGGGAGGTGACCATACAAGGTGTAGATGCAGATGATGCCAAAGAGAAAATAAAATGACTAACATTCAGTGTAGAGGAAAAGGGAGAAGAAACTGTATCCATTGTTGGAGAAGCCACCGCAGCAGACTGGGATCTGGTCATAGGAGGGAAATTGGCAGCATCTGGGAAGCACAGGATGACTGAATAGTGTCCCCAGCCACATCCTTTGGACTATCTAGACCTGTGATCTGCTCATTGTTGGGTGTGGAGCTTGATTATCTTCTGTATTCAAAGGTCTCAGCCAGATGTATACCCCAGGAAGATTGTACACCCCTCCATGCGGGGGGGGGGGGGGGGGGGGGACTTGTCCCCCCCACGAGGGTTTGGGGGGCCCAATCCCCCCCGCCCCCACTGGGGGGTCCAGGGGCCAGCGGTCCTTCAAAGCTAAAAACAGATGTAAAATTGCCTTGTAAAAGTCTAGTAATTTCTAGTCAATTTGGGTCGTTCATTAAACGGATGATCTGATATTCAAAAGTTACGTTTAGTTTATGGTTTTTTTCCCTAGAATGCAACCCCTCACTATAAATGAGGGAATTGTATTGCATCTATGTAGATCTGTATTTTAAGTGAGGAAGAGGGAGGAGATTGAGAGCGAAGAGGGAGTTACAGCGGATCTGCTATAGGTTGTATCTCTTCAGTTTGCTAGATAATATAATAAGAAGGACTGGCTGTTTCTCCATGGATGTAGCCCAAACTAGGTGAACCACATATATCTGTGTCTCTATTTTTTTATGCGTTTTCTGTGTTTATATTTCTGCAATATTTTATGTGTTCCAGTGCTCTGTAATATATAATTTTCTAACACTCATCCACAATCGGGTCTTCTGTATGGCGATGCTTCATTCCCTTTGATGCAGGAGGAGAAGATGATGAGAGTAGTGGGCATTCTTTGTAAAGATGTCCAACCTTATGGCATCTTCGGCACCTTGAATGGTACACCTTCATAATCTAGATTTTGTTTGTGCGAGAAGTGCCTCCAATGTAGGGTTATCTTCTCCTCTAGGCCTTCTTTGGTATTTAGATGTATGAGAATGCAAGACATGGTCATATTTCCCATTGTTTCATAGGACTGGTCATGTTCCAAATAGGTGCCCAACACATTGCCGATGCACTTGAATACAACCGGAGACCAATATTGCATAGGTAGCCCTGGTAAACGAACCTAGATCGGCCCAACTCCTAGTTGTTCCCTCTCAAGATCAAATAAAGGATTCCATCTTTTCAGCAATACTGGGGATAATTCAATATGCCAAAACCTTGATAGTATCGAGTCTGTATACTCTTCCCTCACCCAAGCACCTGAATGGTGGGCATTTATTTGAGTAAAGTGACCCAAATCTCCAAGGTCCAGAGACGTAGTCTCTCCACAGTGTAATTTTGCCCCCAAACTTGGCCCACCAAGACCTTCTTGGCCATGTCAACTACTTCCCCCATCGAGAGGTCTTCCCCTAAGGAGAGGTTGATATCCTTGTCATCGGCCTTTCCCTTTATTAACTTTGCCTGACCTACGAGCCATCGAGTAATCCTGAAGGAGTCCCCTGATGCCTTGGTTAACCATCTGCGGGGTGGAAGGAATAGATTTAGGGTTTGGGAGTGGTGTGCTGAAGTAGCCAAAATGGATGGGGGTGTTGGCTGTAGGGCCTTTAGGATTAAGGGCGCTTCTGACCTATGCAGGGAATGGGTGGGTAGCAGCCCCAGGTGGAGGGATGACTGAGAAGGAAGGGTTGTTGGGCAGGGTGAAGATATGAGGTAGGCAGGGCAGTGGTGAGAGAGTATGGGATGTTTGCAGGAAAGTGCCGAGGAGGTTCAAGGTATCCGGGGAGAGCGAAGGGCAGTCAAAGCCAGAGGCATCTTCAAATTTGACAGAGGGCGGTGGGTGGATCACAGATGGCCCATGTCAGTCCAGTGCAATGTTTAGAGTAGACAGAGGGTGTAGGGATAAGCCAAAAGAATCGAAACCTGACATGGCACGATGGTGACTCTATATTTCCTCATGGGGATTGGGGTCCTCAAATAATCAATGATGTCCAGGTCCATGGCTAACCGACAGGGAGCAGGTCAGTGGAGGTTATGGTATGCATGGAATGCAGGATTACCACAGTAATGGAATTCCATGGATCTAGCGAGTAGGAGGTAGGCAGGACAGAGTTAGGCGAGCCGTGGAAGTTAGCCTAGAGCATCAGGTGCAGTGCAACACCGCCTTAGAACCTCCATTTTCACCGACCATTAGAGCTCCACTAGGGTTTTCTCAGTTATGTTTTGTTATTTGAAACAACAATCACCTATGAATCACTCTTAAAGACCATGTTATATTTTATGTTGTGAGGAATACATGCCAAGGTAATGAAATAGTGTAATTATTGTGGATTATACAAATAATAACATATCCAAGGTTGACTTAGGTAGGACCACATAAAACAGGGACAATCATTATGAAAGGGGAGAAGTGTTATGGGTTCCTAGGGAACTTTTATATGCCCAATAATATCTATTTCAATTACCCAAATAATTTAGTCATTACCCAACACATTTAGTCATTGGCTATCTAATATTCCTTTGATTCAACAAACCAATCATTAAATAAGTTTGATGGGAAGGTTACCTTCCACAATTATGAGAAGAATGGGTAGAGTACCTATGTAAGAGGTTGGTGGACATTACACCTTCCATAGTTTTGAAAGCATGTGATATACTAAATCCTTAATGGGATTTGAGAGGAGTGGGCCAAACAAATTCCTACAATTATTGTGACATCCTTGGAATCATGCCTACACATCAAGGAGGGAAATCACATGAGGGAGAACTCACATGCAACTATTTAGGGGATGATTGTTGATCATATGCACATGTGGAAGAGAGAGGTGGGATTGAGATAGAATTAGTCAATTATAGAGAGATAGTGATTTTAGCCTAGGAGGCAATATGATATATTTCCTTTGGACTAGCGTAATAGCTAGAGATCAACCCATCACTCATACAAATGGATGGGAAGTCATTCTATACTTAAATACACAACTAGCAAGGAAGAGTAGAGTTTCATAGTCATGAATATGTCTAAGCAAGTTGTAGATAGAGGGAACTGCATAAGGATGCATAAAGCCTAGAAACAATTATGATAAGCAGAAGGGAAAATTTTAGGGAAAAGAGGAAGTGAAACCTAAGAGAAGAAATGTAGATTGAAACAAGAGTAAATAAATTGGTTGATGATGAAGTCGTGAAGGCTACCATATTGTGGTTTGAATCTTAGAGAAAGGAAACTTATAAAAACCATAAAAGAGGGATAATATACTAAAGTAATGGACAACAAATAAACCTTTATGCACACACTAAAGAGCACGAGAGGGAATGTAAGTTTTATATCTTTAAATA
Organism: Pinus tabuliformis; assembly: GCA_031772625.1. NCBI lineage: Eukaryota > Viridiplantae > Streptophyta > Pinopsida > Pinales > Pinaceae > Pinus > Pinus tabuliformis. Next base: position 459,659,697 of record CM062810.1, read on the forward strand.
ATGTAATGCACTTGTAAATTATCAATATAGAAAAGTAAGTAATGTAAATCACACATAATACAAAAAGATTTACCCTAGGAACCCAATATGAGAAAACTAACAAATTGTTTAGAGCTACACTTGTAGCTTTTATCATCATTCAAATTCATTATTTACAACATAGCATATAGGATCCCACGTTATCCAAAACCCATAATCCATTGACGTGGATTATATTAAAACCCTAATTCCTTAACCAAAATTAGAAAACCATGGGACTAAACACCATGCACCATAAAGCCACCAAAATAAAATAAATTAAATTAAAAAAAAAAAAAAAACTTGTTTCAAAAACCATAAAAAAAATGAACATAAAAAATTGCCCCAATAAAATATTTTAAGGGGATTTGACCCCCTTGCAACACCCCAAATAGGGGGGGATTCCACCCCCCCATGGAACTCTTGTTATGGCTGATGGCTAGGAATCACACATGGATCTAGTCATGCAAATAATATAACTCACACCCACCAAAAGAAACCATGAAAAACTTCCCTAATACAATTTTTAGGGGCTTTGAACCCCTGCAACCTCCCCAAATGGGGGGATTCCACCCTACATTCTTATACTTGTTTTCTTTACAAATTGAAGGTCATAGGATTACATGATCAACAATCTAAGGAAATAATGGTGATTATTTCTCTACACAAGAGAACTTCGTAGTGCTCATAGATTTTGTTCATGAATCTGTAACATTTTTCAAAGTGTCCACCTTCGCCAATGAAAAATTTCTTATCTTCAACCATGTCTCTCGTAGAGTGATATTGAATATCAATATTCTTTGTATTAGAATGAAAAGGTGGGTCGAGAATGATTGCACTTTGACTGTCACAATCTAAACTTGCAGCTTCCTATAGAAACCCAATACCTAAATGTGATCTTTGTAACCATATAACTTCCTTACTTGCATAAGTGGAGTTCATGTATTCAACTTCTATAGTTAGCAGTGCAACTATCGACTATCTCTTACTCATACACCAAGTTATTCTTCTGAATATGTTAAACACAAAATCACTTGTAGACCTTCTATGATCCAGAGCTTTGTCCTAGTCTACATAAACAAAGTGATGTATTTCGAGCACTTAGTCCACTTGTGATCCGAAATGGATCCAAGAACTCTCTAAGTCTTCAAAAATCATTCAAAAGATCAAAATTAGCTCATGGTAAAACCTTCATAAAACAACAGAAAACACTATCCGCAGCCAAAAACACCAATAAATAGTGGAAAACAGGCTTATCGAAGGCTTGAACAGTGAATGGACAAGAGTCGTTATATATGTCCGATCAACGGTTTAGATCCGATCGGCCAATCGCAAATCGGTAGTGACAAGCAGAGGAAATCAGAACACAGCGCATAAAACTTGCGATGGCGATCGACAGAGTCAACGAGGATCGTCGATCAAGCGTGCAGATCGACGGCCCACGTTGCATCATAGAATCGCAGTCGGCAAATACAATAGAGCGCTCACTAAACAGCCTAGGGTTATCGTGATATGCAATTGCGATCAAACGCACCGCGATATCACAATCCGCAAACACAATGGAGCGGTCACACACACACACACACACACATATATATGCGATCCAATTACCGGACCCAATAGCATTACAAACGATATTCCATAAATATTTTCAGGTCTGATATGGGTCGGGATTTTATAGTGTTTTAACGCATTTTTAATATAAAAAGGGAATCCACGAAAAAAGTGGGATTTTGGGAGGAACAAAAGCAGTAAGTGGTTTGAGCTGGGCTCTGCCCGAGTCCATACGCTACTTGCCATGTGTCCAGGCTGAGGAGAGAGGAAACCACCCTCATCGGGCGGTTAACCCCCATACGAAAGGGCCACCCAAAATGAACCACAACCATTGGATCTGGATCTCATAGATCAATGGTGGAGATGCGAAGTCAACCTAAAGGTGGATTCGATAGAAGTTATAAGGCGGATTCATAATGTTTCAAGTCCAATAAATGGAAATTTGGTGGAGTTTCATAGTTTTGGATGCATTTCTCTGTGTAAACAGAGAATGGCCATTTCAGGGATTTCAAAGGCCCGATGCACTCATATTTTGCAGAATAGGTGGCCACCTCCCCAAAAGGTGTTATTCCATGATTACTAATGCTTGAAAGAGCGATTCTAGCGAATAAAGGTCAGGAGACAGAAAGCCGAGAAGGTGAAACAAATAGGCAGCATAGATTGGCTTTAAAGCCATAGACAGAGAGAAAACAGAGGCAGGTAGTATTGAAAGCAATGTTGAGACAGAGATCAGACATAGACAGAGAGTCAGTGAGAAGAGTCTGTGTACTCAAATGAGACTTGGGGGGTCTAGGTAAAGCCGTTTTGTATCTGTTGTGCGAGGCTCAATTCGAACTCACTATTGTAAAAATCTGCTTCTGAAGACATAATAGAAAGGCCACCACTGAAGGCTAGACCAGGAGATGTAGCCCAGGAGTTTTGGGTGAACTCCATATTAAACTTGTTGTGTTTATGTGTGTTGTCTATTATGCTTATTTACTACTTCATTGTTTGTGTATTTCACAATCTTATCGATCCATTACACAAAATAACAAAGGCATATCCATGCACATGAGTCTATAATACCTTAATAAATGTCTTAGATCTCATTATCAGATCAAGTGGTATCAGAGCTTTAGGTTGCTAAGGTTAGACAAGCTTGTGCTGGATTGGTGAATGCTAACTAGGTCAAAGCTCAAATTAGGAGAAGGAGAACTAGTTGAGACTAACCCAAAAATTGGAAGAGTCTATCCTAGGAGGAAAATGGCCGAAGAAATTCCCTCAGAATCAGACTCTCAGTTCATGGACAATTTCATGACCATGAGAGCCATGGTAGAAGAGATGTATCGAGAATTTAAGAAAGGTAGAGGTGAAGATACTTCAACCTCCAAACAAGACAAAGGAACAGAAGAACCTCTTCTAGATGGCCATTCTGAAGGCAAAGGGAAAGGAAAAGAGGCTCCTCTATCAACACCTCCTTCTAGCCCTTTGATTAAATTAGATGTAAAATTTTATTTTCCAATATATGATGGAGAATTAAATGCAGAAAAGCTAGGTAACTGGATTAGACATATTGATGTATATTGCAGAGTTCAGAACATTGATTCAGAAAGGAGAAAGATTCAGCTGGCTAGCTTACGCCTTGGAGGTACTGCCCTAGTGTGGTGGGAAGGTAGGACCCAAGCTGATTTGAAGAAGCATGGTAAAATTCTTTCTACCTGGAGTGAATTTGTTTCTGCCATTAAAAAACAATTCTATCCACTAGCTTATATGCAGCAAGCAATGATGAGTTGGCAAACTCTTCGCCAATTAAAGGGGAAAAGTGTACAAAGCTACACCCAGGAATTTAGAACAAGAGCTTTAATTCTAGGAATTTCTCTAGACTCACCTGAAACTTTGCTGAAGTATATAGGTGGTCTACACAGCTATTTGAGGCACACCATTCTCATGTTTAACCCTACTAGCATAGATGAGGTATTCGTTCAGGCTACACATCTAGAGGCTAGAGGCAAGAATGTGAACTCAGAGATTGGGGGATCATCAAAACCCATTGCAAGAAAAAACAAGGAAGAGAGGAAGTAGAAATGGAAAGAGAGGAAGGAAAATTTTGTATAGAAAGACAAACCTTCCTGCACTCATTACAAGAAGGATGGACATGATGATGAACATTGCTGGTTTTTGCATCTGGAGTTGAAACCCAAGAAATTTGATGGCAAGAAGAAGAAGACTGCTGTTGCGATTCAGAAATATTTGGGGTCAGACTCAAGTGATGAAACAACAGTCACAGCTATAGGTATAAAAGGTAAAAATTCTGAAGCATCTACTAGTAATTCTGCACAATCTAATGATAATGAAGAAAATGAGAGGAAAAGTCATGAGCTTTTTCATATTAGAGTTATTTCCTAGCATCAAAAGATTGATACTTTATTTGATAGTGGTTCACAAGTAAACTTGATTTCTGAAGCAATTGTAAAGAAGTTGGGACTACTAACCACACCTCACAAGAATCCATATCCATTAGTTTGGGTATGTGATAAAGCAAAGCTGCAAGTGACTAGAAAGTGTAAACTTAGGTTTGCTTTTGGGTCAGCATTTGTAGATGAGTTTGAGTTAGACATAGTTCCCTTGGATATGTGTGGAATTGTTTTAGGAGGTCCTTGTATGATAGAAAAGCCATTTTCTATAGAGCCGAAAATAAGTATCAACTCACAAAATATGGAATAGAATATATTGTAAGAGCTCATCAACTCAAAAATAATTATACTCTCATAAACTCAGGGCAGATGAAGGGAATTGTAAATTCATGCAAGCAATTTTTACTAATGGTTGTAAAGAAAAAGAAACCTGATAAAACCAATGTATTTGAGGGCTGTGATGCTAAACAGAAAGCTGATTTAGAAAAATTTGTTTCAGAATATGATATCCTATTTCAAGAACCTAAAGGTCTACCACCCAGAAGGGAAATTGTACATGATATTCATTTGTATCAAGATGCTCCGTTGCCTAACATCGGAATGTACATGTTATCTGCTTTAGAGAATGCAGAGATCAAGAAGCAGGTACATGAGCTACTCGAGAAAGGGTTCATAAGGCCAAACACATCACCACGCGAATCTCCAATCATGTTGGTGAGAAAGAAAGATGGTTTGTGGAGGATGTGCATTGACTACAGAGTGCTAAATAAAATAACGATCAAGAATCGTTATCCTCTTCCTCGCATAGATGATCTATTAGATCAATTGAAAGAAGTTGTTTAGTTTTCCAAGTTGGACTTGCATAGTGGCTACCATCAGGTTAGAGTAGCAGAACAAGATGCATGGAAGATTGCTTTCAAAATGAAGCAAGGGCTGTATGAATGGCTAGTTATGCCTTTTGGCTTAACTAATGCTCCTCCCACTTTCATGAGAATTATGAATGCAGTACTCTGACCTTTTATTGATGATTTTGTAATTGTATATTTGGATGACATTCTTGTTTTCAATAAAACATGGGAAGAACACTTGAAGCATGTAAAGAAGACTCTAGCTGTTTTGAAAAAAAAAAATCTCTATGTTAAATTATCAAAATGTGAATTTGGCAAAACATCTTTGAATTATTTGGGTCATATTGTAGGGGTGGTGAAGTGAAGATAGATCCTTCTAAGGTCGAAGTCATTCTGAACTGGCCTAAACCCAAATCTACTACAGAAGTTAGAAGCTTCTTAGGGGCAACACAACATTGGAGAAAGTTTATTGCTAACTTTTCCTTGATTGCAGCTCCTTTACATGCTTTGACATGATTGAACAAGGTGTTTTAGTGGGGAGGCAAATAGTATAAAGCCTTCGATACCTTGAAAGAAAATATTAGTACAACATCAGTACTAGCATTGCCAGATCTTCAAAGACCGTTTGAGATTGCAATAGATGCCAGTGACTATGCCATGGGAGCAATGATGATGCAACATGGTAAACCCGTATGTTATCACTCTAAGACATTTAATTCTGCAGTAGTTAATTATCCCACATATGATAAAGAATTGTATGCATTAGTGCAGAGTGTGAAAAAGTGGAAACATTACCTATTGGGCAAAGAAACAATTATACATACTGATCATCAACCACTTCAATATTTGCATTCACAAACTAAATTGCAGCAATCGAGACACTATATGTGGATGGGTTTTCTACAACAGTTTCATCTAGTCATCAGATATAAGAAAGGCATACACAATAAAGTTGCAAATATGTTGTCTAGACCAATCATAAATGCATCTACTATACTTAAGCATAATTCAGTATTGCATGAAAGCTACATTGAACAATATGCTCAAGATGTAGATTTTAAAGATGTATATGAAACTTTAAGTCATGGTAAACAAGTAGAAGAATTGGATTATCATGTTAAGGACCAACTCTTGTATCATTTGGGAAAGCTATGCATTCCACAAATTGAAAGAGTTAATATAATTCGAGAAGCACACACTTCTCTAATATTAGGTCATTTTGGTGTAAGTAAAATAGTTGCACAACTGAAAAGATTCTGCTATTGGCCAAGAATGCATGAAACAATTTCTATATATGTTAAAGGGTGTACCATATGTGTTAAAAGCAAGCCCAACAATAGAAAACTAGGCTTGTACACTCCACTTCCAGTTCCTTCTCATCCTTGGGAAAGTGTTTCCATGGACTTTGTTGGGGGATTGCCAAAATCTAGAAAAGGTCATGATTATTTATATGTTATTGTGGACAGGTTCAACAAAATGTGTATTTTAATACCTTGTAACAAGCAAACTATAGCTAAACAAACAACGAAGTTGTTCTTTTAGCATGTCTGGGTGCATTTTGGGTTACCCACTTCCATAGTATCTGATCGAGATTCCCGATTTGTTGGGAAATTTTGGTCAAGTCTGTGGGAATTTATGGACACCAGACTGAAGAAGAGCACAACCTTTCATCCAAAAATAGATGGCCAAATAGAGGTATTCAACAGGACAATGATCCAGTTGCTCAGGGGCTATTACAGCAAGCATCCAAAGCTTTGGGATGAACATTTATATTATGTGAAACATGCTTACAACTGTGCTAAACATTCTTCTACACAAGGATCTCCTTCTGAGACTTGTTTTGGTTTCATACCAAGGTATCACTTGGATTTTGTCTTTAGTAAAGACATAGCGGTTGATGGACGCAATGCTGTGGACAAAGCAACCAAGTTCATTGAACATATCCAAGAAATTCACCAGGTAGTGCGGGAATAGCTGGAAAAGAGCCAAGCCAAGTACAAGGCAAGGCATGATAAGCATCGAAATGAACATAGCTTCCAAGTTGGTGATCAAGTCTGGTTGTACATCATCAAAGATAGAATGCAAGGTGAAGGAAAGAAGCTAAAGCCAATAAGGTATGGGCCTTTCAAGATACTTGAGAAAATTGGTGAGAATGCTTTCTGCTTTTATTTGCCAGCTTACATGCACATCTATTCAGTAGTTAATGTAGAGAACTTGAGACTGTTTGAACCTTCATTGATTGAATATCCCAAAGAGAAAAGTCAGTTGCCTTCTATTGATGATTTGTTACCTGAATATCTCAATGAGTTGCAGGAAGATACAGTTCTGGACACGAAGGTGAGAACTACGCATAGAGGGGATGTTGAGTACCTCAGAATCAGACTCACGTTCAAAACCAAGCAGTGCAAAATGGATAGAGATTGGGCAAGTGAAGTAGTTGTATCCTCACGTGATCGATGCTTAAAAACCAATTTTTTGTGGTCCAAAAGCCTTTTCAGTGGGAAGGAGTGATCCGAAATGGATCCAAGAACTCTCTAAGTCTTCAAAAATCATTCAAAACATCAAAACTATTGCATGGGAAAACTTTCATAAAACAGCAGGAAATGCTATTGGCAGCCAAAAACACCAAGATACAGTGGAAAACAGGGTTATCGAAGGCTTGAACAGTGAGTGGACAGGAGCCGTCAGATCTGGATGATCAACGGTCTAGTCCGATCGACCAATCGTAAATCGGCAATGATAGGTGGAGGAAATCAAAGCACACCACATAAAACTTGCGATGGCGATTGGTGGAGTCAACGAGGACCGTTGATCATGCGCGCAGATCGATGGCCCATGTTGCATTGCAGAATCGCAGTCGGAAAATACAATAGAGTGCTCACCAAATGGCCCGGGGATATCGCGATATGCGATTGTAATCAATCACATCACAATATTGCAATTGGAAAACACAATGGAGCGGGCACATATATGTATATATCTATATATATATATATATATATATATATACATATATATACATATATATATATATACACATACATACATACATACATACATAGATACATATACATATATATAGATGCGATCCGATCGCCGGACCCGATAGCATTACAAACGATATTCCAAAAATATTTCAAGTTCGATATGGGCCATTTTACGGGATTTTACAGTGTTTTAACGAATTTTTAATATAAAAAGGTAATCCAAGAAACAAGTGGGATTTCGGGGGAACAAAAGTGGTAAGTGGTTTGGGCCGGGCTCCGCCCGAGCCCATACAATGGATGCCACGTGTCCAAGCTGAGGAGAGAGGAAACCACCCTCATCGGGCGGTTAACCCTCGTACGAAAGGGCCACCCGAAGTGAACCACAACCATTGGATCTGGATCTCATAGATCAACAGTGGAGTTGCAAAGTCAACCTAAAGGCAGATTCGATAGAAGCTATAAGGTGGATGCATAATGTTTCAAGTCCGACAAATGGAAATTTGGCAGAGTTTCATAGTTTTGAATGCATTTATCCGTGTAAACAAAGAATGGCCATTTCAGGGATTTCAAAGGCCCGATGCACTCATCCATTGCAAGACAGGTGCCCACCTCCCCAAAAGGCGTTATGCCATGATTGCTAATGCTTAAAAGAGGGATTCGAGCGGATAGAGGTCGGGAGACAGAAAACTGAGAAGGTGAAACAAATATACATCATAGATTAGCTTTAAAGCCACATACAAAGAGAAAACGGAGGTAGGCAGTGTTGAAAGAAGTGCTGAGACAGAGATCAGACAAAGACAGAGAGTCAGTGAGGAGAGTCTGTGTACTCAAATGAGATTTGGCGGGGTCCAAGTAAAGCCTTATTGTTTTGTATCTGTTGTGGGAGGCTCAATTTGAGTTCACTGTTGTAAAACTCTGCTTTTGAAGACATAATAGAGAGGCCACCACTGAAGGCTGGACCAGGAGATGTAGCCCAGGAGTTTTGGGTGAACTCCATATTAAACTTGTTGTGTTTATGTGTGTTGTCTATTATGCTTCTTTACTGTTTCATTGTTTGTGTATTTCGCAATCTTATCGATCCATTGCACAAAATAACATAGGCATATCCATGCACATGAGTCTGTAATACCTTAATAAATGTCTTAGATCTCATTATCAGATCAACTTGAGGTAGAAAATTCCATAAGCTTCAATGCCATTTAAAATGATGAAAATCCCCTTTATAATGTTTAGTCTAGTACATACCATTGCATACAACAATGTAAACTTTGAAACAGGAACTGATACCATTACCCGTTTCATTGAGGTAGAAAAAAAGTCAACCGATTTTGAAAAGTGGTGATGCAGAATACACACACACACACACACACACACACACACACACACACAGATATATATATATATATATATATATTTTTCGGAGCAGATATATATATATATATATATATATTTTTCGGAGCATATTTTTGACACTTTAAATTTTTGTTTTTTTTTTTTGTATCAAATATAAATATTTGTTTTTAAATGTTAGTGATTTTCATGTCGATTTTGAAATGTGTTGATACAACATCAATCCCCTTTTCTAGAGGGCTTATTTTTGACACTCTATATTTTTTAATGTATTAACTGTAGAATTTTTTTTTTAAATGTTACATTTTTTGACATTTATAAAATTGTTTATGTCCAATTGTTTTTTAAATGTTGATTACTTAACAAATTTTCCAGTTGTCTTATTTCTCTTTTTTAAAATCTTGATTACATAAAAAATCAAATATAAAAATATATATATATATATAAAAAAACGAAAAACATAAAAAATGTAAAAAAAAAAAATAATATAATAAACATATAAAGAAAATCAAAAAAAAAAAAAAAAACATAATTAATTAAAAATTTTAAAACATTAATGTTAGCCCACTTAAAAAAAACAAAAACAAAAACAAAAAAATTATTAACAATATTTTTTTGTTAATAATTTTTTTTCAAGTGGGCTGGCTTGAAATTTGATTCCAAGAATCAGATCTGATTCTGAGAATCGGATTTTAACCATGCCCACCTAAAAAAAATGTTAACAATTTTATTTTTGTTAATAAATTTTTTTCTTTAAGTGGGGGCTGAAAATCCCCACTTAAAAAAATTAAGAAAAATTGTTAATAATTTTATTTTTAAGTGGGCATTGAAATCGTATTGTAGCCCCCTGCTTATATATATATATTGTTAACAAAAAAAATTGTTTATTTATTTATTTATTTTTTCAGTGGTCGTGGATAAAATCTGATTTAACAAAAAAAAAAAAAAAACTAACTTTTTTCTAAAATTTTAATTATTAATGTTCTAAATTTAGAACATTAATAATTAAAATTTTAGAAAAAAGTTAGTTTTTTTTTTTTTTTTTTTTTTTTTTTAATTTCGATTTTTTGATTTTTTGAACTTTTTTTTTTATTCAAGCTTTCGTGATCTATAATGAGTTAAAGAAAGTCTTTTTGTAGAAATCACGTCATATTAAGCACCCACTTAATAATTCTAGTGGCCGTCTTATTTTTCTTAATGCTACTTGAAATTATGTCTCTACATTTCTCTCTATTTAAGCCTTTGCCATGGTCTGCCTCTTCATCTGGTCCTAATGATGAACCACACTTGTTGGTTCGAAACGCGTCGGCAAAAAATTCTCTCATGTGATTTCCACCGAAATACTTTGTTTAATTCATTATGGATCACAGAAGATTGAATACAAAAATTAGTACCCTATATGGAAGGGCCACTGCTATTAAAGTTCATCACTTTGAACGGTCTCGCATAGGGGTTTCCAAGTTGAAGACAGATCTGGCTTTTCTAAAACGATGTAGAGACTCTTCCCTTATTCCTCCGTTCGCTCAGATTAAGCACCCTCTTAATAATTCTAGTGGCTGTCATATTTTTCTTAATGCTACTTGAAATTATGTCTCTACATTGCTCTCTATTTAAGCCTTTACCATGGTCTTCCTCTTCATCTAGTCCTCATGATAAATCACACTTGTTGGTTTGAAACGCGTCGGTCAAAAATTCTCTTATGTGATTTCTACCGAAAGACTTTGTTTAATTCATTATGGATCACAAAAGCTTGAATACAGAAATTACTACCCTATACAGAAGGGCCATTGCTATTAAAGTTCATTACTTTGAACGGTCTTGCGTAAGGGTTTCCAATTTGAAGACAGATATGGCTTTTCTAAAACAATGTAGAGACTCTTCCCTTGTTCCTTCATCTGCTCAGATTAAGCACCCTCTTAATAATTCTAGTGACTATCGTATTTTTCTTAATGCTACTACACTTGTTGGTTTGAAACGCGTCGGCCAAAAATTCTCTCATGTGATTCTACCGAAAGACTTTCTTTAATTTTTTGTTTTTGTTTTTGTTTTTTTTTTTATGTTTATTATATATTTTTATGTTCTTAAAATTCTAAAATTTAATTTTAATAGTTTTTTTTGGTTATTTTGTTTTTACATTCTTTCAAATTGATTTTGTTTTAATATATTTTTTTTTAAATCACGTTTGTTTTTAAATTTATTTTTTTAGTAGTTTTTTAAAATTGTTGTATTTTTTATTTATTTATTTTTATAGTTTTTATAAAAATAAAAAATAAAAATCATATTTTTTTTTTAGAAAACATGTTTTTGTTATTATTCATTTCTTTGTATGTTTTTTTTTTAATTCTTCTTTTATTAGGTTAATTTTGTTTTTCTTTTTTTTAACATTTATATATATATATATATATATATATATATATATATTGGTCTTTTTTATATATTTGATTTTTTTTAATATATATTTTTATTTACTTTTTGTTTGTTTGTTTGTTTTTTTGTTTGTTTGTTTTTTTTTTTTTTAACTTTTTTGTTTTTGTGTTTGTTTTTTTTATTGTTTTTATTTTTTCTTTTATTTTTAAATTTGTGTTTTCATTATTTTTTTGAAATTTTAATGTTTTTCGAAGTCATGTTAAAATCTTTTACGCCATTTTTTTCAAAACATTGAAAATTTATTTTGAAAAAAAAAAACAGATGTTATTTCAACATCAACACATCAACACTTTTTGTTTTCAAGGTGTTTTTTGCACAAAAAATTGGTTTTTGTTGCCATTTTAAAACATGTTGAAAGTTTACCTTAGAAAAAAACGTGTTATTCGAGTATCAACACTTTTCATTTTCGAGTTTATTTTTCATGTTTTTGGGGGATTTTTTTGCTAGAGTTCTTGTTTTGAGTTTATAGTTCTCATTTTAAAGTTTGCATTGTTATACATCGAAGTGTTGAAAACACTAGCTTATGGAGCATGGGACATGTCTTCTTCATCCTTTTTTGTTTCGGGGCATTGACCTATAGATAAATTTACACATATAGGAATAGGGACCTTCACTAGTCTACATTTTTGCATATTAAACCTTCATAATATTGTCTCAACATGTTTCCTTTTATTTAAACAAAGTTTCCTATTTGCTTAATCTCTTTTAATTTCCATGCCTAAAATAAATTTTATAGCACCAAAGAGGATAATTGAGTTTCCACTTCCTTGATGATTTCCATGTCATTTCTATTCAATAACATATTGTTCACATATAAGAACACATAAATAAAATGATGACCTATGAATTTGAAATACACACAGTGATTAACTTTGCTCCTTATGAAACCAATTCTCAATATATAAGTATCAAATTTTTAATACAACATCGTTGAATATTGCTTTAACCCATATACAAAATTTTCAGCTTCCATACCGACTCTTTCTTACCTTTCACTCTAAAATCGTCTAGTTCTTTCATGTAGATTTCTTCTTTCAGATCCCCATGTAGGATTATTGTCTTCACATTCATATGTTCTACTTCGAGATCAAAAATAGCAGCAATAAGTAAAAGAAATATAATAGAAGTTAACTTGTCAATAGGAAAATAAATTCACTAAATTCAATTCCCTGTACTAAGGAATAACCTTTTGTTAATAAATGAGCTTTGTGTTTCTCCAGTTTACCTTTTGCATTCAAATTTAACGCGCATTTACTACCAATGGGTTTTCTCCTAGCTGGGAACTAAACTTGATCCCAATCCTCATTATTGCCTAAGGATATCATTTCCTAGACCAAGCATTTTTCTAGAGTTTACCATCCTGTAAATCCACTACCTCCCTATGTAACACACCAAACACCTTAATTATCAAATTAAGGCTATTGGGTATCTAGATTCAACCTCCTAGGTCACTTTAAGGAAGTGGGTTATAAAAAATATTCTTCCTTAAATCACCTAAAATCTCATTTCTCATACCACCATCATCTTCTATAGTTTTCCAGTGATATAAATTTTACCCAATTCTGCGTTATTGACATAAGGTTATGCCCCTTGAAATTTGTTTCCTCTTAGGACCACATTAACAATCCTTATTATTTCCATTTGGTAGAATTAGACATAGTTCCTTTACTCACATCTCATTGATGTGCAATACCACATCATTAACATGTGGGAACCCTCATCCAAATCATCTCACCATGCCAACTACCACCCAACATGTGGTAGCTCTCGTCCATCTAATCTAACCATGTCCACTACCACCAAACATTCCATGTTAAGATCCTTAATGAGTTTGCTAGTATCTATAGGAGAGTTTGATAACATAGTCACAATCTCCTGATACCTAAAACCCAATATTATGATCTCTTGATGCACCACATTCATTAGATAGGAAATTTACTCAACACTTATAGACATATTGGGCTCCATTAATATTGAGGAATTGTGAGATGTCACACACATCATGTTTTCCCTATATCTCAACATTGGATAAACAAAAAAATCAATATATTGTTGCAACACCACTTCTTAATTAGTTAACACCCTGTCTCTTAGGTTACTGGACCCTTCAACCCACCAATAAAACACATAACTCAACTCACAACCATTTCCTTGACCAAACCAACAAATTTCAACTATCACATATAATCTTGTTATTTGAAGGACTTGTTAGGATCTGTAAGTATTGAGCGTTTATGCAATATTGTTCACATAAAGATATCCCAATATCTGATAGCCTCGTATCATGATGTCCATGTCACCTTTGTCTCAGCTTCCACCTTAACACCACCTTAGCACCATTGGACCCTATAATGCATGCCAACCTGCCATGTCACCTTGCCACATTGACATGTCACATCAGCATGCAATGTCATCAAGGACCTACCTTCATGCGACATCATCATGACACATCACTTCACCATGTCAACACCACATCAACAATCTACATTAGTGCCATGTCACCCAAAACCTACCTCATGCCACACCATCATGATAGGACATCCCTCTAAGCATTAGGCAATTGAGCCATTGGGCCCTTGAGGTATACAATGCTACTTGAATGTGTATATGTATAATATGATTGGTAGACCATCAAATAATGCCTCAATATCTGTTAGTTGATATTCGTATTAGGGTCTGTCAGTATCAATGATTTTCATAAATGAATACTTAATGTAATTCCCAACACCTAACACCTAATATGTCGACATTCTAATAACTTATAATTAATAGTATTCTACTCAATATTCACGGGAAAATATCTACCAATTGAAAAATGTGCCAAGATCTATTAGTGTTGAGGGTGAAAACCTGACAGCTCATATTTTAATCTCTAAATTCCTATAAATCGATACACAATAGTTTGGTCTCTAGTCCTGTTGTTTCATAGCTCCTAAAATTTTGTCGTCATTAATCAAACAGAATGTGTGGGAACAATTAGTATCTTACTCAATTTTCACCATCATAGTCTCCTAAAAGGTGATATCCAAAAGGAAGATACATGATGGCCAAAGGCTTGATAGCCCCTTTTAGCTATGTTCCTAGTAATAACTCTTATTGGCCATGTGACCAGGGGTTGATGCTAAGGACATCCAACCCCAATTTTCCAAAATAATCAAAACCAAAGGGATCAATCCCTTAATTTTATTCAATATAATACTAAGATAATTCATGCTTATGGAGGGAGTTTCTCCATCTATGTTTGAGAACTTAGAGGGATTTTTACAATAAAATGAGTTGTCCAAAAGACTCTAGAACTATAGAGGTCTTCACCAACCAAAAAATCACCTGAAATCCTCCATTTCACATTCACTTACCAAACCATTTTTTAGGAATAAAAAAAGGTCATTGTACACAATTTTCCTCATCTAAAGCCTTAATACCTTCTCTCCCAAACTAGGGAAATATTCCAACTATTTAACAGTCAAGAAGGGGTACCGAATAGAA
This sequence comes from Pinus tabuliformis, assembly GCA_031772625.1. Lineage (NCBI taxonomy): Eukaryota > Viridiplantae > Streptophyta > Pinopsida > Pinales > Pinaceae > Pinus > Pinus tabuliformis. The sequence goes on from CM062810.1 coordinate 459,674,760, forward strand.
GTTTAGTCCCTTAGCTAGTCTAATAAAGCCAAACACAGACACTTAAATCCACACAAATGTACATTGAGACTGTTAGTAGGATTTCTACCATATCAAGGGTTATTTAATGAATTATATAGTCATTATTTCTCATGTATTCTATGAAGACTTTTTCCTTTGAGTCCCCACTTTACAGTTAGTGATTTTCTCTCCCATCTAGATCTGCACCATTAAAAGACCTTCTACTCTCCACAATAGAATCATAACTCTTCTAGTCTATCTAAAGTAGACCATGCTCCTAATTAAGGGACACTAAGAGTATTTCTCAACAATTCAACCATTATGTCTATCTAAGCGACTCAGGGAGTTATCCCTTCTTGTCTACTCAATCATAACTTCTTGCTTGATAAGAGTATATAATAGTTGAGAACATTAACAATAACTAGGACTAAAGTCTAATAGTCTTTATCTCCTAAGAGCACATGAAGATCCACAAGTAGGCATTTGAATGATATATATCCATTAAAGCAATTTTTATCCTCTCATGTCATAAAAAAAACATTACATAGAACATAATATCCATTATGTAGGTAGGTTATTAGATACAAAATTCATCATCTCTTCCTTACTAAAAGATTTACATTACAAATATTTTTGGGTGTGTGTTATATTCTTTGCATGACTAGTTCCATGCATTGTTACATTACGCGGGGTGTAGTGGGGGGTGATAGAGGGGTGGAGTCCCCCTTTGTCAAGGGTTTTGTAGGATCACCCCTCTCCACAAGGTTCAAGGTAGTACCCTTAAAAAAAGGGTGGACCCTGTTGAGCTAATTTATTAATATAAATTAACACAAGTATTTAATTATCAATCCGGGTTTGTAAAACTTGGAGGAAAGTCCACAATATATGGATATCAGATGCAGCGAAGCTTAGAAGATAAAATTTGAAGAGTTAAGGAAGTACATATTACAAATATAAACCTATTTTAACAATTTCTAATTCACTTATGTAATATGTGAGGGATGAGGCTCCTAACTTAGGAGAACCAGGTTGTCCTTTCTTACAATACTACTTCATGAAGAGAAATCTAAAAGAACTAATTAACAATGGTTTATGATGTAGAAGATGTAAAAGAAGAGGCTCCTAATTAAGGAGGACCAGATTGTCCTTCTTCACAATTCTACTCTATCATAATCACCATTGCTTCAAATAAGAAATGCATAAATAACTTCAAATAAGAAATGAGAATGAAATTTAGTTTTAGTTCAAGATCAAATAGAAGGGGAATTTAACTTAAGTTTCTATGTGTCCCTTCATATGTAGATTAGAATTAATCCAATATCCATTCAACAATGATCACACATTAATTCAAATAAGAAAATTTGAAACAAAACAAGTAAACAAATCTAAAGCAACTAGTTCATGAAAATTAAGCTAGTTTAACAATGAAGTGTACTTAGCTTGTAGTGGGGGCCCTCCACCCTTTCTTTGCACACTTGAAGGTTGATATCAGAAGTTGAAACTGCAGTCAATCATCCACATTGTTGAACAACAAAATAGAATTATAACATGTTCTTCAAATTAGTTTCAAACTCCAAAATGTCTCAGCATAAAATTATACAAAAGTTACATATAATAAGCCTTCAAAGTCTTGGCTTAAATAGAAGTTTATGAAACAAACTGATCTAAAGTTTCTCTAACAATTATATCTATTCATATCCATCTATCTAAGTCGAATTCATTCAATCCATCCCAATAAATATGGACAATCCCATGAAATCACAAAACTGTTCTATTTCCTAGGGATTTTTTGGGTGACTAGTCATGTTTGACCAGCCTTGACTGGGCCTAATAAAGCTTGTTTTAATTGAACCGAGTGGAATTAGTTCAGTCCTAGTTCCCAAGATTTCCATTCATGCATCCAGCTCAAGCCCAAGTGTCCTGTAAATATCTCATCCACATAGCTATTACAGGAATTTCTGATTCTGTCCAAAATTGCACTTGAAACTCAATTTTCATAAAAACTTCTAGAAATTGCAAAATTAAAATTAAATACCTGAATATGCATAAAATACATCAAAATGAGATGGATGTGATGGAAAATGGATGGAAAATATAAGGATTAAGTAAATTTCCTTAAGCAAAAAAGACCAAAACTGAGGGCCAACATCTCCCCGTTGCTTATTCTCAATCATGTCCTCATGCTTGCCTCTGTCCTTGACCTTTTGCTTCTATGTCCTAACTGGCCTGCTGATGTACCTATGGCTCTGACCCTTGAAGATGAAGATTTCTCTTGAGCTACCTGTAAAAGGATATCTATGCCTTCATGTACTTCTTCTCCTTTTCTTCCCTCTGTTTTTCTAAAAAGAAATTTCATCATTTCTCTTTGAAGTGTTGCTCTTTGTAATATTCTTCACCTATCAGTGGAAAAATTATGGCTTGGGCTATGTATTCTCGAGTGATGGGAACAAGAATGTCTCCGATGTGTGATGAGGTTTCACCATCAACATACAAATACAAAAACTTTACACTATTCCTCCTCTGATGATAAAACACCAATATATCATTCTTGATGAGTAGCTTCAGAGAAGACAACAAATAAAACTTGAATTTTGTAATACATTCTGACACAGGATTCATGTCCCTCTCAAATTAGCAATATCAAAAATTTTAATTAAAGGAGCCAATATCCAGCGGCCCTTACATCTCACTAAAAGAAGCCAATTTTTTTATGACTAGGCATTCACTTTTAATTTAGCCACCATTCTACCCACGCAATCTACAAAATAGGGGTCGAAAGAACCATAAAAATATCCCAAATAGAAATGAATTTGAGAAAACTGTGTGACTGGAGCCTAATCAGGCTCATCTCGAAGAAAAACCCATGTTTTCTTTTTTCAAATTTCATTTTATTTTGCTCAAAAAAAGCAATAAAAAATAGTGGCCTTTAAAAATCGGAATGCATTTCCGGGACTAAATAAAATTTCATGATCATCAAATTTGAAATCAATTTCTTTCTTCAAGTGCTTCTTCAGTATTGTTCTTACCTCTTTCTGATGCTCTTTTAAACAATTGAATTGCAAGCTTGTTTAATTTCTATCTCGCTGCAACAATAAGTCACTACTTTTTTTTTAAATCATTACCCTTTGTAGAAAAAAAACAAACATTTTTCTTATTTTCTGATTAAAAAACCAATTTATGTTCTATTCATGCAATCAAACATTCTCCTTTATACACCTTTGTAAAACAACTGAGCTCTGTTTTGAAATAGAAATATATAAGAAATCAAAAATCATGTTATAATTTCTGTTTTTCTAAATATAATCTCAGAATATTGTTTTTCATTTAGTTCGAATTGAGGCTCTATGTGTAAATCATCATACAATACTTTTCTGTTCTATCACCAGCATACACTACTGTTCAATAACCAATCTCTAGCACTTTATTGTTTATACAATCGAGAGCCAATATACAACACTGCATTGGTTATACAATCAACATATAAATCTTCTCTGCTCACTGTTCAAATGACTCATATAAACCATTGCACTATTGACACAATCAACACATGATAGTCAATGCGCTCAAATATGGAACCAAATTTTCAAACTCAAACCTAATACTCTATTTTTATTATCCATTTCTTCATGCATCGAACTAAGATTTGATTATTGATCTCACTGCTTGATCGTATAAACATATGTACAGGTGTAGTTGTAAAATGAATTAACTGTTTGTTTCACAAAGACTACACGTTTCAATCCTACTCAAATTCCTTAATTCATGCAACCAATATTTATGAACAGACTCTTCGTGGAAGATGTACAAAACGTTTATCTCCAGCTATACCATAGTTTCATTAAGTCACTGTTTGTACATTTGCACTTGCATTTATAACCTCTGTTTAACTGAAGTCATGGTGATTTTTCTGAGTATACCTGGCTACTTGTAGAAGGATTGTGAATGCTTGACTCATGGACTCTTAGCTTCGATCTATGTTATCCTTAACTCATTCAATTTGCGTTTTGAACGCCTCAGTTTAATGACTGTTGGCATAAATAGAAAATTCATTAAATGACATGCAGTCATAGCAAAGAATTCGGTGATACGGATCCCGACATTTCCTCTGCAATCCTCATCCAAATAAAAACGTATTAGATCTTGGCTTACCTCAAGTTTTTCACGGGATATTTGGAAACTAACTTGCACTTCCTCCGTCAATTTACCCTGCTTATCTCTCCAAGTCCTCAATGCTCTATTTCTACCTTCACTTGTCAAAACATTTTACTTCCCTCAACTGCTTCTCAACAGCTGTGATGGCAACAAATTTACAGTTCTGAGCTTCAACAATGGCAGAGCCCCTCTGTTGAACGCATAGGGTTTATTTCTCTGTTTTTTTAAAACATTTTAACCATTTCACTTATTTGGTTGCTGTCCTTTTGATTGGTATGCTGTGCATATACCATCAAACTGATAATTGGAACCGTTTGTAATTATTTGCACTGTGATGTTGACACCATATGGTTTGTTATTTCTACGTGTGCATTCAAATTTTTTTATTATGATTTTAGCTCAGATTGTGGTTGTTCTCCTGCATACCAACTCACCATACCTTTGATTGTTGTATATATTGTTTGTTTTGATTTCCACGTTGGTTACATGAATCATGGTTTTGTTTTTCACTTTTTCCACTACCCACAACTGCTTATATTCATCATTCTTCACTTTTCATTTTATTTCCATTATATGAACCATACACCCATAAATCATTTCGATTTAATGGCTTCCATAATGCACATGTTTGCTATTTATTGAAATGATAATAACCTTACCCCCATCGTATTACCATATGCTTGCTATCATTTCGTATTTGCCATTATAACTTACACCATGCATATAGTACTAATATCATTTCTTTATGCGCTATGATAAGGTTTTTACTTAGATCATTTCAATTTTGTATTTCTTGCAACATATTTCATAATGCGCATATCTTTTTGTTATACAATATATCTTATAATTTTAAAATGACCACCTAGGTCATGTTTAAAATTATCTCCATGGTACTAATGTTTGATTTGTTTGTGCAGGTTCCATCTCATTGCATTCTTTTTAATCCCTTTTGCTTTGAGGAAAAATACTTAGGGTTATGGAATGAATATGGAATGTAGAAATTAAATATAGGATGTACATAGGATTAGGTATAGGATAAATGTAGAATGTAAATGTAGGATGTACATAGGATAATGGGTATAAAATAATGAGTATGTAATGAATATGCATTCAGGTACTAATCTTAATTTTAACAAGCTCTAAAAATTTCTAAAAAAATTTGAATTTGTAAGAGCAAAATTTTGTACTCACAATACTTGTACTTTCCTGACAATATTGGATGATGTCTTCTGTTCCTTGACAATATTGGATGATGTCTTCTGATCAAATGTCTTAGATAGATTGAAATATAGAATTTATTTTTGCCTTCTGTTCTAGCATCCTTCATTGATTCTGGTCCATTACTTATCGATGTGTTGATGTCATTCATGTCCCTCTGCAATTGATTCATAATAACTCAGGTCCCTCCTGTCATGTACATTTTTATGCAATATATACATGTTTTTTGCTAACATTTTAGGTCCCTCTACAATTGATTTCAAAAATATTTTAGGTCCCAATTGCCAACAACACAAGTTTCGTCATATATTCAGCTGCACAATTAAGTTCCTTTTGCGACCTTCCCCCTTGCTGATGGGAAGACTTGTCCTCAAGTCTTGTTTATTCTGGAAAATCAAACTAAAGAAATGGTAAAACAAAATAGAGAATTCATATTGGCCAAATAAGTTGGTTTTCTGATATGAATTCGAGTTTGTGTTATGTTAGTTTCCTAGATTTTCACAACCAAACTCCTTTATTATTTTTTTATATTTTATATTTTTTCTTTTCTTTTCTCGATGGAGGTGGGGTGTAATGGAGTAGGGAAGTATGTAAATCTTATGAAAATAGGTTATATTGAAGTCATGATTTAGTAGTAAATGGATAAATAATAAGTCTGGACTTCAATGTGCATGATCACGGAGCTTAACATACAATATGGATGATGGATGAAATCATGAACAATATGGCTTATGAAAGACTTCTTTGGCAATGGATGTAACTTTTCATGGTAAAAAAGACTTGAATTCTTCTTCTGATGATTAACTTCATGTCTTTTTGCCTCGATCTTGATCATGTTGTAGGGTTTGTTGGTGTTGTTGATCAATTACTAAAGACAAGCTTCAAGAGTTTGAGTTTCACTGGATGAACTCAACATCAGGTTAATTTTCACTTTTCTTTGACTTGAAAATTTGTATTCATATTCTGAAATATGAATTTAAAATTTGATTTTGAAAAATACTTCATCTATGGAGTTCACTCCTTCGTTCTTCCTATGACTTGCAAAAGCCTAGCACTTGCCTGCACTACAATATTAGATGATGGAGGAAGAGAGGTGTATAGTCTCTCTTATTGCAAGAAACATGTAAATCATTACAAGCATTGCTTAGAAAACAAGTCCAAATATGATATACAAACAAAATGCACTTATTTACCCCTTAAGGAATGGTGGCTAGCCTAGACCTCATAGCGGTATTTTGTTTACAAAATATTTGTTTTATATCCAATTAGAGTGATTCCAAAGCCAAGTTGAAGTGAATTCGTATGGTAACCTCCAATATAAATAGGTTTTCAAAATGGTTTAAAGTGATATGGTAAAACTTATAAGGAGTGCCATGTTTGATAGAGCTGCTTGTTAATTTTTAACTAGACCAACAGTCACTATTTGAAATGTAACTTCTTCGATAAGGATATGATAAATGTGATTTCACTTGGAGATTAAAGTAGATTCATTTTTATATTTTCAACAGAAATAGGTTTTAAAAATTCTTAGGCTTAATATCACAAAATTGGTGATGAACATACCTAGGGGGTAGAGTTTTACTATGCTGATTTGAAGACATGCAGTCACTAAATGTGGCATAACTTTTTTATTTCACCTCCAAATGGAATGATTCAAATTGTTTATTAAACTACACTTAAATATATATATCTCCCATATAAACAGGCTTTGAAAATAAGATGATTTGGTATGTTAAATATGCCAATGAACAATCAAGACCTAGAATTGTCACTATGCAAAGTTTTCGAGAAGCAGTTAATATTTTATGAATAACTTTTTCATATGATATTTGATTGAGGTGATTCAAAATGATTTGGAAACTAGATTCCAAGGGTGATCTTTCCTATGAATTTCAGGTAAAAATGTTTCCATTAGACATCTCAAATCAAGGTTTTACTAACTTTGTCCTCAACATTTCACTTGAGACCTAATTTTGATTTTGATCGCATTTTTATTTTTGATATAAGTTGAAAATTTCAAAATGGATTCCAAAAATATATTTCAAGAGATATGTAAAAAATAACATGATTGAAAAATGATCCTATATGGTTGCCCAAAATATGATTGTTCTTACTGCATTTTGCCATGTAGTCCTTTCAAATGAATATTGAACAATGATTTGAAGAAATATTCATGACAGTTTGAAACAAAATTATTATGGAAGTCTTATTGTGAATTCTTTCGACTTGTTTATTTATTCTATTATGTTCTATTCTATTTTAGAAAAATAATTCATTCTCTCAAGTATAAGAGAATTTCCAATGCATCCATTTTCGTAACAAGATCATGAGTAAACTCACATCCAAGTTTGAAAAATATACTTTAATGAATGTTTGGACATGAAAATTTATCTGATCATAAAGATTTGATGTGAAATAATGTTGAAAAATGGAGTAGTGTTGTAACCTAATGACTAGTTGAAATCAAGTTTTAAGATGATCTTTGTTTGCTTGGCTCTCATTAATTGTCATAACACAAAACTCTTCTTGTGGTACTTGTTCAAAATCTTGTATGCACAAGGGATATTGTGATATAGATGCTAGAAATTCTTCAATTTATGGCTCTAATGTTTGATCTTAATTGCATGTGATCCATGACTCACTCACCTCCTCACAAAGATATCTAGAAGAAAGTTCTAGATTCTCTTCCTGTGGATCATATTCATGGATGTTTTGTTGCTCTTCTATCCTCAGGCATGAAGATTCATCCCTAGTGAGCATTCTAAATTGAGGATAAGGAATTGAGAATAGTTTTGTCGTGGCATACCCTCCTTCTCTAAATGATTTTTTTAACATCATTTTTATATCTTGTCTTGCAAATGGATTTTGTAGGTTTTTTTTTTTGGGGTTTTGTTTTGAGAATATGCTTTTAGGATCTCTATTTCTTGGCACAAAGAAACATAACTAAGAGAAATGTATATTAACTAATTTTTTTTTATCAAATTTTTAGTGTTTTTGTTTATCTTCTATTTGACTATGCTAAGAATTGCCTCCCCAGCAACGACGCCAAAATGTTGAGCTAATTTATTAAAATAAATTAACACAAGTATTTAATTATCAATCCGGGTTTGTAAAACTTGAAGGAAATTCCACAGTATATGGATATCAGATGTAGCCAAGCTTAGAAGATAAAATTTGAAGAGTTAAGGAAGTACATATTACAAATATAAACCTATTTTAACAATTTCTAATTCACTTATGTAATATGTGAGAGATGAGGCTTCTAACTTAGGAGAACCAAGTTGTCCTTCCCTACAATACTACTTTCATGAACAGAAATCTAAAAGAAGTAATTAACAATGGTTTATGATGCAGAAGAAGTAAAAGAAGAGGCTCCTAAATAAGGAGCACCAGATTGTCCTTCTTCACAATTCTACTCTATCATAATCACCATTGCTTCAAATCAGAAATGCATAAATAACTTCAAATAAGAAAAGGAGAATGAAATTCAGTTTTAGTTCAAGATCAAATAGAAGGGGAATTTAACTTAAATTCCTGTGTGTCCCTTCATATGTAGATTAGAATTAAACCAATATCCATTCAACAATCATCACACATTAATTCAAATAAGAAAATCTGAAACAAAACAAGTAAACAAATCTAAAGCAACTAGTTCATGAAAATTAAGCTAGTTTAACAATGAAGTGTACTTAGCTTGTAGTGGGGGCCCTCCACCCTTTCTTTGCACACTTGAAGGGTTATATCAGAAGCTAAAACTTCAGTCACTCATCCACATTATTTAACAACAAAATAGAAGTAGAACAGGTTCTTCAAATTAGTTTCAAACTCCAAAATGTCTCAGCATAAAATTATACAAAAGTTACTTATAATAAGACTTCAAAGTCTTGGCTTAAATAGAATTTTATGAAACAAACTGATCTAAAGTCTCTCTAACAATGATATCTATTCATATCCATCTATCTAAGTCAAATTCATTCAATCCATCCCAAGAAATATGGATTATCTCATGAAATCACAAAACTGCCCTATTTCTTAGGGATTTTCTCGGTGACTAGTCATGTTTGACTAGCCTTGACCAGGCCAATAAAGCTTGTTTTGACCGACCAAGTGGAATTAGTTCAGTCCTAGTTCCCAATATTTCCATTCATGCATCCAGCTCGAGCCCAAGTGTCCTGCAAATATGTCATCCACATAGCTATTACGGGAATGTCTAATTCCGTCCAAAATTGCTCTTGAAACTCAATTTTCATAAAAACTTCTAGAAATTTCAAAATTAAAATTAAATACCTGAATATGCATAAAATACATCAAAATGAGATGGATGTGATGGAAAATGGATGGAAAATATAAGGATTAAGTTTGTTTCTTTAAGCAAAAATAGACCAAAACTGAGGGCCAATAGACCCATCCATGGTTTTGGGCATGATGGTTTTTCCCATGGTATTTTGTAAATCAGGTTAAGGGGACTGTGGTTAGGATCTAATCGAGGGTTAATGGATTGGGATTTATGAATGTTTCGACACGTATATAATGTATTGTAACATTGAAAGGAATATCATGAAAAATTACTTTGGATTTCACACTTTTGGGTTCTAGGGGAAAAATCAATGTGTATATTGTATGTTTTCGCCATTGTATATTTTATGTTTTCTTAAGAATTCATTTATAGATAATTTTTGTACAGGGTTAAAAACTTCATTTGGTATCAACGCAATTTTGGCTTCAAGGGGTCGACTTTATGACTGAGGGGTTTTGCTCGAGCTTGTGGTAGACCATGTTATAGTGGGATATCTGTGGGCTTGTAGTGAAAGGAGATGGTGAACAATGTAAAGATAAAGATCGAGCAATTAAATAGATAGAGTTTTGAGCTTTGAAAGCCCAATATGAAGGATATATTTGTGGATAAAGATCAGTGGATCGTGTTGGATGCAACTACTAAACCAATGGCAATGTCAATAGAGGATTGGACCAAGTTGGATTAGAAGGAAAAGAGAACAATACAATTATGTGTCTTAGATTCATTATTACTAAATGTTTCAATGCAAACTACAGTGAAAGATGTGTGGGACAAGTTAGGGACTTTGTATGAGTGTAATTCCATGGTAAATAAATTGTTTCTACATAAGCATTTGTATAAATTAAGGATGAGGGATGGATACTCGGTGATAGAGCATATGAACACCTTCGATGCTATGGTAAGTCAATTCTTATATGCTGATATTAAAATTTCAGATGAAGATAAGTGCATGAGTTTTTTGTGTTCTCTACAAAAATTGTGGGATAGTTTAGTTGTTGTCATAGTGTTATAGACATATTTGGGCACTGCAACCCAAATCTCATATGTCCATAAACCAAGGGATTCTAAGCCCCTAAAAGTGTTGTTTCATACCCTAAAGGAACAAGGTCAGCTGATTATATCATCTCCCAAAGTTCTCCTGAAAAACTACTCAGAACTGGTCAAAACTGGACCATACAGATTGCTCAGTGCTAAGGGTGTGATGCATCTCACCTGCTACATGCAAAAAGTGGGATGCATACTGGAAAACCCTTCTGTAGGGTGCGATGAGTGAGAGCAAACAAATGGCAAAAGCCGTTTGCTAGGTGGAAACCCTGAGAATCTTATAGAAACTGCTCATTTGACACTTGCCTCTCTAAATTCACCCAGGGATGAGTAAGAGATCATGAAATCTCCGAGTGGAACCAAGAACTATCAGAGAAATGACACTAATCAGAATCCCAGAAGCTGACTCACCCACCTGCAAATATCTATATATGGATCCCTCATCCTAGAGATCCAAAGGCTGGAATTTTGTATTTTGTAAGGAAGTGCTGTTGGTTTCTCTGTGAAACATTGTATTGTTGGGTGATATAAGATTTTAATGAGGTGAAGAGGGCTTTCATTCTAGGAGGATGGCGCTGGATCAGATAGCTTGTTTGTAATCCTCTCTTCTACTACTTCTATCAATAAAGCTATTTGAGTTTTCCTCCATATACTTGTATATCTCTGAATCTTGTATTTGTGTATGCATTTGTATGGTTAATATACATATGATCCTATATTGTTTATGGTTATAGATCTCTATGCTTTTAAGGTATTTTGCTGCTTTGAATCTACAGGTGTTCTTTAAAGCGGGACAAGTGAGGAAGGAGTCGCAAAAGCTCTATCAAGGGAGAGAGGAAACAAGCAAGAAGCCAAACGAAAGACTGAGGTTGGTATTCTCTGCTTCTCTCTCATCTATCTCTCATAAAGGAAAACACAAGTGACTTTAAATTGTTTGTTACTAAGATAGTTACCCATCTTAGTGGGACTAACAACTCTAAATGGACACTAGTTTTCCCGATAACAAAATGGCGACTCCACTGGGTACCAAATAGTTGATTGCTAGTCGCTGTTTTTTGCTTTATAAACTACAGACAGAGCCTAAAGTTAAGCCAACTAGCCTTCAAACTGCTTTTGCTATGCAACTGCAAAGTAGATCAACGCTACTTCAATCAATCTCCAGGTTAGTTTATGAACTGAACATCTGACTTGCAAACATCCTAAGTGCCCTGGTGGTAGCTCAAATAACCTCATTAGATCAGCCCCTATACTTTGTGTTTACTACATATCATAAGCTCAGCCTAAACCCCTGAACATAGTTGCAAACTTTGAGCAAAAACCAAGCTTAGTCTTGTCCCTGGACCATCGCACTGTCTCCCATTGGCAACCTGGATGCATCGCACCTCCCGTGTGCTGCAGGTGAGATGCGTCCCTATTTCCCTGTGTTGCAGGTGCCATGATTAGGTGAGACTGTTTCTGCCTCCAGATCTTGGTTTTCTCTTCATTGTCTTCAGCTTCATTCAATAGTTTTTCTATCTATGATCAATATATCATTGTTGAAAATCCCTTCCTTTGCATTATTCGGCCTCCATTGATAAATAATTGTGAACGTTTTTTTATGTATTTTCCATCATTTACAGTTCTCCTTTGCAAATGGTAGCTCAATCGAACTGTCGTCTTTTGATTTGAAAGTGTCGCAAGTGTCGTTTTCGGTCAAGAAAAAGAGTGTCGCAAAGCATTCCTCTTTTAGATAGTCAATTACACTTTTTCCATTGTATTTGATTTGAAATTATTAGTATTTCATGTGTTGAAAGTAGTTTTAATTCATCGCAAAGTGTCGTCGTAGTCTTCCTTTCGTTTTTTGAAGAGAAAATTGTTAGTATTGTCACTTTGAAAGAAAATAATTCAGATCTGTACTTAGTTTTCCTTTTGTCCTTCTCACATTAAGGAAACTGAAAAACAATAAATGCATGTGCATTTGCATTTAGACTGCATGCTAGAATTGATTTAGGAAAAGTGTATCTAGTGTGTGCTTTCTGCTCTATGTTGAAAGAATTTCATTTCTCTTTCCTTAGTAGCTAGGATTTTCATTGCAAAAAGAAAGTAAACGACTGTTTATCATCTTAGATTGCATATTTAGGAATTGTATATCTACATCATACAATGAACCTTAAAGAAAAATTCTTAAGAAAGATCAACTATAAAATAAACCTCAATGAACATAAAAATGCTTTGGAACCTAATGCACAACATCTAGAAGTCTATGCTAGAGACGTATTTTGACATCGTAAAACCTGGTAACTATCGTTTTCATCGTAGGTTGGGTGATTCCTCCTCTTTGATACGACAAGTGCCAGTATGGACTTGTGCTCCCACGTACTGTCGAGTATATATTGGGAGACCACAATTGGCTATATCCTTTATCCTTAGGAAGCCGTGTCTGCCACCCTATCGATCGCAATGCACTGAACACAACATTCAGGAAGATTGACTGTTGTACCATAAAAAGTATTCTGCAGTTTTACGATTGGTTTAGTAATCCCTCTGTCTAGATTTCCAGAGAAGTCACTTTCGTTCCTTTTCAGACTCCTTAAAATAAAAGGTCCATCTGAGCACTTGTCACTTCAGGCTCATTAAAAATCAAAGGTGACCAGAGTCATCTTTAGCTTTTTCTTGACTCTTAAGAATTGAAAAAGAAAGTTGCATCAAAGCGTCATAAAATTTATTTTAATCGGAATAACGTCACTGTGTCCTCATTGGTCTTAGGTTGAGAAAATGGAGTCCACCAATCAAGGATTTCCCCTTTGGGGGAATCCTAGTCCCTTCTCCTCTTAGGGAGATGTTGGTGCACCTCATATGGCTACTTTGTCCCTTCCAGGACTTACAATCGGCCTACCAATATGGATTTTCTCGACCTCTGTTGTTCCAAATACCGTGATTCCTGAGCAATCAAATTAGCAACCAGATGATACTAGAGTTACTCCCCAAACTTCTACTTCATTTATTTCTCCCTCTCCTTCTTCATCTTCGCTTGGTGAAGCTAGTAACGCTAAAAACCAAGTAACTAAAAAGAAGAAGAAAGGGAAGGAGAAGAAGAAAAAGAAGCCAACGGAAAAAAGGGGCAACCATGCATCGTCTGACAAAAATCCACACATTTCATCATCCAAACCTAAATCTCCATGTGTCATTTGCAAAGGAGACAACTATCATCAAGATTTTCCGTGCATCCCACGAATCTTAAGGGACTAGTCTTCCCGCTTGCACAATCCGGTGTCTTAAACCTCTGACGATCATGTTGAAAGTACACCGTCAACTAGTGAAAACAAAGTCAATGGACAAAAAGGAAAATCTAAATTTCCTTGTAGACTGTGTGAAGGCAATCGTGCCTCCACCATTGTCCCTTCTTGGATGAAGCTAAAATAGTTTTGGATAACCATCCTATTTCACTGCTACAGCTTCCTCTTGGATACAAGAAACTCTTGCCGAGTCCATTGCTAGTTGAAAATCTGACTGACACACCTTTTTTGTCGGTCGAAGCACCTACCATTAAAGATAAACCCTTTGATTCCACATTGGACCAAAGTCAACAGGTCGAGACGACAGTCGACCCAGTCTTGTCTTTAGAAGGTCCACCTTCAAATGATACAGTGACTAAAGAGAATGAGGACGACACCATTCAAATTCTTTTTGTCAACAAAGAATCCGATGAACTTGGGGGCAATCTACCCATTCCTTTACCACAGGAAGGAAGTTCATTAGATATTTATTCGGTCCCTCCTCCAAGCAATCTAGTCATTTCCTTCGATTGGAATCTACTAGGGAGACCCCGCTTACCATCTAATGTACCATTCCGAATCATAGTAAAAGCTTACAAAATGATCATGGTAGGTACTATCATAGATGAAGGGGCTTCCGTGAGTATCCTTTCCTCCACTGCTTAGAAAGCGCTTGGGTCGCCATCGCTTCTAACTGAGATTCGAAATCTGTCAGGCTTCAACAAGGGAACCAGTCGACCGTTAGGGATCCTTCCAAATTCGCCTATAACTTTGAGAAGGAAAAACGTTCATCTGAATGTGATGGTAGTCCAAGGGCCTCTAGATTACAATCTACTCCTTGGGTGTGACTACATTTATAGCATGGGAGCTATTGTTTCCTCACTCTTTCGAGTGATGTGTTTCCCGCATGAAGGCAGAGTGGTCCAGTTAGTTGACCAGCTTTCATTCCCTGGTTCAAACATAGCTACTAGTCAAATGCCATCCCTAACTGGTCTTTTTGCACAAGGAATGTCTCATCAATCTCTAGTCCGTCCACTTGATTGTTATAGACAATTTTGTGCCTTACAGCAACAGGCATGAATTGTCAATAATCCAAGGGATCCAAAGTTCCCTAAACATGATGTTCCTACCCCTAGACTAACAAGGTCAGCAAACCAACAGCTCTCAGATCAGTTCTCCACCTGAAAACACTCAAAAACAAGCAATCCTGAAATCAAAGCAGGTGCTCCACTAGGCTTCTGCGCTGAAACTCAGATCCTCCATGGTGTACCTGCGTTGCAAAGCAAGTGGAAAAAAGGCCACCTGCGCTGAGCGAGATGGGACAAGTGGCACACTGAGTCATTGCTCCAAAAATGACACTTGGATCAGGGATTTCGCCTTGTGATGAGTCAGAGGCTCTGTTTCTCCAAGTGGAAGCAAGGTTCTCCAAGTGGACTCAAGAACTGAAGATCAACTAAAGATTAACTGAAGAGAGAGAGGACACAAGGCAGCTACACATCAGTTGCAAGCTGACTCATCCTTTCTCAATTCATCTATATATTGAGCTCTCTCCTATGAGCTCAGGAGGCTGGAATTTTGTGCAAAGTAATGCTATGCTGTTGGTTTCACTATAGAGCTATTGGGTGATTGCTTGAGGGAGGTGAAGAGGAGAAATTCTTTCTGCTGGGAGGTGTTGCTGGATTAGGACCTTCAATGGTTGTAACACTCTCAGAACCTTTACTTCTTCATTAATAAAAGCTATTGAGGTTCTTCTATATGCATTTGTTCCAATGATGTTTTGTGATAATTGTATATTTGGTTTATGCTAATCCGTGAATCAGTTATGATTGCATGCCTCTTGTAGTCTCCTTCTTTGTCATTTTGCAGGATCTCATTGTAGCTGGGCCGGCAAAAGAGCAAAGAGCTGGGAGCAAGCGGCCATAGAGAAGAGTTTGGATTCGACATTAAGCGCAAGGCAACGGTTAGTGCATTTATCCACTCTCTTTTGCTTTCATAAAGAAGTAAACCTTACGTAGTTTTCTTTACAGTTGTTGCTGAGGTACTATCACCCTTAGAGTGGGATAGGGTCATCCGAGTCGGATACTTTTCCCTACAACAAACTGGCGACTCCACTGGGGATCGTATCTGTTTGATTGTTTGTAGTATTTTGCTATTCATTTCCTGAACGAAAGAGTACCAAATCGAAAAGCTTTTGACTATATCAAAAGCGAAGTAGAGGGCAGCTACTCTAGCTCATTTCTGAGCATGTTCATGATTTGAAGAGCTGATCTACAAGGATCCTTGTAAGCTCTTAGTGATAGCTTTTCATCCTCCTAATCATCCCTTTGAGTGTGCTTGACTGATTGCTTCTGATTTGAGCAAAAACTGTGCATTTTTGAGAAAATTGTGACCCGGAAACTGTGAAAACGCAACTTTCGTTTTCCAAAGCAGGTAGTACACAGGCTACCTGCTTTGCAACGCAGGTCCCGAAGGGGCTACCTGCGCTGAGAGCCAGACTGGCTGTGCAGCACCTGCGTTGGCCCAATTTTTCCTTGTGCAGTTGGGGTTTCCTCCCTTTCTCTTGCCTGTTTTCACTATAGATTTGGCAGCCAGTTACCAGTCTTGTACCAGTTCTGAAACCAGCCTTACTTGCCATCATTCCGCCTCTGTTATATAACGAAATTGTACTTGTTCTTTGTATTTCTTACTCATTTACAATTTCCCATAACGAAGAGTAAACTAGTCTTGCTTTTGGCCTCTTAGATCTGAACCTGTGTTAGGCATTTTGCTGGTCTAAAGAGTTAGCTTGTTTGCTGTCCATAGCTGATTAGTCATTTTACTTTCGTCATTATGGTTTGATTTTATGCATTTCCAGTGATTAAACAGGTAAATCTTAAGGTGTCTTTTGATTTTGGACAAACTTGTTTGTTTTCACTTTAAATCAAAATCAAAGTTATATAACAACTTTCGTTTTGTAACCAATCAACATTAAGAAAGGGAAAAGAAAATACATGCATTGTGCATTTTGCATTGGAAAAAGTTTGCATGATGATTTAGGAGAAAGTGCATTAGTTTGTGCTGTATGAACTGTGTGAAAAGAATTTGCCTTTCTTCTCCCTCAGTAGTTAAGATTTTCATCAGTAAAAAAGATTTGAAAAAGCTTGCTTCTCATCTTAGGCTGCATTTAGGAATTTGTCATATACATCTCGTGGTGAACCTTGAAAGGCAAACTTTAAAAAGATCAACTTAAAATATACTGAATGAACCTAACAACGCATTTGAAACATAACGCAAACACATAGACGTCTAGGTAGAGACGTGTTCCGGCGTCGTTAAACATAGTGACTGTCGATTTCTACGAAGGTGGGTGATTCCTCCTGAGAGTCGGTGGCACTAATACGGACTTGTGCTCCCACATACCGTCGCGTATATATTGGGAGACCCCTATAGGCAATCATCCTTTATCCTTAGGAAGCCGTGTCGGCCGCCCTACTGATCGCGATGCAGTGAACACAACATTCACGAAGATCGACCACCCGTACCGTAAAACGTATTCTGTGGTTTCGCGAAAGGTTTGGCACACCCTCTGCCTAGATCTCCAGAGCAGTTTCTTTTGGCTCTTTTCAAACTCTATAACTGAAAAGGTCCGACCGAGCATTTGTCACTTTGGGCTCGTTAATACATCGAAGGAGACTAGAGTCATCTTTAGCTTTTTCTCGACTCTTAAAACATGAAAAAGCAAAGTTATGTTTAAAAGCGTCTAATAAAATTCATTCAAACCGGAAACACAAATTTCCTCCTTTATATTTTAGTTGATCAAGTAATCCGCAATCGTGGAAGAAAGTCAATTGAATATCCGTCGTTCTCGGAGGCTTGCGAGTCAACCATCTTTGTCTCCGGAATCGAAAACAATCCGGACAAAGCGAGCTCGTCGAACCAGTTCAAAATCTCCTTTAAAAGTTAGAACAAGTGTTCCGACAACATCTGAGATTCTGGTTACTCCAAACATTTCCGGAAACCCTGCCTCTATAGAAGAAGTTCAACCGCCACAGAAGGACAGTAATACTGATCCTAGTCTGGGGGCAAATACTTGTATAACTGAACCAGTTCCATCTGTAACTGGTCCAGAGAGTTTTGTTCCTCAAACATCTGTCGCTGTTGATACAACCCCTTCTTCGGCACCGAAAATCTTTTACGGACCTGACGGTCTTCCTCTTCCACCTGGTCTGATTGCGATAGAGGAAATTATAGAGGAACCGCAAGTATCCACTCCAACTCATTTTGGAGTAGGGGTCACTCTATTTCCTGCTACAACAGAAGTTTGTCCATCACCAGTGGAAGTTCCTGTAGAATCACTAGGCGATCAATTGGATAGACTTAAAATGTCTGAACAACCGTTGACATCTAGGACTGTGTCAAATGACACGGCGACGGCAGAATTACCTGCTGCAAATCCAACAATGTTCGCCGGCATACCATCTGTCCCAACTAGCTCTCAATCGCTGGAAGGAGTCCACCAAGAGACTATCTCGACAGTATGGTCTGTTCCTGTTTGTTCCGGAGTAATGTCTGGTAACTCTTATGGTGAGACTCATCAAATTGACCCTTTTGGGAATCTAATTAGGCCATCCAGTCCTCCAGGACAATCAATTGCCTTGAGTTCTGGATTACCACCGTATAGGGGGCAGTATGCCCTTTCATTACCCCCTCCGGGAGGGTACCCATACGGGAGTTCTCAACCTTATTCAAGTTATGGTGGAATTGCAACGAGTAGTTGGGTACCTATGCTATCCCAGCCACCAAGAGTTGTATATTCCATGCAACAGTGTGTACCTGTGACGAACATCCCAACTACACCAGCTATTGTAACCGTGTCACAAATTCAAACGATGCCTGTTGTATGTCAACCTCAGATTTCTCAGGTTCTCATGCAACAGCCCCTTGACCCGGCGACCCAACCACAATCGCCTACTGGTGGGGCGACACAAGTACAATCGGGTACAACTACCCCACATCTTGGTCCAATGGTTAGTGTAGCGCAACAACCCATGGTAACACAACCGTGGATAGTGCAATACCAACAGCCACAATTCCAACAAGTGTACCAAGGTTCTGAACAGCAAATCTTTGCGAATACTGGACAACCAAATATCCAAAATGGTCAAAATCAACCACTTTATAGTGGTCAAGTCCATCAACCGTATCAATCATACCAGCATCAACTCCATTATGCTGGTATGCAAAGACCGACTGTTCAGGCGATTCCATCGTATCCTGGTTGCGCTTCACCTAACTTGAATCAACAGTTACCATTCGTGGCGACTTTAGAGTTGCCTGATTTACATCGGTTAACTAATGATCCGATTGCTTACGCCCCATGGTGGCCAGTGATTCCGCACAAACTTCCATCTGACATTCCTAAATTCAATGGAAATCCAGGTGAAGACCCGTCGAATCATGTGATGACATTTCATCTATGGTGTTCGTCGAACACTTTAAATGAGGATTCGATACGGCTTCGCCTCTTTCAAAGGACATTGACAGGTCCAGCGGCAAAATGGTATATAGAATTGCCAAGAGCTTCGTTCGACAATTTTAGCTCCCTTGCCACGACATTCTTAACCCACTTTCAATTACCAATAAGGTACGAAACGGGAACAGAGATATTGACCAATTTCAAACAGACAACCGCAACTCATATATCAGATCATATACATGAGTGGCGACGTCGACGAAGAATGGTTAAAACATACGTCCCTGATCAGCTTTTAGCTGAGTGGTTTATAAAGTCGTTACTTCCGGCCATAACGGAAGATGTGGCAAAGGGGGGAGTCGTAACAGAAGAGCAGGTTATCGCTCGTGCACAATATTTGGACTTAGTATATACTCAGTCCGGCACGCTCTATGACAAAATACTAGACGCCCCTAGACCAGAGTTTTCAATCCCTCCTCCTCCTAAATCAAATAGTGACTCTCATGCCGGCGATGGCGTGATTGGCACGGCAAACACAAATCCGAAAAGGACCCATCAAAAGAAGGCCCGTAAGGATTCGAATCAAAATGCGCATGAAGAAGTTCTTGCTTCGGAAGTAAATGCCGTATCAACCGATAAAGGCAAAGAAACCAATCAACCAGGAAGCAAGAAGAAACAAAACAAAGGGAAGAAGAATAAACAAGGTGAGTCATCCCCTAAGAAAAATTCTTCAAACCCTCCTGGGAATAGGAAACGGTATCCATGTCAAATATGCGATGACAAAGATCACAACACTAAGGATTGCCCATTCAAAACTGAGCTTAAGAGGTTTTTTAAAAGTCCTCATACCTCAACTGTGTCAAGTGATCAATTTCCTAACCCAGGTCAAAATCTGGTTGATAGTGGAAACGCTTCCCCATCTCAAGTGCTTATGTTGTCGGTTTCAAAACAGCAAAATGATGCTTTGATTTCGACAAGGAACAAAGATTACGGGAATCCGCAGGTGTCGAACGATAAAGGTAAAGATCAACCTAGCAGTTCGACAACAACTTCGGCAGAAGTTGTACCCCCCATCACGCATGAATTAACAATAAAACCGCCAAAGGGAGTGGTACACAAGTCAACCTTTAATCCTCGTGCCAGAGCGACACAGCATTATAACATAGTGGAAGATTTGGCGCAATCGCCATCTGCTATGTCGACTCTTGAGGTACTACAACATTGCCCATCCCAAAGGCAGGCGTTGTTATCAGCAATTGGTGGGGTGGATCCTAAAGATTCCAATCTGGTATCCTTTGATCACAAAGGGTATGATCCTCAGTTACCAGCTCAACTAGCTTTCCTTGTCCAAGTGAAAGCCCTCAACAAAACAGTTCATAGAACGATTATTGATGAGGGGGCATCGACATGTATTATGTCGATGAGTTGCTGGAAAACTTTAGGATCTCCAACCTTGTCGCGATCATCGACAACATTAAAAGCATTCGACGGAAGGATATATACCCCTTACGGTATCCTTAGTAACCTGAAAGTTGAACTAGGGGGCAAAACAGTAGAAATAGATGTTGAAGTCATTGATGGTAATCTTGACTATAACATCCTACTGGGAAGACCATGGATTTATGCCCTGCAAGCTGTTGTGTCAACTTATTTTAGGAAGATCGCATTCCCCTTTGAAGGAGGGATTACGGTCGTCGATCAACAAAACTTCCTCCCTAATGGTTCACAGGTTACAGGAAGCGTTCCCATGATCCATGGCAGCGACCGGTCGATTCAAGATATTGGAGTAGGTCTGTTGAAAGATCCCACTATGATGGGAACATTCGCGCTACCACCTCCTATTTGCATAGGAAATGTACCATTTGTAGCAACATGCAATATGGTATCCACCTTGAAAGTCACAGAAGGCAGAGTCGCTATGGATCATTCGATGGTTTTGCCACCAAGCCCCATTGAAATATTGTAGCAATCAATGTTTCAGGCCTGGGAGGCGAACCCCAATCAGCGCTCATCGAGCGTTTGGGTAGATAGATCTAGAGAATATGGTACCCCATTAGATCCTTGGTCAAAAGTACATGGGACTGACGAAGGGATCTTACAATCAATGTTGATTGAAGGGGCACCATGGAATGACCACCACCATCGTTCCCTTCTTCCGGAATACGAAGAAGATACTCAAAAAGATCTTTACCACCCTTCAGTCTTTGAATTCCTAACAAATACTGTAAACACGGTGGATTCCGAGCGAAACTTATCCAATATTGAAGAGACTATAGCCATAAATATCTCGACCAAAACAGGTGTTGTAGAGAATATTCATGTTGGCAAAGGTTGTTCCCCTTCAGAACTGGAAATATATAACGCTCTTTTTCGCGAATTTAGAGATGTCTTTGCTTGGTCATATGATGAAATGCCAGGCATCGACTCGAGTATCGTTGAACATGAAATTAAAATGTATCCTGATGTCAAACCAGTAAGGCAACGGCTTCGACAGGTTCACCCTAAGAAAGCCGCTGCCATTAAGGCAGAAGTTGAGAAACTTCTCCATGCTGGATTCATCTACCCGGTTCCTCTAACCGATTGGGTATCGAACATTGTTCCTGTTATGAAAAAACAAGGAACAATACGAGTGTGCGTCGATTATAGGGATGTAAACCAAGCTTGTCCAAAGGAAAAGTACCCTACACCTTTCATCGACCAGATAATTGATGAATGTGCCGGATGTGAAATCTTTTCCTTTATGGACGGATTCTCCGGATATAATCAAATTAATATCCGCCCACAGGACCAGTCTAAGACTGCATTTATATGTCCGTGGGGCACATTCGCTTATCGAAAATTACCCTTTGGTTTGAAGAACGCAGGGGCGACTTTTCAGAGGGCTATGAATTATGCCTTCCACGACATCAAAAGCATTGTTCAACCATATCTCGACGATCTTCCGGCTCATTCGCGAAAGCGGACTGATCATCCGCAGCATCTAAAAGCGATATTTCTACGTTGCCGACACTACAAGATAAGACTCAATCCACACAAATGTGTGTTCTGCGTCGGTTCTGGTCGTTTACTTGGCTTTGTAGTCTCTAAAGATGGGATTCGTCTCGACCCTTGTAAGGTTCAGGCAATCGTCAATTTGCCTCCACCTTCGAATTTGCTTTAGATTCAGAAACTCCAAGGGAAAGCAAACTTTCTGAGAAGGTTCATTCCAAATTACGCAGAACTTGCTAAAGGTTATACACGTCTTTTGAAAAAAGATGTACCCTTCGATTGGGACCAGGTTACGCAAGCTTCCTTTGACGCTTTGAAAGAATCTCTAATAAAAGCATCATTAATGTATGCCCCAGATTATCTTAGGGATTTTAACCTGTATCTAGCTGCAGCAGATACAACCATTGCGATGGTTTTAGTTCAAGAAGTCGATGGAGTTGAACATCCTGTATATTATTTAAGTAAAAACTTAAATGATACAAAAAATAAATATTCTTACGTTGAAAAGCTGGCGCTTGCTGCTGTTCAAGCGGTACAAAGATTTCGACATTATATCCTCTTTAGGAAAACTACCATTCTGTCGGATTGCAACCCCATGACTTATATACTGTCGCGACAGTTGCTGGGGGGCAAGTATTCCAAATGGATAGCGATTCTTCAAGAGTTTGATCTGGAATTTGTGAAATCCAAGTCGAAGAAAGCTCTGGTGTTCGCCGAATTATTATGCGACCTCCCTTCGTCGTCCAACGATGAAACCTCCAAGGAATCAATCGTGGACGAGAATTTCTTTTTGATATCTGCAAGCGATGAATGGTATGGAGATATAATTATCTATCTCCAAACCCAAAAGTTTCGGCCTGACACCTCACACTCTGAACAGAAACGTATACGATACCAAGCAAAAGACTACATGATCGTCGGTGATACTCTTTACCGTCGTGGTATCGATACCGTTCTGAGGAGGTGTCTCACCCATGAAGAAGCCGAAAAAGCCCTAAATGAGTGTCATTCAGGTGCGTGTGGGGGGCATCAATCAGGTTTCGCTACAGCCCAAAAGATATTAAGAGCAGGATATTTTTGGCCAACAATGTTCAAAGATTGCATAATCGCAGTCCGAAGTTGCCATTCCTGCCAAATCTTTGATAGCAAAACAAGAAGACCACCCGCACCTCTGCAACCAATAGTTGCAGTTGGGCCTTTCGCCAAATGGGGCATCGATTTCATGCAATGTAACCCCACCTCGACCGGGGGGCATGGGTATATTATAGTCGCAGTTGACTATTTTACCAAATGGGCCGAGGCGATGCCTACATTGGACAATACTGGTGAAACAGCTGCCCTATTCTTTTTCAATCATGTAGTCGCCAGGTTCGGCGTACCCCAGGCTATAGTTACAGATCATGGATCACATTTCCGCAATCACATGATGGTCGAATTAGCTGCCAAACTAGGGCTATCTCACGACAGCTCTACTCCGTATTATCCACAAGCCAACGGACAAGTTGAAGCAATCAACAAGGTCCTGAAGCGTATGTTGCAGAGGATGATCGGAGTTCATAAAAGAAGATGGCACCTAATCCTGTATGCAGCCTTGTGGGCCTACCGAACCTCGGTAAGAAACGCAACCGGATTCACACCTTTCCAATTGGTGTACGGTCTAGAAGCAGTCTTACCGATCCAGTGTGAAATTTCGTCGCTTAAACTCGCAATTGATCTCCTCCCCGGAACTTCGGAAGAAGAGGCTCGTTTCTTGGAATTAATCCACTTGGATGAAACCCGTCGTGATGCCGCTTTGGCTAACGAAGCCCATAAGAAACGAGTCAAGGCTCAGTTCGACAAAAATGTCAAACCCCGTGTCTTCTCAGAAGGTGATTTGGTCTTGCTTTATGACCAAGAATCCGATAAATTAGGAGCAGGTAAATTCAACTCCTTATGGATGGGCCCCTATATTGTTAAAAGAGTGTTAGCAAAAGGAGCCTACGAGTTAATAGATTACGACGGAATTCCACTGGCGCAACCCCGGAACGGGCTGTACCTCAAGCGTTACTATGCTTAAATAGTAACCTGCATGCTTTTGTTGTATTTTGTTTTCGCCAAAGTTCTTGTTTTGGTTGAGTGATTCTCCTTTTTCATTCATTGCAGATGTCAAACCTTATGGAGACATGTGTTGGATATGCCGACGGAGCGAGTCGTAGTTCGCGAAACCTATCCTCCGCAGCATGGGCCATTTTTGATCCAAGTGGCGAGTTAGTAAGTTTCAGAGGTGTATGTATTGGGCAATCAATGAATAACATCGCTGAGTATAGCGCGTTGATAGAACTACTCTCTGATGCCATCGCGCGAGGCATACGCCGACTAATTGTCAGGCTAGACTCACAGCTCGTAGTACTACAACTCAATGGTATATATTCTATTCGTAATCCAGCTATTTATCGCATGTTCCTAAGAGTAAAGATCTTGGAAAGACGATTTGATTCAATTCAATATCAACATATTTCGAGAAATCTAAACACATTAACTGACTCATTGGCAAACTATGTGTTAGATAGACATTTGCAACATTTATAAAAAGGACACATCATAAAAAGTGTACATATGAATCATCCAAATCAACCAGAATGAGACTCGAAAATCAAAATATATATATAAGCTGTTCATAAAGTTCATACATAATGTTCTGTAACCAAGACAAAATTGGTCATGTGACCTAAAAACTCAAAAATGCTAGGGGGCACCCTAGCTTAGTGATGCTCCTGATAGTAAGCCACAGTTTGGGCTATCATGCGCAGAAGACGGGTCCATCGTCTAGGTACACCGATAGTGTGCTGCTGCATCGGTAAAGGTAACTCGTCAATCTGTACATCCGGAAGACCACGGGTAAGGTTCTCAACCTGCCCCTGCACAGCTGTAAGGGTCTCAGTATCGCTAAGATCATGGATAATAACTCTCCGAGCAGGTTCCTCTGCCGGAGCAGCAACAGGTGGTCTCAGACAAACCGCCGGACGAACAGGGCCGACATCTGCAAGCACACATGAGTTCAATTAAAGTCTTGATAGAATAAAGCACAAGAACATTATAAATGAAAACAATGAACAGTAATATGGTTGAAGTTCTTACCAGTAGCATCCCACTGAACACCGTCTGGCAGTACCATATCCGGATCACCCCGGAAATCCATACCAACATATGGGTACTCGGAAAAAGACATCTCCTGGCGATCGAACCACCTGAAGAAAGCGACATTGAAAGAAATCTGGGATTGACCTGCATGTCTGGACATGTGATCGACCCATCGCTGCATACGTGGCTCGGTAGGAGAAGGCACTCCGAGATCAATGTACTGAGGTTGCATCAGAGGGATCTTCTCCAAGGCGAAGGCAGTCAGAATCGAACCAAAACCAAAGTTCTTCAGCTTCCCGTCCTTCACCTTGTTCAATTGATTTTTCATCTGAGTAAGCACTGCATCACTCCAGTTGAAGATCTTCGGTTGGAGACATTCCAAGGCATGCTGCATATGAGATCTGTTGGCAACATGTAAAGATGCACTACCGGCCATCCTACCAAGAGTATACAGAATGGACCTGAGAGGCTTGCTAGTAACATCACGGATAACCACCTTGTCGTCTCTGCTCGGCTGGGACCCCTCCCTGTAGTACTGGCGGACATAATCTCTCACGGAATCATTCCCCCGAACTGTACCAGATAAAGAAATGGGGGCACCCCGCCTTGACAAGCCAGTCAAGAAATAAATATCTGTCACGGTCAATGGAATAGGTTTGTTCCTGATCTGGAACACTTGGTTAACAGGATCCCAAGCATCAAGCATATACTGCAATAGAGAAATCTGTGCTCTCATACTAGAGATACGAAAAAACTTCAGTAAACCACAGTCTCGTAATGCGCCCACCGTAACAGGATCATGAAGGGAAATCATATCTTCTTCTTCATGTTCTCGTTCTCGCCATGTTAGGGCCATCTTGATCAAGAATCCCTGCAAAACAAACAAGAGAATGAGTCAGCTCCTGAAATTGATGAAAAACTGGCGAAAATTTCATCAAAATCTGTAAAACATTGTTGCTTTTATGCCCCAAAGCAGGTACCCAGTGTACTACCTGCGTTGGGAGACAAGCTGCCTTCAAGCAGCTTGGATCCCAACGCAGTTTTCGAATGGGGAACCTGCGTTGATCAGAGGGCACCCTGGCAAAACCCCAGAGGCTCAATAGAACAGCAAAACAGGCATAAAACAGGAAAATGAAACCATGAAAATGAAGAGCTAAGGTTTAGCTCCTACCTGGTCCAAACGGCGCCGAAAATCGTTCGCAGAATCTCCCAGAATCAGTTGATGAAAATCGAGGGGAAAGAGGCTCCTCCAAAGCTCCAACAAGCAAAATGCAAATGAAATGGTAAAGTGAGAGGTAAAAACCCTTTTTATTTGCTTTCTTACGTAATTCAAGGTAAATATTAATGTGTTAATCTCATTTTCAAGTAAATATTACTCATTTCTAACTAGTTTGTTGCAGCAATTTGAAAATGCAGTGCTATCAGTGAAAAAGAGAAGCTAGTTATGGTAAAAAATCAAAAGTAAACCATATCTTCGAGCAGTTTTAGCAATGTTCATGCTCGTTAAAAAATAAACGCAAGAATTCGAGCAGTTTTTGTACAGAGTTCATGCTCGTTAAAAAATAAACATAAATTGTGAGCAATCTTTCCCTACAGTTCAAGCTCATCCAGAAAAAATGAACCGGTAAATAACCTTGAGAAATGTAACCTTTGACTGCCATGTTAAAAGCCCTTGGTCGTGTTTATATGCCATCACCTCCATCCGTTCATTTGGCCAATCGTTCATCTCCATATGTTTGTTTACCCATTTTGAGGAACAGCTGCGAAGAGTGATTTCACTGAGCCATCCTTGTGACACTGCCGTGATTGGAAAATTCCAACCTGTACCTGGAATCTGCTGCTATCCCTGTTTATCACTCGTTCCTCAAAAGACGAGTCTTCTTTGAGCTCTTTTCACTGACTCGTAAAATATGAAAAGTTTGCCGAGTTTTGGCCTTCCAGCTCGTTAAAAGGACCGGAAGAGCTATCCCTCCTCTAGATTTTAATCTTTTTGGACCTGAGGGATTATTGCACAAAAAGATCGAGCGCTTGTTTTGTTCGGCTCGTTAAAGAAATCGAAAATTCATCCCTTTTGTATTGTTTTATACTTTTTCGGACTTAAGGGATTAGATGACGAAAAATGAATTTTGGAGTTAACTTTCCGTACCTTTTCAGACTCTCTAAAAATGAAAAGGACCGAGTTTTCCTTGTCGTTAGACTCGTTAAAATGATTAAATAGCGACAAACTTGTCTTTAGACGAGAACGAGTTTCCCTATCGCTAGGCTCGTTAAAAAATAGCGATGGGCTTGCCCGAAGGGTAGGTTATAGAACAAGCATATGTTATCCTCCTCAAGCTTGACAAAAATAAAGAGGTACTGGTCAGCAATGACTGGGGAAAAATTGGGAGAACCTCACAGCATTAATGGTAGCAAGTCGCTCTTGAACATGACACTTTGTCCTCCGTATCACATCGGGTTGGGTTGTTTCATTCACCGGTCTCATAACCATGGTCCTCGCCACACCATCCACAATTAGGGTAATGCTACCAATCCATCACATCAGTGTCGTTATATGTTCAAGAGATGTGGTTCTGCAAAGAGTCAACCGTGTCCCATCCACTGCCATACATTATCCTTCATCCACTTCATGGCCGCCACCCTGAATCATACATCACAGTTTGTTTTCACCTCATCACAATCACTAGCTCCGTTCCGTGTCACTGATGTGGGATTCATTAAGGCCCTCCTTTGACGGGTCACTCCTTGTCGACATCAGCTCATTATCCAAGGAGTTGATCTAGGAACACCCCCTTCAGTACTTTGAAGCTTGCATGCCTCAATGGCAAGTTTCTCACTTCCGGCGACAGGTATACATCAATGACCTTCAACCAGAAGATTTTGCATGGTGGTCGACGCCAAGTCCTTTATTCCCACCATGTAAATTGTACTGCCGTACCTTGAGGGTCATCATCCTTATCGATGATTCCTCTCGCGCTTGTTAACGGTTTACATCATTGACCGGTAATCAAGCGATGTCTTTCCATGTTCGACTTCAAGAAATTCTCACATGGATCGACTTGTACATCGAGTGAAGATCGGAAGAGATTGAAGACCCCGGATCTAGTTTCATCCATCCGGGCTGCGATATATATTCAGGACATAAGGACATTTGATATGTACATCATTACAGCAGATGATCATCCTTCTCAAAGGATGATAATTTCAGCAGAGAATTATCGGTCTACAATCAGACGATCGTCTGTTCTATGTACGAAAATGTATTTATAAAGCTGAGCATGGGAATGCCCGCCTCAGCTAGATCATGAAAATGTATGAAAAATAATGTATTGTATTGTATCTTATTACAGGACACTTCTCAGCAGATTGAATGAACTTCGGATCCTCTCAATAAAGCATTTCACCCGATAAACGACCTCATACTTTAGGGGGCATCTGTTATAGACAATTTTGTGCCTTACAGCAACAGGCATGAATTGTCAATAATCCAAGGGATCCAAAGTTCCCTAAACATGATGTTCCTACCCCTAGAGGAACAAGGTCAGCAAACCAACAGCTCTCAGATCAGTTCTCCACCTGAAAACACTCAAAAACAAGCAATCCTGAAATCAAAGCAGGTGCTCCACTAGGCTTCTGCGCTGAAACTCAGATCCTCCATGGTGTACCTGCGTTGCAAAGCAAGTGGAACAAAGGCCACCTGTGCTGAGCGAGATGGGACAAGTGGCACACTGAGTCATTGCTCCAAAAATGACACTTGGATCAGGGATTTCGCCTTGTGATGAGTCAGAGGCTCTGTTTCTCCAAGTTGAAGCAAGGTTCTCCAAGTGGACTCAAGAACTGAAGATCAACTAAAGATTAACTGAAGAGAGAGAGGACACAAGGCAGCTACACATCAGTTGCAAGCTGACTCATCCTTTCTCAATTCATCTATATATTGAGCTCTCTCCTATGAGCTCAGGAGGCTGGAATTTTGTGCAAAGTAATGCTATGCTGTTGGTTTCACTATAGAGCTATTGGGTGATTGCTTGAGGGAGGTGAAGAGGAGAAATTCTTTCTGCTGGGAGGTGTTGCTGGATTAGGACCTTCAATGGTTGTAACACTCTCAGAACCTTTACTTCTTCATTAATAAAAGCTATTGAGGTTCTTCTATATGCATTTGTTCCAATGATGTTTTGTGATAATTGTATATTTGGTTTATGCTAATCCGTGAATCAGTTATGATTGCATGCCTCTTGTAGTCTCCTTCTTTGTCATTTTGCAGGATCTCATTGTAGCTGGGCCGGCAAAAGAGCAAAGAGCTGGGAGCAAGCGGCCATAGAGAAGAGTTTGGATTCGACATTAAGCGCAAGGCAACGGTTAGTGCATTTATCCACTCTCTTTTGCTTTCATAAAGAAGTAAACCTTAAGTAGTTTTCTTTACAGTTGTTGCTGAGGTACTATCACCCTTAGAGTGGGATAGGGTCATCCGAGTCGGATACTTTTCCCTACAACATTGATGAGCGCGAGTGATTCGGTGAGTGTGACTGAAACCTCGGAGGAATGCGCCCTAGTCTGCTTTGGCAGAAAAAACCTAGATATAAGGTAGGTTTCTGCGTAGGAATATGACTAGTCTGACTATCCTGTCCGTTTAGGAAAATGGATCAAACTGGAAAAGGATTCCCCCGTCAAAGGTTATGTGATTGGCACTGACGGCAGTCACCATTGTCCATTTCAATGGACATCGCCAAGGAAGCGTTTTGTTTGCTACGTGGATGAAACAATCTTGCATGTAAGAACTTCCGTATGGTAACCTGGAAACTCTACTTCGTTATTCCTGGAGGCATGCAAACCTTTTGCATTCAAGTGAAAAGCGACCTTTTATTTTCGTATTTTGTAAGCTTATTTTCTTAGTTTGTAGGCTCTCGACCCTTTAAAATCGTAGGTAGGTTACTCCCAGCTTGCATAAAAAAGGCTCTAGAGCAAAGTTGCGCATGGGGTAAGCTCCCTAAAATTGAACCTACTGATGAGAGACATCCTTATTATACGACTGGCATGAGCAATGTTTCCACAAAGTTCAAGCTTGTTAAAAAATAAACCTAGTTACGAGCAATGTTTCCGCAAAGTTCAAGCTTGTTAAAAAATAAACCTAGTTATGAGCATATGTTCACCCAGAGTTTAAGCTCATTAAAAAATGAACCCACTTTCAGTAAATAACCTTTGTGATCGCATTACTATCATCTTTTGAGCCTTGGTCGTGTTCTTACCATCGCCTCCACTTTTTAGCCGATCATACGCCTCCACTTGATTGTTTACCCCTTTTGAGGAACAACTACGATGAGTGATCCTATTAGCCATATTCTTTACACTACCGTGATCGAAAAGTTCCAAACCTTACTTGGAACCAGTTGCTATCCAAGAAAAAAACATCATTCGTTCCTCGAAAAGCGAGTCTCCCTTAAGCTCTTTTCATCTGACTCGTAAAATATAAAAATATTGCCGAGAAATTGGCCTCTCCAGCACATTAAAGTCATTGGAAGTGCCATCCCTCCTCTATATTTTAATCTTTTTGGAACTGAGGGATCATTACACAAAAATATCAAGTGTTTCTCTTGTTCAGATCGTTAAAACTATTGAAAAGTCATCCCTTTCATATTATTTTATACTTTTTCGGACTTAAGGGATTATACTACGAAAAAGGACTACTAGAGTTACCTTTTCGTCTCTTTTTAGACTCTCTAAAATTGAAAAGGACCGAGTTATCTTTGTCGTTAAACTCATTAAAACAATAGCGATAAACTTGTCCATGTGGACAAGAGGAGTTTCACTATCACTAGGCTCGTTAAAACATAGTGACAGGTTTGCCCGAAGGGAAAATTATAGAAAAAGCATATGTTATCCTCTTCAAGCTTGAAAAAAATAAAGAGGTACTGGTCAGCAATGACTAGGGAAAAATTGGGAAGAAAACTTGAAGAACTTCAGTGGTAGTAGGTCGCTCTTGAACATGACACTTTCACTCCATCACTATGATTGAGTCGGGTTGGGTTATTCCGTTCACCAGTCATATCACCATTGGTCTTTCGTACCATCCATTTTTGGGGTTAATGCTACCAATCCATTTCAGTGTCGCCAATATGTTCAAGATAAGTCGCTTAGAGAATTCACCAACTCAGCTAACATCTCATCCGCTGCAATATCTTCACGCTTCATTCTTTCATGACCGCCACCCTAAAACTTGTATCATCAGATCATTTTCACCTCCACAAAATCATTTTCTCCGTTTCGTGTCGTAGATGTGGGATTCATTAAGGCCCTCCTACGACGGGTCACTTCTTGTTGACATCAGCTCATTATCCAATAATTTGACCTAGGAACAACCCTTTCAGTACTTTGAAGCTTACATGCCTCAATGGCAAGTTTCTCACTTCCGACGACAGGTTTACATCAATGGCCTTTGACCGAAAGATTTTGCGTGGTGTTCGACATCAACTCATGTATTCACACCATGTGAACTATACTACAGTACCTTGAGGATCATTATCATTATCGGTGATTCCTCTCGCGTCTGTTAACAGCTTACATCATTGGCTAGTAATCAGGCGATGTCTCTCCATGTTCAACACCAGAACATCTTTTCACATGGATCGACTTGTACTTCAGGCAAAGATTGAACGAGTTTGAAGACCCTGGATCTAGTTTCATCCATCCGGCCTGTGATATGTTCAGGAAAATAAAGACATCAAATGTACATCATAGCTACACAGATAATCATCCAAGCCAAAGGATGATGGCTCTACCAAAATCATCAGTTTGTCACATAGACGGTTGTCTGTCCTATGTACATGAAAATGAATTTATAAAGCTGAGCATGGGAATGCCCGCCTCAAATAGAACATGAAAATGTTATGAAGATAATGTATTGTATTGTATCTTATTACAGGTCACCTTCCAGTTCGAAAAACCTCGGATCCTCATGATAAAGCATTTCACCCGAAATCAGAAGATTTATGACCTCATGCTTTAGGGGGCAACTATTATAGACATATTTGGGCACTGCAACCCCAATATAATATGTCCATAAACCAAGGCCTTCTAAGCCCATAAGAGTGTTGTTTCATACCCTAAAGAAACAAGGTCAACTGATTATATCATCTCCCAGAAGTTCTCCCTGAAAAACTACTCAGAACTGGTCAAAACTGGACCATACAGACTGCTCAGTGCTAAGGGTGCGATGCATCTCACTTGCTACATGCAAAAAGTGGGATGCATACTGGAAAGCCCTTCTGTAGGGTGCGATGAGTGAGAGCAAACAAATGACAAAAGTAGTTTGCTAGGTGGAAACCCAGAGAATCTTCTAGAAACTGCTCATTTGACACTTGCCTCTCTGAATTCGCCC
The DNA here is from genome assembly GCA_031772625.1 of Pinus tabuliformis. Taxonomy (NCBI): domain Eukaryota; kingdom Viridiplantae; phylum Streptophyta; class Pinopsida; order Pinales; family Pinaceae; genus Pinus; species Pinus tabuliformis. Next base: position 459,707,654 of record CM062810.1, read on the forward strand.
AGGGATGAGTAAGAGATCATGAAATATCCAAGTGGAACAAAGAACTATCAGAGAAATGACACTAATCAGAATCCCAGAAGCTAACTCACACACCTGCAAATATCTATATATGGATCCTTCATCCTAGAGATCCAAAGGCTGGAATTTTGTATTTTGTAAGGAAGCGTTGTTGGTTTCTCTGTGAAACATTGTATTGTTGGGTGATCTGTTGGTTTCTCTGTGAAATATTGTATTGTTGGGTGATATAATATTTTCATGAGGTGAAGAGGGCTTTCATGCTGGGAGGATGGTGTTGGATCAGACATATTGGTTGTAATCCTCTCTTCTACTACTTCTATCAATAAAGCTATTTGAGTTTTCCTCCATATACTTGTATATCTCTGAATCTTGTATGTGTGTATGCATTTGTATGGTTAATATACATCTAATCCTATATTGTTTATGGTTATAGATCTCTATGCTTTGATGGTATTTTGCTTCTTTGACTCTACAGGTGTTCTTTAAAGCGGGACAAGTGAGGAAGGAGTGGCGAAAGCTCTATCAAGGGAGAGAGGAAACAAGCAAGGAGCCAAACGAAAGACTGAGGTTGGTATTCTCTACTTCTCTCTCATCCATCTCTCATAAAGGAAAACACAAGTGACTTTAAATTGTTTGTTTCTAAGATTGCTACCAATCTTAGTGGGACTAGTAGCTCTGAATGGACACTAGTTTTCTTGATAACACATAGGTAGCAACACAACTACCTTAATGTTGATGAAACCGTTTCATTATTATTGTAAGAGGATATGAGACAGAGAAACATGGAGAACTAGAATGTATATTCCTTGTCTATAAGAGGACGGTCCCAAAAAATAAATAGAAATAAGTCCTTAAGTGGGAGATATAAATCTCTAGAAAAAAACCATAAAGGAACGTTGGAAATGTGGAAGAGAAGGGCACAAGAAAGGTTGTAGAGCTAAATCTCCCGAAAAAGGAAAGGATTTGATGATGCTCCTTATTCAGAGGTGAAAACCACCTCAAATGAAGGTGGGGATGTGTACTTGGCATCTTCCAATACACATGTAGATCATGAGGCATGGTTGATTGACTTAGGTGCACCCTTTTACATGACTCCCCATAGGGAGTGGTTTTGTGAGTACATGAAACATGATGGGGTTGATGTCTTCCTAAGTGATGACAGGAATACCATAATCATAGGACAAGGAAGACTTAATCTGAAGTTAATTGACAAAAGGATTATAACACTTCCTGGTGTTTTGTAGATCCCTAGGTTGGCTAGAAATCTAATTTTTGTATGCAAGATGGATGATGTAGGTGTAAAGACAGTGTTTGAAAAACATATTTGCACTATGGTTCAAGGAGCACTGGTATTGATGAGGGGAGCTTAGTTTGGAACTCTATACAAGCTTTTGGGGAGTATTATTATTGACATGTGTAACAATTTTTTTGTTCCTGAAAGTGGATTAGAAAAACTTATAGTCTTTGGCTAAAAAATTATGTTGTAGCATCAAAGATTAGGACATATTGGAGAGAAGGGCCTTTAGATACTACATGGTAATGGTATGATAGAAGGTATTTCTAATGCTCTTTGGATTTTTTTTCTATGAACATTTTGCATATGGGAAACAAAATCGGGTGAGTTTTTCCTCTAGTGCTAAGAGGGCAGAGGTAATATTAGAACTTGTGCATAGTGATGTGTTTAGACCTATGTGAGTTCCATCACTAGGTAAATCTATGTACTATGTTTCATTTATAGATTACTTATCGAGGAATACATGGATATATTTCCTTAAGAAGAAATTTTGAAGTCTTTAATGGGTTTAAAGAATTTAAGGCTCTGGTGGAAAATCAAAGAGAGGAGAAGTTTAAGGTTTTGATGACAAATAATGGTGCATAATTTTTCAAGAAGGAATTCAAAGAGTTGTGTAAGAAGTGTGGTATAGCACTATAGAAGAATACTCGATACACACCTCAAAAAAATGGAGTTTCAAAATGGATGAACAAGATGTTGATGGAAAAGGAAAGAAACATGCTCAGTGGTGCTAGATTAGGGTAGCGTTGACCACTTTCTCCTCAAAAGAGCTAGCCGGTCTCTCTAATGACTTGTAGGAGGAGACAAGGTGAAACGTCTCTAAGAAACTAGAAACCGAGCCATATTCCAGATGGGGATCCTATCCCAAATGGTGTGAGGTCTAATTGCGACCACATATCAGGGATTCCCCTTGAATGTTGGTGGGTTCAACGCCATCAACAAGCAAAAATTCTGGGCAGAGGTAGTGTGTATTGCATGTTTCATTTTTAACATATCACCTTCATCAACGTTGGAGGATAAGACTCTACATGAGGTAAGGACTAATAAGAAACCCTCTCTCTCACATATGAAGGTATCTGGATGTGAAGCATGTTCCAAAAGGAGAAAATAACCAAGTCAGATAGTAAATCTGAAAGATGCATCTTTATTGGTTATAAATATGGTTTAAAAGGTTATAAGCTTTGGAGCCCAGAAACAAATAAGGTAGTGTATAGTCAATATGTGGTATTTAGAGAAGTGAAGGATCTCATAAAATCGGAAGTCTTACTGATCCAAATGGAAAGTGGCATCCACCCATTGTATCATTCGCCCATGGTATTTATTCACCCATGGTATTTACCCATGTTATTGTAAGTGGCATCCATCCATGGTATTCATTCACCCATGGTATTGCAAGTGGCATCCACCCATTGTATTCATTCACCCATGGTATTGTAAGTGGCATCCACCCATGGTAGTTATCCACCCATGGAATTTACCAATGGTATTGTAAGTGGAATCCACCCATGGTATTAATTCACCCATGGAATTTACATGTGGTATTGTAACTAAAAAAGGCTATAAGTAACAAGTCGCATTTTGTAAAAGGACATATTGTCCACCACAATGTTAAAGCTACATTGTGGTGGACAATTTTTCCTTTCACAAAATGCGATTTGTTACTTATAGCCTTTTTTAGTTACAATACCATGGTTAAACTCCATGGGTGGGTAAATACCATGGGTGAATGAATACCATGGGTGGATTCCACTTACAATACGATGGGTAAATTCCATGCGTGGATAAATACCATGGGTGGATGCCACTTTCCATTTGAATCACTTACCAAGGAAAAAGGAACCATAGAATATAGAGTTCAATCTAAAGGATGAATATTCAAACTTCATAGAAGAATAATAGTCAAAAGAAGAAGAAGAAAACATTATGATTTTGAGGAGATCAGTTTGGGAGAAAAGGCATCCATAGAGGTATATTCCATCTTATTTTCATTCAAATTTTGATTTATCTATTGTTGATGATGATCACATAAATATCAGGGAAGCAGTGGATTCATAGGATGGCAAGCTATAAAAAATGGCCATGGTTGAAGGAATGACAACCTTGGAAAAGAACAAGGCTTGGGATCTAGTGGAGTTTCTAATTAGAATAAAACCTAATGGCAGTAAATGGGTGTTTAAGGAGAAGATTAATGCAAAAGGCATAGTGGAGAAATACAAAGCGCTATTAGTAGCAAAAGGTTATTCCCAAGTGCCAGGAATTGATTTTGGTGATACTTTTCTCTTGTTTCCAAGTGAGCCTTTATTATATTATGTTTATCTATTGTTTTTTCTTTTAATTTTGAGGTAGAAAATATGAATGTGAAGACAATAATATTTCATGGGGATATGGAAGAAGAGATCTACATGAAGCAACTGAAAGGCTTTACAGTGAAGGATAAGAAAGAACTTGTGTGCAAGTTAAATGAGTTTCTCTATGGGTTAAAGCAATCACCAAGGATGTGGAATCAAGAATTTGATATGTATATACAGGGACTTGGCTTCACAAGGAAAAAAGAAGATCATTGTGTGTATTAGAAATTAGTTGGTGATCATGTTATTTATTTGGTCTTGTATGTGGATGATATACTATTAATTGGAAATGGCTAGCAAATTATCCAGGATGTGAAGACTCAATTATCCATGAAAAGACCTTCTACTATCCAAAATAGACTCAAAGCTCTTCTAGTCTATCTAAAGTATACCAGGCTCCTAATTAACACTCACTAAGAGTATTTCACAAAAATTTAGCCATTTTGGCTATCTAAGAGACTCAGGGAGTTAACATTTCATGTCTACTCAATCATAACTTCTTGCTTTATAAGGATATATAATAATTAGGAACATTAACAATAAAAAATACTAAAGCATAATATTCCTATTCTCCTAAGATCACATGAAGATCCAAAAGCATGAATTTGAATGCTATACATCCATTAAAACTAGTTTTATCCTCTCATCTCATAAAAAAGCATCGCATAGAAAATACTATTCTTTCGGTAGGAATTCTATTAGATACAAAATTCTGTAGAATTTTCCCACTGTAGGTCACCTGATAATGCAATATACTAAAGCAAAATACTTGATCTACTTCTACAAACAAACTTGTGGAAGCTTAATCTATTTTGATCAAGATCAAATAGAACACATATAACAGAGAATGAGAAATCAATCACACATGAACACAAAAGAATACTCTGGGGAAAGCCTCAGCTAAAAACCCCGATCTCTGTATTATCAACAAGTGGAAATATGTCTGGATTACACAAAGCTTTAGCTCACAAGCTATCCAACTCTCAGTACAATCCCTCAATTCTGCTCATAGACTGAATAGACACAACATATGCCTTCCTCCAGTCCTCCAAGCCTCCTATTTCCTTCTGCAGTTTCTCCTAGGTCCTCTGGCTGCCACCTATGTGAATTCACTTCTCACACAACTCACCAAACTCAGAAGTAACTACGCAATCTCCAAGGAATGAATTCCTTCTGCATGCAAGATATATCCTCAATGGAATATTCTTGCAACTGATAGTACACTATCCCATCATCTGCTCTCAACTGGGTCTCTGACTGAACTGACATGCACGAGTTATTTATGAGAGAATATTCAGTTATCTGAAGTGCAGTAGTTACATGCATGCATGCATTAACTAAGTGAACTCACAATCAGTTCCAAAAACTATTGGATCTAATCTAACTGGACTTAACTGAGTTAACTAAGCTAACTAATTACAACTCAAAGTAAAACTCATCTTGATCTCCTTAATTAAGGGATAACTTACTCAATCAAAGGGGAAACTATTGCATGTCTTCACATAGACTTCATGTTTGATTTTCTACAACTAATTAACTCAAGATGAATTAATTAATTATTTTACAAACAACTACTAAGATCAAATTCAAATTTTAATTCTCAATTTTAGTTTAGGGACTAACTAAAATTGGAATGTATTTCGAAATGCTATTTATATCAGTGCTATTTTTAACACTTCTATTTTTAGCATTTCTTGTTTCTATTTTCAACACTCCCTCTCAACAAGAAAGGGATTATCAGTCACCACAATCCTGTCCCTGTGGAACTCGAACTTGCATTTTGACAATGCCTTAGTCAAAATATCTGCATCTTGTTCCTCGGTCAAAACATACAGTAACAACATGATCCTCTTCACCACACAGTCTCGAAGATGATGATACCAGATATCGATGTGCTTGGACCTATCATGAAATACTGTATTCTCAGAGAGTTTGATACAACTCTGATTATCGCAATAGATCATAGTTGGATCCATCCTCTAACCAAACAATCCAACTAGAATCTTACGCATCCAAATGGCCTCACATGATGCCTAATTGGTAGCCATGTATTCATCCTCTGCTGAGCTAAGTGCAACTGACCTCTATTTCCTACTGTACCAAGAAACTATAGCTGAACCAAGGTTGAAGATTCCTCCTGAAGTGCTCTTCCGGTCTGATGGACTCCCTGCCCAATCGGCATTTGTGAAGCCCTGAAGCTTCACTCCCTCTGTCTGTCTGTACCACAATCCATACTGAGATGTGCCTCTGAGTTATCTCAACACATGCTTCACTGCCTTCCAAAACATCTTGGTAGGATGAACCATAGCTTGACTCAGTTGGTTCACTGCAAAGCAAAGATCTGGTCGTGTGTTCACTAAATACATCAATGAACCCACACACTGCTGATAAACAATAACAACTACTACCTCACCTGAAGTAGCATCCTCCTTCCTCGAGTTACTAGCTAGAGGAATCTGCATGGGCTTGCACTTCTCCATGTGGAATCGCCTGAGCATCTCATTGGCATACTTGCCTTGAGACACAAACACTTCCCCATCTTTCTACCACACTTCCATGCCTATAAAGTAGTGCATAAGACCCATGTCTTTCATCTCAAACTCTCTTGCAATGTCCTCCTTACAAGACTTGATCAACTGATCATTACCTGTCAATATCAGATCATCAACATAAAGAACAATGATCAATGGCCTACCTTCTACCATGATATGGTAAAGGTTCGCATCTGCTTCACTCTTGGTGAAACCCAACACGGTGAAATAGTTATCGATCCTGGTGTACCAAGCACGAGGTGCTTGCTTTAGCTCATACAAATCCCTCTTGAGTCGGCACACATGCGACTCACGATCGAAGGTCTCAAAACCTTCCGGCTGCTCAATGTACACTTCTTCCTCAATCTTCCCATTGAGGAACACAATCTTCACATCCATCTGATGGATCTTCCAACCCATCTGAGCTGATAGTGCCAACATCGATCTGATAGATGAGTACCTTGCTACAGGAGCAAAAGTCTCATCATAGTCAATCCCCTCGACCTGAGAAACCACGGGCAACAAACCTTGCCTTATGTTTCTCAACACTGCCATCAACTACTTTCTTTACCTTATAAAGCCATCGGGAACTCACCACTGACTTGTCCTCTAGTATTGGGACAACATCCCAAACATAGTTCCGAATGATGGAGTTGTACTCCTCCACCATTGCATCAACCTAAACTGGTTTCTACACTGCTTCCTCAAAAGAATAAGGTTCGGTCTCTACACACTCCCCAACCAGGGCCATGTAACCAGTGTACCGCTCGGGTGTCCTCCTCTTTCTGCGCTGAGAAGATGGTTGTCCCACATTCTCTTTCGCATCCAGCATCAACCTGTCAGCTTCCCTTGAGCATTTCCACCCATCTCTTGAAGAATCAACATGAGTGGATGTCTCCACTCTCGGATCCTCTACATGCGGCTTCTCCGCATCAATATGAGGCTCCTCCTCCTTAGGAACTGAAAGTTCCTCTTCTGCATGCAACTTGAGCTCCTTCTCAAGTGATACTCACGTGGCTTTCTGCTCGTTGAACTTTATATCTCTACGTACCATTGTCCTCTGACTGGTAGGCAGGAACACCCGATAATTATGGGGTGTATTAGTGTACCCCACAAGTATCCCTAGCTCAGCTATTAGATCTAGCTTCTTCCGGGCATATTTGGTCACATAGAAATAAACTGATGATCCAAAGATCCTGAAGTGACTCACATCTGGTCGCTTCCTAGAAAAGGCCTCCATAGGTGTCTCCATTCCCAGTATATGGTGCGAGCTTCTGTTCTATAAGTATATTGTTGTATTGCATGTCTCAGCCCATAAATTAAGTGGTAGGCTTTGGTCATGCAACATCGCTCGAGCTGCACCCACAATCGATCTGTTCTTCCTTTCGACCACCCCATTCTACTGTGGGTTGTGGGGTGCCATCGACTCCCCTTTAATTCCTTTTGCAGCGAAAAATTCCTTAAATTGTTGGGAGACATACTCTCCACCATTGTCGCTACGCAAGGCTTTTATTTTCTTTTCAGATTTTTTCTCTACCAAGGCTTTAAAGTCACAAAACCTTAAGAATGTCTGATCCTTCTTTTGCATAAAGTAGATCCGAGATCTACGAGAAAAATCATCAATAAAAATAACATAGTACCTTTGTTTAGCGGTGAAGGCTATAGAGAATGGTCCACAAACATCTGTGTAAACCCTCTCCAGGATTGCTTCAGCTCTACTGTCTCGATCCTGAAAGGAAGATTTCACATACTTACCCAAGGTACAACCTGTGCATGTATCTGTATGCTCTAGTTTTCCCTTGGGAAGTCCGGTAGAAATATGTTGCATGATCTTCAAGGCTCCATGGTGCAAGTGGCCCAATATTCTATGCCATAGCTCGCCAACATCTTGGCTCTGCACCATCTCTACTTTGGAACTCAATGCAGCACAGTCATCTACCTCCAGCTTGTAAAGATTCTTTACTCGAATCCCAATCCTCTTGGTCTGTCCAATACTGATATGCCTCAGGAATACCTTTTCTTACTAAAGACTACATCATAGCCTTTATCTTCTATCATAGAGACAAACACAAGATTCTTCTTCAGACCCGATACATACTTTACATTAGTCAGGGTGAGAGGAGCTCCATGCTCCCTCTGAAACACAATCGTATCTTCACCTGAAACACAGTACTTTCCATCATCGCCCATCTTGATCCGCATCTGGAGATCCTTCTCCTCCAGGGTACTGAAAATATTCTTATCGCCAGACATGTGGAAAGAGGCTCCACTGTCCAGGTACCAAACACATCCCACCATGGATAAAACCATGCATGTGATGAGAAAGAAATCCAACTCGAATTGTGAGGCCAGTGCCTCACCATCTGATCCCTTCAAGGATCGCTTCTTGGATTTCTTCTTTGGACAATTAGTAGCATAAAGGCCCACCTCATGACAATGAAAGCATCGTACTTTCGATTTGTCAAACTTCTTTCCACCATGGGAAGAACTAGATATGGGATGGGACGCCTTCCCTTTACCTTTCCTCAGCTTACTCGCTAAGGCTAGATTTTCTTCATCATCTTGCTTTGACGAAGATCCATCTCTGGTGCTTCTTCTTATCTCCTCCTACATCAGATCCGACCAAAGTCGTCCCCAATCTAGAAATTTCTCTCTTCCATTAACCGAGTCTTGGTAGCTGTGCCAGATCTTAAGAAGACAGAGGAGAGCAAGACTCACCATGTCATCATCGACTGTCGTGATCCCTACACTTCCAAGCTCATCCCTACAGGTGGTGAGCTTGTTCATATATGTAGATATTGTGTCGCCCTTTCCACACTTGATTTTCTGAATCTTGTCTTTCAGCGCCAGCTTCCTCTGATTGCTATTATTCTGATATAGATCTTTCAATTTTTTCCACATCGAAAACGGTGTCTCCTTCCCATGGAGGCTCAAGACAATGTGGTCTCGAACTCCCTCCAGGAGGATTCTCCTCTCTCTAGCCACACATTTCTTCCATTCCGCCAATTTTGTAGCATTAGCCGCTGCCGGCTTGGGGACTTCTTGATCAATGAAGTACTTTAGACTGTTGTCCTCTAATACTTCTTCCATGCGATCCTTCCAGGCTATATAATTTGAGCTGCCATCAAGGGCATACTCGAGTCTTAACCCGTTGAACGCCATTGGGGAAATTTGAGATGTGATAAGAATTTGAATTCTATAATCAAGAACTTGAAACTTCGAACTTCTCCCTTCTTTGTATACTATTCTTCGCTTTGATCACCTTTGCTTCGATACCATGTAGAATTTTCCCACTATAGGTCACCTGATAATGCAATATACTAAAGCAAAATACTTGATCTACTTCTACAAACAAACTTGTGGAAGCTTAATCGATTTTGAGCAAGATCAAATAGAACACATATAACAGAGAATGAGAAATCAATCACACATGAACACAGAAGAATACTCTGGGGAAAGCCTCAGCTAAAAACCCCGATCTCTGTATTATCATACAAGTGGAAATATGTCTGGATTACACAAAGCTTTAGCTCACAAGCTATCCAACTCTTAGTACAATCCCTCAATTCTACTCATAGACTGAATAGACACAACATATGCCTTCCTCTAGTCCTCCAAGCCTCCTATTTCCTTGCACAGTTTCTCCTGGGTCCTCTGGCTGCCACCTGTGTGAATTCACCTCTCACACAACTCACCAAACTCAGAAGTAACTACGCAATCTCCAAGGAATGAATTCCTTCTGCATGCAAGAGATATCCTCAATGGAATATTCCTGCAACTGATAGTACATTGTCCCATCATCTGATCTCAACTGGGTCTCTGACTGAACTGACATGCATGAGTTATTTATGAGAGAATATTTAGTTATCTAAAGTGCAATAGTTACATGCATGCATGCATTAACTAACTGAACTCACAATCAGTTCCACAAACTGTTGGAACTAACCTAACTGGACTTAACTTAGTGAACTGAGCTAACTAATTACAACTCAAAGTACAACTCATCCTGATCTCCTTAATCAAGGGAAAACTTCCTCAATTGAAGGGGAAACTATTGCATGTCTTCACATAAACTTCATGTTTGATTTTCTACAACTAATTAACTCAAGATGAATTAATTAATTATTTTACAAATAGCTACTAAGATCAAATTCGAATTTTAATTCTCAATTTTAGTTCAGGGACTAACTAAAATTGGAATGTATCCCAAACTGCTATTTATAGCAGTGCTATTTTTAACACTTCTATTTTTAGCATTTCTTGTTGCTATTTTCAACAAATTCATCATCTCTTCCTTACTAAAAGATTTACTTTACAGAGATAGATTCGACAAGGGCTCTTCTCTAATTAAGATCAAATGATTCCTACAACTAATGAAGGGTGATTCATGCTCCACCCCACCATGGTATTAGCTACATCGCAATATTTCTAGTAGCTAGCCACCCCTAAGCCAAAAAAAGAAGCCATGAGGGAAGTTATCACTCAACATTATAGGGTGGATTCATGAAGGTCATTCTCCTTCATCAAATCAGACTCATTAGTTCTCTTTCCTATCTATCTATCTATCTATCTTCTTTATTCTCACACGGCCACAAATGTTTGTCTCTTTTCTTTACACATCCCCTTTATCTCTCTTCCTTTATTTTTCTTTACAAGTTCTCCTCTTTCTTTTTTGCATTAGGTGATTTTTGACTTCTAAAATGGCCCTCCTAAGGAAAATAATAAAATAGTAGTTAAAATAATAAAATAAGACTAATGAACTTTTAAAGAAAAAATAAAGAAAACTATTTTTTCTTTATTACATTTTTTACTTATCTCCTTGTAGGTTCACTCAAATTTTAAGAGTAGACACCCGATGGATGTGGAATTAAATTCCACATCCAAGGAGTACCCACTTTTCATACTTCTGAATAGATCCACATCGAAAAAAAATGTAAATACATGAAAAATCATGTTAATTCATTTTTTTTCAATGTGGATCTACTTAGAAGTATGCATGGTGTGTACTCTTTGGATGTGTAATTTACATTTACACGTCCAACAGGTATCTACTCGAAATTTGAGAGAACCTACAAGGAGACAGGTTGAAAATACAATTAAAAAAAGTAACATTCTTCTTTTCCCTCCAAATTATTTACCCTAGGAGATGATATCACCAACTTGAATCATATTGATTCTTTTAAAATTAATTTTGTTAGTACATTTTTTGTTTTAAGGCCCATTTTTTACCTCAAAATTCCCTTGATGGCACATGCTTCTTTGTCTTACCCTTTACCTTTCTTCTTTGATGGGTTTTTTCGTCGAAATATTTTTTTGTCAAGGTTGTACATTGAGGTCAAATCATAAATTCTATTATATTATGCCCATGCCTTGGATAAGATAGTTGGGGTATAGCCCAACAACTTCCATAACTATGGAATTTACTATGGCACCTTCCCCTTAGATATTTTTCTTAGGAAAGTTAATAAGCTTAGATATTATGAGTGTTGGCTTAGCCAAGTAATTTATTAGCAAGGATTAGTGCCCAAAATCCCTCTTGTTGGCTTCACTCCTCCTCGTGGCTTCTCATGGTCGATATAAATGCTTTACCTTTTCACTAGTTTTTAGTAAAATATCATTACAATTGCTTCAATTTTTTTAACCCATTTACATTTACTTTCACATATAAGCATCATAACATAATTAAATACAACTACAATATAAGTGAGAGGTTAAAGGATGGGGTGTCACAATCCCCTCCCCTTAAAGTAACATTGTCCTTTGTGTTTATACCATTTCAGGTGTTGTTCTTAGTTTTTACTGCATCAATGTTCCTTAATGCTTCCTCAATTGCACCAACAACATGGTCCTCTTTATCTATTCTTCCCTATAATTATTGTTTGAAATTAATTAATGGGGCAATGAAATACATAAGATATTGTGAAAACAGAAATATATAAATGTATAAAACAAGAGAGAAACACAGATATACACGATTCACCCAATTTGGGCTACGTCCATAAAGAAACAACCAATCCTTCTTTTTTTTATTATCCAAAAAAAATGAAGAGATACAACCTACAACAGATTTGTCGGTAATTTCCTCTTCGTTCTTACACAGTCTCCTCTCTCTTTCTTGCTTAGAATAATAATACACAATCACAATACAATTCCCTCATATAAACTTAGGGTTACCTTCTAGGGAAAAAAACCTTAAATTAACATAACTTCTACCATCAGATCATTCGCCTAATGAACGGCCTAGATTGACTATGAAATTACAATATGCAAATTTTCATCTATTTTTAGCTCCAGGGGCACTGCCCCCAAACCCCTGCCGAGGGGCGGGGGGGCAGCTCATAAAAGTTGTCATTGCCCCCTTGGACCCCCCTAACGAAAATTAAACCTGCAGCATTTCTGCCTTGTTAGGAACAGGGATCCAACATGGCTGAAATAAAAAACCTCTGAACAATCATGAAGATAATTAGGCTCCACACCCAACAATCTCCCACTTGGAGACTAATTAATAAACTCCATCGTTGCTTCACTTGTTGGACAATGAATCCACTTGGACTTGTTTATTTCTCATCTTCACCATAATAGTTTAAGACCGCTTGAAACTGAGAAGAATCTTAGTTTCTCCCTGGATACAACTTTTGTTAACATAGTTGCAAGATTTTGGCTAGTGTGTATCTTTTCGAGCATCAAATGCCCATCTTCCAACACTCAATTTATGAAATGGTACTTGAGTTGTATATGTTTAGTCTTGGAATGAAATGTTTAGTTCTTTGCAATATTAATGGCACTTTGGTTGTCATTGTATAACTTGCCCATCTCCTTCTTCTTTCCCAATTCATCCATAAACCTTTGTAACCAAATCATTTCTTTACTAGCCTCTGTCGCAACAACATACTCTTCTTCCGTTGTTGAAAGTGCAATAATGTTTTTCAATTTTGAAACCCAACTGACATTTCATCCACCTACGGTAAACACACACCCTTTGGTGATCCTCAGTTTATATCTATCACCTCCATATCTGCATCAAGATATCCTTGTAGATCAATGTTTGAACCACCAAAGCATAATTATTGATTTGTGGTACCTCTCAAATACCTGAGAATCCACTTCATTCCCATCCAATGCTCTTTTCCTGGATTGTTTATATGCCTGCTTACAACTCCCACTGCATGTGCAATATCAGACCTTGTGCATACCATTGTATACATTAAGCTTCCAACTAATGATGCATATGGAACTTTACACATGTAATCCATCTCTTCCTAAGTCTTCAAACACACCTCCTTCCTTAGTTTGAAATGGATAACATACAATAAAAATATAATATAGTTGCCATCATTTCATTTTTTAAGATTAACACAATGGTCAGAGTGAGATATAGTATAACCTTGTTCAGACATAAACCTGTCAAATTTTAGATACCACTACCTTGGAGCCTGTTTTAAGCCATACAATCTCTTCTTCAATTTGCACACTAACTTATCCTTCCCTTTGACCTCATACCCTTGTGGCTTCTACATATCTATGTCTTCCTCAAAATCCCCATGGAGAAAGGTTGTATTTACATCTAACTACTCAAGATGCAAGTCTTCTGCTACCACTAGACTTAAAATAGTTTTGATTGAATTCATTTTAACAACAGGAGAAAAAATTTCATTAAAGTATATACCTTTCTTTTGTGCAAACCCCTTCACTACAAGTCTAGCCTTATACCTCTATTTACCTCTATTTACCTCATCTTCTTCCTTCAACCTGTAAACCCATTTATTCTACAATGTTGTTTTACTTGCAAGTAACTTGAATAAGTCCCAATTCTGGGTATGCATCAAGGAGTCCATCTCTTCTTCCATCGATTTCTTCCACTTAATCCTAGTTTCTACCTGCATTGCTTCTTCATATATTTCCAGTTCACCAGAATCAATCAACAATGCATAATATAATGAAGGAGAGTATTGTTCAAGGGGTCTACTTATCCTGGTAGGTCTTCTAACACCACTTTTAGGTGTTTGAGGTGCATGTTGTCATTGTGGTTGTTGTTCTTGTTGTGGATGCTAGTCATTATGATTTTCAGGCACCTTTACTTTTTCTTTGATCTAAACAAGCACTGTGTATTCTTTGTTTTCTTTTTCATGTTTCCTTCCCTACATTTGATCCTTATACAAGACCTTTTCATTGAATATGGCATCTATGCTCCTAATGATTTTTTATTTTCATAATCATATAAGCGATAACCAAAATCATTTACACCATATCCAATAAAGGTACATTTTTTTGATTTTTCCTCAAGATTTGTTCTATTTTCTTTATTGATGTGGACAAAGGCTTCACAACTAAAAGTCTTTAAAAATGAATAGTTTAACTTTTTACATGTTCATGCCTCCTCTGGAATACCACCCTCCAAGGAACTTTTAGGTCCTTTGTTTATTATATAGATAGCGGTATCTACAACATCTATCCAAAATTGTAAGGGAAATCCTACATGCAATCTCATGCACCTTGCACACTCCATGATTGTCTTGTTCATCCTTTTCGACACACCATTTTCCTTTGGTGTTCCTAGAACTATCTTCTCTTTGCAAATTCCATGCTCTGAATAGTAGTTATCAAACTCTTTGCAACAATATTCATCTCCATTATCTGATCTGAGACACTTCAACTTCTTTCTTGTCTCATTCTCAACCAAAGATTTCCATTTATTGAAAGTATTAGATACATCAAATTTGTTTCGAATATAATAAATCCAATATTTTGTAGTTGCATCATCAATAAAAGTAACATAATAGTGAGAGCCACCAAGAGATGATACTTGAGAAGGTCCCAATAGATATGTATGCACAAGCTCTATTTTTTCGCTCTTCTTTTCCTTCCCAACTTTGATAAATCTAAATGTCTTTTATTTTCAATAAACACAATTTTCATAGAAATCCAAATCAATATGCTTCAAACCTGGGAAAAAGAATTTTGAGTGAAGAATTTACATCCCCTTCCCACTCATGTTCCTGAGCCTATGATGTCAGAGTGTCGTAATTGCTCTTGTGAAGGCTAAAGCATTAACTTAATTAGAAATACCAATGCATAAATATGATGTATTGACCTTTTCTCCTTTTGTTATTACTAGGTCTCTTTTAGTGACCTTCTAGGTTTTGTCTGTAAAAGCAGTTACATAGCCTTCACCTCTCAGTTGCCCTATTGAAATTATATTTTTCTTCAGATCTAGAACATGCCTTACCTCCTTCAATAGCCATTGGTTTCTATTTTGTTGCTTTATAAGAAACTTACCCATTCCAATGATTTTACAAGGTTTATCATCACCCAGACGAACCTCTCCAAAATCTCCTTGAACATAGTCATGAAAATGTTTCCTATTGGGTGTGGCATGGAAACAGGCCCCTGAATCTACCACCCATACATCAATAATATTCTCTAATACAATAATCAAAGCATATTGCAACACATCACCTATCACATTCACTTCATGATTGTTCTCTTATTGTCCATCTCCTTCTCTTCCCTCCCGAGATTTATAGTCTTTCTTTGGGTGTCCTTTCTTCCCACATTTCCGACACACTATCCCTGATGTGGATTTGGATCTGCTTTTTCTTGACTTACTGTGATTTCCTGAGCTCTTTCCTCTTTCCATTTTTTTCCCGTAGTCTCTACGGTCAAATCATTAATAGATGTCTCACCAGAGATTTTATATCGCATTTCCTTGCTAAGGATAGCACCAATGACAACATCAAACTTTAAAGTATTAGATCCACATACAAAGTTACTATGGCCATAATTAAACCATTCCAACTTTCTAGAAATGAGCACAAAAATGACAAAGCACTAATTTCATCATCAAAATTTACACATACAGAACTTATCTAAAAGGTAACCGTATTAAATTAATTTAAATGATCATCAATAGATCCACCTTCTGACATCTTCATATTAAATAGATACTTCATAATAAATACCTTATTTGAGGCCAAGGGTTTTTCATATAGTTTGTCCAATGCCATCATTAAACCTTTTGTTATCATTTCCTTTGAAATGTCGAATGCCATCAACACTGCCAGACACATCGCTATTATTCCTAGTGCCTTTCGAGAATCTGCCATTTTTCTTACGTCATACTCATCAGCTTCTTTGGTTTTTCGCCAAGGTAGGTACAAATATTTTCTAATATAGATGATCTTCAATATACATCTTCCACAACTGGTAGTCCTGGTCATTAAATTTCTCGACCCTAAACCTACCATCTTCCACCATTTCTCCCACTCGAACCAGGAACCCTTCTATCCTGCAAGTTTATTAGCCAAGTAGACCTTTAGTTCTGATACCAGTTGTTATAAATTAATTAACGGACAAATGGAATACACAAAATATTGTGGAAACACAAATATAGAAATGTATAAAACAAGAGAGACACAGATATACATGGTTCACCCAATTTGGCCTACATCCATGGAGGATTAGTCAATCCTTCCTTTTTATATTATCCAACAAAATGAAGAGATACAACCTACATCGGATCCGCTGTAATTTCCTCTTCCCTCTCACACAATCTCCTCTCTCTTTATTGCTCTGAATAATAATACACAATTGCAATAAAATTCCCTCATATAAACTGAGGGTTGCCTTCTAGGGGAAAAACTCTAAATTAACATAACTTCTACTGCTAGATCATTCGCCTAATGAATGGACCGGATTGACTACAAATTTACAATATTTTACAAGGAAATTTTCTTCTATTTTTAACTTCAGGGCACTGCCCCTGAACCCCTGCCAAGGGGGTGGGTTCATAAACGTCGTCATCACCCCCCCTAGACCCCTTCGACAGTGATTAAATGGGTAGCATTGCCTCCTCATTAGGAACAAGGATCTAGCGTGGCGGAAACAAAAAACCTCTGAACAATCAGGAAAATAATCAGGCTCCACACCCAACAATTATGTCAACATTATCTGGCCACCTCCAAACCTTTGGAATTCCTACAACACTACTCAGTGGAAACATATCATTCAAAAAAATATTTTTTTATATAGAGGTCATACATGGGGAAATGATAGATAACAACCAAGCATAATCAAACATTGTTCTAACTCCTTATTAAAGACATACACAATAAACTGGCATAGCTAAAATTATGAAACACAAATTAGCAATTTCATTTCATTAACGCAAAGGTAGAAACGCTTATTTTATTCTCTTGAGTTTGTTGGAAATGAAATAAGGGAGATCCACTCTCCTTCACATACAAGAATTAGGATTATGCTCATCAATTATTAAGTTTAGCATATTAACATAACAAAGTACGACCACTATGGGCTTGGTTAGTTGCTTCTCTAGTAGGTTTTAACTAGAACATTAATATTATTGATAATTATTAGCTATTAAGTATTAATTATTATTAATTCATTAACTTTCTTTATTATTAATTATTAATTATTATTAATACATTAATTTAATATTGTAAGATTACTAATTATTATTAACTCGCTAAAATTAATATTATTAATAAATATTAGTTATTAATTATTATTAACACTTTAACATTAATTATTAATACTTATTGGTTAATTATTAATAATTAATAATTATCTATTAACTAATAATTATTAGGTATTAATTATTATTAATTCATTGGCATTACTATTATTGTTAATTATTTGTATTAATTATCAATTATTATTAATTCATTAACATTATTATTATCATTTTATTAGTTATTAATTATGGATTATTAATTCATTAATATTATTAACTATTAGTTATTAATTATCTATTATTAGTTATTAATCATCAATTATTATTATTAATGCATTAGCATTACTATTATTATTTATTATTCATTATTAGTTATTTATTATTAATTATTAATTATCATTTATTATTAACACATTAATATTATCATTATTAATTATCATTTATTATTAAAACATAAATATTATCATTAATTATTAATTATCATTATTATTAATACATATTAGTTATCATTATCACTATTTATTATTACTATTATTTATTAATTATTAATTATTAATCATTATTGATACATTAATATTATTATTAAGGTTAATATTTAATATTTAAATATATAATATATTAATACACTAAAATGCTATTTTTAATATTAATAATAATAATAACAAATCAAAATTAATTACTTATTATTATTAATATATATATATATATATATATATATATATATATATACTGAATATTAACTCAAACAATAAACATGTTATTATAATTTTGAATAAATAAATACTTAATTAATAATTATCAAATATATATATATATAAAGATATTTAATCAAACAAACATCCGACAAATACTAGCAGACATATCTCTATTAAAAACTATTTAAACCCTCATTAGAGCTCTTCTTCTTTCTTCATTCAAGTTTGTCCTGATGATGGATCCCGATTGGGATTTGAAACGTTGATTAAAGAAATGGTTAATACTGTGGGTTCTCCGGCTTCTAATTCAAAAGGTATTCCTTAATTGTTCTAGTGGTCTTGATGCTTCTCCTTTATTTTCAGTGTCCGGCATACCTGAAAAAAATAAACCACATGGTACAAAAAGGGATCCCTTCACTATTTAAGAAATCCCTCGGTGCTTCTCCTTAGTTTTTTAGCATTTCCGCACTAGTATGTAGTGATTCAATGGGTTCTTAGTCACCCATTTTCAGAGTCACACTCACAACCTCATATGGGTTTAGTTTCATTACCAAGACTTTATTTCGTTCACTCATACACACACACTTCCCTTGCTTTCATTTTTTACGCTCTTCTTTTTACCAAACACATACAATTACATTGAGATTTTATCTTCAAAAAATAAAACCAAGAAGAAGCCTTTTCAATTTTGATCATACAAATTCTATAATATGATCTATTTTATCAAGGAAGAAAATTCTCTCATCATGAGGTTCCCCATTTATCAAGAATCTTTTCTCTCGTTGTATTAGGTGTCAATATTCCTAATGATCTTACATGTTAGCCATATCCAAGACCAAGTCACCTGCAATAAAATATTTCTGTGTAGAAATAGTCATTAATATTCAAACATAAAAATTTATTACCGCAACAGCATATGAATTTCCTTTCAGTTCTACCAACATCCTTGCTCTTTCATTTCAATATCATTTTTCATGTTCTTTGTATTTCCCACTAGTTCAAAAATGGTTTTTTTATTCACATCCTGATTAATTCCAAACTTACAACACTCCATAGTACCTACATCAGAAAACCAATAACACATATGTGTTACAACCATTTCCATATACAACCATTAATCATTCTAGAGGAGATCCTAACTTCATGAAAGTAACTTGTATTTAAACAAATGGAATTTCAAATAAATACTTATTTGTATGGTTATTATTTTCTTCATATGGCTTCCACAAGTAACAAGTTTAGCTCATTGTTTTCATCAGACACATCCATACATACTCACGATCCAATGAGTGTGTGATAAGTCTTCTCTTCCTGGTATTTACTCACCATTATGGGTTCAATAAATATCCTTCCTCAAGCGATTTTCCTAACCTAGGTTTTCCTACAAAGGAAGATTGAAGAGGCCATTAGAGTCTTATAATCAACACATCTCACTCACATGCTTCTAACATGGTTTACTTGTCATAGGGTTCCAATGTCATTATAGTGGCCTTGTTCCTAGGTTCTCTACTTCACAACTTTTATCTACCTTTCTTGTATAATTCATTATTTCACCCATATCACAACATATAATTTACATGATATATATTGTAAACTTTCCATCATATTTTTTTTTTCCAAACTTGCTTCATTCAAAACCAAGTCTCACAAACATGAGACTCTTCTCATAATGTTAAGCTCCTTGCAAGTGCCAATATTTTCAGCCTTCATCAAATGCTTAGACTCCATTCCATACCCTAAAAAGTCTACATGCAATATACATTCCCACTTAGACACACATTATTAATTTATCACATATATACTCCTTTCAATACATTATTTTACAAAAACCACAAGTTCAACCTTCAAGGCCATTCATAATCAATCATTTAATCAATTTAATTGTGTTCTATACCAATCAAATAAGAGCATCAGTGCACTACATAATCATTGAATATCAACATGCTTATTTCAAGGAGACATTTATATGGAAATCAAATTATTCCTACCATCAAAATAAAATTAACTCAAGGTGGAAAGTTTTAAATTCACTCTCTCCATTGAGATATCTATCTTAGAATTTATTACCAATTATTTTTCCCACTCTACTTTCTCTGGGTGTGAAGGATTAACAACACTTACTTCCACACTAAGGAATTCTTTAAAATTATTTACAGTGATTTATTTTCATAACACTTAGCCACATTAACAATTTTCTTATACAAGCATGTATCACTAAATTTTTAATAAAACATGATATTATAAAATGTAACAAAGCCACTACGATATTCCACTAAGTATTTTACAACAAGCATCCATTTACATATTAGAAAAGTCAAAGTTCTTATTCACGTGCCTTACTATCACTTTAAACATCATTAATCTCCATGCACTCCCTTATTGCATCATCCATGATAATTTTCTTTCAACCTTTGATGGTATTAATCACTTATCTAACTTCCATACATTAGGAAAACTCACTCATATTTTAAAGATTCTTACCAATCTTATGCATTGACAAATTTATGTCTTAACTATATCCCTCTCAGGGATGCACGCATTACATGAATTCGATTGAAAATACACCAGGAAAAAAAATAAAATACAAATTGAACCTAAGGGTTCAATCATACCCAATTCCTTCAACTTATCAATTGTTATAGTATGGTTGATTTCCATACTCACGTGGCTTCCATCACTATGTATATTCAGTTGATGTCTCCTCTTCAAAATGCATTCTCTTGTTGTTGTCTTCAATGTTATCGTATGACCGAAGGTGCTTCCTTGCCTCATATCCCACTTTAATTAAGTGGGTTTTAATATCAATATTCTAAGAATCACTTGCACCTCTCCTGATTCTCAATTTCATTCACATATTAGTTGTTATTTAAATCAATCTATAACGATTCAAATGACACCTCTCATAAGCATAAGCATTACATGTCTTCCTTCATATGACAACAGATAATAAGAAAATTATTTATTCCAAGTAACATGGAGTTATTATGCGACTGTTAACGTAAACCAGAGCATAGCTAGTGCTAGCTTTGGATTTACTTTCCATCCATGCATTCATATCATTACTGGTATTATTTTTTTCTCTAAGAAAATTCCTACCTAAATCCCTCTTATTGTTATGGGTATAGCGAAACCATACATGCAGGATTGTTAGCAGTTATTAGATGCTACATGATCAACCGATATCTCATAGATTATTCTTTCATTCATCTTTACCACCCTCCTGATTAATACTTTATTATCCATAGTTTTTATCTCCACAAATACTATATCCAACATGTTGAAAAGTGTGCAACAAGAAATGCTTGTTGAGAATGCAAGAAGATGATGGAGCTTAGTGGAAAGGAGTCGCCTTCACTAAGTGGTCCTGCAGGCAAGTTTTGGCGCAAAGTCTATTTTTAGACTATATCTATTTTTAGACATGGATCATGGTCTATGAGTTGCAGTTTGTTGTTTATGGATGATTGGTCATGTTGGAAAAAATAGATGGACTTCTATTTTTGGATCACAGCAGGAGTGACCAGAGTCTATTTTTACACTGCTATTCAAAAATAGAAAAATCAAATATTATTGTCTCATAATAATATTTAGACTATAAATTTTATCTTATCCTCTTGGAGCACTTCAGTTTGAGCTACAGATGAGGCACATGCAGCTGTTAGAAGGAAATACGCTTTCTTTGTGGGTCAGTTGAGCTATTGCATGCAGGACATCAATTATTAACTCATAATGCAATTGAAGAATACATCAGTTAACTCAGTGCATGTACAATTAGCTGAAGACAGGTGTTAGAGGTTGAGATTTCTATCAGTTGTGACTATAGTTGTGCATGAGATCTTGCATAAGCAATGTATTGAGTATGATTGCACAACATATGCCTAGTAGAATAGCCTATTCTCATGTGATTTCCAGTGTGAGAGATTTTCACAAGGTAAATAGGAGTTTGGATCAACCATTCATCATTCATTCTCTTGCAAGATTGTGCAGTGGAGGCAGGCAAAGCAGCGGGGGAGATTTGGAGATCAGATCTGAGTTGTATTGTGTGTAACAGGTGGAGATAGTGTTGGATACTTGTGAGGAGTATTGTACTATGTAATGTTACATGTTCTCAATCATTAATATACAGATAGTGTGGGGTTTTCAGCTGTAAGCTTTCCCCGGGTTACATACTGTGTTAATGTGTACATGCTATTGATGTTTCATTGTTTTTGATGTTGCTAAATTGATTATCAACGTAGAGGAGGTTAAGTATTATGCATGTATTCCGCAATAGTGTATAATCGGGATAATCTCTGTGAATAAGTGTCATATTATTCAAAATTTCTACATGGTATCAGAGTTGTTGATCATCAAATCTATTATTCAGAAAGTGTTTACATTTTATTTCTTCAGGCAGAGTCTGTAATCGGGCCAGGTAGCTTCTGGATTCATCCTTCCTTTGGAAGGTGAGATATCTGGTAAAAGCCCATACAGTTGATCTCTATACAAGAAATACTTTGTTCTCACGAATTTTAGATTAGAAGCGGTTGAGTTTTTTTGAGCTTGTGGAATTCGAATTTGCAGCAGTGTTTTCTTGGTGTCAAAGTTGAAATGTCTTTCAGTGGATTGCGATTGGAGTATGCCCTTGAGGGCAGCTTGAATTATATTTCATGGAAAGACAGGATGGAGGCGGTGTTAGATGATAATGGGTTGACGAAGTTCATAGATGCGGATGTCCCAAAACCTACTGATGCTGCTCAAGTCGGGGATTGGAAAAAGAAGATAGCAAAGTGTCGAAGGATTCTGTTGGAGGGCGTGAGGGATCACATTGTGTCCAGCCTCCATGGAAAGGCTTCTCCATATTTGATGTGGAAAATGTTGACAAAATTATTCCAAAGCAAGAGCGACCAGAGGAAGTTGGCGCTCAAGGATAAACTCAGAAACATTAGGTGTGAGAATGGAGACAGTATGCCCCAGTATCTCATGAAGTTCACCCAATTTCGGGATGAGCTGGGAAGTGTGGGGGTAACTGTTGAGGATGAGGATATGGTGAGTCTAGCACTCCTTGGCCTTCCTAAGAGTTGGCATAGCTACCAGGACTCGGTGAATGGAAGGGAGAAATTGCCAGGATGGGAGAGACTTTGGTCGGATCTTGTGCAAGAGGAGATTAGACGGCGCACCAGAGACAGTTATTCATCTATGCATGATGAGGAGAACTGTGCCTTAGCGAGTAAGGTGAAGAAGGGGAAGGGGAAGGTTTCTCTTTCCGAATCCAGTTCTTCCAATGATGGGAAGAAGGTTGACAAGTCGAAGGTGAGATGATTTCGTTGTCATGAGTTGGGCCATTATGCTACTAATTGCCCAAAGAAGAAATCCAAGAAGGGATCCGGGGAAGGATCTGAAGGTGAGGCACTTGCTTCACAGTTTGAGTTGGATTTCACACTCTTCGCATGCATAGTTTCATACATGGTGGGAAGTGGTTGGTTTCTTGACAGTGGAGCTTCTTTCCACATGATCGGTGACAAGAGTTTGTTCAGTACTTTGGAGGAGAAAGATCTCCAGATACTCATAGCGATGGGTAATGATGAGAAGTATAGTGTCTCAGGTATAGGCACGATTATTTTTCAGAGGGATCATGGAGCTCGCCTTATCTTTACTGATGTCAAGTATGTACCAGGACTGAAGATAAACTTGGTGTCGATCGTGATGCTAGAAGATAGAGGCTATGATGTAGTCTTTAGTAAGGGAAATGTTTTCCTTAGACACATCATCACTAGACAAGTAAAGAAGATTGGTTCACGAGTCAAGAACCTGTATGCTCTTGAGGTTCAAGATGCATGCAAAGCCTTAAGCAGCGAGGCAATTGATGGAGACTTGGTGGTTGAGAGGGAGCATATATTACCTCTTAACATGCAGAGCCAGAAGAAGTCTCTGACGATTGTGGAGGAGCCACGATTGGTGCAGCAGCTTTAGGATGTTGTGGAGCAGCCACAACAAGGGAAGCTAAGAGGAGATCGAGTAGAGACATATACTCATGTAGAGACCTCCAGCAGGGGGAAACTTCGAGCCAGGTGGGCTGAGGGATCGCATGCAGCCATACCTCCAGGTAGGAGGTGGGGTGATGTGGATTGATTATCCCAAGGAGGAGGGGCAGGATCCTTGAGGTACCCAACCTCTTGGATGAAACCTTGCTATGGGAGACCCAATGTGTAGTAGCAGGAACTGACTGATTGAGTAGAAATAGATGCGGATGGAGCAGCAGAGAGAGTGACAGTGTAGGGAATCCTAGGACAGCGCATAGCATGCAGGCTGCAACAATGCGAGAGGCACAAGTGTTTTGCACAGTGCTAGGTGGCATATAGAGGTGTGCAACGGTGCGAGATGCATGGAGATGTTGCAGTAGCGCAGATTCAGCGAGGGAGCACTTGTCAGCAGCAGGTAGAGTTTTAGCATCAGAGTATGTTCCTAGCCCAACAGAGTGGTCAGTTGGGAGTGTTTTTGTTCCAAGTGTTGTTGGAGCAAAGTGGACCGGGCAGATGTGTTGCATGCAGAACATTCCAGAGTTACAGGATCAGGTTTGAGAGGAAGCCTTTCTTGTTGAGAGGGAGTGTTGAAAAGTGTGTAACAAGAAATGCTTGTTGAGAATGCAACAAGATGATGGAGCTTAGTGGAAAGGATTCGCCTTCACTAAGTAGTCCCGCAGGTAAGTTTTGGTGCAAAGTCTATTTTTAGACATATGGATCATTGTCTATGAGTTGCAGTTTGTTGTTTATGGATGATTGGTCATGTTGGGAAAAATAGATGGACTTCTATTTTTGGATCACAGCAGGAGTGGTAAGAGTCTATTTTTAGACTGCTAGTCAAAAATAGAAAATTCAAATATTATTGTTTCATAATAATATTAGACTATCAACTTTATCTTATTCTCTTGGAGCACTTCAATTTGAGCTAGAGATGTGGCACATGCAGCTGTCAGAAGGAAATACGCTTTCTTTGTGGGTCAGTTGAGCTATTGCATGCAGGACATCAATTATTAAATCATAAGGCAACTGAAGAATACATCAATTAACTCAGTTCATGTACAGTTCAGTGGAGATAGGTGTTAGAGGTTGAGATTGCTATCAGTTGTGACTATAGTTGTGCATGAGATCTTGCACAAGAAATGTATTGAGTATGCCCATGAGGATTGCACAACATATGCCCAGTAGAATAGCCTGTGCTCATGTGATTTCCAGTGTGAGTGATTTTCACAAGGTAAATAGGAGTTTGGATCAACGATTCATCATTCATTCTCTTGCAGGATTGTGCAGTGGAGGCAGGCAAAGCAGCGGGGGAGATTTGGAGATCAGATCTGAGCTGTATTGTGTGTAACAGGTGGAGATAGTGCTGGATACTTGTGAGGAGTATTGTACTATGTAATGTTACATGTTCTCAATCATTAATATACAGATAGTGTGGGGTTCTCAGCTGTAAGCTTTCCCCAGGTTACATACTGTGTTAATGTGTGCATGCTATTGATGTTTCATTGTTTTTGATGCTGCTAAATTGATGATCAATGTAGAGGAGGTTATGTATTATGCATGTATTCTGCAATAGAATATAATCAGGATAATCTCTGTGAATAAGTGTCATATTATTCAAAATTTCTACACAACATCCTCATTAGTTTCTCTAGCCATATTGCCAACTTATTCTTGATTACATGTTTATCATTAGCCGTGGTTAGTCATCATAATCATAGATTACTCTGAGTCTTTATTCATGCTATATGTATGTGCATTCATCTTTTTAAGCATCCAACATGCCTAAATTCACCTAACATACTATTTTCCTAATGCTTATCAATGCATAAGCACTCTTATCTATTCAATCTCTTGCAATTCTATCATGTTTATGCTCTTTCTTTATCAAAATATAATAGTGTAACACCTCCCACCCCCTTGTGCCATCTTAGGTTGTGGGAGTGCAACCCTTTCTGTTTGACCCAATATCTAAGGTCTGTTATGAATATGGGGTTACAACAACCTTTATTCCTCAAAGTATGTAAATTATAAAACTAATTCCACCATTTCATTCAGCTCACCAAGAAATTTCTGGTGATATTGTTGTAGCTCTTTTATTTTTGATAAGTTAACCATTAGTTGAAAAAATCAAAATGCCATAGAAAAAATGATAAGTTAGGATATGGACCAAAAAACAAAATTGAAAATAAAAAATTGTAAGGATTTATTATTATTTCAGGTCCTGTTGTGGTAAAAACACAACCCCCCCATTTTTTGACTTGCTCAACTCAAATAATGGGGACTCTTTCTATACAAATTTGGCTAAACACCTTTTTGGATTTTTATTTAGTTGATTGCCCTATGCTTTTGGTTAATTTTTCGTTTTCTTTGGATTCTTATTTTGATTTATTCATTAAAATCGATTTTTTATAAGCTTTCCATTGACGTTTGTTTTGCCTCATTTGGTCAACTGGTTTGAAAATGGTACTCTTCTGAAGTCTCATCATTTATCTAGCATGGGCTAAAAATGCATAAACTGTACAATATATCATTTTGTAAATAAATTAGTTCAATAATGCATTTATTTTAAATACCAACACTTAGTGAGTTTTTGCTAACATTTTTCGCTTTCCATTTTTACTTAAGTAGCCAAATTATTAAGCATCGGGATTTAAGAAATTTACTCCAATTTCCAAAACAATTACTAATCTTAAAAATCCCATAGTATCTAAGTGGCTGTAGTTTAGCTAATTTCATAACTAAATTTCACTAAAATAAAATTAAAACAAAACATTAATTTTATATATTAAATCTCAAATTAATTAAATTAATTATTATATAAAATATAATTAATTTAATTAAATTAAAATTTAATATATATAAAATAAATTTAATCGTATCGGGAGTTTACATCGCATCGGGGATTTTGTATTGTGACAAGTTTAAGAACCTCGATACCCTCCCAACACCGATTGCCGATTTTCTTTACATCACATTGGGGACTTTGGCATTGTGACAAGTTTGAGAGCCTCCATACCCCCGATTCTCCGATTGCGAAAAGTCAAACCAGGGTGCATTAACCAAAGGGGCATTAAGGCATAAGTAATATAACATGCATTTGTTTGATTTCAAAACTCGCTCATACGATGAGTGAATGAGTGAGGAAAGGTAGGTGAAGTAAGATAGTGTAGGGTTAATTTAATATTATAAATAATATTTATTAGTTTAAATATTAATATTTAAATAAATTAATTTATGTAATATAATTAATTTAAATAAATTAAAATGTAATCATTATTTAAGATTAATATTATATAGTTTATAAATAATTAATTATATATTAGTTAGTGAGATTAATATTAATTAATTAATTAGTTTAGTTTATGATTAATAATTAAATTAGGATTAATTAAAATTCTAATTTAGGATTAGATTTTTAACTAAAATTCTGATTTTTAGCCTAGCAACAGAATTTCCAGATTTATGTCAGATTTGATCCATCAAATTTGGGGACTCATAGATTGAGTTATACTTGGCCAAATGAGGCTCAGGACGGCTCATTGGAAAGAGAAAATCAAAGAGAACATTTTTGAGGAGGTTTAACTAACAGATTTAATCATTTATTGGGTCAAAAATCAGACAGAAGATCAAGCTCCAAATTTTGAAAACAAAATCAATTTTCTGAGTTATTTTCTTCATTTTCAATTGTCCAAAGCCTCTTCTACTTGCGGATTCATTGGTTAATAATATCTTTGGCCAATTAAACCACCCCAAACATCAATAGAGAGCTTATATTTTATTTTCAATTATTTATTTAAATAGAATTTGATTGGATTTGATTTAATTGTCAGAAATGATATTTTGATTGCATCTTAATTTATTTTGATTTCTTTTTGCAGGAAAACAGTGGAAGAAATATGGAGAAAATGATCTCAATCAATGAGAATGCTCCAACAATTGAATATCATGATTTTTGAGCAAATAAAATTGGATTTGACAGATTTCTCTTCAACAAACTTTCATCTCAAGAATTCCTTCACAAATATTATAAATAACAGATTGCAGAATGTAATAGGGAGTTGCTCTCCTCTGCAATTCTAGACTTCTAAAAGCACTACTGTAATAGGAATTTAGAGTTGTAGGAGAGAGGAGATAAAATCTCAGATCTGGGGATTATTGAGAATTTTCCCTTTGTATCTTGAATTATACATGAAGGGAAAAGTTTGCACTATTGTGGCTTTAGCTTTGAAAGTATAAGTTCAAGCAATGTAAAGCGCTATTGGAGACCAGGGACAGAGAGATGGATGCAATAAATTGGTATTTCTAATACTACTGTTTTAAATATCAGTTTTATTTTTATGGTAACAAGAATGTGTCATTTTATTCATGTTTGTGCACTATTGTCAATATGGGTAATTTGTCTCAATGTTGTTATTATGTATCTCTGTTTTTATGAATTAATTTCTCATTTTTGAGTAACTACTTACTCAAAAATCTGTCTTATAAAATTGATTTATTGAATAGTAATGTGTTGTGAACTATTTCCACATATCATTATTCAATTATTGAATTTACTGATTTGATAATTAATATCATTTTTGTGAACTACTTCCTGAATGTTGTTGGTTTATTATTTCAGTTAAGAGGTCTCAATAGGATGTGTTGTGGTAACCATAATATCAGTTAATTGAACTACTTCATTAACTTGATATTCATTATAAACAAGACATTTAAATCCCAATACTTTAATTATCTTGCTCTTAATTGGGTTAGATTTATATCTGCCTAATTAAGATAGGATTTAGATTAGTTTTTTTTGCTTGCATTATAGAATAAGCTTGCATTTAGAGTAAATTATACATTCTTTTAAGTCCTCTCCTCAAAGAGGCAAAATTTTAGTTGTGGCTTGGCTGAACCCAAATCAGCTTAAGGGTCATTCTCTTGCCTGATCAGCAAGAAGAAGTGATCTGATATCCCTGTCTATTGGTAGGTAAAAATACATCATAAACCAATAGCAATAGGGAGAAGGTAACTGGATCTAGTTAAACCAGTCGGAGCCACCACACCAAACGGAAAATGCTCTGCTTTAAGGTCCGGACCGGGTGGTTATCCCCCATTGTTGTTGTAGCGATTTTTGAGGCATCAACATTTTTGGCGCTAGAAGGAGGGCCGAGACTTTTTGTCTATTGGAGTCTTTTCAATTTTAACACTTTATTTAATTATGATGGCTCCTCTTAAGCTTCCAATTTGGAGTTGTATCCATGGACGTGCATCTTCCAATACTCAACCTGAAGTGGTAAGACTCTTGTCTCAGGTAAAGTTTAATGGTAAGAGAAATTCTTCTACTTTTAATCATGTCTTTAAATTTATTCAAAATGTTTCAAATTATGATTTTCAAGGAATTGATGAAGACATTTTATGCAGAATTTTTACTCTCACATTTGCGGCAAATGCCAGAAATTGGTGTAAAACTCTTCCAGTTGCCTCAATTCGCAACTGGGATCAATTTGTTACAATTTTCATTTGTAAATTCGACAGCTATGATTATGAACATGTATGTAAAGAAATTTAATATCTACGAAGGTTTGAAAATGAGTCTCTTATTGATTTTAATATTTGATTTCATTTGAATTGTTTAAAATTTACAGTCGAAGATAAACCTACGGAAGAAGAATCACTAGATTGGTTTGAATATATTTGTTCTCTTCCTCCCATTACCAATCCATATGAAATTAGTTCAATCTTTGTCTTATCCCCTTCCAACATAAATAAGAATTCCAATTTGGATGTGCCAATAAATTGTGATGAAGTGGTTTCACAAAGCTTGGAAAATATTTCTAATCAAATGCAAGAAGACAACAACAACAATTTTGGAGAAAGATATGTTTTGGAATATGAAAATTACTCTGCGGTCAATTTAGAAAATCAGATCGCAAATCAACAAGTACAAGCAGAAATCAAAGTAAATAATAAAATGCAAACTATTTTACAAATTTCTGAATTTTTCTATGATCAACAAATGCCGAAATCAGAGCAGCAAAGCAGCCTTCTTTAAGAAAGCATGAGCACACAAAGGAATGATTTACAATCTGAAATTTACAATGAGCATAATGCACAAGAGTTCTCAAACAGAGAGTTTTAAATGCATTATTTCAGGTTCACATTTTTCTCTTTATCCTGATATTTTTAATAATGGTAATTTTTCCCCTCTTGGTATTAATGATATTTCAGAAATTAAAGCGGATTATTTAGATGAATTACCAATAAATTTTTATCAAGATAAAGAAAGAATAATTGATCATTATTTTTCCATTAATGAACATGAAATTCTTATTCTTCATTGTTTGGATATATTGGATGAGATTGAAGGGAATTCTAGACAATATTGTGAAGTCGTTTATGATGATTACTCTGATCTTGAGGATGTTGATTTCTATTCTTCTCAAGGGAATCCTTATGATCAAATTCAAATAACATCTGAGAATGAGGAACGCTTCAATTTAGAAATTATCCCAACCAATCCTCATTTTAGAGTAGCAAATTATCTTCATGATTTCATTATTCGAGAAAACTTTCCAATTTATGATTCATATCATGTCCAAACTCTCATTCCTACTCATAATCATAATTCGTTTTCCAATTCACAAATTGAAATTCAAAATTACTCAAATTCCATAATTTTGGCCAATCCTTGTGAAAAAGAAATCATTTCAAAACGATCCCAATTGTGCTGTAACATTAGTTGTAAAAATAGTGATTTCATTTTATTTTGATTTCCTTACTTCTTTTGTTTGAAATCAGATTTTATTTCTAATGTTATTTTTAAGATTTTTGATACTTTACGCTGGCATATTGAGCACTTTACTATCAAACATTCAATTGATGCATTGGCATATTGGAAAATTGAAATTTCATATTATAATCATGAGCATCAAAAGCTATTTCAACTTCAATTTCATTCAATGCTAATGTTTTATCGAAAGCTTTTGTCTTCTAAAAGGCAATATCAACAAGAGAATGTATTTTTACAATCTGGCCAACAATCTAATTTAATTAATAATTTTTCATTTCATTTGAAAGATTTCCATCCATGTTTCATTAATTCATTTGAAAAATATTTGGAAAGTTTTCCTTCACAGAAGATTGTCAATAATTTAACATTTGTACATAACACTAACAATTTTTTCCAGGCCTTTGAATTTAAAAGCTCATCTTCACAATCTGGCCTGTCACCTCTTCTTTTGAATATTTCCTAATCCTTAATAGAAATCCATCCAGATTTCTATGATCCAATTGGTATTCAATTGGAAAGGAAATTTCAAGAGAAAAAGGTTTTAATTAAGTTGCTAACAATAATTGTACATTCTCATTTCATATTTATTTTTCTTAGTTTAGTTAGATTTGTATTTTTATTACTAACATTTGAACTGTACATATATGTGGGAATAAAAATGAGAGAATGGTTGCACTGGAAATATGACTATATCTAGTCATTTCCATGTATATGGTTAGAATAGGAGTAGAATTAATTTAGTTAGTTTGTTTTATATA
Source organism: Pinus tabuliformis (assembly GCA_031772625.1). NCBI lineage: Eukaryota > Viridiplantae > Streptophyta > Pinopsida > Pinales > Pinaceae > Pinus > Pinus tabuliformis. The sequence goes on from CM062810.1 coordinate 459,739,539, forward strand.
GTTAATTTACTTTCAACAGTTCTGTAGATTAAAAATAAAACAAAGCAATCAGCCATTCTCATACATGTTCAGTAAAAACATTTTTTTATGAGAAAATTTTAATTTTCGCTTTCCTTTTTAAGTTTCTTACAACAATACCTCTACTCTACCTATTTTGAATAATGCCTTGATTAAATTCAATTAAGATTGCACTTGGCATCAATCGCCTCAAATCCACTTTTCATCATTTCAAAGATTTTCTTTCGAAATTTATATGATAAAGGTTTTGAGGATATAAAAGCTTCACGATCTCATTATCTCATGAAATATATGACTGTTTATGATAAGCTTAATTCTGACTCAATCATTATTAGTCAGTCTAACCTTTCATGGTAATCATATGAAGTTCATATTATCTTCCTTGAAATTTGCTAAGCTGACCTTAAGGATGCCCATTTTGTTGTGTGCACACATTCAAATCTGTTTTGACATTTTTCCACAATTAGTGGCTTTATCCCATTCTAATCTTTAGTTTATTATTTGATGTTGTAATACACATCATATTTATTTACTAAAAGCATTATTGAACAGTCACTATAACAATACAGATTTTTCTCAAGTTAATTCGGAATGAGCAGAGGTAATAAATGGCTGTTGTAATTCAAAAGGGAAGCATAGTTTCATATTTATTTCTGGTAAATTTTATATATTTCCTCAACATGAATAATTGATTTCCTTCGGCTGATTGCACACTCCGATTTAGAATAAATGACGAGATGATTTTGAACAAAGTCAAAATTTTGATAAATCCAAGGAAGGATTTGAAGATTCATGAGATAAAAACTACAGAGAATTTCCTTCGAGATTCGCATTTACAAGTTCGTTCTCATCTATTATTAGTTTCTCTTTTCCTTAGTTTATTTTTGATTTGTGTTTTGTTTTATTTGCAGGTTTTTATTTGTTTTCAAAACATATCCATTTCAAATTTGCAACAGGTTCAGGGAAATTTTACTTTTGATTCATTAAAATTTAAGCATTTTTTAGCTTTGCTTTCATTCATTAGAAAACCCAAGTGAAATTTAAAACATTATCGTAAGATTCATGTTTGAAATATTTCGACTTGATTTTCATATTTCTAATAAAAGATCTCCGATATATTACCTCACTTATATTGCATTTCGCATATCGGAGGTTTGCAAGTGAAGTATACTTCCATTATCATGAATCGTCGATCTCCAATAAACAACTTTATCGATACTGCGATGACCACATAATTCCAAACCCGATATGAAATTCAAATCAAGTTTATAAAATATCGCGTCCATTCAATCACAATAATGGTAGGAGCATAACTTTAAAAGGGGACGACATCTCGGATCCGATATGTTATTAAATTTTCATCATAAAGTTATCGAGTCCGCTCTTCATCGCATATCGGCATCGCAAGAATCATATTATGTTACATCGGGTACCAAAAGTTTGCCAATCGCCGATTAGCAATCGTCGATATCGCAATCACATCTTTATTTATGCTCACATCACATCTTCGAATCTGCAATGCATGATGTGCGATGTGTAAAATATAAATTGCAAGATGCAATGTGCGAGGTGCAAATTGCAACATGATTGTCCCCGATCTGCAATATAACAGTTCTTCAATAGTGTGATCGCTACATCTCATCGCACATATTTTCTTCGCATGATCTCATATTGGCAATTTTCTATTTCAACCACCGATGCGATAGCTTCCAATGCATGCCTCTAAGCCATTAACATTTAATCAATATATGGCATAGCAACAAAGGTGAAGTCTTGCAAATTAAACTTGAAACATGGTGAAGAAACATGTGATGCGAATCATCCGATATGGCGATGTGTTATTTTAAAAGCGAGCTTGGGTAACCACTATGATAAGAAAGCAGTTAATGACAAATTTGCAGCATATTCAAATCATTTTGATTTCTCATATATTTCAGTGTTAAATATATAATTCCATAATTTAAAAAAAATGGAATTCAAGACCTCTCTATTTTCATTTTGAAATTCTATCATCTTGGATATGGTCTTGATTCTGGACAATTTATAAAATCATGGAGTTTATATGAAACTTATAATATTTTGAGAAACAGTCATACTGCAAATTTGTATTCTCATTTCTGATGCATTTCTTTTAATTTCAATTCCCTTGAGCACTAAGCATTCCATTTTTACATTCTACTGCTTGCTTTAGTGTAAATAAAATAAATAATGATTTTGGGTTATAGGATTTTGGTTACTTTTACTTCTTCATGTTTTTTAATGCTAATTAAAATAAGAAGTCAGCTAGTGTGGAGAAACTGATACCTTTCAGGTAAGATCAAAAGCAATTATCCAATGGTAAGATTCATGTACCCACTTTAATTAATTCGTTACTTTAGTTTCAGTTTTTTTTTTCTGATATAAAAAATCTGTTTTGCAGTTCTCCATTTGAAGCTTTCAATCCTCTGCCGAATCAGATTTTCGAAGTCCCATACTCTTCTCCTGGCTTTATTTCAAGAAGCAGCGATAATCCTCATTGAAACAACCACACCAGGAAGTTTATGAACCTTTAGTTTGTTTCTTTAAGCATTCCTTTTTAGAAAATGATTAAGATGATGCTTGGAAACAAGAAGATTCATATCAGACAGAAATTTTTCATTGTGGCTGAATTTTACAATCACTGTTATCTAAAAGCCTAAAGCATTCACAACCCTGCAAGGTATGTTTTTCTAAATCTCGACATAAGAAAGAATGATTACACGATTATTTTCTTTTTCCTCATATTGTTGAGACATTCATATAAACATTCTTGTTTGAGTTTATCTTTCGAAACTTGGATTTTCCTTTCCACTTTCAAATTTCTTCATTTTTATTTTGGTTTGCTGAATTCTTTTCTCACTTTGGCTTAAATTATTTTCCTTTGGTTTTCAGTTTTGATTTTGGTGACTTTGTTGTGATTTATATGGAAGGCCTATTTGTTACCTAACAATGGTTAGCATACATGGAGAAAAATTGTTAATAGTCACCTATTAGCTTTTTCTTAAAACTCTTAGTAAAGTTTGATTTTCTTATTATAAAGGTAGACATATTTAAGGAAGAGATTATCAATCAAGAAAAGTTAGCAAAGTATCATAAAATCTGAAAATTTTCTTTTTCATCAAATTGTAATCATTTTAAGATTTCAAAATTTCATTAGGATCTTTCGAAGTTCTATTCTCAGTAAAAAAAGAAGAAGTTATTTTTAACCACGTAAAGACATTTTACAGCAAAACACCTTTAACTCTGAAATTGTCATTCTTAACTCTTAAGGAGTCAATGATTCTCCCTGTACCAAAGAGTCTTATTTTTCTAGAGTGTAATCCAAAAATATATTTAAACTTAAAAGATAAGAGGTCTCATCATGAGCCTGCTTACCATGATCATAGGGGAAAAATAGGCTGACATTACCAACACTGCTAAACAAACCAGGGTAATGGCTTATGATTTCCAACAATTATAAGACAAGGGGTCTCATCACGAGCCAACTTGTTCAGTACAATTATAACTAGTGAATGGCATTGTCAACTATCTGGCTACCAAACCAGGACAATGGCTTTTAAGAACTAAAAAAATAAAAAATAAAAATAATAATAAACATATATAATGGATTTATCTCTAGGTCAATAATTCTTAAAAAAGATGGGATTCTAAATCATTGATGATTAAAAGGTAACCCTGTCGAGACTATAGATGTTTGCCGGCAGTAGTGGCTCTACCTGTGACAAATGAGTATATTTTAAAAGCTAAGCTGTAAAGTGACCCCTGCTTTATCTCTATAGCTAATTAAAGATTGATATAGAGTTTTGAAATATTTTAATTCATGAGAAATTTTGAGAAAAATTACAGTTAGATGATTCTTGTTTTTATTCAGATTAATGAACCTAGTCAAGCATTTCAAGCATAATTCTCTCTTCTTTAATTATTTTTACTTTGATTTTAGGAAAGTCTTATTTATATCAAACAGAGATAACTGGTTCTTCTCCCGTGTGTCGCCATTGTTGTGGTAAAAACACAACCCCCCCATTTTTTGACTTGCTCAACTCAAATAATGGGGACCCTTTCTATAAAAATTTGGCTAAACACCTTTTTGGATTTTTATTTAGTTGATTGCCCTATGCTTTTGGTTAATTTTTCATTTTCTTTGGATTCTTGTTTTGATTTCTTCGTTAAAATCGATTTTTTATAAGCTTTCCATTGACGCTTGTTTTGCCTCATTTGGTCAACTAGTTTGAAAATGGTACTCTTCTGAAGTCTCATCATTTATCTAGCATGGGCTAAAAATGCATAAAATGTACAATATATCATTTTGTAAATACATTAGTTCAATAATGCATTTATTTTAAATACCAACACTTAGTGAGTTTTTACTAACATTTTTCATTTTCCATTTTTACTTAAGCAGCCAAATTATTAAGCATCGGGATTTAAGAAATTTACTCCAATTTCCAAAACAATTACTAATATTAAAAAACCCATAATATCCAAGTGGTTGTAGTTTATTTTTATTCTTTCTATTTATTTTCCAAATCGCTGTAGTTTAGCTAATTTCATAACTAAATTTCATTAAAATAAAATTAAAACAAAACATTAATTTTATATATTAAATCTCAAATTAATTAAATTAATTATTATATAAAATATAATTAATTTAATTAAATTAAAATTTAATATATAAAATTAATATATATAAAATAAATTTAATCGCATCGGGAGTTTACATCGCATCGGGGATTTTGTATTGTAACAAGTTTAAGAACCTCGATACCCTCCCGACACCGATTGTCGATTTTCTTTACATCGCATCGGGGACTTTGGCATTGTGACAAGTTTGAGAGCCTCCATACCCCCGATTCTCCGATTGCGAAAAGTCAAACCATGGTGCATTAACCAAAGGGGCATTAAGGCATAAGTATTATAACATGCATTTGTTTGATTTCAAAACTCACTCATACGATGAGTGAATGAGTGAGGAAAGGTAGGTGAAGTAAGATAGTGTAGGGTTAATTTAATATTATAAATAATATTTATTAGTTTAAATATTAATATTTAAATAAATAATATATGTAATATAATTAATTTAAATAAATTAAAATGTAATTATTATTTAAGATTAATATTATATAGTTTGTAAATAATTAACTATATATTAATTAGTGAGATTAATATTAATTAATTAATTAGTTTAGTTTATGATTAATAATTAAATTAGAATTAATTAAAATTCTAATTTAGGATTAGATTTTTAGGTCAGCAATAGAATTTCCAGATTTATGTCAGATTTGATCCATCAACTTTGGAGGCTCATAGATTGAGTTATACTTGGCCAAATGAGGCTCACGATGGCTCATTGGAAAGAGAAAATCAAGGAGAACATTTTTGAGGAGGTTTAACTAATAGATTTAATCATTTATTGGGTAAAAAATCAGGCAGAAGATCAAGCTCTGAATTTTGAAAACAAAATCAATTTTCTGAGTTATTTTCTTCATTTTCATTTGTCCAAAGCCTCTTTTAATTGCAGATCCATTGGTTAATAATATCTTTGGCCAATTAAACCACCCCAAACATCAATAGAGAGCTTATATTTTTTTTTTCAATTATTTATTTAAATAAAATTTGATTGGATTTGATTTAATTGTCAGAAATGATATTTTGATTGCATCTTAATTTATTTTGATTTCTTTTTGCAGGAAAACAGTGGAAGAAATATGGGGAAAATGATCTCAATCAATGAGAATGCTCCGGCAATTGAAGATCAAGATTTTTGAGCAAATAAAATTGGATTTGACAGATTTCTCTTCAACAAACTTTCATCTCAAGAATTCCTTCACAAATATTATAAATAGTAGATTGCAGAATGTAATAGGGGGCTGCTCTCCTCTGCAATTCTAGACTTCTAAAAACACTCCTGTAATGGGAATCTAGAGTTGTAGGAGAAAGGAGATAAAATCTCAGATCTGGGGATTATTGAGGATTTTTCTTTTGTATCTTGAATTATACATGAAGGGCAAAGTTTGCACTATTGTGGCTTTAGCTTTGAAAGTAGAAGTTCAAGCAATGTAAAGAGCTGTTGGACACTAGGGACAGAGAGATGGATGCAATAAATTGGTATTTCTAATACTACTGTTTTAAATATTAGTTTTATTTTTTGGTAACATGAATGTGTCATTTTGTTCATGTTAGTGCACTATTGTCAATATGGATAATTTGTCTCAATGTTGTTATTATATATCTCTGCTTTTATGAATTAATTTCTCATTTTTGAGTAACTACTTACTCAAAAATCTGTCTTATAAAATTGATTTATGGAATAGTAATGTGTTGTGAACTATTTCCACATATCATTATTCAATTATTGGATTTACTGATTTGATAATTAATATCATTTTTGTGAACTACTTCCTGAATGTTGTTGGTTTATTATTTCAGTTAAGAGGTCTCAATAGGATGTGTTTCGGTAACCATAATATCAGTTAATTGAACTACTTCATTAACTTGATATTCATTATAAACAAGACATATTTAAATCCCAATACTTTAATTATCTTGCTCTTAGTTGGGTTAGATCTATATCTGCCTAATTAAGATAGGATTTAGATTAGTTTCTTTTGCTTGCATTTAGAGTAAATTATACATTCTTTTAAGTCCTCTCCTCAAAGAGGCAAAATTTTAGTTGTGGCTTGGCTGAACCCAAATGAGCTTAAGGGTCATTCTCTTGCCTGATCATCAAGAAGAAGTGATTTGATATCCCTGTCTTTTGGTAGGTAAAAATACATCATAAACCAATAGTAATAGGGAGAAGGTAACTGGACCTAGTGTTGTGGGGAAAAATGCCTATGCAGGACGATCCTATCCACCTAAGGTGTGACAGTGCCTTAGCAACAAACAGAGACAACTATTCTAGTATTCTTCCTTTATGAATTAAGAATGAAGAGAGAGATGGATGGACTAACCGGTGTCTTCCGTTTGTCCCTCGATCCGGCTTCTCTTCTCTTGGAGAGTTCCCAGCTACTTGCCTTCTCGCTCGCCCAGCTTCAAGAGGTTTCTGCAAGATCACAAGAAGAGAACACTACACAAGACATGGATTCATATTCATAACTAGTTCAGGATTAGAAATAAACTAAACATACTAATGCAATCATACATAAAAAATACATCAGTATATAGGAGAAACCAAGATAGGTTTATTGATGAATAATAAGGTTCAGGAAGAGATACAACCCAGAGGGCTCCAATCCAGCATCTCCTTCCCAGCAAATGGAATTCCTATCTTCACCCCCTTCAAAGCATTAAGCACCCAATGATTCCAATCTCAAACCAACAACAATTCTTTGCAATAACAAAATTCCAGCCTCTAGATCTCATGGAGGAGAGATCCATATATAGATGTTTGGAGAGAGGATGAGTCAGCTTGAGATCTGACTAGTGTCCTCTCCCTCTGTCAGTTCTTGATTCCACTTGGAGGTTCTTTATTCCACTTGGAGATTTGGAACCTCTTACTCATCACCAGTCGAATTCCCTAAGGCAAGTGTCATTGAGGAAGATTCTGGAAGCTTCCTGGGTCTTGACACCTCTTGGAATGAACTTGCCACATGTCAACTCTCGCTCAGCGCAGGTAGCCAGTGTTGCCTTTGACATTCAGCGCAGGTAGCCAGTGTTGGCTTTGACATTCAACGCAAACAGCTAGTGGAGCCACTGAATTGATCCTGAATTGACTTGTTTTTGAGCAATTTTTGGTGGAGAACTTTTGTGAATTGCCGTGGTTTGTTAGCCTTATTCCTCTAGGGGTAGGAACAACATGTTTAGGGACTTTGGATCCCTTAGATTATGGACATTTCATGCTCAATGCTGTAAGGCACAAAAATGTCTATAACAGTTGCCCCCTAAAGTATGAGGCCGTTTATCGGGTGAAATGCTTTATCAGGGGGATCCGAAGTTCATCCAATGCTGGGAGGAGACCGGTAATAAGATACAATACAATACTTATTTTTCATACTGCTGTCATGATCTAGCTGAGGCGGGCATTCCCATGCTCAGCTTTATAAATTCATTTTTCTGTACATAGAACAGACAATCGTCTGATGGTAGACTGATAATTTTGATGAAATTATCATCCTTTGAGTAGGATGATCATTTGCTGCAATGATGTACATGTCGATGTCTTTATCTTTCCTGAATATATATCGCATCCCGGATGGATGAAACTAGATCCGGGGTCTTCAAACTCATTCGATCTTCACTCTAAGTACAAGTCGATCCATGTGAGAAATGTTCTGAAGTCGAACATGGAAAGACATCGCTTGATTACCGGTCAATGAGGTAAACCGTTAACAAGCGCGAGAGGAATCATCGATAATGATAATGACCCTCAAGGTACTGCAGTTTAATTCACGTGGTGTGAATAAAGGACTTGGCGTCGAACACCACGCAAAATCTTTCGGTCGAAGGTCATTGATGTATACCTGTCGCCAGAAGTGAGAAACATGCCATTGAGGCATGCAAGCTTCAAAGTACTGAAGGGGTTGTTCCTAGATCAACTTCTTGGATAGTGAGCTGATGTCGACAAGAAGCGATCCGTCAAAGGAGGGCCTTAATGAATCCCACATCAGTGACACGGAACGGAGCTAATGATTTTGATGGAGGTGAAAACGATCTGTGACATATGATTCAGGGTGGCGGTCATGAAAGGATGAAGGATAATGTATGGCAGTGGATGGGACACGGTTGACTTTTCTGAACGACTTCTCTTGAACATGTGGCGACACTGATGCGATGGATCGGTAGCATTACCCCAAATATGGATGGTATGGCGAGACCATGGATGTGACCGGTGAATGAAACAACCCAACCCGATTGTGGTACGGAAGAAAAGTGTCATGTTCAAGAGCGACATGCTACCATCAAAGTTTTCTTTAGTTTCTCCCAATTTTTCCCCAGTCATTGCTGACCAGTACCTCTTTATTTTTGTCAAGCTTGAGGAGGATAACATATGCTTGTTCTATAACCTGCCCTTTTGGCAAGCCCATCGCTATGTTTTAACGAGCCTAGTGATAGTGAAACTCGTTCTCGTCTAAAGACAAGTTTGTCGCTATTTAATGATTTTAACGAGTCTAACGACAAAGATAACTCGGTCCTTTTCATTTTTAGAGAGTCTGAAAAGGTACATAAAGTTAACTCCAAAAGTCCTTTTTCGTCATCTAATCCCTTAAGTCCGAAAAAGTATAAAACAATACAGAAGGGATGAGTTTTCGATAGTTTTAACAAGCCGAATAAAACAAGCGCTCGATCTTTTTGTGCAATAATCCCTCAGGTCCAAAAAGATTAAAATCTAGAGGAGGGATAACACTTCATGTCCCTTTAACGAGCTGGAAGGCCAAGGACTCGGAAATCTTTTCATATTTTACGAGTTAGTTGAAAAGAGCTTAAAGAAGACTCGTCTTTTGAGGAACGAGTGATAAACAGGGTTAGCAGCTGATTCCAGGTACAGGTTGGAATTTTCCAATCACGGTAGTGTCACAAGGATGGCTAGGTGAAATCACTCTTCGCAGCTGTTCCTCAAAATGGGTAAACAATCATATGGAGGTCAACGATCGGCCAAATGAAAAGTGGAGGTGACGGTGCAAACACGACCAAGGCTTTAATGGCTGATAAGGTTACATTCACAGTGGTTATTTACCGGGTAGTTCATTTTTTAACGAGCTTAAACACGGGTGGAAACATTTTCTCGATCTTATGTTTATTTTTTAATGAGCATGAACTATGTGCTAAAACTGCTCGGAACTTGCGTTTATTTTTTAACGAGCATGAACTGTGTGCTAAAACTGCTCGATTACCCAGTCATATGATAAGAATGTCTCATTAAGATTCTATTTTTTATGGAACTTCATCTTATAAATCTATGCCCCGCATCCTTTCGTTATGCAAGTTCGGAAACGACTAATCCTACGAGTTTAAAGAGTTAGACCTACAGGTTTAAAGGGAAGGACCTAAAAATTTAAAAAATAAATAGCCACCCCTTGCTTGCACTCCAAAAGGTTTGCATGCCCCCAGGCATAAAGTACGATTTCAAGGCTACCCCTACTTTAGTCCGGCATAACAATTGTTTTACCGAGAGAGGCCTACCTCTTTCAGGTTACCCAAATATTGTCTCGTTAATCTTTCAAACAAAACACTTCCTCGGCAATGTCTACCGAGATAGACAAAGGTGAGCGACGATGCCCGCCAACTCACATAACTTTGACAAAAGAATCTTATTCTAGAATAACCCTCTTCCAGCATGGGCGGGGTACAGACTAGTCATATTCTCCTGCGGAAACCTACCCTATACCAAAAGTTTTCCTGCCGAAGCAGACCAGGACGCATGCCCCCTGGGTTCCAGTCATATCCTCCCGGATTACTCGCGCTCATCAGGAGGACGGACCGTGGGTTGAGACACTTCTTGCGTGAATATACCATTTAGGGATGGTACATGACTATTTGCAATGCGTGATCCGGGAAATGAAAGTTGGTTCACGAGCTTGACCACTCTTCCTTCGTGCGGAAAACACATTACTCTAAAGAGTGAGGAGACGAGGGCCCCCATGCAATATATATAGTCTCGTCCAAGGAGTAGGTTATAATCCAAGGGTCCTTGAACGACCGTCACGTTCATTTGAACGGTCTTCCCTTTCAATGTTATGGGCACATTGGGGAGGATCCCTAAAGGTCGACTGGTTCCTTTATCGAAGCCTGATAGATTTCTCATTTCAGGCAAAAGTGCTGGCGAACCAAGCGCTTTCCAAGCAATAGAGGAAAGGATACTCACAGATGCCCCTTCATCAATGATAGTGTCAGCCATTACCATTATGTATAATTGAACGATAATTCTGAATGGTATGCTTGCTGGCAACTGGGGTCTGCCTAGTTGGTTCCAGTCGAACGAGACAACTAGGTTGCTAGGTGGTGGGACCGAATAGACGGCTGGGTATGACTCTAACGAATTTCCTTCCTGCGATAAAGGAATGGGCAAATTGCCCCCTTGTTCGTCAGAGTCTGTGTTGATGAAGAGAATTTGGACGGTATCATCTTTATTCTCCTCTGTGATGGTATCATTCGAAGATAGAGCCTCTGAAGGCAAAAACGGGTCAACTGCCGCCTCAACCTTTTGACTTTCATCAGGCATGGATCCAGACGGTTCATCTTCAATGATAGGTGCTTCGGCTGACCACCTGGGCGGGCCAACCTGATTCTCAACTAGTGAAGGACTTGGCAGGAGTTTTTGATATCCAGGAGGAAGTTGCGCTCGTAAGATCAGGCGATCTTCCAAAACTCTTTTAGCCTCGTCTAAGAAGGGACAACGGTGGATGCCGTGGTCGCCTTCACACATTTTGCAGGGAAATCTAGCTTTCCCTCTCTGTCCTGGGACTTCACTTTCACTAGTTGACGGTGAGCTGTCAACATGGCTATCAGAGGTTGACGCCACCGAATTGTGTAGACGGGGAGACCAGTCCCTTAGTATCCGAGGGATGCAGGGACAATCTCTGTGGAAGTGGTCTCCCTTGCATATGACACATGGCGATTTAGGCCTAGTCAGTGCTGTGTGTGGATTTTTGTCAGACGACACTTGTTTGCCCCTAGTCGCTTTTGGCTCTTTCTTCTTCTTCTCTTTCTTCTTCTTTTCCTTCTTCTCCTTAGGAACCTGGTTTTTTGTTTTACCAGTTCCGTCAAGCGAAGAGGAAGGAGGAGAGGAAGAATTAGATGAAGTAGAAGGCTGGTTGGCAACTCTGGTCTGGTCTAACTGTTGATTCGACTGTTCAGGAATAGTGGTGTTCTGAATGACATTGGTTGAAAAGAGCAAGACCGGCAAGCCAATTGTCAGTCCTGGAAGCGACAATGTGGCCATATGGGGCGCACCAACATCTCCCCAAGAGGAGAAGGGACTAGGATTTCCACCAAGGGGAATTCCTTGGTTGGTGTGCTCCATTTTTTCAACCTAAAGATCAACGCAGGAATAAAGGGTGATTGTTCCGTTTAAAATAATTTTTTAATGAAGCTTTAGACACAACTTTCTTTTTCAATTTTAAAGAGTCGAGAAAAATCTAAAGATGACTCTAGCCTCCTTCGATGTTTTAACGAGCCCGAAGTGACAAATGCTCGGATGGACTTTTTCCGTTATAGAGTCTGAAAAAGGCCAAAAGGAACTGCTCTGGAGTATTAGGCAGAGGGTGTGCCAAACTTTTCGCAAAACCGCAGAATACTTTTTAGAGTACGGGCGGTCGATCTTCCTGAATGCTGTGTTCAGTGCATTGGGATCAGTAGGGCGGCCGACACAGCTTCCTAAGGATAAAGGTTTTATGCCTATAGGGGTCTCCCAATATATACGCGACGGTACGTGGGAGCACAATCCGTACTGGCGCTATCGTCCCTCAGGAGGAATCACCCACCATCCACGAGATCGACAGTCACCAGGCTTTACGACGCTAGAACACGTCTCTAGCCTAGACCTCTATGTTGTGCGTTATGTTGCAAAGCGTTGTTAAGTTCATTCAATTTATTTTAGGTTGATCTTCTTAGAAGTTTGCCTTTCAAGGTTCACCACGAGATGTATGATACAATTCCTAAATGCAGTCTAAAGATGATAAGCAAGCTTTATATCTTTTCAACTTTGAAAATCCTAGCTACTAAGGGAAAAGAAAGACACCATCTTTTCTCAAAGAGCACTTAGCACACTCTAATGCACTTTTCCTAAATCAAACATGCAAACTATCAAGATGCAAATGCACAATGCAGGTGTTTGTTTTCCGCTTTCTTAGTATTGATGCCTACAAAGAAATCTTTTTGTACAACTTTGAATTTGCTTTTAAATGACCAATACAAACAAGTTTACTTTTTCGAAATCAGAGAGGGTAGAAGAGACTACAACACTTAACGATTTTCGAAATGAATACTTGTTTCGACACTTAAAAGAGACAAACTCAAACCAATAAGCAAGAGTAAATGTATAATCAACTGCAAACAGCCAATGAACTCTCTCCTAAGATCACAATCAACAGATCTGAATCAAGGGCTACAGGATGATTATTTCACTCATGCAAAGGAAAACTGCAAATGATGCCACAAACACATAAAACCACTTACAGTCTTTTGTACAAAAGGAGGCGGAATTTAAGCAGAGAAAAGGAGTTATCAGACTGGTACCTATGCTGGTTACAGGCTGCAAAAATAAGAGATCAAAATAAGGCAAAACAGAGCAGAGAACCCCAGCTGCACAAGGCCAAACTGGTTCAGCGCAACCTCAACACAGGGGTTTTGACATTCAGCGTAGGTAGCCTTCACGGGACCTGCATTGAAATGCAGAATCCCTTCACAGGGTCTGCGCTGAAGGAGAAACTCTCGTTTCTCACTGGTTCTGGGTCACAGATTGCTATTTAATCTACTGTTTCAGGCCAAATAAAAGCAACAAGCAAGGTGTAATCAAAGGGATGCTTTGAGGGAGTACTAAGATCTATCACAAAGGATCATCAAATCATTTGTGAGTCCATTGTTCAGATCATAGACAAGTCTAGTGATTGGATCAAAGCAGCAACTGTCTACTTTGCATCTGGGAATAGCAGATGCAGTTCGATTGTTGCTGTCGAGTCTATGAAACAAACAATGATAGAAACACAAATAAAATGACTAAACAGATCTCCCCAGTGGAGTCGCCAATTTGTTGTGGGGAAAAATGCCTATGCAGGACGATCCTATCCACCTAAGGTGTGACAGTGCCTTAGCAACAAACAAAGACAACTATTCTAGTATTCTTCCTTTATGAATTAAGAATGAAGAGAGAGATGGATGGACTAACCGGTGTCTTCCGTTTGTCCCTCGATCTGGCTTCTCTTCTCTTGGAGAGTTCCCAGCTACTTGCCTTCTCGCTCGCCCAGCTTCAAGAGGTTTCTGCAAGATCACAAGAAGAGAACACTACACAAGACATGGATTCATATTCATAACTAGTTCAGGATTAGAAATAAACTAAACATACTAATGCAATCATACATCAAAAATACATCAGTATATAGGAGAAACCAAGATAGGTTTATTGATGAATAATAAGGTTCAGGAAGAGATACAACCCAGAGGGCTCTAATCCAGCATCTCCTTCCCAGCAAATGGAATTCTTATCTTCACCCCCTTCAAAGCATTAAGCACCCAATGATTCCAATCTCAAACCAACAACAATTCTTTGCAATAACAAAATTCCAGCCTCTAGATCTCATGGAGGAGAGATCCATATATAGAGGTTTGGAGAGAGGATGAGTCAGCTTGAGATCTGACTAGTGTCCTCTCCCTCTGTCAGTTCTTGATTCCACTTGGAGGTTCTTGCTTCCACTTGGAGATTTGGAACCTCTTACTCATCACCAGTCGAATTCCCTGAGGCAAGTGTCATTGAGGAAGATTCTGGAAGCTTCTTGGGTCTTGACACCTCTTGGAATGAACTTGCCACATGTCAACTCTCGCTCAGTGCAGGTAGCCAGTGTTGCCTTTGACATTCAGCGCAGGTAGCCAGTGTTGGCTTTGACATTCAGCGCAAACAGCTAGTGGAGCCACTGAATTGATCCTGAATTGACTTGTTTTTGAGCAGTTTCTGGTGGAGAACTTTTGTGAATTGCTGTGGTTTGTTAGCCTTGTTCCTCTAGGGGTAGGAACAACATGTTTAGGGACTTTGGATCCCTTAGATTATGGACATTTCATGCTCAATGCTGTAAGGCACAAAAATGTCTATAACACCTAGTTAGACCAGTTGGAGCCACCACACCAAACGAAAAAGGAGTTGCTTTAAGGTTCGGACCGGGTGGTTATCCCCCATTGTTGTTGCAGTGATTTTCGAGGCATCAACAGGTCCATATCATAAAAAATGATAGGGTAGTTGCTTTAGAAAAGGAAGGAAAATAAAAAATGTTAGATAAGCAATTTGCTTTAGAAAAATTAATTAAGGTTTCTAGTTCAAAGGCGCCTTTAAAATTGTTATTTAGTTTAAAAATAATGTTTAAATCCTTAATCAGGGTTTAAATTATTATAATAAACATGATCGCTTTGCAAATAGTCAATAAATATGAAGTTGTCGTAAACAACAGAAATGATAAAAATTCAAATAAAGCGTCGAATAACCATCCAGCACCTTTTAATGGATAACATTCACTCTGCCTGGATCAACAATGGAGGAAGCTTTTCAGCCTGCCTTCGGACTTTGGTTGTTATCGCGAAGCGGGGGGTCCGAAAAGTAGTTTTAATGACTGCCATTTTTTGCTACGTGGCATTCCCGTATTTTGGGCCCCCAAAGCTCAAAACTGAAAACCACCACACCCCCCCTAAAAATCCTGTTGGCGGTTTTCCTCCATCCAACTGTTGACCTTGTTCCGCGCCATGTCATATACCCGTTATCCCTTCCTCAATTAACAACCCTCCATGTCACTAGTCCATTATATCTCACCCATTCGCCACCTACCACGTCACAAAATTGTTGTGCCCTACACTCCAAAGTCGTTACCAGCCTCAGTTAACCGTTTAATCTCATGTTTGACATTAATTCTCGCTCCTATGCAAATTAATTTCCTACGACTAGATTTAAATGGAAAATTAAGCCCAATTTCATTTATAAATACCCCATGGCTCTACATTTTACCACTTTTCTGCTTTCATCCTATCACCTAAAGCATTTTTCGCTCTGTGTATTTTCCCCTGTCATCTGTCTTCCAATTAAAGCAATTTCCAAATCCCTCACTCATAGAAAAATGGCTCCCAATGCTAAAACACAGAAAGTTGTCGAAGAAGGAAATCCATCTACAACATTGCTTGATTTAGATCAACTTCCCCTTTGAAGACTTCTTGTTCATAGCTACTTACTGTGAATGCGAATTTGATTTCCACGAATTGCATTTATGGTTAAAGCAGAAATATGCTGATTAGACTCCTTGTTCAAAGCTACTAATTGTGGATGCGAATTCGATTTCCATGAATTGAATTTATGGTTAAAGTAGAAATATGCTGATTAAGAGGATCCCATTCATTTTTGGGAGACACTTTTTCCCTTGTACTCCTTTCCCAAGACTCATCACTTCCCTAATTTAATCACTTGGTGTCAAGCTCGGTATGATCATGTACAAAGAATAGTGACGACTCAAGATGGAAAAATCCTGATCATCATTACTTCTCAGAGCATAAACCAAATGTTAATGATACCTCCATCTGACTCCCTTAGCTGTTTCTCACCAGCAGCTCGCTTGAACCTTTACAATAAAATCACTTTCCCGTAGAGAGCCCTTATATTTGAACTTTTTCTACTAGAAGATGCTGAATTACCCAAGAGAAATCCACCTTATCTAACTTCTATGTTCCCTAAAGCCACTAGACATATTATCTCCTTGATATCATACCTCCTAGGCTATGAAATTGATCAATCCGTTGATGAATATATTCTTGGATTCTTTTCCATTTTCAACAAATAATATCAACCTGCTTTCATGTATAATTATAGCTAATTTCTAGCTGATAATATACATGAAAAATTTATGAATTTTACCACTCAAGGAGTTCTCAGATATAGCCCAGTCACAATCCATTTGATTTTGTTTCAGCAGGGAGATTCATTGCCCATTTAGCTTAACGGACAAGCTGAGAAGGGAGTGAATCAATCAATGATTCACTGGACAGAGTTAGTGAAAGAAGCATCATCAAATTTTACTTTCTCTCAGTTTATACATTCTTTTGTACATCCAGTTCTTCAATTACTCAATAGCCAGGCAAAGCCCAAAATTGGAGAAGAGATTAAGAAGACATTGCACTTGTCAGAGCATACCAAGACTGGTGACTAGTGCCTCTACCAGAGCTACACTGAGATTAGGATATATGGCAATGAGTTGGCTCCATACAAACTTCCTAAGTATGTGCCAATGAGGATATTCTCACTGGAATACATCAGACAGATGATAAATATGGATGAAGTCCATTTTGTTTCAAGCAAGAAAAAGTCACCGTTCAAACTCAAAGCCAAGGTAGGGACATTAATTTGTAATACTAGGTATGCAGGTATAGAGGCATACATATTATTGAAGAGCATGAATCTCCAGCCAAGCTTCACCTGGCCTTATGATCCTTTTGGGATCATTTCAGCCTTAAGAGTTTAGTTAAAGCCAACACCTTACAACCATACTCCCAGGCCAGAATTGGAGAAGTTTGTGAACCAGGAGCAGTGGTCTGAAGGAACTCTCACAGAATCAAATGAATAGGTTATATCCACTCCACAGGTAAAGACTCTCTAGTCACTCAAAGTACTCAAAACAAAAGAGCCAGAGAGGAAACTGTTTCAGCTACAGAATCAGTTATAGAGTAGTATATACTACAAAAGAAATTGAATACAGGATTTTCACTGTCAACAGGGAGAAAGCCACCAAAAATAATTGATCTTGGAGAATTGGAAGATGTTTCATAAGCAGGGACCACTGATCCTAAACCTCCTTCTACTTCTTCAACTCCTTCATCTGAACCTATGGATATTATTCAGTCAACTGAGACTAGCTTAGCAGAAGATACTAATATCTTCTCAACATTTTTGGAAATCAAACAAAAGAATGAAATTCTTAAATCACAAGTATACAGTGAGTTTTGGAAACAGACATCCACTTCTCAGCACAAAATTCTCTCTGCCTTTGACAATGAAAGAGGAAGGATGCAAATGGAATTTTTTCAAGCTCAAATTCCATTTCCCAAATCCACATCAGATTACAAGAAGACTAATTTTCGTTTGATGTAAACCAGATACATCTTATTGACCAAATGGATTTTCATGGGAAATTAGGGGAAATGTTATTTTTAACAATAACTACAACTGTCATGTCTCTTTCAAAGCTCAAAAATGCCTTGTCAAGTGTACAGTCAGAGCTTAAGATTGAAAAACTGTCATCTTTATCTAAAGATAACAAATTAAAATCTTTAGAAGATATTATTATTAAGATTGGATATGATCCCCAAAACTGTAAAGCAATTGAAGAAATGATGAAGAAGAAAAGTACAAAGATAACAGCCTTGAAGAAACAGTTGAAACTGCCTTCAACCAAGGATCCACAAACCAAAGAGATGGCAGAAAATGAACAACACAAGGTGGAGATGTTGAAGCTCATTATTGAGAAAAACATACAGATAAAGAAAATGGAAGAGAAAATAGAACAATTCCTTAAGGAAAAATAAGCAGCACAACTTGTTATGACCTCAGTGACAACAATTCCCATAACAGGTATAGATTGAAGCTCATCTCCTATTGACATTACTTCATCTTTAGAAACAGTTGAAACAACAATATTATCACAGGAGTTATAGGTACAAAAACAGAAAAATGAAAAGCTTCTCCAGAAGTTCCAAGCCCTGGAGTCACAGAAGGTAAAGAATGATACCTTGTATGTAGAGTAAATGTATAAATCACATAGGTTAGAACAAAGGGTAAAACAATTAGAGAGTAAGACTCTCATGGCAGACACTTTGGCCCAAGCCAAACAACACAACTGGTTAGATATCATCCACTCCATAACAAAAGTATGGCCATCCATACAAAACATTTTTGAGTAGAAATAATTGATTGCTATATGTAGGACAAAGATAGATAATCAGAAGGTAGCATTGGGCACAAAACCCAAATACGCAACAGGGATGATCAAGGTACTAAACTCTAAGACTAGGCAAGAGTTAGAATAGATAGATATTACTGATAGGACAACTACTGTTTTGGAGAATAAGAAAGTCCTAATGAAGAAAAATCTATTAACTCAGCTGAAAACGAAGTGTGAAACTTTGAACGCTGCAGTCAGAAAGTTTCATTCTAAATTCAGTATGTTGCATAAGAAAGGTTTACCAAAGTTAGTATAATCAAATAATCAGCTAGTTAAATTAGAGGATTACTATGAAAGATTATATACTATTGCAGAAGACAACAGTTACTGGAAAAGAGTTTTTGGAAGCTTTGAGCCCTAACCTCACAATTAAATATGAATTTGGACATCTTTTTCTCACTAAACCCAATTTTGAAAGATATACCGAAGTTGATGAGATATTTTGAAGGATGGTAAATCTGGAGATACCGAGTGAGAAGAGACGGGATCAATTGTGTGAAACAATTGATTAAATTTCCATTCCAACAAGAAGACAACAAAGCAAAATTTGAAGGAATAGTCATCAACAACTTCCTACAAAATAGGGACACATCATTCAACAATTTTCTTTTCCTATTTTCTTTCAGCCTATTTTGTAATCAATTTAGGATATTTTGTTTCATATATATACTAGTATAAATAACTCTCTTCTATGATTTATTAAAGGGTGGTACCTTTCCATAAGAAATTTTGTAAGGGGTTGAAGGAGGGTTTGAGCGAGAGATGGCGATGCAGCGGCTCTGCTGATCCCCTGCGCGCGGCCCTGATCGATCCTGCGCCTCTGCGCTTGGCAGCGTCGCTGCTCGGCCCGCGCCCTCCACCTTTTGATCCCCCCCTCTTTTCGTTCCTGGGCCTCCTGCCCTCCCCCAGCACCGGGGCCTTCCCTGATTAGCCTGAGATCTATCCCAAAGCCTGAAATGGAACCCCCATCCCAGGACCATGATGACCTTGAAAAATCCTTCGCCTCCCTCATTCCTGAGAATGCTGCAGGAAAAATCCGCCCTTCGGCCTCCAAGTTCATCAAGAAGCTAGATGAAATTCCGGAAGTATCGTTACCCCCTTCCCTTCCAAGAAGAGCAGCAGTCTCTTTAGCAGAAAGAGGCTTGGTTGGTCAGTTCACGGGATTGTGGCCCTCCCCGCGATCAATCCAGAGATGGGTCGAGAGAAACTGGAACTCGATAGTGCAAGGGAAAATAGCAATCAGGTTCTGTGGCAGAGGATTCTACACCTTTCTCTTTGAATCAACAGAGGATAGGAACCTCATCTTCAGGAACGGTCCTTATTTCATGGACTCTCGTGGACTTTATCTAAACATATGGACTCTAGACTTCGACCCGGAAATGGATGTCCCTAACGTTGTCCCTGTCTGGGTTCGCCTGCCTCATTTGCCGCTTCATTGCTGGGGGGATGAGTCAGTCAAAGCCATAGGGAATGTTGTCGGTAAATATATTGACAGATCCGAACCGAAGGAGAACATGCATGCATGTGCGCGGATCTGCGTTGAAGTAGATCTGGGGAAAGGACTGCCGGAGGCGATTAAACTCAAAGTTGATCAGTGGACGCACATCCAGCAAGTGGACTACGAGCAGCTACCCTTCAAGTGCAAGGTATGTCACGAATACGGGCACTTTGCCAATAGATGTAGCAAATCTAAAACAAATGTACCTGAAGGCAATGTTGAAACCCCCGAAGAAGTTTGGGAGCAAGTCAAAAAGAAAAAATCAAACCCCCCCCCCCCCCCCCTGGCCCAATCTCAAAGAATCCCCTTGAAAACCCCTCCCACACCTCCCAACCTTCTGGATCTGCCCCTTCCTTCCCCTCCTCCTCAAACCCCTTTGAAACTTTGTCCGCAGAGGACCTCCCATCCCCTCCCCCCTCCCCCAGAGGTCCCATAGTAACTCCCTCCCCTATCTCCCCGCCCCAGCCCTCCCCTCCTCCAACAGTGGAGAGAATCCTAACTAGGAACAAAACAAAGGAAAACAACACCTCCACCGATCCACCTAGAAAAGTTGGAAGGAAGTCTAACAAAGAGATCAGGGATGAAAACGCTGCAAAAGAAATGGCCACCGGAACGCAACAACCTATGGACACATTTCTTGATAAATCCAAAGGAAGTGGAGAAAAAATGAAAGAGAAGAGCGGGGAAAACAACAAACAAGGTAAATGATGATATTGGTCTCCTGGAACTGTAGGGGGATGGGCTCCTCCCTAAAAGCAAATGCAGTCCGAGATCTTCTCAAATCTGAACATCCAGACCTTCTCCTCCTCCAGGAGACCAAAATCCCGGAACAAGAATTTCAAAACCACATAAAGAAAAGCAGAAGCTATGCAGGTACAACAATTAGTGCAGCTGGTGCCTCAGGAGGCATAGGGACAATATGGAACAAAAGTAAATGGGAACTTAAAGATCAAAAACCTCACAGATGGTGTATAAGGACAGACATGCAGAACATAGCCTCGAAAGAGAATTACTCCATATACAACATCTACGCCCCTAATCATTACAGGGACAAAGCTGCATGTTGGGAATCAATTACTTCAGACCTCTCGACTGTACATGGAAGGAACATTTTCATTGGAGGGGACCTAAACCTCATAAGGAATGCTGATGAGAAACTGGGAGGAAGCTTTTATGCTGACCCCTCAAGAGATTCTTTAGAAGAAATAATTCAAAACCATAATCTAGTGGACATTCCTTCGTAGAATGGGAGATTCACATGGAGCAATAAAAGAACTGGCAGCAACAATATAAAAGAGAGATTAGACCGAATCCTCGCTCAAGAAAGAACAGTGGCAAGATTTGCCAATATCCAAAGAAAAATCATACAAGGATACATCTCAAATCATAAACCAGTGGCTCTGATATTAGACAAAGGGAAGAACATGGGACCTCTTCCCTTTAAATACAACAAGGCTTGGGACAACAATGAAGAATTCAGAAACATGATCAAGGAGCAATGGGCAAAAGAAGTAATTGGCTCACCTCACTATATTTGGGAAGCCAAGCTCAAATCTCTCAGGATCGTCATAAAGCAATGGGCAAAAAATCACGCAGCAGAGGAAAGCAAAAAAAGAACTGACCTCCAAGTTCAGCTGGAACAATGGAGCGAGGAAAAAGAGAGAACACAACACAGAGGAAGACCAGACCAAGGAGAATGAAATGTACAAAGAATTGTATAAACATAACAGAAGGGAAGAAGAAGAGCAGAGACAAAAATCTCGCTACCTTTGGCTTAAAGCCGGAGACAAAAAGACTTATTTTTTCCACAACAGCCTAAAGCTCAGGCAGGCAAGGAATCAGATTGATAGAATAGTGATGGAAGGAAGCGAGCTCAGAGACCAAGAGGAAATAAAAGAGGCAGCGTCTAGACACTTCGGTGCACTCCTAAATGCGGACCCTCAACCCATCGATAATGCGGATTTTCTCAGCCTAATTGAAAGTAAAATAACAACAGCTCAAAACAACGAGCTGGATCAAGAGGTCACGACAGAGGAAATCGAAGGGTCAATCTTCAGCATGGCACGGGATAAGGCTCCGGGCCCAGATGGGTTCACTGTGGCATTTTACAGAAATCACTGGGGAGTCATCAAAAAGGACTTCATTCGAATGGTCAAGAATTTCTTTTCAAAATGCAAAATGGGAAATAGTATCAAATCCTCATACTTAGCCCTCATCCCCAAGGATCCCAATCCCCAATCCTTTGATCGATTTCGCCCAATCTCCTTATGCAACGTCTCCTATAAAATCATCACCAAAATCTTAGCTAACAGGTTGAAAAATCTCCTCCCTTCCCTCATCTCTGAGAATCAAGGAGGCTTCGTGCCCAGAAGGCAAATAACGGACAATGTTATTCTCATTCAGGAGGCTATACACAACAGTATAAATCGAAAGGAAAAGGGCATGATTATCAAGCTAGACATGGCGAACGCCTTCGATAGAGTCAACCTCCAATTCCTTAAGGCATTTCTTGGGAAATTTGGGATATCTGCCTCCTTCATCAGCAGGATCATGGAGTGTATTTCACTCCCCTGGACAACCCCTCTGATAAATGGCCGGCCAAGTAACTTCTTCAGAAGCTCAAGGGGATTGCGACAAGGCTGCCCGCTTTCCCCCTTCCTCTACATCATCATGGCCGAATCTCTAAGTATTCACCTGGAAAATCTTCGCAGGCAAAAAGAAATCACAGGTATCAGCATTGTGAGTGGAACCAAGGGGATTAACCACTCTCTCTTTGCTGATGACACCCTACTAATCGGAGGAGCTTCCAGTCTCATGGCAAGAAGGTTCAAGAAAACGTTAGAGCTATTCCTTCAAGTGTCTGGAGGCAAGCTCAATAATAACAAGTGCATGATATACACCTGGAACGTTCCCAGGCAGATTATACATAGAATCTCCACAATCCTGGACATCCCTGCTCAAAGGAACTGGAGCCATTTCATGTATCTGGGACTGCCCTTAGCTAAGGAGTCGGTCAAAACCGAAATTTGGGTCAAACTAATAGAGAAGTTGAGAGGGAAGCTTCAGAGCTGGGGGGTGTCCTGGCTAAACCTGGCTGGAAGAACAATTCTCATCAAAGCCATTCTCTCAGCCCTCCCAATCTATCAGTTTGCAACCACTCTTGCCCCGGCCAGCATTCATAAGCATATGGAACTAATCATCAGGAGCTTCTTGTGGCAGGGAGGAAGGCAGGAATCCAAAAAGTTCAGTCTTGTAAAGTGGGATCAGGTCATATTACCCTTTGAAAAAGGAGGGCTTGGAATAAGAATACCAAGATTAGCTAACATGGCTATGGGTTTTAAGTTGATATGGAGGATTCTCAACGGAAAAGGAGCCTGGTGGACAGAAGTAATTAAAAGGAAATATTTAAATGGGGCCAACTCCAATATCCTTCTGGAACCCATTGTTGACAGGCAGTGCACCCCGATCTGGAAACTCATTAAAAAAACTCTCCCTCACTTCAAAACTTGTATCTCTAGAGCCCCGGGCAGCGGCAGAGACATCAACATCTGGACTGATCGTATAATGGGCTCAGAAGCAAGGGAAGCTCTCCCAAATCTCAGGCCCCTGCAACTGTGGATGGAAAGGAAAAATATTAAGACTCTTTATGACATTTCCTCTTGGGATCAAAACAGATGGCTAGGCTGGAAGCACCTTCCCCTCCCGAACAATCTAAGGGACCTGTGGAATGATCTCAAGATATCTCTCTCAGGCTCAGCTCCCCTCAACAGTTTGTCAGAGGACAAGTATGTTTGGGACCCCAATGGTGGCAGCTACACGGTCAAAGATGGATACAAAATCCTCCAAAATGCCTCAGCCACAAACAACTGGCACCTCCACAAAGTGGCTTGGAGTCCGGAATGCCTCCCAAAGGTCAAATTCTTCAATTGGACCCTCCTCAAGGGCAAACTCCTCACAGCAGAAAATCTAAGGAAGAAAGGCATCCTCGGCCCCTCAATCTGCTGCTTGTGTAGAGCAGCAGAAGAAAGCAGTAACCATCTCTTCCTCGAATGCCCCTTCGCTCAAAATTGCTGGAAGCTCATCATCAGTCCGCTAATGATTGATGATCTTCCCAATCAGGTCTCTCTTCTCCAAAAAAATTGGGGAAACTCCTATCCTCACCCAAAAAAAAACAAGACCCTGGCTAAAAGATTGTGGAACAACATCCCTTCAAACCTCTGTTGGCAAATTTGGAATACCAGAAATAAAAGCATTTTTAACAGCAAGAAGCCCAACATCTCCAGCACTCTTGCAAAAACAATTGCCCTCATCGCAGAGACCATTGGGGCGAATGGAACAATTCAATCAGACCAAGAATCTGGAGACCCAAGGGAAAAGGAATGGATGGGAAAATTCAGCCTTGAAACGAGGAACCACAAAACAGCAAGTACAGGAAAGAAGAAAATTGATTGGAAGCTGAGGGGTTCTAATGAGGAAGTCAGAGAATGGATCCAAAATCAAAAGAGGCCCTCCCTCCAGTTCGATGGGGCATCAAAAAATAACCCGGGTCAGGCAGGTGCAGGAGGTGTCATCAAAGACCCTCAAGGGAATACTATCGTGACCTACGAGTGGGGATTAGGCACAATTTCCAATAACAAGTCTGAGGCGTACAACCTCCTCTTGGGAACCTCCATAGCAAAAAATATTGACCTTCAGAACCTGCTTATAATGGGCAACTCAGCTATCATTATAGCTGTCATGGTATCGGGGAAGGATTACAATCAAACTACCCTGAATAACATCAAATCCAGGATCACAGACAATATCAGAGAAATGAACGGGGTCACCTTCAAACACGTTCTAAGGTGCAACAACACAGAAGCAGACGATCAGGCCAACAAGGTGACCAGCAGACAGGTAGGCCAAGTCAGAGAAAATGATTGTATCTATGCCAAGGCAATTCCCTAAAGAATCCCATCCCATCCTCTCCCCTCAGAAATTGAGTCACCTCAGGCATCATTCTTCTTGGAATCTGTCCGCACTCGAATCCCCTCATCCTCTGTCAAATCTCCTCGACTGCACAAACTGGTCTCTTCCTTACCAAATCCCCCTCCCTGCAACTGATCGTATCACCTCCTTCAGTCACGACATGGCATCTCACACGTTTTCAGCCACCATCCTCAGGCTTTACGCATATGGCTATCATATCCTTATCCTCATCGATCGCTGCAAAATCCCTCCATGGGATCACAGTCGCTCCTGGAATCGATATGCTCAGATCCGGTTCATGAACCCGAGATGCCCCCTTCTCTCTATTTATAGCAGATCGGGCCTCTTCGCATACTCATCCTTCAGTGCTGCTAAGGTCCTGGACAGCGCCCCTTCTCTTCCCAGGCAATTTCAGAAAGTTGTGCTCAGTCATCCGGAGCCCGGACCTCGCATTTCGACTGCGGTAAACTCAGGCCCTCTTATTTCTCATTTAAATTTTTATCTAACCTGTGGTTGTATTGGTCGTGGCAGCGCTTCCCCTCGTCCTTATTTGCTCCCCTGTAATATCGATCCTTTCTCCCCTCCCTGTGCAGCTCCGCGCCCCTCCTCTCTGTCTGTTTCCCTCTATTATTTTGCTATCACCCCCGGCATTCACCTTCCTCCGCCCCTTCAGCAAGTCGACCCTCTCCACCAGCTAGGTGAAATGGCGGACCATCAGGACCAGCAAGGAGCTCAGGAGCACGCCATCAATCCTCTCCAGAACATCATCTCCCCTGAATGCACCCTCTGCAAAACTCATACGTTCATGATCAACAGATTCATTAAACACTTCAATGATCTCAAAGAGGATTACCAGGCAGATAGCAGATCAAAACGGAAGAAGCTTGAGAAACGAAAGGCAGAAATCGAGGCCTTGAAGGACCGGTGCACCCATCTTGAAGAAGCTCTAGAGCATATCAGGACTCTCACCCAAAGTATGCAAGCAGAAGCTTCAACGAGGGCTAGTGCAAAGAAGGAATCCCTCCTTGATGATTCTGTAACCCAGAAACTCCCTTAGAATTCATGAACTGCAAATTTTGCTGGCTTGCAGGCTCCTTTATCCGGCAATATAGCTGTTACCTCTTTATTTTCAGTTACCGTTGTAGTAGCAATGAGGAACAAGGGTCTGTGAACCCGGTTTTGATCCTCAAAGCATTGATCTATCACATCTATGTACTAGGATTTAGTCCATGAAGTTTTTATAATATACAAGTAACCGATTTTGTAAAAAAAAAAAAAAAGAAATTTTGTAAGGGGTTGATGTACAAGATTTTTCTAGATCACTGGTAATAATGAAAAGGATTATGAATTTGGTATCATACAATTTCATTTTCTTCTGTAAGTTTTTCATGTGTTTCATTCATTCTGTTAATTTTGCATATGCTTAAGTTTTACAGAGATATCGGGTGAGAATAAATGTGTTATAGTTATTCTTAAAATTCCTTCTAAAGTTATTTTTATAAAGAGACTGAGATATTGGAGTGTTTGTGTGAAAGGCTCCCTCTAAATCATAAAATTGTGAGTATCTTATGTAATTTTAAGCATATTTTATTTAACTTCTGAACATTGGTCAAACGTTTTTCCACTTATGATGATTTATATTTCTAACTGAAGTTTAAAGTAATCATATCTTCTTACTATTCTTTTGCACATTTTATCAACTTAAATCACTGTGTGAAGTTAAATAGTAGCCCTTTGGTTATTTATTAGTACTATCTAAAAAGGTTAAATACATCATTCTTATAATTTGTTTTATGTATTGGTCCTCCATAAACACCAAAACCAAAACCCCAAAACAAATATCTTAGATGCTCTGGCATGATCAATTGACCATGATCATCTTAGAGGTACAACATCAATCTAGCGTCGTTGCTGGGGACTTGAATTTGATTAATTCCTTTAAAGGTTTTTAAGCACACTAGGAGCCATTCTGAATCTGACACAGTTTGTCCTCTATCAGATCCAGAAAAAAAATTTTGAGAAGGGAAAATTCCAAAAGAAGACTTCAACCATATTCTTCTTCTTTATCCCTATAGTCTGAAGATATATTATCATTAGATCCCTTTAGGAACATTCCATCCAATCCAGATAGGACACAATTATCACCTAGGATTTCTGAACTTTTAGATAGGGGAGTTGATTTTAAATCAGCTTTCCTTATTCACTCACTTGAAACATGTCAAGAACCCTCACTACCATTAGGATCACCTAAATTTGATGTTGAATTGGGTGTTCATTTACCTGAATACAAACCTACAGACTTCATATCCCCCACTACTTATTCATTCCCTTCTACTTCTAAACAACCTAAAGAAACCTTCTCTGTATACTCAAACCCACTCTTTGAAAAAAAAGAGGACATTCACTCACGGGTTCAGAAGCTAGTTATTAGAACTCCCTTAAAATAATTTAGGAGATCCTCCTTCTTCACCTCCACACATATATACACCTTCTTTATCACCATCTTCCTCTTTTTCTTCTTCTTCATCTACAAAAACACCTCATACACCATCTTCTACTATGGAATTCCAACCCATTGTACAAGCTAGATATGTAGCTTTAGTTTTCCCTCAAAACCTCGTTGCATTCCATCCTAGATATTTAAAACACCTTCCTAGCTATAATCAAGAAACTGATTCCTCGGCTGAATACCATCTTCAAGCATTTCTAAATTTTGCAGATAATATGAACATAGAACAAGAAAAGGGTTATATCAAGTTGTTTGTCCAATCTCTTGAGGGAAATGTTAGAACCTGGTTTAGGTAGTTACCTGCAAATTCCATTAGATCTTGAGAGGAGTTAACAAATATATTCAAAAACCAATGGGGTGTGAAGAAATATTCTCTTTACTTTTTGATTGAATTTGAAGAACTGAAACGAACCTTTGGTGAACCTATAGCTGATTTTGTTAAAAGGTTCAACAAACTTGACCATAAGATGCCCCTTGATTGCAAACCCCCTGTAGCAGTAGCCAAATCTAGCTTTTCGAAGGCCTTTGAAGATGATTTTGTTGTAATGTTAAGAGAAATAACTTCTAGGACTGTTGAAGACATGTAGGCTAATGCTATAGAGGTGGAAGCAATAGGGCTACCTCAGCCACCTTAAAAGCGAAAGAGGAAAAGTCCCAAAGAAAGCTTAAATCTAGTCAAGAGGCCTCTACTTCTTCAAAAACTAAAACCGAAGATTCCAAAATTGATGAGATCACTTCACTACTTAGAAATCCATCCAATAGAATTTCCAAGATTGAAACTTAACCCAAAATAGTTCAATAGACGGTCACTCGACCTCAAAATCAAAATCAAGGTCAATACAAAAGAACTCCACAATTACAAATTCTTCAAAGACCTAGTAATGATCAGCAGGTTCCAACTCCTTTGTTGATAGATGATCAACAACCTGATGACAATACCATGACTATCACTGAAGACATTAACAATATGGATACCTCTTCTGGTCACACCATTATTGTTCCTCTTTCACAAAATAAACAAGTTCAAGAAGATCAAGAATCCTCACAGGTTTCCAAATACCATGCCTTCTCTGAATTCCTAATTGCAGAGCTAAACAAAAGATATGATCTTAGACCTAGACCTAGCCCTGGAAGACCTCCTAAGGAACCTCCAATAATTGAACCTCATACCAAAGTTTTTGAAACTCAGATAACTATTATTTGACCATTAAATCAATTAACTGATACTGCTCAAATTGATAAAATTGTCTTTACTACATTTAATGTTGAAAAGGCGTTAGAAAGAGTTAAGATCCCTATACCACTTTCAGAACTTTCAAAAAACCCTGGATATAAAAATCAAGTTTCCAAATGGATACAAAACACCTTTGTTGATGATGAAAGTGATGTTATTAGCCTTCAGGATGAAAAATCAGCAGTTGTCTTTGGTCCTAGTTCAGATATGATTAATGAAATAGTACCCCCTTTCTATGTGACACTAAAGACAAATGACTCCATGTTATACACACGTATGCTTGATTCTAGAGCATCACATAATCTCATGCCAAAAACTCTCATGGATCATTTAAATCTTGACATAACTAGATCCTATCATGATTTATACACCTTTGATTCCAAGAGGGTACCTTGTCTAGGATTGATTAAGGATTTAGTAGTCATTGTTGCCCAAATCCCAATAAAAAGAATAGTATTAGATATAGTTGTCACTGATATCCCTCCTAAATTTGGAATGTTCCTTTCAAGGTCTTGCTATGCCAAATTAGGGGGAACTCTTTAGATGGACATGTCTTATGCAACTACTCCAGTTTATGGGGGAGAACAACTTAGGTTGTATAGAGAAGTTAGATTTGTGCACATTGTATGAAAAACATATCAACCAAAGAACCACCCCATCTATGCTATTGATCAAGATTTTGGCTACTTTCAACTCTCTTCAAATCAAATACATGAATCTCAAGTAAAAATTGAAGATGTAGTTGAAAACCCTATATCAAATCAAACTGATGTGTGGAAGCTATTCTTTGATGGTTCTTGTACAAAAGATGGAGCAGGGGCTGGGGTAGTACTAATCTCACCAGAAAAGGAAAACATTACACAATCATGTAAACTTGATTTTGAAGTTACCAACAATGTAGCAGAATATGAGGCTTTCCTTCTAGGACTACAGTTAGCCAAGAGTTTAAAGGTACACAACCTGAGTGTTTTCACTGACTCTGAACTCATTGTAAGACAAGTTAGAAATCTTTGCCAAACAAAGCATCCTAGGCTTAGGTCTTATCGAAATGAGGTTTGGGATTCCATTGAAAATTTCTTTGATGCCTTCAATATAACTTATGTCCCTAGAAATGAAAATATACATGCAGATTCTTTGGTTGTCTCTGCAAGCTCATTTAAGATTCCTGATCAAACACAAGTGTTATACCAAATCCAGGTCAAATACAGGCCATCCATACCAGATAACCAAAAGCATTGGCAGGTATTTGAGGACGATGAACAACTAAAATATTTCCTTCAACTTGTAGGTGAATTTTCTCTTCTTCAAATTGATGAAGACAATCTTGACAGGTTAATCCTAAAATTAATGATGATCCAGGATTAAACTCCAAGATTTCAGATCATGAAAACATACAATTATCAAACAACTTCATTCCTAAAGGGTTAATTCCTTTAGAGAAATTATTCGATTATAATGATGTCCCTCGAAACCCTCCATCCATCTCTCCTAAAGATGACATTGAAGAAATCAACATTGGAACTCAAGAACAAGTACAAAATATAAAAATCTTTGCATCTTTAACCCCAGAAGTTAAAAATGAATATCTTAAGTTACTTAAAAAATACAAAGATGTTTTTTCTTGGTCTTATGTTGATCTTAAAACCTATGACACATCCCTCATTGAACATAATATCCCATTAAAAACTGAAGCTAAACCCTACTAGAAAAAACTTAGAAGCATTAACCCAATTCTTCTACAAACTATTGAGAAAGAACTTAAGAAAATTTTAGATGCAAAAATTATTCTTCCACTAAGATATTCTAATTGGATTTCCAACCTAGTACCTATCAGGAAAAAGAATGGTGAAATTAGACTTTGTGTTGATTTTAGAAACTTAAATAAAGCATCACTAAAAGATAACTATCCCTTACGTAAAATGGATCAGTTACTTCAACAAGTTTCTGGAGCTAACAAACTTTCTATGTTAGATGGTTTTTTTGGTTATAATCAGATTATGGTCGACAAGGAGGATGGGTAAAATACTTCCTTCAAAACACCTCGGGGTACTTTCATGTATGCTAGGATGCCTTTCGGTTTGAAAAATGCAGGGGTTACATTCCAAAGAGCTATGGATATAGATTTTGTAGGCCAGGTAAATAAATTTCTTGTTATTTATCTTGATGATCTTACAATCTTCTCTAATTCCGATAAGAAACATTTAAAGCACTTGATGAAAGTTTTTGAAAGATGTAGGAAATTCGAGATATCATTGAATCCAAAGAAGTCTTTAATTACTATCACATAAGGGAAATTTCTCGGCCATATAATTTCTAAAAATGGAGTAGTCATTGATCCAAACAGAGTATCAGCCATTCAGACATTATCATTGCCAAGAAATAAAAAGGAAGTTCAGGCGTTTCTTGGTAAAATAAACTTTTTAAGAAGATTCATACCTAATTATGTTGAGATTGTCAAAGATATAACTGATATGCTTAAGAAGGGTAATGAAGTTAAATGGACTATCTCTTCCAGACATGCATTTGATAAAATCAAGAAAGTTATTTCTGAAGCTCCAACCTTGGCCAGCCATGATTATACCAAACCATTCAGTATCTTTTCCTTTGCCTCTGAAAACAACCCTTGTTGTTGTTTTACTACAGAACAATGAAGATTCCCATGACCAACATATAGCCTTTTTTAGCAAAGTCATGAGAGATACTGAGCTCAAATGTGACATAATTGAGAATTAGGCTTATGCCTTAGTCCAGTATTTGAAATCTTTTAGGATGTATGTTCTACATTCAACCATCATAGCCTATGTCCCCAATAGTGTTGTTAAAACTGTTCTCACTCAACCAGATACTGATGGGAGGAGAGGTTGATGGATCACTCAAATTTTGGAGTATGATCTAACTATCAAAACCATAAAGCTATTAAAGGGTCAAGGATTAGCTAAGCTTCTAGCTGAGTCCAAATGCAAAGTACTAGGCATCAACTCTGTTTTAGAAATACCAAGGAAGAATCCACAAGAACCTTTACCTTCAAATAAGACCATTTCTATACATATTGATGTGAAATTTATTTTATCAAATTGGTATAAAGATATTGTAAATTTCTTGATTTATTTTGAATGTCCTGCATCATTTTCCAAAAGTCAATGTAAAACTCTCAAGTTGAAAGTAGTCAAATATTGTATCATAAATGCGAATCTGTACTGGAAAGACCCACTCAATATCTTGTTATTATGTTTAATATAATCAGATGTCAAAGGCATCATTGATCAGTTTCATGCAAGATTTTGTGGAGGACATTAAGGGTCAGATTTTATTGGCCAACATTTTTCTTACAAATAGGAGCAAAGGTTAGAAGTTGTGTCCCTTGTCAGATGTTTGTTGGTAAGCAAAAACTGCCAGCTCTTCCACTAATCCCAACACTAGTCTCAACACCTTTTCTCCAATGGGGATTAGATTTTATTAGAGAGATTCATCCTACATCAAGCAATCAACATAGATGGATCCTCACTGCAACAGACTATTTTACTAAATGGGTGGAAGCAATTCTAGTAAGAAATGCTACTGATATAATAGCGATCAAATTCATTGAAGAAAACATTTTATCCAGGTTTTGCTGCCCAAGCCAAATTTTTATTGACAATGCAACAACATTTTCCAATATTAAAATGATTGATTTTTGCCAGAAATATCAGATTCTGTTACACCATTCAACTCCATATTATCCTCAAGGTAGTGGTCTTGCAGAATCATCTAATAAAATTCTGGTAAAGGTTATCAGAAAAACTTTAGCAGATCATAAAAAGAGCTGAGACACTCACCTAATTTATGCAGTCTTAGCCAAAAGGATTTCTCCAAAGAGATCTGCTGGAAAATATCCTTTTCAGTTAGTTTATGGGAAAGATGTAATTTTCCCTACCAACTTGACTTTCCATGTTTTAAAGTTTCTGCAGGAAATAACTGATGAACCTGATGATTTTTCAAGGAGGATAAATCAAATCATTGAACTAAATGAGAACAGAGATGAGATCCAATACAACTTGAAAAAATATCAGAATAAAATGAAGACCCTGTTTGATAGAAGAGTCTAGGAAAGGGACTTCAAGGAGGGAGATTTGGTTCTGAGATGGGATTACAGAAGAGAAGATAAAGGAAAACATGGAAATTTCTACAACCTATGGTTTGGGCCTCTAGCTATTGCTAAAGTAAAAGGGAACAACACTTTCGTGTTACAAAATCTAGAGGGATAATATTTCACATTTCCTATTAATGGAAGATTTCTGAAGCATTATATTCAGTATTGAGACGTTGAAGTAGATTTTACTACCATCATTGTAAAAATTCTAGTTTTATTTTACTTTTCAATTGTCAGTCTGATTTTTACAGCAAAGACTCCATAGCCCAAGGAGAATGAACATGGATCTACAAGTTCTATGCATTCTATAGGAGAAAGCAGTCCCCAGTTGGAGTCGTTGTTGTAGCTCGTTTATTTTTGATAAGCTAGTCATTAGTTGAAAAATAAAAATGCCATAGAAAAAATGATAAGTTAGGATATGGACCAAAAAACAAAATTGAAAATAAAAAATGTTACGATTTATTATTATTTCAGGTCTGTATCATAAAAAATGATAAGGTAGTTTCTCTAAAAAGGAAGGCAAATAAAAAATGTTAGATAAGCAATAAAAGAAAATATTTTCTTTAGAAAAATTAATTAAGGCCGCTAGTTCAAATTTGCCTTTAAAATTTTTGTTTAGTTTAAAAATAATGTTTAAATCCTTAATTAGGGTTTAAATTATTATAATAAACATGATCGCTTTGCGAATAGTGAATAAATATGATGTTGTCGTAAACGGTGGAAACGAAAAAAAGTCAAACCAAATGCCAAATAACCGTCGAGCAGCTTTCAATGGATATGATTCACTTCGCCCAAATCAATAGCCAATAAAGCTTTTCAGCCCCCCTTCGGATGTTTCTCGTTAACATGAAGGGGCGGATCTGAAAAGCAATTTTAATGGCTGCGATATTTTTCTATGTGGAATTCCCGTAGCTTTTGAGCCCCCAAAGCTCAAAATCAAAAACCACCGCACCCCCACCCGAAACCCTGCCGACGGTTTTCCTCCATCCAACTGTTGAACTTGTTCTCGTGCCATGTGACTCATAGACTTGTTATCCCTTCCTCCATTCACAACCCTCCACGTCACTAGTCCGTTATATTTGTTGGAAATAATACTGCTGCAAGTCATCTCAATCTTCTTCTTAATAAGAAATTCCTTTTACAATATTTGTACTGGTGCAGCCTCATACCAGTACGGGAGCTACAACCCCCTTTGCTCTTGTACTAGCCGATCCATTTACTAGTACGCAGGCTGCTACCTGCTATAATGCTCAAAGATTTCCTTTAGCTCTTGTACTAGCTTAGATACTAGTACGTAGGCGCCGGCCTACAATCTTCTTTCCTTCAAGTACCACGTTTCATCAATTTTCATACTGGATACACTGAAGCACAACCCATAATCTGAAAGGTCACATTTCATCCAATTTTCATACAAGGACCACTTTTCATAAATTTTCAAACTGGATCCATAAGCATCAATTGATCATCAAGTGTAAGAGAATCACCCAATCAACTGTAGTAACCAGATCAACAATAATAGGACCAAACCCAGAACATAACAATGATAAACAAAGATTTTAAGAGAAGGAAGCACCCTGCTCAACTGCTAGCCTGAGTCCGGACTCACCCTGCTCAACTACTAGCCTGAGTCCCGGACTCACCCTGCTCAACTGCTGGCCTGAGTCCCTGGACGCACCCTGCTCAACTGCTAGCCTGCGTCCCGGACGCACCCTGCTCAACTGCTAGACTGCGTCCCTCGCTCTGAGTCTTTTGAACTGCTTGCATCCCGGCGCACCTGAACCCTTCTGAGCCTGCGTCCCGGCGCACCTGAAACCCTTCGCTCCTGCGTCCCGGACGCACCTGAACCCTTACTGCACCTGCGTCCCTCCGGGCATAGATGATTTCAAGACTTCAGAAGTAACTCAGACAATCAGATCCACAGATCTGAACATGTGCCAAGAGATCTCGGTCCATTAATAGATTCGCCTTGATTAGATCTAGACCAGATCTCACCCCATAAGATATTCAACAAAGACATACATAAACCAAATGATCTCCTTTGCTTTATATAGGCAAGCTCCTCCTCAAATCAAGGAACAATACCACGAGCCGACACCATAATAACCCAAAACCGTCGGCTAAATACCAAGAGTAAAACATAAGAAACCCCCACGTGCTTTTTACTGCCTTGAAATGTGTGCACTGGGTGGACGCACCCCCTGAACGGCTGGCCTGCGTCTCTGGACGCGGACCCTGCATGGTGTACCTGCGGGTACGCACCTTCTGAACTGGCTTCCTGCGTCCTTCATAATTTTTCAATAAAATGAGAGCTGATCATCAACCTTTGCTGCTGACATGAAGAACAGTGATCTACCACCTGAATGGGTTGCCATCAAGGACAACACTTTAGCCATAATGCCAACAATCTCCCCCTTTGGACTTGATGGCAACAACACCAAAACACTCTCCCCCTTTGACATCAAGGGCAAAGGGGTATGCTCCCCCTAAGAACATGCTCCCTTTGACTATAAGCCAGATCTGCTGAAGTATCTGAATGAGCTCCCTTTTTGAATATGTCATGGTGCTCCAATATGATAATGGTCTTTCTGAGAACAAGCTGAGATGTCTGCTCTGCTGTATAGTGCTTGTTCATGCTCAAGCTCCCCCTGACTGTAAGCAAGGTCTGCAAAAAGATGTTCTACAAGAAGAACATGACTCTATATAGATAAATGACCTTCCTATCACCAAAAGACTCAATACATACATCCATCACCCATCACAATAAGGATCATCCATCCAACCAAGTGGGAATACATCAGAAATATGAAAACCAAATACATTACATCTTTATCCCATGCATAGTGGGGGGACATAGGCCGTTACATGACCTGAAGAGATGACTACAATAGATAGACCATTACAACCTGAGTCTTGCTATGATCTTTCAAACATCTAAAGATCATGACAAACATCATTAACAGCACTGTATAATCTGCTCCATAGTATCTGTCAACATCAACTCATAACCATCCAGATCTACATGAATCAAGAGCCATCAAATGAAAGCATCAGCATCAATCAACATATGTATGAATAATCATCCCTGTATCCAGCCAACAATCCTCATCCATTTGTGCCAAGAAAGAAATCATGCATCATGCTCATGTCAACATCATCATGAAATGCATATGAGTAACTCATCATCATCATGTCTCCAACAATGCGACTTTGAATAATCATCCACGAAATCAGCCAACCTCATCCATATATGTGCCAAGGACAATAAAGACTTCATGCAAGCATCATTAGAGAATCAACCATAAATCTGATCATGTGACCAACTCATAATAGCAAGATGAATCATAAGCATTGTCACCAAGGACCATAATGCCAACAATGCATTCAGGACATATGCTCCCCCTGAACCAGTGCCATCTGTCAAATCTGATCATCAATAAGAAGAATCAGCCAATAAATGCCTTGAGACAGGTACACACTTCATCTTCTGCTTTCCTGCGTACTGTTGCTGCAGGGACGCACCCAAAAACACTATCGCGCTGCGTACTTTGCTGGAGGGACGCACCTGAGCCTTATTCTGCTCTGCGTCGCCATGCAGATCTCCAGTTACTGAACTGCGTCCTGGACGCACCTGAGCTTCGTCTGTGCTGCGTCCGCACGTAGGTCTCCTGTTACTGCACTGCGTCCCCACGCAGCTCTTCATTTAAACACATGCGTCCTTCTGATTAGAGCCAAATTTAACAGTCCTCCTTTGTGTCACTGACAGTCAGATTCCCAGATCTGATAGACTCATTTCCAACTTCACTTACCTACTGCCTTCAAACAAGCATATACGCGATTGTGCAGTATCCAACTCGCGTATATATATATGCGACTTTGCCTTTATGAAGTATGAGATTTAGGAACCTGAAGTTTTGTACTTTCAGCTCCCTCTGATTCTGGTATGTCTGTACATTGTGCTATGCCATCCTTTTCTGACTGTACTTCCTTTTTCCTCCATATCTTCAAGCGTGATGATGACATTTTCTCCTTTTGATATGGTGCCCACACTTTGTTCCTGCATTCCTTAGCTATATGTCTAGGCTTGTTACATGCATAACATCTTCCATGTTTCATATTCCTCCTGTAACAATCAGCAGCTTTGTGACCAAACGTATTGCAAGCAAAGCAATATCCATAAAAATACCTTGAGTGTGATGATCTTTCTGCATAATGATCTTGAACCCTTCTTTTCTACATCTAGCTGCAACATGTCCAAGGTTATGACATACATAACATTCAACATTATTCATAGAAGGGGTAAAGAATTTTCTTTGAGGAATTTCTTTCCTTGGTTGATGATGAGATTGATCTTTCATTCCTTCATTGATCACTTTAGATTTCTCTTTAGAATTTCTTGCCTCACCTTGTGAACTAGATTCACCTTCAACAGATTTATGGAAACCAAGACCAGTCTTTATAGCAGGGGACCTTTGACTATTAAGAATATCATCCAATACTTTAGAGCTATCTTGAAATCGTAAAAGCTTATCCTTTTCCTCTAGTTTACCTTTCAAGATATCTACCTCAACCTGAAGCTGTTCTTCCTTTTCAAGAGATTTCTTTTTCAAAACTTCTTCAGCTTTCCTTCCTTCTTCCATTTGTTCCCTTAGTTTGAGAATTTCTTTTTCTTGTTCTTCATACAGATCCTACTTCATTTGACGAACTCGGAAGGCACATTCTAGTTGAGATTTTAAGCTGGTGACTTCGTTTTCTTGTTTTGCAATAGCTTGGAGTAGATCTGTATTCTGCTTCTTTGACTCTTCAAGATCTCCTTTTAGTGAGAGGATTGTAGCTTCAAGATTTTCATAGTAGCTGGATCTATCTTTGAGTTTCTTGATGGTTGTGCTTCTTTCGTTGACTTCTTTTCTTAATGATGTCACTTCATGCTGCAATTTTTGACATTGGTCTTCCTTGTCCTTGAGTAGCTTTCTTACCTTGTTTCCTTCTTCTAGTTGGGCCCTTAGTTTGGTTGCTTCTTCTTTGAAATCACATTCCCTTTTGTTCAATAGATCTTGTTGATCTCTAATTTTGTCTGTCAGCCTTTTAAATTCTGCCTCTATTTGATATCTTTCTTGTTCACCCATAAGAGCAAATTCAGTAGTTTCGCTATCACTTTCATCTCTTTCACAAGGAAATATAGCTGGAACATCAGAGGATAACACATTCATACCTGATAATGATTCTGAATCTGAAGAGCTTCTTATGCCTAATCCCCAATCGATTCTTCCACTGTCATAGTTCTTCTGAGATGACTTCTTTTTCTTATTAGCTTTCTTCTTAAGCTTCTTTCCCATTGTTCCACGGATCTCCTTCAAGCGATCAAGCTTCTATCAAAGGACCCGCTCTGATACCAATTGTTGGAAATAATACTGCTGCAAGTCATCTCAATCTTCTTCTTAATAAGAAATTCCTTTTACAATATTTGTACTGGTGCAGCCTCATACCAGTACGGGAGCTACAACCCCCTTTGCTCTTGTACTAGCCGATCCATTTACTAGTACGCAGGCTGCTACCTGCTATAATGCTCAAAGATTTCCTTTAGCTCTTGTACTAGCTTAGATACTAGTACGTAGGCGCCGACCTACAATCTTCTTTCCTCCAAGTACCACGTTTCATCAATTTTCATACTGGATACACTGAAGCACAACCCATAATCTGAAAGGTCACATTTCATCCAATTTTCATACAAGGACCACTTTTCATAAATTTTCAAACTGGATCCATAAGCATCAATTGATCATCAAGTGTAAGAGAATCACCCAATCAACTGTAGTAACCAGATCAACAATAATAGGACCAAACCCAGAACATAACAATGATAAACAAAGATTTTAAGAGAAGGAAGCACCCTGCTCAACTGCTAGCCTGAGTCCGGACTCACCCTGCTCAACTACTGGCCTGAGTCCCAGACTCACCCTGCTCAACTGTTGGCCTGAGTCCCTGGACGCACCCTGCTCAACTGCTAGCCTGCGTCCCGGACGCATCCTGCTCAACTGCTAGACTGCGTCCCTCGCTCTGAGTCTTTTGAACTGCCTGCGTCCCGGCGCACCTGAACCCTTCTGAGCCTGCGTCCCGGCGCACCTGAAACCCTTCGCTCCTGCGTCCCGGACGCACCTGAACCCTTACTGCACCTGCGTCCCTCCGGGCATAGATGATTTCAAGACTTCAGAAGTAACTCAGACAATCAGATCCACAGATCTGAACATGCGCCAAGAGATCTCGGTCCATTAATAGATTCGCCTTGATTAGATCTAGACCAGATCTCACCCCATAAGATATTCAACAAAGACATACATAAACCAAATGATCTCCTTTGCTTTATATAGGCAAGCTCCTCCTCAAATCAAGGAACAATACCACGAGCCGACACCATAATAACCCAAAACCGTCGGCTAAATACCAAGAGTAAAACATAAGAAACCCCCACGTGCTTTTTACTGCCTTGAAATGTGTGCACTGGGTGGACGCACCCCCTGAACGGCTGGCCTGTGTCTCTGGACGCGGACCCTGCATGGTGTACCTGCGGGTACGCACCTTCTGAACTGGCTTCCTGCGTCCTTCATAATTTTTCAATAAAATGAGAGCTGATCATCAACCTTTGCTGCTGACATGAAGAACAGTGATCTACCACCTGAATGGGTTGCCATCAAGGACAACACTTTAGCCATAATGCCAACAATATCTCACCCATTCACCACCTGCCACATCGCAAAGCCATTGCAGCCTACGCTCCAAAGTCATTACCAACCTCAGTTAACCATTTAATCTCTCGTTAGACATCAATTCTTACTCCTCTGTAAATTAATTGCCTACGGCTAGATTTAAATGGCAAATTAAGCCTGATTTCATTTATAAATACCCCATTGCTCTACATTTTACCACTTTTATGATTTTGTCCTATCACCTAAAGCCTTTTTTGCTCTGTGTATTTTCCCCTATCATCCATCTTTCAATTAAAGCAGTTTCCAAATACCTCAACCACAGAAACATGGCTCCTACTGCCAAAATGCATAAAGCTATCGAAGAAGGAAATCCATCTACAACATTGCTTGATTTAGGTCACCTTCCCCTTGTAGATTCCATGTTCAAATCTACTGATTGTGACTGTGAATTCAATTTCCACGAATTGCATTTATGGTTAAAGTAGAAATATGATGATAAAGAGGATCCCATTCATTTTTGGGAGACACTTTGGCCCTTGTACCCCTTTCCCAAGACTCATCACTTCCCTGATTTAATCACTTGGTGTCAATCCAGGTATGATCCTGTACAAAGAATAGTGATGAATCGAGATGGAAAAATCCTAATCACTTTTACTGCTCAGAGCATAAACCAAATGTTAATGATACCTCCATCTGACTCCCTCAGGCTTTTCTCACCAGCAACTCTCATGGACCTTTACGATAGACTCACTTTCCCACAAATATCCCTTATCTTTGAACTTTTTCTACCAAAAGATCCTGAATTACCCAAGAGAAAGCCACCTTATCCATCTTATATGTTCCCTGAATCCACTAGACATATTATCTCCTTGCTATCATACCTCCCAGGCTATGAAAATGATCAATTTATCGATGAATCCATCCTTGGATTCTTTTCCATTTTCAGCAAATAATATCAACCTACTTTCATGCATAATTATAGCCAATTTCTTACTGATAATATACATGAACAATTTATGAATTTTACCACTCAAGGAGTTTTTAGATATAGCTTACTCATAATCCATTTGATTTTGTTTCAGCAGGGAGATTCATTGCCCATTCAGCTTAACAGACAAGATGAGCAAGGAGTGAATCAATCAGTGATTCATTGGATAGAGTTAGTGAAAGCAGCATCGTCAAAGTTTAATTTCTCTCAGTTTATAGATTCTTTTGTACATCTAGTTCTTCAATTACTCAATAGCCAAGCAGAGACTAGAATTGGAGAAGAGATTAAGAAGACATTGCACTTATCAAAGAAGACCAAGACTAGTGACTGATACCTCTACCAAAACTACACCGAGATTAGGATATATGGCAGTGAGTTGGCTCCATACAAACTGCCTAAGTATGTGCCATTGAGGATATTCTCACTGGAATGCATCAGACAGATGATAAATATGGATGAAGTCCATTTTGTCTCAAGCAAGTAAAATTCATAGTTCAAACTCAAAGACAAAGTAGGGACATTCATTTGTAATATTAGGTCTGAATGTACAGAGGCGGACAAATTATTGAAGATTATGAATCTCCAACCAAGCTTCACCTGGTCTTATGATCCATTTGGGATCATTTCAGCCCTAAGAGTTCATTTGACGACAACACCTTACAACCATAATCTTGGGCCAGAATTGGAGAAGTTTATGAACCAGGAGCAGTGGTCTGAAGGAACTCTCATAGAAGCAAATGAATAGGTTATATCCACTCCATAGGTAAAGACTCCAGTCATTCAAGTTAAACACAAAAGAGCCAGAGAGGAAACTGAGTCAGCTATAGAATCAATGAAAGAGTAATATATACTACAAAAGAAATCGAATACACGATTTTCACTGTCAACAGGGAGCAAGCCACCAGAAATAATTGATCTTGGAGAATTGGAAGATGTTTCTTTAGAAGGGGCCACTAATCCCAAACCTCCTTCTACTTCTTCAACTCCTTCTTCAACTGAACCTATGGAGATTATTCAGTCAACTGAGACCAGCTCAATAGAAGATACTAATATCTTCTCAACATTTTTGGAAATCAAACAAAAGAATGAAAGTCTTAAATCACAAGTATACAATCAGTTTTGGAAACATACATCCACTTCTCAGCATAGACTTCTCTCTTCCTTTGACAGTGAAAGAGGAAGGATGCAAATGGCATTTTTGCAAGCTCAAATTCCATTTCCCAAATCCACAATAGATTACAAGAAGACTATATTTTCATTTGATGTAAACCAGATACATCCTATTGACCAAATGGATTTGCATAGTAAATCATGGGAAATGTTATTTTTCACAATGACTACAACTACCATGTCTCTTTCAAAGCTTAGAACTGCCTTGTCAAATGTGCAGTCATAGCTTAAGATTGAAAAATTGCCATCTATCTAAAGATAAAAAATTAAAATCTTTATAAGATATTATTATTAAGATTGGATATGATCCCCAAGACTATAAAGCAATTGAATAAATACTCAAGGAGAAGAATATAGAGATAGAAGCCTTGAAGAAACAGTTGAAACTTCCTTCAACCGAGGATCCACAAACCAAAGAGATGGCAGAAAATGAACAACAAAGGGAGGAGATGTTGAAGCTCATTATTTAGCAAAACATATAGATCAAGAAAATGGAAGAGAAAATAGAACAATTTCTCAAGGAGAAAGAAGCAACATAGCTCGTTGTGACCTCAGCGACAACAATTCCCATAACAGGTACAGATCTAAGCTCATCTCTTACTGACATTGCTTCATCTTCAGCAACAGTTGAAACAACAAGATTATCACAGGAGTTACAGGTACAAAAACATCAAAATGAAAAGCTTCTGCAAAACTTCCAAGCCCTGGAGTCACAGAAGGTAAAGAATGATATCTTGTATGTAGAATAAATGCAGAAATCACACAGGTTAGAACAAAGGGTCAAACAATTAGAGAGTAAGACTCTAATGGCAGACACTTTGGCCCAAGCCAAAGAAGACATCTGGTTAGATATCATCCACTCCATAACATAAGTATGGCCATCCATACAAACCATTTTTTAGCAGCAAGAATTGATTGCTAGATGCAGGAAAAAGATAGATAATAGAAAGGTAGCATTGGGCACAAAACCCAAGGAAGCAGCAGGGATGATCAAGGTACTAAAATATAAGACTAGGCAACAGTTAGAAGAGATAGATATTCCAGATAGGACAGCTACTATTTTGGAGATTAAGAAAGTCCTAATGAAGAAAAATCTATTAACTCAGTTGAAAACAAAGTGTGAAGCTTTGAACACTGCAGTCAGAAGGTTTCATTCTAAATTCAGTATGTTACATAAGAAAGGTTTACCAGAGTTAGTATCATCAAATAATCAACTAGTAAAATTAGAGGATTAATGTGAAATATTATATACTATTGCAACAGACAACAGTCAATTTGCAGGGATAAAAACACAGATTATTGGCAAAGAGTTTTTGGAAGCTTTGATCCCTGACCTCACAATTAAATATGAAGTTGGACATCTTTTTCTCACTAAACCCAATTTTGAAAGATATATCGAAGTTGATGAGATATTTAGAAGGATGGTAAATCTGGAGATACTGAGTGAGAAGAGGTGGGATCAATTGTGTGAAATAATTGATTAACTTTCCATTCCAACAAGACATCACAATAGAATTTGAAGGAACAGTCATCAACAACTTCCTACAAAATAGGGACACGCCATTCAACAATTTTCTTTTCCTATTTTCTTTCAGCCTATTTTGTAATTAGTTTAGGATATTTTGTTTACTATCTAAACTAGTATAAATAACTCCCTTCTACAAGTTATTAAATGGTGGTACCTTTCCATAAGAAATTTTGTAAAGAATTGATGTACAAGCTTTTTCTAGATCACTGATAATAAAGCAAAAGATTATGAATTTGGTATCATACCATTTCGTTTTCTTCTGTAAGTTTTTCATGTGTTTCATTCATTCTGTTAATTCTGCATATGCTGAAGTTTTACAGAGATATCAGGTGAGAAAAATGTGTTACAATTATTCATAAAATTCCTTCTGAAGTTATTATTATAAAGAGATTGAGATATTGGACTGTTTGTCTGAAAATCTCCCTCTAAATCATAAACCTTTTAGTATCTTATGTAATTTTAAGCATATTTTGTTTAACTTTTGAACATTGGTCAAAGGTTTTCCCACTCATGATGATTTATATTTCTATCTGAAGTTTAAACTAATCATATATTCTTACTATTCTTCTACACATTTTATCAACTTAAGTCACTGTGTGAAGTTAAATAGCAACCCTTTGGTTATTTATTAGTACTATCTAAAAAGGTTAAATACATCATTCTTATAAAAAATTTTATGTATTGGTCCTCCATAAAAACCAAAACCAAAACCCAAAAAAAATATCTTAGATGCTCTGGCATGAACAATTGACCATTATCATCTTAGAGGTACAACAGATATAAATTTTACCTCAAGTCGAATCTCAGGTAGAAATTTACGCCCCTTAGAAATTTATCTCATTAAAATATGACATGTCATCAAGAAAAAACCATGTAGCATCCTCATTTCCTTGCCTAGCCCACGTGGTGCCACGCCATCACCACATGGTGTCCACAATGCATCCACTCCACTACGTATAAGGTTGCTCAGCATATCATCGTGTAATGAAGTTTTACTAAGGGTCGACAACCAAATGTTGGTATTGGCCCATTGAAATTGAGCCCATTATCACTGATCCTATCGACACCAAGCCTATCATACATCCACTTAACTCTTCCAAGTCCCAAAAACATGATGGATGACATCCCAGTGGGTTCCTCCCAGTACACATCATCTCATAATCGAGGTCCTACCTTTGGATCAACTCATACAATGAAATGCTCCATTAATAAATCTCCTGATGCCAATTTCAAGCTAAACATTTGATATTAGTACCAATCAAAATAATTAATTTAATTAGTTATAATTAATTTAATTAGTTATAATTAATTCTTTGGATTAATAAAGTGATTTTTCGAGAAACACCTCCATTTCCTGATTTAATACTTTTTCCCAATAT
Organism: Pinus tabuliformis; assembly: GCA_031772625.1. Lineage (NCBI taxonomy): Eukaryota > Viridiplantae > Streptophyta > Pinopsida > Pinales > Pinaceae > Pinus > Pinus tabuliformis. The sequence continues at coordinate 459,784,296 of CM062810.1, forward strand.
CATGTCATACTAGTACCAACACATCATTTAGCTTCCTTGATATTGCATTTCTAGCTCTACCTTTGCCCTAGGTGATATTCATTGGTACCACTTCCCCTAGTACCATGTTCCCTGGGATCACCACCCCAGTACCATGCTCCTTGGGATCACTTCCTTGGTGTCATCCTCCCCTAGGTCAGTACTGCATCTCCCCGGGTTGACATTGTATCTCCCCAATACTATAATCCCTAAGATGGTACTACATCTCCTTGGGTAAACACTATATCTCCCTTGTACTACAATCTTGTTGAGGCCTCGAAAATCGTTGCCAGAACATTGGGGATAACCACCTGGTCCAGACCTTAAAACAACTCCTTTTCCATTTGGGATCATGACTCCAACTGGTTGAATTAGGTCCAGTTACCTTCTCCCAACTGCTATCATCTTTAAATATGTATTTTATTGCTAATAGCTAGGGCCATCAAATCAATTCTTCGAGTTGATTAGACAAGAAGAATGATCTTTAAGTTGTTTTTGTGGAACAACCAAACCAATCTAAAGTTTTTCCTCAAAAGAAGACTCCTAGGAATGTAGAATTAATCTAAATGAAAACTAATTCTAAAATGTAAGATCTATGATAACACATGAAATACTAAGTCTGTAATGCAATTAATCTAACCTATCTCGATTGAAGGAAAGGGTAACCGTTTTCTCAATCGAGAGCCAACTTAACTTAATGGGAAAAGAAGCTTTAAAGAATTAGAATTAAGATGGAGGAATTAGATCAAGGAGATAGCTCACAAGATTTGATTCCTCATTAGCATAAATACTAACAATTAAACACTTAGTAAATAGTTACATAAGTTCCTATTGAAAATATATCCAATTCCTTATTTATCATATGCATAACAACTATATCCAATTCCTTATTTATAATATGCATAAGAACTACAAATATTCATGATGAATTACTGAATTAGTTCAAATAAGACATCATGTATGCAAGCAAACAATTATTATCCTAAATCAGAAGATAGCTTGCCGATCTAAGATTATAACTATCTATTCCTATGCAAATTTCAGCTCTCATATTATATCTAAAATTAAGCTTATAGAATAGTCTGAGCAGAATTTTAAATGAATTAACACTCAAGATTCAACAATAATGCATGAATCCAATTATTAACTCATACATTCAAAATATAAATTGAAATACTGAAAGAAGAATTTATTTCAATTAAATAATGTAAACAATAGTTTTAAACATCATTAGCTGAAATGATTCTTTATTAATAAATGAAATCAAATTAATGATTCTCACAAAACAATAGTATTGCACAATCCTTTGGATTCTATAATTGATCTCTACTTGCATAAAATTTCTCCTCCTTTCAGTATTAGTGCATGATAAACAAAATCTTCTCCACCAACATATAAAATCCATGATTACAGTATTACAAGCTTCTCTCCCTTGATTCAGGACCTATCATTCTATTAAAAAGACTAAGAGGTACAATAGTGCAAGCCTCCAAGACTTTCTCTTTCGAATTCTGGGCATTTATTTCATACAACAAGTAATATTAAATAGGAGAAAACAACTCTATCTATTGTGCAAATCGTTGAGGGCATTTAAATAGATCCCTTTAATACGCTTAAAGAAAAACAGTTTTTTGGTAGCAATGTTTTGAATGTGATTTGTTGTCTTCATCAGCTTTGTTTGTTCCATCAGATTCTTTATATGTTTGTCCATCTGTTTAAATTGAACTGTCACTTATCAGCACAACAGTCCTCCTACTTTATGAACCTAAACATGGAAAACAAGAATCGATAAGCTGAAATAAATGTGACTGATAAGCAAGTTTTATTTGAAACAAATCATGTTTTGCAGGAAATTGGGATAAAAATGTAGAGCGTAATAAATCTGAACACAACCATCATGGAGAGGAATGTGAAGTGAGGTTTGTGACATGACAAGTGGACTTTATTGTTTTATCATAAATCACAATCACTTTTATAATGGGCGTAGAACTCAGAATAATCGCAATCACTTTTTAGGATGGGATTTGAATTATTGTCATATTTCAAGCAAGGAGAATCCCTATTGAAATAGACGAAAATCTGAAAAAGAAAAAATCGAAATCGGAATGGGCAGAGGAGGAATGGCTTAACTTCTGTGGCTTTTGCAATAGCCACGGGTGTGGGGATTTATGAAATGGAATTTATAATCCTCGTCGGGTCAGGGGTTGATCATATTTCACAATAACGGAGCAGTACAACACCAGCAGTCTTGAAATATTTTCAATTTGCAATCTATGGGATGACTTCATGGTGACATCACTATGATGCAGCATCTGACTTGGAGAGTTGGATTGTCCCTGATCACATATCGTAATCCCATTTGGTAGGAGTCTTTGGAACAGATGGCATGGCTAATAGAACTGCAATAATTGTGGACACGAGATTTATATGAATTTACATGTAATTCTTATCGGGTCTGGGGCCTATCATAAATTGCAATCGGTGGTGCGAAAGGATTGAGACTGTGATTCTTGCAATTACGCGGACACGGGGGATTTATGAGTTGGAGTGAATAATCCCTTCGGTTCCTGGTATCACAATCACAATCAACATGAGGAAGGACTTAAGGCTTTGAAACTCTTTGTGATAGTCACAGACACAGGATCTTTTAAAAATGATGTTAATAATCCCATCGGGTCCGATCTTATCACAATCGCAATAGGCAAGAGGCAAGACTCTTTGGTAACTGCGATAGCTCTGGATGCGGGAGATTTATGTAATGGATTTTATAATCCCATTGGGTTCGGGCTTAATCGCATATCCCAATTGGGATAAGAAAAGATTATGGACTTAAGCTTTTTGGAACCTTTTGTGATAGCCGCGGATGCAAGGAATTTAATGAAGTGAAGTTGATTTTCCCGTCGGGTCCGATATCATATCGCAATCGCAAATGGAATTAATGGAGGGGTCTTGCCTTAGAAATTTGTTTATTTGTGATGCGAGGGAGTCTTAGCCTTTAGAAACTTTGCGATGCGATATTTGGATGAGTCGGAGTTTATGAAGAATTTAAGCTTTGGGAATTAAAACTTCGATTATTTTGTTTTTTAATTAAATAACCCATAATGTTTAATACTTAAGGTTTTTTGAAGCCTAACTATAGTTTTGGTCTTGGGGGCTATTAAAATTTGTTTTTTTTTTGGAAAATCAAGGTTTAATACTTGGGTTTTAATTAAAAAGCGTAAGTATTAAACTTTGGTTATAGTTCTTTATTAACAACTTTTATGTTGATTTTATCAAATTAAAGGGTCTCTATTTTAATATAATAAATTTCATAGGAAATTTATAATATTATTAAATGGGGGTTGTTGAACAGTACAACAATTGGCGATTCACTGGAAGAACCAGTTATCTATGATAAATGAAAATTTTCAAAAATTCAATAAAAATGATTTAAGAAGTGAAAACTACTTTTCGAAACATTTAGATAAATAAAATTACTCTGAATATAAAACTCATTAAATTGCAATTTCTTTTAAAAACCTTTTGTGAATGAAAAACCCCTATTTACTTGTATCAGTCATTATTTGGTTGTGAAAATAAAGTAGAGGACCTTTTACGACTTAGCTTATAATGTACTCGTTCGTCACAGGTATAGCCACTGCTGCCAACAAGCATTCATAGCCCCGACAGGGGTACCTTTTAACCAACAAAAATCTAGTATCCCATCCATTTAATAGTGCAATAATTAGAGGTAAATTTTATTTTTCTTTTCTTTTCTTTTTTGATGCTAAAAATCCATTGTCCTGGTTTGGTGGCTAGATAATGACAATGCCATTCACTAGTAACAATCAAACTGAAAAAGTTGGCTCATGATGAGACCCCTTGTCTTACAATTAAAAATCGTAAGCCATTACCCCGATTTGGTGTTCAATGTGGTACTGTCAGTTTAATTGGTTCCCTATGAACATGGTAAGCAGGCTTGTGATGAGACGTCTTATCTTTTTAGATTTTTTATATTTTAGAATTACACTCTAAAATTTTCCTTTTTAATGGATGGGGAGGATCATTGACTCCTTAAGAGTTTTGGATGAAAAACCGATTTTGAAAGTATTTTAATCATAAGACGGATTTTATTTTTTAAGGATAACCTTTTTTGACTGAAAGTAGAGTAAAAGGATATAATATTTGAGGTTTTTAAAATATTTTACAACTTAATGGAAAAAAAATTCAGACTTAATAATTCTTATCTAATTTTCAATTTTCATAACCACTTCCTGAAAAATTCCTACTTTGAAATTGAAAAATCAAAAAATGGTTTTCAAGGGATGTTGATGAACAGCCAAGAGTATGTCATTTAACAATATTATTTAAAAGAAAAAATAAATGTGATATGAAGTATGATGATAAAATCACTCCAAACCAAATCTAAAAGGAAAACCTTACAAAATTTTTTATGCAAATTTCTTAACAAAAGAGGAAAAAGATAATGAAAAAAGCATTCCTTCTTATGTTGAAATCCAGATAAATCGAATTTACAAAGTTAAAAGCATTTAGTAATAATTCTGTTTGAATGAGGAAATTTGCTATTTATTTATATTTTTTAAAAGCAGAACTTTGAAAAAAACGTGTTTTAACCCTTTTCTAATCAGAGTAATGCTTTTGAAGAAAAATATTAAGGTTTATAGCTTCCCCATTTTGGTTGATTCGATGAAAAGCGTTACTGCTTCTTTGATCTCGCAATTTGATCTGGTGAAGGTGTGAAAATGCTTGTGAAGAGTTGCAAAAGAGAGTTATATATCAATAGAAAATAAGAAAACAAAACTAATCTAAAAGTAAATAAATGAATGAAAGTGAGTATAAGGGACTTACCATTGAAGAATTTCATTTAATCTTACTGGAAAGATATGACTTTCTCTAATGCAAGCCAATTAACTCAAAATCATTATTTATTAAATCTTATCTAAACTAATCTACTCCTAATTCTAACTTAATGAAGGAAACATGACTATGTATAATCATACTTCCAATGTAACCATTCTCTCGTTTTATCACTTACCTGTATGTACAAGTCAAACATTAGTAAAAGTATGATAAGAATAATCAAAATAAAACAAAAATTATTATTTACATCTAATTTTAAATTATGTACAAAAATGAATTTATTTAAAACTAACCTGTTATTAAACCATCTCTTTTGGAAATCATTCTATAAGAAAAAATCTATCGGATCATCAAAGAAAGTGTTAGAGCCTAGATTGGCCTCAGGATGAAGGAAGGAAATCCTAGGATAACCAAAAACCAAGCTTAACCTGGTAGCTAGCCCTACCAGGTTGGGAGAGGGCTCTCTCCTTTATGAATCTTAGTCAAAATGATTGGATCAAATGGGATTTTAGGCTAGGTATAGTAGCTCAGAGTATTTTGATTGATTTTGTTGGTTTTGTGCTGGATCAGATGGAGCTAGGCAATTTGGGTTTGGGAAATTAGGTCAGGATGCAGAGTGTTCTATGGGGTAAGGTAGGTCTAGGTTTTGGCACTTAAAATCTAATGAGGTGGGATGTCTAAGACTAGTGAAGAGTTGAGGAGGTCATGTGAAGATCATGTATCCATCTCAAACAACAGAAAACATAAAATATTGAATGGTTTCCCAAGGTAGAGCATTGTAAACAATGAATTCTACCTATCTATCTTGATATCATTTAGTTAGAAGCAGTGAAATAGATTGTGGCATACATAAAACATGTGAAAAACTGATAACGGAAGAAGAAACTATGCAAAAGCACCATACCACAAGTATCCCATAAAAATAGTTGCAACTCCTTTTAATTTCCTTGCCAAACTGCTTACAATGATGTATAATATTGTTCAGAGCATCCAAGTGAATCCAACCCTTGCCAATGACAAAGAAAATACATAATATAGACATCAAAACCACTCATCCTGACCATCAGGGGTCGAATCCATGAGAAAAGGGGTTGTTACAACCATTTCCAAACATGGACCAGGAATATAGACAATCAAACTACTTGCCTCTATAAGCATGGAAACTGATTCATTAGCCTCAAAACCACCTCTAACTAATGAATCTACCTTCTAAGACTATTTTACCATTACATTTACATGCCATGTCATTAATGACATCAGTGAAGTCATCCATGAGGAGAGAGAAAGTGAATTCATAGTAAAAATAGGCGAAATTTTGATTTTCTAGGCAAATTGGTGAAAAGCGTAGCGCCGCTTTCCACCTCCTTTTGGAGGCCTTCCCCTTAACCAAATTGTGCCCAATATATCTCATTTGAAAGGTCTTCAAGTCTAGTTTTTGGAAAGACTTGAATTTTTGAATTTGGAGGTCATTTGTCACCTCAAAGCTTGAATCTCCTAAAACTTCTTCTGTGTGTCCAACATGAGGCAGAAAGGTCATTTTTTGGTAGTTTTTGGACCTTTTGGTGACCCAGATTTGCTTCAAAACTTCTAAAAATTTCCAGGGTGCATGTTCTCATCCTCCTGAATCCAAATATGTAGATCCTTTGTCCATCTAATGCTCCAGGAAAAAGAGCAGCGCCGGTGGCGTTGCGCTTCTGGGTCAGTTTTCTGTGTTGAAAATTTCAAAATTTGAAAAATGCAAAAAATCTCCAAAACTTGCCCAAATTTGGCATGGGACACCACCATCATCTACTTTTATGGGCTAGATAGGCTTCAACTAATATTTCCAACCTATCTTGCTCTTTCTTGCCCTCTAAGGCTCTCCTGAACCTAGCTTTTAGCTTCCTAATCCTCATATTGCAGATTTTGTTGTGGGTCATGTAATGGTAGGTCATGTGGCGGAGAATCTTCTTATCCCTGTTGGCCTTCTCAATCAGCCCTTCAAGATGTTTGTTGACCCTCTCAAGCCATGTTTCCCTATCATTCTCAATATCCTGCTCAATAGGAGTCAATGGGACATGAGCCTCTTTGGCCATTTGCATGTTTCCTTTGATCATTTGTAGCTACATGAGGACTTGCTTGTCACTCAATTGTTCGCTTTCCTGCTCTAAATATTTGATGATGAACTTTGCTCTCTCCAAATTATTTTTCAAAGCTTGTATTTGAGCTTCCCTCTCTTGAATGATGATGTCCTTGACAATTTCTTCATCTTGATCTTACAAGTCAATGATGTCAACTCCATGATGAGTAAAGTGTTGTTGTGGCTCCTCATGCTCAATGAGATCAAAATCTCTTTCCTCCTCATCACCAAGATCTTCCTCTTACACTTTTTCCTTACCTTTGCTCAACTACTCAACCTGTACCTATTTTGTCGATGATGAAGACAAAGCCCCTTCCACACCTTGTGGAGCAAACATTTGCCTGTGGACTGATGACGAAGGCAAGGCCCCTTCCACACCTTATGGAGCAAGCACTTGCCTAGCAGCTGCAAAAAGTCTCCTTGTGCCTCTCTGATATGTTAAATACACTGGCACCTCAGCAGTCGTGGTTTCCTTGGCCTCTTCCCTTATTTCTCCATGGCTAGAAGGTCCACCTTCCTCTTGATGCACTGGTGAAGGGATCTGTGGACCTTTGAACATCTCATGAGCAATGAAAGTCTCCCATGGAATGTTAAGAAGGCTAAGCTAGTGTAGAACAATGATTTGAATAAAAAAGTAATGGTATATGTTGTTCAACTGTTGGGGGTATGATTTCCTCTGTACAATATGTGCCATTTTCTTAATGTTTCTAAACATGAAGTAAGGGAGATTCAATATCTTTACTTTAGTGAAATGCATGAGGAGTCTAATATGATAGGCATACAACTGGGAGAACCTACCTTCATAAGTGAAGTACTTGATAATAATCTTCATCAAAGGAACATACATGTTTTCCAAAAACTTAAAGGGGAATAACCTCTTCACTTGATTTCTGTATTTAGCCTTCATATAAGGCTCATAGTAACTGTCATCAAGGTCCTGAATTTTGCACCATTTCTCGCCAACATTAGGGATTCTAGTGGCCTCTGAAATGACAACTAATGATATTGTGAAGGTTACTCCGGCAAGTGTCACCTCATTGTTATGCAAATGAGTCACAAAAAGTCTGGCCAACTCGTGGTGAAACTGAACTCTCTCCACCATCTCACAAAATTCAAAACATGCTTGATGCCTGAAACAAGAAACTGCAAGTGGGCAGGCCTGTAATTCCCTCAAGCTAGTGGGCTCCTCTCTGATGATTTTTCCTCCTTTATGGGCTTTCTCTATTGTCTATGTCTCTCCATGGAGCTGTCACTAAGTGTCTCTTCTTCATACTCATAATCACTGTCTCTTTCCATTGTTTTCCTTTGGATGTGAACAATATGGTTATATATGGATAGTTGTGGATAATTGATGTGGAGGAATGGAATGGGCAGAGTGTATGGATGAGGGAGGGAAAATGTGTGTGTGAATAGGGTTTAGGGAGAATGTATGGGGGAGTGGGGTTTAGGGAGAGTGTGAGTGGAGTTTAGGGAAAAATAAAAAGAATGGATAGAGTAAGAAAACAATAGTAGAGTGAGGATTTCAATTCATGAGACAGTTTGTAGAAAAACTAGGGTTTTTCCCTAGAAACTAGGGTTTAGATTTTGGGAGTGAAAAATCACAAAAACTTGATGTAAAAACCCTAAACCACAAGAGATTTTGATGTACTTACTTGAAAAAGAGGTAAACTTGGCAAATTTGAGGTGGAATTGGCGTTTTGAGGTGATTTGGGGCTTTGATGAACAAATCGCAGCACCACCTACAGGAGTGTAGCGCTGACCTAAAAGAACAACGGCTGTGTATTTTTACACTATGAAAATTGGCTAGAAGTGCAGCTCCTGGCTGAAAGTGCAGTGCCACTTCTTAGAAGCGCAACATTGCTCCAAAACTCCAAAAACGCAACACTTTTGCTCTGTTTGCTCAATAACACTTGAAAATCAACCTTTGCTCTCTTCTTGACTCTTTAATCTTCAATAATGACACAGTGGGATGAAAAATAGGAAAATGAGTTTATATAGTTTCACCTTTTGATTTTTTGTTTGTGAAAATTCACTTTTATAATGTCTATTTGTCTTTTACAATGCTCTGTTTTTTCATGCTTGTTTCTTTTGCTTGGCAAGTGAACTGATGCTCAAAATCACTTGATTTTTGTAGTGGCGGATGCTTGGCAACATCACAAGCTTAGGAGGAGCTTGGGAACAAATATTACATATAGAAACAATAAAATTACATCATGAAGAAAGATAAAAAACAATAATACTCTGTTTTCACCTCAAAACAAGTTTTGAGGTGAGAACTACATTCAACTTCTTAACTGATAAATTATGATTTTAACAATGATTATTAGTTTCCTCATATCCTTGCTGTATGAAATAACTGGCTTTGACCATGATAAAACCCTAAAACCTAAAGACACCAAACCCTAAGACCTAATAAGATAAACTGCAAAGTAAATCATGAACTGGGACTGAAATATGAAAGAGGATCAACAAGTACAAAGTATGAGGAGAAAATCTAGATGTAAACTCTACCATCAATGAATCCATGACCTAATGGAATGACTCTGCAGTATGGGACTCCTACCATGACATGCAAAAGAGCAAATCTTGATCATTGATGGTAGTGTGAAGACACTGACAGTGACAGAAAGGATAATTAATATTTGTTAGAGAATGAAAATTTTCCAAAGGAGATAATGGAAAAGCATGTTGTGAAGGAAGAACACTCTCAAGATTTAAATTTCACTGATGATAAAATGATTGGAATGATTTTTTGAATGTTAAATTAAATTGGAAACGAAATAATTTTTTATATTCAGGATTATGAGAAACAAATTCATTGTTTTCACTTAATAAATCTCGATGATATTCAAGATTGAGAGATTTAACATGCTTATAAAAATAAAATAAAATAAAATAAAAGGATGGAAAAACAATTAAATTGTTATGAAAGCTAAAATCACAAAATAATTTTACAATGCAATTCTAGAACCTACCATGGATTTTAGTCAATGAATTGCCAATAAAGGACATCCCTTGAAAAATTAAAAAATGTGAATTTCTAAAAGGGAATTAGAATGAAATACATTAGAAACTCACATGGTTAACTCATCAAAATTCTTAAAACTAAGTTTGTTTTCAGGAGACAAAATTAAAGCATGAGAATCTTCACGAAATAAATCAATTGTCAAAATGGGTGCAGTTTGTACAAGATGAGATTCTTTGTCATCTTCATCATGATAAGAGTCATAAATTACCTTCTTCTTATGAAAATCAAATCATTGATCTAAAATAACAGAATCAGAAAATACAAAAGAAGAAGATTTTGCAATTAAAGGATTATCATTCAAATCATTGCTAGATGTAGAATTTGTAGAACAAAAACTAGGAAAATTATCAACTGAAAGATTAGCGTGATCATCATTAACTATACTCTGATTTGAAAAGACATCAGGATAAAGAAAGTAATGCATTCCAAAGTATAATGAAAACTGCAATGAAGAATTTATAGAACTTGCCGTATCATAATCTAGGTTTAAGGAAATTGTTTCAATTGCAGTTACATGTTCTGAATTTTCTAAAGTTGCCTTCAAAGAAGATAAACTTATGTGTTCATTTTTCAATTCTTGTAGATTGGATTTTATTGGGCCTATTGATTGATCACATGTGTTATTAAACTTTTTTTCAATTTCATCTTCAAAAAGAAAATGAGAATTGAAATTTTCTAAAGAATAATGTTGTGATTCAATTACAGTTTCAGGTTTGGGCTCCATAAAACCATTTTGTGATTCAAGACTAGTTAATGAATTAGATGTGTCTTGTTCTTTATTAATTGATTCATTATTTCTAGTATGGGAAGAAACAAGAGAAGTGAAACATTCAATTAAATCTTCAGTTGAAGGAAAATCATCTAAATGAAATCTATAACTAAATGACCAAAATATATTATAAAAGTCATCTAAAGATTCATTATCATACATGTAAATATTATCTAATTCTAAACACAAACTATTGTAACTGTAATTTTGATGCGCTTTGAGAAATACCTGGAAAAAATGTTTCCATGAATGAATCTACTTCTCGGGAAGCACCAAGAATCATTTGCGGATCCGTCCTCTGAATGTGAGAGAAAAGCCTCTAGATCTCATTATAAACGATTATATTAAAATATTTACATCTATTAACAAAATCAAAAAAATGATTTAATGCAGAAATATTAGTCTCATTGTCGAACTTTAAATTTGACAAGGACTCAATCTGCTTCTTGGGCATGCCTCGTGTAAGTAGTTGAACTGAACGCATGACCAAGTGTAGGAATGCATATGGGATCCATGATTAGTTAAAAATTATACAAAAACAAAATTAAACAAAAACTAATTCAAGGCCCTCCTTCTAGCACCAAAAGTGTTGAGGCCTCGAAAATCTTTGCCACAACATTGGGGATAATGACCCGGTCTGGACCTTTAAACAAATCCTTTTCCATTTGGGATAGTGACTCTAACTTGTTCAATTAGGTCTAGTTACCTTCTCCCAACTATTATCATCTTTAAATATGTCTTTGACTGCAAATAGATAGGGCCATCAAATCAATTCTTCGAGTTGATCAGGCAAGAAGAATGATATTTGAGTTGTTTTTGTGGAACAACCAAACTGTTATCTCAAAATCAAGCCCTGGAAGGCTGCAAGCCAGGAAGACTTCAAGTAACTGTTTCAAACCAATCTTTTGACTAAGGCTTAGCCTCCTTAGCCTGAGAGGGCTCTCTCAAAGGGTTATTGATTTTGGTTAAGAATAAGATGGCTAACTCTTGTGACATAACAGTGACAAATATAAAGGCTGGACAAACATTTCATAAGTTTCCATTGGGCCTATGGAGTCAATCACACTTCAGTAAACAATGGTACTGCCTTTACATAGAAGTCAGGGCACTTAGCATTTGAATATTCAGAACACAACACATATGGAACCACAGCTCATAAATGCACACAGGAAATCAGAGCACAATCAGTGAATTCTGAGTGATTGTACACCTATGCAACTGTAAAAGACATTAAGGAAAAGATAAAATCATACATTCTGAACATAGAAATCCTTCATGAATCCTGAGAAGAAAAGCAGCCAAATTATATTACTGAACTCTGTCTTTACATAAGCCAAACAGTACTCTGTTATAAAATTTCCAACCCCTATTACCTTTCTATTACAGCTATATATAGAACTCTTATTCTAACTAATTCGAGCTTCCTCCTCCAGCATGAGGGGAGTCGATAACTACCTCTACTGACACCTATCAGCTATTGAACTAACTAATAAATACAACTAAAGTGCTAACTGGAGTTTTTAAAGAGTTCTAAATTAACTATGACTCTAAATCTATTTTCCATGCATACGACTTCTCCTTGTTCTTTGACACCTGGTCCTCTTTCGATTTGGCTGAGCTGGATATTTAATACTCCATATTGACCTTGAACGCTGAATCTTCTAACTGCTCAGAAGTATTAGGAGATTTTCCTTGTTTCTCGGCTTCAGTTCTTCTAAAAAATGCTCGAATGTACAGAAGCATGTCTTCTAGCTTTTAATAACCCAAAACATGGAACACTGCCACGTTCTTGATGTGCTGTGAGCTTCATCGATGGACATGTGTGCAGGCAAAAATTCCTTGTATTCACATCATTTGATACCTCTTGAATGGTGATAAAGGGACTTTATGACAAAAATCCAAAATTGGATTTGAATATTCAAACCTTTAAAGCATCCACCTGTCTTGATCTGATTGACTATTGTTGCTCCAGCTGATGTCTTGCATACCCTTTGGCGTTTCCCTTTCAAATTCCCGCTCATAATACAAAACTTCCTGTTCTGTGTTAAAATCATCACTTACAGCAGTTTCGTAGCGCGCTACGAAACTGCTGAATTATTTGAAACAGCTCGCCTTTGACCCTGAATTTTTATCACCCAAATATCTGATTGCCAAAAACTCCCTTCGACTTTTCATATGTATAACAGGGATTTACATTTATTCAAAACAATAAGACTAAGCAAATTTGACAAAATTTGGAACAAAACCTCTCTTGAAGAGAAAATTCATTTAGCAGGTAACTGGCCCAGCTGTACCTTCAGGTCTTCAATCTTCTTCTTCAGAGCTTTATTCTCAGCTCTTAATTGCATATTTATTTTTCTAATGAACTGGGCCTCTTTGATGGCTGGTACTGTCCATGTGTGAAATTGTGCATGGCCATCAACTACTGAATTCAACTGGTTTTGAAAGGTTTCAGTCCCTTTCCACAGAGCTTTACGATAATTTGTATACACATCTGCATGTTTTCTAACTGCTTGCTTCAATTTGGAAATCTCATATTTAGCTGCTTCTAATTGGCTCTTTATGACTGCTATATTATCTCCTTGAGATGTGATGACTGTTCTGCTTGTATCACTTTGCCTAACTTTCCCGGTTTCCTCTGTTTTTGACAACGCTTCTTTTACTTGCTTCCTTGTAATAGGTCTTCTGGGTTTAAAAATAAATTCTTCACCTGGCTCATCGAATTTAAGCCTTTTTGAGGCTTTAGACTTCTTGGCACCTTCTGGTGATGACTGTGTTAAATCAATATGGACTGGTTCAGATTGCTCGAATTCAATGGCCTGTAATAGATCTTTCAAGCTTGCCTTAGACACTGGGCTCTCTTCAACAGCTATGGCCTTACCTTTTTCCTTATTTATTTGGCTTCTTGTCCTTACCCTTGAGACTGCTTCAGATCTGCTTGTTTTAGGTGCAGTCTTCTTATCCTGAGTTTTTTCCTTTGTTGATTGCTGAGGTTGTTCTTGAATGATCAGTGGCTTCACTGGTTTCCTTTGTTGTGACTTGATTTGCTTTTTAGCTCTTGCTTCTTTTTGGAGCTCAGCTATTGTGAATTCTTTGGCTGGTTGTGGAGTAAGGCCAGTCTTGTTTTGGAATCCAGCCATGAAAATAAAAGAATTCCAGTCTCTGCCTATCTTTTGGAGGCCATCCAAAACTAGCAACTTGATTAAACCATGATGAAACAAAGAGGTTTCACAGTCCTCTTTCCTTAACTGCACCTTGTCACACATCTTACTCAAACTACGAAATAAATAAAAAGGAATGTCTATGGAGACTTTCCCAGTGAAATGAAAAAGCAGTTTGAAATGATAAGAATAAACCTTATTGTACCTTCCTTCACAGGTCAAATATTTTTGTATGCAGGTAAGAAGAAGAGCGTAATGTACCTTGACATAATTTCTGGGCACTGCTTTTGTTAAGTCTTCGTTTACATATGCCTCCTTTAAAAACTCTTTACAAGGGTTCATATCAAACTTAAAATTTTTAAACCATTCTTCCCGTCCTCTTGGGATCTCTGTCACAGCAGCTATGGCTTCTGGAGAAACTTGGACTTCTAGCATAGCTATCTTTGAATTTAAACCAGTGAAGTTTAGCGCAAATTCTTTAGTTACCTGCGCATGTCCTCCTTGTAGCTTTTTGCAAAAGTTCCAGCACCCAACATCTTTGAACGCTTTTTTCACACCTTCATCCCTCAAAGCTATGTCCAGGCCCTCAGGTTCAGTCCTCTGGCATTTACCGGATCTGTGTTCTTTCCTCTCCATTTTTCCCTTTGAGATCTTCACACACAAAGTCTAACAGCTCTGGATGAAATGGTGATTCAGCTCTTTTTTTTTTAAAATCAGCCTCGCTTGAAATCAGCCTCGCTTGAAATTCAAATTGTTTCATTGAAACACTTCAATACATAATCACAGGCAGATTTGTCGCTTATGAAACACTTACGACCATCATTAAGTTCTATGCACGGCAAAATCTCTTGGGAATGATATTTCTGTGCATATTAACAGATCTATTGGTGGGGTAGTGGCAAATGAGCGTTCAAACGTGAAACGAAGGGTACATAAACTGACATGAGTGAACACAACTGGTGACTCACCTATCGTACTTGACATTTCGGGAAAGATTCGCTGCGAAATGCACGAATCCATGATTTCGTAGCGCTGTTAGTTTTAAATTATAATGATGCGCTGCGAAACGGCCTAATCATGACGCGTTGCGAAATTGCTTAACCATAATTGCGCTGCGAAACTGGCAAATGGGATGACGCTGCGAAATCACTAAAAGACACGGTGACTTGGATGTGACAATACATGGCTATGGAACAATGATGGGTGGAGGAGAACCAATAGGAGTTGAGTATGGTTTGAGTTTAAAACTTTAAAACTCCAAATCCTAAGTGAGGAAAAATAAAATGAAATCAACTTAACACGGACCTTTGTCATCGAACTAAGACAAAGGATTATATGCATCAAATTTTTAGTTCTAAGTGATAACACAAACCAATCTAAGGTTTTGCCTCAAAAGAGGACTTCTAGGAATGTAGAATTAATCTAAAGGAAAACTAATTCTAAAATGTAAGATCTATGATAACACATGCAAGACTAAGTCTACAATGCAATTAATCTAACCTATCTCAATTGAAGGAAAGAGTGACCCTTTTCTCAATCAAGAGCCAACTTAACTTAATGGGAAAAGAAGCTTTAAAGAATTAGAATTAAGATGGAGGAATTAGATCAAGGAGATAGCTCACAAGTTCTGATTCCTCATTAGCATAAATACTAACAATTAAACACTTAGTAAATAGTTACATAATTTCCTATTGAAAATATATCCAATTCCTTATTTATCATATGCATAAGAACTACAAAGATTCATGATAAATTACTGAATTAGTTCAAATAAGGCATCATATATGCAAGCAAACAATTGTTATCCTAAATCAGAAGATAGCTTGCCGATCTAAGATTATAACTATTTATTCCTATGCAAATTTCAGCTCTCATATTTTATCTAAAATTAAACTTGTAGAATAGTTTGAGCAGACTTTTAAATGAATTAACACTCAAGATTCAACAATAGTGCATGAATCCAATTATTAACTCATACATTCAAAATATAAATTGAAAGACTGAAATAAGAATTTATTTCAGTTAAATCCTGTAAACAATAGTGTTAAACATCATTAACTGAAATGATCCTTTATTAATAAATGAAATCAAATTAGAGATTCTCATAGAACGATATTAGTGCATAATCCTTTGGAGCCTGTAATCGATATCTGCTTACAGAAAATGTCTCCTCCTTTCAGTAGTAGTGCTTGATAAACAAGAGCTTGTCCACCAACAAAAATAATCCAAAGTTATAGTATTACAATCTTCTCTCCCTTGATTCGGGACCTATCATTCTATTAAAAAGACTAAGAGGTGCAATAGTGAAAGTCTCCAAGACTTTCTCTTTCGAATTTTGGGCCTTTATTTCATACAACAAGTAAGCTTAAATAGTAGAAAACAATTCTATCTATTTTGTAGAGCATAAAGGGCATTTAAACAGATCCCTTCAATATGCTTAAAGAAAAATAGTTTTTTGGTACCAATGTTTTGAATGTGATTTGTCGTCTTCATCAGCTTTGTATGTTCCATTGGATTCTCTAGATGTTTTTCCGTCTGTTTAAACTAAATTTCTTCTTATCGGCACAGTTTTCCTCCTATGTCATGAACCTGAACATGGAAAATAGGAATCCATAAGCTGAAAATAAATGTGATTGATAAGCGAGTTTTATTTGAAACAAATCATGTTTTGCAGGAAATCAAGATAAAACGTAAAGCGTAATAAATCTAAACACAACCCTCATGAGAGGAATGTAAAGTGAGATCTGTGACACGACAAGTGGACTTTACGGTTTTATTGCAAATCATAATCACTTTTAGACTGGGGGTAGAACTCAAAATAATCGCAATTGCTTTTTAGGTCGAGAGTTGAATTATCGTCATATTTCAAGCAAGGAGAATCCCTATTCAAATAAACGAAAATCTGAATAACACCAAATCACAATCAAAATGGGAAGAGAAGGAATGGCTTAAGTTTTGTGGCTTTTTCGAAAGTCATAAACGCGGGGAATTATGAAATGGAATTTATAATCCTCGTCAGGTCCAGGGTTGATCACATTTCGCAATAATGGAGCGGTATAACACCAACAGTCTTGAAATATTTGTGATTTGTGATCTGCGGGATGATGTAAGGGATGGCACCACTATGACGTGGCATTTGACATGGAGAATGACATCACAGATGATGATAGGGATGACTTGGTAGATGGCTTGGGCATGATTGCATATTGCAATCGCATTTGGTAGGAGTCTTTGGAACATGCGACATGGCTAATAGAAATGTGATAGCCGTGGACACAAGATTTTTATGAATTGACATGTAATTCTTATCGGGTCTAGGGATTATCAAAAATCGCGATCAATGGTGTGGAAGGATTGAGACTATGATTCTTGCGATTGCGCGGATGTGGGGGATTTATGAGTTGGAGTGAATAATCCCTTCGGTTCCTAGTATTGCAATCGCAATCAACATGAGGAAGTACTTAAGCCTTTTAAACTCTTTGCGATAGTCACGAACACGGGGTCTTTTATAAATGATGGTAATAATCCCATCGATTTTGATCTAATTGCAATCACAATAGGTAGGAGGCAGGACTCTTTGGTAATTACGATAGATTTGGATGAGGGGGATTTATGGAATGGATTTAGGGTCTGGTGTTAATCACATATCGCAATTGGGATAAGGCAAGAGTATGGACTTAATATTTTTGGAACCTTTTGCGATAGCCACGAACGCGAGGAATTTAATGAAGTGAAGTTTATTTTCCCGTTGGGTTTGATATCATATCACAATCGCAAATGGAATTAGCGGAGTGGTCTTACCTTAGAAATTTGTTTATTTATGATGCGGGGGAATCTTAGTCTTTAGAAAGTTTGTGATGCGAGATTTGGATGAGTCAGAGTTTATGAAGAATTTAAGCTTTGCAAATTAAAACTCTGATTATTTTGTTTTTTTTAATTAAATTACCCATAATGTTTAATACTTAAGGTTTTTGAAGCCTAAGTATAGTTTTGGTCTTGGGGGCTATTAAAATTTGTTTTTTTTTGGATAATCAAGGTTTAGTACTTGGGTTTTAATTAAAAATCCTAAGTATTAAACTTTGGTTATAGTTCTTTATTAACAATTTTTATGTTGATTTTATAAAATTAAAGGGTCTCTATTTTAATATAATAAATTTCATAGGAAATTTATAATATTATTAAAATGGGGGTTGTTCAGCAGTACAACAAATCCCTAGGTTGGTATATCTAAACATTAATTAAGAAATGATTAAACATTTATTAAACATTATTAAATGTTGGTTAAGGGCCTTAATTAAAATGATTATTAAATTAATCCATGTGTGCCATTGAACAAATTTTACGAAGAAAACATGGTATTTCAAGACATTGTTCATTTCATCAGTTCAACACACTTTTTAAAAAACTACCTTTTTGTCTTGTGATCTAATCAAACTTGTTCAAATAGTTATCAACATCAATTCACCATGCACGAACACATAGGTTCTTATAGTTAAACAAGAAGAGTTGTTGTTTTATCTTTCATACATTGCTAATCCTCTAAACAAACTAATTTAATATGTATAAAATTTATTGTTTCAAGTAAGAGAGCATAAGCACATATCAATCATGAACATAACATTGAACAACATATTTCAAACATTCATGGACATACCATAACTCATACCAATCGTAAGTAAAGAATTGAACATTACAGTTCATGATTCAAATATATAAATGTAATATACTTATCTATATGTCTCAAACTAGTTGGAAACTGAAGGAGGGACTTCAACTCTCCACCCAACCATAGACTAACTACACTACAACTTTCTTGTAGTTGTCACCTTCGAGCCAGATCCAATGTTTGGTGAGATTCTTGCTCAAGGATTTCACACCAAAGTATTGGTTAAACACTCAGAGTATAGAGCCAATATCAACATGGTTTATTAATTTCCCTCTAATAGAAAACACCAAGTTGGTTTATCAGTTGTACCTACAACAAGAGCCAAGGTGGTTTATCAGTTGTTTCTTAGTAGAAAGCACAAAAATAACTCATTGCATCCTCTAATTTCATTCATAGGGATTCACCCAAGGTTCAGATGGGGTATTTCCTAGTATCAAGAGTTGGAATCCACTTTCCAAGTGGTTTATAAGTTGTCTTTTCATAGTAAACACCATAGGGGTCTAATGCCCATTGTCTAGGTGGTTTATTAGCTACTCAACAAGCACCATAACGACCCAAAATACCTTGTCCATGTGTTTTATCAGCTATACAGTAAACATTATAGTGATTTAGTCATCCACTGAGCCTCCCAATGTCCTCACATAATTCCCAAGGATTTCACCCAAATTCACAAGGGTCTAGCTCTTGCACGTGGATCTACAAACTAGCTCAAATGCCACTCTACCTTTTGTTTCCAATCTCCAACCATGTCCACACACTCTAGTGCTCAACAGCTCACTTAGTAGACCATTCTATTGGACGAATGAAATTTAGTGCTCCCCGTTTGTTTCATGACATGTGCCTAATGAACTCTCAAGGATCCATTAACTTTGGTGATGCATCCATTTACTAGCACATATAGGTTTTTATGTAACAAAAAATTTGATTCCAACAAGTGGTATCATAGCCAAAGATCTTCAATTCAAAACACACATGGTCACACTAGGGGGGTAGATTGTTGGATGAATGAAGGTTAGCGATCCCCGCGTGTTTCACGATATGTGCCTAACAACCTCTCAAGGATCCATTAACTCTAACGATGTGTCCATTTACTAACACCTACAGGTTTTTTATAACAACAATCATGATTTCAACATATTCCACCAATAATGTCAACACTAAAACTATCCAAAACCCCAAAGAGGAAATGATAAAATCAACTTTTCTGAGATAGTTCACCAACCAACCAAAGATCCTCTTCTCTTCAACTGTAACTTACTAATTTTGTTCCTAGCGTCCTTACCATGTTTTCCTCCTTGATGTGTGAGGGACATAGACATCGTCCTATACCCCACTTCCCCAATCACATCTCATAACTCGATTGTTAGCAAGTACCTCTCCTCATTCATATATCATAAATCAATTGTTAGGAAGTGGCTTGATCACGTCTACAAGTGATTAAATTCATAAATTAATTTTAGGCTAGGTTTTTTGGTTTCTTGGGAAGGAAAGAAAGATCCCTCAGACATTGGGATTTCAAAGTTCGTCTCCTCCTTCAATCAATAATGAAATTTAAATGTTCTAAATACACATTGTATTAGCTATTCATGGATTATACACCCACATTGGCATTATAGTCACATTACAAAAGTCAGGGTAAATAAAAGGTTGTCACAAATAGTTCTTACAAAATTTGAGGAAAACATTCAAAAGAGAAATATATAAGTTGAGAAATTATCCCTCATAATTATGGTTATATCATTTGACCATATGCTTCTTCAATTATGATTTAATTTAGATATTTAGGGAAAAATAGTCAACATCCTAGTTGCATTATTCTCAATATTGGAAGTTAGCATCCATTGAATTTCTTCATTCAATTTTTCTATATCCATTGATAGTAGTTCCCATGTTGCTAGTACTACTATTACACTCTTTTCTCTAGAAGATTTGCATTTTGATTTACCACTAATCTATTTGATGCAGGAAAATTCATTTTCAAAGATATTCATCTTCACGATCTACTCAAAAAATTTGTTTCTGTCTTTGATGCAAGAATTTTTTAGTTTTCCTGCAAAATTCACTCACCTAACATAATATCTAATAAACATATGGTCAAAACCCATATTAGCACTCACATAAAATTATACCCAGCTCTACTATTCAATTGTATTTAAACAACACACCCATTCAAAGACTCAATTTCATATTAATTCCAATCATAGGGAAATACATCTAATGAATAATACAATCAATTAGAAAGACCCCTACTCTAGTCAAAATACACTTTTGACCAAGAAAGTTGGATGCTCGTGCATCAAACTCCCAAGGTGAAAAGGAATCATGGTCTCCTGACCATGTGTTGATGAAGCATGTCTTCCTAGATCCCAGACTTTGTTTTGCAGTTGATCCTTCTCTTTGTCATGTTGTTGTTGCTTTGTGGTCATCTTTTTCATTCTTCCAGGCTTCTATATTTTATTTCCTCCTTCCTTGTTGATATATACTTGTTCCACCATCTGAAATATGTTTTCCTTCATTCCTTTATGCGCTAAATACCTATTTTGTTGAGTCTTATTCAACATCAACTTCCTTATTTCCTCTATTTCCTCATCCAAATTGTCCTCTAGTTGGCACAAGTCACTAGTTCCTTACTAAAATTTGTTGTTATCCTCTGCTAAATCATCAGGATACCAATTTCCTAGAGTTGCTTCCACTACTTTCTACATTTTCTGTTGGAACTTATCATCAATGTTGTCCCCTTGTTGTTAAATTTTTCCCATGGGAAACTTGTCCTTATCATCTCTTGGACTGATGCAATTCACTCTACTCTCTCTCCTTGGAGTTTTCAACCAATTTTATAAAACTTCAATTCAACTACAATAGTTTCCATGCTTACTCCTTTTTGATCCTATAGGTCTTATTTTAATGATTTTTGTACTTAATGAATTGAAGTATTTCCAAGCTATTTCATTATTCCCTATATATCTTCATTACCTGCAGACACAAACCAATTGTCATTTTTTAAAATATGAGACCGTGAAGTCTCTTTTGTTTCCTCTAGTATCCTTTCCTCATGCATCACTAAAACTTCCAAACTACCCATCAAATCTTCATCTGCTTCATCTAGTATAAAAAATTCATCATTAATATCCACACACGTGTTCATAAACCTTAGGTCGTTCTTCCATGGCTACATTTTCCCATGGCACATAGTCTTCATCTTGACTATCTTCTGTCTTCCTTCCATCCTATATAATAGTACTTAGTGATTGTTCCCCCTCTCTAGACAAAAAAAATTAATGCTTTATCTTTCATCTAGAACAAATCATACATTCATACACCAATTGTTAAAATCAAAATCAATATGGTCCTCATCTTCTATCAACATCTCAACCATCAATTGTTTTTGAAAAGTGTGCAACAAGAAATGTAAAAATAGACATTTCTAAAAATAGCAGTTTTGCCAGTGTGGAATTTTGGCCACCTTGGGTGAGAGGTGAAACTGCTAAAAATAGCATCTTCTAAAAATAGAATTTTTGGGTCCCTTCCTATTTATAGCAGTCCCTGGTCTATCTATAGGAAATAAATTCAAATTTGGTCTTACCAGTAGTTTGGAATATTAATTAATTAATTCTCCATGAGTTAATTAGTTATGGAAAAGCAAACTTGAAGTCTTTGTGAGAACCTGCAATAATTTCTCCACTGATTGGGGAATGTGTCCTTGATTTGCTCCACTGATTAAGGAATTAAGGATGAGTTCTATATTGAGAGGATTGTTGACTTAGTTTAACTTAGTCAAGTTCAGTTAGATTAATTTAACAAGTTGTTAAATTAATGAGATACAGTTTGTTGATGCTTGCATGCATGTGACAACTGTTATTTTCAGATAATTGAATATTCTCTCATGGATAACTGATGCATGGCAGTTCTGTCAGGGGCCCAGTTGGGATCAGATGTGGGACAATGTACTATTAGATGCTAGGATATTTCTAGTAAGTATTCCTTGCATGGGGAAGGAAGTTTCTTCCTTCTATGACTGTGTAGTTGGACCTGAGGTGACAAAAGGTATGATCAGGCCAATTTACATGTGTTTTGTAATTGGACCCCAATCAAAACTGCGCAAGGAAATAGGAGCTTGGACTTGAGGTGCAACCTTTATATATAGGGCTAGGTAGTCCATGAGCTTTATCATCAGAGTACAGAGAGAGCAGGAGAGCTTTTGAGCTGATTCTTTTTGTATGTTGTTGAGGATTTCCACTTGATTGATAATACAGAGATGGGGTTTTAGGCTGGTTCTTTTCCTGGATAAATTCTTCTATGTTATGTGTGATTGATTCCTTCTTATCAGTTATATGTGTTCATGCCTCATGTTGCTCATGTTCAATTAAGCTTCTGCCAAGTTTATGGTAGATGTAGATCTAGTATTATTCTTTAGTACATTGCATATATCAGTTGGATCTGCAGGTGAAATTTCTACATGATATTAGTGAGCTAGCTGATTTGTAGAGAAAATTCTACACTTGTTGACTGTCTACATTCGTTGTGAAATTCTAAAAAAAAATCATCTTGGGGCCTTCATCACTATCATCCTCTCCAAGGATGGATCCTTGTTCAGGTGCACATATGCACACATTCATCTTAGTTATTTGGAGTTTTTTTTCTTTTATCAACAAAACTTTAAACTTGTGTTTATGTCCTCTTGCAACCAACTGCTCGACTGGCCATCTAGCTGTCCTCTTCATTACCCATCCATTTTTCTGATTTTGTAGCATCTCCATTAGCACATTAAGTTGTTCCTTCATTTCAACTATCTATTTCTCAAACTTTCACCTTGTTCACCATGCGATGCAATAAAGCCAACACCTTACCAAGCTACCTCCAAACCTGGCCAATGGTTCACTTCTCTTGAACCTTCTTGAGCACTCATTTCTCCTTTGGCTTCTTCATACACACTTAGTGAGAAAGTTTGTTGTCTTATTCTTTGTTTTAAGGTTCTCTTGCCACATTTATACCTCTTTGCTACTACCATACATTAATTAAATATCAAAAAAACGTAAGACCAATACCTTGTAAGATCTCAATAGATGTAGAAATTTGATAGAAATTGCAAAATCTCAAGATTTCGAACTGAAAAACAAGAGACACAATTCTACTCTATTGATCCGTGGAATGGAAATCATAATTTAAAACAACCTGCATAGATATTCAACAAGAAAAACCACAAATACATAGCGATTTATAGGGGAACCCAACTGGGAATAACCCCTCAAGCCTCTTTACATTAATCAGTTTAATAGAGAGAATATTACAATTGCTTTCTCCAGTTATGAGCACAACTTACAAAAGAATAATTGTTCTCTCTATTGAATGAGAAACTATAGCCAACACTTACTATTTGATTATCTACTCTTCTAGTCTCCTATTTCATTACGCAATCCTTGAGGAAATTAGCTCCTAAAAATAGGAATTTCCTCCTATTTTCTTGCAAAATTCCCAAGGATTGATCTCCTTACTTCATGCAACAATTGTACACTCAAACTAGTATATAAGTCATGTTACAATGGCCTTGTCTCTTCCACTTTAGCAGAGAGATTTGAATTCTTTACATGCATTAACTATTTTGGGTTGATTGATCAATTAACTGATAGATCTCTGAGTCAGACTATTTTCCCACTACACAACTGACCTTCAACTGACTCTATCAATAGTTAGAGGCTAGTTAACTGAATACAACTGAAAATAATTGAACTAGATTGCTAAAATTTAGCAATCAACACATCCATAACTGAACTCCAAGCCCCTAACTCAAAATTAATTAGCTAACTGAGTGAAAAGAGACATGTGACACTATTCAAATGCCTCTAAGTTGTCTTGTTGATGTGGAAATTTGATTTACTCAATTTGACTAAGGCTAAAGTCAAATTGAGCCTTCCTTGCTACATTTTTTAACACTCACTCTTAGCAATAAAGGGAATTTTCACCACCCCTATCTTGCACCTATGAAATTCAAATTTACCTCTTAATAATGCCTTTGTCAAGATGTCAACATCTTGCTTCTCAGTTGGAATTTATTGTAGCAACATAATTATCCTCTACACATAGCCTCGCAAATGATGATACAAGATATCAATGTGCTTGGACCTATCGTGAAATACCAAATTCTCAGAGAGCTTAATGAAACTCTAATTATCATAATATATCACTGTCTGATCCATCTCATGATTTAAAAGACCCACAAGTATTTTCCTCATCCATATGGCCTAACATGTTTCTTGACTTGCAGCCATGTATTCAACCTCTGCTAAGCTGAGTGCCACAGACCTCTCCTTCCTACTATACCAGGAAATAGATGTGAACCCAACACTGAAGATAACACCTTAAGTACTTTTCATGTCTGATGGACTCCCTACCAAATCTGCATTAGTGAAGCCTTGTAGTTTCACTCCCTCTATCCTCTTGCACCATAATTCATATCCGGTAGTTCCTCTGAGGTATTGTAACACATTCTTTGCTACCTTACAATATAGCTTGGTAGTCCTCACTATAGCTTGAATAAGTTGGTTTACTAAATAGCACATGTCAAGTCTTATCTTCACAAGATACATCAAATACCCCACAAGCTACTTGTCAATGGTAGCATCAATATCTTCAACTAAAGTGGCATTCTACTTCCTCCAGCTTGTTGCTAGAGGTGTGTCCATAGGCTTACAATTCTCCATGTGAAATATCTAAAGTATTTCAAAGGCATACTTCCCCTGAGACAAAAACAATTCACCACCACCTTGCCATACTTTCATCCTAAGGAAGTAATTCATTAAGCCCATGTCTTTCATCTCAAATTCCCTTGCAATATCCTCTTTGCAAGAGCGGATCAACTTCTCATCACTTGTCAATATTAAATCATCAACATAAAAAACAAGAATAAGAAACTTACCATCTACCACAATGTGATATAGGTTCGCATCTACTTCACTTTTGGTGAAACCAATTCCACTAAGATAATTGTCAATCTGAGTGTACCATGCTCAGGATGCTTGTTTGAGACCATACAATGCTCTCTTGAGTTTGTACACATGTGACTCCCGATAATATGTCTCAAATCCTTCAGGTTTTTCTATGTAAATTTCCTCATTAACAACACCATTGAGAAAGGCAATCTTCACATCCATCTGTTGGATTTTCCACCCCATCTGCACAACCAATGCTAGAATGTATTTGATGGTGGAATATCTTACAACTGGTGCAAAGGTTTCCTCATATTCTGCTCCCTCTACCTGAGAGAATACTTTGGCCACAAATATGGCCTTGTACTTCTTGATGCTTCCATCAATTGCATGCTTCACTTTGTAGATCCATCTAGAACCAACCACCAATTTCCATTATGGTCTCAACACCACCTCCCATACACTATTCTACATGATGGATTCATATTCTTCCACCATGGAATCAACCCAAACATGTTGAGGAACTACTTCCTCAAATGAAAACAATATGTCTCAATGAGCTCTGTCATGAGAGCCATGTAACTAGTGTACCTATCAAGTTACCTCCTCTGCCTGTGTTGCAATGTAGGGGCTCTCGCATTCTCCCTAGCATCCCACAACAATCTATCCTCTTCTTTGGTTCTCTTTTTCCCTTTTTAGAAGATTCTGGTTGAGTGGGTGCCTCCACTCTACCTCCTGTCTATTCCACTACATGTGGTTTCTACAACCTCCTGAAGATCATCCCGAGGCTCCTTTTGAGCTAGAAGCTCCTACTCCCATGGGACATTAATCTCTCATTCTAGAGAGAATATCATATCCTTCTCCTCATCAAAATTGACATCTCTCCTCATAATTATCATCCTTAGTGAAGGAAAATACACCTAGTAGTTGTGTGGATTTTCTGTGTATCTTACAAAAAATCCCGACTTTGTTTTAGGCTCAAGTTTCTTCCTCAAATCCTTGGAGACATGACAATAAACTGAGGCTCTAAAATTTTTGAAATGAGACACATCAAGCTTTCCCCCAAAGAAATGTTTCTTCAATGTGATCATACCAAGTATTCTATGAGGGATCTAATTCTGCAAGTAGACTGTGGTGTTGCATGCTTCTTCTCATAGATGTAATGGAAACGCCTGATCATGTAACATGGCTTTTGCTACTCCCACTATGTGTATGTTCATCCTTTCAACTACCCCATTCTATTGTGGGTTATAGGGTGTTATCAGTTCTCTTTGAATACCTTCTTTGGCATAGAAATCCTTGAAGGCATGCGAAACAAATTCACCTCCATTATCACTCCTGGGAGCCTTCACTTTCCTTCAACACTCCTTCTCAATCAATGCCTTGAATTCAATAAATTTTGAGAAAACTTCATCCTTCTTTTCCATGAAGAATATCCAACATTTTCTAGAGAAATCATCAATAAAAATAACACAGTACTTATGTTTGTTGTGGAGGTTGTAGAAAAGTGTCCACAAACATCAGAGTGGACTCACTCCAAGTTTACATATTCTCTTCTATCTCTTGAAAGATGGAAACAAGAATATTCCAATTTAATTTTTCCTTGAATTAAATTGTGAATTAAAATCAAATTTAGTCTTAACAGCTACTTGGAAATTATTAATTAATTTGTTCGAAATTAATTAGTTGGAGAAATTCAAGTTAGAAGTCTTTTTGAAGTCATGCAAGAGTTATCCCTTAAATTAAGGAGATAATATTGAGTTATATTTGAGTTGTAATTAGTTAACTCAGTTCACTGAGTTAAGTCCAGTTCCAAATTGTTTGAGGAACTAATAGAGAGTTAACAGTTAGTTAATGCATGCATGCACTCAACTAGTGCTACTCCAGTTAACTGAAGATTTCCTCATCAGAAAATCATCCATGTCTATTCTGAGAAAGACCCAGTTGAGACTAAAGTCAAGTAAAATGTACTATTATTTGCGTGTGTTTTCTTATAAATAAAAATCATGCATGCAGTCAACAATCATTCCTTGAGGATTGCGCAGTTCTGACAGAGTGTGAGAGAGGTTTTCCACTTGGTGAGGTGAAGATCATCCACAAGGAACAACACAAGGAAATAGGAGCTTGGAGGGCAAAGAGGAAGGTTGGAGAGCAGCCAAGGTTTCCCGTGAGCATCTGTGAGGATTGTACTGAGAGCTGGCTAGCTATGAGAGCTAAGGCTTTGTATAATTCCTATGTATTTCCACCTTGTATGATAATACAAATAGTGGGGTTTTTAGCTGAGGATTTCCCCAAAGTATTTTCATGTGTATTGTGCGATTGATTCTTCTTCTTCTGGTTATATTGTTCAAATCGATCTTTAAGCTTCTGCAAATTGATAGTAGAAGTAGGTTATAGTATTCTGCTTTAATTTATATTGCATTATCGGGATAACCTACATCAGATTTTCTACATGGTATCAGAGCTGGATTTGTAGAAATTTCTACATGTTATCAGAGGGAGATTTGTAGAGAATTTGTATATGGTATCGAAGCCGTGAATAGTATATTGAGAAGATAATTTGAAGTTTGAAATTCGGGGTTGCGGGTGCAAATCGAATTCGTATCATACTTCAAGGTCGGCCAATGGCATTCTATGGCTTGAGACTCTAGTATGCCTTGGAAGGTAGCTCGAATTGCATAGCATGGAAAGATAGAATGGAGGTTATATTAGAAGAAAATGGCTTGAAGGAATTCATTGATCAAGAAATCCCAAAGCTAGCTTCAACTAATGCACAAGAGTTGGCTGAGTGGAAGAAGTGTGTGGCGAAGGCGAGATAGATCATCCTTGAGGGAGTTCGAGACCATATTGTCTCGAGTCTCCATGGGAAGGATACTCCATTTTCAATGTGGAATAAATTGAAGGACCTCTACTAGAATAGTAGCGACCAAAGGAAATTGGCGCTCAAGGATAGGCTTCGAAGAATCAAGATGGAGAAGGGCGATATTATTTCCACATATCTGAACAGGCTCACCACCTATAGAGATGAGCTTGGCATTGTGGGAATAACTACTGACGATGATGATATGGTGAGCCTCGCTCTCCTTGACCTTCCAAAGAGTTGGAATAGCTACCAAAACTCCGTGAATGGAATGGAGAAACTATCGGATGTAGGTTTTAACCCCGTACAGAAATTACCTGCATACGAATTCTAAAACATAGAAAATAAACAATGCGAGAGCATAACACATATACACAGAGATTTTCCCCTGGATCCCAAAACCAGGACTACTATCTTGATTTTTCATTATGTTCCTTTCAATGTTACAATACATATTTATACATGTCGAAGCATCCAATACCATGGACTGAAAACCATCGCATCCAAAACCATGGACCGAAAACCATTGTGTCCAAAACCATGGACCGAAAACCATAGGTAGGTCTGCCCAACCTAATATAGGGTCCAAAAAAAAATTTCCCGGCGCGCTGCCCCGGACCCTATAGAGGGGGGCTACCCGCCCCCCTCAAACCCCCCCGCTATGTAATTGGCACAATGAGGGGGGGCTATAACCCCCCGGTTCACTATGTGGGCTAGTTGTGGAAAGAATATAACACAACCCAACATTCTCCCACTTGTTGTTTTCTTTCCATAGGGGGCCATAGGAGAGCTTAGTCAATTATCCAACCCTGAAATGCCCATTGTTTCTCTACACCAAGAGAACTTCTCGGAGCTCACAGATTTTTTCAATGCATTTGCAGTATTCTTCAAAGTGTCCACCTTTACCAGCAACACCTTTTTGTCTTCTATCATATCCCTCACAAAGTGATACTGAACATCAATGTGCTTTGTCTTTGAATGGTAAGTAGGGTTCTTTACCAATAAAATTGCACTTTACTGTCACAGTATATCCTTATATCTCCTTGTACTAACCCCATATTTGAACACAATCTCTGCAACCAAACTGCTTCCTTGCTTGCATGAGTGGCTACCATGTATTCTGCCTCAGTAGTTGATAGTGCCACTACAAATTGTTTCTTACTCATCCAACTGACTGCACCTCCAAATAGGTTAAATACATACCCACTTGTAGATCTTCTCTGATCCAGATCTCCAGCCCATTCCGCATCAACAAAGCCATGGATATCCAAAACTCTATCCAATCCCGGTCTTCCTTGGTAGCGCAAACCATAATCACTACTACCACGCGAATACCTGAAAACCCGCTTCAATGATGTCCAGTGCTCCTTCCCTGGTTTTGACATAAACCTACTCAATACTCCCACTGCATGTGCAATTTCTGCTCTAGTACAGACCATCGCATACATCAGGCTACCGATTGCACTTGCATATGGAACATGGGACATATCCTCTTCCTCTTCTTGTGTCTTGGTGTTGGGTCCCTATAATACTAGTGATTACCCCATTACTATTGTAGTTATACCCCTTATTTATATTTTTGTGCCCCTATTACCCCCATATTGTTATTTCTGTGCCCCATAGAATCCCTCTATTGTTATTTTTGTGGCTTTATATTATTATTGTTAGGTCGGCTGGATTATATTGTGACTCCTTAGACTCCTATATATAGAAAGGAGGTTTTGTCATTTGTATCATCCAAGAATTGTTCATTTATGTAATGTAAAGGAGGTTTCCCCCTCGAAGAGGCTGAATTCTAAGGCGTTGATCTTTCTTTTCTATCTTTTCGTGAGCTGGTTTCATAACATTTGGTATCAGAGCTTTGGATTCTAGGGTTTCGCTGCTCCAAACAGGTCATTGTGGCATTTTCGCTATAAATTTTTTTTGTGACGTTTCAGAAGTTTAAAAAAAAACCCATTTGAGAAGACATCGCGCTGAACCTTGGGTCCGAATTTCAGAGCTTTTCGCGCGATATTTTCAGAGATATGATCTGAGGAAGTTGGTCTTTTTGCAGACTCCTGAATTACATTCAAAACAGGTGACCTGGGGAAAATCGTCATAACTTTCTTTCTGAGCATCGGATTGAAATTTCGTAAGAAGGTACAGAAAGAGGACAGACTTTAGTTTTCTTGTATATATTTTTTAGAGTCAAAGGTTTGAACAGTGACACGTGGCACTTCATACAAGTTCGCTCTACTGAACTAGTCTATAATCAGGTCACTGTGGGAGATTGTGCATAACTCTTTCTTGGAGAATCCAATTTGGATCAGACTAGTGGCATTGGAAAGAGGACATAGAAGGCTACTACAGGTCACAATTTCAGAACTGGATGATTTGAAATTACAGAGATACATCAGATTCAATATCAGGCTTCTACAAAGTAAAAAAAAGGTGTGTAGTTTTTTTTTAAATTTTTGCATAAGCTTGGTTTGAAGGAATTCAAAGGGCATAGTAAAGCATTATTATCGGTAACTGATGCCCCGAGGAAAGAAAATGCAAACACCTAGTAAGGAACCTGAAAGCTCTAGCATGACTCATGAAGAAGAGGAAGAAATGCTACATGATATATCAAAATTACAAGAACAAGTGCAACAAATGTCACGCTCACAAAAGCTAACAGATGCTAAGATAAATGGCGTGGAATCTAAGATAAATGGCATGGAAGCTAAGATGGATGATCTGAAGACAGATTTGAGGACAGATTTGAAGACAGACATGGTAGATTTGAAGACAGATTTGACAAATTTTCTACAAGAAATACTTACTAATGGTGAAAAGGTAGTAAAGGAAACTCATGATGAGAACAAAAGAAATGTTAATCATGATTCCATAGACTCTAATGTTGGATCGAAGACCCACCATATTCCAAAAATCGATATGAGGAAGTTTGATGGCAAGGATCCCGCCACATGGATATTACAGATGGAGCAATTCTTCGATCTCAATAATGTGCAAAACACACAAAAGGTACGTATGGCAACTTTATATTTGGAACCAAATCAGTTTGTATGGTATCAATGGCTTTGCTCTCGTAAACAATTTATCACTTGGGCAATTTTTACGGAAGAATTGATAGCACATTATGAGGATACAAAAAGCAACACTTTTTTTAGCCAATTGATAAGTCTCAAACAAAAGGGTTCAATAATGGAGCACATTGAGGAGTTCCAAAAATTGAACATAAGGGTAAAAGATATTCCAGAGGAGCATAGGATTGATGTGTTCATAGGGTTTTAAAGGATAATATCCAACATGATGTGCGCCTTTGGGAACCTGATTCATTAGAGAAGGCATTCAGGTTAGCAAGAAAAATGGAAAGCAAAATTATGGCAACTAGGAAGCATACCATTCACAACTATAAAGACGGAAGTGTTGTTGCCCATAGTCTTCCACAACCTACAAGGTTGACACCACAACAATTGGAAGAAAAAAGAGCAAAAGGGCTTTGTTACAATTGTGATAGCAAATACACAAAAGGTCATAAGTGTGCTGAGAAGAAATTATTCTACATAGATTGTGAAGAGGAAGAAGAAAAGGAGCAAGAAAGGTCAAAAGAAGAGGATATATTCCAGGAACAAAGCCTAGATGAAGAACAAATAAATCCGACCATATCTTGTAATGCATTGGCGGGAATTACCACTCCTCAAACCATCAAGATAGAAGGACAAATCAAGAAGAAAAAGGTAATAGTGTTGATTGATTCAGGAAGCACCCACAATTTTATTCATTGTAGGGTAGCAAAAGAATTGAATTGCTTCCTATATCCAGCACCAGAGTGTCAAGTGATGATTGCAAATGGAGGAACAATAAATTGTTCTGGAAAGTGCCATAATATCAAGCTATCCATGGGAGAATATGTATTGACTAGCCCAATGCTTTCCATTCCAATGGGAGGTGCTGATGTTGTACTAGGAGTCCAATGGCTACAATCCTTGGGTACAATAGCTTTTAATTTTCAAGAACTTTTCATGAAATTTTCTGTGGAAGGAAAGGAAGTTGAATTAAGGGGTATTGCAGGGAAACCAGGAAAGATAATCAGCTCTAATGGCATGACAAAGCTTCTAAAAAAGGAGCAAAGAGGTGTAATTGCACAATTATGTTCGCTAGATGTTTCCACATTGGAATCATCTATTTCTCCAGATCTCCAAAAAGTCCTGGACAATCATTCCAAGGTATTTGAGACTCCCAAAGGTCTCCCACCTATGCGTGATCATGATCATGCTATTCATCTGATTCCAGGAAGTGTTCCTCCAAACATCAGGCCGTACAGATATCCCTATGTCCAAAAAAGTGAAATTGAACGTATGGTTGCAGAAATGCTAGAGGCTGGTATAATTCAACCGAGTCAAAGTTCTTTCTCAGCTCCAGTAGTATTGGTGCACAAGAAGGATGGATCATGGCGCATGTGTCCAGATTATAGGGAGCTCAACAAGCTCACTATTAAAGATAAGTTCCCCATTCCTGTCATTGATGAATTACTGGATGAATTGCATGGATCAATTTACTTCACCAAGTTGGATCTTCGTTCGGGATATCATCAAATCAGAATGAAGATTGAAGACATTCCGAAAACGGCATTTAGAACTCATGAGGGTCATTATGAATTTTTGGTCATGCCTTTTGGCCTTACCAATGCACCTTCAACATTTCAAGGTTTGATGAATTCAATTTTCAAACCATTCCTTAGAAAATTTGTGTTAGTATTTTTTGATGATATACTAATCTACAGCAAGTCTTGGAAGGATCATGTTGAACATGTTGACAAGGTGCTACAACTATTGGAGGAGAAACAATTATATGCAAAAAGATCCAAATGTTTCTTTGGAGTCCAGGAGGTGGAATATTTGGGTCATATTGTATCTCATGAAGGAGTTAAGGTAGACCCTAGCAAAATTAAAGCCATTAAGGAATGGAAAATCCCCACATCCATAAAGCATCTGCGAGGATTTCTTGGGTTGACAGGGTATTATCGCAAGTTTGTTAAGAATTATGGGAGAATAGCAGCACCTCTAACAACATTATTGAAGAAAGATTCATTTTCATGGACTCCGGAAGCAACAAAGGCCTTTGAACATCTTAAAGAGGCAATGTGCCAAGCACCGGTCTTAGCTACACCGGACTTCACAAAAACCTTTATTGTGGAATGTGATGCTTCAGGAAATGGAATTGGTGCTGTTCTAATGCAAGATGAAAGACCCATTGCTTTTGAAAGTCGTCCAATCAAGGGAAAGTTTTTAAGCAAAGCTATTTATGAGAAGGAAATGTTGGCAATACTCCATGCACTTAAGAAATGGCGACCCTACCTAATGGGAAGACACTTCAAGGTAAAAACGGATCATGATAGCCTTAAATACTTTTTAGAACAAAGATTATCCTCTGAAGAGCAACAAAAGTGGGTCACAAAGATGTTGGGTTATGACTTTGAAATCATCTACAAAAAAGGGAAGCAAAATGTGGTGGCAGATGCACTCTCAAGAAAGGATGAGGATGTGGAAGCATTGTTGTGTGCCATTTCTATTATCCAACCAGATTGGATAAACGAAGCAAGGGAGGAATGGAAGAATGACGAAGAAGTGTGGGCACTTATTCGAAAGCTACAACAAGATTCCAGTACTTCTGATACATTTAGCTGGCAAAATGATTCGTTATGGTACAAAGATCGCTTATACCTCTGTAAGAATTCCCAGCTAAAACAAAAGATTCTTATGGAATTGCACACTTCTCCCTTAGGAGGGCACTCAGGATTTTTAAAAACTTACCACAGGGTTAAGAAGGAATTTTTTTGGGATGGCCTTAAATCAGATATTCAAAAGTTTGTGGCGGAATGTTTGGTTTGCCAACAAAATAAAGTTGAAACAATTAAGACACCGGGTCTATTACAACCTTTATCCATTCCAAGCCAACGTTGGGAGGAGGTTTCAATGGATTTTATCACAGGTTTACCCAAGTCTGAGGGAAAGAGTGTCATCATGGTGGTAGTTGACAGACTTACCAAGTATGCACACTTTTGTGCATTATCACATCCATTTAAAGCCAGTACAGTTTCTACTGCATTTATGGAAACAGTTCAAAAGCTACATGGAAACCCAAAGATTATTGTAAGTGACAGAGATCCCATTTTCACTGGAAATTTTTGGACAGAATTATTTTCTTGTCTTGGTACTCAGTTAGCTCATAGCTCATCTTATCATCCTCAATCTGATGGGCAAACTGAGATAGTAAACAAATGTTTGGAAGGATATCTTCGTTGCTTTGTATCTGATAAACAGACACAATGGGTCAAATGGTTGCCTCTGGCTGAATGGTGGTATAACACTTCCTTCCATACAGCAACAAAAATGACCCCATTTATGGCACTTTATGGGTATCAACCACCATCCATCACATCATATTTAAGAGAAAATTCTAAGGTTCAGGCAGTGGAACATCACATCGAACATCAACAACAAGTCCTCCAACTCTTAAAGGATAACCTCGTGTTGGCACAAAATAGAATGAAACAACAGGCAGATCAACATCGCAGTGAAAGAAGTTTTGATGTAGGTGATTGGGTATTCCTACGGCTACAACCATATAAGCAAATGTCCCTAAAGCAAGCTAAGAAGGATAATAAATTATCACCAAAGTATTATGGTCCGTACAAGGTGTTGGAAAAGATTGGTACTATGGCATACAAATTGGAGCTTCCTGCAGCTTCTCGATTGCACCCAGTTTTCCATGTTTCATGTTTAAAGAAGGTTATAGGCGACAAGCTCCCAGTTCAAACAATATTGCCAGAACTTGACGAGGAAGGAAAAATTATATTGGAACCGGAAGCAGTCACAGAAACAAGAACTCGACAGCTACGAAATCGATCAATTTCAGAGTATCTTATCAAGTGGAAGAACTTATCCGCTGAAGATTCCACATGGGAGGATGAGAATTTTATGCAGAAGTATCCAGAACTACTCAAGCGTTGAGGACAACACTTTTTTGAAGGAGAGGGGCATGTTGGGTCCCTATAATACTAGTGATTACCCCATTACTATTGTAGTTATACCCCTTATTTATATTGTTGTGCCCCTATTACCCCCATATTGTTATTTCTGTGCCCCATAGAATCCCTCTATTGTTATTTTTGTGGCTTTATATTATTATTGTTAGGTCGGCTGGATTATATTGTGACTCCTTAGACTCCTATATATAGAAAGGAGGTTTTGTCATTTGTATCATCCAAGAATTGTTCATTTATGTAATGTAAAGGAGGTTGCCCCGTCGAAGAGGCTGAATTCTAAGGCGTTGATCTTTCTTTTCTATCTTTGCTTGAGCTGGTTTCATAAAACTTGGGACACTGTTCAGCAGATAACTTTACACCTACAGGAATAGGAACCTTCATCGGTTTACTACCCTGAATATTAAACCTTTTCAATATTGTCTCCACATACTTCCTCTCGTTTAACCAGAGCTTCCTCTTTACCTGATCTCTTTTAATTTCCATGCCCAAAATATAGTTTGCAGCACCAATATCTTTCATGTCGAATCTAGAGGACAATTAGGTCTTCAAATCCTGGATAATTTCTTTGTCATTTCCAACTAGCAACATATCATCCACATACAAGACCAGATAAATAACACGGTCACCAATTAATTTAAAATACACACAGTGATCTGCTTTGCTTCTGGTGAAGCCAATTCCTCGTATAAATGTATCAAATTTCTGATACCACATCCTTGGTGACTATTTTAACCCATACAACGACTTCTTTAACTTGCATACCAGTTCTTTCTTACCCTTCACCGCAAAATATTTAGGTTGCTTCATGTAGATCTCCTCTTCTAGATCCCTGTGAAGAAAATTTGTCTTCACATCCATCTGTTCTACCTGAAAATCAAAAGCAGCAGCAACAGATAAAAGTAATCTAATAGGAGCTACCTTAGCAATAGGAGAAAAAATATCACCAAAATCAATTCCCGACACCTGGGAATAACCTTTTGCTACCAACCGAGCTTTGTATTTCTCCACCTTTCCTACTGCATTTGTCTTCTTGAACACCCATTTGCTGCCAATGGGTTTCCTTCCAGCCAACAACTCCACCAGATCCCAATCCTCATTTTTCTGCAAAGATGCCATTTCATCAATCATGGCCTCTTTCCAGAGTTTTCCATCCTCTGAATCTACTACTTCCTTCACAGTTCTAGGATCATCATCAGTAATAGATAAAGAAAAATTTGAACAAAAAGTAAATGGACTATACCTTTCTAGCTACTTTTTTTCTCGAACTGATCTTCTCACGCCCGAAGTTCGTGGCTCTTCATCTTTCGATTCTTCCTCTACTGTAGAGTCTAATTCTTCCTCCTTTAGCTCAAACTCTATCTTCTCATGTTCCTTTGGTTGGACTTCATGTTTAATAACATATTTCACCTCTCTGAACACCACATCTTGGTTGTACACAACCTTCCTTTTTGCTAAGTTCCAAAGCTTATAACCCTTTAAACCATCCTTATGCCCAATAAAGATGCACTTTTCAGATTTACTATCCAAATTGGTTCGTTTCTCCTTTGGAACATGTACATATGCATCACATCCAAATACCCTCATATGTGAAAGAGAGGGTTTCCTTACCAGTCCATACCTCTTGTGGAGTCTTATCCTCCAACGCTGATGAAGGTGATCTGTTGACCAGGTAACATGTTGTCTCCACTGCCTCTACCCAGAATTCTTGTCCTAACCCGGCACCACTAAGCATGCTTCTTGCCCTTTCCATCAACGTCTTGTTCATTCTTTCTGCAACTCCATTTTGTTGAGGTGTATATGGAGTAGTCTTTTATTGTGCTATACCACACTTCTTATAGAATTCTTCAAATTCCTTACTGCAAAACTCTCCACCGTTATCTATCCTCAACACCTTTATCTTCCTCTCTGTCTTGTTTCCACCAGAGCCTTAAATTCTTTAAACCTGTCAAAGACTTCAGATTTATTCTTAAGGAAATATGTCAATGTATTCCTTGAGAAGTCATCTATAAATGATACATAGTACATAGACTTACCCAATGATGTAACCTTCACAGGTCCAAACACATCACTGTGCACAAGCTCTAATATCTATTTCGCCCTCATACCACCAGAGGGGAAACTCACTCGATTCTGCTTCCCATATACACAAATTTCACAGAAATCAAAATCCAGAGAGCTATTACGCATACCTTCTACCATACCTTTACCATGAAGTATTTGAAGGCCCTTCTTTCCAATATGTCCAAGCCTTTGATGCCACAGCATGGTCTTTTCTCCAGAGACCAGTAGATTTTCTGCTCCACTTTCAGGAACCACAAAACTGTTGCACCCATCAACAACAGTGTTACCTTGTAGATTGTATAGAGTTCCAATTTTGAACTGCCTGCATCAATACTAGTGCTCCCTGAACCATCTTGTAGGTATCCTTCTCGAACACTATTTTTGTTGGCATTTTGGCTCAGGTATGGCGCTATGATACAGGTGTTGTCCTTGATGGCAACTCTCTTTGATGACAGATCTCCGTTCAGTCTACATAATGAAGAAGAAATCTCATATACGCAGGTTAATTAAGTCAGAGTTGCGTATACACGCTGGTGATATGCATACTAAGTCGCGTATACACGCAGATGCATGAACAGAAAAATGCATATATGTCGGGAAGTTTCCTTTTGGTCCATGGTAGTTAGTCCTCGGTACTTGTGCCCATGTCTTTGGACCAAAGTACCTCGACAGTCGTGTAGATCTCTAGTTTTGAAGTTGATGGTTTTGGATTTCTATGGTTTTGGCTCTTGGTATTGAGCAAGGCCTAAGGCTATATAAGGAGAAGAATATCATTAGGCAAAATCATCTTTTGAGAAGGCTTGAATATCTGAAAAAGAAAGAGATCTGACATGCAGGTTCTGGGTTGCTTGATCTAAGCCAAGGAGAGATCACATCGGTTGATGGAAGACTAGATCTAAGGATAGATTGGGATCTAATGGTTTGAAATGCACTATCATGATATGGTTAATTATGCGTATTTCTAGATCTGCATACTGTCGCAATGTTATGTTCTGGGTCTAACTGATGTCTGGTACAGCTGCAAATTGAGAGAGTTTATTTTTAGATCTGTACGCAGGTTGGCTTCGGTAAAAGCGCGTGTATACGCGGGTTTTGCTCATTGAAGTAGCGTATATCTTTTGAAGCTTGATTTTGGGTCTACAGTTGGGTCTGACTGTTATTGCAGAGTTCTGTAGTCTGCTCTGTGTTCTGGTAACTGGTGATTGACAGGGTTCAGTGGTTCAGTGATTCAAAGTTTGGTTGTTTTATGCTTCAATGATCTGTTGTGAAAGGTGAATGAATTGTAGTCTTCAGATTGTAATGTTGTGCTTCAGGAATATCCAGTCTGAAAATGTATGAAAAGTGGTACCTGAAGGAAAGAAGATTGTAGGCCAGCACCTACGTACTAGTATCTTAGCTAGTACAAGAGCAAAAGGGGGTTGGAGCTCCCTTCCAAGGAAGTTTGGAGAACGAGAGAAGGTTGTAGCCTTCTGCAGGTTGTAGCCTGCGTACTGGTATAAGGCTGCACCAGTACAAAAAGATTGTAAACTGAAGTTTTATATTAAAGAAAGATAGAGATGACTTGCAGCAGGTGGTTTTCACCCACATTGGGTTTCCACCTTATATCTTGGTGTTCATGTGTGTGGCTTTTGATCTGTTCTGTTATACTGCACCTCTTTACTGTTAATGTGGTGAATAATGTCCTGATGCACTTAACTGAAGATTAATCTAACTAAATTATAAGCTTTCTTCTTATACGCTGTTTTATTTAGTCACAGTAGCGTGTACACGCTGGTTCACTTAACTGAAGTAGCGTATATGTTTCTGAGCATTGAAAAAGTTTGATTGATCTGATAATACTGATTCACCCCCCCTCTCAGTATTATTTCCAACAATTGGTATCAGAGCAGGTCCTTCAGAGAAGCTTGATCGCTTGAAGGTAGATCATTCATCATGAGCAACTACGAGAAAGAAGCATCAATCAGGCCACCGATTTTTGATGGGACAAATTTCAATTATTGGAAGGTAAGAGTTACTGCATATCTTCAATCTCTTGGTACAGAAGTTTGGAACATTGTAGAAACAGGCTATGCTTTTCCTTCAGCTACTCCTACAGATCCAGCTGAGAAAAAGCAGTATGAAACAAATGCAAAAGCAGTCAGTACTCTATTAGGAAGTATATCCCAAACAGAATTCATGAAGGTCATGCACTTCAAATCAGCAAAAGAGATATGGGACAAAATGATCACTAGCTATGAAGGAGATGAACAGGTAAAACAAGCTAAACTTCAAACTCTCAGGATTCAATATGAGACTCTCAAGATGTATAATGATGAAAGTGTGGCTAATTATTTTCTTCGGGTAGATGAGATTGTTAATTGTATGAAAAATTTGGGTGAAGAAATAAAAGAGACTATAGTAGTTCAAAAGATTCTAAGATCATTATCCCCCAAGTTTGAATCTAAAGTATCTGCAATAGAAGAAAAGGAAAATCTCCGTGTTCTCACTATGTCTCAGCTACATGGAATTCTAACCGCTTATGAAATGAGAAAGGGAGGTCCATCAGACAGAAGGGAAGCTGCTTTTAAGGCATCAGGAAAAGAAGATTACTATGAAGCAAGCCATGTTCCAGAAGAAGAGGAAGAAGAATCAAATTTTGTCAGAAATCTTCAACGGGGTTCTGGAAGGTTCAGAGGTAAGCTACCTTTCAAATGCTTTGCTTGTGGAAGAGTAGGTCATTATGCTGCAAAATGTCCTTATAAGGATAAAGGAAAAGAACCTGCTAGATGGAACAAGAAACAAAGTGCAAATAAGAAAAGCTACTACACCCATGAAGATAGTGATGGCTTATCAAACAGTGATGAAGATGAACAAGGTAATAAATATAAGCTGTTAATGGCATTTGAAGATGATGATTATGAGGATGCTGTAGATGTGGATAATCTCTATGATGAAATTACTAGACTCAAGAGATGCATAGAAGAAAAGAATTTGATCATTGATACTTTGCAATTTCAAATTGATGAAAAGGAAAAACATCTTGAAAAACTAGAAGGTGAAATTGTTGGTCTCAGGAAAGAAATTGAGAAAACAAAAGCTATTAATCTTAAGTTTGTCAAAGGATCTGAAACTTTGGATGAGATTATCAATGTGCAGCGGTCTCCTCTAAACAAGACAGGTTTGGGCTATAATGGAGAAACCTCTCAAGCATCCACCTCAAAAAGTTATCTTGATGCAGCAAGAAGAAATGAGCAGAAGAACAATGAAGATAATCAGGTAAAGCAGGGACGAATTACAAACAGAAACTATCAGGGACAATCCATCTTAAGGGTGAACAAAAGCTACAACCAGCCACAGGTAAAATCTTCTCAGTTTGGTTCAAGAATAGATGAAAATAGAAATTACAATCAGTTGGCTGGTAGATTCAATAACCGCAGAAGCTTCTTCAATGGACAATGCTTTTCTTGCCATAACTTTGGTCACAAAGCAGCTCAATGTGTTGCATATAAAACAATCATGACTAGGGAAGCTCAAAAACAAAGAAGTATGACAGGGATTACAAAAAGGACCTATAACAACTTTTCGGTTCTTGAAAATGAAGTTGAATGTTCTATTTGCAATAATTTTGGTCATGAAGATTCTGAATGCAGGAGCAGGTTTCAGGAGAAAAAGGAACAAGCCACAAGCACCAAAACATGGAGAATAAAGGAACCTCAAACAGAAAGATGTGGGATAGCATTTTATGCAGAAGGACAGGAAAATCTATGGTACATTGACAGTGGATGTTCGAAACATATGACAGGTGATAAAGAAAAACTTGAATCTTATTCTACTTTAGAAAAGGGAAAGAAAGTTTCTTTTGGAAATGATACTCCTGCAACTATAAAAGGAAAAGGTATTGCTCCTTTGAAAGAAAAGGTCAAGGCTGGAAATGTTTTGTATGTTGATGGATTGAAGCATAATCTACTAAGTGTCAGCCAGATGTGTGATCAAAAAACCGAGGTTATTTTCAGATCGAATGGATGTCTTGTTCGTGATCTTGATACAGGTAAAACAGTTCTCAAAGGCAAAAGAACTCCAAATAATCTGTACATATTTGAAGAAGGACAACAACAATGCTATCTTAGCAAGGATGAAGAGCACTGGTTATGGCATCGAAGGTTGGGACATCTAAGCTTCTCACAAATAAGGAAAGCATGCAAATATCAGGCAGTTCGCGATCTTCCAGATATCAAAATTCCAGACAACACCATATGCAAATCTTGTCAGTTTGGAAAGCAAACCAGAACTAACTTTCCAGAGAAGGAAGGATCAGCTAGCTTGCCTCTTGAGCTAGTCCATACAGATGTATGTGGTCCATTTAGGAAAAGGACACCTCGAGGAGAAGAATATCTGATATTATTCATTGATGATTTCTCAAGGTTTGTTTGGTTAGGGCTTATGAAGCACAAAGATGAAGCATTCGAAAAATTCAAATCCTTCAAAGCATTGGTTGAAAATGAATCAGGACACAAAATTAAGTGCCTCAGATCTGACAGAGGTGGGGAGTTCACCTCAAATGAATTTTTCGATTTCTGTGATGAACATGGGATAAGAAGAGAATTCTCTACAGCTAGAACTCCTCAGCAAAATGGGGTTGTGGAAAGAATGAACAGAACTATCCAACAAATGGCTCGTGCTATGCTCGATGAATCAGGTACTCCTGCAACCTTCTGGGGTGAAGCTGCACATGCTGCTGTTATTATTCTTAACAAAACAAATGTCCGAGTAAACAGCACTCAAACACCTCATGAGCTTTGGAGTGGTAAAACTCCTTCCGTGAAGCACTTCAAAATCTTTGGGAGCAAATGTTATATTAAGAATACTGATGAGCAACTTGGCAAACTTGAACCAAGAGCAGATGAGGGCATTCTTCTTGGTTATTCTCCACATAGCAAAGCATACAAGTGCTACAATAAAAGACTTGGCAGAATTGTTGACAGTATTGATGTAGTGGTTGATGAGAAGGGATATATTCCTAGGCAAGTTCATCATGAAGACATTGAAGAAGATGAAGGCTACTCTCAAAGGCGGAATGATGAAGAAGAAGAACCTCAAGAAGAAGAAGAATCTCAAGAAGAACCAGAGGAGCAGACAAGAATAGAAGAGAAGACTCCATCCAGATATGTTCAAAAGAATCATCCAGAAACTCAGATTGTGGGGCAGAAAGAAGCAGGAGTACAAACAAGAAGGACACTTGCAGAAGCTTCAAGCTACTTGGCATTACTCTCCTCCACTGAACCACAAAATGTGAAAGAGGCATGCAAAGATGAATGTTGGGTCAAAGCAATGGATGAAGAACTTGAGCAAATCGAAAAGAACAACACTTGGGAATTAGTTCCTAGACCAAAAGATAAGAATGTAATAGGAACAAAATGGGTCTTCAAGAATAAATTAAATGAAAATGGAGAAGTAATTAGAAACAAGGCCAGACTTGTTTGTAAAGGGTATGCACAGCAAGAAGGAATAGATTTTGAAGAGACCTTTGCTCCTGTGGCAAGACTTGAGGCCATCCGAATGTTCCTTGCTCTCTCAAGCTTTCAAAACTTCAAGGTATTTCAAATGGACGTGAAATCAGCCTTCCTGAATGGAGACTTAGAAGAAGAAGTATATATTGAGCAGCCAGATGGCTTCATTCTTGGGAATGATCCAAACCTTGTATGCAGATTGAAAAAGGCTCTCTATGGGCTCAAACAAGCTCCAAGGGCTTGGTACTATCGGTTGGACAAATATCTTCACCAACAAGGCTTTTCAAAAGGATCAGCAGATAGCAATCTCTATATAAAAGTTGAAAATAACAAATTGCTAATTCTTGTTGTTTATGTAGATGATATTATTTTTGGCAGCAATGAAGAGACTATGAGTCAAAACTTTGCCTTGGTTATGCAGAAAGAATTCGAAATGTCACTTCTTGGAGAATTGACATATTTTCTTGGATTGCAAATCCAACAAAATGAAGGAGGTATCTTCTTGTCTC
The DNA here is from genome assembly GCA_031772625.1 of Pinus tabuliformis. Lineage (NCBI taxonomy): Eukaryota > Viridiplantae > Streptophyta > Pinopsida > Pinales > Pinaceae > Pinus > Pinus tabuliformis. Next base: position 459,827,789 of record CM062810.1, read on the forward strand.
AAACCAAATACCTCAAGCAGATCTTGAAGAAGTATGGCATGGAAGAGTCAAAGCCAGTATGTACACCCATGGTTACAGGATGCAGCCTCAGTGCAAATGATGAATCAGCAGCAGTTCACCAACCCACTTATAGATCCATGATTGGGAGTTTGCTTTATTTGACAGGTACTCGACCAGATATTACACATGCAGTAGGAATGGTTGGAAGATTTCAAGCCAACCCAAAGGAAACTCATCTTCAAGCAGTCAAAAGAATCTTCAAATATCTTCAAGGGACCCAAAACTATGGCTTATGGTATCCTAGAAATACAGATCTCACTCTTCATGCTTACACAGATGCAGATTGGGCTGGAAGTGTGGATGATAGGAAAAGCACAAGTGGTGGTGCTTTCTTCATGGGTTCCAGATTAGTATCTTGGTTCAGCAAGAAACAGAGTTCGATTGCCTTATCTACAGCTGAAGCAGAATATGTGGCTGCAGCATCTTGTTGCACACAACTTCTTTGGATGATGCAGACCTTGCAGGACTTTCAAATCACTTGCACTCCACCCGTCTCTATCTTATGTGATAATACAAGTGCAATCAGCATTTCAAAGAATCCAGTCATGCACTCAAAGACCAAGCACATACCAATCAAGTACCATTTTCTTCGGGAACAAGTGCTTGAGCAGAAGGTCAAGTTGGAGTATGTTCCTTCTAAGGAACAAGTTGCTGATATTCTCACAAAACCACTGCCCAGGGAAACTTTTGAATATCTCAGACAAAAGCTGGGAGTAGTTGATGCTTCATCCTGCTGTTGAAGTTTGTTTATTCTACAGAAAAGTTGGTATACGCAGGTTACGGAAGGGATATCCGCGTATATACGCAGGTTACGGAAAAGGAAGTCGCGTGTATGTTGGACGCTTGTTGCAGAAAGTATATCCGCGTACATACGCAGTTTCATGCAGGAGAAATCGCGTATATGAAGTTCTGAACAGCAAGGGCAATCTCTGGAGTCCTGAACAGCAATGGGTATGTCAGAATTCTTCAGGCACAGTTTCAGGGGGTGCAGCAGGCACAGGTTCAGGGGGAGCAGCTTAAAAGTCTCATAAAGCATTGTTGGCATTCAGATGTTTTGGTTGTTGGGTTCAGGAGAAGGAGCTCAGAAAGAAATCCTGGTTGTTGATCTAAAAAGATGTTTCTCAGATGCTGCTGGTGACTTTCATAAGTCTTGGTCTAGATCTGTTGTCTCTATGTCATATCTCTTTTATGATGTCAAGGTCATGTAACGGCCTATGTTGGTTTCCCCACTATGCCTGGGATGAATGATGTAATATAATTGATTGTTTCTGATGTGTCCCCTCTTGGTAGGGAGTATGGATGTATGTATTGAGTCTTTTTGTGATAGAACGGTCCCTTATGGTGTATAAGTCTTGGTTCTTGTTGAAGAACATCTTTTGCAGATCTTGCCTACAGTCAGGGGGAGCATGTTTCAGCACAGCCAAGCAGAGGTATCAGCATGTTCTCAGGGGGAGCACAGCCCTTTGCCCTTGATGACAAAGGGGGAGAATGATTCTAAGGATCTGAAGGTTGCCATCAAGTCCAAAGGGGGAGATTGTTGGCATTTTGGCTCAGGTATGGTACTATGATACAGGCGTTGTCCTTGATGGCAACTCTCTTTGATGACAGATCTCCGTTCAGTCTACATAATGAAGAAGAAATCTCATATACGCAGGTTAATTAAGTCAGAGTTGCGTATACACGCTGGTGATATGCATACTAAGTCGCGTATACGCAGGAGAGCTATATAATAAGTCGCGTATACACGCAGATGCATGAACAGAAAAATGCGTATATGTCGGGAAGTTTCCTTTTGGTCCATGGTAGTTAGTCCTTGGTACTTGTGCCCATGTCTTTGGACCAAAGTACCTCGACAGTCGTGTAGATCTCTAGTTTTGAAGTTGATGGTTTTGGATTTCTATGGTTTTGGCTCTTGGTATTGAGCAAGGCCTAAGGCTATATAAGGAGAAGAATATCATTAGGCAAAATCATCTTTTGAGAAGGCTTGAATATCTGAAAAAGAAAGAGATCTGACATGCAGGTTCTGGGTTGCTTGATCTAAGCCAAGGAGAGATCACATCGGTTGATGGAAGACTAGATCTAAGGATAGATTGGGATCTAATGGTTTGAAATGCACTATCATGATATGGTTGATTATGCGTATTTCTAGATCTGCATACTGTCGCAATGTTATGTTCTGGGTCTAACTGATGTCTGGTACAGCTGCAAATTGAGAGAGTTTATTTTTAGATCTGTACGCAGGTTGGCTTCGGTAAAAGCGCGTGTATACGCGGGTTTTGCTCATTGAAGTAGCGTATATCTTTTGAAGCTTGATTTTGGGTCTACAGTTGGGTCTGACTGTTATTGCAGAGTTCTGTAGTCTGCTCTGTGTTCTGGTAACTGGTGATTGACAGGGTTCAGTGGTTCAGTGATTCAAAGTTTGGTTGTTTTATGCTTCAATGATCTGTTGTGAAAGGTGAATGAATTGTAGTCTTCAGATTGTAATGTTGTGCTTCAGGAATATCCAGTCTGAAAATGTATGAAAAGTGGTACCTGAAGGAAAGAAGATTGTAGGCCAGCACCTACGTACTAGTATCTTAGCTAGTACAAGAGCAAAAGGGGGTTGGAGCTCCCTTCCAAGGAAGTTTGGAGAACGAGAGAAGGTTGTAGCCTTCTGCAGGTTGTAGCCTGCGTACTGGTATAAGGCTGCACCAGTACAAAAAGATTGTAAACTGAAGTTTTATATTAAAGAAAGATAGAGACGACTTGCAGCAGGTTGTTTTCACCCACATTGGGTTTCCACCTTATATCTTGGTGTTCATGTGTGTGGCTTTTGATCTGTTCTGTTATACTGCACCTCTTTACTGTTAATGTGGTGAATAATGTCCTGATGCACTTAACTGAAGATTAATCTAACTAAATTATAAGCTTTCTTCTTATACGCTGTTTTATTTAGTCACAGTAGCGTGTACACGCTGGTTCACTTAACTGAAGTAGCGTATATGTTTCTGAGCATTGAAAAAGTTTGATTGATCTGATAATATTGATTCACCCCCCCTCTCAGTATTATTTCCAACAGTTTTTACACCTGCATCATCTAGCTTGCTTACAAAAAGCAGATTTCTGGCTAATGTAGGAATATGCAGAACACCTAGAAGTGTTCTAACCCTTCCACCTAGCAACTTCAACTTTACTTTTTTGCGACCAACAATTCTAACCATCCTATCATCCCCTAAGAAGACATCACCACCGTCGTATTTCTCATACTTGCAGAACCACTCTCTATGGGGATTGAAGTGAAAGGATGCACTTGAGTCAATCAACCATGCCTCATGATCTACATGTGTACTTGAAGAAGCCAAGTACACATCCCCACCTTCATCTGAGGTGGGTTTTGCCTATGTAGAAGGAGCATCATTAGATCCATTTCCTTTGTCGCGAGCTTTAAATTTACAGTCCCTTTTGTAGTTCCCTTCCTTTCTGCATTTCCAACACACCACATTTACAGGCTTTCCTAGAGATTTAGATCTCCCACTCGATGACTTATTTTTGTTTTTGTTCTGGGATCGTCCTCATATAGACAAGGCATCACCATTTTGGCTCTCCATATTTTCCCATCTCAACTCCTCTGTCAGCAAGGATGAGACTATTTCATCAAACTATAAGGCAGTTGCATTGCTACCTATTGCAATAACTAGACTATCCCACGAATCTGGTAGAGAACACAACAAAATAATGCACTTATCTTCATTTGAAATTTTGATATCAACAGACGATAACTGACTTACCACAGTATTAAACACATTCAGATGCTCTATTACTGAGTCTCCATCTTTCATCCTCACGTTATACTGCTTTTTCCGCAGGAACAGTTTATTCACCAAAGACTTATATTGGTACAAAGTCCCTAACTTGTCCCACAAAGCCTTCGCCGTAGCTTCCCCTAATACATTCAAAAATACTGAATTTGAGACACACAATCGAATTGTGCTCTTTGCCTTCGAATCCAACTTCTTCCATTCTTCATCAGTCACTCCCTTTGGTTTAGTACTTGGATCTATTGCGATCCATTGATCTTTATCCACCAATAGATCCTCCATCTTGAGTTTTCACAACTCAAAACTCTGACCATTAAATTTCTCGATCTCTATCTTTCCACTGCTCACCATCTCCTTTTACAACTAGAATCGATCTCGTAGATCTTCCACTGAACAAGGTATACCACAGGCCCGAGCGAAACCCCTCAGCAACAAAGGCATCCCCTTGAAGCCAAAACAGCTCTGATACCAAATGTAAGTTTTAACCCCGTACAGAAATTACCTGCATACGAATTCTAAAACGCAAAAAATAAACAATGCGAGAGCATAACACATAAAACACATATACCTAGAGATTTTCCCCTGGATCCCAAAACCAGGACTACCAACTAGATTTTTCATTATGTTCCTTTTGATGTTACAATACATATTTATACATGTCGAAGCATCCAACACCATGGACTGAAAACCATCGCGTCCAAAACCATGGACTGAAAACCATCGCATCCAAAACCATGGACCGAAAACCATAGGTAGGTCTACCCAACCTAATATGGGGTCCAAAATTTTTTTTCCCGAGGTGCTGCCCCAGACCCTGTAGAGGGGGGCTACCCGACCCCCCTCAAAGCCCCCGCTACGCAATCAGCGCAACAAGTGGGTGGCTCTGCCCCCCTCTAACCCCCTGGTTCACTACATGGGCTAGTCGTGGAAAAAATATAACACAACCAAACATTGGATTGGGATCGACTATGGTTGGATCTTATGCAGGAGGAGATCAGGAGGAACATACGAAATGGTTCTTCATCTAAGAATGATGATGAAGAAAACTTGGCCTTAGCAAGTAAGGCAAGGAAAGGGAAGGGGAAGGCTTCCCATTTCAAATCGAATTATTCTCATGGAGGGAAGAAGGATGACATGTCTAAAGTAAGATGCTTTAATTGTCACAAGATGGGACATTATGCGACTAATTTGCCATCGAAGAAGTCCAGGAAGGGATCCTCGGAAGGATTAGAAGGTGAGGCATTAGCCTCTCAGTTCAAAATGGACTTTACCCTCATTGCATGCATGGTGTCATCAATGATGGGTTGTGTATGGCATCTTGACAGTGGAGCCTCATTCCCCATGACCAGTGATAAAAGTTTATCCAGTGCCTTGGAGGAGAAAGACCTCAATATGCGCATAGAGATGGGTGACGACGAAAATTATGGTGTTTCAGGAGTGGGCATAGTTGCTTTTTAGAGGGAGCATGGAGCTCCTATCACCTTGATAGATGTGAAGTATGTGCCTGGACTGAAGAAGAAGTTGGTATCGATCACAATGTTGGAGGACAAAGGCTATGATGTTGTCTTCAGTAAAGGAAATGCGTTCCTAAGACACATAGCCACGGGTAAGACCAAGAGGATAGGGATTCGGGTGAAGAATCTCTATAAACTAGAGGTAGATGATTGTGCTGCATTGAGTATGAAAGAAGAATTTGTGAAAAGCCAAGACATTGGTGAGTTGTGACACAGGCGGTGGGGCCATTTTCATCATGGGGCTTTGAAGATAATGCAACAAATATCTACAGGACTTCCCAAAGGTAAAATTGAGCAAGTTGACACATGCAAAGTTTGTACCTTGGGAAAGTACACCAAGTCTTCCTTTCATGATCGAGCCAGTCAAGCATAGGCTATCTTAGAGCAAGTTTATACTTATGTGTGTGGACCATTCTTGACGGAATCCACAGCAAATCAAATTTATTATTTGATTTTCATTGATGATTATTCTCATAAATGATGGATTTATTTCATGCAGAAGAAGGACCAAACCTTCAAAACGTTTTGTGAGTTGAAAGCTTTGGTCGAGAAAGAGTCAAGGAAGAAGATCAAGGCCTTGAGAAGTGACAACAGTGGAGAATATGTCTCTCAAGAGTTTAAGTACTTATGTGCAGCAAAAGGAATTAAATGAGAGCTGACAGCACCTCATAACCCATAATAGAATGGGGTGGCCGAGAGGAAGAACAGTACTTTACGTTGACGATCTCATATTGACTAGTGAAGATCAGTTGATCGTGTCTTGCAAGGAGGACCTTGCAAGAGAAATCAAGATGAAATACATGGGTCTCATGCATTACTTCCTTGGAATGGAAGTGTGGCAGAAGGATGGGGAGTTATTTGTGTCTCAGGGCAAGTATGCCAACGTGATACTCAGGAGATTCCACGTGGAGAAGTGCAAGCCCATGCAGACTCCTCTAGTTGGTAACTACAGGAAGGAGGATGCTACTTCTGGAGAAGTAGTGGAAGCTACTGTGTATAGGCATATTGTGGGTTCACTGATGTACTTAGTGAACACATGACCAGATTTGTGCTATGCGGTGAACCAGTTGAGTCAAGCGATGGTTCAGCCTACCAAGATGTTTTGGAAGGTGGAAAAGCATGTATTGAGATACCTCAGAGGTACATATTAGTATGGATTATGGTACAGACGGACAGAGGGAGTGAATCTACAAGGCTTCACTTATGCAAATTGGGAAAGGAGTCCATTAGATCGAAAGAGGACATCTGGAGGGATTTTCAACCTTGGGTCAGCAACAGTTTCTTGGTACAACAGGAAATAGAGGTCGGTTACACTCAGCTCGGAAGAGGTAGAAGACATGGATATAAGTCAGGCAGCATGTGAGGCCATTTGGGTGCGGAAAATCCCAGTTGGTTTGTTTGATCAGATGATGGATCCAACTGTGATCTATTGTGATAATCAAATTTGCATCCAACTCTTTGAGAATCCAGCATTTCATGTAGGTCCAAGCACATCGAAATCTAGTATCATCATTTCAGAGACTGTGTAGCTAGGAGGATCATGTTGTTGCAGTATATTTTGACAGAGGAGCAAGATGCTGACATTTTGACAAAGGCATTGTCAAAGTGTAAATTTGAGTTCCATAGAGACAGGATTGGGGTGGCAGATAATCCCTTTCTTGTTGAGAGGGAGTGTTGAAATATGGCAACAAGAATATTCCAATTTAATTTTTCCTTGAATTAAATTGTTAATTAAAATGAAATTTAGTCTTAACAACTACTTGGAAATTAGTAATTAATTTGTTTCAAATTAATTAGTTGGAGAAATTCAAGTTAGAAGTCTTTCTGAAGTCATGCAAGAGTTATCCCTTAAATTAAGGAGATAAGATTGAGTTGTAATTAGTTAACTCAGTTTACTGATTTAATTCTAGTTAAATTAGTTCCAAACTGTTTGAGGAACTAATAGAGAGTTAACAGTCAGTTGATGCATGCATGCACTCAACTAGTGCAACTCTAGTTAACTAAAGATTCCCTCATCAGAAACTCATACATGTCTGTTCTGAGAAAGACTTGTTATAGACATATTTGGGCACTGCAACCCCAATCACATATGTCCATAAAACAAGGGCTTATAAACCCCTAAAAGTGTTGTTTCATACCCTAAAGGAACAAGTTCAGCTAATTACATCATCTCCTAGAAGTTCTCCCTGAAAAACTACTCAAAACTGGTCAGAACTGGACCATACAGACTGCTCAGTGCTAAGGGTGCGATGCATCTCACCTAATACATGCAAAAAGTGCAACGCATACTAAAAATCCCTTCTGTAGGGTGCGATGAGTGAGAGCAGAAAAATGGCAGAGGCAATTTGCTAGGTGGAAACCCAGAGAATCTTCTAGAAACTACTCTTTTGACACTTGCTTCTCTGAATTCGCTCAGGGATGAGTAAGAGATCATGAAATCTCCAAGTGGAACCAAGAACTATCAGTGAAATGACACTAATAAAAATCCGAGAAGCTGACTCACCCACCTACAAATATCTATATATGGATCTCTCATCCTAGAGATCCAAAGGCCGGAATTTGGAATTTTGTAAGGAATTGCTGTTGGTTTCTCTGTGAAACATTGTATTGTTGGGTGATCTAGCTTTTCATGAGGTGAAGAGGGCTTTCATGCTGGGAGGATGGTGTTGGATCAGACAACTTGGTTGTAATCCTCTCTTCTACTACTTCTATCAATAAAGCTATTTGCGTTTTCCTCCATATACTTGTATATCTCTGAATCTTGTATTTGTGTATGCATTTGTATGGTTAATATACATCTGATCCTATATTGTTTATGGTTATAGATCTCTATGCTTTGACAATAAGAATCAATCTTCTCTTTATTAGTCTTCAATCCTGATTACAGACTCGACACCGCCCTACACACTCAGTTGCAGGGGTCCACGCACTCAACTGTGGACTCTACTAGGCCTCTGCACACTTAGTTGCAGAGTCTCTTCCTACTACTATGACCCAATACACTTAGAATCCTACTCTAGGCTCCAACCATTCCTCCTCTACTCTTTCTATCTTCTCCTCTCTTTTCAACTTAGAGTTTCGCTCTATTTATACAATCTCATGGTCTGTGGACCATGGGTAGGCTGACATGACTTTACATTACATTTCATTACTTTAGGGCGGACAACCCTATGACTTAACCTCTACTTCGCACTCCGCGCCCGCAATTCGCAGAGTCTTACAAAACCTTTGACCAAAACTTGGGCTTTGAGCCCCGAAACATGTTGTGGTGGGATTCCATGCCCATTAGGCTCCTAACACAATCATCATGACCCAGCTCGAGTCACTCAGTTGGTGTTGAGATCTTGGCATGGAACCCCTCCAATTGTTCCCGTACTGCCTGGAGGTCCGCAATGCACTATTCTGCTATTTGCTGGACCTGTTGCATGCGCTCTTCTGTTGCTTCTTTGTGAGGCTCCGTTATCTGTCTTAGCGCATATAGTCCCTACATCTGCGCGAGATTGCCCTCAATCGCCACCGTAATGGTGAAGGCCTCATCAATCCAAGGCTAGACGTGTGCATTGAGAAGGGCCTATTTATGTCTTGCAGCATCCACCTGCTCCTTCAGTGCCCTTGCCTGCTGCATCTTAGCCAGTCGTTGGGTGAGGACGACTATCTGCATCGTTCCCATGAAACTCTCATATTTTTGTTGCATTTCACGCACATCTGTTTCAAGGCATTGTATGTTGGGGTCCTCCTACAAGTATGTGAGGAAATCAAACGCTTGGTCCAACATACTAGTGCAGTCCTGCACCACCCTTCCAATTTCTTCCAATCCTGTCTAAATCATGCTAACACATTGTTGTTTAACTTCTAGAGGAGTGGAAGGTTGTGCCTTCATCTGCAGCTCAGCAATCTGGAGGTTCAGCTCCAATTGCACTTGGGTTGTTTCCTTCTTCGGACTCCACTTTGCAGACAATGGATTCGCATCTCGGTTGGTAGGTCTACGGGAATGGATAATTCTAGAATGCACCGACATGCTTCATCCACTGTTTGTGCGATCTGTTGATTATGTGACACTATCTTGTCACACTACAGGCTGAGTTGTTCGATGTTGATCTTCTGCTCACTCGATACTTGGATCGCGTGACCTTCCCAGGCACGTAGCTCTGTTTTTATGTTGTCCTGCAACTAGTACAATGTGTGCGGTGGAAGGGAAACCAAATTTAGGCCAAGTCCCTTGTTCCGGCCCACTGCGGCTCTGTCCTCCTCACTCTCCACAGTTAGCACTCCTTCCGGAAGCACTATGGTGTTGGCCATTTTTGCATGTAGTAACTGCTCCGCTACTGATGTACCTGCAGCACCGTAGGAAGCTATTGTTCCTTCCTATGGGGGCCGCACCTGAAGTTCCTGCAGCTACGCACTTAGGGCCCCCAACACATTATGTTTCTCCATCATAGCTTCCTAGAGTGCTTCCTTGGTGACCTCGCAAACTGTGTCGCCGATGTCGTAGAGGTCACCCTCTATCAATGTAATTGGTTCGATGTCTAGTTTGGAAGCCTTGGCCTTCTTTTGTGGGCCTGATCTTTCCATAACGTGCGGCTGTTTCAGCTGTGTAGATGTTGTGCTTAGGTCTGCACCTTCTGTTGTGTCCTCTGCTCCTTGTCCTGTGGACAAGTTCGGGCCCCATTCCTCCTGTGTCGTGGTGGCCCCTATTGTTGTGCTACTGTTGCTTTGTCAGCAGCCTTTGCCTGCTCTGTGGTTGCCTTCGCTGCCTCGTAGGCAGCCCTTACCTCCGCGGCCAACTGTTCATTACACTTCTGTTGGGCTAGCAGCTTGGTGGCATCCTTCTACTTTCGTGCTGCTATTATATCTTGCTCCACCAGATTCGGGGTGTGCCACTTAGGATGCCATGGTTCAAGCACGGAGAAGAAGGCATCATCAATTTCGATGAAAGGAAGCTTGGTCCAGTTCTGCACCGGATCCTTACGCGCCTTGATATACACATTATGCATATCCACCTTGAAGTCTGCAAAGCTCCGCAAACTGTTGTATATTGTGGGGGATAGGTGCGACCTCCTATTAATCCACATTCGGACTCTCACCTCCATGAGAACCCAGAATATCTTATTCTTGCAGATCCTGTGGCATCCTTCGTAGCCCAGAGTGACACATATTTTGCAGCCTCTGGCAAGTCCTGTTCAATATGAGGGAACTAACTGTCCTCAAGTAGTTCCCCTGCCACCAATAAAATAAACAAGAGCAACCACACGTAGTGGAAGGTCTTGTCCTGCTCTTGAGCTTCCTTGCAGTTAATTAGGAATTCTTTGTAGAGGAACTCAGTCCAGTTGAAGTGGACCCATTGTTATAGCTCCAAATCTCACTCTTATGGTTTGTGATGCTGTACTCATGGCCTAGGGCAACCCCTCCTTCCAGACCTGGTCCTAAAATTTAAAAAACAGTGTTTTATCCCTTATACGCGACATTGCCCTGAGTTAAACGCGTGTATACGCGGGTCTGTGTATAGCCAACTCGCGTGTATGTATTAAAACACTTAAAAATATATAAAATTCCTTCTTTTCGGGTGGAGATCGCGGGTTTTACCTGCTGATCACCTGTTAGTGCCCGTGGCCCAACTGTTCCCAACCAACTCCTAACTAAAAAACTACTTTGGAGATGGTATAAAAAGACCTCAAAGGGAAGGCCTAAAGGAGGAGAGAATAGAGAGAAAGGTTATTATGCTGAGATTTTCCCCTTGACCAGGTCTGAAGTCCCTTGTGCCTTCTGCACTTCCCCCATTTTGTACATGAAACCTTTGTTTTCTTGTGTGTTGATGTTCATCCACCATTTATGACATCATGGAGAGAGTCATGGAAGGAGTTTTGTTAGAGGCTTGAGGCTGGAACGGATCCGGAAGGAAGCTTTGCTTGGAGCCTGCTGAAGGTGTCTCAGGTGAACATATTCCTTTTTATGTACTTTATTTGTCTATAATAAAAAGAAACATATGTCTTGGTTCCCGAAGTGAATCTTCTTTATGTTAATGATATTCATGTTTTGAATTCATGTATAGATGGTTGTTTGGATTTCATAACTAACTACCTTTCTTTGTAACATGAAGATGGTTTCTTTATAAGTTTTTGTCCATGTACTGCTGTGTTCTTTGAATTATTTGTTTTGCAGGACAAAAGAGAAGAAGGGAACTCCAAGAAGGGTTTGGACCCTAAAGGCCTTCTCAAACATTGGACCGAAGGTACGTACCCTTACCATAGAATTTGCTTATAATAGCATAATGGCTGTATGAATGCATGTTTCTTTGAATAGACAACTTTCAGTCTGCTAGGGTTTCACCCAAAAAGCCCTAGGGGAGTAATTCCCTCTACCAGAATTGGCGACTCCACTGGGGACAACACTCTTGTTGTTCCTAGTTTGGGTGTGTTTCAAGCCAATCAGGGCTCAGATGCCTTGTCTGCTTGTTGTTACTGTCTGGTCTGTTCTTGAACTTTAAGCTTTGCCAGTTTCTTCAGTTTGTCTTTTTTATTTTTCTTGAAGCTTTTCATATACGCTGTTTTTATTAGATACAGAGGCGTATATACGCTAGTTTCTTTGAGTGAACCCGCGTATACGCAGGTTTCCTCAAACACAGTCGCGTATACATGCAATATGTACTACAGTACAGTCGCGTATATATTCTAAATTTCAACATTTGTAAATCTTTTTGGCCTCTGAAGGTTTGTCTGGTGGTTTGAGTCAGTCTGAAACAGTCATTTTCCAGTATCAATTATTTGTTTTACAGCAAGCATCTCGTTCTGAATTCTCTCTGATTATAAGGAGTGTTGGTTTGATTTTTTGTTGATTGCAAGCGTCATCGTTTTTGGCTGAAGCACGCAAGATTTCTTGCTAGGAATCTTGGCTACTCTGTCTCATCAGGGTAGGAAGATTGAATTCAATATTTGTGTTAATTTTTCTTTTGGTGACCTTCTGTTTGCTTGACAAAATCGCTTTTTGTGACCATCTGCTTCTTTGTTCCATGAAAGCTGTTGTTTGACACTTTCTTGGAATTTGTCTTTTTGATCTTTTTGGTTTTCATTGCCAAGGCTTTCATTGTTGCTTTTGATTGTTAAGAGCGATTTCAAACACATTTATTTTTGTTGGGTTTTCATCCATTAAGTGGTGTTGATTCGCGAAAGTGTTTAATTGCCTATTCTTCAATCACAAGTTCCAGTGTTGTTGAGAGCATTTTTTGAAAAGACTTTTTGTTTGTTGCTTTGAAGAAAATCTTTTGAAAATCTTAGTTTTGCTTTCTTAAACTTGCTTTTCATTTGGTTTCCTTTTAGAGAAGTGAAAGTGCTTTATGTTTGTCTTAGAACTTGTTTTTAGTGTTTAGACGAAATGAATGGAAACATTTCATATTCCATCTAGGCATCTTAGGTGGCAAGATAAAGTTTGATAAACAAGCAACTTTCATTTTTGTTTTTAGAGTAGTTTTAAATCTTGCATCCACATATAGTTGTTGCATTAGGATAGATTTGCATCCCCATTTAGGCATATATAGCTTTGTTAGCTTTTGTGAGTGTGAAGTGTGCGTTAACAAAAAGAAAAGAAAAATTTGTTTTGTTAGAAGTACCTCTGAACCCTATAGAAATTGCTCTTCATCGAAAAACGAAAAAGTGCATGCGCATGTAGTTAAGTTTTTATTAATTTCTTTTGCGTCAAAAAACACCACTAGTTTCACTTCCGTTACCTTGTGACTTAAAGAACAGCCTAATAAAATCAAGCGCTAACTAAAATTCACTAGAACTTTTTGTTTTAGTCAGTTACACCAACAAGATTAGGATTATAGGCCCTTGGATTAGGCGAGTGGAGAGTTAACTCTCCAAGGCCATATAAACGTCAAACATAGGAGTCTAAATAACGAGAGAAAATCCAATAGCGTTAGGAAGACCAGGAAAGCTCCGGATCTGGGAGTTAAGCACGAGGGCCTGTGAAGACAGGGAAGAGAGATACCCCCTCTCCTACTTGTCCGAACTTACCTCACGACTGTTCCGCCTGGCTTCTGCGACGAGTTGGTATCCATAGTTGCTTCTCCTAGGGAACTACATAGGTGGCTGCGGAGGGGAATCCCGTCGTACCTGAGGTCGACGTTGCATCACTCTCGACAGTACTACTGGAGGGCACCCTTGCGAAGCTTGGGGGCTTGCACCGGCGCAGGCTGTTGTTAGGAGGTCAACGTAACTTCCTCTGATACCTTCGCTGATAGGACTGGGCCCTCATCATCCCAGACTATCTTCGGAAGGCCCCTTATTTCACTTTCTCGTATTTTGGTGTCCGGTCCGAATCACCCGGAGCGGAAATACTTGGAAGTTGTTTAACTGGCTGTATCTTTAGGGACTTTATAGTGTGTGCTCTGTGCTCCTAGTTGGCCTAGCTTTCAATTTTTTGAGTCTTTATTTACATCATAACAAAAAATTCAAAGTGGCTGACCGATCTCCAAGACGGTCTTGAAGACTTCATGGTCTCTCGCCACCTAGTTTAGAGCCTTCTCCTAGAAGGCGTAGAGGCAATACTACCGGTGGGTTCCGTCCCACGCCGGTTGACGCATCGGGGATTGATCCTCCTCTTGGGGGAATTAGCGGCCAAGCAAGGCCTAGCACTTCTGAGCAAGAGAGGGACACTCCAGTCCTTTCTCGAGTTCGCTTTCAAGCGGAGAATAACATAGAGGTAGAAGAACTTTCAGAGTCATTAGTGGCTCCAAATTCTCCACTACCATCTAGTCATCCAGACGTATTACAATACGTTGGGACTCCGACGCATAGACCGTCAAGTCCAGGTTACGCTACGCGCTTACCATCGATGACCACTACTGGAAGCATGGCTTCTACGAGTGCTACGACTATGCAAACCCCAACATCGGTGCAAGGGGGAGGAGCCATTTCCATCCCCTCCACTTCCTTGTTCGGATCTTTTGCTAGCACATATTTAGTTGGGTCTACCTCCATTCCGTCCACGATTGGAAATGCCCAAACGCTTTTGGTACTGGACTCTTCCCTTTTGGCACCCAATCACAGGGTATTCCATCGGTTCTGTTTAGTGCCGCTACATCCATGATGGGTGGATCGGCTTCATTCCAGGGTTTTCCTTTTGGAAGTGGTCATATACCACATTCCAACCCGACGGTAGGATCCATGCCTTTTTCTTCTGTAGGACAAAGCAACAATCCTTTCCAAGGTTGGAATAACCCTGGGGTTAGTAGCGCGGGAACTGGGAATCCGTTTATCGGCCAACAAGGGAATAGGTCGTACTCCACGGTTAGCATGTTTCAAAGTATTCCTCCCCTTGCTTCGGCTTGGAATCCGTATCAAGGGTTATCAACTCCCTACAATCCTTTAGGAGGAAACTTTGCTGGTTATGGAGTTTATACTGCCGGAGTTGGTCAAACTCCGAATTTTGCTGGACCACAAGGCCTGCCTTTTGGTTCAGCCGGTTCTACTGGTCACTTCGGGCAGCCTGGTGCCTCCCAAATTCCAGGAAAATATTTTCAGAGCTTTGGGAGTTCTGCCCAGTCTCGGTGGAATCCCCAAGGTCCTCCTAGGCTTCCGTTTCTGGCAACGTTAAACTTGCCAGATCTCACTAAGTTAACAAATGACCCAATCAGGTACAATCCGGCCTGGCCTTCGGTCCCAAACAAACTCCCTTTGGACATTCCAAAATTCGAAGGGAAGAGTGGTGAAGACCCAGGCGACCATGTAACCACATTCCATTTGTGGTGCTCATCTAACTCCCTTATCGATGACTCGATTAGGTTGAGACTCTTTCAGCGCACCTTGACTAGTAATGCGGCCAAATGATATATAGAGTTGCCAGGGGGCAGCTTTACATCATTCGCTGACTTAGCGAATATTTTCTTAATTCACTTCCAGTTGCTTGTCCGCTATGATGCCGGAACTGAACTTCTGGCCACCTTTCGTCAGGATAAGGCAACCCACATTTCTGACCATATTCAGGAATGGAGACGGAGAAAGAGGCTCATTAAATCTGAAATCCCTCCGGAGTACCGTCTCGAGTGGTTTTTGAAGTCTTTACAACTCGAGATCTCCAAGGATGTCTCCATGTCTGGGGTCTATTCTGAGGAGCAAGCCATTTTTAGGGCCCAACAATTAGAATTGATCTACTCTCAGTCTGGGATCCTACAAAAGTACTTGCTAGATGCTCCTGGATCTAAGGTTGATGTAGCTAAGTCGAAGCCAGGTCCGCACGCGGATGGTATCGTCGGGTCAGTAGGCACAACTACCGTGAACTTGTTGAATCAATTGCAGCAGTTGTCCTTGCAAACTGCTTCTAACAACCAAGTCACATCGTCTAATCCCCCCGCTTCCCAAACTTCTTCAATAAATGTTGTCCAATCTGATAATCCCAAAGGAAATCAGAATTCCAATGGGAAAAAGAAAGGACGAGGTAAGAAAAAGAACCAGGATGGGAAGCCTGATGCAAATAAATCCTGCAACAATGCTGGTGGTGGTAGAAATGAGTCGAGAAAGAAAGTCAAGTTTCCATGCAAGTTGTGCAGTGGAGACCATCTAACTCATCTCTGCCCTAAGATTGAAGACGCTCAGTGCTTGTTAGGACAGCAAGGGACTTCTAGTTCTCAAGCTGTGTTAACCAACCCGTTTCCCCAAGGGCAGCAACTTCTTGCTGGCACGAGTTCGAACCCTGGGACCTCCGCTGGGGGCAACCAGGAAGGGGAAAAATTGTCAAATGTTTTCATGATGGGTTCTAACGTCCATGTGGCTACTCGGTCACGTGATTATGGTGAAGCCAAAACATCCAAGGACAAGACTGTTCCCGGAAGTACTGACCTTCACATCGAGCGACCCTCTGTCGAGACTATACCACGGATACCGAAAGGTTCCGTTAAACGCGCGACGATTAATCCTAATGCCAGGGCCGCCCAGAATTACTCCATTGTGGAGGATCTGGCTTAGAGTCCATACGCCATGTCCGCTTTAGAGGTTCTCCAGTCGTGTCCAGCTCAGAGAAGCGCTTTACTCTCTGCGATTGGAGCAGTCGATCCAGCTAACTCTTTAGTGCTCACTTTTGACATGTTAAATGTCAAAAAGTGACTCCCTCATCATATGGCTTTTCAAATAAAGTCCACATACCGGAAAATAAATATTTTTCGCACCATAGTAGATGAAGGAGCTTCCACATGCGTTATGTCGATGTCATGCTGGAAGGCTATTGGATCACCTTCCGCTGTTCCTTCACCCACCGTCTTGACTGCATTTGACGGTCATTCTCACAAGCCGCATGGGATTATCCCGACCTTTCCTATATGTGTTGGGGGAAAGGTCATCAATATTGAAGTAGAGGTCATAGACGCTAACCTAGACTATAATATCCTATTAGGAAGGAACTGGGTATACGAGATGGATGCCGTTGTTTCGACTCTGTTTCGTGTTATTTGCTTTCCTCATGAGGGGAAAATCGTTAAGGTTGATCAATTGGACTATTGTCCAATTGATCCTCAAGCAAGCTCTGACTCTACTGTCCCTTTAGTGGATAACCCTCGCCCGCCGACTGAGAATTTAGGAGTAGGGATGTATTCCTCATTGATGGGTACATTTGATCTTCCCTCTCCTTTCGCTAAAATTAATGCTATTTCATCATCTAAGGAGTCTCCTCGAGAAGAGTTCTTCCGAACTCATTATTTTTCAGACCCTTGGACCTTGCCTTCACCTACGACCACATTAGTTGAAGGACAAGTAAACAGAATGGCATTCCCTATATCTGCAGCTGAGCTTAGATATCAGTCTATCGTAGACTCTGCAGACAACCATTCTACTCCTTTTTCCCAAGAGGAGTTAGATGGTCATGTGGCCCCGGCTTGAAGCCTTGATTCTACCTCTGCCTTGGCCTGCTTAGACTCGGTTTTACCTTTTGAAGAAGTAATCCTCGAAGTAATGATGGGTATAGATCGACCTTGGGAAGACTTACACCATCGTTCATACTTTCTTCCTCCATTGCAGGAAGTAGAATCTAGATTCTCCGAGCTCTTCACTAGTGATGTTTGTACGGTGTCGAACCCTTTGGCTCCAACACAGTTCGTGTCGAAGGTAATATGTCGGTAATTTCAAACACGATATCTATAAACATCTCTAGGGACCCTAACGTCATCGAGAATATCTTCATCGAAATTGAGTGTTCCCCAGAAGAAATTCAAATTTACACCGACCTATTCAAGGAATATCGTGACGTATTTGCTTGGTCTTATGAGGAAATGCCTGGCATTGATCCTTCTATAGTTCAACATGAGATCAGGACGTACGAAAACACAAAACCGGTTCGTCAAAGGCTTCGGCCGGTCAACCCTAGGAAAGCAACGGCTATCAAAGCTGAGGTTGAGAAGCTGCTAAGGGCGGGTTTTATATACCCTGTTCCTCTTACTGATTGGGTTTCTAATCCAGTCCCTGTGGACAAAAAGCAAGGAACAATCCGAGTATGCATCGATTTTAGGGACCTAAACAAGGCTTGTCCGAAAGACAATTACCCCACGCCATTCATTGATCAGATTATCGACGAGTGTGTGGGTAATGAAATTTTTTCCTTCATGGATGGTTTCTCGGGTTATAATCAAATCTCTATCCGTCCTGAAGATCAACATAAGACAGCTTTTATATGTCCCTGGGGTACCTTTGCATATAGAAAGATGCCTTTTGGTCTTAAAAATGTTGGAGCCACTTTTCAGCGGGCCATGTCATACGCTTTCCATGACATCAAACATGTCATCGAGGCATACTTGGATGATCTCGATGCTCTTTCTCGAAAGAGAACTGATCATCCTAGCCATCTTCGATTGGTTTTTGAACGTTGTCATTTTTATAAAATCCGGTTGAATCCCAACAAGTGTGTTTTCGTGGTTACATCTGGTCGGTTGTTAGGGTTCATGGTGTCCAATGAAGGGATTCGGGTTGATCCCTTCAAGGTTGAGGCAATAGTTCAGTTGCCTCCCCCGTCCTCAATTCGTCAACTTCAAAGTCTTCAAGGGAAGGCTAATTTCTTAAGACGGTTTATAGCAAACTATGCCGAGATTACTAAAGGGTTCATGCGTTTGCTACGAAAAGGAGTTCCATTTGTCTGGGACGACTTTGCGCAGCGGTCGTTTGATGCTTTGAAAAAGGCATTAGTCTCTGCCCCGCTTTTGAGTCCACCAGATTATAGTAGAGACTTCCTTTTGTATCTCGCTGCAGCAGAATCAACCATTGGTATGGTTCTAGTTCAGGAGGATGATGCTCTTGCCGAGCACGTGATTTATTACTTGAGCCGAGGCTTAATAGGTCTTGAACTTCGCTATTCTCCGGTTGAGAAGTTGGCCTTGGCAGCTGTTCACGCTGTCCAGAGGCTCCGTCATTATATTTTGCTATGAAAAACTTTTGCCTTAGCGGCGGTCAATCCATTTCAATTTGTCCTCAGTAGGTGAGTGATTGGGGGCAAATATAATAGATGGATAGTCATTTTACAAGAATTCGATCTCGAGTTCTTGTCTGCCAAGTCCAAGAAATCTATGGTTTTCGCGGAGCTAATTTCTGAGCTTCCTTGTGGAGAGGATACTGTTTATGAGGAAAGTTTTCCTGACGAACATTTATTCCTCATCTCTTCACTCGACCCTTGGTATGGAGATATCATTGTTTATCTCCAGACTTCTAAGTTTCCCTCTACTTTCTCCAAGGATGAACGTCGAAAATTACGTCACCTGGCTAAAAACTATGTTATCATTGGTGACACATTATACCGTCGAGGGGTTGATTCAATCCTTCGGCGCTGTTTAACCTTAGAGGAAGCAGAGTTTGTGCTTAATGATTGCCACAGTGGAGCTTGTGGTGGTCATCTATCAGGGCTTGCTACAGCCCAGCGCATCTTACGTGCCGGTTATTTTTGGCCTTCACTCTTTAAGGACTGTGTGGAAGCGGTAAAACGCTGTCACCCGTGTCAAATTTTTACTCGCAAGATGCGCGCACATCCAGCTCCCCTTTTTCCCGTTGTCACCATCGGTCCCTTTACTAAGTGGGGTATTGATTTTACAACTTGTAATCCGCCTTCATCGGCGAATCACAAGTACATTATCGTGGCTGTAGACTACTTTACGAAGTGGGCTGAGGCCATGCCTACTTATAAGAACGATAGTGACACGGCAACTTTGTTTCTTTTCAATCAGGTTATCTCAAGATTCGATATCCCAAGAGAGATTGTCACTGATTATGGCAGTCATTTCCAAAATCAACTAATGTCCGAATTGGCTCTTAAATTAGGTTTCCGTTAGGAGCATTCATCCCCTTATTATCCTCAGGCCAATGGACAGGTCGAGGCAGTCAATAAAACTCTTAAGACGATACTCCAACGGAAAATCGATAAAAATCGGTCCAATTGGCACATTATGTTGTATTCGGCTCTTTGGGCATACCGAACCTCCGTCAAAACGGCTACTGGTTTTACTCCTTTTCAGTTGGTTTATGGGATGGAATCTATCTTTCCGGTTGAATGTGAAATTCCATCTCTAAAGTTGGATGTTGAGCTTCTTCCTGAGACCTCGAGTCTCGAGGAGCGCCTGGTTCACTTGGAACATCTCGATGAGCAGCGTCAAGATGCCGCCACGATGAATGAGGCCCATAAGAAAAGGGTTAAAACACAGTATGATATGTCTGTCCGTCCTCGAGTCTTTTCTGAAGGTGACCTTGTCCTGGTCTATGACCAAGATAAGGACGCCTTGGGGGCAGGAAAATTTAAGCCTATGTGGTACGGTCCTTTCATTATTAAACGAGTTTTAGAAAAAGGATCATATGAGTTAATTGATTTCGAGGGAAACAAGCTGGCGGAGCCCCGAAATGGGCTCTACCTAAAGAAGTACTTTGCTTAGTTTTACCAGGAAATGGCTTCTTTGTATTGTATGTATATTTGTACATATATCATCGAGAGTTTTCTGATATCAGCACTTTTTGGTTTGCTTTGGCAGGTGTTGATGGATGATTTGGTTTATTTTGGGTTCACCGATGGTGCTAGTCGGCACACTCGGAATCTTGCTTCCGCAGCTTGGGTACTCTATTATCCAACTGGTCAATTGATGGCATCAAGAGGCGTGTGCATCGGTCCTGCTTCAAACAATATGGCCGAGTATACTGCTGTTATTAATTTATTATACGAGGCAATCTCTCATGGGATCGACTCGTTGGTGGTTTATCTTGATTCTCAATTGATAGTGTCTCAATTAAATAACATTTATCGGGTACGAGATCCATCTTTATATCGTCAGTATTTAAGGGTGAGGTTGTTGCAAAGATCATTTACTTATATTAATTATTTGCATATTCCAAGATCTTAGAATTGGTTAGCTGATTCTATCGCTAATCAAGCATTAGACTGGCATATTAATCATTCATCACAATAAAATCAAGCATCAAAAAGTCAAACTGTATATATATATATATATATATATATATATATATATATATATATATATCGTAAAGCGTCTCGAGTGTACATATGTGTGTCCAAAAAATATACAAAATTGGGACTCAAATGCCCATAATCATGTCCGGCATATCTAATGCCTCGGCTCAGGATGAGCGTCTAAGTATGTCACTATAGCATTGGCCACGCGCCGAAAGATGCGAACCCAGTCACGTGGCATGCCAACCACATGACGCTGCATATCCGGAGGAAGGTCCTCTATAACGGCCATCGGTACTCGGCAGCTCAGTCTCGCCAAGTGTCGCTGGACGTTGTTTAGAGTCCGTTCCGTATCAGCAGCCGCCTCTTCGGCTCCTCGGCCACGCCGTCCATGCCGCGGGAATCCATCTGGTCATACAGGCCCAATGTCTGGAACATGATCACCATATCAGTCATTTGAATCTCATCAAAAAATATTTTTCAAAATTCATCATTATATTTGAAAAATCCAAAAAAAATCATAAAATCAAAAAATCTTACCAATCTCGCCCCATGCTGCATTCGGTGGTAACGCTAAATCAGGATCTCCTCGGAAATCCAGTCCAGCATAGGGGTAGTCATCCACGGCGATGATCTGCTGATCCCACCAGGTGAAGAAGTCATCGTCAAATGCAGTCCTTGGGACCTCCCCACCCCCCAGACGTTTCATTAGATCAGCCCACCGGCCCATGCGTGGATCGCGTGGGGTGCTGATGGAAACTGCTACCCTGGGGCGGAGTGCGGGAACCTTCTCGAAAAAGAAAGTGCACAAGATGCTTCCATAGCCAAAGTTTTTAGTCTGACCCCTCCTGATAGAAGTGAGCTGGCTCTTCATGTTGGCCAGAAGAGGAGTACACCAGTCAAACACAGTAGTAAGACAGTCAACTGCCATGCTCATGTTTTGCCGTGACGCCTGATGCAGAGAGGATGATCCGTTCACCCGAGCCATGGTAAACAGGATTATCCTAAGTGAAAAACTCGCCACATGTGTGATGGAAATCTGGCTCCCAACCTTCTTGGGATGTCAAGGGCAGTATATCTGTACATAGTCCTCTATAGAGACGGCACTCCGTGACCTGCCCTGGGACTGTACTACCTCTCCCCTTCGGGAAAGGCCCGTGATAAAATAGATGTCCTCCACTTCTACCCTGAGCGGCATCTGATCGATCATAAAAGCTTCCTCATCGACATCCCAATAATCAATGAGCATCTCGAGCAATCGCGTGTTCGCTTTCATATTTGGCAATTTGAAAAATTTAAGCAAACCGCATCCCCGGAGTGCATCCAATGCTTCTGGACTGTTCATAACTTCATTGTCTACTGCTGCATGTTCTCTTTCACGCCACGTGATAGGCATCCTGAGAAAAAATCGAGTTTAAACCGTTAGTTTTTGTTTAAAATGATTCGCGGCGTATACGCGGGTCCCTTTGCACACAGTCGCGTGTAGGGCTCGCGTATACGCGGGTTCAATATTACCAACCCGCGTATACGCCGCGAGCGAATTTTTGACAAAAGTTTAACGGTGAAACATCAATCATAAATCTTAAAACTTGTCACAATCAATTGCAAGCTAAGTATAAGGGTTACCTGGAGGTATTCGACGAATTTGAACGGTTGAATCTGGCTATGGGAAGTTTGCTCCTTTTGCTCCAAACTTTTTGCTCTCAAACTCAAATGGTAAAAATGGTGAGTCCAAAATGCTTTTTATAAGTTTTGAAAATGCAAAATTTTTTCAAAATTTTATTTTGTTTAGCCTCATGTGACTTTTAACTTGGGAGCTTGGAATGTCGAGATTGGTTTGTTTTTCAGGACATTTTGGACGTTTTCGACAGTTCGAGACGGTTCCATGACTGCTGACCCGTCATGGCAGGTATCGTGTTCTTGCTAGCATATAGGTTAGGGACACCATTTTTCCGTTGCATTATGCGTACTAGCCTCCACTTGACCGATACATCTGCCATAGGGTCGATCCCATCGTGTTATGGTTCGCAAGCCATCTTCACTCGCTGATTCTTTAAATCATGGCACGATGGTAGAGCCATCCTTTACATGGGCATCCTAGTTAGCACCTCACTGACATTTTTTGCCCATGCTACTCCGATTTGAGTAGGCTTGGGAGTCCTCTGTAGTCCCGCCATGACTTATGCGTTGAAGACTCATTCCTCTTAGCTTCTCCGCTTTGTTCTGACCTTATACCCTAGAGGCTCCTTTGTGTTGAGTTGTACTACTGCATTGCATGTTGACCATTTGCACCTTTTGGCCTGGAGCCGGCTTCACTTGGACTCGTGTTTAAGCCAACTTTTGACCATGACATCTGCAAAATCAACCTTGCATACCTTTGACTTCTACAGCTTGACACACCTTGACCCGTGGAAGGAGCATACCTTTGAGTGTCACTGACCAGTTTTCACCTCCCTGCATTGATCATAGGAACGTTCCTGTCTCGGGAACTAGATCATTTGTTTCACCGACACTCGCTCTTTCCACTATACCATAGCATTCTTTTATTCTTTTTCCAGCTTAACAGAAAAAGACAAAAAAATCAAATATTCCAAAAAAGAGCGGGAACGGGACATTATTTCCATTTATTGTTGGCAGCTAGAGTCAGTCGTGTTGCCCTTGAACAAAGCACTCAAAACAAAGTCTCCTCCGCATGGGTGGGATTTAGTTTGACTTAGGTATGCCATAACCTTGTTATTGAGTTGGTTCTCCCCCAATTGGTTATCTCTTCCAATCATATGGAGGGTTCGTTCGTGCCTCCTGCATGGCGAACTTATACAGAGTCATCATATGCTGCCACATAGTCACATTGAGTCGTGCTTTTGTTCAAGGGAAGTTAGCCTGAGTCGGCCTCTCTGCGGTGTCTCTTGACTCATTTTTCAGTCGGCCATCCCTAGTTTTCAGTGTCATGTCTATCATCACATCAGTTATATTGGTCCTTTACTCGTGCCGGTTTGAGAAGGTCCCCAT
Source organism: Pinus tabuliformis (assembly GCA_031772625.1). NCBI lineage: Eukaryota > Viridiplantae > Streptophyta > Pinopsida > Pinales > Pinaceae > Pinus > Pinus tabuliformis. The sequence continues at coordinate 459,851,586 of CM062810.1, forward strand.
TGACTTCTTGCTGGCGGGTATTGTCCTTATCGACGACGACACCTTGCTCTAAGGACAGGCCTAGAGCCGCACCCTGGCCCTATTTTCATTATTGATAGGTCACCTTGTGCTCAGCATCGATCAGTATCATGGGTCTTTGACTGAGTGGTTTCCCTTGTGTTCGACATCAGCTTACATTATCACACATTGGGATTCGTGCAGTACCTTGGTTTCCATTTGACCCTATTGGTGGATACCTCGCCTCTGTGTCAGCTTTCATTATTGGTTGGTTCAGAGGGTTTCTGCCGTGCGCTAGCCACATCTTGTGTACGCCGGAAACGTACTTCGGTTGGGTTACTACATCTTTTTCGTCCGATTCCTTCCACATTATTGGCCTACGGGTTACACTCACACTAGATTGATGAAGGATGCCTTAATGCCTTCCTTCTAGCGGATCTTTCCCTATCGACTCCGACTCATTTCTTTGGGGCAAAGATCTAGAGTCCATTTGGCAGTACCTTGGGGTTTGCAGTCATTAGTGGCAGATCCTTCGCTATCGACAGTGGGAAACCATCATTGTCTCCTGATCGATAGATTCTTACAGGTGTTCAACTCCAGCTCATCTATTCACACTTGTTAGATTGTACTGGGTACCTTGACACTCATTATCATTATCGGTGATTAGTCTCGCGTTTGTTAACGGTATACATCAATGACCGGTAATCAAACGATTTCTCACATGGTCGACTTCAGATCATTTATTCCCATGGTGTAGAAATGTACCATGGCGGTCGGTGAAGACCTCAGGTTGTATCAGCATTCATTGGTTCACTTGACAGTTGCTCCTGTTTCTGCTAGTTGATACCACTCCACTTTATATGTTGCAGTCAGTCATGGCAACATTCTATATGTTGGCACCTGAGTTTGCAGTGTAGTACCATCCTATTCCATCATGTTCAGTTGGTACCTTTTGGGATCAGTCTTTGATATCAGTGATCCGTTGCATCTTTCAGCATCATTGATAGTCTTATATGTGATATTCAGACATGTACCTGTTCATTATGATCAGATGATCCATTATGTATCTTTCAGTCATTTATACTTGTATACTTAGTGGATCCGCTTGTACTTGATATGCGGACATGCTTTACTTTTTCTGAGCATGGGTATGCCCGCCTCAGACAGTGTTTCTTTCTTACCTCCTTTGGTGGCTTGGCAGGCTGAATTCTGGTGAAGTCCTCCTCGGTTTTTGACAGACTTCCTTTCCATGTACTCGCATAATATATTTCGGCCATCATGTACCCCTTCTGACCTCATATATTAGGGGGCATCTGTTATAGCTCCAAATCTCACTCTTATGGTTTGTGATGCTGTACTCATGGCCTAGGGCAACCCCTCCTTCCAGACCTGGTCCTAAAATTTAAAAAACAGTGTTTTATCCCTTATACGCGACATTGCCCTGAGTTAAACCCGTGTATATGCGGGTCTGTGTATAGCCAACCCGCGTGTATGTATTAAAACACTTAAAAAAATATAAAATTCCTTCTTTTCGGGCGGAGATCGCGGGTTTTACCTGCTAATCACCTATTAGTGCCCGTGGCCCAACTGTTCCCAACCAACTCCTAACTAAAAAACTACTTTGGAGATGGTATAAAAAGACCTCAAAGGGAAGGCCTAAAGAAGGAGAGAATAGAGAGAAAGGTTATTATGCTGAGATTTTCCCCTTGACCAGGTCTGAAGTCCCTTGTGCCTTCTGCACTTCCCCCATTTTGTACAGGAAACCTTTGTTTTCTTGTGTGTTGATGTTCATCCACCATTTATGACATCATGGAGAGAGTCATGGAAGGAGTTTTGTTAGAGGCTTGAGGCTGGAACGGATCCGGAAGGAAGCTTTGCTTGGAGCCTGTTGAAGGTGACTCAGGTGAACATATTCCTTTTTATGTACTTTATTTGTCTATAATAAAAAGAAACATATGTCTTGGTTCCCGAAGTGAATCTTCTTTATGTTAATGATATTCATGTTTTGAATTCATGTATAGATGGTTGTTTGGATTTCATAACTAACTACCTTTCTTTGTAACATGAAGATGGTTTCTTTATAAGTTTTTGTCCATGTACTGTTGTGTTCTTTGAATTGTTTGTTTTGCAGGACAAAAGAGAAGAAGGGAACTCCAAGAAGGGTTTGGACCCTAAAGGCCTTCTCAAACGTAGGACCAAAGGTACGTACCCTTATCATAGAATTTGCTTATAATAGCATAATGGCTGTATGAATGCATGTTTCTTTGAATATACAACTTTCAGTCTGCTAGGGTTTCACCCAAAAAGCCCTAGGGGAGTAATTCCCTCTACCACCCCCTCTGCGCATTATTCTGTTGGCGTAACTACTGACGCTGGTACCTCATCTCCGCGGCATTTTCTCATCACGTTCCTGGCCAGGAGTTGGGTGGCTATGTTTTATCACTCATATTTTCCTAGAAGTTGTAAGAAGAGGAAAGGGGTCTGAGGTAACCACAAACCAACTTTTAGATACAGAATCTAGCCAATCTGTATCTAGAGAGGGCTCTCTCTTTAAGGTTTAGCTTTGTTTTAGAAAGGTTTTAGGCTAGTTATGAAAGCTTTGGGATTTTGGTTGTATTTGGTGGTGAAATTCAATAGCAGAGGGGTACAACTGAGTATTTTAGGCCATTGGGCTAATGGAGTCAACAGAGAATGGCTCAACTGGATTTGGTTTCTCAGCAAAGGATGGTTTCACAGGGCAAGATAGCTAAAACAGGGAGCAAATGATAACTTGATAGGATGGAATGGGCTCAAAGGGGGAAGAAGGGCAATTAAGAATCCTTCCACATGTTTTGAGAAGAGGGAACTTGGATGATCACTAATAAAAGAAATTAAGGATTTTTACCAAATGATCAATAATGAGTAAACTAGGAAACAAGAGCAATTAAGAATTCACTGTTTATGCCAGTTTAGAAGAAAACATCAAGAATACTAACGATTGAAAATAGATTGCACTGAAGCACTTTATAAATTAAGCATTTTTGTTTGATATTTAGATATGAAACATAATTGAAATATTTAAACAAGAGAACAATAACACATGAGTTATAAATACTTATTTGTCTGATGTAAGGTACATGAATCCTGAGAAAAGTCCTTTGTATTAATTCTTCATCCAGCTAGCCATGCAAAATTTGTCCAATAGCACTTTATTCCAAAATAATCAACTTTACAACAATGTCTAAGAATCCACCCTCAATACTCTAAATGAGGGAGTATTTATAAAAAGATTATACAATAAAATATCTCATAACAAAGTGAGATATATTCTGAGATGACTAACTATATGTTACATAAAAATAAAGACAGATGGTCTTGTAGATAACAGATAGAGGTACGCTGATGGTTTTTTGTCCCTATTCTTGAGAGTGTGATAGAGTCGGGTCCTATAATTTGGCATCCTACTCTCTTTGATGTAATTTTGTGCTGGTTGTTATGCTTTTCATATTCTTACTGATACACTTCATCCTGCTCTGATACTCTTTACCTATTTGATCTCTGTTTATCCTCTTTACCATCTTTAACTATAGTAAAAACAAAATTTAACTTTTACCAAGGATACATTACAAAATTTATAACATTTCTTCCCACCATTTTGGTTGTGATATTATGGTTTTTTGAAGTTTTTTGAGGGTTTCATCAGTTTCGGTGTACCTGAAAAAAGTAGGCTGAATTGGAAACAAGTGCTTTATTTCATGTTCAACATAGAATAGGTTCTCTAGACTGTCATAGAGAACTCTACCTGTAGGCAGTGTCTTTGATCGTGATGCACTTGTTGATGAACTTGCCTGATTGCCTCCATATTGGTTCAATTTTTCCACAAAATCTATATGCCTCATTAATTTGTCATTAATAACTAAAGGAATAGGTAGCCCTTTGCTCTGCAAAATACAAAATTTCTCCATAAAAGCATTAATTTCTTGTTGCATGTCATGGCATCTTCTTTCTAAATTTTGCATTAGAGTCCTTTCAGTTAATACCCTTTTAATTTCTAGAATGGTCCCTATTCTGTCTTGAATGCCCAGTTCTTCAAGTTGGTACTTATTCTTATTATTCAAAAAAATTATGAGCCTGGTAGCTTCCTCAAGCATCTTTCCTAATTCTGCTCTTGTCCTTTGAATCTCTTCTCGGGCTGCCTTTACCAAATCAATTTGCTCAAAAATTATTTGGATTGATGGCCAAACATCATTTATTGACTGAGTGATGTTGGTCCATAAAATTTTCTTAATGTCTATTAGAGGCTTGTCAAATGTGAGATCTTTTTCTAATGATTTCACGTTGTTCTCTAATCCTTTAATTTCTCTTGTTTTTTCTGCAACATTTATCTTTGAGATCATACCTTTGTTCTAAGGTGACATATTGTTCTTTCACCTTCTGTAACTCTGAAACTTGAAGTTTCATTTCTTCCATTGATTTTATTAGCTCCTCTGTACTTAGTTTTGCAATCCCTGCTGATGTTGTTCCTATTCCTGTACCTAATGTTGTTGTACCTGTGACCACCTCTGTTGTGGCTACTGGAAATTTGGTGCCAGATCTGTTCCAAGTGTTGAAGGGACTGCAGTTTAGACCACTAGTATCGCATTGGAAGGCTAAGAGGTCGACTCTCCCTACTTGTCCTTTAATGATTTTTCTAGTTCTTGCTCAATCTCATTTAGTCTTTCATTAAGTTTCAAGACTAAATCCATTAGTTCTTCTTCATATCTTTGCTTTATAATCTCAACATTCTGTGGATGCCTTGAAGGAGGCAACTTTAGCTGCTTCCTCAAGGCAGTAATATCTTCATATTTCTTTTTGATTAAGGCTTCTGCAACCTTCACATCTTTCGAATCATGACCCAACCCAATGATCAATTATTCTAAAGATTTTATCCTGTTATCGTTAGCCTATGAGGAGGATTTTTTCAACTGTAATTGGGAAGTTGTATTATTCAAGGAATCTTCCAGTCAGTGTAGAATAGATCATCTCCCCTATCTATTTGTGCAATTCAATTTGGTCCAAAGGATAAATGTCCTTTTCCATGACCTCAAAATTTGTTCTGAGATAGTCTGCTACTGATTGGGGCTGTTTCACTTTAGGTTTGAAATAACTCATTATCATTTTACCTTCCTTGATGTCATAGGCTGACATCAATCTGTTTTGATTAGTGGGAGCCATTTTCAAATATTGGTTGTAAACCTGGATCCTCAGTGGATCATTTTTGGCTTTTATTTCTATAAACTTCTTTTTGATATCTGGAGTATCCTTTCTTGGTGGCCTGAAAGATGATACCTCTGCACTTTGTTGTCTCTCTAGCTCTTGTCTCTGTGAGCTAGTAGATGTCCCACCTACTAGGAAGGTTTGATGACTATCTACTCCTTCTTTCCTTTGACTATCAGTAGTCTCTTCAATAAATTCATCCTCTGAAAGAGGATTTAACCTATGCCTTTTAGCACCAAGCTGCTCTGAGGGTCCACTGGCAGGGGTAGCTACTTCCCTGTCTCTCTTTTTATTCTTTTCCTCATTCAAAAGAGTTTGTAGGATTGGGGGTTCTCCTTCATTGCCCTGAGTTAGAGGAGCTTGCATTTGAGCCTGTTCCTTAGAAGTTTCAGGTTGTTTAGACATTGCAGACTGCTCTGTGGCTTGGGCACTAGTCTCTGGTCCCTTTCCATTGGATGTTTCTGTAGCTGGTGTGTTGGTATCCTGTGAATGCTGTTGAGAGGTTTCAGCTGTAGAAGCACTAATCCCTGACCTCTATGAAGACTCAAATCGTACCTGCCCAAAAGAATCCAGGTCAAGTGTTTTCTCAATATCTCTCATAACATTTTCTATATTGACCTGTTCACTATCAGTTTCTACTAGGGTCCCTTCCCTCCATTCATCCATATTGGAAAATTGTTCAATCTCTGGGATTCTATGATGTATATATGGTGACAGTTTGTTCTTCATTCTTCTATCACAGATAAAGCTATTAGGGTCATATGGCCTCCAACCAAAACTTTTGTGCAACTTAAGATGATCTTCTAGAATTTTCTCTGCTTCTCTCCATGCTTCCCTATCGTTGTAGACAAAAGGGCCTAATTGATTTTTGATTTTGAGTTGAGATTTCTTTTTGGATTTATGAAAATGGACCAATTCTAAATGTACCATTTGTTTGAAATATTCCAATGCAAACAGTCTCATTGGAACGTATTTTGGTAAATTGAAAGGGAAAATCTCACAACCATATATCCTGATTTCTATATGGTTCTTGTATAGGTACCAATCCCCTATTCTATACTGCTTGGAGAGCTGTAGGATTCTCTTAATGTCACCACTGATTCTGGGAGGGGAAATCCCTGTCAATAAGGTGGTTGCTGGATGAACAAACTGTTCAATGAACTCATTGTAAGAGTAAGGTAAATCAAAGGATTGATGGAAGATGGAACTCCAAAAGATAATAGACCTTGGATTGCCTTTGGTATCAAGTTTCATGACAAGGAAAGGGAAGTTTTCTGACTAATAATACAACATTAGATGATATATAAAGGTGGCATATTTGAAAACTCCTTCATTCTCCAGTCTCAAGAACTGGTCATGAATCTTATTGGCAATATAGGAGGCATAATCATATTTAACAGCAGGGGGCTGTCGAGGAGTAAAAATTGACAACAATACTAAGGTTATCTCATCAACATACTCACTTGTGTTGAATCCCATAATTAAAGATATCGTATCAACAATAAGTTCTCCCATGTCTGTGAAGAAAGTTTGCAAATAAGGAGGTGGGCCCTTAGGCTAATGTTTCTGTAACATGAAGGTTTGATAGATGCGATTTAGTTCTGATTGGGATAATTGAGTTGATTTTTCAAGTAAATATCCAATGGAAATGGGAGTGAGAGCTTGACTGGGGTGAATTGCAACATTTCATTGATGGATTTAGCAGTTGTTGGGAAGAGGACTGTTTGGTTGGACACATAACTGCTCTGCGGTTAGGGTCATAATTGGCTTGGCATTGGTGAATTCTATCAGGGAAAACATGGACTGAGGGGAGAAAATCCCTAGGAAGGTTAGATTCCCACAATCCTAGAATGCCAGAGCCATTCAAGTAGTTATCTCTACTTTGGCAAAAGACTTTGAGGTGTTTTTTGTTAGTGGCTAAGTCTTTTATCTGGAAGTATTTATCCGGAAGAGGCAAATAGTCTAAATCTTTATGAGGAGAATTCATGGGTGCAACATTCAAAGCCATAGGGGTTTCCATTTCTGGTTCTTGTGGATTCAAAAAGGGAATTTTAGGTTTTCTTTGAAAAATGGGCAAAACAGAGGCTATGGGGAATTTAATTGACAAGAATAATGGTTGAATTATTACAAATTTGGTTCTTTTCTATCAATTTACTATGGAAAACTTAGAACTTGCAGGGTTTCTTTAGGGAATTGGATAAATACTTGTGTTCGACGGATAAACAGTGAAGTACAGGTACTGGTAGTGGCTAATAGGTTCGGGGCTGCATTGGCTGCGAGTTTTTGAGCAAGTTGGTGGTTGGCAACTTCGAACTGTTGACCTCGATGTTCTTTTGCATGGGCGCGGACGTTTACAATACAAAACAACGAAAATGACTTATATCTTTTATTTACAAAGTCAAGGGTTAGTGGGGTTTTTGGTTTATGAGCGGATGGCGTTGATGAGGAGTGAAATGACATTTTGTCGTATGCGGGAAGGCGATAAGAAGTTTCATATTGCATTGCTTTTTGGGATGGGCAGTAAAAAGCCAGGAGCCAGTGATTCCATAGATCGTTTGACACATGGCGGAGCACTGTGCAAAAATTGCTTTGTGATAGCGCGTTAACGCGTGGTCACAAAGTGTTGCGCGATATTGATAATAGTCGTCAAATCCCAGGCACTCGATCGGACGGTTGATGGGAGGCGTGATACGATAGGGTTTAACAAAGGCTGGTCCAACATAATTAGGGGTTAATTTAATTATATCAGGAGTGGTGTGATAGGTTGGGCAAGTTCTTAATTAACCATGAGGGTTAATTAATCCCATATTGATGCAGTGGGGAGGTTTATGGGTTGTTAATTAGTTACTGTTTAACTAATTAATCCCGTTTAAAAGTATTTTAGGATTATAGTTAACCAGGGGCGGAATATGTATAGAAATTGGGGGTTTTTTATATGTTTAAATAATACGGGCGGGGGTAAACGTTGTACAGGAATTATATAATATAAATTAGAAATTAATATGGTAATGCAATGAAAAAGCACCAAGTATAAAACATTAAATAAGTGTATTTAACTTGGGCTTAAATGAAAAAGGGTTTTTATGAGAGATTATGTAATTTTCCTAAGTAAAATAGGATTTTACTTAGGAAAATACTTATGAAGGTGAATGAATGAGTTATGAATGATTTTAAGTACTTAGGCTTTTAAATTATTGGGCCGAGGGTCCGATCCCTCTAGAAGTTAGAGAACTGCTCTGAGCCCCTCCAATTTAGCAAATACCTTAGTACTTGGGGGAAATTAGTGAATAATTAAGGAAAATGAGAAGGGGAGTTAATTATTCTAACTTTGCTTTGCTTGAGATGCCTTCAATGTACTGTATGGCTTGGCCTTGTGATGAAAGTCAAAGATTAACACATTTAGAGACATTATTCATCACATATGATTCTGCAACATCATCTACCTACCCTACCTACTTTAACCTAGTATTTTTTCTTCTTTATTAGGGTGCACTTAGACTGGCAAACCCTTATCCAATCTTCCTTTTCTTTCACATGGCAAAGCCTATCTCAGTCTGCACTTATTACATCCAGGTGCTCAGATTAAACTGTTGAGCTCCTTTTATTTACTCTACCTATCTACTTATCTACCAAGATTACACTGTTTGGTCAGATATTTATTCTCTATTTCTACAACATGAAATTGAAAATGAATTAGCCAAGTTTAAATAGTTTGACTATTCATGAATTGTGGCATAAGCGACAAGCTGACACAATTGTTTATTACAAAGTGAAAAAGTAGTGGCATTTCGTCTTGCATACTTTCCTGGTCTATCTTTTGTTTGGGGTTCATTTTCTTTCATTTTTTGACCATCTTTTATTCTTTTTACCCTTTGATTTTTCTTTTAGGGTATACCCTCTTTACATTTTTTAAATTTTTTATTTTTTGAAAATATGGAAAACCTTTGCAACAAGAAAAGGTATGAACATATTATAGAGCCAAGGATAATTTTAGGGGCGAATGTTCGCCCTTTGGGGAAATTAAGGGGTTTTAAATTTTTAGTGGGCGAATATTTTGTATCATAGTACATTTTTACAAATCACCTCAAATAGCCCACCTTATTTTAAGGGAGAGGGTAAAAAAGGTAAATTTAGCCCTTGAAATTAGAACTTACAACCTTCCATTCGCCCATTTTCAAGAATAGGTTTTATTTAAGAGAATCCTATGGGCCAAATACCATATTTATAAAAGAGGTATGGTAAATTAATAAAAATATAAATAAATGAGAGGTATGGTAAATAAATAAATTTTTTTTTATATTTACTCCATAAGTCACCTTATATACATGTAAGGGTGTAAACAAATAAAAATATAAGTAAAGTGGAGGTATGGTAAATAAATAAAACATTTTTTTATACTTACTCAAAAGGTATGGTAAATAAATAAAAATATAAATAAACTAGACATATCGTAAATAAATAAAACCTCTTTTTATATTTAGTCCATAACCCTCGTTCTATTTATGAAGGCTCAAAAAAGAGGTTTTATTTAAGTGAATCCTATGGGCCAAATACCATATTTGTAAAAGAGGTATGGTAAATTAATAAAAATATAAATAAACGAGAGGTATGGTAAACAAATAAAACATTTTTTTATATTTACTCCATAAGTCACCTTATATTTACGAACACTCAAAAAATGGGTTATATTTAGGTGAAACCTATGGCCAAAATACTATGGGACAAATACCATGGACTAGATTGTAATTAATGCCACGCAAAAAAACCATTATTAACCCTAATATTAGAATTAATAAAAATAAAAATGGCACATGGTATTGACCCATGGTATTCACCTGAAATGTAGCCTATTTAAATGGGGGAATTAAACCAGCATGTAGCCTATCCTAAGATTCACTAGGACTTTACAAAGTTTTATTATTTAGTGAAAGACTCGCTAAGATCTTACAAGATTTTATAATTGAGTAAAATATTCGCCATGCCTGGTGAGAGATTCGCCAAAAAATTATATATACATATTATATTATTGATAAAATCGCCTTCCATTTTTCTTATATACCATGGAGATTCACCCATTTATTATATTTATAAATTTAGGGGGGGTTCTTAAAATTTTCCCTGTATAGAGCTCATCAATTCAATCATGACATATGACACCTATTGGTATAGGGGCCTAACACTATGTGCACCCCTTTATCTTTAATGCTACTAATTATGTAGCCCCTCTTCTTCTTTTCCAATTTGTACTTCTTCTTCATGGCCTCTACGAGTGCCAAATGTCCGCTTTTGTCGGCTATCTCTGCGGGGTCCTTTCCCTTACAGGGAAGATAGAAAATCTTGTGGATAAGTTCCACCGTGATGGTAATAGGCTCCTCTAGCCATAAGTACCCATCGTGCACCAGGCAAAGTAGCTGCCTGATGACGAAAATTGTGATAGGAGCACGGTGAAAGTGTGGAATCGATAGTAGGTGGAGTAGGCCAACCTTCTCCACACTGCGCAGCCATTTCTGCAGCTCTAGCATTGTAACTGACCCCTCCTTGCTCTGTTTCATGAGGTTCTCAATCGTTAAATGTGGGAACTTCTCGCCGTCTGTGAGGTCCTAGTCTTCAAATTTCATTGTGGGAATGCGGCCCAAGGCTGAGCCCTCAAATAGAATTCCATTTGGGAGGAGTGGGGTGTTGTAACATGCATATTCATTATTTATAATTTTCATTTTTCATTTAAAAATCACTGAGAAAGGCACAAAAGAGGTGATGCAATAATTGCACATTGAGATAAAAGGAAAACAAGTATTAAAGAGTCAACCATAGTTCAGCGATGCGATTAAATCACAATCACAAATTGCAATGGAAGCGATTATATATGAAGTGCTACCTTTGACGATTGCGATTTGTGACAGATGGACCCGAAATATATATATGCACCGTGTTTAATAGTCCCAGCGGGTCTGCTTATCGCAGAGTTTATGTACATTGGTTCCGTCGATTGTGATTTGCGATGAGCGGGCCTGAAACAGATATACATTATGTTTAATAATCCCAGCAGGTCCGCCATATAGCAGAGCTTATGTACGTTGATTTTCCGATTGCGATTTGCGATGATGGGTCGGACCCGATATTTTATATATTATGTTTAATACTTCCAGCACGTCTGTCTTATCGCGGATTGTAAAGGTTTAGATTGATATAACATTTGAAAGGGCCAATTGCAATTTGCAATGCAAAGTCAATGGAGCGCTAAACGGGTGGATCCGACGGATTTATGAAGCAAAATTAATTCTTTTTGAGTTCCGTATTAATCAAAGGTTTACGTTAATTTTGTTGTGTAAAGGGAAAAATCAATATTAGAGCCGAATCCGAAGAGGAAGGCAATTGGTGATGTTTCCTTTGTCTTTTGGCTAATCAAAATGCTTGATACATACATAAGCCAACATTTATGCACGGCTAACACAGTTTATCACAACTAAAATGGATTAATCATTATTTAAGCATATACAAAAGAACTCAGTGGCTGATTAACAGAGTAAGTCAGCAGTTATCCTCATCTTCTAGTTCAGTTATTTCTTGTTATTTGATGTTCTTGGAGGTGTCTTTTACCCTCTGTAAAATTCTGTAATAGTTTTTACTTCATATAGTTAGAGAAGTAGTTAAATAATTTGGGCAATTTCATAAATCAACAATTGTTCCATAATGTATAAAAAGATGAAAATTTACAAAGAAGAGGTTCGAATTTTGGAGAACTTGGAGACTAAGCCACTGTATTCCCAATATAGTTGTTGATTAATGAAAGAATCAAAAGTTTCCATGAATTGTTGTGTATAATTATGTAACTTCTCTGTCATGTTTCATCTTATGTTTTCTTCTTTCAAGTATAGTAATGAAGTTGCAGGACTTTATTTGCTTATGTAGATAAAGTTAAAATCCTTTAAAATAGTGCTCCTATACTTGAAGTTTTCATCTTCATTTATAAGTTATAGATAATAGTTTCTATGTAAGGAAACATATTATCTTAAAATTCTCCTTCAAGCTTTCTTCATTCATTATTTATATCTAGCAACAAATGGCATTATGAAATTTTCTGGTCACACATGTATTAAGGGTTAAAGACCAAGTTTTCCAAGTCCTTAATTTAAGAATACAACAAACAATAAAGTGAAAAATAAGTGACAACAAACAATAATCATTAATGTCTTAAGCACAATTTCTCCACAACCAGGAAATTGGTTTCTTAAGGTACAACATTAATTGCCGCCGTTTCCGGGGATCGAAGACAAGAACACTTTTCCCTAGGATTTTCAATATTTTCCTCTAGTTGTTTAGTGAGGAGGAAATATTTGGGTGTTTTGAATCAAAGCAGTAACGCTAGCTTGAATAAGACCCCATACAAGATCAGACACCTCACAACAGAAGGTTCAATCTCTTTCAGATCCTGAAAGGCTAGGTTCTAGGAGGGTTGGAAAGTCTAAGATCCCAAGTACACCAATTCCCACATTGTCTGCATCAAGAAGCAACTTATCCGAACATTCATCTGATAAAGAGTCATATTTTTCATCATATTCATTTCAGGAACCTAACTCTCAAGAGAAATCTTTAGAGTCCGTTACTTTTCATTCACATGCTTTAATTATTCAACTTGAACTAATAACCACATTATCACCTCTGCATACTCCATTTACTTCTAAGTCAGGTTCTACATTTATTGGTAATCAAGGTTCAATAAACATGACAGTACCTACATTCTTGATGAATAGGTATGCACCTCTTCAATTTCCACAACCGTTAAATCAAATGCCATAGGAATACCTCAAGATTCTTCCTCGTTTTATAGGGGAATATGAGCAAACTGCAGAGAATCATGTCTCAGTATTTTGCAATTTTGTAGAAAACAAAAATGTTGAACATGTAGATGTTGTTCTAATACTTTTTGTTCAGTCCTTGGATGGAGAAGCAAGGAAATGGTTTAAAGGACTTCCAAATAATTCTATTCCTTCTTGGGAAGAGATGGAACGTTTATTCATTCAGAAATGGGGAGAAAAAAGAGACCACGGGTATTCATTAATAGAGTTTAATGCTATAAAGAAAAAGTCTAATGAAACTGTGGTCAAATTTGTCAGAAGGTTTAACAAATTGTATAATAGTCTTCCAGTGGAGAATAGGCCTCCTCCTACTGGTGCGAAAATAAATTTTGCAGGGGCTTTTTAATCAAATTTTGGATTCACATTAAGGGAAAGAAGATCTCCAACCCTTGATCAAATCAAAATAGATGCATTAGAGATAGAAGAAAATCCGGTGGCTGCAGGAAAAGCACCAGAGAAATAGCCTATCCAAGACAAGGGAAAGGCAAAGATGGAATCCTCTCAAAGTCAAGCATTGGAGGATATGTGTAATGTAATTAAAACTCTGTCAGATAAGGTAAATAAATTAGAGTTAGAAAATAAGAATTTTTAGAAGCAAACACAGTATAATAAGAACCTTAATCCCCAATACAAAAGACAACCTTTGAAAATCTTGCAAAGGCAAAGAAAATATCAAAATCAGATTCAAGCACCATTATATATAGAAGCAGATCCTAGTGAAGAACAGGAGCAACCTGAAGATCAAATTTCTACATTATATGCATTAGATGAAGATGAACTTGGTATTGAAGAAGAAGACTATTAATATGATGAAACACATTCCATTCATGATGAAAATAAAATTGATGAATTTTGGAAGCAATTCTCTAATTTTATGCAGGCTGAAATACATAAGAAATATGACTTGAGATCAAGGAAAAGATCAAGAAATCAAGAAAATGAAAGTGAGTAGCAAGTTTCAACTTCCTCACCAAAGGCGACTCCACAAGAATCTCAACGTACAAAACAAGTGAATAAAGGAAAGCAGCAACAGAATGCAAATGGCAAGACACAGATACTTCAAGATGAGTCTTCTCAAGATCAAACTGAAAAAATTCCTTTGGAGAAACTTGTTTCAGTTCCTCAAGAATTCCAGTCATGAAGAAAGGTGAATATGAGAACGAAAGGACTGCAAAATAGGGTCACTTTTTTAGTCTTACTAAGGAGTTGGAAAATGTAATAATTCAAGTTCCCTTACAGAATTGGCAAAAACACCTATTTATAAAAAGGAGATTGTTGAGTTTATTAATTTAAAAGAAAATTAGAGTATAAATGACATTGTAAATCTGCAAGAAGATAAACCAATAGTGGTTTTTGGTCCACATGTAGATGAAGTAGATTCTTCAATACCTCCTTTTTATATTTCCTTATTGGTCCATGATTTCCTCCTACATAATTGTATGTTTGATTCAGGAGCTTCACATAATATTATTCCTTTGTCAGTGATGAAGCAACTAAATCTACATGTGACCAAACCTTATAGGGACTTGTATTCTTTTGATTCGAACAAGGTCAACTGTCTAGGGGTTATTAAGGATCTGGCAGTGTCACTAGCCCAAATTCTAGCTAGAAGCTTGGTCATGGATGTAGTAGTAGCAGATATCCCTGCTAGATTTGGAATGCTTCTATCTAGGTCCTGGGGGGCTAAATTGGGTGGTGTTTTAAAACTAGATTTTACATATGTTATTATACCAATTTTTGGTGGGGAAGAGAGAAGATTGTACAGAGAAACTAGATTTGTAAAAACAATTACAAAAAATGGAGCAAGTAATTCACCTGTATATAGCCAAGAGAAGGATGATTTTGCTTGTTTCACACTACATGATAATGTAGAGCTGGCTAAAGATAATCAGAAGCAACTTTATTCAGCCAATGTAATTACAAAGCTGCAAACTAGAGTGTGGAAATGCTTCTTTGATGGAGCTTATTCAAAGGAAGGAACAGGTGTTGGTTTTCTTCTAATTGTGCCTGGAGGTAATATTTTCCCTTTTTCTTTAAAATTAGAGTTTGAGGCAACAAACAATGTGGCAAAATATGAGTCCTTGATTATTTCTCTACAAATAGCTAAACAGTTGGGAGTTAAGACAATTTCTGCGTTTGGAGATTCAGAGCTGATTATTTAGCAAATAAAAGGTCACTTCCAAACAAAGCACCCTAGGCCTAGGGCATATAGAAATGAGGTATGGGATTTGATTGAGAACTTTTTTGAAGCTTTTAACATCCAATTTATTCCAAGAGATGAGAATAGATTAGCAGATTCATTGGCTATAGTTGCTAGTACTTTCAAGCCTCCTATTAATCCAAGACTAAGATATGAGGTAGAAATGAGGCACAGACCCTCTATTCTTGATAATTTTAAAAATTGGCAAGTTTTTGAAGATGATCAGTAGATTAAAAAGTTTTTGACTATGGTTGAAGAGTTTGAGGGCATAGAAATTGATCAGGATGAAGAAGAGACAACAGAAATTGCAAAAGTTAGTGGTTTAAAAGATTCAATAGCAAATAAGAAGATCTTTCAATTGAAAGATAATATTCTGCCAAAGGGACTTGTTCCTCTTGAAATCTTTTTTAATTCCAATGATGTGGCTGTTTCCGCAGGGAAAATTTCACAAGATGAACATATTCAGGACCACAACATTGGAACTTAGGAGAAATCCAGGTTAGTAAAATTGTACGGTGGAGTTTCACCTAATTTTCAAGAGAGATATATTAAACCTTTCAAGAATTCTGTTGATGTCTTTGCATGGTCCTAGGAATATCTCAAAACCTATGATGTAAATATTATTCAGCACAAGATTCCCTTGAAGGAGGGAACTAAACCCTTCAAACAGAAGCTTAGACAGATAAATCCTTTGCTTCTACCATTAATTGAAAAGGAGGTCAAAAAATTGCTTGATGCCAAAATAATAGTTCTGCTCAGATATTTTGATTGGGTGGCTAATTTATTGCCTGTGAGAAAGAAAATTGGAGAAATAAGGTTATGCATGGACTTCAGAAATCTCAACAGGGCTTCTTTGAAAGATAACTATCCATTGCCTAAAATGGATCATGTACTGCAAAAGGTGACGAGATCTTTTAGAATGTCAATGCTGGATGGATTTTCTGGGTATAACCAGGTGGCTGTGAATAAGGAGGATCAGAAAAAGACAGCATTCACAAGTCCTTGGGGGACCTTTTTGTATGCCAGAATGCCTTTTGGATTGATGAACGCAGGTGCTACATTTCAGAGGGCTATGGACATTGATTTTGTGGGAGATAAATTTGTAGTAATATATTTGGATGAAATTACTATTTTCTCAAAGTCTAATGAAGAACATGTCGACCATTTGAAAAAGACTTTTGATAAATGTAGAAGATTTGAGCTTTCCCTGAATCCCAAGAAATCCATTTTTGCTCTGGTAGAAGGAAAACTATTGGGGCACATTGTTTCCAGAGCAGGAGTAAAGATAGATCCGTCCAGAGTACAAGCTGTGCAAAAAATACCACTGCCTAGAAGTAAAAAGGATATCCAAAAATTTCTGGGAAAGATTAACTTCCTAAGACGATTTGTGTCCAACTATGTAGAAATCGTGAAAGAAATCATTGATATGCTGAAGAAGGAGAATGAAGTGCGTTGGACCAAGGAAGCTAAAGAATCATTTTCTAGGATTAAAGAGGCATTGCAGGCAGCTCCAGTCCTAATCAGCCCTGATTATCAAAAGCCTTTCCAAGTTTTTTCATTTGCATCCTCAAATTCAATAGCCATTGTCTTATTGTAGAAAAATGATGAAGAGAAATAACAACAAGTCGCATTCTTCAGCAAGATTCTCAGGGACGCTGAGCTTAAATATAATATTCTTGAGAAATAGGTATATGCTTTGGTAAAAGCCCTGAAAGCTTTTAGAACTTATGTGCTGCATTCACAAATCATTGCTTACGTGCCAAATGTTGTAGTAAAAGATGTATTAGTACAGACTAACATAGAAGGCAGAAGAGGAAAATGGATAACCAAGATCCAAGAATATGACTTGGACATAAAACCCACAAAGTTGTGAAAGGACAAGGATTGGCAAAAATGTTAATGAAATCAAAATTTTGGGCATTGGGAATCAACCTGCTGACACCTACGAATGAAGGAGTAGCTGAAGAAAATGAAGGAAAGTAAGGTCCAGGTATGAAGATTAGGTATAAGTTTTTGTGTGTAGAATGGTATAAGCATATAATTCATTATTTGTGCTTTCTTTCCTACCCCCAATCTCTAGATAGAAAAAAGTATAGAGCACTAAAGATCAAAGCACAACCATATATGATTGTGGAAGGCAGTTTATACTGGAAGGATCCTATTGGAGTTTTATTACTATGTTTAACAGAGGATGAGTTTAGAGGAACAATCAAAGATTATCATGAGGGGTTATGTGCAGGATGAGTTGGAAGATGACTGCACATAAAATTCTTCAGGCAGGATTTTATTGGCCTACTTTATTTTGTGATACATATAAGTTTGTTAGAAGTTGTCAAAAGTGTCAGCTTTTTGTTGAGAAAAAGAGATTGGCTCCTTTACCTTTGATTCTAGTTTTCATAGAGGAACCATTCAGACAATGGGGATTGGATTTTGTCGGAGAGATCAATCCACCTTCAAGTGGACAACACAAGTGGGTTCTCACAGCAACTGATTACTTCACCAAATGGGTAGAGGCAATCCCTACCAAGAAAGCAACTGATCAGATAGTAATGAAGTTCCTGGAGGAGAATATTTTCAGCAGATTTGGATGCCCCATCAAAATTATAACAGACAATGCTCAGGTCTTCAATTCAAGTAAGTTTATTGCTTTTTGTCACAAGTATAATTTTATTTTGTCCCATTCAACAGCTTACCATTCGCAGGGAAATGGATTAGCTGAATCTACTAACAAAACTTTGATGAAGATCCTTAAGAAAACCATTGCAGAAAATCAAAGAGACTGGGATTCTAAGTTAAAGTTTGCTCTATGGGCTGCTAGAGTAACTACAAGAAGATCTACAGGGAAGTCACCTTTTGAATTAGTATATGGGACTCAGGCTTTGTTTCCAAGTCAACTTGTGAAGCCGGTGATTGCAATGATTCAGGAGGTGAAAGAAGAACCAAATGCTTTGATAAGAAGAATGAATAAAGTGGTGGAGCTAAGTGAGAATAGGGACAAGGTAAGAGACAACTTGATTATGTATCAATCCAAGATGAAAAGTATTTTTGACAAAAAAGCCAAGGAAATTGACTTTAAAGTTGCAGATTTAGTGTTAAGATGGGATACCAGGAGAGAAGATAAGGGTAAGCATGGGAAGTTTGATCCTCTCTGGTATGGCCCTTTTAGAATTGTTGAAGCAAGATCCAATAACACTTTCATTCTTGAGAATCTTGATGGTGAAACTCTACAGCTACTTGTCAATGGGCAGTACCTCAAGCATTACTTCCAGTTTTGACGAATAATAGTCTTTCATTATAAATACCAGAGTGAAATTAGTGTACAAATGTCATAGAATTTAAATTTATGAAAAGAAATATATGACTCCATGTCCAAGGTGAAGGCACTAATCTTTGGTTCTTAGTGCTTCTGTGGCAAAAGCACTATCTCCAGGTGGAGCTAGATGTTGTAACATGCATCTTCATTATTTATAATTTTCATTTTCCATTTATAAATCACTAAAAAATAGATAAGGCACAAAAGAGGCGATGCAATAATTGCAAATTGAAATAAAAAGAAAACAAGTATTAAAGAGTCAGACATAATTCAACGATGCAATTAAATCGCAATCGCAAATCACAGTGGAAGTGGTTATATATGAAGTGCTACCTCCACCGATTGCGATTTGTGATGGGCGGACCTGATATATATATATATATATATATATATATATATATATATATATATATATATATATATATATATGCACCATGTTTAATAGTCCCGGCGGGTCCGCTTATTGCAGAGTTTATGTACATTGGTTCCGCCGATTGTGATTTGCAATGTGAAGTCAATGGACCGTTGAACGGGTGGATCCAATAGATTTATGAAACAATTTTTTTTTATTTTTTTTTTCGTATTAATCAAAGGTTTACGTAATTTTGTTGTGTAAAGGGAAAAATCAGTAATAGAGCCGAATCTGAAGAGGAAGGCGATTGGTGTTGTTTCCTTTGTATTTTGGCCAATAAAAATGCCTGATACATATGTAAGCCCAGATTTACGCATGGCTAACACAGTTTATCATGACTAAAATGGATTAATCATTATTTAAGCATATACAGAAGAACTCAGCGGTCGATTAACAGAGCAAGTTAGCAGTTATCCTCATCTTCTAGTTCAGTTATTTCTTGTTATTTGATGTTCTTGGAGGTGTCTTTTACCCTCTGTAAAATTCTGTAATAGTTTTTACTTCATATAGTTAGAGAAGCAGTTAAATAATTTGGGCAATTTCAGAAATCAACAACTGTTCCACAATGTATAAAAAGATGAAAATTTACAAAGAAGAGGTTCGAATTTTGGAGAACCTGGAGACTAAGCCACTATATTCCTGATATAGCTGTTGATTAATGAAAGAATCAGAAGTTTCCATGAATTGTTGGGTATAATTTTGTAACTTCTCTGTCATGTGTCATCTTATGTTTTCTTCTTTAAAGTATAGTAATGAAGCTGCAGGTCTTTATTTGCTTATGTAGATAAAGTTAAAATCCCTTAAAAGAGCGCTCCTATAATTGAATTTTTCATCTTCCTTTCTAAGTTATAGATAATAGTTTCTATGTAAGGAAACATATTATCTTTAACTTCTCCAAGGATCACAGATAATAATTTATGTGTCAAGCAGTATATTGTCTATGATTCAGTTCTCATTTTCATAATTCTTCTAAGTGACGGATAGTAGGTTCTGTGTTAAGCAGCATATTATCTTAAACTTCTCCTTCAAGCTTTCTTCATTCATCATTTATATGTAGCAACAAATGGCATTCTGAGATTTTCTAGTCACATATGCAGTAAGGGTTAAAGACCAAGTTTTCCAAGTCCTTCATTTAAAAATACAACAAACAATAAAGTGACAAATAAGTGACAACAAACAATAATCATTAATGTCTTAAACACAATTTCTCCATAGCCAAGAAATTGGTTTCTTAAGGTACAAAACGGGGTTTGGAGTGCGCTCTTAGCGGCATCCAAATCCTTGGGTACCTTAGCTTTCCATTTCTATGGAGGAACGTACTCGGGAAATTTTGCTGCAGCGCTTACTGGTTGGATGTCTTCTCCCATTTCTTCACCCACCTCTATTTCATCTACGAGAGCCTGTAGGTCCTACTCCTCACCATATGTCTCAATGGTGATAGCCTTTCCCTTTTCTTCCATGGAAAGTTTACCAAACTGTGGATTTCACGGGGACATGCGGACTGGTCCCGCTACTTGTTTATCCTTCTTGGGCCTCGGCGTCCGAGGTGATTTTGGAATTTCCAGTGTGTCCCCAACCTGTACTGTAGGGTTTTGTGCAGCTTCCTCGATGGTACTTTCTATAATACCCGCACCTCTCCTGTTAGTTGTCATCTTGCTCGAATTGTCTGTGGTTGTTCACAAACTTGAGGGCTCAAATATCGCTTAGCGCTCAACACTCTATGCTCTTTGTAGTAGCTCAAATCTCAAATGAAAAAGTGTTGTCTCATGGCTAACCCTTGGAGTTTTATAGTGTCTTTTGAATTTGAATTCGACTGTTCCCCCCACTTCTGAGTCATTAATGCATTCTTTGCGGCAGATCGTCCCAAATCTACCTCTTAATTCGTGTCTTATTTGCTCGCCGCTCACTCCCTTTTGCCTTAAATTGGACATCTCGTCATGAACAGTGATGCCAATGGTTACTTTCTAGTCTACCCGCACAGCAGCATAGCCCCCCTTGCTCGGGTGCGACCCTTGTGTCATGCAGTTTCTGTGCGCACCTCCCTCACCATGCAGCCCCAAAACAAACTCTTCTAGAGTCACGCGCTCTCTTTCAACTGTCTAGAGTGCTGAGACTATGCTCCCTATGGCTAGTCAGTTGGTCACACGACCTGTGCGAGACTTCAAATCGCTTTCCAGCATAGCCTCCAAAGGCTCCTCAATTGTCTGCACGTCTGCCGGCACTATGCGTTCTACCGTATGTAGTGCACTCCCCTGGTTACTGCATTTGGTGAGGTACGTTTGTAGCCATGGAAACAGAGTCATAAATTCACGGTGACATTCCTCTAACGCAATGGTATGATCACATGTATGTTGTCTTATAATCCTTGGTTTATCGGCAAGACATGCCTGCGTGGTCTCGTTTTCCAGCCTCTTGATCTTAGTGTCCATCAAAATGATTTTCTTCCTCAATTGTACCTATTCTTCTTCGAGTTCGTGAAGTCTAAGGTTCCCTCATCGAATGGCTTCCCAAATCCTTATATGGTCATCCTTGCGTGGCTGTGTGATTCCTTCATCCTAGTCTTCGCGCACTATCATAACTATGGGAGCTATTACACGTGTATTCCTTTTGGTATTCCCTTCAGAAATTTCGATTCCTACTTTATTTCGCACCTTTGGAATCATCTCCTTGCTCAGGTTTTTGCACATGGCCCTATAGGCCCATCGAACCGCTGGCACGCGCAGGTCCCAATCAATTCGTCTCACTTGGTGAACATTGTTCAGTACTCCACACACCCTATGGAATGCCTCATCATGGAGAATTGGTAGTACGTGTTGCCTTTCTTGCTGTTGTGGTTTGTTCTGATTTTCTAGGTTGGGGGTGGTGTGCTCTTGTGCGGACTGTACATCATATGTCTGTACCCATCGGGCAAGGCGGGCACGCAAGTTGTTCTACCCCTGCCAATTGGCTTTCCTTCGGAACTGGGGTTTTCAAAAACTTAGGCACATCATCCTTTTTCATCCGCGACAGTCCTCAAAAGTTCCTTGATGCGTACCCCACCATTGTGCAAGTGTTGAGCGCAGTGCCCACTTCAGTGCATCGAATAGCTGCTGTCCTAGTACTGCACTTTCGAATTTGCTCAGTAATTCATCCACTACTAATAATCCATCATATGTCGGCAACTCCCTTGCCTCTGTTGTTACGCAACACAATGACCTGATCATCATGTTGCAGTTCAGTGTTGTTACTTCATGCAGCCGATTCTTCCATCGCTCTATCTCTTTGTCTGAATCCAAAGTGCAGGAGCTTTTACGCTCCCATGAAATCCTTCCATCTGCATTTAAATTTGCCTAATCCTCTTCTTGTGCAGTTATCTTGTAGATACAGTCGAGATCATCATCACTATCATCGTCGCGAACTGGTTTAGTGTATCGCGCTCCTTCGGTTGGATCCAACAGTACTACTATGCATAGTGATTTTTTCTCAAGGTCATTTTGTGCTTCTTCATATTTATGACTCTGTTCATATCGGTAGCCCAGTCTATTCCTAGTTGTTATAGACATTTTTGTTCCTTACAGCATTGAGCATGGAATGTCCATAATATAAGGGATCCAAAGTCCCTAAACATGTTGTTCCTACCCCTAGAGGAACAAGGCTAACAAACCACAGCAATTCACAGAAGTTCTCCACCAGAAACTGCTCAAAAACAAGTCAATTCAGGATCATTTCAGTGGCTACACTAGCTGTTTGCGTTGAATGTCAAAGCCAACACTGGCTACCTGCGTTGAATGTCAAATGGAACACTGGCTACCTGTGCTGAAAGAGAGTGGACATGTGGCAGGCTCATTTCTCAAGGTGTCAAAACCCAGGAAGCTTCCAAAATGACACTTGCCTCAGGGAATTCGACTGGTGATGAGTAAGAGGTTCCAAATCTCCAAGTGGAAGCAAGAACCTCCAAGTGGACTCAAGAACTGACAGAGGGAGAGGACACTAGTCAGATCTCAAGCTGACTCATCCTCTCTCCAAACATCTATATATGGATCTCCCCTCCATGAGATCTAGGGGCTGTAATTTTGTTATTGCAAAGAATTGTTGTTGGTTTGAGATTGGAATCATTGGGTGCTTAATGCTTTGAAGGGGGTGAAGATAGGAATTCCATTTGCTGGGAAGGAGATGCTGGATTGGAGCCCTCTGGGTTGTATCTCTTCCTGAACCTTGTTATTCATCAATAAAGCTATCTTGGTTTCTCCTATATGCTGATGTATTTTTGATGTATGAATGAATTAGTATGTTTAGTTTATTTCTAATCCTAAACTAGTTATGAATGTGAATATCTGTCTTTGTGTAGTGTTCTTCTCTTGTCGCAAGTAGCTGTTCTCTTGTGATCTTACAGGAACCCGTTTAAGCTGGGCGAGTGAGAAGGCAAGTAGATGTGAACTCCCAAAGATAAGAGAGACCGGATCGAGGGACAAACGGAAGACACCGGTAAGTCTATTGATCTCTCTTCTTTCACATTTCATAAAGGAAGAAACCAGAATAGCTGTCTCTGTTTGTTGCTAAGGCACTGTCACACCTTAGGTGGATAGGATCGTCCTGCATAGGCATTTTTCCCCACAACACTAGTGGTGCGAGATAGGGATTATTGTCATCGACAATATCTATCACTTCAAAATCTGCATGCGTGCTCGCGCCTTTAATATCGACTGTCAACCCTTGCAATCTTCCCATGGGAAAAATCTTCTGTTGGTTCACCATTCGTAACTGAATAGGGAACCATTGTAACGTAGGTCTACCCATGCATTCCCATGTTTGCTTTTGTAGTACATTCGCATCCGAACCTAGATCCAGGATTACCTGATCCATTTCGTAGTTGCCTATCTGCGCAGTCAACCTCATCTCTCTTCCCATGCGCAATGCATGCTTTCCAAGTTTTCGAACCACGCACTGTTCTCTTGACCCGCACACCTAGTGATAAGTTCCTGTAGCCCTTTGACTACCTTGCTATCGCACAACAGTTTCACGCATGTCTCCAAAATGGTAGTCAGCATGGAAGGATCCATCCCTGGTTCTAGTTGATCCTTACTACTTGAAGTGGAGGCCTCCATGAAGCTCTTCTTAGCTTCCATGAATGTCTCCTTCACACGTTCTAAATCACACTCGAGTTCCCTTGTAGGAGCCTTGCGAGCCCACACGCTTTCTTCTGGTTGCTTCCCTTTATCATCTCTCAATGTCATATGCTCCTGAGCATCATGTTTACAATTGGGTCTTCTTCGCGTGGTTCAGACCTAATCATTTGTAAATTATGGGTTAGAGGGGGCTGGAATACCCCCTTTTCGAGCATCTTCACTATCAACGAAGGGAAATCTTTTGCCTCATGATCAAACTGATTACAATACCAACATGATATCCTAGTCGAGTTCGTACAATAGCGGGCATAATGCCTTGGTCCTCCGCAATTGTAACAAATTATCTAGCTGCGACCCCTTCCTGGTCCCATTCCACCTCGACCCTGACCCCGCCCCTGAAACCCAACGTGCACCATCCCTTAATTTGGGTCGAGGGCTTGCGTTTTGGCCTGCACCCTGTAAGAAGGAGTCTAATCCATAATTAGTTCATATCTTCGGCAGGTGCATTCCTCATTGCCTATCGACCTGTAGAAATTACAAAATAATTGTTGGGACGTCTGCGCATACTTCTGCAACAGATGACAATTATCTGTGGTGTGTTTTCCTCCTATCTGGAAGATCGTGCAACATAATGTAGACGTCGCGCTTGGCCCTGCCTATGCCTTCACTCTTAACAGCATTGGCCCTCCCCCTTCCAAGTAGTTCGCGAACACTAGACAGTGGTCCTTGTCGTGCCATTGGCCTTTTCATTTTATGCACCATACTTCCTCGCGCACCTTCGGCTGCATTGTCCTATCCTGTTTCAAACTTTGCATCTCGAAACATAGATTCTATAGTTGCGCGTCGATTTGTTGGACTCCCAACCATGGGTCTTGTATAGGGGTCTCATGACATCTCATTTCCATCTCCAACACTTTGGCCTGGGTGGAAAGTTTTTGTTGTGATAGCATCATCCTTAAGTGTGGCGTAAGTGAGGCCACAAACCATGCGTGATGTTGTGCATATGTTAATGTCATATTGGCTTCGCAGATCATACTCTTTAGCCTTTGGTCTAGATCCCAGGGGGTCTCACTCGGGAGCGTTGCAATCTCCTTAAACCCGATGATTGATTGTGTCTCTAATTTTGGCCTGCTAAATTCCTTATTCATCACAGTCTAGATCTCTACAATTCTTGCATTCGAGTGGTCATTAGAATGCTTGATATACCACATTAAGGTGCAATCCTGCAGCATGCTCACCAGCACATCCCTTTTAATATTATCATCCACAACACCTTGTGCTTCCCATACTTCTCTTACCACGAACCATAATTGGTCCAGATCTTCATTTCCTACTCCTCTGAACACTAGCAATTTGATCGCACTCGCCATACTGAAGTGCATTGGTGGCGGACGTGGAGTGGGTGGAGATGGAGGTGAGGGGGGTGAAATGGGTGGCAGTGTGGGTGGGGGTGGTAAACGTGGAATTCTCTGTCTTATCAAACTGACCGTGCTTCTCGGAGAAACTTTCGCGAGCTCCTCCTCGCTTTCCCGCGAGGGTGAAATTAAGGGATTGTTTTCCAACTCCTCACTACTTCCGCTTCTCTACATCTTCCCACTTCACGCAGTCCCAAACATTAATTTACTCGCATAACCAGCTTTTCACACAATAGCATCTTAATCCATGTGTTCAAAGATTTAATATACTTACCTCATGGTCCCTTGAGAAAACGTCGCTCTGCCTCACTATAGATAAAGATCGTGTCTACTACAAACTCAATGATGAATCCTCCTATTATTCAGTCGAGCCAGTGGTCCACAACTTGCAATATCTTATCTTCTGATGCTTCTAGCCTACTCACTAGTTCTAGAGTCCACACTAATGGTTTGTCGAGCCTACACCTTGCCTGACTGTTTGCTAACTTCACGATCCACTGATACAGCTCAGACGAAAAAGATGCAAAGAAAATTTCATGGATTTCTATATACAAGTAACGCTCCAGCCACTGTTCCTTAGATACTTGTGGATTTCTATTCTCCTGTGCCGCGAAATCGTGAATCTTCTTGTCCAACCACTCTTCAATTTCTTTCTTTGTTGGATTCCAGTGGCACGACATCAGACATCCTTTATGTAGATCCCAGTCCCAACAACGGAACCATTTGTTGGCTTGTGATCTGAAATCACCCGCAAATGACCTCAGAGAAATAATGAAGGTATTACATACTCAAGTGTAGGGGTGTGCCTATGTTATTTTATGCAACGGATCGATAAGATTTCGAAATACACAGACACTGAAACAGTAAGAGAACACAGTAAGCAAACACATAAACACAACAAATTTAATAAGGAGTTCACCCAATCCTCTTGGGCTACGTCTCCTAGTCCAGCCTTTAGTGCTGGCCTTTCTATTGTGTCTTAAAGAAGCATTTTTTACAATAAGGAGCTCAATTTGAGTCTCACTTAATAGATGATGATCAGTAGGATTGTACTTGGATTCCCCAAGTCTCTAGAGTACACAGACTCCCCTTAATGAATCTTGACCTCAACTGGTCTCAGTGGTATGAATCCAATTTGGTACTCAATACCTGACAGGTATACACAGAAGAGTTGCTTGAAACTCTCAAGCCTTCTCTGGAGTTCACAGATTCTCGGACTCTCTCTATCTCTGTCTGCTCAATGTTGCCTTTGCTCTGCAGGTTAGCTCAGCTTCTCTGTTCTCTACAATTCACTTTTTTCTTGCCTTTCGGCTTTCTGCTTCTCTTTCTCTACCTCCCTTACTCTTTGTATGTTCGTGGCTTAAATCCAATCTACTCCCTAACTGTTCGTTTCCGCTTCCTGGCTCTCTGGATCTCCTGCCTCTATCCACTTGAATTCCCCTGCTCTGCGCCATCATCATTATGTAACGCTTCACAGAGAGGTGGCCACTTGTTTTCTCACGAACTGAGTGTCAACTCTCTTTGAACGGTCGTTATTTTCATTTCTCTAAGATTTCCTGCGAAACTGATTCCTCTGCTAACTCATCAGTCATTACGGACCTCAAATCTCATATGACTTAGCCTATTCCCCGTCGAATCCATTCATCCATCGGATCATTTCTACGCCATTGATCTGGAGCCTCCAGATCCTATGGTCTCTGTCCATATCGGGCAGGTAAGTAGCACGCCCTTTACCCATCCGATGTGAGCAGTTTTCTCTCTCATCTGCTGGATGTGTGTCACCTAGTGTATGGCATCAGGCGAGACTCGGTCGAACCCGCTTACCACTTGAAGCCCTTCCGATATCCTGTTGATTTTAGAGTGGGACCCTCCTTCTGACGTAATAGGTAATTTTCATATGATTTTATGCTTTTCCTCGTGACCAAGCGCTTGGGGGCTTTCCTTCACTGAGGAGGACGCCCTGCGATATGCGATTAGCACTTTAGCATATCATAAATTTCCTTTGTTTTTGGATTTGACCTCCCATTTGTCAATTTGTGCTAGTGCGCAGCCACCATGGGCCAACAGTCTGCGCGCATTGACTGAGGGTCCTCGTTGTTCCGTGATGACCACAAATTGCCATTGTTTAGAGGTTATTTCTGATAAGCTCGATATCCATAAGATTTTGAAGCTTGGAATAATTTGAAACAGTCATGAAAACTTAGAGAATGTTTAAGGATCCAATTTGGATCATGGTTCCCACTGAAAAAGCTTTTGGACCACCAAAAGTTGGTTTTCAAGCATTAACTAAGTGAGGGTATATCTGTCTCACTTGTCCCATCTCTATCCACTTTGCACTGCTTGGCTTTGAACCCTGGAGTCCAATCTTGAGGTACTCAACATCTCCCCCATGCATCGTCCTTACCTTTCTGTCCAAAATTGTACCTTCTTGCAATTCATTGAGATATTTAGGTAACAGATCATCAACAGAAGGCAATTGACTCTTCTCTTTGGAATCTTCAATTAATTAAGGTTCAAATAATCTCAAGCTGTCCGCATTAATGACTGAACAGATGTGCATGTAAGCTGGTAAATCAAGGAAAAAAGCATTCTCAACAATTTTCTCAAGTATCTTGAAAGGTCCATGTTGTGGGGAAAAATGCCTATGCAGGACGATCCTATCCACCTAAGGTGTGACAGTGCCTTAGCAACAAACGAGTACAGCTATTCTGGTTTCTTCCTTCATGAAATGTGAAAGAAGAGAGATCAATAGACTTACCGGTGTCTTCCGTTTGTCCCTCGATCCGGTCTCTCTTCTCTTTGGGAGTTCACAGCTACTTGCCTTCTTGCTTGTCCAGCTTCAATGGGTTCCTGCAAGATCACAAGAGAACAGCTACTTGCGACAAGAGAAGAACACTACACAAAGACAGATATTCACATTCATAACTAGTTTAGGATTAGAAATAAACTAAACATACTAATGCATTCATACATCAAAAATACATTAGCATATAGGAGAAACCAAGATAGCTTTATTGATGAATAACAAGGTTCAGGAAGAGATACAACCCAGAGGGCTCCAATCCAGCATCTCCTTCCCAGCAAATGAAATTCCTATCTTCACCCCTTTCAAAGCATTAAGCACCCAATGATTCCAATCTCAAACCAACAGCAATTCTTTGCAATAACAAAATTCCAGCCTCCAGATCTCATGGAGGAGAGATCCATATATAGATGTTTGGAGAGAGGATGAGTCAGCTTGAGATCTGACTAGTGTCCTCTCCCTTTGTCAGTTCTTGAGTCCACTTGGAGGTTCTTGCTTCCACTTGGAGATTTGGAACCTCTTACTCATCACCAGTCGAATTCCCTGAGGCAAGTGTTGATCCAGGTGGATGTTGGTGGCCACCCACCAACCCATTTGGACCCCCACAACTGTCTCTTTCAGTCTTTTCAGTTTCCTAAATTGCAGCACAGTTTACTATTTTTAGCAGTTTTTCGGGTCCTGAACTTCCGGAGCCGTTTTGAGGCCCTAAACGACGTTTTTTTGGGAATCTGGGGCAACATGAGTCCATGGACTCATGTTGCCTCCCAAAGTGGTAGTACTCGGATAGATCTTTCTAACGAGCTATCGTGCGCGTCAAACGGAGATCGTATGCCAAAGTTACGACCCCGGGAAATTGATGTACCAATTTACCCAAACGGGGCCCACAATTTGGCGTTTCATCTTCTAGGGTAAGGTTTTGGGATGTGAAGGGTTTTCCATTGTTTCTCAACAATAAATAGGCCTTCGAGCCTCATTGTAACACAGTTCGGAACAGTTCAGAGGCATGTAGCCGCCACATCTCTTCTCAGAGATAAGCTACCATCGCCCTAGCTGGTTTCTTCCCATTTTTGTTTGTAAGCATATTTCAGTATTTTACAGTAATGAAATGAAGTATTATTTCCGCTGCATATCTGTCTTTATGGTTATCGCATCTCTGTGTTTATGGTTATCTCTGTAATTTATTGCGTTCCTGTTTAAATCCGGATCAGTGGTATCAGAGCGGTCTGCTTTTTCTCTGTTTTTCTTTGCATGTCCCCAACGAGGTCGGGATATAAGGAGTTAGGGCTTGAACTGGTCGAACCTTTGCAAGACCAGCCTCGCAAATCCCGACGGCCTCCCATGGCGGATGAGAAGAAAGACGAGGAGGCAGGAGATCCTATCAAAATCTTGCTCGAAGAAGCGCTCGAGCGGCAAAGGAACGCGATGATGGATAGCTTTGCGCAGATTCTTCAGCGGTTACCCAGAGGCGACGCATCGGCTTCCAACAGCGACTCTGGAAACACCACACCGTTTAAGGTACAAGTTAATTTTGAAATCCCCATCTTCGAGGGTCAAATAGATGCAGATGCCGTAGATAAATGGTTAAATCTGCTAGATGGGTATTTTTCTGTTCACGAATTTTCAAGTCGGGAAAAGATTGTTTTTGCTCTTCTCAAAGCAGCCCCCCACGTCAAGGACTGGTGGGAAACCTACTGCGAGCAGAAGGATGAAAGTACAGGCTCACTATTTTCAGCCGCACCCACTTGGAATGACTTCCGGGATGCCATCAAGGAGCAGTACTACCCTGTCGGAAGCTATGAGGACAAATACATCAAATGGACCACACTGCGGCAGGGACGAGACCAAGATGTGCCGGAGTTCACAAACATTTTTCATACCCTTCGCACACAGTTGGGTATCAAAGATTCTGAGCTGCATCTGGTACTCAAATACCGTGGCTGCCTGCATAGATACATCCAGGAAGAGATGGGGTTTTTGAACATCCCCTCACTCGGCACAGCATACCGATACGCTGTCAAAATCGAGCAAAAGTTCAAACAGAAGAAGCGAGACTTTGGATCTGCAAATCCGAAGCCCAAAGGACAAAGCCAAGGCGGGGTGACCCAAGACAACCCGTCGAAGCCGCAAGAAAAGAACAACACCACGAAACCGAAGAAGGACACAGGAAAGTGGTGTGAGTTCCACAAGAGTCCCACTCATAATACAAGTGAGTGTCGGACCAAGCAGTCACTGGTGGCCGAGTTGAAGGCTTCTGAATCAGATGCATGTTCTGACCCTGAGCCAGAACCCGACAAGGGGAATGGAAAAGGGAAGCAGATCATTGATGCGGATCCCAGCGCCACTGTTGCCACTGCCAAGATCAAGAAAGATGAGCCCGAAAATCCGGAGGAAGGGGAGCGTCTTTTCCACTCACAGATGTGGGTGAAGGGTTCGCCGCTGTAATTCATTGTCGACAGTGGCAGCCAAAAGAACCTCATTTCAGCAGAGGTCGTGAAGCGGTTGGGCCTACCGACTACACCACACCCACAGCCGTACAGTATCGGGTGGCTTCACGAAGGACGAGATCTGAAAGTTCGCCAACAGTGCCGCCTTCCCTACAGCATCAAACCCTTCACCGACGAGGTATTGTGTGATGTTACACCTCTGGATGTTTGTGATGTATTATTAGGCCAACCATACTTGTGGAGGCGACATGCTGTGTATGAGTCAAGGCCTCGTGCTGTCATTATTTCTTTGAATAATTCATTATACAGGATACCAGAGGTAGCCCCACCTACTGCCACATCCTTGATCACTACCAAGAAAGGCAGCAAGCTCATATCACAGACGAGGAAATTCATCTGTATGGGGAAGATCGTTGCTACATCCATGGCCCCCGCGAAGGATTCCTCCATGCAGCAGCAGCAACAAAGGGATACGGTCATGACAGAACACAGGAACAACTTCTCCTCACCCACATGGGTACCACACAAGTTTCAGGTGGGCAACAAAGTCTGGTTGCATCGACAGAAAGAACGCCTTACCAGAACCCATCAGAAGCTCAGATCACTCGGACATGGTCTTTACAATAGTACCAAGGCTATGGGGAACAATGCTTTGGAGCACATCATTCCTCCATTCCTTCACTGGCACCAAATGTTCAATGTGGACCATCGTCAACCATGCTTCCCACCATCACTGGACACATCAGAGATTGCAGGACAAGTTCAGCAGATGGAGGAACTCAACGCAATGGGGACCATTGCTTCCTAAGGGGGGAGGAATGATCCAGGTGGATGTTGGTGGCCACCCACCAACCCATTTGGACCCCCACAACTGTCTCTTTTAGTCTTTTCAGTTTCCTAAATTGCAGCACAGTTTACTATTTTTAGCAGTTTTTCGGGTCCTGAACTTCCGGAGCCGTTTTGAGGCCCTAAACGACGTTTTTTTGGGAATCTGGGGCAACATGAGTCCATGGACTGATGTTGCCTCCCAAAGTGGTAGTACTCGGATAGATCTTTCTAACGAGCTATCGTGCGTGTCAAACGGAGATCGTATGCCAAAGTTACGACCCCGGGAAATTGATGTACCAATTTACCCAAACGGGGCCCACAATTTGGCGTTTCATCTTCTAGGGTAAGGTTTTGGGATGTGAAGGGTTTTCCATTGTTTCTCAACAATAAATAGGCCTTCGAGCCTCATTGTAACACAGTTCGGAACAGTTCAGAGGCATGTAGCCGCCACATCTCTTCTCAGAGATAAGCTACCATCGCCCTAGCTGGTTTCTTCCCATTTTTGTTTGTAAGCATATTTCAGTATTTTACAGTAATGAAATGAAGTATTATTTCCGCTGCATATCTGTCTTTATGGTTATCGCATCTCTGTGTTTATGGTTATCTCTGTAATTTATTGCGTTCCTGTTTAAATCCGGATCAAGTGTCATTTTGGAAGCTTCCTGGGTTTTGACACCTTGAGAAATGAGCCTGCCACATGTCCACTCTCGTTCAGCGCAGGTAGCCAGTGTTCCAGTTGACATTCAACGCAGGTAGCCAGTGTTGGATTTGACATTCAGCGCAGACAGCTAGTGTAGCCACTGAAATGATTCTGAATTGACTTGTTTTTGAGCAGTTTCTGGTGGAGAACTTCTGTGAATTGCTGTGGTTTGTTAGCCTTGTTCCTCTAGGGGTAGGAACAACATGTTTAGGGACTTTGGATCCCTTAGGTTGTGGACATTTCATGCTCAATGCTGTAAGGCACAAAAATGTCTATAACAGTTGCCCCCTAAAGTATGAGGTTGTTTATCGGGCGAAATGCTTTATCAGGGGGATCCGAAGTTCATCCAATGTTGGGAGGAGACCTGTAATAAGATACAATACAATACATTATTTTTCATACTGCTTTCATGATCTAGCTGAGGCGGGCATTCCCATGCTCAGCTTTATAAATTCATTTTTCTGTACATAGAACAGACAATCGTCTGATGGTAGACTGATAATTTTGATGAAATTATCATCCTTTGAGTAGGATGATTATCTGCTGCAATGATGTACATGTCAACGTCTTTATCTTTCCTGAATATATATCGCAGCCCGGATGGATGAAACTAGATCCGAGGTCTTCAAACTCGTTTGATCTTCACTCTAAGTACAAGTCGATCCATGTGAGAAATGTTCTGAAGTCGAACATGGAAAGACATCGCTTGATTACCGGTCAATGATGTAAACCGTTAACAAGCGTGAGAGGAATCATCGATAATGATAATGACCCTCAAGGTACTGCAGTACAATTCACGTGGTGTGAATAAAGGACTTGGCGTCGAACACCACGCAAAATCTTTCGGTCGAAGGTCATTGATGTATACCTGTCGTCGGAAGTGAGAAACTTGCCATTGAGGCATGCAAGCTTCAAAGTACTGAAGGGGTTGTTCCTAGATCAACTTCTTGGATAATGAGCTGATGTCGACAAGAAGTGATCCGTCAAAGGAGGGCCTTGATGAATCCCACATCAGTGACACGGAACGGAGCTAATGATTATAATGGAGGTGAAAACGATCTGTGACATATGATTCAGGGTGGCGGTCATGAAAGGATGAAGGATAATGTATGGTAGTGGATGGGACACGGTTGACTTTTCTGAACGACTTCTCTTGAACATATGGCGACACTGATGCGATGGATTGGTAGCATTACCCCAAATATGGATGGTATGGCGAGACCATGGATGTGACCGGTGAATGAAACAACCCAACCCGATTGTGGTACGGAGGAAAAGTGTCATGTTCAAGAGTGACTTGCTACCATCAAAGTTTTCTTTAGTTTCTCCCAATTTTTCCCCAGTCATTGCTGACCAGTACCTCTTTATTTTTGTCAAGCTTGAGGAGGATAACATATGCTTGTTCTATAACCTGCCCTTCGGGCAAGCCCATCACTATGTTTTAACGAGCCTAGCGATAGTGAAACTCATTCTCGTCTAAAGACAAGTTTGTCGCTATTTAATGATTTTAACGAGTCTAACGACAAGGATAACTCTGTCCTTTTCATTTTTAGAGAGTCTGAAAAGGTACATAAAGTTAACTCCAAAAGTCCTTTTTCGTCATCTAATCCCTCAAGTCCGAAAAAGTATAAAACAATACAGAAGGGATGAGTTTTCGATAGTTTTAACGAGCCGAATAAAACAAGCGCTCGATCTTTTTGTGCAATAATCCCTCAGGTCCAAAAAGATTAAAATCTAGAGGAGGGATAGCTCTTCTTGTCCCTTTAACGAGCTGGAAGGCCAAGGACTCGGCAATCTTTTCATATTTTACGAGTCAGATGAAAAGAGCTTAAAGAAGACTCGTCTTTTGAGGAACGAGTGATAAACAGGGTTAGCAGCTGATTCCAGGTACAGGTTGGAATTTTCCAATCACGGCAGTGTCACAAGGATGGCTAGGTGAAATCACTCTTCGCAGCTGTTCCTCAAAATGGGTAAACAATCATATGGAGGTGAACGATCGGCCAATGGAAAAGTGGAGGTGACGGTGCAAACACGACCAAGGCTTTAATGGCTGATGATATTACATTCACAGTGGTTATTTACCGGGATAGTTCATTTTTTAACGAGCTTAAACGCGGGTGGAAACATTTGCTCGGTCTTATGTTTATTTTTTAACGAGCATGAACTATGTGCTAAAACTGCTCGAATCTTGCGTTTATTTTTTAACGAGCATGAACTTTGTGCTAAAACTGCTCGATTACCCAGTCATATGATAAGAGTGTCTCATTGAGATTCTATTTTTTTATGGAGCTTCATCTCACAAAGCTTTGCCCCGCATCCTTTCTTTATGAAAGTTAGGAAACGGCTAATCCAAAAAACAGATAAATAACCGCTCTTTGCTTGCACTCCAAAAGGTTTGCATGCCCCCAGGTATAAAATATGATTTCAAGGTTACCCTTACTTCGTCCGCCAAAACATTTGTTTAAGCAGGAAAGGCCTACCTCTTTCAGGCTACCCAAAGATTGTCTCGTTAATCTTTCAAACAAAACACTTCCTCGGCAATGTCTACCGAAATAGACAAAGGTGAGTGACGGGTCCCGCCCTCTCACATAACTTTGACAAAAGAATCGTATTCTATAATAACCCTCTTCCTAGACGGACGGGGTACAGACTAGTCATATTCTCCCGCAGAAACCTACTCTATACCCAAAGTTTCCCTGCCGAAGCAGAGCAGGACGCATGCCCCCTGGGTTCCAGTCATATCCTCCCGGATTACTCGCACTCATCAGGAGGACGGACCATGGGTTGAGACACTTCTTGCATGAAGAGACCATTTAGGGATGGTACATGACTATTTGCGATGCGTGATCCGGGAAATGAAAGTTGGTCCACGAGCTTGACCACTCTTCCTTCATGCGGAAAACACATTACTCTAAAGAGTGAGGAGACTATAGCTCCCATGCAATATATATAGTCTCGTCCAAGGAGTAGGTTATAATCCAAGGGTCCTTGAACGACCATCACGTTCATTTGAACGGTCTTCCCTTTCAATGTTATGGGCACATTGGGGAGGATCCCTAAAGGTCGACTGGTTCCTTTATCAAAGCCTGATAGATTTCTCATTTCAGGCAAAAGCGCTGGCAAACCAAGCGCTTTCCAAGAAATAGAGGAAAGGATACTCACAGATGCCCCCTCATCAATGATAGTGCCAGCCATTACCATTCTGTATATTTGAACGATAATTCTGAATGGTATGCTTGCTGGCAACCGGGGTCTGCCTAGTTGGTTCCAGTCGAAGGAAACAACCAGGTTGCTTGGTGGTGGGACCGAATAGACGGCCGGATATCGCTCTGACGAACTTTCTTCCTGTGATAAAGGAATGGGGGCATTGCCCCCTTGTTCATCAGAGTCAGTGTTGATGAAGAGAATTTGGACGGTGTCGTATTTATTCTCCTCTGTGATGGTATCATTCGAAGATAGAGCCTCTGAAGGCAAAACCGGGTCAACTGCCGTCTCAACCTTTTGACTTTCGTCAAGCATGGATCCAGATGGTTCATCTTCAATGATAGGTGCTTCGACTGACCACCTGGGCGGGCCAGCCGGGTTTTCAACTAGTGAAGCACTTGGCAGGAGTTTTTGATATCCAGGAGGAAGTTGCACTCGTAAAATAGGGCGATCTTCCAGAACTCTTTTAGCCTCGTCTAAGAAGGGACAACGGTGGATGGCATGGTCGCCTTCACACAGTTTACAGGGAAATCTAGCTTTCCCTCTCTGTGCTGGGACTTCACTTTCACTAGTCGACGGTGAGCAATCAACATGGCTATCAGAGGTTGATGCTACCGAATTGTGCAAATAGGGAGACCAGTCTCTTAGTATCCGAGGGATGCAGGGACAATCTCTGTGGAAGTGGTCTCCCTTGCATATGACACATGGCGATTTAGGCCTTGTCAGTGCTGTGTGTGGATTTTTGTCAGACGACACTTGTTTGCCCCCAGTCGCCTTTGGCTCCTTCTTCTTCTTCTCTTTCTTCTTCTTTTCCTTCTTCTCCTTAGGAACTTGGTTTTTTGTTTTACCAGTTCCGTCAAGCGAAGAGGAAGGAGGAGAAGAAGAGTTAGATGAAGTAGAAGGCTGGTTGGCAACCCTGGTCTGGTCTAAGTGTTGACTCGACTATTCAAGAATAGTGGTGGTTTGAACGACATTGGTTGAAAAGAGCCAGACCGGTAGGCCAATTGTCAGTCCTGGAAGCGACAATGTGGCCATGTGGGGCGCACCAACATCTCCCCAAGAGGAGAAGGGACTAGGATTTCCACCAAGGGGAATTCCTTGGTTGGTGTGCTCCATTTTTTCAACCTAAAGATCAACGCAGGAATAAAGGGTGATTGTTCCGTTTAAAATAAATTTTTAACGACGCTTAGACACAACTTGCTTTTTCAGTTTTAAAGAGTCGAGAAAAAGCTAAATATGACTCTAGTCTCCTTCGATATTTTAACGAGCCCGAAGTGACAAATGCTCGGATGGACTTTTTCCGTTATAGAGTCTGAAAAAGGCCAAAAGGAACTGCTCTGGAGTTCTAGGAAGAGGGTGTGCCAAACTTTTCACAAAACCACAGAATACTTTTTAGGGTACGGGCGGTCGATCTTCCTGAATGTTGTCTTCAGTGCATTGCGATCAGTAGGGCGGCCGACACGACTTCCTAAGGATAAAGGTTTTATGCCTATAGGGGTCTCCCAATATATACGCGACAGTACGTGGGAGCACAATCCGTACTGGCGCTATCGTCCCTCAGGAGGAATCACCCACCATCCACGAGATCGACAGTCACCAGGCTTAACGACGCCGGAACACGTCTCTAGCCTAGACCTCTATGTTGTGCGTTAGGTTGCAAAGCGTTGTTAAGTTCATTCAATTTATTTTAGGTTGATCTTTTTAGAAGTTTGCCTTTCAAGGTTCACCACGAGATGTATGATACAATTCCTAAATGCAGTCTAAAGATGATAAGCAAGCTTTATATCTTTTCAACTTTGAAAATCCTATCTACTAAGGGAAAAGAAAGACACCATCTTTTCTCAAAGAGCAATCAGCACACTCTAATGCACTTTTCCTAAATCCAACATGCAAACTATCAAATGCAAATGCACAATGCAGGTGTTTGTTTTCCGCTTTCTTAGTATTGATGCCTACAAAGAAAGCTTTTTGTACAACTTTGAATTTGCTTTTAAATGATCAATACAAACAAGTTTACTTTTTCAAAATCAGAGAGGGTAGAAGAGATTACAACACTTAACAATTTTCGAAATGAAGACTTGTTTCGACACTTAAAAGAGACAAACTCAAACCAATAAGCAAGAGTAAATGTATAATCAATCTGCAAACAGCCAATGAACTCTCTTCTAAGATCACAATCAACAGATCTGAATCAAGGGCTACAGGATGACTATTTCACTCATGCAAAGGAAAACTTTAAATGACGCCACAAACACATAAAAACACTCACAGTATTTTTGTACAAAAGGAGGCGGAATTTAAGCAGAGAAAAGGAGTTATCAGATTGGTACCTATGCTGGTTACAGGCTGCAAAAATCAGAGATCAAAACAAGGCAAAAGAGAGCAGAGAACCCCAGCTGCACAAGGACAAACTGGTTCAGCGCAACCTCAAACACAGGGGTTTTGACATTCAGCGCAGGTAACCTTCACGGGACCTGCGTTGAAATGTAGAATCCCTTCACTGGGTCTGCGCTGAAGGAGAAACTCTCGTTTCCCTCAGGTTCTGGGTCACAGATTGCTATTTAATTCACTGTTTCAGGCCAAATAAAAGCAACAAGAAAGGTGTAATCAAAGGGATGCTTTGAAGGGCTACTAAGATCTATCACAAGGATCATCAAATCATTTGTGAATCCATTTTTCAGATCATAGACAAGTCCAGTAATTGGATCAAAGCAGCAACTATCTACTTTGCATCCCGGAAATATGCAGTTCGATTGTTGCTGTCAAGTCTATGAAGCAAACAATGATAGAAACACAAATAAAATGACTAAACAAATGTCCCCAGCAGAGTCGCCAATTTGTTGTGGGGAAAAATGCCTATGCAGGACGATCCTATCCACCTAAGGTGTGACAGTGCCTTAGCAACAAACGAGTACAGCTATTTTGGTTTCTTCCTTCATGAAATGTGAAAGAAGAGAGATCAATAGACTTACCGGTGTCTTCCGTTTGTCCCTCGATCCGGTCTCTCTTCTCTTTGGGAGTTCACAACTACTTGCCTTCTTGCTTGTCCAGCTTCAATGGGTTCCTACAAGATCACAAGAGAACAGCTACTTGCGACAAGAGAAGAACACTACACAAAGACAGATATTCACATTCATAACTAGTTTAGGATTAGAAATAAACTAAACATACTAATGCATTCATACATCAAAAATACATCAGCATATAGGAGAAACCAAGATAGCTTTATTGATGAATAACAAGGTTCAGGAAGAGATACAACCCAGAGGGCTCCAATCCAGCATCTCCTTCCCAGCAAATGGAATTCCTATCTTCACCCCTTTCAAAGCATTAAGCACCCAATGATTCCAATCTCAAACCAACAAAAATTCTTTGCAATAACAAAATTCCAGCCTCCAGATCTCATGGAGGAGAGATCCATATATAGATGTTTGGAGAGAGGATGAGTCAGCTTGAGATCTGACTAGTGTCCTCTCCCTCTGTCAGTTCTTGAGTCCACTTGGAGGTTCTTGCTTCCACTTGGAGATTTGGAACCTCTTACTCATCACCAGTCGAATTCCCTGAGGCAAGTGTCATTTTGGAAGCTTCCTGGGTTTTGACACCTTGAGAAATGGGCCTGCCACATGTCCACTCTCGTTCAGTGCAGGTAGCCAGTGTTCCAGTTGACATTCAACGCAGGTAGCCAGTGTTGGATTTGACATTCAGCGCAGACAGCTAGTGTAGCCACTGAAATGATTCTGAATTGACTTGTTTTTGAGCAGTTTCTGGTGGAGAACTTATGTGAATTGTTGTGGTTTGTTAGCCTTGTTCCTCTAGGGGTAGGAACAACATGTTTAGGGACTTTGGATCCCTTAGATTGTGGACATTTCATGCTCAATGCTGTAAGGCACAAAAATGTCTATAACAGTCCATACCTTATTGGCTTTAGCTTTTACCTTCACCTTGCATTCTATCTTTGCTGATATACAGCCAAACTTGATCACCGACTTGGAAACTATGCTCCATCTGATGCTTGTCATGCCCTACCTTGTATTTGGCTTGGCTCTTTTCCAGTTGTTCCTATACTTCTTGGTGAATCTCTTGGATTCATTCAATGAACTTGGTTGCCTTGTCCACATCACTGTGTCCCTCAACTGCTATGTCTTTACCAAAGGCAAAATCCAAGGGATACCTTGGTGTGAAACCAAAACAAGTCTCAAAAGGATATCTTTGTGTAGAAGAATGTTTTTCTTGGTTGTAAGCATGTTGCACATAACACAAATGTTCATCCCAAAGTTTGGGATGCTTGCTGCAATAGCCTCTAAGAAACTGGATCACTGTCCTGTTGACCACTTCTGTCTATCCATCTCTTTGTGGATGAAAGGCTGTGATTTTCTTCCGTTTGGTGTCCATCAATTCCCACAGACTCGACCAAAACTTCCCAAAAAATTGGGAATCTCGATCAAATACAATGGAAGTGGGTAATCCAAAACGAACCCATACATGCTGAAAGAATTATTTTTCAGTTTGTTCAGCTGTAGTTTGTTTATTACAAGGTATCAAAATACACATTTTTCTGAACCTATCCACAACAACATATAAATAGTCATGAACTTTCCTAGATTTAGTCAATCCTCCAACAAAGTCCATGGAAACACTTTCCCAAGGATGAGAAGGAACTGGTAGTGGAATGTACAAGCCTATTTTTCTATTGTTGGGCTTGCTTTTAGCACACATGGTACACCCTCTTACATATCTGGAAATTTTCTCATTCATTTTTGGCCAATAACAAAATCTTTGCAGTTGTGCAACCATTTTACTTACCCCAAAGTGACCTAATGTTAGGGAAGTGTGTGCTTCTTGAATTATCTTTACTCTTTCAGTTTGTTGAATGCATAGCTTCCCACAATGATACAAGATTTGGTCCTTAATGTGATAATCCAATTCTTCTACTCGTTTTCCTTGACTTAAAGTTTCATATACATCTTTAAAATCTATATCTTGAGCATATTGTTCAATGTATCTCTCATGCAATACTGATTTATGCTTAAGTATAGTAGATGCGTTTATAATTGGTATAGATAACATATCTGCAACTTTATTGTGTATGCCCTTTTTATATCTGATGACTAAATGAAACTGTTGTAGAAAACCCATCCATCTATAGTGTCTTGATTGCTGCAACTTATTTTGGGAGTGTAGATATTGAAGTGGTTGATGATCAATATGTATAACTGTCTCTTTGCCCATTAAGTAATGTTTCAACTTTTTCATACTCTGTACTAATGCATACAATTCTTTATCAGATGTGGGATAGTTAAATAACTCAGAATTAAATGTCTTAGAATGATAAGATATGGGTTTACCGTGTTGTATCAATACTGATCCCATGCCATAGTCACTGGCATTCGTTTGGATCTCAAATGGTCTTTGAAGATCAAGCAATGCTAATACTAGTGTTGTATTAATCTTTTCTTTTAAGGTTTCGAAGGCTTTCTGTTGTTTGCCTCCCCACTGAAAAACCTTGTTCAATCCTGTTAAAGCATGTAAGGGAGCTGCAATTAAGAAAAAGTTAGAAATGAACTTTCTCCAATATTGTGCTGCTCCTAAGAAGCTTCTAACTTCTATAGCAGATTTGGGTTTAGGCTATTTTACAATGACTGCCACCTTAGAGGGATCTATCTTCAATTCACCACCCCCTACTATATGTCCCAAATAATTCAAAGATGTTTTGCCAAATTCACATTTTGAGAGTTTAATATAAAGTTTTTCTCTTTTCAAAACATCTAGTGTCTTCTTAACATGCTTTAAATGTTCTTCCCACGTTTTGCTAAATATAAGAATGTCATCCAGATATACAATAAAAAATCATCAAGAAAAGGTCTGAGTACATCATTCATTATTCTCATGAAAGTAGCAGGGGCATTAGCTAAGCCAAAAGACATAACCAGCCACTCATACAATCCCTGCTTTGTTTTGAAAGCAGTCTTCCATGCATCTTGTTTTGCAACTCTGACCTGATGATATCCACTATGCAAGTCTAACTTGGAAAAATAAACAGCTTCATTTAACTGATCTAATAGATCATTTATGTGAGGAAGGGGATAATGATTTTTTATTGTTATCTTATTTAGTTCTCGGTAATCAATGCGCATTCTCCATGAGCCATATTTCCTTTTCACCAAAACGATTGGAGACCCACATGGTGATGTGCTAGGTCTGATGAACCCCTTCTTCAGCAACTCCTACACCTGCTTCTTGATTTCTGCATTCTCTAAAGCGGACAACCTGTACATTCTGATGTTAGGCAATGGAGCATCTTGCTGCAAATTAATATCATGCACTATTTCCTTTTTGGGTGGCAGACCTTTAGGTTCTTGAAACAAGATATCATATTCTAAAACAACTTTTTCTAAATCAGCTTGATGTTTAGCATCACAACGCTCAAATACGTTGGTTTTATCAGGTTTCTTTTCCTTTACAACCATCAGTAAAAATTGTTTGCATGAATTTACAATTCGTTTCATCTACCCTGAGTTTATGTGAGTATAATTATTCTTGAGCTTATGATCTCTTACAATATATTCGATTCCATCTTTAACGTGGAGATACTTGTTCTCAGCTCTATAGAAAATAGCTTTTCTATCATACAAGTAGGGACTTCATAAAACAATTCCACATATATCCAAAGGAACTATATCTAAATCAACCTCATCTACAAATGTTGACCCAAAAGGAAACTTAAGTTTACATTGTCTAGTTACTTGTAGTTGTGCTTTATCACTTAACCAACGTAATGGGTGTGGTTTCTTGTGAGGTGTAGTCAGTAATCCCAACTTCTTTACAATTGCTTCAGAAATTAAATTTACTTGTGAGCCACTATCAAACAAAGTATTAATCTTTTGATGCTTGGAAATAAATTGAATATGGAAAAGCTCATGTCTTTTTCTCCCATTTTCTTCATTATTAGTGGATTGTGCAGAATTACTAGTAGATGCTTCAGAATTTTTACCTTTTATACCTGTGGCTGCAATTGTTGTTTCATCTGCTGAGTCTGACCCCAAATCTTTATGAATAGCTGTAGTAGTCTTCTTCTTCTTGCCCTCAAACTTCTTAGGTCTCAGATTCGGATGCAGAATCCAACAGTGCTCATCATCATGCCCATCCTTCTTACAGTGAGTGCATGAAGGCTTGCTTTTCTATGCAGTGTTGGCCTTCCTCTCTTTCCATTTCTGTTTTCTTTTCTCCTTATTCTTGCTTGCAATGGGCTTGGATGATCCCCCAACTTCTGGGTTCCCATTCTTTCCTCTAGCTTATAGATGTGTAGCTTGAACCAATACCTCATCTATAGTAGTGGGATTAAACATGAGGATAGTGTGCCTCATGTAGCTGTGAAGACCACCTATGTACTTCAACAGAGTCTCAAGTGAGTCTAAAGAAATTCCTATAACTAAAGCTCTTTTCCTAAATTCTTGGGTGTAACCTTGTACACTTTGCCCTTTCAACTAGCGAAGAGTTTGTCAGCTCATCATGGCTTGCTACATGTAAGCTAGTGGATAGAAATTCTTTTTGATTGCAGAAACAAATTCACTCCAAATGGAAAGAATCTTACCATGTTTCTTCATGTTAGCTTGTGTCCTACCTTCCCACCTTACCAAGGTAGTGCCTCCAAGGTGTAGGCTGGCCAGATGAATCTTACTCTTGTCTAAGTCAATACTCTGCACTCTGCAATAAACATCAATCTATCTGATCCAATTATCCAGCTTCTCTGCATTCAACTCTCCATCATATATTGGTAAATCAAATTTAACATCTAATTTAATCAAATATGTCTTCTTTTTATGTTCAGATCTATTAGGTGTGAGAAAGTTTTCTTCTTTCCCTTTGCCTTTTGAGTGGTCATGGAGGAGAGACTCTTCTTCTCCTTTATCTTGCTTGGAGCCTGATGAATCTTCATCTTTATGTTTCCTAAAGTCCCTATACATTTCCTCTACCGTGGACCTCATGGCCACGAAACTATCTATAAATTGGGGATCTGGTCCCAAGGGACTTTCTTTTGACATTTTCTTCTGAGGATAGGCTCTTCCAATTTCTGGGTTAGTTTCGACCAACTCTCCTTCTCCTAATTTAAGCTTTGATCTAGTTAGCATTCAACAAAAAAAATATAGCACAAGTTTGTCTAACCTTAACAACCACGAGCTATGATACCACTTGATCTGAAATCACTCGCAAATGACCTCAGAGAAATAATGAAGGTATTACAAACTCAAGTGCTGGGGTGCGCCTATGTTATTCTATGCAACAGATCGATAAGATTGTGAAATACACAGACACTAAAATAGTAAGAGAACATAGTAAGCAAACACATAAACACAACAAATTTAATAAGGAGTTCACCCAATCCTCCTGGGCTACTTCTCCCAGTCCAACCTTTAGTGGTGGCCTTTCTATTGTGTCTTAAAGAAGAGTTTTTTACAATAAGGAGCTCAATTTGAATCTCACTTAATAGATGATGATCAGTAGGATTGTACTTAGATTCCCCAAGTCTCTAGAGTACACAGACTCCCCTTACTGAATCTTGACCTCAAATGGTCTAATGGTATGAGTCCAATTTGGTACTCAATACCTGACAGGTATACACAGAAGAGTTTCTTGAACCTCTCAAGCCTTCTCTGGAGTTCACAGACTCTCAGATTCTCTTTGTCTCTATCTGCTCGATGGTGCCTTTTCTCTCTAGGTCAGCTCAGCTTCTCTATTCTCTGCAATTCACTTCTTTCTTGCCTTTCAGCTTTTTGCTTCTCTTTCTCTGCCTCCCATACTTTTTGTCTGTTCGTGGCTTAAATCCAATATGCTCCCTGACTATTTGTTTCTGCTTCCTGGCTCTCTGGATCTCCTGCCTCTGTCCGCTTGAATTCCCCTAATCTGTGTCATCATCACTGTGTAACACTTCACAGAGAGGTGGCCACTTTTTTTCTCACAAACTGAGTGTCAGTTGTCTTTGAACGGTCGTTATTTCCGTTTCTCCAAGCTTGCCCGTGAAACTGATTCCTATACCAACTCATAGGTGATGTTGGACCTCAAATCTCATATAACTCAGCCTATTTCCCCGTCTAATCGGTTCATCCATCGGATCATTTCTCTGTCATTGATCTGGAGCCTCCAGATCCTACGGTCTCCGTCCATATCGGGTGGGTAAGTAGCATGCCCTTTACCCGTCCGATGTGAGAGGTTTTCTCTCTCATCCACTAGACATGTGTCACCCAGTGTATGGCATCAGGCGGGACTCGGTCAAA
Organism: Pinus tabuliformis; assembly: GCA_031772625.1. Classification (NCBI taxonomy): domain Eukaryota; kingdom Viridiplantae; phylum Streptophyta; class Pinopsida; order Pinales; family Pinaceae; genus Pinus; species Pinus tabuliformis. Next base: position 459,896,370 of record CM062810.1, read on the forward strand.
CCCACTTACTGCTTGAAACCCTTTCGATATCCTGCCAGTTTTAGCACGGGACCCGCCTTCTGACGGAATCGGCGATTTCCGTACAGTTTTATGCTTTTCCTCGTGAACAAGCGCTTTGGACTTTCCTTCACTGAGTGGGATGCCCTGCGATATGTAATTAGCGCTTTAGCGTATCAGAAACTGCCTATGTTTTTGGATTTGACCTCTTGTTTGTCAATTTGTGCCAATGCGTGGTCACCAAGGGCCAATGGTCTGTGCGCTTTGACCGAGGATCCTCATTGTTCTGTTCTGACCACAAATTTCCATTGTTTAGAGGTTATTTATGATAAGCTTGATATCCATAAGATTTTGAAGCTTGGCATAATTTGAAATAGTCATGAAAACTTAGAGAATGTTTAAGGATCTAATTTGGATCAGCTTGTATGGGCTTGACCCAGGTTCAAAGGTGATTTAGCCAAGCAAATCTCGGTACTACTGGCCCTTTTAGCAATAGTCCGCGGAGCGTGGACTAAGGTCTCACCCGAAGTAGTATGGGAGGGTGCTAGAACCAGGTTTCCGCACCCTGGGGATGTTTGATGGGCTTTTGGAGGTTCGTGGTTTGACCCGTTGTTGTGCAAACTTGTTAGTCCTTTACAACCCATGCTATTGTTTATGCGAAGCCCTACTTGGGGTGCAACCCATATAATACCCAAGTTCCTTGCTAATTATCCGATTACTTAACTTGTGTTTGTAAGATTTATGGTTATTACAGCATATTCACCAATCATATCAGTGCACGCGATACATAAATTAATACAAACATAAAGAAGATAATGCACAACAAATATATAGAAATAAGAATCAATCTTCTCTTTATTAGTCTTCAATACTAATTACAGAGTCGACACTGCCCTGCACACTCAGTTGCAGGGATCTGCGCACTTAGCTACGGACTCTACTAGGCCTCTGCGCACTCAGCTACAGATCCTCCTCCTACTACTACGACCCAATACACTTAGAATCCTACTCTAGCCTCCAACCATTCCTCCTCTACTCATTCTATCTTCTCCTCTCTTTTCAACTTAGAGCCTCGCTCTATTTATACAATCCCATGGTTTGTGGACCATGGGTAGGGCAACATGACTTTACATTACATTTCATTACTTTAGGGCGGACAACCCTATGACTTAACCTCTACTTCGCGCTCTACGTCCGCAATTCAAGGAGTCTTACAAAACCTTTGACCAAAACTTGAGCTTTGTGCTCCAAAACATGTTGTGGGGGTATTCCATGCCTAGCAAGCCCCCACCCGTTTCACCTCCTTTGAGAAGGGCCTATTTCTGTCTTGCAGCATCCACCTGCTCCTTCAGTGCCCTTGCTTGCTGCATCTTAGCCAGTTGTTGGTTGAGGACGACTGTCTGTGCCATTCCCTTAACACTGTCATATTGTTTCTACAGTTTGCGCATCTTTGTTTCTAGGCATTGTATGTTGTGGTCCTCCTACAAGGATGTGAGGACATCGAACACTTGGTCCAACATACCAGTGCAGTCCTGCACCACCCTTCCAATTTCTTACAATCCTATCTGAATCGCGCTAACACGTTGTTCTTTAACTTTTGGAGAAGTGGAAGGCTGTGACTTCATCTGTAGCTCAACAATCTAGAGGTTCAGCTCCAGCTGCACTCGGGTTGTCACCTTGCACACGCTTTGGATTCCACTTTCTAGACAGTGGATCTGAATCTCAGTTGGTAGGTTTGCGGCGATGGATAAGTCTGGAACATGTCAGCATGCTTATTCCACTATTTACAAGATCTGTTGATTCTGTGACACTAGCTCGTCACGCTGTAGGCTGAGTTGTTCGATGTTGATCTTCTGCTCACTCAATACCTAGATCACGCGGCCTTCCCAGGTGTGTAGCTCTGTTGTTATGCCATCCTGCAACTGGTACAATGTGTCCCACGGAAGGGCAGCCAAATTTAGGCCAAGTCCCTTGATCCGGCCCACCGTAGCTCTGTCCTCCTCGCTCTCCGCTATTAGCGCTCCTTTCGGCAGCACTATGGTGTTGGCCATTTTTGCACGTAGTAGTTGCCCCAATACTGATGTACCTATGACGCTGTAGGCATATACTATTCCTTCCTGTGGGGGCCACACCTGAAGTTCCTGTAACTGCGCCCTTAGGGCCCCCAACACATTTTGTTGCTCCATCATAGCTTCCTGGAGCGCTTCCCTGGTGACCTCACAAACTGTCACTGATGTCATAGAGGTCACCCTTTATCAATGTAATTGATTCGATATCCAATTTGGAAGCCTTGGCCTTCTTTTGTGGGCCTGATCTTTCCGTAACGCGTGACCATTTCAGCTGTGTAGATGTTGTGCTCAGTTTCGTGCCTTCTGCTGTGTCGTTTGCTCCTTGTCCTGTGGACAAGTTTGGGCCCCCTTCCTCCTACGTTGTGGTGGTCCCTGTTGACTGTGTTGTTGCTACTTTGTCAGAAGCCTTTGCTTGCTCTGCGACTGCCTTCGCTGCCTTGTGGGCAGCCCTTACCTCTGTGGCCAATTTTTCATTGCACTTTTGTTGGGCCAACAACTTAGTGGCATCCTTTTGCTTTTGTGCCGCTGTTTTATCCTGCTCTTCCAGATTCGGGGCACGCCACTCCAGAGGCCATGATTCAAGCATGGAGAAGATGGCATCATCAATTACGATGAAAGGAAGCTTGGTCCAGTTCTGCACTGGATCCTTACGTGCCTTTATATACACATTGTGCATATATTCCTTGAAGTCTGCAAAGCTTCGCAGACTGTTATACATTATGGGGTATAGGCATGGCCTCCTATTAATCCACATTCAGACGCTCACCTCCATGAGAACCCAAAAGATATTAGTCTCACAGATCTGCATGGTATCCTTCGTAGCCCAGAGCAATGCATATTTTGCAACCTCTAGCAAGTCCTATTCAATATGAGGGAACTAACTGTCCTCAGGCAGTTCCCTACCACCAATAAAATAGACAAGAGCAACCACGTGTAGTGGAAGGTCTTGCCCTGTTCTTGAGCTTCCTTGCAGTTAATTAGGAATTCTTCACAGAGGAACTCGGCCTAGTTGAATTGGACCCCCTCCACGCATTGTTCTATCACCGCAACTACGGCACTGATACCTCATCTCTGCGGAATTTTCTCATCACCTTCGCAACCAGGAGTTGGGTGGCTATGCGCACCCCTTTATCTTTAATGCTACTGATTGCGTAGCCCTCTTGTTCTTTTCCAATTTGTACTTCTTCTTCATGGCCTCTGCGAGCGCCAAATCTCCGCTTTTGCCAGTTATCTACGCGGGTTCCTTTCCCTTACAAGGAAGCCGAGAAATCATGTGGATAAGTTCCGTCGTGATGGGAATAGGCTCCTCCAGCCATAAGTATGCATCATGCACCAGGCAAAGTAGCTGCTTGATTACAAAAATTATGATAGGTGCGCGTTGAAAGTGCGGAATCTGAGTAGGTGGAGTAGGCCAGCCTTCTCCACACCACGCAGCCATTTCTGCATCTCTAGCATTGTAACTAACCCCTCCTTGTTCTATTTCATGAGGTTCTTAGTCTCTAAATGTGGGAACTTCTTGGTGTCCGTGAGGTCCCAGTCTTCGAATTTCATTTTGGACATGCAGCCCAGGACCGAGCCCTCAAACAAAATTCCATCTATGAGGAACGGGGTTTGGAGTGCGCTCTTAGCGGCCTCCAAATTTTTGGGCACCTTAGCTTTCCCTTTCCACGAAGGAATGTACTCGGGAAATTTTGCTGCAGTGCGCACTGGCTGGATGTCTTCTCCCATCTCTTCATCCACCTCTATTTCATCTACAAGAGCCTTTAGGTCCTCCTCCTCATCGTCTGTCTCAATGGTGACATCCTTGCCCTTTTCTTCCATGGAAATTTTACCAAACGACAGATTTCGTGGGGAAATGTGGACTAGTCCCGCTGCCTATTTATCCTTCTTGGGCCTCGGCATCCAAGGTGATTTCGAAATTTCCAGCGCATCCCCAACCTGCACTGTATGGTTCTACGCAGCTTCGTCGGTGGTACTTTCTGCAAAACCCACACTTCTCCTAGTAGTTGTCATCTTGTTTGAACTATTTGTGGTTGTTCATGAACTTGGGGGCTCAAATATCGCTTGGTGCTCAACACTTTGTGCTCTTTGTAGTAGCTCAAATCTCAAATGAACAAGTGTTGTCTCGTGGCTAGCCCTTGGAGTTTTATAGCATCTTTTGAATTTGAATTTGACCGTCCCCCCCACTTCTGAGTCATTAATGCATTCTTGGAGTAAAATTGTCCCAAATCTAGCTCTTAATTTGTGTCTTAATTTTCTGTCATCCACTCCCTTTTGCCTTAAATTGGACATCTTGTCATGAACAATGACGCCAACGTTTACTTCCCAGTCTACCCACGTGGCAGCGCAGCCCCTCATGTGTGGGTGTGACCCTTGTGTCATGTTGTTTCTACGCGCACCTCCCTCACCACGTAGCCCCAAAATAGACTCTTTTAGAGTCACGTGCTCTCTTTCAACTATTTGGAGCGCTGAGACTGTGCTCCCTATGGCTAGTTAGGTGGTCGCACACTTGTGTGAGACTTCAAATCGCTTTCCAGCATAGCCCGCAAAGACTCCTCAATTATCTGCGCGTCCGTCGACATTGTGCGTTCTATTGTATCTAGTGCACTCCCCTGGTTATTGTGTTTGGTGAGGTGCGTTTATAGCCATGGGAACAGAGTCATAAATTCACGATGACATTCTTCTAATGCAATCATACGATCACCTGTATCTTGCCTTTTCATCCTTGGTTTATCAACGAGACATGCCTGCATGATCTCATTTTCCAGCCTCTTGATCTCAAAGTCCATCAAAACGCTTTTCTTCCTCAATGGTACCTGGTCTTCTTCGAGTCCGTGAAGCCTAAGGTTCCCTCATCAAATGGCTTCCCGAATCCTTATACGATCTTCCTCGCATAGCTGTGTGATTCCTTCGTCCTGGTCTTCGCTCATTGTCATAACTGTGGGATCTATTACGTGTGGATTTCTTTTGGTATTCCCATCAGAAATTTCGGTTCCTACTCTATTTTTCACCTTTGGAATCATCTATGCGCTCAGGTTTTTTCATAGGGTCCTATAAGCCCATCAAATCGATGGCACGCATAGGTCCCAATCAATTCGTCTCACCTGGTGAAACTTTTTTAGTACTTCGCACACCCTATGGAATGCCTCGTCATGGAGAATTGGTAGCGTGCGTCGCCTTTCCTGCTGCTGTGGCTTGTTCCGATTATCTAGGTTGGGGGTGTTGTGTGCTTGTGCCGATCATACTATATATGTTTGTATCCATCGTGAAAGGTGGGCACTCAAGTTGTTTCGCCCCTGCTGATTGGCTTTCATTCGAAGCTGGGGTTTTCCAAAACATAGATGCATCATCCTTCTGCATCCGCGCCGATCCTCAAAAGTTCCTTGATGCGTACCCCACCATCATGCGGGTGTTGCACGCAATGCCCCCTTCAGCGCATTGAACCGCTACTGTTCTGGTATTGAACTTTCGAATTTTCTTAGAAATTCATCCACCTCTGACAATCCATCATATGTCAGCAGCTCTCTTGCCTCTATTGTTAGGCAATGCAATGACCTGATCATCATGTTGCAGTTCAATGTTGTTACTTCGTGCAACTAAATCTGCCATCGCTCTATCTCTCTATCTAAATCCAAAGTACAGGAGCTTTTGCGCTCCCATGAAATCCTTCCATCTATAGTCGTATTCAACCAATCCTCTCCTTGTGCAGTTATCTTGTAGATACATTCGAGATTGTCATCACTATCGTCACCGTACATCAATTCAGTGTATCACGCTCCTTCAGCTGGATCCAGTGGTACTACTACGTGTAGTGATTTTTTCTCAAAGGTCATTTTGTGCTTCTTCAGATTTATGACTCCGTTCATATCAGTAGCCTAGTCTATTCCTAGTAGCACGGGATAGGGATTGTTGTCATCGACAATCTCTATCACTTCAAAATCTGCATGCGCGCTCGCGCCTTCAATATCGACTGTCACCCCTTGCAATCTTCCCATGGGAAAAATATTCTGTTGGTTCGCCATTCGTAACTGAATAGGGGACCATTGTAACGCGGGTCTACCCATGCATTCCCATGTTTGCTTTGGTAGTACATTCGCATCCAAACCGAGATCCAAGATTACCTGATCCATTTCATACTCGCTTATCTACGCAATCAACCTTATCTCTATTTCTGTGTGTAATGCATGCTTTCCATGTTTTCGGACCACGCGCAGTTCTCCTGAACCCGGGCACCTAGTGATAAGTTCTTGTAGCCCTTTGACTGCCTTACTATCATGCAACAGTTTCATGCATGTCTCCAAAAAGGTAGTGAGCATGGAAGGATCCATCCCTGCTTCTAGTTGATCCTTACTACCTAAAGTGGACGCCTCCGTGAAGCTCTTCTTAGCTTCCATGAATGTCTCCTTCGCATTCTAAATCAAACTCGGGTTCCCTTGTAGGAGCCTTGTGAACCCACACGCTTTCTTCTCGCTACTTCCCTTTATCATTTCTTGTTGTCATACCACTCCTGGCATCATGTTTACATTTGGGTCTTCTTCGCGCGGTTTAGACCTCATCATTTGTAAATCCTGGGTCGGAGGGGGCTGGAGTACCCCCTTTTCGCGCATCTTCGGTATTAGCAAAGGGAAATCCACTGTCTCATGATCAAAATGATCACAGTACCAACATGATATCCTAGTCGGGTTCGTACAATCGTGGGCATAATGCACTGGTCCTCCGCAATTGTAACAAATTATGTGGCTGTGACACCTTCCTGGTCCCATTCCACCTCGACCTCGACCATGCCCCTAAAACCCAAAGCACACCATCCTTGCATTTGGGTTGAGGGCTCACATTTTGGCCTGCACCCTGTAGGTAGGAGTCCAATCCATCATTAGTTCATAGCTTCGGCAGGTGCATTCGTCATGTCATATCGACCTGTAGAAATTACAAAACAATTGTTGGGATATCTGCGTATACTTCTGCAACAAATGACAATTATCCGTGGTGTGTTTTCCTCCTGCCTTGTAGATCAGCACCATAATGTAGACACCGTGCTCGAACCTGCCTATGCCTCCGGTCTTAATGTCACTAGCCCTCCCCTTGCCAAGTAGTTTGCAAACACTAGACAGTGGTCCTTGTCATGCCCTTGTCCTTTGCATTTTATGCACCATACTTCCTTGCGCACCTTCGGCCGCATTGTCTTGTCTTGTTTCAAACTTTGCATCTCCAGACACAGATTCTACAGTTGCGTGTGGATTTTTTGGATTCCCAACCTAGGGTCTTGTATAGGGGTCTCATGCAATCTCATTGCCATCTCCAACGCTTCAGCCTGGGTGGAATGTTTTTGCTGTGACAACGTCATCCTTAAGTGTGGCATAAGTGAGGCCACAAACCATGTGCGATGTTGTGCATCTGTTAACGTCATATTGGCTTCGCAGATCATACTCTTCAGCCTTTGGTCTAGATCCCAGGGGGTCTCACCCGAGATCATCGCGATCTCCTTAAACCCGATGATTGATTGTGTCTATGATTTTGGCCTGCTAAATTCCTTGTTCAGTTCGGTCTTTGATCTTTGCAATTCCTACGTTCGGGTGGTCATTAGAATGCTTGATATACGACGTTAAGGCGCAAACTTGCAGCGCGCTCACCAGCGTAGCCTTTTTAATATTATCATCCATGACTCCCTGTGCTTTCCATACTACTCTTACCATGAACTAGAATTGGTTCGGTCCTCATTTCCTACTCCTCTGAACACCGGTAGTTTTATTGCACTCGCCATACTAAACTGTGGTGGTGGTGGAGGTGGAGTGGGTGGAGATGGAGGTGATGGGGGTGAAATGGGTGGTAGTGTGGGTGGGGGTGGTAAACGTGGAATTCTCTGTCTTATCAAATTGACCGCGCTTCTCAGAGAAACTTTCGCGAGCTTCTCCTTGCTTTTTCGAGAGGGTGAAATTAAGGGATTGTCTTCCAACTCCTCACTACTTCCACTTCTATAGATCTTCCTGCTTCGCGTAGTCCCAAACATTAATTTACTCACATAACTGCTTTTCACACAATAGTATCTTAATCCAAGTGTTCAAAGATTTAATATACTTACCTCATGGTACCTTGAGAAAACGTCACTCTGCCTCACTGTAGCTGATGGTCGTGTATACCGTGAACCCAGTGATGAATCCTCCTATTATTCGGTCGAGCCAGTGATCCACAGCTTGGTATCTTATCTTCCGATGCTTCTAGCCTGTGCACTAGTTCCGGAGTCCACACTAATGGTTTGTCGAGCCTACACCTTCCCTGACTATCTACTAACTTCGCAATCCACTGATACAGTTCAGACGGAAAAGATGCAAAGAAAATTTCGTGGATTTCCGTATACAAGTAATGCTCCAACCACTGTTCCTTAGATACTTGCGGATTTATGTTCTCCTGTGCCGTGAACTCGTGAATCTTCTTGTCCAACCACTCTTCAATTTCTTTTTTTGTTGGATTCCAGTGGCACAACATCAGACATCCTTTATGTAGATCTCGGTCTCGGCAACAGAACCATTTGTTGGCTTTTATGGGCCTGACCCAGGTTCAGAAGTGACTTAGCCAAGCAAATCCCAGTACTACTGGCCCTTTCGGCAACAGTCCACGGAGCGTGGACTAAGGTCTCACCTGAAGTGGTATGGGAGGGTGCTAGAACCAGGTTTCTGCACCCTAGGGATGTCTGATGGGCTTCTGGAGGTTGCGCACACTTGTTATCCCTTCAAAACCCATGTTGTTGTTTCCACGAAGCACTACTCGGGGCGTGACCCGTATAATACCCAAGTTCCTTGCTAATTAACTTGTGTGTGTAAGATTTATGGTTATTACAACATATTCACCAATCATATCAGTGCGCACGATACATAAACAAATACAAAGATAAAGAAGATAATGCATAGCAAATATACAGAAATAAGAATCAATATTCTCTTTATTAGTCTTCAATCCTGATTACAGACTCGACATCCCCCTGCACACTCAACTGCAGAGCCTCTTCCTACTACTACGACCCAATACACTTAGAATCCTACTCTAGCCTATAACCATTCCTTCTCTACTCATTCTATCTTCTTCTCTCTTTTCAACTTAGAGCCTATCTCTATTTATACAATCCCAGGTGGACATGACTTTACATTACATTTCATTACTTTAGGGCGGACAACCTTATGACTTAGCCTCTACTTCGCGCTTCGTGCCTACAATTCGTGGAGTCTTACAAAACCTTTGACCAAAACTTAGGCTTTGAGCCCCAAAACATGTTGTGGGGGGATTCCATGCCCAACAGGCCCCCACCTGTTTCACCCCCTTTAAGAAGGGCCTCTTTCTATCTTGCAGCATCCACCTTCTCAATCAGTGCCCTTGCCTGCTGCATCTTATCCAGCTGTTGAGTGAGTACGACTGTCTGTGCCATTCCCCTAACACTGCCATACTACTGCTGCAATTTGCACGCCTCTGTTCCCAGGCGTTGTATGTTGGGGTCCTCCTACAAGGATGTGAGGACATCGAATGCTTGGTCCAACATACCAGTGCAGTCCTGCACCGCCCTTCCAATTTATTCCAATCCTGTTTGAATCGTGCTAATGCATTTTTCTTTAACATCTGGAGGAGTGGAAGGCTGCACCATCATCTACAGCTCAGTAATCTAGAGGTTAAGCTCCAACTACAATTGGGTTGTTTCCTTGCGCGTGCTTCAGAATCCACTTGCCAGACAGTGCATCCGCATCTCGGTTGGTAGGTTTGTGGCAATGGGTAATTCTGGAATGCGTCAGCACACTTCATCCGTTGTTTGTGTGATCTGCTGATTCTCTAACACTAGCTCATCACACTGCAGGCTGTGTTGTTCGATGTTGATTTTCTGCTCACTCAATACCTGGATCGCGTAGCCTTCCCGGGCACATATCTCTATTGTTATGTCGTCCTGCAACTAGTACAATGTGTCCCATGGAAGGGCAGCCAAATTTAGGCTAAGTCCCATGATCCAGCCCACCATGGCTCTGTCTTCCTCGCTCTCCACTGTTAGCGCTCCTTCTGGCAGCACTATGTGTTAGTCATTTTTTCACGTAGCAACTGCTCCGCTGCTGATGTACTTGCAATGTCGTAGGCAACTATTGTTCCTTCATGTGGGGGCCGCACTTGAAGTTCCTGCAGCTGTGCCCTTAGGGCCCCCAACACATTCCGTTGCTCTGTTGTAGCTTCTTGGAGAGCTTCCCTGGTGAGCTCGTGAACTGTGTCGCCGATGTTGTAGAGGTCACTCTCTATCAATGTAATTGGTTTGATGTCTAGGTTGGAAGCCTTGGCCTTCTTTTGTGAACCTAATATTTCCCTAACGCGTGATCATTTCAGCTGCGTAGATGTTGTGCTCAGGTCTGCACCTTCTGCTGTGTCCTCTGCTCCTTTTCCTATGGACAAGTTCGGGCCCCCTTCCTCTGGTGTCATGGTGTCCCCCATTGCCTGTGTTGCTACTACTTTGTCGACGGCATTTGCCTGCTCTATGGCTGCCTTCACTGCCTTGCGGGTATCCCTTAACTTCACGGCCAATTGTTCATTGCGCTTCTGTTGGGCCAACAGCTTGGTTGCATCCTTCTGCTTTTGTGCCGTTGTTCTATCCTGCTCCGCCAGATTCAGGGTGCGCCACTCTGGAGGCCATGATTCGAGCACAGAGAAGATGGCATAATCAATTGCGATGAAAGGAAGCTTGGTCCAGTTCTATGCCAGATCCTTACACACCTTGATATACACATTGTGCATATATTCCTTGAAGTCTGCAAAGCTCCGTAGACTATTGTACACTATCGGGGATAGGTGCAGCCTCCTGTTAATCCACATCTGGATGCTCGCCTCCATGAGAACCTAGAAGATCTTATTCTCGTGGATCCGCGTGGCATCCTTCATAGCCCAGACCAACGCATATTTTGCAACCTCTGGCAAGTCCTGTTCAATATGAGGGAACTCACTATCCTCGGGCAGTTCCCCTGCCACCAATAAAATAGACAAGAGCAACCACGCGTAGTGGAAGGTCTTGCCCTGATCTTGAGCTTCCTTGTAGTTAATTAAGAATTCTTCACAGAGAAACTCAGCCCAGTTGAATTGGACCCCCTCCGCACATTGTTCTACCAGTGAAACTACCGGCACTGGTACCTCATCTCCATGGTATTTTCTCATCACCTTCCCGGCCAGGATTTGGGTGGCTACGGGCACCCATTTATCTTTAATTCTACTGATTGCATAGCCCCTTTTCTTCTTTTCCATTTTGTACTTCTTCTTCATGGCCTCTGCAAGCGCCAAATCTCTTCTTTTATCGTTATCTCTGCAGGGTCCTTTCCCTTACAGGGACGCCAGGAAATCCTGTGGATAAGTTCCATCGTGATGGGAATAGGCTCCTCCATCCATAAGTACCCTTCATGCACCAGGCAAAGTATCTGCTTGATGACGAAAATTGTGATAGGTGCGCCATGAAAGTGAAAAATCCATAGTAGGTGGAGTAGGTCGGCCTTCTCCACACCGCGCAGCCATTTCTGCGGATCTAGCATTGTAACTGACCCCTCCTTGCTCTGTTTCATGAGGTTCTTAGTCTCTAAATGTGGGAACTTCTCGCTGTCTACGAGGTCCCAATCTTCAAATTTCATTGTGGGCATGAGGCCTAAGGCCGAGCCCTCAAACAAAATTCCATCTGGGAGGAGCGGGGTTTGGAGTGTGCTCTTAGCGGCATCCAAATCCTTGGGTACCTTAGCTTTCCCTTTCCGTAGAGGAACGTACTCGGGCAATTTTGTTGCAGTGCGCACCGGCTGGATGTCTTCTCCCATTTCTTCATCCGCCTTTATTTCATCTACGAGAGCCTATAGGTCCTCCTCCTCATCGTTTGTCTCAATGGTGACAACCTTGCCCTTGTCTTCCATGGACAGTTTACCAAACCACATATTTCACGGGGACATGCGGACTGGTCCTGCTACCTGTCTATCCTTCTTTGGCCTTGGCGTCCGAGGTGATTTTGGAATTTCCAGCGCATCCCCAACCTACACCGTAGGGTTCTGCGCGGCTTCCTTGGTGGTACTTTATGCAAAACCCACATGTCTCCTAGTAGTTTTCATCTTGTTCGAACTGTCTGTGGTTACTCGCGAACTTGGGGGCTCAAATATCGCTTGGTGCTCAACACTCTGTGTTCTTTGTAGTAGCTCAAATCTCAAATGAACAAGTGGTGTCTTGTGGCAAGCCCTTGGAGTTTTATAGCGTCTTTTGAATTTGAATTCAACTGTTCCCCCCACTTCTAAGTCATTAATGCATTCTTGGCAACAGATCGTCCCAAATCTAGCTCTTAATTCATGTCTTAATTGCCTGCCACCCACTCCCTTTTGCCTTAAATTGGACATCTAGTGATGAACAGTGATGCCAATGGTTACTTCCCAGTCTACCCGCGCGACAGCGTAGCCCCCCGTACATGGGTGCGGCCCTTGTGTCATGTTGTTTATGCGCGCACCTCCCTAACCGCGCAACCCCAAAACAGACTCTTTTAGAGTCTCGCGCTCTCTTTCAACTATCTAGAGCACTAAGACTGTGCTCCCTACGGCTAGTTAGGTGGCCGCACCACCTGCGCACGACTTCAAATCACTTTCCAGCATAGCCCGCGAAGACTCCTCAATTGTTTGTTTGTCCCCCAGCACTGTGCGTCCTATCGTATGTAGTGCACTCCCCTGGTTACTGTGTTTAGTGAGGTGCATTTGTAGCCATGGAAAGAAAGTCATAAATTCACGGCGACATTCTTTTAGCACAGTGGTACGATCTCCTATATCTTGCCTATTCATCCTTGGTTTATCGACGAGACATGCCTGCGTGATCTCGTTTTCCAGCCTCTTGATCTCAGTGTCCATCAAAATGCTTTTCTTGTTCAAGTGTACCCGGTCTTCTTCGAGTTTGTGAAGTCTAAGGTTCCCTCGTCGAATGGCTTCCCGAATCCTTATATGGTCATCCTCACATAGCTGTGTGATTCCTCTGTCCTAGTCTTCGCACGCTGTAAAAACTGTGGGAGCTATTACGTGTGGATTCCTTTTGGTATTCCTTTCAGAAATTTCAGTTCCTACTCTATTTCTCACCTTTGTAATCATCTCCCCGCTCAGGTTTTTTCACGTGGTCCTATAGGCCCATCTAACCAATGGCACGCATAGGTCCTAATTAGTTTGTCTTGCCTGGTGAACCTTGTTCATTACTCCGCACACCCTATCGAATGCCTCGTCACCGAGAATTGGTAGCGCGCGTCGCCTTTCTTGCTACTCTGGTTTGTTCTGATTATCTATGCTAGGGGTGGTGTGCGCTTGTGCGGACTGTATATCATATGCTTATACCCATCGGGCAAGGTGGGCGCACAATTTGTTCCGCCCCTGTTGATTGGATTTCATTTGGAGCTGGGTTTTTCCAAAATGTAGGTGCATCATCCTTCTGCATCCACGCAAGTACTCAAAAGTTCCTTGATGCATACCCCACCATCGTGCGGGTGTTGCGCGTAGTGCCCACTTCAGCACATTGAACCGCTGTTATTCTGGTACTGCGCTTTTGAATTTGCTCAGAAATTCATCCACCACTGACAAACCATCATATGTCGGCAACTCCCTTGCCTCTATTGTTATGCAACACAATGACCTAATCATCATGTTGCAATTCAGTGTTGTTACTTCGTGTAGTAGATTCTACCATCGCTCTATCTCTTCATTTGAATCCGAAGTGTAGGAGCTTTCGTGCTCCCACGAAATCCTTCCATCTATAGTCAAATTTATCCAATCCTCTCCTTGTGCAGCTATCTTGTATATATAGTCAAGATCGTCATCACTATCATCGTCGCGCACCAGTTCATTGTATCGCGCTCGTTCGACTGGATCCATTGGTACTACTACGCATAGTGATTTTTCTCAAAGGTCATTTTGCACTTCTTTAGATTTATGACTTCGTTCATATCGGTAGCCCAATCTATTCCTAGTAGCGCAAGATAGGGATTTCTATCATCGACAATCTCTATCACTTCAAAATCCACCTGCGCGCTCACACCTTTAATATTGACTGTCACCCCTTGCAATCTTCCCATGGGCAAAATATTCTGTGGTTCACCATTCGTAACTGAATAGGGGACCATTGTAATGCGGGTTTGCCCATGTGTTCCCATGTTTGCTTTTGTAGTACATTCGCATCTGAACCCAAATCCAAGATTACTTGATCCATTTCATACTCGCCTATCTGCGCAGTCAACCTTATCTCTCTTCCTATGCATAATGCATGCTTTCCAATTTTTCGGACCACACGGGGTTCTCCTGACCCCGCGCACCTAGTGATAATTTTTTGTAGCCCTTTGACTACCTTGCTATCACGTAGTAGTTTCATGCATGTCTCCAAAAAGGTAGTGAGCATGGAAGGATCCATCCCTGGTTCTAGTTGATCCTTACTACCTGAAGTGGAGGCCTCCGTGAAGCTTTTCTTAGCTTCTATGATTGTCTCCTTCACGCGTTCTAAATCAAACTCAGGTTCCCTTGTAGGAGCCTTGCAAACCAACATGATTTCTTCTAGCTGCTTCCCTTTATCATCTCCCATTTTCATACCGCTCCTGAGCATCATGTTTACATTTGGGTCTTCTTCGTGTTGTTCAGACCTCATCATTTGTAAATTCTGGGTTGGAGGGGGCTAGAGTACCCCTTTTCGTGCATCTTCACTATCAACGAAGGGAAATCTTCTACATCATGATTAAATTGATTATAGTTCCAACATGATATCCTAGTCGGGTTCATGCAATCGCGGGCATAATGCCATGGTCCTCCGCAATTGTAAAAAATTATCTGGTCGTGACCCCTTCCTAGTCCCATTCCACCTCGACCCCGACCACGCCCCTAAAACCCAACGTGCGCCATCCCTGCATTTGGGTTGAGGGCTCTTGTTTTGGCCTGCACCCTATAGGCAAGATTCTGATCCATCATTAGTTCATAGATTCGGCAGGTGCATTCACAATGGCCTACTGACTTGTAGAAATTACAACACAATTGCTGGGACATCTGCATATACTTCTGCAATAGATGACAATTATCCGTGTTGTTTTCTCCTCCTATCTAGCAGATCGCGCACCATAATGCATATGCCGTGCTTAGCCTTGCCTGTGCCTCTGGTCTTAACGACATTGGCCATCCCCCTGCCAAGTAGTTTGCGAACACTGGACAGTGGTCCTTGTCGTGCCCTTGGCCTTTACCTTTTATGCACCGTACTTCCTTGTGCACCTCCGGCCACGTTGTCCTGTCATGTTTCAAACTTTGCATCTCTAGGCACATATTCTACAGTTGCGCGTGGATTTTTTGGACTCCCAACCCAGGGTCTTGTATAGGGGTCTCATGAAATCTCATTGCCATCTCCAATGTTTCAGCCTGGGTGGCTTTTTTGTTGTGACAGCTCTATCCTTAAGTGTGGCGTAAGTGAGGCCACAAACCATGTGTGATGATGTGCATCTGTTAACGTCATATTGGCTTCGCGGATCGTACTCTTTAGCCTTTGGTCCAGAGCCTAGGGGGTCTCACCTAGGAGCATCGTGATCTCTTTAAACCCGATGATTTATTGTGTTTCTGATTTTGGCCTGCTAAATTCCTTGTTCAGAGCAGTCTAGATCTCTGCAATTCCTACGTTTGGGTGGTCATTATAATGCTTGATATACCACGTTAAGGCACGATCCTACAGCGCACTCACCAGCATAGCCTTTTTAATATTATCATCCATGATGCCCTCTGCTTCCCATACTACTCTTATCATGAACCAAAATTGGTCCGGATCTTCATTTCCTACTCGCCATACTAAAATGCGGTGGTGGCAGAGGTGGAGTGGGTGGAGATGGAGGTGAGGGGGGTGAAACGGGTGGCGGTGTGGGTGGGGGTTGTAAACATGGAATTCTCTGTCTTATCAAACTGATCACGCTTGTCGGAGAAACTTTCGCGAGCTCCTCCTCGCTTTTCCGCAAGGGTGAAATTAAGGGATTGTTTTCCAACTCCTCACTACTTTCGCGTATGTAGATCTTCCCGCTTCACATAGTCCCAAACATTAATTTACTTGCATAAGCCACTTTTCACACAATAGCATCTTAATCCAAGTGTTCAAAGATTTAATATACTTACCTCGCGGTCCCTTGAGAAAACGTCACTCTGCCTCACTATAGCTAACGGTCATGTCTACCGCGAACTCAGTGATGAATCCTCCTATTAATCGGTCAAGCCAGTGGCCCACAACTCACGCTATCTTATCTTATGATGCTTCTAGCCTGTACACTAGTTCCGAAGTCCACACTAATGGTTTGTCGAGCGTACACCCTTCCTGATTGTCTGCTAACTTTCTGGTCCACTCATATAGCTCAAATGGAAAAGATGCAAAGAAAATTTCGTGGATTTCCGTATACAAGTAACGCTCTAGCCACTATTCCTTAGATACTTGTGGAATTTTTTTCTCCTGTGCCGCAAACTCGTGAATCTTCTTGTCCAACCACTCTTCAATTTCTTTCTTTGTTGGATTCCAGTGGCACGAAATCAGACATCCTTTATGCAGATCCTGATCCCGGCAACGGAACCTTTTGTTGGCTTGTATGGACCTGACCCAGGTTCAAAGGTGATTTAAGCAAGCAAATCCTAGTACTACTGGCCCTTTCAGCAATAGTCCACAGAGCATGGACTGAAGTCTCACCTGAAGTAGTATGGGAGGGCGCTAGAACCAGGTTTTCTCACCTTGGGGATGTCTGATGGGCTTCTGGAGGTTCGCGGTCCAACCCGTTTCTACACGTACTTATTAGTCATTCGCAACCCATGCGTCTATTTCTGCGTAGCTCTACTCATGGCACAACCCATACAATACCCAAGTTCCTTGCTAATTAACCAATTACCTAACTTGTGTGTGTAAGATTTATGGTTATTATAGCATATTCAACAATCATATCAGTGCGCACGATACATAAACTAATACAGACATAAAGTAGATAATGCACAACAAATATACAAAAATAAGAATCAATCTTCTCTTTATTAATCTTCAATCTCGATTAGAGACTCGACATCGCCTTACGCACTTAGCTGCAGGGGTCCGCGCACTGAGCTGCGGACTCTGCTAGGCCTCTGCACACTCAGCTGCAGAGCCTCTTCCTACTACTATGACCTAATACACTTATAATCCTACTCTAGGCTCCAACCATTCCTCGTCTACTCATTCTATCTTCTCCTCTCTTTTCAACTTAGAGCCTCTCTCTATTTATACAATCCCATGGTCCACGGACAATGGGTAGGCTGACATGGCTTTACATTACATTTCATTCCATGCCCAACACTGTCATATGGAGCGAGGCACTAGAATCAAGGTGCCACACACTCCTCATAACAGTGTTGGCCATGCATGCTATCAGGATGAAGTATAATTCGAATTGTGAAGCCAGAGCTTCACCTCCTGCTCCTCTTAAAGGCTCCTTGTTAGACTTCTTATGCATATATTTTGTTGCATAGCGCCTGTATTTGTGGCAATCAAAGTATTTTATCTTTCTCAAGTATTTCTTCCTACCATTATTTTAGCTAGATTCAAGTTTGATTTTGGTCTTCTTGCCTTTTCCATTCTTCCCCTTTCCAACCAATGAAATATTTTATTCATCCTCTGCTCTGGATGATGTTGCATCTCTAGTATTTCTCCTGAACTATTCTTGAACCAAATCGGACTAAAACCTTTCCCAATTTGGTGGTTTTATCGTTCCATTCATAGGGTCTTGATAGTTGTGCCAGGATTTTGGAAGGCCTAGAAGAGCTATGCTCACCAAGTTATCTTCTGCAAAATTCACCCCAGCCCCTCCAAGCTTATCACACACTTGAGTAAATATGGAGAGATATTGTGGGATGATATTATTCTTTTGCATTCTAATGTTTCAAAGTTTTTCTTTCAGGGAAAATTTTCTATAGTCACTGTTATTTTCGAATAGCTCAGTAAATGTCTTCCACATAGCAAATGTTGTCTCTTTTCCATAGAGATTTGAGACCACATGGTCTCTCACAACTTCAAGAAGAATTCTCCTAGCCTTTGCAACATCCTTCTTCCATTGGGCTAATTTTTGTGCATCAGACTGTTAAGGTTTTGTAATGTTAGTTTTAACATATTCTAATGCACCATTATCATCAAACATTTCTTCCATTCGATCCTTCCAAACTATGAAATTTGATCTACTCTCTAGGTAATCCTTCAATCTCAGTATGTTGAAAGACATTCTCCCAATCCTCATGAAAAGTTGTTGCACTGAAGCTGCAAATTCTAAATTCATGAGAGACAAGTTCAAAATATTGGTTCTAATGTGATTTTAGGGCTTTGATACCATGTATAAATTTGATATAAATTGCAACAACTCAAGATTTCAAACTGAAAAACAAGAGACACAATTCTACTCTACTATGCAAATCACAATTTAGAACAACATGCATAGACATGAAATAAGAAAAACCACAAGTACACATTGATATATAGGGGAACCCAATTGGGAAAAACCCATCAATCCTCTTTACATTAATCAGTTGAATATAGAAACTATTATAATTTCTTACTCCAACTCTAAGCACAACCCGCAAAAGAATATTGTTATCTTCACTGAATGAGAAACTCTAGAAAACACTTAGAAAATTATCTTCTTATATAGTCTCCTATTTCCTTGTGCAATCCTTGAGGAAATTAGCTCCTAAAATATAGGAATTTCCTCCTATTTTCTTGTGCAATTCCCAAGGATTGATCTCTTGATTGCATGCAACAACTATACACTCAAAGTAGTATACAACTCATGTAACATTGGCCTTGTCTCTTCTACTTCAGCTGAGCAATTCAAATTCCATGCATGCATTTTCCATTTTGGTCTGATTGATCAATTAATTGAAAAATATATGAGTTAGATTGTTGTCCCACTGTACAATTGACCTTCAACGAACTCTATCAATAGTCAGAGGTCAGTTAACTGAATACAACTAAAAATAACTGAACTAGATTGCTAAAATTTAGCAATCAACACATGCATAACTGAACTCCAAGCCCCTAACTTGAATTTACTGAGCTAACTGAGTGAAAAGAGCCATGTCACACTATTTAACTGCCTCCAAGCTGTCCTCCTGATGCAGAAATTCGATTTACTCAATTTGACTAAGGCTAAAATCAAATTGAGCCTATTTACTCTTCCATCCTTTGCATAGGCTCCTATGTGCTATGTTCCTACAAAAAACCCTTCTCACTCAGATCTATGTATACCTAATATAATTTCCTTGCTCTGATACCACATTGATGTAGGAAATTTCAGTTTCAGAGGTATTCATTAACAAGATCTACTAAAAAAAAATTATTTCTCTCTCTCTGATGCAGTTTTTTTAGTTTTCCTACAGAATTCACTCACATAACATATTATCTAATAAACATATGGTAAAACACCATATTATCACTCACATTAAATTCTACCCAACTCTATTATTCAATTGTATTTAAACACCACACCCATTTAGAGACTCAACTTCATATTAATTCCAATCATAGGGAAATATATCTAATGAATAATACAATCAATTGTAAAGACCCCTACTCAGTCAAAATACACTTTTTACCTAGAAAGTTGGATGTTATTACATCACTATTACCTTGGAAATTAAGTTTCTATGGTATTAGCTCTAGCACTTCATTCTACCTTCTTATTCTATTTCTTAGCCCATCCAAGTTTAGTCCTTGAATTTGGATATGATAGGTTCATTTTTGGCTCTCTATTCCTATTGTTTAGATCGTGATTCAGACAATTTTATCTCTCTTGATCCGCTTTAGTCTAAGTGTTGAAACTTTGCTCTTATACCACTTTGTAACACACCCATACCCTTAATTGTATGATTGAGGTTGTAGGGTATAAAAAACCAACTTCCTAAGTCACCTTAAAGAAGTGGGTTTATAAAAAATACTCTTCCTTCAATCACCTAAAAACTCATTTCCCATACCACCATCTTCTTCTACTCATCAAGAGCTTTACAATGATATGGATTTTTCCCAATTTTGAGTTCTAAATATAAGGTTATGCCCATTGAAATTTTTTTCCTCCAAGAGCTGCATCAACAATCTATACCATTTCCATGTGGAAAATATGTGATATTTCATTTCCCATGTGTCACTAAAATATAATTCCATGTCACAAACATGTGGCAACCCTTATCCACATCAACTGCCATTCAACATGCCACATCAAGATCCTTATCAGGTTTCAACATTTTCAGGAGGAATTTTTATCACTAAGCCCCGACCTCCCGATAGCTAAAACAAAATATCCCAATACACCACAATCATTAGAAAATATTTTTTCTCAGAATTTAACATACATGTAGGCATCCATTAGTATTGGGGAATGGAGTGATGACATGCACAATATGCTTTCTTGATATCCTAACACACGACCTCTCGATATTTTATAAACCAAAAAATATGTATACCATTACAACTCCACTTCCTTGTCAGTTAACACTCCATCTTATTGGTTACCAAAACCCTCATCCTAGCAGTGAAACACATAATATTCTCTCAACCCTTTTCCTAACTCGATCAATAGATGAAGACTAATGAGTATAATCACATTACCCAATGGACTTGTTGGGATTTGTTAGTATTGATAATTTATGTGATATTGTGCACATCATGACCTCCCAATATCCAATAGCCTAGTGTCATGAGATCCGCATCACCTCGCTCGACTACCACTTGGCCACCACCTTAGCATCACTACACACTTCAATCCATGCCAACTTGCAATATCAACACCATGTTAGCATGCCACATTATCAATGACCTATCCTCATCCCACATCATAATGACACATCAACACCACATTAATAATCCATATTATTACCATGTCACCTCGACCTATGTCATGTGACACCATCACGACACATCTATGGAAAATTTTAAAGGCTAAACTTTGTAGTTGGGCTAATTTTTCATGCTTTTTCGACAAATAATATTTGTCAATTTATAATTTTTCTAAAAATGCTTAGCTAAAATTTTATAGAATAAAATTATTTACCTTAAAAATATCCAAAATTTTATAGATATTATCTAAAGTCATTATAAATTTGAATATTTTATAAAAAAATTGCAAGACATTTTATTTCATATCATGGACTAGTAATATTCAACAATTTTTATACACTCTAAGATAAACTACCATCCATAAAAATTTCCTTGGACACATCACCCTTCTGCACATTAGGCCATTGAGTCATTGGGTCCCCAAGATACACAATGTAGATTGGACTTGTTTGGGTTTGACTCAATTGACAAGCTATCAACTGATGCTTCGATCTATATTAGCTAATAGCCATATCAAGTCTCGTCAATATTATATATTTGCACCCATGAATGTTTGATGTGATGCTTAACACCTGACATCCAATATGTCGACATTATAATAGCTAATAATTGATATTTCAATAACCATCATTGATAAGAAAACCTATACTTGTGGATAAATGTGTCATGATCCATTTGTATATGGGGTGAAAGGCCTATTATTTTAATCGTTAAAGTTTGATATATTAATACCTAAAACTCATGTTCTTGGTCTCGTTGACTAACAACAATGAACCTTCCCTTTCTATCAATCAATAGAAAATATGTTAATAACAAGTATTTTCTCTGTAGTCATCATCATGGTCTCCTAAAAGCCAATAGCCAAAAGGATGATACCTAATAGCCTGAGGCTCAATAGCCCCTTTTTTCTAGGCTCCTAGTCATGAATCCTATTTTCCATGTGATGAATGATTAACGTTAAGGACATCCAATCCCAAATTTCCAAAATATTTGAAACCAAAGTGATCAACCCCTAAATTTTCTATACGAACATAATGCAGGCTTACAAAGGCAGTTTCTCCACCTATTTTTGAGGACTAAAAGGAACTTTGAGAAGAACATGAGCTACCTAGAAGATTCCAAAACTATAGAGGTCTTCACCAACTACAAATGAATCCTAGATTCTCCATTTTTCAGCCACTTACCAGACCTTCTTTTGAGAAGAAAAAAATGTCATTATGCATAGTTTGCCTCATATGAAGCCTTGAGGACCTTCTCTTCCAAACCAAGGAAATATTCTCGCTATTTAACAGTTGAATAGTATATATTTAGCAGTTTTATTCTTTAAACAAAAATATTATGACATCTTTGAAATTTGGTAGCTCCAATTTATATAGATTTGGATTCTAAGAAAAGACATACACATTTTAACTGCAATCCAAAATCCCTATTCATCGTAATCTTGAAAAGCTTGTATTAGAATATAGCAAAAGAAGGAAGTTTGGTTCTTCATCTTCTGGTACTGCCATGAAAAAGGATTTAACCATCCCTGAGATTGAGTGTATTGAAGTCCAAACTGAATTAAGTCCACCAACCCCTTATAAAATCCTTGTAGGACCTTCTTTAAAGGATTATATCTCATTAATTAATATATATGTTTCTTGTTTCTCTTAGTCAAATCTTGGGCAAGCTTCTACCATTTTGAAAGTAGTTTCTCCTAAAGGAAAAAAATAATCATTAGAAAAATATGCTCCCCGGGTAAATCCTTAGGTAATTTCCAAGTACTAACCATTAATATTTCCTAAAAGTTTACATGAATTTTTTACCATTATGATAAACAACTTCCTAAATTAATTTGGAAATTGAGATCATTTCTAAAGAACATGCCCTTGCATTCCAAGACTGCACAAACAATATTAGGGTGGAAGATGATGATGTGTTTATGAGGATATTCATGCATGATCTGAAAATGGAATGTACTTGTTTAAGGGTGCAAGGTATCCATTTCCAATAATTTCAACTGTGAGCTATACACTCCAAGTGACCTCTGAAAATGTGAAAACTTCTTATTTCTTATACAGAGATAGACTGTAGGGGCATTCACCGGACATGTCACCTATAAAAAGAGGATGAGTTCCAGAGGCTACCTGGCCCTCTACAGGCTCTGCCTAAAGAAATAACAAAGTAAACACTTAGAAGTCTTTGACATACACATACTTGAAGTTTAAGGTCTTGCGGAAAAAGACAAGTAACTTTCTGTAGCTGAACAGGTGATTATGTGTGTATGCAAGTTATAGTTATTTGTTGTTTAATACTTTATATCAGTTTTGTTTAGCATATCATCTTCAGCAAATAAAGACATCAAAATGATAAAGCAGTTCACCCCCCCTCTGGGCTACATCTGTTGGACCAAACCTCTCCAACTAGGCTTGTCCTCTTGTATTAAAATTGCTACAAAGGCTAATACAAGAATATGGGTGTCTCAAAGGACATATCTGACTGTAAATACAGAATCAGAAGATAGGAATTAGCCAAACATTCTCTTTCCCAAATACTAAACGGTGAATTTTGTACCTTATACACTACTTTCCCCAATTGGCCCTCGTGGCCCTTTAAACTTGCATGGAGAATTTCGAGGTGAAGATGACCTCAATTGGTTTTGAAACTTCTTCCATTAGACTCAGAAGATCGAAAATAGCAGACATAGGCTTTTGAATCACCAAAAACGGATGAACATAGCCCCCAAACAACTCAAGCACTGAAATGGCCCTGGTGGCCCTGAAAGCTTCCCTGAAACTAAACAGTGAGAAGAATGCCTCAGAAGGCAAAACGAGTTGTAGAAATGGATTCAGAATGCTGAAAACCTTCAGAAATGACCTTCATTCCACATTCATTGGCTGCACAATTCCCAATGTAGCTCCCAAACTGATTTGGCCATGGTGGCTCCTGGAACTTCCACGAAGCAAAAACACCTGCAAATGACCTTAGATGGCTATGAAACATGTGCCAATGGCCTTAGAAGGTCCAAAATACCCAAAATAAAAAAAAAATTCGTCCAAAACGGACTTTCCTAGCCAAAGTTATGGCCATTTACTCCCAACTGCCAGCTGCCTTTGAAAAACTCCAGCTAACTTTAGTTAAGTCCAGATAGACCCGCCAATTTTGGCGCTCCTGCCAGAATCTCCGCCAACTTAACTGCAGTTTTAATAAATGCATGTGACCAAAATTTTCGGCTCGCAATTTGCATCGGATTTCGTGCCCCACGGTTAAATGTTGTGCCCACGGTTTTAGGCTATGGTCACATGGTGTGCGGGGGCTGGCCCCCTTAAAGCCCCGCCCAAATGAAATTTCAACTTTAATAAAAGTCCGTTCAGCAATTTAAACAAGTTTGATGCTCATGGCTTAGTGGTAAAGCGTGGTAGTGTTGTAAGGCAGGTCGTGTGTTCAAACCACACTGCCACCAAAATTTTATATGCATATGCGCCCACATACCTTCGCTGACGTCACCCAGGGCCACGTGGTGCCCTCTGGGCCTGCCACGTGGCAGCTTCTGATTCGCTGTCTAAAAAGAATATTCCCTGGAATATTCCAAGGAATATTCCGTGGAATATTCTTTTTTTAATTTTTTTTTTTAAATTCAAAAACTAAGGGTTATTGGGCGATTTTGTTTTTGGCATAACTTTCTCATACGACGACTGTTTTTCGAACCGTTTGCGGCACTGGAATCAGGAAGATGAGCTATATCCGGTCTTTTAGGTTCCAATTAGTTCTAAGCACTTTCATTTTTGACCATTTTACGACACTTGGTACTGAGCTTCTGATCAATGCAAATCCTTGAAGGTGATATTAGGAAATGGTTTCATAACCTACCTGAGAATTCAATTGATTCTTACTCTAGACTAGAAGATGCTTTCCTCAACCAATTGAGAGAGAAGAAAGACCATTAGTATTACTTAACCAAGTTCTCTTCCCTTTAAAATAAAAGAAATGATTCAATAGCTAACTTTGATAAGCAATTTAAAAAATGTTATAACAAATTCCCTAGTGTTATAAAACCCTCCAAGATAGCATCAAAGATATAACATGCTTCTTCGTTTGATCTTGACTTTGCTATGATGTTGCGTGAATAAATATTAGCTTCATTAATCAAAATTCAAAACAATGATGTGGATATCAAAGGCAATAGGGTGACGTCTAGGAAAATTAAATTTAAGGAGATTGAAAAGATAAGAGCAATGAAGTAGATGAAGACCTTGTTGAAACTTCTACATCTAAAAACTCATAAGAGTAAAAAATTGAAGAAATGGATAAGCTTATTAAATCCATATCAAACAAAATTCAAAAACTTGAGATTGGTAATAAAACTATAGGACAAACCCAACAAATGGTGTACCACAACAAAATTTCCATCTAAGCAATGTTGAACCAAGGAACCCAAAAATAAATCCAAGCCCTTATTGAAGACCATTCAATCCAAAAATTCTTGAGAGAGATAGGAGAGTTGAAGACCCTCCTCTTCAACTTCCTTTGAGAAATAATGCAAACACAGTGGAGGAATATGACGATGAAACTACAAGTCAAGAATTATGTGTCAATTAAAATTAATATCATGAGGTAATTTGGTTAGAGGATGAATGTGCTTAATCTTATAATAACAAGTATGAATTTCAATAGAGTCAAAAAAATTGAAATAAGAACATTAATTGTGCATATAGTATTTATCCTTGGGCCTTGCGATATCAATATTTTGTTGATGCCATAAAGGCAAAAATACAAAATAAATACCACTTGAGACCCCAAACTAATGTTAAACAAAGAATAGTAATCTAGCCTTAGAAAGATAAAGGATAGATCCAAAGGACATAAATCATAATCAATAGAAAACCATTAATAAAAGGGTTACTAATAATAAATATATTGAAGTGGTAGTTGTTGTACAATCTAGTTCTTTATATTTGTTTCATAAGTTGAATAAAATCAAGATTCCAATCCCTCTAAATGGAATTGTTAAAATACCAACTTTCAAAAATGATGTTGATAAATTTTTTGCAAAACCCATAATAATGGATCAACCAAATACTATTATAGTCATTAATGCAATAAATATCTAAGATGATTGGCCAAGAGTTCATGTGGGAACTTTTTATAGAAAAAAAGAAAAAAAATCCTTCTTTCTATGTGAACCTTAAAATCCATGATCAAACTCTTCATAATTTCATGTTGGATTCAAGGGCATCACACAAACCTATGCCTAAGGAGGTCACGGAAAAATTGGTTTTAGACATATTGATAAAATACTATACTACTTTGATTCCTGAAAATTTACGTTTTTGGGTGTGATTAAGGACTTAGTGGTAGTCCTGGTTCAAGTCTCTCTTACGAGCATTGTGATGGGTATTATTACGGATGATGTCCGTTATGAAACTAGCTCAGAAAAAGATAGAAAATATAGATCAACAACTTAGAAATCAGCCTCTTCGAGGGGGAAACCTCATTTACATTACACAAATGAACAATTCTTGGATGATACAAATGAAAAAACCTCCTTCCTATATATAGGAGTCTAAGGGGTCACAATATAATCAAAGCCGACATAACAATAATAATATAAGGGCACAAAAATAACAATAGTGGGCTTCTATGGGGCACAATAATAACAATAAGGGGACAATAGGGTCACAACAATAAAAATGAGGACTACAATGAAGTAATGGGGGAATCACTAGTATTATAGGGACCTAACATGCCCCTCCTTTAAAAAAGTGTTGTCCTCAACGCTTGAGTAGTTTTGGTTGCTTCTGTATAAAATTCCCATCCTCCCATGTGGAATCTTCAACGGGTAATTTCTTCCCCTTGATGAGATACTCTGAAATTGATCGATTTCATAGCTGTCGAGTTCTTATTTCTGTGACTGCTTCAGGTTCCAATATGATTTTTCCTTCCTCATCAAGTTCTGGCAATATTGTTTGAACTCAGATCTTGTCACCTATAAACTTATTTAAGCATGAAACATGGAAAAATGGGTGCACTCGGGAAGCTACAGAAAGCTCCAATTTGTATGACATAGTACCTATCTTTTGCAACACTTTGTATGTACCATAATACTTTGGTGATAATTTATTATCCTTCTTAGCTTTCTTTAGGGGAATTTGTTTATATTGTTGTAGTCGTAGGGATTCCCAATCATCTACATCAAAACTTCTTTCGTTTTGATGTTGATCTGCCTGTTGTTTCATTCTATTCTGCGCCAAAGTGAGGTTATCCTTTAAGAGTTGAAGAACTTGTTGTTGATGCTCGATGTGATCTTCCACTACTTTAACCTTAGAATTTTCTCTTAAATATGATGTGATGGACGATGGATGATATCCATAAAGTGCCATAAATGGGGTCATTTTTGCTGCACTATGGAAGGAAGTGTTATATCACCATTCAGCCAGAGGAAACCATTTGACCCATTGTGTCTATTTATTAGATACAAAGCAATGAAGATATCCTTCCAAACATTTGTTTACTATCTTGGTTTTCCCATCAGATTGAGGATGATAAGATGAGCTATGAGCTAACTGAGTACCAAGACAAGAAAATAATTATTTCCAAAAATTTCCAGTGAAAATGGGATCTTTGTCGCTTACAATAATATTTGGGTTTCCATGTAGCTTTTGAATTGTTTCCATAAATGCAGTAGAAACAATACTTGCTTTAAATGGATGAGATAATGCACAAAAGTGTGCATACTTGGTAAGTCTGTCAACTACCACCATGATGATACTCTTTCCTTCAGACTTGGGTAAACCTATGATAAAATCCACTGAAACCTCCTCCCAACGTTGGCTTGCAATGGATAAAGGTTGTAATAGACATGGGGTCTTAATTATTTCAACTTTATTTTGTTGGAGAACCAAACATTCCGCCACAAACTTTTGAATATCTGATTTAACGCCATCCCAAAAATTTCCTTCTTAACCCTGTGGTAATTTCTTAGAAATCCTAAGTTCCCTCCTAAGGCAGAGGTGTGCAATTCCATAAGAATAGTTTGTTTGAGTTGGGAATTCTTACATAGGTATAAGCGAACTTTGTACCATAATGAATCATTTTTTCCAGCTAAATGTATCAGATGTACTAGGATCTTGTTGTAACTTTTGAATGAGTGCCCACACTTCATCTTCATTCTTCCATTCATCCCTTGCTTCATTTATCCAATTTGGTTGGATAATATAAATGGCGCAAAGAAATGCTTCTACATCCTCACCCTTTCTTGAGAGAGCATCTGCCACAACATTTTGCTTCCCTTTTTTGTAGATGATTTCAAAGTCATAACCCAACATCTTTGTGACCCATTTTTGTTGCTCTTGATCTGAAGATAATCTTTGTGCTAAAAAGTATTTAAGACTATCATGATCCATGTTTACCTTGAAGTGTCTTTCCATTAGGTAGGGTAACCATTTATTAAGTGCATGCAATATTACCAACATTTCCTTCTTATAAATAGTTTTGTGTAAATACTTCACTTTGATTGGATGGCTTTCGAAAGAAATGGGTATTTCTTCTTGCATTAAAACAACACCAATTCCATTTCCTAAGGCATCACATTCCACGATGAATGTTTTTGTGAAGTCTAGCGTAGCTAAGACCGGTTCTTGGCACATTGCCTCTTTAAGATGTTTAAAGGCCTTCATTACTTCTAGAGTCCATGAAAATGCATATTTCATTAATAATTTTGTTATAGGTTCTACTATTCTCCCATAATTCTTAACAAACTTGCAATAATACCCTATCAATCCGATAAATCCTTGAAAATGCTTTATGGATGTGGGGATTTTCCATTCCTTTATGGTTTTAATTTTTCTAGGGTCTACCTTAACACCTTCAAGGGATACAATATGACCCAGATAGTCCACCTCTTGTACTCCAAAGAAACATTTGGATCTTTCTACATATAATTGTTTCTCCTCCAATAGTTTGAGCACCCTGTCAACATGTTGAATATGATTCTTCCAATACTTGTTTTAGATTTGTATATCATCAAAAAATACTAACAAAAATTTTCTAAGGGTTTGAAAATGGAATTCATCAAACCTTGAAATGTATAATGTGCATTGGTAAGGCCAAAAGGCATGACCAAAACTTCATGATTACTCTCATGAGTTCTAAATGTTGTTTTCGGAATGTTTTCAGTCTTCATTCTAATTTGATGATATCCTTAATGAAGATCCAACTTGGTGAAGTAAATTGATCCATGCAATTCATCCAATAATTCATCAATGACGGGAATGGGAAATTTATCTTTAATAGTGAGCTTGTTGAGCTCCCTATAATCTGGACACATGCACCATGATCCATCATTCTTGTGAACCAATACTACTGAAGTAGAGAAAGAACTTTGACTAGGTTCAATTATACTAGCCTCTAACATTTCTTCAACCATATGTTCAATTTCACTCTTTTGGGCATAGGGATATCTGTGAGGCCTGATGTTTGGAGGAACACTTCCTGGAATCAAATAAATAGCATGGTCATGATCACGAATAGGTGGGAGGCCTTTGGGAGACTCAAATACCTTGGAATGATTGTCCAATAATTTTTGGAGATCTGGAGAAACAAATGATTTCGATGTGGGAACCTCTAGCTAACATAATTGTGCAATTATGCCTCATTGTTCTTTCATTAGAAGCTTTGCCATTTTGTCAGAGCTGATTATCTTTCACAGTTTCCCTATGATACCCCTTAATTCAACTTCCTTTCCTTCTGAAGAAAATTTCATGAAAATTTCTTGAAACTAAAAGCTATTATACCCAAGGATTGTAGCCATTGGACTCCTAGTACAACATCAGCACCACCCCTTGGAATGGAAACCATTGGGCTATTCAATACATATTCTCCCATGGATAGCTTGATATTATGGCACTTTCTAGAGAAATTTATGGTTCCTCCACATGCAACCATCACTTGACACTCTGGTGCTGGATATAGGAAGCAATTCAATTCCTTGGATATCTTACAATGAATAAAATTATGGGTACTACTCGAATCAATCAGCAATATTACCTTTTTCTTCTTGATATGTCCTTCTATCTTGATAGTTTGAGGAGTGGTAATTCCAGCCAATGTATTACAAGATATGGTCGAACTCATTTATCCTTTCTCTAGGGTTTTTTCTGTTGTATATCCTCTTATTTTGATATTTCTTGTTCCTTTTCTTCCTCCTCTTCACAATCTATGTAAAATAATTTCTTCTCAACACACTTATGACCTTTAGTGTATTGCTATCACAACTGTAACAAAGCTATTTTTCTATTTTTCTCTTTTTTATTCCAATCGTTGTGGTTTTAACCTTGTAGGTTGTGGAGGGCTAGGGGCAACAACACTTCCATCTTTATAATTGTGAGTGGTAGGCTTCCTTATTGCCATAATTTTGCTTTCCATTTTTCTTGCCAACCTAAATGCCATCTCCAATGAACCAGGTTCCCAAAGATGAACCTCATGTTGGATGTTATCCTTTAAAGTCACTATGAACACATCAATCCTATGCTCCTCTGGAATATATTTTACCCTTATATTCAATTTTTGGAATTCCTCAATGTGCTCCATCATTGAACCCTTTTGTTTGAGATTTATCAATTGGCTTCAAAAAGTGTTTCTTTTTGTATCCTCATAATGGTGTTATCATTTCATCTGTAAAAATTTCCCAAGTGACGATTTGTTTACGAGAGCAAAGCCATCGATACCATACAAACTGATTTGGTTCCAAATATAAAGTTGCAATGCATACCTTTTGTGTGTTTTTCACATTATGGAGATCGAAATATTACTCTATCTGTAATATCCATGTTACAAGATCCTTGCAATGAAACTTCCTCATATCGATCTTTGTAACATGGTGGGTATTCAATCCAACATTAGAGTCTATGAAATCATGATTAACATTTATCTTGTGCTCATAATGAGTTTCCTTTAGCACCCTTTCGCCATTAGTAAGCATTTCTTGTAGAAACTTTGCCAAATTTGTCTTCAATTCTTCCATGTTGCCTTTAAGTTTTTCTTCTAAACCATTCATCTTAGCTTCCATGCCTTTCTTTAAACCATCCATTTTAGCTTCCACAACATCCATCTTAGCTTCCACGTCATTCATCTTAGCTTCCACGTCATTCCTCTTAACTTATATGCCTTTCTTTAAACAATCCATCTTAGCTTCCGTTACTTTTTTGTGAGAGTGAATTTTGTTGCACTTGGTCTCGTAATTTTGATATATCATGTTTCATTTCTTCCTCTTCTTGAGTCATGCTAGAGCTTTCAGGTTTCTTACTAGGTGTTTCCATTTTATTTCTTCGGGGCATCATTAATGATAATTATTCTTCACTCTTCCCTTTGACTTCCTTCAAACTAATTTTTCAAACCAAACTTATGTAAAATTTAAAAAAAACTACACACCGTTTTTCACTTTGTAGGATCTCAATATTGTATCTGATGTATCTCTGAAATTTCGGATCTCCAAGGTCTTAAATTGTGAACTAGGGTAACCCTATGAGTCCTCTTTCCAACACCACCAATCTGATCGAAATTGGATTCTCCAAGAAAGTGTTATGCTCTTTCTCCCAAGATGCCTTGATTATACATTTTTTTCAGTAGATCGAACTTGTATGAAGTACCACGTGTCACTGTTTCAACCTTCAAACTTGAAAACGATACAAAAAAAACTATAGTTTGTCCTCTTTCTGTAACTTCTTACAAAATTTCAATCTGATACTTAGAGAGAACATTATGACGATTTTCCCAAGGTCAAATGTTTGGGATGTAATTCGGGCGCCTGCAAAAACCCTAACTTCCTTTGATCATATCTCCAAAAATATAGTGAAACAAGATCTGAAATTCAGACCTGGGGATCATTGCGATTTCGGCTCAAATGGGTTTTTTTTTTAGTGTCTGCAACATTGCTGAAAACAAGTTATAGCAAAAATTCCACGATGACCTATTTTGGAGCAGTGAAACCCTAGAATCCAAAGCTCTGATACCAAATGTTATGAAACCAGCTCAAAAAAAGATAGAAAAGATAGATCAACAACTTAGAAATCAACCTCTTCGAGGGGGAAACCTCCTTTACATTACCCAAATGAGCAACTTTTGGATGATACAAATGACAAAACCTCCTTTCTATATATAGGAGTCTAAGGGGTCATAATATAATCAAAGTTGACATAACAATAATAATATAAGCGCGCAAAAATAACAATAGTGGACTTCTATGGGGCACAATAATAACAATATGGGGACAATAGGGGCACAACAATAACAATAGTAATGTGGGAATCACTAGCATTATAGGGACCTAACAATGTCCCAATCAACTATGGTATGCTCTTTTCTTTATTTTGTGAAGATAAATTGGGAAGAATCCTACAATTGGATTTATCTAATGCTACCATTCATGTTTTTTATGGTTAGACCCACTCAATTATACAGTGAATATTTCTTATTTATCCTACACTCTAAGAAATTATCAAAACCCATAGAATTACCTGATTTATTTTATAAATCATAATTTAGGTAATTTCATTGTAACTACTTCTCATGATGAATGGAAGATTGAAGAAGAATTATATATTTGTAGGATTATTTTTTTCAAGAACACTTCAATATGGAAGATGTATTTTGATGGAGCCTCATCAAAATATTCCTAAGTAGATGGAATTGTAGTCACCTCAGCTAATGAAGAAAACATTAATTTAGCCCCAAGGGTTAGATCAATTGGCCAAGTTATCATCGTTAAATCACCTTGCTAATGGGAGGTAACGAGGTCAATTCTCCTCAACGCTCTTGGGGTTAGGCTTTGCTAATGATCCAATAGGAAATGGTCCCTTTGGGTGGATTTTCCTAGATAATTTCCATGGATGTACAATCCATTGATATCCAATGTTCATGAAACACACAAAAATAAGAAGAAGAAGAAGAAGAAAAACATTAATGTGCCTTTTAAGTTAAATTTGGAGACAATTAACAACATGGCAGATTATGAAGCATTGGTTTTGGGGCTAGAAGTAGCCATGAAAATGAGCATTCAAGATCTATCAGTTTTTGGAGAATATGGACTGATAATAAAAGATGTTATAGAAAAATGCCAAACTAAGCATCCATGTTTAAGTGCATACAAAAATCAAGTTTTGGATCTGATTGAAAATTTCTTCTCTATCATAAATTTCACAATTGCCCCCAAGGAAAGTAATGAGTTGATTAATTCTATATCTGTAAAAACTACTACCTTTAATCCCATTGAAGAAACTAAATTAAAATATGAGACTGAAATTATTTGTAGACCTTTGATACCTCACAATATCAAACATTGGTAGGTTATCAAATATGATCAACAACTCAAAATAATCTTGGAGTTAGTTGGTGAGTTTTCCATTTGTTGTATAGATGGTGTGGATGATGATACCAATGAGAAACAAAAATGATTAAAAAATAAAATAAAATCATAAATATTGAAATAATGAAATTAAAATAATTATATTCCTAGGCTATTTACCCCTTTATAAAAAAAATGACCAAAAGAATGTCACATCAACACCTATATGTTGAAACCTCTAAATGATGATCTCAAAGAAATAAATCTTAGCACTTTACAAAGTTCAAAGATAATCAAATTTCCTAAATCACTACCTAATAATGATAATAAAAAAAAGCATACACTAATTTACTAAAAGAATATATTGATATTTTTGTGTGGAGTTATGAGCATTTAAAATCTTATGACAAAAGCATATTTCAACACAAATTCCTTTGAAATAAAGAATACAACATTTTAGCGAGAAGGTTAGACAAGTAAATCCTTTACTCTTTCCATTGATTAAAAATGAATTTAAAAAAATGTTCGTTGCCAAGATTATTGTGCCACTTTGATACTCTGAATGGGTATCCAACCTAGTACCTATTGGAAGAAGAATGGAGAGATCAAATTATGTGTTAATTTTATGAACTTAAATTGTGCATTTTTAAAAATAATTCCCCCTTGCAAAAGATGGACGATATCCTACGAAGGGTGATTGATGCTCATAGAATATCCATTATGGATGTATTTTTTGAATACAACTAGATAACTATTTAAAGAGAGGATAGATACAAAACTACATTTACTACGTGTGGAACTCTCATGTAGAAAAACATTCCCTTTGGAATTTCTAGAGAAACTTTCCAAAGAGATATGGGCATTGCTTTTTCTAATGAAAAATGCATGTTTATTGTTAGTTATTTAGATGATATGATGATATTCTTTATTTCTAATCAACAAGATCAAAAGATCTCAAACAGATAATTTTCAATTGTTGGAAATTTGAACTCTCTCTGAAGCCCAATAAAATCATTCTTTTTTATGTATGAAGGGAAGATTTTGGGTCATATAACTTCTAAGGAAGGGTTGAGAATCAATCCCAAAAGAGTAGAAGCTATCGAGAATATTTATTTTCTTAGGCATAAAAAAGAGGTGCAATCTTTTTAGGAAAGATAAATTTTATGAGACATTCATTCCCAATTTGTCTAATATTGTTAAAAATATAAATAACATGATTAAAAAGGGAATTGAATTGAAATGAAATGAATGCATGCATTTTCCCAAATAAAGAAATATTTAATAAAAGCCCCCATCGCAATAAGCCCCAATTATATTGAAGATTTGATTATATTCCCATTTCCATCCAAACATACTATTATTGTTGTAATGCTTCAAAAGAGCAAGGAACGACACGATCAACCCATTATAGTTTTTAGAAAATAAATTGCAAGATGATGAGCGAAAGTATAAGAGTATGGAGAAACATGTTTACGGTTTAGTTAAATCGTTAAAAGACTTCAGATATTATGTTTTACACTCTAAATTCATTTCTTATGTCCCTAATCTTACAGTTAATGACGTTTTGATACAACATGATGTGCAGGGAGATGGGATAAATGGATTGCTAAGATCCAAGCATATGACCTGGAGTTATGGATTGCTAAGATCCAAGCATATGACTTGGAGTTGAAACCAATAAATCTTTTTAAAGGATAAGGCTTGGAAAAGTTACATGCTCAATCAAATTTTGAAGCCTTAGGAATCAAATAAATCATTCACATTAACTTCATTATACAAGTTGAAGGGAAAGGACACCAGATAAGTAGTCACAGTTTTTGCTACATGTTGAACACCAACACCAAATAAATAAAATATTTGCTTCATTTATTTGGTATAATGACATAATCACCTATGTTCAAACTTTTCAATGTCTAGTTGGTTTGAGTAAGTCTCAATGTCAGTGTTTAAAGTTAAATGATGTAAAATATTGTATTACAAATGGAAACTTGCATTGAAAATATCTTGTAGGTATTTTGTTAAATTACATTTTGGAAGATGATATGGATGCTCTGATAGTAAACCATCATAATGGTGTGTACAAAGGTCATTACTAATTCCTAGAAGACCATTACTCACAAAATTGTTAGAAGTGTATTATATTGGCCTACTCTATCTGCAGATATGAACAAAAAGTTAGTGCTTGTCATGAATGAGATATTTCACTAGAAGAAAAAAGCCATTAGGTTTGCCTATAAAACATATTAACGCAACATCACCTTTTAAGTAGTGGGGGCTAAATTTTATTGGTGATATACATCCCCATTCTATCAAACAACATCGATGGATCTTGACTACCACTGATTACTTCACCATATGGGTAGATGGTATTCCTATTAGACATATAATAGATAAACTTGTAATGAAGTTTCTAGAAAATATATTTTCTAGAGTCAAGTATCCGAGAAAAATCATTACAGATAATGCAAAACTTTCACATTTGTTACCATCCAAATTTTTTGTGATCATTATAATGTGAGAATTGGACATTCTACCACTTATTACCCTCAGGGGAAATGGGTTGGTTGAAGTCACTAACAATTTTTCTTAAAAGAATTGTTAAGAAATTTTTGGGCTCTAGAAAAAGGAATTTGAATTTAACATTATAATATTTAATTTGGGTTGATAGAATCAATATTAAACGTTTAATAGGAACTTTCCCTTTCCATCTAGGTATGGTATTGATGTCTTTATTCTAGTCCACCTAGGTTATAAAGTGATGTTCTACAATAAATCAATGAAGAACCAATGATTTACAACAAAGAATAAATCAAGTCATTTATTTTCAACAAACTTGAGAGTAGGTTAATGAGAGACTACATAAATATCAACAAGAAAAATAACTCTTTGATAAGAGAACCCAAAAAAGGACTTTTGAATTTGGTGACCTGGCTCTAAAATGAGATAAATGAAGAGAATAACCTAGAAAACATGGTAATTTTGATCATTTATGGTGCATATCTTTCATAATTAATAAATTGGAAGCTCAATTTTACTTTTCCCTTAAAAAAATTATGAAGAAATTATTTTCCCAACAATAAATGGGTGTTTCCTTAACCAATATCTTACATATTGATCTTTTCATTTCATGTTCAAAAGAAAAATAAATGTTGTGTCTCTCTCTCTCTCTCTCTCTCTCTCTCTCTCTCTCTCTCTCTATATATATATATATATATATATATATAGAGAGAGAGAGAGAGAGAGAGAGAGAGAGAGAGTTGGGTGTGTTATATTATTTACACGACTAGTTCCACATGTGATATGGATGCAATGGGTGTAGTGAGGAGGTCACAGTTGGGCGATAGCCCCCATTTCCAGGGGGTTTGCAAGTGGGTAATATCGCCCCTACATGGGGTTTAGGGCAGTTCCAAAAAAAAAAATGGGTGGTTCTTGCGTCAACAGTTTTTAGGTGCATGGTGATTTTGTAGATCCAGTAACAAAAAAATCAATTTGGTTTTCCCAGTTTTGGGTTCTAAGAGAAAAAACTCTGTGTATATTTTTGTGATTTCCATTTCATATTTTTTCGTTAGTTTTAAGAATTTGTTCTCACATATTATATTACAAGATTAAAACCTACACATAAAATATCTCATAACCTCTATAAAGTATTTATATTTAAAGCTTTGTTTTTATGTACGCATTATTTTAAGAGAACTAAATGTGGCTTAAGTTGACTTAGAAATATTTCAACCTTCTCTTAAAAACTCTTGTATATAGATATATTTATAGATGTTATCTTCTCAATGGAGCTTTCAAATTATTTTGATATTAAATTCATCTTTAGAGGTTATCTTTTATCATTTCTTAATATTTTCTTTATGGCCCAACAATTATTATCGTTAAAGAGAAGGAATATCCAAAAAAATGTATCTTTAGTGGGAAATGCAAATATCTTTTCTATATCTATAGACACAATAGAAATGGAGTAGTGTCTATAGTATTAGGTTTTTACCTAGTACATAAACATTCCCCCAAAAACAAATATACACCAAAAAAAAAATAGAAGAGACTATTTTTTAGATTTTTTTGTTCTTTAATGAGAGATGTGTATATCTCAACCAAAGCTATAAACACTCACTGGAACTAGATAAAATATCTATGGTATTAGGATGACTCCTCCAAGACTATGAACACTTGCTAGCAGCGAAGCGACGTCATATTTGGAGAACTTATGACAAAAAAATATATTCTAAAACCTCTTTTGAGTAAGTAGATAAATAAAGTTCTAAATTGCTATAAAACTTTAAATTGCATATATTTTATTTCATAATATGACACCATTTTGTAATAGCTTTCTAGACAAGAATTTTATAATTGGTCATCCAAATGTACCCAAAAAAAAATCTTATAAAAATGAAATAAAAAGAATAAATAAAAAAATAAAATCATATAATTATGAAAATATATACATTGTTTTAGAATTTACAACTTTGTACGTAAAGAATTTTACTTCATGATAACATTCTAGATTAGCGTCAAACCCTATTTAAAGTTTACATTTCTTTTTGCTCTCTAAAGAGCCAAAATTTGCAAAAAAGATATAGTAGGCTACCTAGAAAGTTGAACCTCTGACCTCACCAAATATTTATATAATAGGATTCACTAAAGATTTTGAGTAAAAGCATCAATTTGAACCACAAGATGAGTTTTGAGGTAATGAAGAATTGCCATCTAACCCAAGATCACTTCAAATTTCACTCTCAATTCTAATTTATACCTTACCATTTTTCCCATCTTGTACGTTAGGGTCTCTCTCAAGTGTTTCCTTGTATATGGAGCTTTAATTCCTAATGGACCAAGCCCAACTTTTTCTTTCCCTTTATCCATACTTTCATATGCTAAACTCATAAATATAAGCACCTAACATTGTTTTTCTTGACAACGCATAATAAGCACCTTTGTAACAAAAGGGAAAATGTTTGATACTTATTACTTTAATCAACATTAATATCTCTTATCATACCATATTAATTGATAAGACTTAAAAAGTTATGACAATTTTAGAAAGCATATGGCATGTATAAAGAGATTAATCCACACAGGATTTGATAACGACGAGATTTCTATAATCATTATTAAAATATTGACTCCATAATCAAAGGGATAAAGAACCTAGTCTAGGGTTCTTGTTAACTCACGTAGAGACACCATCCTTAATAGGAACTAGATGTTATAACTATTTTCTTGACTCTTGATAAATTTTTGATAATGTCTTTTGGATTAATCACATCATAAGTTGTTGGTCAACATTTTGAACCATCTAATGTGGTTCATCCTCAAGACAAAGGTGCAAAATTCAATTCATCATAATGTTTAAATAACATAGATGCATTGGTTTCAGAGTTAGCCATTAGGAAATAGATGTTAGGAACTAGCTATTAGGAAATATTTGTTAGGAACTAGCCATTAAAAATTAGTTGTTGAATAAATTTAAATATTTATTATCATTTTGTCTTTTTATTTTATTTTTAATTAAAATAATATTGAATTCAAATTAAATTAATAACAATAGAATAGAAAATGACTATTTGTAAATATATAAACATAATTAAAAATAAGTTCAATCTATTTTTAACAGTTAGTTTAAAATTCAACTATTACTTTCAAATGTTATTATATTAAAATATTGTAGAATATTTTAATAGGAAAGTCAAAGAGGATATATATATATATATATATATATATATATATATATATATATATATATATATATATATGAAAATTAAATAAATAAATAAAATAAAATAAAATAAATTTACAAAGAGAGGGCAGGGATCCAACTTCTACTTAACTTCCAATCATCGTCCTTGTTAAGATTAATAGCATGTTTTTCAATTTTAGTGGCCTCTTTAAGCTTCCTATGATGGAAGTGATTAACCCTAGTGATGACTCAAGAATCCTCAATGCAGACATAGTGTTTGGATTTCACTGCATGTTCAACTAAAGCTGAGGAATGGGAATGGTTGTGCTTAATATCTGTTGCATGTTCTTGGATTCTTTGGTTAATGGAGCGACCAATTTCCCCAATGTAGGGAATCCCACATGAACATGGGATGGAGTAGACCCCTTTCATGTCTTTAGGGTTTACAGGGTCTTTGACAAATCTAAGAGAATTTCTAATGGTATTAAGGGGTTTGAAAGTAGTAGAAACGTTATTCTTTTTTAGAATATGAGAAATCTTATCGGTGATCCACTGGATAAAGGGAAGTTCAAAACTGGAGATTATATCATCTCGAGAAGGTTTAACCCTTGATTCTTTACTAGCCCTTTGAAAAGCTCTCATGCCATGTTGTTTGTTATAGCCATTATTTTCAAAAACTTTCAGAAGATGAGATTTTTCCTCCTCTAAGTGATTCTCATAAAAAATTATTAGAGCACAGGTGGTAAGGGTGTTGAGAAACCCAAGTTTTTGTGCCAAAAAATTATGAGAACTAGCATGAAGATATTGTTTTGTGTGTGTTTTTTTCGAAAAACTTGGTGAGAAATGAAACCATCATTCATTCTAGAGAGGAGAATGTCAAGAAAAGGAAGACATCCATCTACCTCGATTTCCATTGTGAATTTGATGGAGTCAGATTGGGAATTAAGATGGTTGAGAAACAAATTTAAATTTTCATGACCATGGGGCCAAATGACGCAAGTATCGTCAACAAACCTCTTCCATCGCTTGGGGCGGAGTTGAGTAGAGGCCAAAGCTTTGGTCTCAAAATCTTCCATGAATAAGTTGGCAACTATAGGGGAAAGAGGAGAACCCATCGCAACCCCACAAGTTTGTTCATAGAACTCACCCTAGAAGCTGAAAAAGGTAGAGGTAAGGCATAGACCAACCAATTTAGTTGTGTCATCATCAGTAATCTGATTAATGACATCAATGGCTTCTTGTATAGGGATATTAGTATATAGGGAAACAACGTCAAAGTTTACTAATAGATCCCCAGGTTCTAGCCTTATATCCTTCAACTCTTTAACAAAGGAAGCAGAGTCTTTAACAAAGGAATCAGTGCAACCAACAAAAGGTTTGAGTTTTTGAGCGAAGAATTTAATACAAAAGAGCCTAACAAGTTTTTAAAACTTCCCTTAAAATCTCAGTTTTATCTTGAAAGAGCAACATATATGCAACAAATCTAAATTGAGAAAAATTCCTTAAGGGATTAAAGTTTACTTTTTATTCTCTATAAATTCCAAAATCATTATGGAAAAAGTTTGAAACGATGAGAATGAATTTTCTAGTTAAAAGATCTACATTACACAAGTATAATATATGTGGTAATCCAATTTATTTCTAGCACTTTCAATGTTATTTTAAGCCACAGGAAATATGACCTTACAATTTGTTTATGGCATAAATTGATAGTTGAAAACATATATTAGAATGTAAAGTAGATGGTTTTTATTACAATGTTTCCTATTTGCTGGATTTGACAACAATAGGCAAGTTGTGACCAATGACCATAGTTTCATATTGAAAGTTGAACTAAACAATTCACAATAAAGTGACCAATCTGATGGATTTGATGAGGGGAAATAAAATTAAATATGATAGTTTTCATTTTGTACCAGAACAAAAGGTGGGAATATGCCAACCCAAACTGGTTGACCCGATTGATCCAACAGCGAGATATGAAGCAAGATCAACAACCCACAAGATATATCAAAAAGTAAATAAATAAGAGTTTAAATACATGTCGCATTTTTTAAGGATCCAACAGCTCTTGTGACCCACGATCAACGGTCCATATTCATATTGTATCGTGACATACATGGAAGTTAACATAGAGTTACATTATTTGATATATCAAACAGTCGGAGTGGGTCGAGATCAACAGTGAACATTCATATCAGGTCACAACTTGCGGAGATATTTATGGATCTGAAGGCGGAGATCGATTTGGATGAATGTCATATGAATGTCAATTAATAATTTAGATAGGTGGAGTTGGCAAAACTATAATCGGTTGGTCCCACTTGAGATTTATATTATTTTTTATTGCGACGTTTAGGATTTATGATTACATTTTACATTAATGATTTAAAGTACAAATTGTTTATTATCACTTAAATGATCAATTTATGCTCATTTTTACCTTTTACCCTGAACAACATGCTAAACCACTGCCACATTAATAAGAAATAAATTTTATTGCCAACAATGTTTGGCTACGAATTTTGACAACTTGAGAACTTTCGAGTAAGTAAATATAATCCTATTTTCTGAGCTTAGCCTTTGATATCATGTCTAAATCAAAGATGTTATCTGAGCAGGAAAGGGAAACCAAGTAAGATACATGAGGTTATATTTAGCAATCTAGTTGGGATTTTTGATACCTAGGTCAGGAATTGTGACATAACTTTAATTAGTTTGGCTAGTATTTCTAATACCTAGGACAAGAATTGTGGCGTAGCTTTACTTAGCATTAAAGCTAGCTTAGAACTTCAAGAGGGGACTAAGGAATCTTTGTTTACTGTGAGCTAGATTACCCTTGATGCACCAAGACACAAACCCAGACATAGTTTTGCATTTACCTAACCTTTACAATGCTCAAATGCCATGCATCATGTCTCGTGATGGTTCCAAAACCTGTTGAGGAATCAAGGGAAATTAGGTGTAGTGTGATTCTTCTTGACTTGATAATAATTTGTGGAATCCTTTTACTTTTTCTTGTCAGTTTAATCTTCTTCTTCTTATTATTAATGCATGTGTATGTACTTCATCAAACTGCTACCAAAAACATAAGAACAAGAACACAAGATGTTGGCTCTCTGCCAGGGCCAAATCCTCTCTTCTCTTGAGAGGAAAATCCTTTAGTAAATTTCTCTTAATGATCAATGCAAAACCCTAGACCCCTGACTAGAATGTCCTCCAAGCACTAGTCAAATCCTTTCTCCTATCTACACTTTGTTCCCTGGCACTTCGTCCTCCCCTTTCTGGTACATCGTTCTTCTTTCAATTGTTTGGCAAACCTTGTAGCATTTTCTATAAATGAGATGCTTCTCTTTTATACTTAGAGTTATCCTTCACTTACGTAGACACCTTCCTTAAAATGAGATCCTTCTTGAGATGTATGTGTAGAGTGGAGTGATTGTACAATAGCAATAGATTCTTGCACGTGTGGGAGGTTTACTTGTTGTTGTATACCCTTTTCTCCTCTGCTTGAGTACCCTTCTTCTACGCTTGAATAGGAGGCCTTGTAGGCCTAGATTTAACCCTAAACAATGAGAGATAGTACATTGTTTTTTGTTGTTGGCATAACCACAGAGACATCCTTCCTTTCCTCACACGTGTGGTTGTAACTATCCCTAGAACAGTCCTCTTACACTCGGTTATGTATCCCTTTTCTTCGCAGCATTAGGAGACCTCTTCTTCGTCCTTCGTTACCCTTTACTTGCCTCTTTTCTTAGTAGATTTCAGAGATATGAGTGTGTTGTCTTTGGAGGAGTGGACAACCTCTATATATAGAGGATTGTCCCTCATTTAGGCCGACTTGAAGTCTAAACTACATTTTGTAGGGCTACTTGCCTTTTATAATTCAGATTGTTTCTTTTGTACATGTCGTTGTATGGAGGATACTTGTTGAGTTTTCTTGAAAGTATTCTATTGACTCTAATACATAAACATACATGGTGTAATATGCCCTTACAGTCTTCAATCATTTTCTTTTGACTCCTTGACGCATCTATAGCACTTAACATGTGTTAGACCTATTTCAATGAAAAAGAAACTCATTGACATATACTATAAAAGTAATATTTCTTTTTCTTAAATAAGTACAAATATCAAAAGTACATTTATGAAGACCGAACCTAGTTACATTTCCTTCAACACTCCCTCTTAACTAGGGAGGTATTCATACAACATTACAAGGTGTTTGGCTATGTTTAATTCTTTAAAACATCACATAAGAGAAACCAGATTGACAATCCATTTGTTATAGCATCATACTAACCAACATTGTTTCCACAGTAAGGCCTTGACTGAAAACTCTATCTCTCAATAGATCAGAGCACAAAGTTGGCGAGACCAATGAATTATAGACACCTTAGTCATTGTCTCTCAAGGTAATTACCCACCCGAGTGTTCACTGAGTATGACCTTCTAGGACTTTTATTGTCTTGGGTTCCTAGTCCTCAAATAATATCGGTCCTCTTGTCTACTCTTGTCTTGGATGCCCTACACATCCTCAAAGAGTATCGAATGCCAGATGATTACACAATCCTCCCATTCTTTATTTCCCAAGTGAAGACAAGAATGTTGTGTCTAACACTTCCTCTCAATTGAGGAGGACATTCCCAAGTATCCTCTGACAAGGTACTTGTCCAATTTCCTTTGTAATTGGGAACTTGTTATAACTCCCTCTTAGCTGGGGACTTGTCCATTCATCAGCAACCTCTTCTTCATGGGTCCTTCATCTGCTTGATCTCCTTCCTTCCTTTGATGTCATGAAGCCTTTGTTCGAACTTGTTCTAGGTAGGGCACCATCGATCGATCACTTTCCTTCCTAGTTTGTCATGTCATTGCTTCCTTCATGGAAAGTGGCCATCTTTTCATATATCAGGTTCTCTTTTCATCTAGTTATTCCTTGTCATCTTGTTTATGCTTCAAACTACCGTTCACATGGATTCTTCTTCGTACTTTCTTGTTCCCATGCTTTGATCTAGTAGCCCTTCATGACTTCATCTTGATATTACTTCAATATTAAATGGTGCTTTTGCTATATG
Source organism: Pinus tabuliformis (assembly GCA_031772625.1). Taxonomy (NCBI): domain Eukaryota; kingdom Viridiplantae; phylum Streptophyta; class Pinopsida; order Pinales; family Pinaceae; genus Pinus; species Pinus tabuliformis. The sequence goes on from CM062810.1 coordinate 459,940,356, forward strand.
GCTTCTTCATCATGACATATTCATAGAGTAGAATTAATTATATGTACCTTTCATATCTCCAAGGCCTTCATAGGTGTCAAGGTTCCTTTGATATTTTCCTTTCTTAGTCAGATTTGTCTTTCCTTCTTTCGAGAGATGTCTTCTATGGATCTTTGTCAGATATTGATTCTTTGTGATCATGGTGTTCTTCTCATGCTTGATCTCTTTCTTCACTTGCTTTTTCTTGGATAGATTGGTCAACCACCTTATGCTCCTTGTGAGAGAACTTCATTGCTTGCTTCTAAGACTAGTCAGCATTCCTTCTTCACTTGTTTCTTAGTCAGCAATCTTATACTCCTTATGTGAGTATTTATTTTGTTAACCTTCATTTCATTGTAGTACATGCCTTCGAGCATGTCATTGGTGAAAGAGATTATTTTCTACTTGACCAGGTTATAGAACTATTCCCATGACTCAAGAATATACATATGATAACATGACTAAACTTTGATGCATGCATACCTCATCTTGATTCTCCTTTGATCATCTTAGCTTCATTTGGTTGTCCTTGGTGTGGCCCTTCTTCCTTCATCTTAGCTTGCATGCATATCATCCTTTTCTTTAATCTCATGAATGGTATTCCTAATGAGACATCTCCTTTTGATTATGAATATTATTTTGAAGATTCCATCATAGGATATTAAAGACCCTTACCCTGAAATGTGTCTTTCCTTTTGATGATGGAGGTCTTCTTAGATTCTTAATCATGATCAATTTTCTTTCATTGTGGATGAGGTCCTATTCTAGGTATGCTCCTTCTACATGAATATCTTGAGCTATCTTTACCATGCTCCTATATTCTAGAAGATATTTCTAACCATGCATTTTGTTCTTATTTATAACTGATCTTTCTACTTGAGTATTTAAAACTACATGTACATCATGCTTCTAGATTCTAGAAGATGTTTCTAGCCATGCAATTTTATTCTATTCCTACATGCACCTATCCTACTCAAAAGTTTGAAATAATACTTTAAGCAAAGAGTTTGACTTAGTCATAGTAGAGATCCAAAGGATCTTCCTTATTTTGCTTATTTTCTTCTTCTTTCACCTCTTGAGTCATGTGAGTTTCTTCCCTTTTTCTTTTGTTGTTGTTTTCCTTCTTTAGTTTAGGACAATTCCTTTTGTAGTGTCCATATTCTTGGCATCCATAGCATTTGATTTTAGACATGTCTTTGTTGTTTGTTCTTTGTGGAACAAATTTTTCCAAATGTTTCCCTTTCTCTTGGCCATGGTAGCAAATTCTTGCTCCTTTTATCCCACATCCTCTTTTTCTTTGAGTCTTGTTTCCTCTATATTGCATAGAGACCACATTTCACTTAGTGGGGTGGCTTCCTTATTTTCATATATGCTTGATGTGAAGTTGCCCCAATCCTCAGGTAGAGAATTGAGTACTATAGTTGTCATTTCTCTATTAGACATGACTTTCCCTAGCTCTTGAAGTTGAGGCCTCATCTCAGAGATCTTCATGAAGTAGGGAGCTATTCCTTCCTTTGATATATTCATCTTCTACAATTCATTTCGTAGAGATATAACTTCTCCATCTGTGCTTACCAATAATAGTTGTACTAGTTTATCATAGATTTCTTTTGATGTTTCAAGTTTGGGGACATAATGAATTAGAGTCTTTGATGGATTCTATTAGAATACTTTGAGGTCTTGTCTCATCCTTATTGTACTTAGCTAAGGCTTGATTTTTTTCCTTAGCATGAATAGTAAATCAGTCCTCTTCTTCCATGCAAGAAAGTTTTGGTACCTACCAATTTATTGATTTCCTTGCAAAAATACATTGATGTATATTCAGAAGGGGACATATACTTACATGATATATTTTGAGATGTAGTGTACTTTCTTTATCCTTGAAGACTTCATGGCTTTCCTTCCTTAGATCTTGTTGTTCTTCAATTTTCTTTCTCCAAGTGAACTTGCTTGATGATGAGATTTGCTTGATGACTTCTAGCTTGATATGGGTCCTTCTTTGATTTTCTCTTCTTGTAGGTGCCTTTATATAAGGCTCTTCTTGCTTTGTAGTCTTCCTTGATGAAATATAGATGGTAGACCTTTTTTTCCTTGAAGTGATTGAGACTTCTTGGCTAGATGCTTCAACTTTTGTAGATGTCCTTCCTTGATGAGTGTTCTTGAGATGCCCTTCCTTGATGTGTCACCTTAGCTTCGATACCATGTTGAAGAATCAAGGGAAATCAGGTGTAGTGTGATTCTTCTTAACTTCATAACAATTTGTGGAGTCCTTTTACTTTTTCTTGCTAGCTTAATCTTATTATTATTATTATTAATGCATGTGTGTGTACTTCATCAAACTGCTACCAAAAACATAAGAACAAGAACACAACATGTTGGCTCTTTGCCAGGGCCAAAACCTCTCTTCTCTTGAGAGGAAAATCCTTTAGCAAGTTTCTCTTATTGAAGCTTCTTATTGATCAATTCCAAACCCTAGACCCCTAACTAGAATGTCATCCAAGCACAAGTTAAGTCCTTTCTCCTTTCTGCACCTTTTTCTCCAACACTTCCTTCTTCCGGCATTTCGTTCCTCGACACTTCGTCCTCCTCCTTCTGGTACTTCGTTCTTCTTTCAACTGTTTGGAAAACCTTGTAGCACTTGCTCTAAATGATATGCTTCTCTTATATACTTAGAGATATCCTTCACTTATGTAGACACCTTCCTTCAAATTAGATCCTTCTTGAGATGTATGTGTAGACGGAAGTGACTATACAACATCCCTAGATTCTCGCACGTGTAGGAGGTTTGCTTGCTATTGTATACCCTTCTCTCCTTCGCTTGAGTACCCTTCTTCTACACTTGAGTAGGAGGCCTTGTAGGCCTAGATTTAACCCCAAACAATGAGAGATAGTAGATTGTTTGTTGTTGTTGTCATAATTGCATAAACAACCTTCCTTTCCTCACATGTGTGGCTATAACTAGCCCTAGAACAATCCTCTTAGGCTCGGTTATATATCCCTTTTCTTCCCTACACTAGGAGACCTCTTCTTCATCCTTCATTACCCTTTACTTGCCTCTTTTCTTCTCATATTTTAGAGATATGAGTGTGTTATCTTTGGAGGAGTGGAAAGCCTCTATATATAGAGGATTGTCCCTCCTTTAGGCTGACTTACAATTTGTGGGCTGAATTGCATTTTATAATTTAGATTGCTTCTTTTGTAGGTGTCGTTGCATGGAGGAGACTTATTGACTTTGCTTGCAGGTATTCTCTTGACTCTAATACATAAACATACATGGTGTAATATGCCCTTAAGGTCTTCAATCATTTTCTTTTGACTCCTTGATGCATCTATAGCACTTAACATGTGTTAGACCTATTTCAATGAGAAAGAAACTCATTGACATACATTATAAAAATAATAATTTTTTTCTTGAATAAGTACAAATATCTAAACTACATTTATGAAGACCGAACCTAATTACATTTCCTTCAACATAACCATTGTGCAAATAACCCTTGCTACCATAAATAAGATGTTAGCGTTTCTTGATTCTTGTAAGGTTATAAATTAGGATAAATATCATCAAGGTTTTTTTACTTGATCTAAGAAAGAGAAAATAGAGGTCCTAAAGAGTATTTTAGCTGATTCATCCAACATTTCTAAACTCAAAATTCTAGTTAAAACTAACTTGTTAAAGCCTATTGTTCAATGCATAGTCTCATTGGTGGAAGCTATTTTATGTTATAGTGATGATGTCAAATTGGACGAGTTTATGTGAATACGTTTTCAAGGAATCATGGAACACCTTGTGGATATATTTTTTGAATTTCCTAGATTTATTGTTGATGTTATGCAATTTCAACTAAGTACTATTGGAACTTTATCCCTGTTCAAATATTGTTCATATCTTGTGCATATGATATTATTGAATTATCCTAAGTTTTTCCAAGATCATGGCTTTGGCCTAAATGTACGTAATGGGGAGAGAAAAGAAACCAATTTTATTGAATTGGCATATGTTTTGTATCATAGGAAACCATACGGAATTTACATGGAGTATGGTAACTCATTTTTGAAAAATCTTCATCTTTTGATAACAAATCAAGCTAGCCCTAGGATACCACAATAATATAAAATAATTCTATAATTGAGCAAGGAAACTAAGATAGGTTATTGGTTTTTGTATAGAAACGATATTTTAATAAGATTATATGGTTATGAAGATGATCCTTACTGTCTATCAACTTTCATTACTCATCATATATTTACTTATTAAATTGCTAGGAAAATATTGTTTGTTGATAATGTTAATTTCCTCGCAAAAAGTAAAAGGTCATTCTTACTTTACCTTATGAAATGTATTTCTTTTTATTAAAAATAAAAGTGATCACTATATTCTTGAAGAAAATTTGGCAGCACTCAATATTCAAAAATTATTTTTGTAGAAAATCCTTGAAACCTTGCAACTGCTAATGAGAGTAACTGATCACAAAAGACACAATATTTCTCTACCAAAACTTTGTGGAAAGAAAAAACGAATAGAAACACAATCACACATAGGACACAAAATTTTATAGGGAACCCAATTGGGAAAACCTTTTTCTTGATTATTATGAATTTATTGAAGAAAATTGACCGGTAGATCTCTTATAATACAATTGTTTCAATCTGAAAACAACCTTGTTTTCCCTACTCAAACTAAGCTTGAAACCTTGTGCAAGAATTATGATCTCTGCTTCCTTACTCAAGGAATTCATCCTTATCCAATTCCCACAAACCTTTCCTAGTCTTGTACTCCTCTCACAAGCTCCACACACAACCTTGTGCTTCCTATTGCTTGGTATCACCAACTTGTGTTTTTAACACCCAAAAATGATCACCTAGTCATTTATAACTAAGTGGATCAAAATACGCCATGTAGGATTAATTTTACCATAGTAAAATCACTTTCACCATGGGATATAATTTAGTAAACCATTTTTATTAAATTATTTTCTCATTAAAAAAAAATCCCCATGAAAATAATTGAATAAATCATTATTCATTTAATTTTATCTAGGAATAATTATTAAATCATTGTTTGATAATTATTCCTTGTCACATTTGACTAAATATCCTAGGAATAATTAAATAAATTACTATTTATTTATTATTCCTTAATTCTATTATTGGAATAATTGTTAAATCAATATTTAATAATTATTTCAATTTCACACCATTCTTAATCATCGCAAAATAATTTATAAATCATTTTATTTGTTAATTATTTTTAAATAAATATATTTGACCATTTTGAATATCGTTTCCCTCTCCAAAAAATATAATAAAGTATTCCTAATGGTTAGATCTTGATTTTGTCAATATTATTTTATTGTTCTCCATTTTCGAGATTAACTCAGTACTTTGTTATAAATGTTCAAATGGAACTGTTGTAGATAAGTGGACCATTTCTGATTGCGATTGTTTTGCAACTTCCCTTATGTCTGTATGAACTTAAGAGGCTGGTGGTCGGTGTGGATGACCGTTTCCTTCCCCAGAATGTAATGCTTCCATTAATGACAGGCCTGCACAATGGAATAGATTTCCTTGTCATAAGTGGGGGTACTTTCATACTGTTTCTGAAAGTGTCTCACTGTGGTAAGCCATTGGATGCCCATGTTGAGTAAGAATTGCCCCAATAGCATAGTCAGAGGAATTTGTCTCAATCTCAAATGGTTGTTGTAGGTTTAGTAATGTGAGCACAGGTGCAGAACAGAGGTGATTCTTCAACTCGGAGAATGCTCGCTACTGGGTTTCCGACCAAAAGAAATTTGCTTTCACTCCGCCCTTGGTGACTTGAATCAAAGGCCAAGCGATATAAGAGAACCCCAACACAAACCTGTGTTAGAAATTTGCAAGACCCAAAAATATGTGGAGCTCTGTTAGAGTGGTTGGGGCTGGCCAATCTTGAATGACTTGTATCTTTGATGGGTCCACATGTACACCCTCCTCATCAATGATGTATCCCAAATATTGAACCTAGGTCAAACCAAAGGTGCATCTCTCTAAGTTAGCAAACAGATTGTGTTGTCGAAGGGTTTGAAGGACCTGCCGAATATGATGGAGGTGTTCTTCCAACTCTGGTTGAAGATCAAGATGTCATCTAGATACACCACCACGAATGCATTGGTGAAGGGCCATAAGATGTCATCCATCAGTCTCATGAAGGTTGCAGGGGCATTCGTCAATCTGAACGACATGACCAACCATTTGAAAAGGCCCTCCTTGGATTTGAAGGCAATCTTCCACACATCGGAGGGTTCGATAGGCACCTGGTGATAACCTGACTTCAAGTCAATCTTGTTGAAATATTTGGCCCCCTTGAGCTAGTCCAGAAGGTCATCAATCTGCGAGATTGGGTACCTATTCCAAACAGTGATCTTGTTCAGTGCCCGATAGTCAATACAGAGTCTCCAATTCCCATCCTTCTTCTGTACCAATAAAATTGGGTTCCCACAGGGTGATGAGCTTGGCCTGATGTTCCCTTTCTTCAGTAATTCCTGAATCTGCCTCTTGATCTAATCGTTCTCCAGAAGAGAGCATCAATAGATCAATCCATTGGGCAGCAACGCTCCTAGGGTCGGATCAATGGAGTGCTTGACCTGACAATGCAGAGGTACCCCTATGGGTGAGGTGAAAATGTCCTTGTACTCCTCCATGACATTATCCATCTGTTGCTTCTATGCAAAGGAGCCCTGCCTAGAAGTCATGGCCACTACCTTCTTCTTGACTTGGGGGCGAATCATAAGTAAAATGAATTTCCTAGTCTGGGAAATGATCTTACTACATTGCTTTGTAGTGATCAAAGAGATGGCGGTAGGCAGGGCTACCAAAGCCTTCGGTATCCTGTACAACTTATTAGCCAAAGTAATAATCACAAAGCGAGGTCTAGACTCATATAAATCATGTCGCTTCCACAAGTATGGTTGTCCTAATAATACATCAGAAACTTCAAGAGGAGAAATGTCACACAATACCTCATCCGTGAAGGGCTTGATGCTATAGGAAAGGCAACATTGCTGGCTGACGTGAAGATCTCGTCCTTGGTGAAGCCACCCAATGGTGTACGGCTATGGATGTGTTGTAGTCTTTAGGCCCAACTGCTTCACGACTTCTGCTGAAATGAGGTTCTTTTGGCTCCCGCTGTCAACAATGAACTGCAGTGGAGAACCCTTCACCCACATTTGTGAGTGGAAGAGGCATTCCCCCTCCTCTGGATCTTCAGGCTCAATTTTCTGGATCTTTGTGGTGGCCACGGTGGCATTGGGCTCTGCATCAATGATCTGCTTCCCTTTGTCAGTCCCCTTATCGAGTTCTGATTCAGAGTCAGAACCTGCATCTGATTCGGAAGCCTTCAGCTCAGCCACCAGTGACTGCTTGACCTGACACTCACTTGTATTGTGAGTGGATCTCTTATGGAACTCACACCATTTTCCCATGTCCTTCTTCATCTTTGAGGTGTTGTTCTTTTCTTGCGGCTTGTCCTAGGTAGCCCCGCTTTGGCTTGGTCCATTGTTTTGTGGTTTGGGGGCGCCTTTTCCTTACTTTGGATTTGCAGATCCAAAGTCCTGCTTCTTTTGTTTAAACTTCTGCTCAATCTTTGCAGCGTACCGATACGTCGTGTTGAGTGAGGAAATGTGCAATAACTCCATCTCGTCCTGGATGTACTTGAGTAGACAGTCATGGTACTTGAGCACCAAATGCCACTCAATATCCTTGATACCCAGCTTCGTGCAAAGGGTATGGAAATTATTTGTGAACTCTGGCACATCCTAGTCCCTTCCCTGCCATAGCGTGGTCCACTTTATGTATTTATCTTCATAGCTCCCGACAGGGTAATATTGTTCCTTGATGGCATCTCGGAAAGAATTCCAAGTGGTTGTAGCTGAAAACAAAAAGGGTTCACTCTCATCATTTTCTTCACAGTAGGTTTCCCACCAGTCCTTAACGTGTGGGGCGGCTTTGAGAAGTGCAAATGTAATCTTTTCCCCATTGGAAAAGTCATGAACTGAAAAATATCCTTCCAATAGATTTAACAATTTATCTACGATGTCTGCTTCTATCAAGCCTTCGAATATGGGAATATCAAAGTTAACTTGTACCTTAAAAGGAGTGGCACCTCCAGAGTGGTTGCTGGATGAAGATGCATCGCCTGTGGGTAGTCATTGAAGGATATAGGCAAAATTATCCATCATCGCATCCCTCTGTCACTCGAGAACTTCTTCGAGCAAAATTTTGAAAGGATCTCCTGCCCCTCATCTTTCTTTTCTTCCACCATGGGAGGTCATCGGGTTTTGCGAGGCTAATCCTGCAATGGTTCAACCAGATCGAGCCCTAATTCCTTATACCCTGACCTCGTTGGGGACATGCAAACAAAAACAAAGAAAGAGCAACCTGCTCTCATACCACTGATCTGAACTTAAACAGGAACGCAACAACTTACATATATAATCATAAACACAGAGATGCGGCATAAAAACACTTCATTTCATTAATGGAAAAAGACTGAATTATGCTTACAAACAGAACGGAAATAAGATAGCTTGGGCGATTTTAGCTTATCTCTGAGGAGAGATGTGGCGACTACATGCCTCTGAACTATGTTACAATGAGGCTCAAAGGCCTATTTATTATTGAAAAACAATGTAAAATCCTAAACATCCAAAAAACTAACCCTAGGAGATGAAGCACCAAAACTGTGGGCCCCGTTTGGGAAAATTGGTACATCAACTTCCTAGGGTCGTAACTTTCACATATGATCTCCGTTTGGCTATCATAATACTTCGTTTCAAAGGTCTCGAAGAGAAGGTTGAAAACAAATGGTCAAGACATTTTGGGACATTTTCAGTCTCTCTGTTTTCCCTAAAAACGTCGTTTAGTGCCTCAAAACAGCTACAAAAATTTAGGACCCGAAAAACTATCAAAAATAGTAAACTGTGCTACAATTAAGGAAACCAAAAAACTGAAAGAGACAGTTTTGGGGGTCCAAGTGGAATAGGCATGTGACCACCAATATCCACCTAGATCAATTACGTTGAAGATTTTATTATATTCCCATTTGCATTAAAACATACTATTGTTATTGTAATGATTCAAAAGAACAAGGAAGGACACGATCAACCCATTATAGTTTTTAGAAAAGAATTGCAAGATGATGAGCGAAAGTATAAGAGTATGGAGAAACATGTATTAAAAGACTTCAAAGACTATGGTTTACACTCTAAATTCATTTCTTATGTCCCTAATCTTACAGTTAATGACATTTTGATACAACATGATGTGCAGGGAGATGGGATAAATGGATTGCTAAGATCCAAGAATATGACCTGGATTTGAAACCAATAAATCTTTTTAAAGCATAAGGCTTGGAAAAGTTTCATGCTCAATCAAACTTTGAATCCTTAGGAATCAAAGAAAACACTCACATTAACTTCATTATACAGGTTGAAGGGAAAGGACACTGGATAAGTAGTCACAGTTGTTGCTACATGTTGAACCAACACTATAAAAAAAAAAAAATTCTTTGTTTATTTGGTATAGCGAAATAATCACCTATGTTCAAACTTTTCAATGTCTAGTTGGTTTGAGTTAGTGTTTAAAGTTAAACGCTGTAAAATATTGTATACAAATGGAAACTTGTATTGAAAATATCTTGTAGGTATTTTGTTAAATTCCATTTTAGAAGATGATATGGATGCTCTGATAGTAAACCATCATAACGGTTTGTACAAAGGTCATTACTAATTCCTAGAAGACCACTACTCACAAAATTGTTAGAAGTGTATTATATTGGCATACTCTATCTGCAAATATGAAAAAAAAAGTTAGTGCTTGTCATGAATGATAGATTTCACTAGAAGGAAAAATTTAGTGGGTTTACCTATAAAACATATTAATGCAACATCACCTTTTAAGTAGTGGGGGCTCAATTTTACTGGGGAGATACATCCCCACCCTATCAATCAACATCGATGGATCTTGACTGCCACTAATTACTTCACCATATGGGTAGATGGTATTCCTGTTAGACATATAATAGATAAACTTGTAATGAAGTTTCTAGAAAATATATTTTCTAGAGTCAACTATCCTAGAAAAATCATTAAAGATAATGCAAAATTTTCACATCTGTTTCCGTCCAAAATTTTTGTGATGATTATAATGTGAGAATTGGACATTCTACCACTTATTACCCTCAGGGGAAATGAGTTGGTTGAAGTCACTAACAATTTTTTTATTTTTTTTTAAGAATTGTTGAGAAATTTTTGGGCTTTAGAAAAAGGAATTTGAATTCAACATTATAATATGTAATTTGGGTTGATAGAATCAATACTATACATTTAATAGGAACTTTCCCTTTCCATCTAGTTATGGTATTGATGTCTTTATTCTAGTCCACCTAGGTTATAAAGTGATGAAATTTCTACAATAAATCAATGAAGAACCAAATGATTTACACTGAAGAATAAATCAAGTCATTTATTTTCAACAAACTTGAGAGACTACATAAATATCAACAATAAAAAGAACTCTTTGATAAGAGAACCCAAAAAAGTACTTTTGAATTTGGTGACCTGGCTTTAAAATGAGATAAATGAAGGGAAGAACCTAGAAAACATGGTAATTTTGATCATTTATGGTACATATCTGTCATAATTAATAAATTGGAAGGTCAATTTTACTTTTCCCTTCAAATTTTTATGAAGAAATTATTTTCCCAACAATAAATGGGTGTTTCCTTAACCAATATCTTACATATTGATCTTTTCATTTCATGCTAAAAAGAATAATAAATGTGTATGCGTGTGTGTGTATATATATATAGAGAGAGAGAGAGAGAGTGTGTGTGTGTGTGTGTTGGGTGTGTTATATTATTTACATGATTAGTTCCACATGTGATATGGATGCATTGGGTGCAGTGAGGAGGTCAAAGGGGGGCGATAGCCCCCATTTCCAGGGGGTTTGCAAGTGGGTGATATCCCCCCTACATGGGGTTTAGGGCAGTGCTCAAAAAAAAATATTTGGGTGATTCTTGCGTCAACAGTTTTTGGGTGCATGATGGTTTTGTAGATCCGGTAAAAAGAACTACAATTATATACAAATTTGGGGTTAATAGATTGGGGTATATATATATATATTGCAACATTGTAAAGGAGCATAACAAAAAATCAATTTGATTTTCCCGGTTTTGGGTTCTAGGAGAAAAACCTCTGTGTATATTTTTGTGATTGCCATTGTGTATTTTTTTTAGCTTTAGGAATTTGTTCTCATGTATTATATTACAAGATTAAAACCTACACTAAAATGTCTCATAACCTCTATAAAGTATTTATGTTTAAAGCTTTGTTTTTATTTACATATTATTTTAAGAGAACTAAATGTGACTTAAGTTGACTTAGAAATATTTCAACCTTCTCTTAAAAACTCTTGTATATAGATATATTTATAGATGTTATCTTCTTAATTGTGAAGATTTTAGTCTCGTCGCGATGGAGCTTTCAAACTAGTTTGATATTAAATTCATCTTTAGAAGTTATCTTTTATCATTTCTTAATATTTTCTTTATGTCCCAACAAATATTATTCTTAAAGAGAAGGAATATCCAAAATATATATATATATTTAGTGGGAAATGAAAATATATTTTCTATATCTATACACACACTAGAAATGGAGTAGTGTCTACAGTATTAGGTTTTTACCTAGTACATAAATATTCTCTCCAAAAAAACATACAAAAAAAATAGGAGACAATTTTTTAGATTTTTTGTTCTTTAATGAGAGATGTGTATATCTTAACCAAAGCTATAGACACTCACTGGAACTAGATAAAATATCTATGGTATCAAGATGACTCTTCCAAGACTATGAACACTTGCTAGCAACAGAGCAACGTCAGATTTGGAGAACTTATGGCAAAAAAAATATTTTCTAAAACCTTTTTTGAGTAAATCAATATGAATTTAATTTCCTTCCTTTATAGGTTATCCTACATAAAAATATGCTACTTCTTGACATTGAGGAAAGAATCAAAAGATAGAAATTATAAAATTTTCTAAAAATGTTTAACAAAAATAAAGCTGTAAAGTGCTAAAAAAAAAAAAAAACCCTTTAAATTTCATGTATCTTATTTCATAATATGACACCATTTTGTAATAGCTTTCCAGACAATAATTTTATAATTGGTCATCCAAATGTAAAAAAAAAACGCTTAAAAATGAAATAAATAGAATACATTTTAAAAAAATCATATAGTTATGAAAAAAATGCATTGTTTTAAAATTTACCACTTTGTACGTAAAGAATGTTACTTAAAGTTTACATTTCTTTTTTCTCTTTAAAGAGCCAAATTCGCAAAAAAGGATATAGTAGGCTACGTAGAAACCTCACCAAATATTTATATAATAGGATTCACTAAGGATTGAGTAAAAGCATCAACATCATTTGAACCACAAGATGGGTTTTCAGGTAACAAAGTGTTCGTGGAATTTCCATCTGACCCAAGATCACTTCAAATTTCACTCTCAATTCTAATTTATACCTTACCATTTTTCCCATCTTGTACGTTAGAGTCTCTCTCAATTCTTTCCTTGTATGGGGCTTTAATTCCTAATGTGCCAAGCCCTACTTTTTCTTTCCCTTTATCCACACTTTCATATGCTAAACTCAGCACGTAACATTGTTTTTCTTGCCAATGCATAATAAGCACCTTTGTAACAAAAGGGAAAATGTTTGATACTTATTACTTTAATCAACATTAATATCTCTTATCATACAATATTAATTGATATGACCTAAAAGGTTATGACAATTTTACAAAGCATATGGCATGTATAAAGAGATTAATCCATATATAGGATTTGATAACGATGATATTTGTTTAATCATTACTAAAATATTGACTCCATAATCAAATGGATAAGGAACCTAGTTTATGGTTCTTGTCAACTCATAAAGAGATACCATCTCTAATAGGAACAATATGTTATAATTATTTTCTTGACTCCTAACAGGTTTTTGAGAATGCCTTTCAGATTAATCACATCATAAGTTGTTGGTCGACATTTTGAACCATCTAATGTGGTTCATCCTCAAGACAGAGGTGAAAAAATAAATTCATTGGAATGTTTAAATAGCACAGATGCATCTAGTTTCAGAGTTAGACATTAGGAAATAGATGTTAGGAACTAGTCGTTAGGAAATATTTGTTAGGAACTAGCCATTAAAAATTAGTTGTTGAATAAATTTAAATATTTATTATCATTTTGTTTTATTTTATTTTATTTTTAACTAAAATAATATTGAATTCAAATTCAATTAATAATAATAGAATAGGAAATGACTATTTGTAAATGTATAATCATAATTAAAAATAAGTTTAATCTATTTTTAACAGATAGTTTAAAAATTAATAATAATAATATTCAACCATTACTTTCAAATGTTATTATATTAATATATTGCAGAATATTTTAATAGGAAAGTCAAAGAGGATATATATATATATATATATATGTGTGTGAGTGAAAATTAATTAATTAATTAAACAAAAATTAATAAATAAATAAAATTTACGAAGAGAGGGCAGGGATCCAACTTCTACTTAACTTCCAACCATTGTCCTTGTTAAGATTAATAGCATGTTTTTTAATTTCAGTGGTCTCTCTAAGCTTCCTGTGATGGAAGTGATCAACCCTAGTGATGACTCGAGAATCCTCAATGCAAACATGGTGTTTGGATTTCACCGCATGTTTAGCTAAAGCTAAGGAATGGGAATGGTTGTGCTTAATATATGTTGCATGTTCTTGGATTCTTTGGTTAATGGAGCGACCAGTTTCCCCAATGTAGGGAATCCCACATTAGCATGGAATGGAGTAGACCCCTTTCATGTCTTTAGGGTTTACAAGGTCTTTGACAGATCTAAGAGAATTTGTAATGGTATTAAGGGGTTTGAAGGTAGTAGAAACGTTTGTTTTTTTTTTTTTTTTTTTTTTTTTTTTTTTTTTTTTTCAGAATATAAGAAATATTATCGGCGGTCCACTAGATAAAGGGAAGTTGAACACTGGAGGTTGTATCATCTCAAGAAGGTTTAACCCTTGATTCTTTACTAGCCCTTTGAAAAGGTCTCAGGCCATGTTGCTTGTTATAGCCATTATTTTCAAAAACTTTTAGAAGATGAGATTTTTCCTCCTCTAAGTGATTCTCATTAGAAATTCTTAGAGCACACGTAGCGAGGTTTTTGAGAAACCCAAGTTTTTGTGCCAGAAAGTGATGAGAACTAGCATGAAGATATTGTTGTGTGTGTGTTTTTCTTCGAAAAACTTGGTGAGAAACAAAACCATCATTCATTCTAGAGAGGAGAATGTCAAGGAAAGGAAGACATCCATCTACCTCGATTTCCATTGTGAATTTGATGGAGTCATATTAGAAATTAAGATGGTTGAGAAACAAATTTAAATTTTCATGACCATGGGGCCAATCGGTGCAACCATATTCAACAAGTCTCTTCCATCGCTTGGGATGGAGACGAGTAGAGGCCAAAGCTTTGGTCTCAAAATATTCCATGAATAAGCTAGAAACTATAGGGGAAAGAGGAGAACCAGTCGCAACCCCATAAGTTTGTTCATATAACTCACCCTGGAATCTGAAGAAGGTAGAGGTAAGTGTTGCACAAAACACATTCTGCAATCTGTGTGAGCCCATTACCACTCATACTTTCCTCCTTTGCAAGTCTTAAGCCTCATTTCTTCATATCAAGCCTTGAAAATAAGAGAAAGTCTTCAAAAGTCTCTAAAACTCTAGTTCCGCACTTTCTCTTAGCATTACCTACAGTCTCGCACCTGAAGGTCATGTCTCCTGCACACCTGACCGCTCTGTCTCTGTGTTATGGGTGCGGACCCCTGTAAAAGTTAAAAAGGCACAAGTATATTCTTAAAAACTCACTTTGAGTCATTTCTAGAAGCTTCTGGAAGGAATCTTGAGGTGGCAAGTTCGCTCCCTTAAGGTTCATGCATCCCATACCTTAAGGAGCTAACCCCTTGATGTGAGGAGCTTATCCCTTTGAAGGAGGACTCTATCCCTTCATAGGTGGACCTGTAACCTCCTTCCTCTACACTATAAAATGAAGCATTGGGCTGGTTACTGGGAAAGTTGAAAAGTTGAATATTTTTGAGGTGAAATGTTGTTGGATCTTAGTCTTCTTAATTGAGCTTTTATGAGGAGAGATTACATACCTCTTTGATCTCATTTAGAAGAGTGTAAGGCTTGTCAAAGTAAAGAAGATTCCTGTTTCGGACCCTAGGAAGAACTTGTTCAACATCAAGGCTGAAAAGGTTGTAAGGTTCTTCTACTTCAAAGTTAATACAAATAAGTTTGTTTTTCTCAATAAGCTATTGTTTTATGGTTTATTTTATGGATTCCTTGATCACCATAATGAACATGATTTATGATATTAGCTATGCAGGTGTTATTTGATGTTTTCTTGTTTGTGATTGTAGGTTCTCAAAAGGAAACTCTTTTGGACGGTTGAAGGATGGCTGCTACAAACTAGCATTGGACTTAAGGTAGGGTCTAAACACCTCTATAGTTTTTATTTATGAATCGCATATGTTTAGAGAAAGATAGATTTGTTTGTCTACTTGTTGCTAGATATCTTTTGATACTAGGGAGATCGGCCTTGTTCGGAAGATCAATTTATCTGGCCAATAAATTGGCGACTCCACTGGGGAATTGAATTTAGTTTTTCGTTTTCCTTTTTCTTTGACTTGAGAAACTTGTTCTCGTTTCTGGTTTTTGCTTGATGTGTGTTGGATTGGTAGTTTTTAGGATCTGGATTATCTTTTGTTTTTTCAAAGTTTTCAGGGGACTGCACTTTCTATTTATAGACAGTGCGGGCATCTTCGCACTTTTCCTTTGGTACACAGAGCAGTACCGCATCTGGTTCTTCTGGAAGCCTGTGGACCCTGTAAATTTTTTTAAAAACCCTAAAATGTTTTCTTCTAGTTAAGTTTAGGTTTTATTTACAGCTTTTAGTCTCTACCCAGATCTGCATGTGCTCTGTCAAAAACCTCTTGTGAGTGAGCTCCATCGGTATTTTTGTTTTAGATGATTTTCTAGAAGTTTTGCATGCCTGGAGTGGTTTTCACTTGGTCTATATAGTGACTCAAAGATCAGAAGCCTGAGAAACCTTAGATTACCCTAGTGTCTTTTTGCCTTCTTGATGAGTCTCACTGGGTTGTGAAATCTGTCCTTTGTGAGAAATAGATTTACTTTTCTCTTTGCAAATCTTTCAACGAACTTGGTCATAAGTTTTGAATTTCATTTTTATAAAAGAAAACATATTTGGATGTTTTTTGATTGATTTGTTATTTTGAACGAATGAATCCTTAGTTTACTGAACAACTAAGTAAAACGTCTTCAAAAAGAATTGAAGCTTTTATACAATTAGGTTTTTAGATCTCAAGATTAGTTTTGTAGTTTTGAGTGTTTTCTAGAACTTGTAGATCTCTTTTGAAAGAAATTGTTTTTTATAGTTTCGAGTTTTGAAAAAGGAAAGGGATTTATTGTGAGCATAATTAGTAGTCTCATTTTAAGTTCTTATTGAAAAAGACAAAAAGTTTTTCTTTTCATTTACATGTTGAAAGAAAGATTTGTTTCTCAAAGAATTGCATTCTTGAACTCTTTCTTTTAGCTAGAAATTCATTGAAAGAAAAACGAATTGTTTATCATTTTAGGTGCATTTTTTAGTGTTTTTGGAGTCGAGTCTTCACACCATCAAAGTTTCATTTCCGTACCTATTGACTTAAAGAACAACCCATAAAAACAATGCTTAATTAAAATTGATCTAGCAATCTTTTTTATTTCTAGGGCTCTTATCACCAATATAGCTTAGGCTAGTATCTTGGAGTAGGGAGTAATTAACTCTCCAAGATAGTTAAAACAAACAAGTAGCTATATCTTGTGGTAGGAAATAAATCCAATTGTAATTGATACATTATGGGAAGCTTCTCTTAAAGGAGTCAATCAAGAGATCATGTCCGAACCTTTGGGACAATCAAGTTTGTTTCATTGGGAAAGATAGAAGATTTGCGCGTATTATAAACAGTAAACCTCGAATTAACCATTAGCGAGGAGCCTGGGGTCACTTGTTGGTAAACCTTGGATTGATCATGTCGAGGGGCCTTCAAGGGGATTGAGCTTTGTTACTCTGCCCTTGCACATAGATCGGATCGTAGACTGTTCCTCCAATTGTATTTTTTGCTGTTGGTAGCCTCAGTGTCCATAAACTTAAGATTATTTCCTAAGGTGACGGTGAAGGACGGGTCTCACTGTACCTGGAGCAGACGTCGACTAGACTCACTTGGACTCTCTGGGGGGTTCTCTTCACTTGAGATGGTTTTGTGAAGAAACTTGTGCCAGTCTGTTTCATTAAGCAAGTTGTCAGCGTAACTGTTCCAACCGCCCTTTCTGTATTAAAATTCTACGATGTTGGATTTCATCACCAACTAGTGTTTTTAGTACGGGAAGTTACTGTTTATGTGTGGTTTGAACTCTTAGACTTTTTAGGCATGTGATTCAATTGTTTGTTTCTTTAGATACTTTAGGTGGTTTTATTGAAATTTTTCTTTGTTTGCGTGTGAGTAATTAAATATTTAATCATGGCTGAATTACCGAGACAATATCGAAGACTCTGAGGGCAACCTCTTGAGTATACACCAAGCCAGCTTGAAGGGCTACGAGCTCCTGTATCACCTAGTGACAGTAGAGTTGGGTCACCAGAAGCCAGAGAGTCATCTTTAATTGTTCATCCTGATTATCAAGTACAAACAATAGAGTATATTTCTGAACCAATTTTATTTTCCGAATTTACTGGTAGTATTTCTCCTACCAGTGAATTAGCTGAAGAACCTAAAATTTCTGAGCCTGAAACTGAACTTGTCGCTACTCCATCTTTAGGATTTTCCTCTCCAACTTCTAATGGTCTTGGTTCACCCAGGGTAGGAAATATCATTACCCAAAATCTTCCTTCTGGCCTCATTTCTATTGAATAACTTGTTAGTCTAGACGAAGATATAATTCTTCCTAGAAATCAACCAGATTTAGAGCTTAGGGAGCATGAATCAATATTCTACAGTCCTTTTAGGAGTGAAACTTAGTACGTATCATTGACAATTTTTTTAGAAAACCCGAGTCTTAGTTTTTCACCACCTCGAATTCCTTTTCATCCAACACCCAGAGGTTATTATCCTCCGTTGAATATGTCGAGACAGTCATCTATGTTTTCCCAAACACCGGAAACATTTTTATATGGCAGTCCTTCTGTTCCTTCGGGGTACCAGTCACTCACTGGAACTTTTTCAGGAGCATCTCCTCAACCAATCGAACATGAGATATCAACTGGTAATAATGGAACTCAAGAATTGAGCATAGAAGAAATCCTTATGATGTCTGGTAGTATTCCAAATCCACAACCTCAAGGTAGTTAGTTACCGCCTGGGGGGCAACCTCAAGGTAGTCAGTTACCGCTTGGGGGGCAACCTCAAGGTAGTCAATTATCGCCTGGGGGGCAACCTCAAGGTAGTCAGTTACCGCCTGGGGGGCAACCTCAAGGACAGTACATACCGTCAGGACAATACATACCTCAAGGTCAACCCTAGACTCAGTACATACCTCAAGGTCAACCCCAGTATCAATATATACCTCAAGGTCAACCCCAGTTTCAGTACGCGCCTCAAGGTTATCAACCTCAAGGTCAGTACCCAACTCAAGGTTTCCAACCACCTTCTGGTCAACCATTTGTACAAGGAATTGGAAATATACCACTTAATTATCAACCCTACATTTAACCCGGTTATGGTCCTCCATATGCACAACCTTTTATGGGTCCATAACCCGGAATGAATATGGTGTGGGATCCATCTCAAACTCAACAGACTATGCAACCTAATGTGCAGTTATCAAGTCAACCTGGACAGCCTTTGGTTTCTGGTCCAATACAGCAACATGTCCAGCCTATTGTTCAAACTTATGCATCAGGTTTAGTTCAGCAGCCTGGGCCTAGTTCGCCTTGAACTCCGCCTCAAACTGCTGCTGCAACTACTGCAGCTTATGTTCAACCTACCACACCTGTTTCTGGAGTATTAGTAGCTCTAGTTTCTATTGTTCCTGCGTCAGTGCAAACTCCTCAAGCCTCTTTACCACAGTCAAGACCTACAATTCAGACTTTGGTCCAGATGCCTACAGGACAAGCTGGTCCAAGTACGGTTGTCACAAGTCAACCGAAATTCACTTATCAACCGTACCAGGGACAGTATCAATTCGGTTCTACTGTACAAAATCTAGTTTATCAATATCAACCGTACCCTGGCTATACTTATCAACAGCCTCAACAACCCTAGTTTGGTCTGGTTAATCCTGGTTTCCCAAGAGGTTATAATATTCCTAATGCAAATCCAATTCCAGGTTATCCTGGATATCCTCCTCCTGGGGTTGGTCTTGTTACCCAAGGTTTTCGCGACCCTAACCATTAGTTACCTTTTATTGCAACTTTGGATTTACCTAATTTGTTGCGCCTTACGAACGATTCGATTTACTATCTTCCGTACTGGCTGCCAATGCCTAATAAGTTGCCCAGTGATATCCCGAAGTTCGAGGGTAAGTCAGGAGAGGATCCGTCAAGTCATGTGATGACTTATCACCTTTGGTGTGCATCTAATTCCATTATTGATGATTCATTCACTTACGTCTTTTTCAATGAACTCTGATTGGTCTTGCTGCCAAATGGTACATTGAGTTACCACGAGGCTCTTTTTATAATTTTAGTCAGTTAGCTACTTCTTTCTTAACTCATTTTCAGTTTCCTTTCAGATACGACAATGGCACGTAATTGTTACCTTCACAAAAACAATCCACGTCCACATATATTTTTGATCATATTCATGAATGGCGACGTAGAAGGCGTTTAGTGAAAGTTTTTATTCTGGATCAAATTTTGGCGGAATGGTTTGTTAAATCATTGTTACCTAAAATCACTGAAGATGTTGCTAAGGTAAGAGTTGTTACTGAAGAGCAATTCATTGCTCAGGCTCAGTACCTTGACCTCATCTATACGCAATCAAGTACTTTACATGAAAAAATCCCCGATCTTCCAAAACACAATCAAATAACTGTAGCTCCTTCAGGGTCTCATTCCACTGATGGTATGATTGGTTCAGTTAGTACTAAAAGCAAGAAGAAATCTTCAAAGAATTCCTCTCCTATTATAACTTTACTAGATTCCCCGATAGGAGACTCTTCTACTGAAATTCTTGCCGATATCCATGTCGTAGAATCATCTACGGCCAAATCAAAATCTAGTGGTAAAAAGAAGGGGAAGAAGAAAAACAAACAAAACTCAAAAGAGAAAACAGATAAAAATGAATCTACTGACGAGAAACGTAAACCTCACTATCCTTGTCTCATTTGTGACAAGGATCATTTTACCAAAGACTGCCCACATCAAGTAGAGGTTTTGAAAATCGTCAAAGGTTCTCAAACGCCTGCTGTCTTGAAGGATCCTTTTCCTAATCAAGATAGTAAGATGATCGGTTCTTCCTCAAATGCCTCAGAAGAACCCATTATGATGATGTCTCATGTCAGGATTGCGACGCGATCGCAAGATTATGGTAGTAAAAATCCTGTTGGTGGTAAAGAAGCAGAATCTTCTAATTCAAACCCATCAACTACAACTCCTCCTGGTTCTGATCCACTATAGATCGAGAAACCTAACCCTGACTTAGTAATCAAATCGCCTGCTAAAGGTATACTTCAGAAATCAGCTTTCAATCCACATGTGAGAGCTGCTCAGAATTATAACATTGTTGAAGACTTAGCTATTTCCCCTTCAGCAATGTCGGCTTTGGAAGTGCTGCAATCATGCCTAACACAGCGTAAATTACTATTTTCTGCTATAGGAGCTGTTGATATTCAGGATTTGAACCTAATAATCTTCGATTTAGAGAATAGTACACCCCACCTACCTCATCAAATGGCTTTCCAGATTCCAGTGTTAGTCAAAAACAGACCTTGCTTTCAGACTATGATTGATGAGGGAGCTTCTACGTGTATTATGTCGATCCAGTGTTGGAGATCGCTTGGTTCTCCTACACTCAATCAGTCTCTGATGATTCTAAAGGCTTTTGATGGCCGAGGGTTCCATCCTTTTGGTATTTTGTAGGATTTACCTATAGGGATCGAAGGCAAAACTGTAAATCTAGATGTGGAAGTGGTTGATGCCCCTCTAGATTACAACCTTCTCTTGGGTCACAATTGGTCTTACGCTATAAATGCTATTGTTTCATCGGTCTTTTGGCTTATCAAGTTTCCTCATAACGGAAATATCGTTACGATAGACCAACTGACTTATTTCTCATCTAATCCATCCTCTTCAAATAGTATTCAGCATGTCGGTAAAACAACTATCCCTTACAAGGATGTTGGGGTAGGTTTGATTAAAGATTCTGGTTTACTAGGAACTTTTTCCTTCCCTCCTCCTAACGTATTGCCTTCTATTGCAACTATTCATATGATTTCATCGAACACTATTGCTTTTGATGATCCTTGGATCGTACCTTCCGATTCTGAGGTGGATTCATTTAATGGCGTGATGCCTTTGAGTCCCTTTGAAATTGCATATCAGGCTGTACAGTCGTTTTCTAACTCTTGTTCAACCGAAACTGATCCAATGAATGTGGTCCATGGAGAATCACTTTCGATATCAACCTCAGCTTCAACAACATTTTTTGAGCCTATTCATACTGATGAGCAGATTCATGAACTTTTGTCTGTTGATGATTTACCATGGGAAGATATTCATAATCGATCTTCGTTTTTACATGAGCTTAATCATTTTGAAAATTATTTTTCATCTATTTTTACTACTGACTATGTCAAAGAACCACAAAATCCATTGCAACATCCTGATTTTGAGTTAAATTTGGGAAATATCTCTTGAATGGTTCCTATTGACATTTCAGTTAAACCTGGAATTATTGAAAACATTCATATAGGTGCTTCCTGTACAGACGATGAAATCCAAACTTATAAAGCCCTATTTCAAGAATTCCACGATGTGTTTGCCTGGTCATATGAAAAAATGCCAGGAATCAATCCATCAATTGTTTTCCATGAAATTAAAACTTACCTGGATGCTAAACCTGTCTGGCAACATTTGCGTCAGATACATCCGAGAAAAGTCGTTGCTATTAAAGCTAAAGTTGAGAAATTACTTCAAGCAGGTTTCATTTATCCAATTCCTTTAACGGATTGGGTATCAAATATTGTTCCTGTTAACAAAAAACAAGGAATGATAAGAATATGTATCGATTATAGGGATATTAATCGAGCTTGTCCTAAAGTCAATTATCCAACCCCCTATATCGATCAAATTATTGATGATTGTGCCGGCAGTGAAATGTTCTCCTTTATGGATGGTTTTTCTGATTACAATCAAATCAACATACTCCCTGCTGATCAACCTAAAACGGCTTTCATTTGTCCATGGGGGACTTTTGCTTATTGCAAATTACCTTTTGGATTGAAGAACGCTGGAGCAACTTTTCAAAGGGCTATGTCTTACGCATTTCATGACATCAAGCACATTGTGCAGCCTTATCTTGATGATTTACCTACCCATTCATTACATAGAGCCGATCATCTCACTCATTTACGAGCTATCTTTATGAGATGTAGGCATTATCGAATTAGGTTGAATCCACACAAATGTGTATTCTATGTAGAAACGGGTCGTTTACTGGGATTTGTCATTTCAAAAGCTGGCATTCGTGTCGATCCCTCGAAGGTTGAAGCTATCGTAAAATTACCTCCTCCTTCGACTCTTCGCCAACTCCAAAGTTTGCAAGGGAAAGCAAACTTTTTACGTCATTTCATTCCTAACTACACCGAGATAACAAAAGGTTTTACCAGCTTGTTAAAACAGAATACTCCATTCTTTTGGGATGAGATAGCTGACAAATCTTTTGATGCACTTAAACATGCGTTAACCCATGCACCGTTATTGCATCCTCCCAATTACAACCAAGATTAATTTTTGTACCTCGTCACTTCTCATTCTACCGTTGGGATGGTTTTAGTTCAGGAAGATGAATTCAACAATGAACATGTGATTTACTATCTTAGTCTAACTCTGAATCCAACTAAGCTTAAACATTCGCATGTGGAGAAATTGGCCTTGGCAGTTGTTCAAGTTGTCCAAAGATTTCGTCATTACATCTTATTACGCAAAACCACAGTAATTTCTAACTGCAACCCTATGATGTACATCTTGACCAAACAATTGTTAGGGGGCAAGTATTCCAAATGGATAGTTATCCTGCAGGAATTTGACTTGGAATTTGAAAAATCCAAGGCAAAGAAATCTTTGGTTTTTGCAGAACTGATGTGTGATTTCCCGCGTACTAATACTGAAACTGTGGCAGAAGAGCCCATTGCGAATGAATCCTTGTTTCTTATCAGTACTCTTGATCCATGGTATGGAGATATTATTGTTTATCTCCAAACCCAATCTTTTCGGCCTAAAATCTCATGATCTCAGTGATGGAAAATACGTTTCCAATCCCAACAATACAATATTATTGGAGATACACTCTATCATCATGGGGCAGATTCTGTTTTCCGACGTTGTTTAACTCATGAAGAAGATGAAAAGGTTATGAATGACTGTCACTCTGGAGCATGTGTCGGTCATATGTCTGGGTATGCCACAGCCCAAAAGATATTGCACGCTGGTTATTTCTGGCCATCCTTATTCAAAGATTGTATCTATGCAGTCTGGAAATGCCACAATTGTCAAATTTTTTATCATAAGATGCGTGCACCACCCGCTCCTCTCCACCTTATAATTGTTGTCGATCCTTTCGCAAAATGGGGTATTGACTTTATTACATGTAACCCTCACTCGGCTGGGGGGCATGTGTATATCATCCTAGCGGTAGATTATTTTACTAAGTGGACCAAGGCGATGCCTACATTTTCAGCAGACGGCAAAATTGTTGCAACTTTCATATTCAATCATATAATTGCTAGATTCAGTGTTCTTCAAGCTATTATTACTGATCATGGAAGTCATTTTTGAAACATCATGATAACTGGACTGACAGATCAACTTGGCATGCGTCACAATAGTTCTACTCCATATTACCCACAAGTTAATGGTCTAGTTGAAGCTATCAATAAAGTTCTAGTCACTATGATCCAACGAATCATTGGTATTCATAGGTCGAATTGGCATAACATGTTATTTTAAGCACTTTGGGCATATCGAACCTTAGTGAAAACATCAACTGGTTTCACTCCTTTTCAACTGGTTTATGGTCTGGAAGTAATGTTACATATTGAATGCAAAATTTCGTCATTACAAATAGCCATAGAATTACTCCCAGCCACTTCTGAAGAGGAGAAACGTTTTTTTTACCTAGCTCAGTTAGATGAGAATCGACGCACTACTGCATTAGCAATCGAAACTCATGCGAAACAGATAAAAGCTCAATACGACCGAAATGTTACACCTCGTAATTTTTCGGAAGGAGACCTAGTTTTACTATATGATCAAGCAAACGATAAGCTAGGGGCTGGAAAATTTGTACCTATGTGGCATGGTCCTTATGTTGTTAAGCGAAAGCTTGCAAAAGGGGCCTCTGAATTGGTAGATTTTGACTGTGTCTCTTTGGGTAAACCTAGAAATGGGCTTTATCTGAAGAGATATTATGCTTAAATTTCGGTGTGGAGATTTTTGTTAGCTTAGTTTCTTTATAGCTTGTGTGTTTTAGATTAAAAAAGTGTGCCTAGTTTAGAGAGTGCTTTTATCATTATTCTTGCTTATCTTTATTTTACTCTTGATATTGCAGATGTCGACGTCTCTTCAAACATACATTGGTTTTGCTGATGGTGCTTGTCGTAATACACGAAACATTTCTTCTGCAGCTTGGGTTATCTATTCACCCTCTGATGAGTTAGTATCTATGCATGGGGTAAGCCTCGGTCAAACAATGAATAACATTGTAGAGTATAGTGTAGTGAGTGAGTTATTATCTGAATCCATCTCATTTGGGATTCGTATTTTGATTGTTAGGTTAGATTATGAACTCGTTGTATTGTAGCTTAACAGAGTTTATGCCATTAGAAATCCAGTGTTATTAAGATTATTTTTGAGAGTTCGTCTCTTGGAACGTGAATTTGATTACATTGAATATTAGCATATTCCGAGACATTTAAATACATTAGCAGATGTAGTTGCTTCTCGTATGATAAATAGACATTTTCAATAATTAAAATAGTAAATTTAAAAACATTCAATAACATGTTACATAAGATAGCCGGTAATAATGATATATCATAGCATAGAAGAAGTGTGTCAAAATATACATCATCTTCGATCATAGGTTGAAAAACACCTCATGATCGGCAAAAATGCTGGGAAAATCCTAAATCACAAAAAGTTGGCTCCTCAACCAACGAAAATACTCGGGCGGAAATCGAACAAACTTTGAACCCTCCTCAGGGTGACAGGCCATCACTACAACCCAACGCATTATCCTAGGCTCTCGAGGAAGACCAGCCTCAACAGAAAGCTGCTGTGGGACCAGCATAGGGACCCTCTCTAGACCAAAGCTCGCAATGAGGAAACCATATCCAAAGTTTTTTAGTTGTTCGTTCTTTGCTCTAGTTAGTTGGCCTTTTACATTCGCCAACACAGCCTCGCACCAGTTGAATATGGTACCTCGATAACAGTCTACAGCCATTTGCATCTGGGATCTAGTAGCTACATGCAATGCTGCACTCCCACATAGTCTAGTGATAGTGAATGCAATAACCTTAAGTTCAGGACGGTCAATAGTTTTAATATCGATCCGTTTGTCCTTTTTTTGATCATTGAAAAACTCTAATCGGAGACTAGCGACAGACTGGCCAGTTGGCCTAGTCCCGAAAAGAGATAATCATTTGCCTCTCTTGGGCAAACCAGTCAAAAAATATATGTCCTCTAAATCAATTTCGAGCTAGTGGCCACCAATCATGAAACACTGGTCCTGTATGTTCCACTTGTCTACCAGTCACTGCAAGAAGACTACTTGGGCCCTCATGCCTGGTATGGCCCAGAACTTAAACAACCCACATGCTCTCAATGCATTCAATGTGGGTGGATGATTTATTGCGGAAATATCCACATCCTCATGCTCGTGTTCCCACAAAATAAGCATTTTGTATGTCCTACAATGCAAAAAAGACGTATTAGAACAATTTAGTTCGAAAATTTTTGGGCGGAAATGGGGAAATTTGAAATTTTAAAATCCATTTCACAGGGTCCACACCCACTGGTTACAGATAGTGCATAGGTCTGCACGGGTCGTAAGCAATAGGTGTGGACCCACGACTTTTTTCTTTGTAGAAAAAAGTCAGGGTCCGCAGGGGCCGCATGTTGCACCTGCGAACCCCCGCGAGCGACTTTCTAAATCAAATTCTCCTTGAAAAATCAATTTTAAAGCCCTAAAATGAAATGTAAATGGTTGAAATGCAAGATAAGGATGATATGGATTACTTGGAGCTGATGGTTTTCAATTCCAACGGACGGATTTTCCGCAATCTTCACAGGAAGTTTCCTACCCAAAAGCTCTCACTTCTCACTCTGAAATCAAATGGTAAAAATGAATTTACAAAAGCCCTTTTTGTAAGATTTTTTGAATAAATGAATTTTTAATTTATTTATTTTTCACTTTAAAAAGGTAACTTTTTGATACATTTTTATTTATATTAAAGATGGATGAGTAATGTTTTGAGTTTTTGTGCAGAATATTGGATTTTTCGGGAAAATTGATCATTTTCGACAAAGAGTACCTTTATCACTTTTTCGAACTCTTTCAAAAATTTACGAAAAAGTGAAACATTGGAGTCCTCTTTAAGCTCTTTTCTGACTCTTAAAATATGAAAAGATTGTCGAGTTTTTTCCTTTTTAACTCGTTAAACGGAATTAAAAAGGCAGTCCACTTACAGCTCTTTTCTGACCGTATAAACATGAAAAGATCGCCGGACTTTTGTTGTTTCAAGTTCAATATTGGTTATAAAATGATGTGTCTTCAATCACTTTTTTACTTTTTCGGATCGGGGCCACTAATTATGAAAAGTACTCCTTGATCGTAATGGTCAAGCAGTTCTCTCAAGTATTATTTTATACTTTTTCGGGCTTGGCAGACACAAATTTATGAAAAATGACACCCATGGAGTTTTCTTAAGTTTTTCTTCTAACTCCCTAAAATTGAAAAACATTGAGTTTCTCCTATACTGGACTCGTTAAAATTTAACAGTAAAGGACCTATTCAATTTTAAACAGGAACGAACCACTCCTTCTTAGGGTTTGAATTTTAAACTAAGTTGGACTCATCCGAAGGATGAGCTTATAAACAAGCAAATGTTATCCTCCTCAAGCTTGTCAAAAATAAAGAGGTACTTGCCAGAAATGGTGGGGGAAAAGAGAGAAAAATGAACTTGTTTGTTACACTTTGTGTTTTAGAAAAATAGTTAACCACTCTTGAACACGACACTTTTTGTTCACCTGGGTTGGGAAATCCTTTGCCTAACAGTTAATCAAACCATATTGAAAGTCTTTAGCCAGTTTCTGGGTATTAGCTTTGGGTCAATTGTCACCAAACCATCTGCAGTGTCGTTATGTGTTCAAGAGGTCAGTTCAAATAAACCATCCATTTGCAAAATATCTGTCATCCATTTTGACCATACCTGAGTTAGTCCTTGCCAAATATATTTCTTCCAAACTTGATCTATGATTTCTTGTTATGGGCTTGCCTATGACAAATCGCTTTCTATCTACTTCAGCTCATTATCTAGAAAGATGATCTAGAAATCGTCAGTACCTTGGAATCTGCATGCCCTAATGGCAGGTTTCTTGCCTTCGATGATAGGTTGCATCATTGACCTTTGATCAAAGGACTCTATGACATGTTTGACATCAGCTCATTTATTCACATTTCATGGATTGTACTGAGTACTTTGAGAGCCATTGACATTACTGGTGGTTTCCCTCACACTTGTTAACAGTTCACATCATTGACTGGTAATCACGTGGTTTCTACCATGTTCGACTTCGACACATTCATTCACATGGATAGAATCATACTAGTTTGGGAAGTAGAAATCAAGACCCTAGATCTAGTTTCTACCATCCAGGCTGTGAGGAATTTTGTTATTCATTATACAATGGACTATTCATAAACATATGGCTGCGCCCATACTGTGTTTACGTATGTCTATACTCTTGATGTATTACAAAATAATTCCTGTATTAGAACAGTTTAGTCAGTTTTCTAGTCATTTTTAATCTGAGTATGGGAATGCCTACCTCAGCGATGATATGTTCACATATATATATTTTGCATTGAATGTTTTTACAGGTTCCGACTGGGGTGTCCACAGGATGATCCTTGAAATGATAAAGTACTTCACTCTTCATAGATGACAAACGCTATTATAGACTTCGCACTTTAGGGGGAAATCTGTTACACAAAAAATTGTCACCTTGACATTCTGCAATCTGTGTGAGTCCATTACCACTCATACTTTCCTCCTTTGCAAGTCTTAAGCCTCAATTCTTCATATCAAGCCTTGAAAATAAGAGAAAGTCTTCAAAAGTCTCTAAAACTATAGTTCCACACTTTCTCTTAGCATTACCTGCGGTCTCGCATGTGAAGGTCATGTCTCCTACGCAACTAACTGCTTTTTATCTGTGTTATAGGTGCAGACCCCTGTAAAAGTTAAAAAGGTGCAAGTATATTCTTAAAAACTCACTTTGAGTCATTTCTAGAAGCTTCTAGAAGGAATCTTGAGGTGCCAAGTTCGCTCCATTAAGGTTCATGCATCACATACCTTAAGGAGCTAACCGCTTGATGTGAGGAGCTTATCCCTTTGAAGGAGTACTCTATCCCTTCATAGGTGGACCTGTAGCCTCCTTCCTTTGCACTATAAAATGAAGCATTGGGCTGGTTACTAGGAAAGTTAAAAAGCTGAATATTTTTGAGGTGAAATGTTGTTGGAACTTAGTCTTCTTAATTGAGCTTTTATGAGGAGAGATTACATACCTCTTTGATCTCATTTGGAAGAGTGTAAGGCTTATCAAAGTAAAGGAGATTCCTGTTTTGGACCCTGGGAAGAGCTTGTTCAACATCAAGGCTGAAAAGGTTGTAAGGTTCTTCTACTTCAAAGTTAATACAAATAAGTTTGTTTTTCTCAATAAGTTGTTGTCTTATGGTTTATTTTATGGATTCCTTGATCACCATAATGAACATGATTTATGATATTAGCTATGCAAGTGTTATTTGATGTTTTCTTGTTTGTGATTGCAGGTTCTCAAAAGGAAACTCTTTCGGACGGTTGAAGGATGGCTTCTACAAACTAGCATTGGACTTAAGGTAGGGTCTAAACACCTCTATAGTTTTTATTTATGAATCGCATATGTTTAGAGAAAGATAGATTTGTTTGTCTGCTTGTTGCTAGATATCTTTTGATACTAGGGAGATCAGCCTTATCTGCAAGATCGATTTATCTGGCCAACAGTAAGGCATAGACTAGCCAGTTTTGTTGTGTCATCATCATTAATCTGATTAATGACATCAATGGCTTCTTGTATAGGGATATTAGTATATATGGAAACAACATAAAATCTTACTAACAAATCCTCGGGTTCTAACCTTATATCCTTCAACTCTTTAACAAAGGAACTGGTGCGACCAATAAGAGGTTTGAGTTTCTGAGCCAATAATTTAACAATAAAGAGCCTAACAAGTTTTTAAAAATTCCCTTTAAATCTCAGTTTTATCTTGAAAGAACAACATATATGCAACAAATCTAAATTGAGGAATATTCCTTAAGGGATTAAAGTTTACTTTTCATTCTCTATAAATCCCAAAATCATTCATGGCCAAAGTTTGAAACGATGGGAATGGATTTTCTAGTTAAAAGGTCTACATTACACAAGTATAATATATGTGGTAATCCAGTTATTTCTAGCACTTTCAGTGTTATTCTAAGCTACAGGAAATATGACCTTACAATTTGTTTATGGCATAAATTGATAGTTGAAAACATATATTAGAATGTAAAATAGATGGTTTTTTTATTACAATGTTTCCTATTTGCTGGATTTGACAACAATAGGCAAGTTGTGACCAATGGCCATAGTTTCATATTGAAAGATGAACTAAAAACTTCATAATAAAGTTACCAATCTTATGGATCTGATCACGAGAAATGAAATTAAACTTGATATTTTTCATTTTGTACTAGAACAAAGGTGGGAATATGCTAACTCAAATTGGTTAACTTGATTCATCCAACAGCGAGATATGAAGCAAGATCAACAACGCACAAGATTTGTGTTTGTGTGGAAAAGCCTACATTGGTGAAATCGGTCGTTCTATATTGACTAGGATTCAAGAACATGTCATTGAAATCAAGCATAACCGTTCCAAAACCTCAGCTTTGGCTGAGCACTCTAGTAAAACCAATCATCACATTTGCATAGAAAACTCTTGTGTTGTGGCCAAAATCGACCATTATCACCATAGAAAATTTAGAGAAGCCATCAAAATAGGAAAACACCCCAATAACCTCAACCGCGATGACAGTTGGAAAATAAGTGATAATTGGATTCCTACACTAACTGGGGTTTCTACCGTCTCCTAGGTACTCCCGGCCCCATTATCTCTTGGTCCTCCTTATGGGTCACCTATCCCTAATATCATTTTAGTGATATTTGAACAAATAACATTAATCAAGAACCCTTCCTTGTATCCCTAAAAGAACTTTAGTAAGATTAAATTCAAATTATTTTATTTAAACCCTAGTTAGCATTAAAATTTAGGAAAATCCTTAGCAATATATCTTAAAAACTATTAATTAATAAAAATTCAATTAGTAATATTTAGAAGACCTAATTAGTTTCATTATTATATTACATGCTTTAATTATTGTGCAATATTTAAAACATTAATGTTAATACATAGTAAATTTAACATTAATAATCCTAATGTCAACAAAATTAATTAATACAAAAACTTATGAACAAATAACATTTTAACATTTGAAACATTATAATATTATAATGTCACTTTATATCATATTATAATAATAACATTAGGTATTAATTAATGTTAAAAAAATTAACTAATACTAAAACTTTTAGTTAATAACATTATAATATTATAATGTTACATTATATTTGAATAATTATAATTAAATCTAAAGAAAAAAATAAAAATTTAATAAATAAATATAAACATATAATACCACCAAAAAAAAATTAAACTTAATTTATTTCTTAACATTATCAAGTCTATCGGCTCCTTACATTACCATCCCTACCTTTCCTCTATTTATTGCCCCATCATTATCTGACTTTTTCTCACATTTGATCCTGATGATGAACCATGATGAACCACATAACTTGGTTCGAAACATCGATATAACAAAACATAAATGTGATGACTCCGGAAGACATCACTACACAAAATGCAGATCACAGAAGCCTCAAATCTATAATGCACAAGATATATCAAAAAGCAAATAAACTGCGTTTTAAATGCATGTCGCATTTTTTAAGGATCCAATAGCTCTTGTGGCCGACAATCAATGGTTCATATTCATATTGTATCATCTCATACATGGAAGTTAACATAGAGATACATTTTCGATATATCAAACAATCGGAGTGGGTCGAGATCAACAGTGAACATTCATATCAGGTCATACCAGGACACAATCTGCAAGGATTTTAACGACAAATTTCATTTTTATGGATCTGAGGGCGGAGATCGATTTGGATGAATTTAAATTAACAATTTAGATAGGTGGATTTGGCAAAACTATAATTGGTTGGTCCCACTTGAGATTCATATTATTTTTTATTGCGATGTTTTAACTGCAACAATTACTAGAATTTATAATTACATTTTACATTGATGATTTAAAGTAAAAAATGTTTATTATCACTTAAATAATTAATTTATGCTCATTTTTACATTTCACCCTAAACAACATGCTAAACCACTACCTCATTCATAAGAAATAAATTTTATTGCCAACAAAGTTTAGCTACGAATTCTGACAACTTGAGAATTTTCGAGTAAGTAACTATAATCCTATTCCCAGAGATTAGCCTTTGATATCATGTCTAAATCAAAGATGTTATCTGAGCAAGAAAGAGAAACCAAGTAAGATAGATGAGGTTATATTTAGCAATCTAGTTGGGATTTTCGATACCTAGGTCAGGAATTATGACATAACATTAATTAGTCTGGCTAGGATTTCTAATACCTAGGTCAAGAATTGTGACGTAGCTTTACTTAGGAATAAAGCTAGCTTAGAACTTCAAGAGGGGACTAAGGAACAATTTTTTTGAAATTTTCATTTACTGCAAGCTAGATTACCCTTGATGCACCAAGACCCAAACATAGTTTTTCATTTAGATAACCTTTATAATGCTCAAATGACATGCGTAATGTCTCGTGATGGTTCCAGAACTTATTGAAGAATCAAGGGAAATTATGTAGCATGATTCTTATTGACTTGATAATAATTTGTGGAATCCTTTTACTTTTTCTTGTCAACTTAATCTTCTTCTTATTATTATTAATGCATGTGTGTGTACTTCATCAAACTGCTACAAAAAACATAAGAAGAAGAACATAAGATGTTGGCTCTCTGCCAGGGCCAAATCCTCTCTTCTCTTGAGAGGAAATCCCTTTAGTAAGTTTCTCTTATTGAAGATTCTTAATGATCAATGTCAAACTCTAGACCCCTGACTAGAATGTCCTCCAAGCATAAGTGAAATCCTTTCTCCTATCTTCACTTTGTTCCCAGACACTTCGTCCTCCTCCTTCCAGTACTTCGTTCTTCTTTCAATTGTTTGGCAAACCTTGTAGCATTTTCTCTAAATGAGATGCTTCTCTTTTATACTTAGAGATATCCTTCACTTATGTAGACACCTTCCTTAAAATGAGATCCTTCTTGAGATGTATGTGTAGAGTGGAGTGATTGTACAACAACCATAGATTATCACATGTGTGGGAGGTTTACATGTTGTTGTATACCCTTCTCTCCTTCACTTGAGTACCCTTCTTCTACACTTGAGTAGTAGGCCTTGTAGGCCTAGATTTAACCCTAAACAATGAGAGATAGTACATTGTTCTTTATTGTTTTCATAACCGCAGAGACAACCTTCCTTTCCTGGCACGTGTGGTTGTAACTAGCCCTAGAATAGTCCTCTTAATCTCGGTTATGTATCCTTTTTCTTCATTGCACTAGGAGACCTATTCTTCGTCCTTCGTTACCCTTTACTTGCCACTTTTCTTCGCAGATTTCAGAGATATGAGTGTGTTGTCTTTGGAGGAGTGGACAACCTCTATATCTAGAAGATTGTCCCTCATTTAGGCTGACTTGAATTCCGAATTATAATTTGTAGGTTGACTTTCCTTTTATAATTCAAATTACTTCTTTTGTACATTTCATTGCGTGGAGGATACTTGTTGAGTTTGCTTGATGGTATTCTATTGAATCTAATACATAAACATACATTGTGTAATATGCCCTTAAGGTCTTCAATCATTTTCTTTTGACTCCTTGACACTTCTATAACACTTAACATGTGTTAGACCTATTTCAATGAGAAAGAAACTCATTGACATATATTATAAAAATAATATCTCTTTTTCTTGAATAAGTACAAATATCAAAAGTACATTTATGAATACCAAACCTAGTTACATTTCCTTCAACACTCCCTCTTAACAAGGGAGGTATTCATAGAACATTACAAGGTGTTTGGTTATGTTTCAATCTTGAAAAAATCACATAAGAGAAACCGGATTGACAATCCATTTGTTATAGCATCATACTAACCAACATTGTTTCCATAGCAAGGCCTTGACTAACAGCTCTATCTCTCAATAGATCAGAGCACAAATTTGGCGAGCCCAATGAATTATAGGCACCTTATTCATTGTCTCTCAAGGTACATACCCACCTAAGTGTTCACTGAGTATGACCTTCTAGGACTCTTCTTGTCTTGGGTTCCTAGCCCTCAAATAATATCAGTCCTCTTGCCTTCTCTTGTCTTGGATTCCATACACATCCTCAAAGAGTATTGGATGCTAGATGATTACCCAATCCTCCTATTCTTTCTTTCCCAAGTGAAGACAATAATTTTGTGTCTATCACTTCCTCTCAATTGAGGAGGACATGCCCAAGTATCTTTTGACAAGGTACTTGTCCAGTTTCCTTTGTAATTGGGAACTTGTTATAACGCCCTCTTAGCTGGGCACTTTTTCATTCATCAGCAACTTCTTCTTCATGGTTCCTTCATCTGCTTGATCTCCTTCCTTCCTTTGATGTCATGAAGTCTTTGTTCGAACTTGTTCTAGGTAGGGCACCACTAATTGATCACTTTCCTTCCTGGTTTGTCATGTCATTTCTTCCTTCATGGAAAGTGGCCATCTTTTCATATATCAAGTTCTCTTTTCATCTGGTTATTCCTTGTCATCTTTTCTATACTTCAAACTACTCCTAACATGGATGCTTCTTTGTACTTGCTTGTTCCCATGCTTTGATCTAGTAGCCCTTCATGACTTCATCTTGATATTGCTTCAATATTAAATGGTGCTTTTGCTAGATGGCTTCTTCATCATGACATCTTCGTAGAGTAGAGTCAGTTATCTATACCTTTCATATCTCCAAGGTCTTCATAGGTGTCAAGGTTCCTTTGATATTTTCCTTTCTTAGTCAGAGTTGTCTTTCCTTCTTTCGAGAGATGTCTTCAATGGTTCTTTGTCAGATAGTGATTCTTTGTGATCATGGTGTTCTTCACATGCTTGATCTCTTTCTTCACTTGATTTTTCTTGGATATATTGGTTAACCACCTTATGCTCCTTGTGAGAGCACTTCATTGCTTGCTTCTAGGACTAGTCATCATTCCTTCTTCACTTGCGTCTTAGTCAGTGATCTTATACTCCTTATGTGAATATTTATTTTGTTGACCTTCATTGCATTTTAGTACATGCCTTTGAGCATGTGATTGGTGAAAGAGATTATTTTATACTTGACTAGGATATAGAACTATTCCCATGACTCAAGAATATACATATGATAACATGACTAAACTTGGATGCATACATACCTCATCTTGATTCTCCTTTGATTATCTTAGCTTCATTTGGTTGTCCTTGGTGTGGCCCTTCTTGCTTCATCATAGCTTGCATGCATATCATCCTTTTCTTTAATCTCACGAATGGGATTCCTAATGAGACATCTGCTTTTGATTATGAATATTATTTTGAAGATTCCATCATAGGATCTTAAAGACCCTTACCCTGCAAATGTTTATTTCCTTTTGATGATGGAGGTATTCTTAGATTCTTAATCACGATCAATTTTCTTTCATTATGGGTGGCTTCCTTATTTTCATGTATGCTTGATGTGAAGTTGCCCCAATCCTCAGGTAGAGCATTAAGTACTATAGTTGTCATTTCTTTGTCAGACATGACTTCCCCTAGCTCTTGAAGTTGAGCGCTCATCTTAGAGATCTTCATGAAGTAGGGAGCTATTCCTTCCTTTGATATATTCATCTTGTACAATTCATTTCGTAGAGATATCACTTCTCCATCTGTGCTCACCGAGAATAGGTCTACTGGTTTATCATAGATTTCTTTTGATGTTTCAAGTTTGGAAACATAAGGAATGAGAGAGTCTTTGATGGATTCTATTAGAATCCTTTGAGCTCTTGTCTCATCCTTATTTTACTTGGCTAAGGCTTGAGTTTTTCCCTTAGCATGAATAGTAAATCAATGCTCTTCTTCCATGCAATACAGTTTTGGTACCTACCAATTTATTGCTTTCCTTGCAAAAATAAATTGATGTATATTTAGAAGGGGACATATACTTACTTGATATATTTTGAGATGTAGTGCAATTTCTTTCTCCTTGAAGACTTGATGGCTTGCCTTCCTTATATCTTGATATTCTTCAAATTTCTTTCTCCAAGTGAACTTGCTTGATGATTAGATTTGCTTGAAGACTTGTATCTTGATATAGGTCCTTCTTTGATTTGCTCTTCTTGTAGGTGCCTTTATGTAAGGCTCTTCTTGCTTTGTAGTCATCCTTGATGAAATATAGATGGTAGAAATTTTTGTCCTTGAAGTGAGTGAGACTTCTTGGCTAGATGCTTCAATTTTTGTAGATGTCTTCCCTTGATGAGTGTTCTTGACATGCCCTTTCCTTGATGTGTCACCTTAGCTTCGATACCATGTTGAAGAATCAAGGGCAATTAGGGGTAGTGTGATTCTTATTAACTTGATAACAATTTGTGGAGTCCTTTTAATTTTTTTTGTTAGCTTAATCTTCTTCTTCTTATTATTAACGCATGTGTGTGTACTTCATCAAACTGCTACCAAAAACATAAGAACAAGAACAAAACATGTTGGCTTTTTTCCAGGGCCAAAACCTCTCTTCTCTTGAGAGGAAAACCCTTTAATAAGTTTCTCTTATTGAAGGTTCTTATTGATCAATTCCAAACCCTAGACCCCTTACTAGAATTTCCTCCAAGCACAAGTCAAGTCCTTTCTCCTTTCTACACTTTATTCCCCAACACTTCCTTCTTCCATCATTTCGTTCCCTGACACTTCGTCGTCCTCCTTCTGGTACTTCATTCTTCTTTCAATTGTTTGGAAAACCTTGTAGCACTTGCCCTAAATGAGATGCTTCTCTTCTATACTTAGAGATATCCTTCACTTATGTAGACACCTTCCTTCAAATGAGATCCTTCTTGAGATGTATGTGTAGACTGAAGTGACTGTACAACATCCCTAGATTCTCGCACGTGTGGGAGGTTTACTTGTTGTTGTATACCCTTCTCTCCTTCGCTTGAGTACACTTCTTCTACACTTGAGTAGGAGTCCTTGTAGGGCTAGCTTTAACCGCAAACAATGAGAGATATTAGACTGTTTGTTGTTGTTGTCATAACTGCAGAGACAACCTTCCTGTCCTTGCACGTGTGGTTGTAACTAGCCTTAGAACAGTCCTCTTAGGCTCGGTTATGTATCCCTTTTCTTCCCTACACTAGGAGACCTCTTCTTCGTCCTTTGTTACCCTTTACTTGCCTTGTTTCTTCTCATAGTTCAGAGATATGAGTGTGTTGTCTTTGGAGGAGTGGAAAACCTATATATATAGAGGATTGTCCCTCCTTTAGGCTGATTTACAATTTGTAGGCCAACTTGCCTTTTATAATTTGGATTTATTATTTTGTAGGTGTCGTTGCATGGAGGAGACTTGTTGACTTTGCTTGGAGGTATTCTCTTGACTCTAATACATAAACATACATGGTGTAATATGCCCTTAATGTCTTCAATCATTTTCTTTTGACTCCTTGAATCACCTATAGCACTTAACATGTGCTAGACCTATTTCAATGAGAAAGAAATTCATTGACATATATTATAAAATTAATATTTCTTTTTCTTGAATAAGTACATATATCAAAAGTACATTTATGAAGACCGAACCTAGTTACATTTCCTTCAACAGAACCATTGTGCAAATAACTCTTGCTACCATAACTATGATGTTAGGGTTTCCCAATTCTCGTAAGGTTATTAACTAGGATAAATATCATCAAGGTTTTTTGACTTGGTCTGAGAAAGAGAAACAAGAGGTTATAAAGAATATTTTAGTTGATTCATCCAACATTTCTAAACTCAAAATTATAGTTAAAACTAGCTTGTTAAAGCCTATTGTTCAATGCATAGTCTCATTGGTGGAAGTTATTTTATGTTGTAGTGATGATGTCAAATTGGATGAGTTTATGTTAATATGTATTCAAGGAATAATGGCACACCTTGTGGATATATTTTTTGAATTTCCTAGATTTATCGTTGATGCTATGCATTTTCAACTAAGTATTGTTTGAACTTTATCCTTGTTCAAATATTGTTCATATCTTGTGTATATGATATTATTGAGTTATCCCAAGTTTTTCCAAGATCATGGCTTTGGCCTAAATGTACATAATGAGGAGAGAAAAGAAACCAATTTTATTGAATGGGCATATGTTTTGTATCATAGGAAATCATAAGGAATTTACATGGAGTATGCTAACTCATTTTTGAAAAATCTTCATCTTTTCATAACAAACTAAGTTAGCCCTAGGATACCACAAGAATATAAAATAATTCTATAATAGAGAAAGGAAACTAAGATAGGTTATTGGTTTTTGTATAGAAACCATATTTTAATAATATTATATGGTTATGAAGATGATCCTTACTGTTTATCAACTTTCATTACTCATCGTATATTTACTTATGAAATTGCTACGAAATTATTGTTTGTTGATAATGTTAATTTCCTTGCAAAAAGTAAAATGTCATTCTTGCTTTACCTTATGAAATGTCTTTCTTTTTATTAAAAATATAAGTGATCACTATATTCTTGAAGAAAATTTTGCAGCACTCAATATTCAAAAATTATTTTTGTAGAAAATCCTTGAAACCTTTCAACTGCTAATGAGAGTAAATTGATCACAAAAGACACAATATTTCTCTACCAAAACTTTGTGGAAAGAAAACAACGAATAGAAACAAAATCACACATAGGACACAAATTTTTATAGGGAACCCAATTGGGAAAACCATTTGCTTGATTATTGTGAATTTATTGAAGAAAATTGACCAGTAGATCTCTCAGCCCCTATGTCGCATAGCTCCCAAAACCGAGAAATGTAGTTTATAGTCCCGCGCTCCCTTGCAAATTCATGGAGCACTAATATTGTGCTACCATCATGTAGTCATTGAGCCGGATCTCATACATATGGCTTCAACTGGCTCCCATTCACTTTTCCCAGGAAAGGTTCTTCGTTCAGCTTTGCGAGATAAACCACACCCCCATTTGTGATATATTTGATGACATATGGCCCCAACCAATGCATCTGAAACTTTCCTAGAAATTTAGCGAATTTACTATCATACAATAGAACCAAGTCATTTATCTTGAATGTGTGCAACTGCCTTTTCACGTTCCTTTTGTACTCGCTAATGAAATCTAGCCAAGGATCTGTCCTCTTCGAGCTCCATCAACTACAAGAGCCATTCTTCCAAGGCTCCACGATCCACCATCCCTGTGAAGGTTGTTATGCATAGACTAGGCACATTATATTCCATAGGCATCACAGCTTCTATGCCCATAGACCAACCAGAAAGGTGTCTGGCCTGTTAGTTTTTTGAAAGTAGTCCTCTACGCCCATAATACTATTTGTACATGCATGTCCCAATCATTACATCGTGCGTTGCAAATCTTTGTTAGCTCATTCTACAATATCTTATTAAAGGCCTCCTATGTTCCATTAGCCTGGGGACAACATAGCGTACTCTTTTGATGATAAACCTAGAATTCTTCGATCAACGCGTTGCTCGTTTCATTGAGGAAGTGTGTACGCGATCACTCATCAGCACTTTTGGGCACCCGAACCTAGTTAGCATGTACTCAAACAAAAATTTAGTTGTTGTAGCCCCTGTAAAATCCTTTACATGTTGTGCCTCCACCCATCTGGTTAGATACTCTGTCGCAGTGATGAAATAGTGTGCACCTGTTTTCTTACCTGGGGGCTGGATTGGTCCTACAAAGTCAATAGCCCATTTCTCAAATGGTTGTAATGACACCTGAGGATTCAGAGGTAGCTCATCCCTTCGCGATGGCTTGCCCATTCTTTGACATGCATCACATGCCCTACAATATGCTTTGGTATCCTTGTGTAATGTAAGCCACCACAACCTGGCGTGCATAATCTTTTGCGTCGTTGTCTTTCCTGCATAATGCCCTCCTGCAGCCCCTCCATGAGCCTCCGCAAGGATGTTGTTTCTTTTGAAATCGTGCACATACCATCGAAGTATCTCATCTGAACCCATCTTGTATAAATGTCCTACAATTACCAAGAAACCAGTCCCACGTACTACCAATTCTTTCTTCTATTGACTAGTGTAGCCTTTTGGAGCTCTCCGTGTGGTCAAAAACTGGATAATATATACAAAGTGGTTGTATGCTACGTGCACTGCGAATAGCTATGTGTTGGGTAGCCCTTCCTCCAAATTAGTAGGCTCCTCACCTGTTTCAATGCGCGACAAATGGTTAGGACCTGCATTCAACCTTCCTGGCTTGACAATTACCTCAAAGTCATATTCTTGAAACAATAGCAGCCATCTACATATCTTTCCCCCCAACACAGGATTATTGACTAGGTACATCAAAGCGGAGTGGTTTGTGTAAATATTGAAATTTCCACCCAACAAATAGTGCCTGAACTTTTGGAGCGTGTACACCATAGCCAATCCCTCACGCTCTGTCGTCAAGTAGTTATTCTCAGCCTTTGATAACTTTCTGCTTGCAAATGCTATAGGGTGATCCATTTCTCCTTCACCAGCCTGTGTCAGCACCGCTCCCATGCATTACACGAGGCATCAACGTGCACATGGAATTCCTTCTTCCAGTCTGGGAAGACTAATACGAGCATGGTGATCATGTTTTCCTTCAAGACATCCAGACTATGTTGACATTCTTCATCCCAATAGAATGTAGCGTCCTTCTTCAGCAACTTTTCCATGGGCACGATAATCTGAGCATAAGCTTTGATGAAATTTTGATAATATCCAGTATGACCCAGCATTGCACACAACTATTTGACACTCCTCCGGGATTCCAAATTGATTATTATCGTGATCTTGGCAAGTTCCACCATTAGTCCTTGCTTGCATACCACATGACCCAGCAAAATCCCAAAGGGGGCACAAAAAGAAATCACTTCTTCAGGTTCAACATGATCTAATACCTTGGACAGGTATTCAACATTAATCGTAGACTGGCTACATGGTGCTTTACCAACCCAAACACTGTCAATTCATAAAAATATACCTCCAAGTATTTGTGAATAAACTCTTTGAATGTCGCGATGACTACGCAAGAGAATATCGTCGCCGCATTCTTGAGTTTGAAGGGCATCACCATATACTGAAAATAACCCCATTCTATTGCGAAGGTTGTTTTGCTTCTGTCTTCCAGCGTGATCTTAATCTAATGGTATCCAGAGAACCCATCAGTAAATGAGTAGGCCTCTTTCCCTCCAACATTGTCCAATACCTCATCAGTAAACAGCGTCGGGAAAGGATCATGGACACAAGCATCATTAAGCTTTCTTAGATCTACACAAATCCTTATCTCTCCCTTCTACTTCTTCTCCTAAATTACCATTGGGCTCACCCAATCAAATTCCTCCACTGGTTCAATAATACCTACCTCAAGCATCTTCTCCAATTCTAATCGAACCTTTTCCTTGTATTTGGGATTAAGGCAATATGGCCTCTACTTAACAGGCTTCGCGTCCGGTTTCAAAGTTATTTTTATCACTCCCAAATTTCTTATGATGCCTTCAAGTTCAATTTTGTAGGAAAAATATTCTAGTACTCATGGAGTAACTCAACAACTTTATCCACTGTGGCATCATCCCAATAATCTTTGACCTTCTCGAACTTACGCTCCGCTTTAGTACCAATTCTTATCTGCCTAGTCTTCAAAGGAGCAGTGATATCCGGGTTCTCTATCTGTGAACCTTCGATCTCATGGCGGCCTTCTATTTCTGGGATATTTATATTCCGTGGATCATCATCCTCCCTTTCAACAGTCATATTATAGCATTCCAGTGCATGGCGCAACTGGGTGCTCCAATCCGATTGAACCAATTCCAAAGGATCCTGCGGAATTATGAATATTGTTGGCTTAACCTCTTATAGAGCCTCATCAATGCTTTCAAACCTGTCTTCAAAACTAAAGGTCATCAAAAAGCCTTCCCTTAAGATATCCCACTCCACGGTGCCATGGCAGAGCTCTGTTTCCAAGTACCAATTCATAGGGATTATATCCAGAGTGTGACAGAATAAGTGCACCCAATCTGGCTGTGGTTCTATTCCATAGACTTTAGTACACTTTGATAAATGATTGCATAGATCATTCCTCCCATCATATTTCTTAGTTAACTGTACTTTAGGATGACCAAATCGCATCCTCATCATCCTCCTATAATCGTGCCACTCATCAAAGTTGTCTTTGTGTGTACTCGACCACCGAGCAGGCATAGCGCGTAGTGCCAAATCCAACACCTGAAAGTGGTGATCCTCTGGAAATTCTCTTTCAAAAGAATCCAAAAATTTATCTACATCAGTTAAACCATCATAATACGGTAAATTTATTACCTCCAATGACACACAGCACAACGATTTGGTCATCATGTTGCAACACAGTGTGGATACTTCGTGCAGCATGTTTTTCCAATGTTCCAACTCTTCATCTGAATCCGAGGTATAGGAACTTTCACTGTCCCATGCAATTTGTCCATCAGTTGTTGGGTTAACCCAATCTTAGTCTCGTGTCGTAATTTTGTAGATTTGATCCAAATCATCGTCACTTTCCTCATAGTCATG
This sequence comes from Pinus tabuliformis, assembly GCA_031772625.1. Lineage (NCBI taxonomy): Eukaryota > Viridiplantae > Streptophyta > Pinopsida > Pinales > Pinaceae > Pinus > Pinus tabuliformis. The sequence goes on from CM062810.1 coordinate 459,982,960, forward strand.
GACCAGTTCGGTATAATGCAGTCCTTTTGCAAGGTCCAATTGTACTACAACGCGAAGCGATTTTCTTTCAAATGACATCATCCACTTCTTCAATTTGATCACCCCATTCATATCTATAGCTCAATCTATTCCAAGGAGCGTGGGGTATGGATTTATGTCATCAAAAAATTTTATCACTTTAAAATCAGTCAGCGTGCTCGCACCTTCTATATCTACGATAACTCCCTAAAATCATCCCGTAGGGATAAATTTTGTTGGTTCTCCATCCTCAGTTGAATTGGAGACCATTGCAGCGTAGGTCTCCCCATTCTATCCTAGGTCTATTTAGGCAATACATTCACGTCAGACCCCAAATCCAAAATAACGTGTTCCATCTCATAGTCTCCTATTTGTGCAGTAAGCCTCATCTCACGCCCTATTCTTGCCTTATGCATACCAATCTTTCTGACTATGTGAGGTGTTAGTGCCTAAATCTACCTCAGGCTGAGAAAGGTAGGATCTAGGATAACATCAAACCATGCTTAACCTGGTAGCTAGCCCTACCAGGTCGAGAGAGGGCTCTCTCCTTGTCAATCTCAGCAAAATATGATCAATGACTCTTGATATGACTGATGTGAAGACTGATTTTAGGCTAGGTATGTGTGCAGAAGGGTTTGGTTGAATTTGATTATGTTTTGTTGGCTCAAATGGAAAGGAAGATTTGGGTCTAGGAAATGAGGCTCAGTTTTGCAGAGATCTCTATGGGGCAAGGTAGGCAACTGATTTGGCACTTCAAATTGAATGAAATGGAGAGCTTTGACAGGTGAGGAGTTGAAGAGGGAAATAAAATCTCAGGGATCCTCTTCAAACAGCTGAAAACATAAATAACTAAGCAAACCCTAGTTAGAGCACTGCAATTTCAATGGAATCTACCTTTATCCTTGTTTGTTTTAGTTAAGAAGAAACAAGAAAGATGATGGCATACATAAAACACATGTAAACTTGCAATTACAGAAGGAAACACAATACCAAATCAAGATGCCACATGAATCCCATAAAGTGCTGCAAATCTTGGTCTATTCCTTAGCCAAACTGCTGAAATGAGTATACAATGAAGCTCCAAGCTTTCTCAAAAGTCCAACCATGCTAATGAATAAAAAATTACAAGATATAGGCAACCAACAACTCATCCTAGCCTCTATGGGTCGAGCTCATAATATTAGGAGTTGTTCCAACAAAATCTAAACTGAGAACTAAAAAGTAGGCAGTGGAACAGCTTGCCTCTAAAAACTAGGAAACTGATTCATTTAGTTGCAAACTACCTTTTGATGGATGAATCTACCTCTATGAGTGAAAATTCAACATAATTACATCAAGATCCATCAAATTACATTAAATTACATCATGAATTTGACATTAAGAAGGAGAAAAGTCAAATTGTCAAGAAAATAGGCAAAAAACAGAGTATTTTTGGTCAAACTGAGCAAAATTTCTCCAATGCACCACATTGATTTCCCTATGCGTAGTGCCCTTTTGCAGCTACTTTTGGAGGCCTTCCTGGTGTCCAAATTTTCTTCAAGTGCACTTGTTGGAAAGGTCTACCTATCTACTTTTCAGGACAAGTGGAATTTTTGAATTTTTCCTCCATTTACCCTTCCAAAACTGAGTTCTCCCAACATTGCTTCCTGTGTGTCCAAAAAGGGGTAGAAAGGTCATTTTTGGGGTGTTTTTGACCTTTTTGGGAGCTCAAAACCTGTCAAAACTTGTTGCCCATCTGTGGGCATGCATATTTTTCCATGAAAAATTCAGAAATTATGAGCTTCCCTCAAAAGGAGGTCCCCATCAAAAGCGAGCGCCAGGTGGTGCAACGCATTGAGCAGAAAAACCTGTGTTAAAACTTTCTATGCATAGTGCCAGTTTGCAGACCCATTTTGAGGGCCTTCCCAGTGTCCAAATTGGGTGAAAAATAGCTCGTTGGAAATATTAGCGAGTCTAAAACCATGAAACCTATATAAAAAGTGAAGGAGTTTTTTATTCCTTGGCCTATTTTGGAAAAAAACTTCTCTCATTTTTTCCAAATTCATCTTTCCTTGCTCAGAAAGATCATTTGAGTAAAACCTACCCCAATGTGTGAAACAGGGGATTTGTCAAAATGAAGGGAAATGAAGAAGATAAGGGGCTTCTAAATTCTTGAGGAAATTTTGGGAAGTAGGGAGGGATGTTAGGAAATAGGGGAAAGTGGAATTTAAAATATTAAGTGATGGGAAGGGGTCCAAAAGGGAAAAACACAGGCCTAGCCTAGAAAATTTCCAAATTGTAGCAAGAAACTAGGGTTTGTGGGAAAATGAGGAATTTAAGGGATATCAGTGATGGGAAGTGTTTAATAAGGTACATTAAGGATAGGGGAAGGTGTATGAACATCAGGATACAAGTTTTGCTGATGATTTGACCATACAAGAGAAATTACCTTCAAAACCCTAGGAGAGAGAAACGAACCTTACCTAGGCACAACTGAAGCATGAACAAGGTGTAAAATGACCCATTGGAACCTGACATGATGATGACAACCCTCTGAATGATGGTACACTCATATGAATGGTGACATGAAGCTCTTGGGAAGAATCACTGACAGTTTCATTATCCCTCTCATAGGAAGGATCAGACTCCATGTTTGCCAATGTCTGAGTTTTCTTAGATGAGTATGAAGAGATTTATGGTGTTTTTAGGTTTCTGCCACCAAGGGTAAGAATGTATGAGGGACTGTGGAGGGAGAGGGTATGAAGGGTTTGGGAATATTATGACAAGTTTTTTGGGAAATAGGGGGTTTAGGGAATAGTATGTAAGCTTAGGGGCAACAATTAGGGTTTGGGGATTTTGTAGTTAGGATTTGGGAAAATGGAAATTGGGGATAGGGGTGAATTATTTAGGAATATAGGAATTAGGGAATGAGTGGATGAAACTGAAAGATAAATGGAGTCAAAGAGTAAGGGAGTGATGAAATAGACTTGGTAGCAAAAACATAAATACAAACCCTAGGCAATTGTTTTTGAGAAAAATTGCAAAGAGGTAGGGTTTGAGATTTTACACACTAAACCACCATAAATTCTAAGAAAAATTCTTTCACTAGCAAAGGAAGAAATCTAGACTTACTTGCACAACATAGGATTGAGCAATTTTTGAAGTTTGAGGGAGTTTATCGTGAAATCGGGCTTGCAGCTCTATGCATCGCGCCACAAACCCAACATCTCGCACCATTTATATGCGTCACACCAGTGTATTTTTTACATTGTGGAGGGCGGCCCAATGTGCCGCGCCACTCACCCAATGCTTCGCGCCCCTGAAACTTGCCCAAATTGCTGGAGTTTTGTTCTTTGATTTCAACCCGACTGTTCTCTTATTCACTCCTTCTCCTTTGGATGCAAATGAGCTCTCTAAACATGACAAATGTTTTATATACAAAATATTTTAATTTTTCACTTATCAAAAGCCCACTTTGTAATGTTTGCATTTGACTTGTTTTTCAAACTCTGTTTTTGGGCAGTTTGCTTTATTTTTTCCTGTGATGAACTGAATGCTTTGATTTTTTGTTTGCCTTGTAGGTGATGGAGATGTTGAAGTTTGGAAAGGTGACCAGGGTTGCCATTGAAGTTACTACATATGGAAAAACTGAAATTACATCAAGTTTATGCATAAAAACATAAAAAAACTCAGTTTTTCCTCAAAACAGTGTTTTGAGGAAAAATCAATCACTAAGCATGTGATTATAGAAATTATTGTTGTTGAAACTTTATTTGTCCTCCTCATGCGCCTGCTGACCTTTATTGAGCATTTTGAAGACCTTTTTGACGAAACCCTAGACCTAATGAAACTGAAACCCTAAAAATGACTCTTGCAGATTTAAAAACAAAAAATTGACTGCAGACGATCTAGATGAATGGTAATGTGTCAGCAGGTAAAGGGCATGAGGGAAAAATGTACAACAAGCCACTACCGTCAGATGATCCATGATCCTAATGGAATGCAGCTGACTGAGTGAGACACCTAATATGGAATGCAACAAGAGAATTTGATCACTGACGGAGGGATGAAGATACTGACACTAACATTGGCTCCAATGGGGATGGTAGCTCCTTGGAGGTGCCAAGAATCACATATTTTTGGAAAGAAGATAGTGCCTTCATCCATTGGGCAATGGAGTCAAGAAATCAAGCTGAAATGCATGACTGAAAACTAACGACTTGATGACATAAACTGACTCGACACTTAAACACAACCGACAAACTGGAAATGATGCTCAAATTAGAGCTTATTCATCAAAACCTACTCTAACAGTTTCATTCATCACCTGATCAAGTGAAATGAAACAACCAATGCAACCAAGTAAGTATTCTTATTGTTGTTTGAATTCTCCGCAAGTGCTTGCTTATGAACAACAAGAGAGAACTACTGAAAGGCAACTCCCAAGGAAAACTTGTGAACAGATCCGTTGAATACTATGGATTCTCTATCCGTCTCCAAAAACACTGCATAAGGATCTTGAAGTTCATGTACTTTGGGACTTAGCTCATCCAATGGATTACTTCTCTTCTCCTCATACCATGAATGCAAACTTTGATTTGAGCTTTGTGACGAGACTCCTACTGAAAATGACAAAGAAACCGGCTACCGGATCAAGTTTGTATCAATACTTATTTCAATCTCATAGTTATCTAGTGGAGAAGGACTTTGACTGTAGAAATCATTCAAAACAATAGCTATTGGATCGTGACAAACTTGAAAAGACAACTACAACCCATTTTCTATTGGTTCCGATGAGATTACATGATTCCCTACAAGCTGCTCATCCTTTACTGAAAATGTACTATGAAAATTTTCCTTCAAAAACTGAAATGATTCAAAACAAAATGGTACGGAATCATCTTGCATCATTTGATCATACGTTCCAGCTTCCAAGTCTTCATCTGCAACTTGACAATCAATGGCATTTGGGGGCTGCAAATCTAGATATGAGAAGTCTTGAACAAGGATTTCATTGTCCTTAAGATGATGCGGGAGCATAGACTCGGAAAAATACTTTGTATTTATTAAAACTAAGGGGTCTCATGTTTTTGAGAAAATATTAAATTTATGTAAATATTAATAGGCTTTTGAGTGATTAAATTATATTTTAATATGATAGAATTTGGTCAGTTGAGGATGTAAAGGGATGAGAGATTTTTCTAAATATTAATTTAGAGATTAGTTTCATTAATTTTGGGTGAGATAGGAACCTTAGGGAATCAAGAGTGATTTTAGGATTTTGTTGAGATATTGAGGACTTTGTTGAGTGATTAAAGGGATTTGAACCTAAATTGGTTCAATTCAATTTGTATAGATTAATGAGCTTCAAAGGCAAAAATAGATCAGGTAGATTAGAATAGGTTTTGTGTGGAGCGTAAGCTCAGAGTGTGGGTGAACTGTATCAGTTGACAGGGGTCATTTTTACTGTGTAATTGGGCCAAAGGCCGAGAGTTGTTCTGCTGTTTATTGTGATTTTAATAAATATTGAATGCATCATTATACAACGAATTGTGAAGTTTGGACATTGTTCTTTTCTGCGAAATTTATTGAAATGATGGTAGTTTGTGTGTTCTTATTTAAACTATATGAATTCGTGTGGTTAAGATAAACCTAGCATCATCGAAATTGTGAACTGTAAAGTCATCAACACAGGAAATCGACAAAATCCGCTTAGTGGAACCTTTGAGCGGATTGAAACCCATATCAATTGATTTGTATAATACATGAGGTCCGGTAATCTATCATATCGGATCGGAGGTGTTTCATATCACTTGGCATCGGAAAATCGTTGTATCTACATAATTTATCGCATCATGAGAGTAGAGAAGTGTTGTTGCAAATCGAGTGGAGGAATTCCATTTTGTTGGTATTCAGCTTCTGGATAAAATCAGAGTTTATATGAGTTGTCATAGCGAAAGACTGGGCACAGAGGAATTTGCATAAGTCAACATTGAAGCGAGTTAAATCAAGACCAGAATGCGTGGATGAATGATTGATCTGAGGAATCAGAACTCAAGGGCGATATTTATGTGAAGCTGGAAACTATGAATTGTTTGATTATGGAAGCACGCAGGTAGAAGAGTTAGATCTTCATTGAATGTAGATATTCAAAGAAAAGGTCGAGCGCAGCACTAACATGGAGCAAAGTCAGGTTCGATAATGGAGAAGGTAAGTTAATTGCCAGTTTTAGTATCTGGTTTGTTGATAATTGCCAAAATCTAATATGTATTGGCATTCAGTCTGTTCAACATAGGGGCACTGATGGTAATTAAATCAAAGTCAATTCTGAATAGAAGGAATTTTCATATTGAATAAACCATGAAGGTTGGTAGATGTAGAATACATAAATCCATATGCGCTGGTGTCGATTGGTAACTATCGATTAGTGGAACTGGTTTAAGCGTTTGATTGACTAGATCTGTGGAGTAGCAATATATATTAACTTTGCTGGAAAAGGCATGCAAATGTTGTTTTAAATGAAGGGCGCAGGTATTATCACAGCAACTGATCATTGGTATCTTAATCTGCATTAACCTTTGTTTATGAAGCAATTAATTTGAAGGCCGATTGATAAAATGAAATCTGGTTAAGACGTATTTGATTGAGGTAATTGATTCTGTTTGAATCGATTCAGAAGTTTATTGAACCCAGCTCCAGTGCATTCGGAATAGCTTTCACAAGTGATAATGAAGTTGAATGTTTGAAATAAACAGAGATTGACAAAAGACTCCTTGTTGTTATTACGAGTTTTCCCAGATTGGGAACAAAATTGGAATATAAATGTGAAATGAATTTTGTGTGCACATTAAGTTTAAGGATTTTGGGTTTGCAGGGGTTACCCTGCGTCATTTTTGGTATCAGAGCTGGAATAGCTCTGTGTGGAGATTTAAGTTTTCAGTTAAATTAATTACATGTGTTAAGATCAGATTTTGGAACTAATGAATATTGCAGCACAGAGATGCAGTGCAGTTGAGGAAGTGAAGCAAGATCAACAGGATCTTGAAAGGTGAGCTGACAGGTATTGTTTATCTCTGGTTTAAAGGTTATGCTTGGATAATTTGATTTACAGGCATAGTGAATATATCTCAGCAGGAAGAAGTAGATCACAGCTAGAGTGCAGTGATGAAGGAGTCCAGCAAGGGATTCTAGGTGAATGTGGCAGAACCTAAAGATTCAACAAAGGTTGAATGAAAAGGACAAGTGTGTTCTTGGAAGTTGCAGATGAGAGAAGCCTGAAGGAGCAGTGGAGAAATGCTCGAAAGGTTCCAGCAGAGGACCGGTGATTACCAAAAGACCAGATCCGGAGGGAAGGATTGGTGAGGTAAGTGGCAGCAAGAGAGCTTGTTGTTGTAGAGGCTTGGTGCAACTCATGGGTGAGAAACTCATGGCAAAGAAGATGACTATTGAAATTCTTAAAGGAGAGAGCAGAGGTTCAGAAAGAGGCCACAGTAGAAAGAGGGAGGAAGAAGATGCCAAGGCAAATGGCATAAGACATCAGTTGACTGATGAAGAGTATGAGAAAGAGAAAGCTGAGATCACGGTTCATCTTGAGTTGTTGATGGAATTGTTACTGGAAAATACGAAAGACCAGAGACATGGTTGGAATATGAGGAAGAGAGTGAAGTGGCAGAGGCTACAGTAGAAAAGAGATCAACAGATAAACATGTAGTTAATAGAAGAACTGAAGAAGCTCGAGCAGATGATGAGTATATAGTTAAGTCGTGAAGAACTCAGAGCAGCTAAGTTGAAAGTGGAGGTTTCCATTGGTGAAACAGAGGAGGAGATCATTGATGATTTCTTGAGTTACTGGGCAGATCCAGATCAGCTGGATAATGTGAACTCTTGTAATTTTGTAGCTGACAATTGTGATGTGATTACAGGTTTTACTGAGGAGGATGTGCAATCTTGTGAAGTTGTTACAGTACCAGAGAAAGTTCTTGTGAATAAAGAAGAGGATCAGCTTGAAGAGCTGGTATATAAACCAACAGTTGAGACTGTTGAACTTTGTGATTTTCAAACTGAAAGTTTGTGTGTGAATGCAGGGACTATAAGTGATGATGAAATGCTTCAGCAATGCCACAGAGAAATTGCATTGTTGGAATATTTGCTGGTAAATTCAGAATATGACAGTGAGATTGCAGTAGAAGAAAGAGTTCAATACAGTGAACAAGAGAAGAAAGACATCATGGAGACAGATGGTGTGAGAGGAAGACTAGTTGATAGTCTTGAGAATTCTTTAGAGGATTCTTTGGGCAGAGAGAATCAGCATACTGATGTGCTGATTGAGATGGAAAATTTAGAACAGCATACTGAGGTGCTGGCAGAGGGAAGTAAGGCACTGATGCCTTATGATTTTTGTTTTAACAAGTGTTTTGTGAATGCAGGTATTATTGCAGGTGTTGAAGGACATTTGACTCAGTTGAGCAGTCAAATGAAGGAAGACGAGAATTTTGTGGAAACATCTAATCCATGGGATGAGGACGTTATGTTGCTGAAAATGATGCTGAATGATCAAGATTCAGTTGTTGTTGGGAAAAGTATCTATTCAGAACGCCCCTATCCCACTCTAAGGTGTGATAGTGCCTTAGCAACAAACAAGGAAAACTACTTGAGTATTCTTCTTTATGAAATGTAAATGAAGAGGAAGGATGTAACTAACCTGTGTCTTTCGCTAGTTTGTTGATCCAATCGCTCCTCTCTTCAATGGCTCCCAGCTCCCTGCTCCCTTACCGGCCCAGCTTCACCAAATTCCTGCAAGATCACAAGAGAGAGAAACTACACGAAGATATAGATATACATTCATAAAAAGCTCAGGATCAGATTAAGCTAAACATGCAAATATAACAAAACATCATTGATACACAACATGTAGGAGAAACTCAAATAGTTTATTGATAGAATAAGAAAGTCCAAGAGGAGATACAACCAAGTGAGTCCTGATCCAGCATCTACCTCCCAGCAAAGGAATCCCTTCCTCTCCTCCAACAAATCATAAATCACCCAATGTACTAATCTCAATCTCAAACCAACAACAATTCTCTGCAAAGTACAAAATTTTAGCCTCCTGGATCTCTGGGATGAGGGATCCATATATAGATGTAAGTAGAGAGGATGAGTCAGCTTATGTTTTGACTTGTGGCTTCTCTCTATCAGTTCTTGCTTCCACTTGGAGACTGAGAGCCTCTTACTCATCACTTGGTCGAATTCAGTGAGGCAAGTGTCATTGGAGAAGATTCTGGAAGCTTCCATGGTCTTTCCACCTCGTTGAATGACTCTGCCACTTGTCATTTCCCACTCAACGCACCTGGGTAGTGCATTCAAGTGCGTTGCAACGCACCTAGCTAGTGTACTTGGGTGCTTTGCAACGCAGGAAGCTAGTGGAGCTTCTGAATTGATCCTGATTTGACTAGTTCTGAGTGGTTTTTGGTGGAGAACTTCTGGGAGAAGCTGTCATTGGTTGACCTTGTTCCTTTAGGAGCAGGAACAACACTTTTAGGGACTTTGGATCCCTTGGATTATGGACATTTCATGCTCAAAGCTGTAAGGCACAAAAATGTCTATAACAGTTGCCCCCTAAAGTATGAGGCCGTTTATCGGGTGAAATGCTTTATTAGGAGGATCCGAAGTTCTTTCAATGCTAGGAGGAGACCTGTAATAAGATACAATACAATACATTATTTTTCATACTGTTTTCATGATCTAGCTGAGGCGGGCATTCCCATGCTCAGCTTTATAAATTCATTTTTATGTACATAGGACAGACAATCGTCTGATGGTAGACTAATGATTCTGATGAAATCATCATCCTTTTGGTAGGATGATTATCTGTTCTGCAGTGTTGTACATGTCAATGTCTTTATTTTTGCTGAATATATATCGCAGCCCGGATGGATGAAACTAGATCCGGGGTCTTCAATCTCGTCCGATCTTCACTCTAAGTACAAGTCGATCCATGTGAGAAATGTTTTGAAGTCGAACATGGAAAGACATCGCTTGATTACCAGTCAATGATGTAAACTGTTAACAAGCGTGAGAGGAATCACCGATAATGATAGTGACCCTCAAGGTACTGCAGTACAATTCACGTGGTGTGAATAAAGGACTTGGCATCGAACACCACGCAAAATCTTTCGGTTGAAGGTCATTGATGTATACCTATCGTCGGAAGTGAGAAACTTGTCATTGAGGCATGCAAGCTTCAAAGTACTGAAGGGGTTGTTCCTAGATCAACTTCTTGGATAATGAGCTGATGTCGACAAGAAGCGATTCGTCAAAGGAGGGCCTTGATGTATCCCACATCAGTGACACGGAACGGAGCAAATGATTTTGATGGAGGTGAAAACGATCTGATGATATATGGTTCAGGGTGGCGGTCATGAAAGAATGAAGTATAATGTATGGTAGTGGATGGGACACGGTTGACTTCTCTGGATGACTTCTCTTGAACATATCGGTGACACTTATATGATGGATTGGTAGCATTTACCCCAAAGGTGGATGGTATGGCGAGACCATGGTGATGTGACCGGTGAATGAAACAACCCAACCCGACTCAGGCACGGAGTGGAAGTGTCATGTTCAAGAGCGACTTGCTACCAATAAAGGTTCTTTGAGTTTCTTCCCAATTTTCCCCAGTCATTGCTGACCAGTACCTCTTTATTTTTGTCAAGCTTGAGGAGGATAACATATGCTTGTTCTATAATTTTCCCTTCGGGCAAACCAATCGCTATGTTTTAACGAGCTTAGCGATAGTGAAACTCGTTCTCGTCTAAAGACAAGTTTGTCGCTATTTAATGTTTTTAACGAGTCTAACGACAAAGATAACTCGGTCCTTTTCATTTTTAGAGAGTCTAAAAAGGTACATAAAGTTAACTCCGGAATTCCTTTTTCGTCATCTAATCCCTTAAGTCCGAAAAAGTATAAAACAATACAAAAGGGATGAATTTTCAATAGTTTTAACGAGCCGAACAAAACAAGCGCTCGATCTTTTTGTGCAATAATCCCTCAGGTCCAAAAAGATTAAAATCTAGATGAGGGATAGCTCTTCCTATCGCTTTAACGAGCTGGAAGGCCAAAACTTGGCAATATTTTCATATTTTACGAGTCAAATGAAAAGAGCTTAAAGAAGACTCGTCTTTTGAGGAACGAGTGATAAAATGGGTAGCAGCTGATTCCAGGTAAGGGTTGGAATTTTCCAATCACGGCAGTGTCACAAGGATGGCTAGTGAAATCACTCTTCGCAGCTGTTCCTCAAAATGGGTAAACAATCAAGTGGAGGTGAATGATCGGCCAATGGAAAAGTGGAGGTGACGGTGCAAACACGACCAAGGCTTTAATGGCTGATAATGTTACATTCACGGTGGTTATTTACTGGAGGATAGTTCATTTTTTAACGAGCTTAAACGCGGGTTGAAACACTTGCTCGATCTTATGTTTATTTTTTAACGAGCATGAACTATGTGCTAAAACTGCTCGATTAATCCAGTCATATGGTAAGAATGTCTCATGTAAGATGCCATTTTTATGGAGCTTGCGCCTTACAAAGCTATGCCCCGCATCCTTTCGTTATGAAAGTTTGGAAACGACTAATCCTACGAGTTTAAAGGGTTAGACCTACGGGTTTAAAGGGAGGACCTAAAAATTTAAAAAATAAATAGCCGCCCCTTTCTTGCACTCCAAAAGGTTTTCATGCCCCCGGGTATAAAACAGAGTTTCAAGGTTACCTCTACTTCACTTCCGCCAAAACAATTATTTTACCGAGAGAGGCCTACCTCTTTCAGGTCACCCAAAGATTGTTCTGTTAATCTTTCAAACAAAACACTTCTTCGGCGATGTCTACCGAGATAAACAAAGGTGAATGACGACACCCGCCGATTCACATAACTTTGATGAGAGAATCTTATTCTAGAATAACCCCTCTTCCAAGACGGATGGGGTACAGACTAGTCATATTCTCCCGCGGAAACCTATCCTATACCCGAAGTTTTCCTGCCGAAGCAGACCAGGACGCATGCCCCCTGGGTTCCAGTCATATCCTTCCGAATTACTCGCGCTCATCGGGAGGACGGACCGTGGGTTGAGACATTTATTGCGTGAAGAGACCATTTAGGGATGGTATATGACTATTTGCGATGCATGATCCGGGAAATGAAAGCTGGTCCACGAGCTTGACCACTCTTCCTTCGTGCGGAAAACACATTACTCTAAAGAGTGGGGAGACGATGGCTCCCATGCAATAAATATAGTCTCATCCAAGGAGTAGGTTATAATCCAAGGGTCCTTGAACGACCATCACGTTCATTTGAATGGTCTTCCCTTTCAATGTTATGGGCACATTGGGGAGGATCGCTAAAGGTCGACTGGTTCCTTTATCAAAGCCTGTCAGATTTCTCATTTCAGGCAAAAGCGATGGCGAACCAAGCGCTTTCCAAGCAGTAGAGGAAAGGATACTCACAGATGCCCCCTCATCAATGATGGTGCCAGCCATGACCATTCTGTATATTTGGACGATAATTCGGAATGGTATGCTTGCTGGCAAACGGGGTCTGCCTAGTTGGTTCCAGTCGAAGGATACAGCTAGGTTGCTTGGTGGTGGGACCGAATAAACGGCCGGGTATCGCTCTGACGAACTTCCTTCCTGTGATAAAGGAATGGGTAGGTTGCCCCCGTGTTCGTCGGAGTCTGCGTTGATGAAGAGAATTTGGACGGTGTCATCCTTATTCTCCTCAGTGACTGTATCATTCGAAGATAAAACCTCTGAAGGCAAGACCGGGTCAACTGCCGCCTCGACCTTTTGACTTTCGTCAGGTATGGATTCAGCTGGTTCATCTTCCATGACTAGCGCTTCAGCTGACCACTTGAGTGGGCCAGCTGGATTTTCAACTAACGAAGGACTCGGCAAGAGTTTTTATATCCACGAGGGAGTCGTAACGGTGAAACCGGAGGATCATCCAAAACTCTTTTAGCTTCATCTAAGAAGGGACAACGGTGGATGGCATGATTGCCTTCGCACAGTTTACAAGGAGATCTAGCTCTCCCTTTTTGTCCTGGGACTTCACTTTCGCTAGTTGACGGTGTGCTTTCAACATGGCTATCAGAGGTTGACGCCACCGGATTGTGCAAACGGGGAGACCAGTCCCTTAGTATCCGAGGGATGCAGGGACAATCTCTGTGAAAGTGGTCTCCCTTTCAAATGACAAATGGCGATTTAGGCCTGGTCAGTGCAGTGTGCGGATTTTCGTTAGACGACACTCGTTTGCCCCCAGTCGCTTTTGGCTCCTTCTTCTTCTTCTCTTTCTTCTTCTTTTCTTTCTTCTCCTTAGGAACTTGACTTTTGGCTTTGCCAGCCCCATCAAGCGAAGAGGAAGGAGGAGAGGAAGAATTAGAGGAAGTAGAAGGTTGGTGGGTAACTCTGGACTGGTCTAACTGCTGATTCGACTGTTCAGGAATAGTGGTGTTCTGAACGACATTGGTTGAGAAGAGCTAGATTGGCAAGCCAATTGTCAGTCCTGGAAGCGACAATGTGGTCATATGGGGCACACCAACATCTCCCCAAGAGGAGAAGGGACTAGGATTTCCACCAAGGGGAATTCCTTGGTTGGTAGGCTCCATTTTCTCAACCTAAAGATCAACGCAGGAAAAAGGGTATGAATATTCCTTTTAAAATAAATTTTAACGACGCTTGGACACAACTTGCTTTTTCAATTTTAAAGAGTCGAGAAAAAGCAAAAGATGACTCTAGTCTCCTTCAATTTTTAATGAGCCTGAAGTGACAAGTGCTCAGATGGACCTTTTCCGTTAAGGAGTCTGAAAAGGAACGAAAGGGACTGCTCTGGAGTTCTAGGTAGAGGGTGTGCCAAACCAATCGCAAAACCGCAGAATACTTTTTAAGGTACGGGCGGTTAATATTCCCGAATGCTGTGTTCAGTGCATTGCGATCAGTAGGGCGGCCGACACGGCTTCCTATGGATAAAGGTTTTATGCCTATAGGGGTCTCCCAATATATACTCGACGGTACGTGGGAGCACAATCCGTACTAGCACTTATCGTCTCTCAGGAGGAATCACCCAACCATCAATGAGGCCGACAGTCACCAGGTTTTACGACGTCGGAACACGTCTCTAGCCTAGACCTCTATGTTGTGCGTTAAGTTCCAATGCGTTGTTAAGTTCATTCAATTTATTTTAGGTTGATCTTTCTTAGAAGTTTGCCTTTTTGGATCACCACGAGATGTAGATACAATTCCTAAATGCAGTCTAAAGATGATAAGCAAGCTTTTATCTCTTTTCAACAATGAAAATCCCAGCTACAAGGGGAAAAGAAAGACACAATCTTTTCTCAAAGAGCATAGAGCACACTATAAATGCACTTTTCCTAAATCAAACCATACAAACTATCAATATGCAAATGCAAAAATGCATGTATTTGTTTTCACTTTCTTAATATTGATGCCTAAAAAGAAAGCTGTTGTACAAATTTGAATTCGATTTCAAGTGAAAACACAAACAAGTTTCTTTTTGAAATCAAAAAGACGATTACGACACTTTATGATTTTGAAGTAAACACTTGTTTCGACACTAGAAATTCAAAAATTCAAACCAAAATACAAAAGTAAAAGCGCAATCAACTGTCAATAGCAAACAAATTTACTCCTAAGATCAAAACGACACTTACGACAGGTCTAGATCTAAAGGCGACAGTATGACTAGTTTACTTTTGTAATGGGAAACTGCAAATGATGTAACAAATACACAAAAACAAATACAATTTCTTTTATACAACTGAGGTGGAATTAAGGCAGAGAAAAGGGGTTTGCAGATAGGTACACACACTGATAACAGGTTGCAAAAATCAGAGATGAAACTGAACACAAGGATGCAAAGAACCACAGCTGCACAGGGCAAAGGCTGATCAGCGCACCTGTTGCACAGAGAAACTGAATTGCAGCGCAGGTATCCCTCTCGGGACCTGCGTTGAAATGCAGAGTCTCTTCACAGAGCCTGCGCTGAAGCAGAAACGAGAATTGTCTCTGGGTTCTGGGTCACGGTTTGCAGTTTGATCTAAGGTTTTTGGCCGTATAAAAGCTATCAATAAGGTACAATTAGGAGGATGATTTAAAGGAGGACTAAGAGCTATCACAAAGGGCTGTTAGAGCATTTTTGGATCAGCTGTTCAGATCATAAACAGGCCCAGTGAATGGACTAGAGTAGCAGATCTCTACTTTGCATTTGTAAATGGCAAATGCAGTTCGATTCGCTACTCCTAAGTTTATGAGAAGAACAACAATAGAAACACAAATAAACTAACTAGATACGATCCCTAGTGGAGTCGCCAATTTGTTGTTGGGAAAAGTATCTATTCAGAACGCCCCTATCCCACTCTAAGGTGTGATAGTGCCTTAGCAACAAACAAGGAAAACTACTTGAGTATTCTTCTTTATGAAATGTAAATGAAGAGGAAGGATGTAACTAACCTGTGTCTTTCGCTAGTTTGTTGATCCAATCGCTCGTCTCTTCAATGGCTCCCAGCTCCCTGCTCCCTTACCGGCCCAGCTTCACCGAATTCCTGCAAGATCACAAGAGAGAGAAACTACACGAAGATATAGATATACATTCATAAAAATCTCAGGATCAGATTAAGCTAAACATGCAAATATAACAAAACATCATTGATACACAGCATGTAGGAGAAACTCAAATAGTTTATTGATAGAATAAGAAAGTCCAAGAGGAGATACAACCAAGTGAGTCCTGATCCAGCATCTACCTCCCAGCAAAGGAATCTCTTCCTCTCCTCCAACAAAGCATAAATCACCCAATGTACTAATCTCAATCTCAAACCAACAGCAATTCTCTGCAAAGTACAAAATTCCAGCCTCCTGGATCTCTGGGATGAGGGATCCATATATAGATGTAAGCAGAGAGGATGAGTCAGCTTATGTTTTGACTTGTGGCTTCTCTCTGTCAGTTCTTGCTTCCACTTGGAGACTGAGAGACTCTTACTCATCACTTGGTTGAATTCAGTGAGGCAAGTGACATTGGAGAAGATTCTAGAAGCTTCCATGGTCTTTCCACCTCGTTGAATGACTCTGCCACTTGTCATTTCCCGCTCAACGCACCTGGGTAGTGCATTCAAGTGCGTTGCAACGCACCTAGCTAGTGTACTTGGGTGCTTTGCAACGCAGGCAGCTAGTGGAGCTTCTAAATTGATCCTGATTTGACTAGTTCTGAGTGGTTTTTGGTGGAGAACTTCTGGGAGAAGCTGTCATTGGTTGATCTTGTTCCTTTAGGGGTAGGAACAACACTTTTAGGGACTTTGGATCCCTTGGATTATGGACATTTCATGCTCAAAGATGTAAGGCACAAAAATGTCTATAACATCAGTGTAGGAGGAATCTCAATTTCAGAATTGGGAATTGCAGATGTAGAGCAATGAAGATAGCAGAAAAGAGTACACAATGTACCAGTCCAGTAAGTTGCTGATAGGAGAAAACAGAGAAGAAGTTTTCCGTTGTAGAAGACAAGAGGGCGTGGATGATTGGGCGACGGTAAGAACGGAAACAAGCATAGGAGTAAGAAATGAGCAAGCCGTCTTAGCTCAGCAGGCAGCAAGAAATCAACAGCTTGAAGATTTATTGGACAAGGAAATTGAATTAATCAGAAGAATCATGTTGAAAGTGTCTCAGAGGAAGACATCAGAAAGGAAGAGAAGCAACAGCAAAATGAAGACAGAGACAGGTTGTGAAAGTGCAGCAAGTGGAGCAAGACAGCATAAGATATGGAGACCTGGAGAAAAGAAGCAAACAACAGATATAGATGATGAGTTACAAAACAAAATGTGGGATCCAGGCGGACAAAGATTTAAAACACATGATCTGGAGATCATGATCATTTTCTACCTTGGGAGTCTGATGCAGGAGCATAGACTTGGAAAAATACTTTGTATTTATTAAAACTAAGTGGTCTCATGTTTTTGAGAAAATATTAAATTTATGTAAATATTGATAGGCTTTTGAGTGATTAAATTATATTTTAATATGAGAGAATTTGGTCAGTTGAGGATGTAAAGGGATGAGAGATTTTTCTAAATATTAATTTAGAGATTAGTTTCATTAATTTTGGGTGAGATAGGATCCTTAGGGAATCAAGAGTGATTTTATGATTTTTTTGAGATATTGAGGACTTTGTTGAGTGATTAAAGGGATTTGAACCTAAATTGGTTCAATTCAATTTGTATAGATTAATGAGCTTCAAAGGCAAAAATAGATCAGGAAGATTAGAATAGGTTTTGTGTGGAGCGTAAGCTCAGAGTGTGGGTGAACTGTATCGGTTGACAGGGGTCATTTTTACTGTGTAATTGGGCCAAAGGCCGAGAGTTGTTCTGTTGTTTATTGTGATTTTAATAAATATTGAATGCATCATTATACAACGAATTGTGAAGTTTGGACATTGTTCTTTTCTGCGAAATTGTTTGAAATGATGGTAGTCTGTGTGTTCTTATTTAAATTGTATGAATTCTTGTGGTTAAGATAAACCTGGCATCGTCGAAATTGTGAACTGTAAAGTCATCAACACAGGAAATCGACAGAATCCGCTTAGTGGAACCTTTGAGCGGATTGAAACCCATATCAATTGATTTGTATAATACATCGGGTCCGGTAATCTATCAGATCGGATCGGAGGTGTTTCATATCACTTGGCATCGGAAAATCGTTGTATCCGCATAATTTATCGCATCATGAGAGCAGAGAAGTGTTGTTGCAAATCGAGTGGAGGAATTCCATTTTGTTGGTATTCGGCTTCTGGATAAAATCAGAGTTTATATGAGTTGTCATAGTGAAAGACTGGGCGCAGAGGCATTTGCATAAGTCAACATTGAAGCGAGTTAAATCAAGACCAGAATGCGTGGATGAATGATTGATCTGAGGAATCAGAACTCAAGGGCGATATTTATGTGAAGCTGGAAACTATGAATTGTTTGATTATGGAAGCACGCAGGTAGAAGAGTTAGATCTTCATTGAATGTAGATATTCAAAGCAGAGGTCGAGCGCAGCACTGACATGGAGCAAAGTCGGGTTCGATAATGGAGAAGGTAAGTTAATTGCCAGTTTTAATATCTGGTTTGTTGATAATTGCCAAAATTGAATATGTATTGGCATTCAGTCTGGTCAACATAGGGGCGCTGACGGTAATTAAATCAAAGTCGATTCTGAATAGAAGGAAATTGCATATTGAATAAACCATGAAGGTTGGTAGATGTAGAATACATAAATCCATATGCGCTGGTGTTGATTGGTAACTATCGATTAGTGGAACTGGTTTAAGCATTTGATTGACCAGATCTGTGGAGTGGTAATATATATTAACTTTGCTGGAAAAGGGGTGTAAATGCTGTTTTAAATGAAGGGCGCATGTATTATCACAGCAATTGATCATTAGTATCTTAATCTGCATTAACCTTTGTTTATGAAACAATTAATTTGAAGGTCGATTGATAAAATGTAATCTGGTTAAGACGTATTTGATTGAGGTAATTGATTCTGTTTGAATCGATTCAGAAGTTTATTGAACCCAGCTCCAGTGCGTTTGGAATAGCTTTCGTAAGTGATAATGAAGTTGAATGTTTGAAATAAACAGAGATTGACAAAAGACTCCATGTTGTTATTGCGAGTTTGCCCAGATTGGGAACAAAATTGGAATATAAATGTGAAATGAATTTTGTGTGCACATTAAGTTTAAAGATTCTGGGTTTGCAGGGGTTACCCTGCGTCACAAGATGATCCAGATCAAAACTTGTCGACAATTGATTTCTGATTGCATGAAAGTTGTCCCTGACGAATTGAAATGAATCAAAACAAAAAGGCAAATATCCTTCACTTACTTCAAAATTTGCTGCACTTTCCTCATCATTTCCATAGCTTATATGTGATGGCTGAACATTGTATTCGAGATGCTGAAAGTGAACTTCTTCCTCCCATAAACTAGCTGTTGGTTTGTCTGCAAGATATGTTTCTGTTTGGAGAACATAATCATCATCATACTGAACAAACTGAGGCAAATCATCAGTATAAAAGACATCATCAAGCATACATGTCATATCAACAGATCTCTCTTCTCCAAGATGATCTATAAAACAATCATTATCAGATCTATGACAACTGGAATAAGAAAGAAGATGTTTTGGATCAGCAACTTGTTCTTCTTCAATTAGCGAGCCATGGGCTTGAACATTATACTCATTCCTTGTGGTGATCCTTTGCATCATCTCTTCTACTGCACTCACCAAAATGTCTAGATTTACCTCTAAAGATGTCGATTCCTCTAGATCTATATTTTTCATCTATTCTTCCTTCAACTTTTCCCTTCGGATGAGAAAATGAGCCTCTACATCTACTGCACTATTCTGCATCTCTTCAAGTGTTGCAAGGTTCCTTTCTCTCAGCTGAAACTCCATTTCCAGATCAAAGGCACCTGGGTAGTGCAAGAGAGCGGATCCAAGAGGAGGTCTTATATTAATCGGCATCGAAAAATAAACTTGGTTAAATCTGGTAGAAAACTGTTGTACTATCTCCCCTGGCAATCTTTTCAGTTGATTATACTCTTCTATAATCAAGAAAGGGTTTTGTCTTACCACCCACCTGTCGAGGAAAACTTTGACGAACTGCTGGAAATCTGAGATGCTCGCATCAGGCAGGGTTTTGAACCAACTCTTGACTTTTCCTTGCAAAGAAAGAGCAAAAATCCTAATACTGACATCTTCTTCATCAACTTCAAAAAGGTCAAGGAAAGACTCAAAATTCAGTACATGTCTCTCAGCAATGATGTCATTACAATCACCATCAAATCTTGGTAGATATAGATCATGATTTTTAGGGAAAGCATGGGATATAAGGGGTAAAATCAGAGGCTTGTATCGATCTAGAATTTTACAAGGTATAGGGGTATGTACAAATGCTACAGAATCAGTCTTGGTCTCTTGAGGGTCATCAGTTTGAAGATGTTCATCACAAGATTTGGAAGAAAGGTTTTGATCAAGCTCAAAGGCATGCAAATCTTTGGTATTCACAATCTTCAAAGGGAAGGAATCAAACGCAGGTCGAGGATCTTTTCTCAAATACAATATACTTTGCAAAGCCTTCTTGACATTCTCAGGAAAAGAGAAGAAACAATTTATGACAAAGAACAAAATGTCTTGGATGAAATTCCAACTTCAATACGTGATCTTTCCATATTGTCCTTTCATGTTTTTGTTGGTCGGGTTCATCCTCCAGTGGAGTCCTTGGATCTGATCTCGAAACTGATTTAAAGTCACCAGGTGAATGATTTCAACCTTGCAGTGTCTAATCGTTGTCCACCATCAACAATCAAATCTGAACTTGATTACATTTTACTGAGGAGACTAGATGTTCATTTCATAAACTAGACCGGAGATTCACTGAAGCAGCATTCATCTACTTTCGCTAATGCAAAGCAAGAGCGTTTCGAAGGCTACCTGGCTAACTTCAGGCTTCGTCTGTAGTTTATAGAGAAAACAACAAAATTTTCTTCCCCAGTATGGTCACCACTATGTTAGTGCCTAAATCTACCTCAGGCTGAGAAAGGTAGGATCTAGGATAACATCAAACCACGCTTAACCTGGTAGCTAGCCCTACCAGGTCGGGAGAGGGCTCTCTCCTTGTCAATCTCAGCAAAATATGATCAATGAGGCTTGAGATGACTGATGTGAAGACTGATTTTAGGCTAGGTATGTGTGCAGAAGAGTTTGGTTGAATTTGATGATGTTTTGTTGGCTCAAATGGAAAGGCAGATTTGGGTCTGGGGAATGAGGCTCAGTTTTGTAGAGATCTCTATGGGGAAAGGTAGGCAACTGATTTGGAACTTTAAATTGAATGAAATGGAGAGCTTTGACAGGTGAGGATTTGAAGAGGGCAACAAAATCTCAGGGATTCTCTTCAAATAGCTGAAAACATAAATAACTAAGAAAAACCTAGATAGATCACTGCAATTTCAATGGATTCTACCTTTATCCTTGTTTGTTTTAGTTAAGAAGAAACAAGAAAGATGATGGCATACATAAAACACATGTAAACTTGCAATTATAGAAGGAAACACAATACCAAAGCAAGATTCCACATGAATCCCATAAAGTGCTGCAAACCCTGGTCTATTCCTTAGCCAAACTGCTGAAATGAGTATACAATGAAGCTCCAAGCTTTCTCAAAATTCCAACCATGCTAATGACTAGAAATTACAAGATATAGGCAACCAAAAACTCATCCTAGCCTCTAGGGGTTGAGCTCATAATATTAGGATCTATTCCAACAAAATCTAAACTGAGAACTAAAAAGTAGGCAGTGGAACAGCTTGCCTCTAAAAACTAGGAAACTGATTCATTCAGTTGCAAACTACCTTTTGACGGATGAATCTACCTCTATGAGTGAAAATTCAACATAAATACATCAAGATCCATTAAATTACATTAAATTACATCATGATTTTGACGTTAAGAAGGAGAAAAGTAAAATTTTCAAGAAACTAGGCGAAAAACAGAGTATTTTTGGTCAAACTAAGAAAAATTTCTCCAATGCTCCGCGCTGATTTCCCTATGCGTAGCACCTTTTTGCAGCTTCTTTTGGAGGCCTTCCTTGTGTCCACATTTTATCCAAGTAGGCGTTTTGGATATTTCTACCTGTCTACTTTCCAGCACAAGTGGAATTTTCGAATTTTCCCTCCATTTACCCCTCCAAAACTAAGTTCTCCGAACATTGCTTCCTGTGTGTCCAAAAAGGGGCAGAAAGGTCATTTTTGGGGTGTTTTTGACCTTTTTGGGGGCTCAAAACCTGTCAAAAATTCTTGGCCATTTGTGGGCATGCATATTTTTCCATGAAAAATCCAAAAATTCTGAGCTTTCCTCAAAAGGAGGTCCCCATCAAAAGCGAGCGCCAGGTGGCACGGCGCATTGGGCAGAAAAACCTGTGTTAAAAATTTCTATGCATAGCGCCTTTTTGCAGACCCGTTTTGAGGGCTTTCTCGGTGTCCAAATTGCGTGCAAAATTTTTTGTTGGAAATATTAGTGAGTCTACTTTCCAAACCAACTTTAATTTTTCAATTTGGAGTTCATTTGCCCTGTCAAAAGTCAAATCTCCCAAGACTGGTCAAAATGTGCAAAATGAGGCTGCCTAAAGGCAGAGTGCTGTTGCAGTCAACTTTTGAAGGTCTTCTTCAACCCCAAATTGAGCTCATGATAGCTCATTGGAAATATACTTGTGTCTAGTTATCATTTGACTCATCCAGCAATTCATTTGGCCAACCAAGCTAGGATAAATCTTGATTTTCCCAAAGTCACTTCAAAGGCGCATCAATTCTCCTGAGGCAACTGTATTTTTGACATTTCTCTAAAAACATGACACCTGTGTAAAACGTGAAAGGAATTTTTTCTTCCTTGGCCTATTGTGGACAAAAACTTCTCTCATTTTTTCCAAATTCATCTTTCCTTTCTCAGAAACATAATTTGAGTAAAACCTACCCAGATGTGTGGAATAGGGGATTTGTCGAAATGAAGGGAAATGAAGGAGATAAGGGGCTTCTAAATTCTTGAGGAAATTTTGGGAAGTAGGGAGGGATGTTATGAAATAGGGGAAAGTGGAATTTCAAATATTAAGTGAGGAGAAGGGGTCCAAAAGGGCAAAACACAGGCCTAGCCTAGAAAATTGCCAAATTGTAGCAAGAAACTAGGGTTTGTGGGAAAATGAGGAATTTAAGGGATATCAGTGATGGGAAGTGTTTAATAAGGTACATTAAGGATAGGGGAAAGTGTATGAACATCAGGATACAACTTTTGCTAATGATTTGACCATCCAAGAGAAATTACCTTCAAAACCCTACGAGAGAGAAACAAACCTTACCTAGGCATAACGGAAGCATGAACAAGGTGTAAAATGACCCATTGGAACCTGACATGATGATTACAACCCTATGAATGATGGTACACTCAGCTGAATGGTGACATGAAGCTCTTGGGAAGAATCACTGACAGTTTCATCATCCCTCTCATAGGAAGGATAAAACTCCATGTTTGCCAATGTTTGAGTTTTCTTAGATGAGTATGAAGAGATTTATGGTGTTTTTAGGTTTCTGCCACCAAGGGTAAGAATGTATGAGGGACTGTGGAGGGAGAGGGTATGAAGGGTTTGGGAATATTATGACAAGTTTTTTGGGAAATAGGGGGTTTAGGGAATAGTATGTAAGCTTAGGGACAACAATTAGGATTTGGGGATTTTGTAGTTAGGATTTAGGAAAATGGAAATTGGCGATAGGGGTGAATGATTTTAGGAATATAGTAATTAGGGAATGAGTGGATGAAACTGAAAAATAAATGGAGGAGTCAAAGAGTAAGGGAGTGATGAAATAGACTTGGTAGCAAAAACATAAATACAAACCCTGGGCAATTATTTTTGAGCAAAATTGCAAAGAGGTAGGGCTTGAGATTTTACACACTAAACCACCATAAATTCTAAGAAAAACTCTTTCACTAGCAAAGGAAGAACTCTAGACTTACTTGCACACCATAGGATTGAGAAATTTTGGAAGTTTGAGGGAGTTTATGGTGAAATCAGGCTTGCATCTCTATGCGCCGCACCACAAACCCAACAGGTTGCACCCTTTATATACGCCATTCCAGTGTATTTTTTACACTATGGAGGGCGGCCCAATGCACCGCGCCAGCCCTATGCGCCGTATCACTCACCCAATGCGCCACGCCCCTGAAACTTGCCCAAATTGCTGTAGTTTTTTTCTTTGCTTTCAACCCGACTGTTCTCTTGTTCACTCCTTCTCCTTTGGATGCAAATGAGCTCTCTAAACAAGACAAATGGTTTATATACAAAATATTTTAATTTTTCACTTATCAAAAACCCACTTTGTAATGTTTGCATTTGACTTGTTTTTCAAACTCTGTTTTTGGGCAGTTTGCTTTATTTTTTCCTGTGATGAACTGAATGCTTTGATTTTTTGTTTGCCTTGCAGGTGATGGAGATGTTGAAGCTTGGCAAGGTGACCAAGGTTGCCACTGAAGTTATTACATATGGAAAAACTAAAATTACATCAAATTTATACATAAAAACATAAAAAACTCTGTTTTTCCTCAAAACAAGGTTTTGAGGAAAAATCAATCACAAAGCATGTGATTATAGAAATTATTGTTGTTGAAACTTTATTTGTCCTCCTCATGCACCTGCAGACCTTTATTGAGCATTTTGAGGACCTTTTTGATGAAACCCTAGACGTAATGAAATTGAAACCCTAAAAATGACTCTTGCATATTTAAGAACAAAAAATTGACTGCAGACGATCTAGATGAATGGTAATGTGTCAGCAAGTAAAGGGCATGAGGGGAAAATGTACAACAAGCCACTACTGTCAGATGATCCATAATCCTAATGGAATGCAGCTGACTGAGCGAGACATCTAATATGGAATGCAACAAGAGAATTTGATCACTGATGGAGGGATGAAGATACTGACACTAACACAAGGTCCATTAGGAGCATTATCCTTACCGGCACACTTGTTTATCAACTACTGTAGTCCTTTCACAACCTTGCTATCACATAGTAGTTTCATACAACTCTCCAAGAAGGTGGTAAGCACAGAGAGGTCAGCCTATGTAGGCACGCTAGTGTTTGGCACGTTGTTCTGACTTCCTGCGGTAGAGGCTTCAACGAAGCTTTTCTTCGCTTCCATGAATGTCTCTTTTGTGTGCTCCAAATCGAAACTAGTCCCCCTTTCTGATTCCTTGCGGACCCATCCACCTATTGGCATTATGATGCATGTGTTGTACTTGATGGCAACCCACTCATAGAAGAACATCTCACTTATTTATAACTAGATGAATCTTCAGAAGAGATATCAGATGTGACTGAATGCATGGGATGCAGGACAACTCAAAGGAATCAGATGATAGTTCTAAGTGTGACAGGTTAGATTTGCCATCAAGTACAAATGGGGAGATTGTTGGCATTATGAGACAAGTGTTGTCCTTGATGGCAAATCACACAGATGACAGATCATAGTACAATAGGTCAGTAGCAAGGATTTGATGATCAGACTACAAAGGATGAAGAAAGAAGAGTATATATGCAGGCTCAGAGTATATACGCAGGTTCACTATATACCAAGTTGCTTACATAGGCAGGTTATACGCAGGTTCACTATGTACCAAGTCACGTATATACGCAGGTTCACTATATACCAAGTAGTGTATACACGCAGGTTCTCTATATACAAAGACGCGTATACACGCGGTATTGCCGATCAAAAGTCGCATATGCATATGCACACACTTTCATGCACGGAAAAGCACGTACATGTGGGAAAGCTTATTTTTGGTCCGTGGTATTTAGACCTATGGTTTTGGTCCTTAGTATTGCATCCGAAGTGTTGAACCTAGGTATTGGGTCCATGGTATTGGTTCTAAATGGTTTTGGACCATGGTATTGAGTAAGGCCTAAGACTATAAAAGGAGAAGAAGATCATTAGGGAAAGGCATTGAGAAAGTCTTGAATATCTGATAAAGTATGAGATCCAGTATGCAGGATATGGGTTATGATGCATTTCTTGATTTGAGCTAAGGAGGTATCTCACCGTTGATGGAGAACAAGATCTAAGGATAGATCGGGATCAAATGGTTTGAAATGAACTATCTCTATATGGTTGATTATGCTTATTCTAGATTTGTATTCTGACGCATGTAATGTTCTGAACTAGGTATAACTTAATTTTGAAATTTTTGCAAGTCATGATTGAATATTTATAGATCTGTACGCGGGTTGGCTTTGGTGAAAGCGCATATGTACACGGGTTTGGTTCATCGTAGTAGCGTATACATTATGAAGTATAATATTTGAAGTTGCAATTGGATCTGATTGTTATTGCAGAGTTCTATTGTCTACTCTGTGTTCTGGTGACTGTGTTGTTGACAGGGTTTCAGTGATTCAGAGATTGTTAATGCTAGTATTAATTGATTTTGTGCTTCAATGATATTGATGGGTCCAGTATGAAAATTGGATGAAACGTGGCCTTCAGATTATAGTGTTGAGCTTCAGGAGTATCCAGTCTGAAAATGTATGAAATGTGGTCCTTGAAGGATGAAAGGAGATTGTAGGCCGACGCCTACGTACTAGTACATCAGCTAGTATAAGAGCTAAAGGGGAGGAGATTGTATGCCGGCACCTATGTACTAGTACATCAGCTAGTACAAGAGCTAAAGGGGAGGAGATTGTAGGCTGGCACCTACGTACTAGTACATCAGCTAGTACAAGAGCTAAAGGGGTGGTAGCTCCCTTCCAGTAGCAGCTGGAGAACGAGTGAAGATTGGAGCATTCAGTAGGCAGGCACCTACGTACTAGTAAATGGATCGGCTAGTACAAGAGCTAAGGGGGTTGTAGCTCCCATCCAGGAGAGTCTGGAAAATGAGAGAGGGTTGTAGCCCTCTATAGGTTTTAGCCTGTGTACTGGTAAAGGACTGCACCAGTACAGAATCATTGTAAAAATAAGTTTCTAATTGAAAGAAGATAGAGACATATTGCAGCAGGTGGTTTTCACCCACATTGGGTTTCCACCTTACATCATGGTGTTCATGTGTGCTTCTTGTGTGTGATGATCTATTCTATTTTACTGCACCTGCTTACTGTTCATATGGTTAATTAAGTTCTGATGCACTAACTAAAGATCAACATTTAATGGAGTAACTGAATCATAAGTATTCTGGATATATGCTAGTTGCATTAGACACAGTCGCGTATACACGCGGGTTCTATTAACTGAAGTAGCGTATATGTATCTTAGTATGGAAATGAAAAAGTTTTATTGATTTGATAATACTGATTCACCCCCCCCCCTTCTCAGTATTATTTCTAACACCACCTTCTTCAGGATGTTTTCCCTTATCATCACCAGTCGTGATCCCGCTTCGTAGCATGATATTCACATCCGGGTCCTCTTCGCGGGGCTCGGCCCTCATCATCTGTAAGTTCTGGGTAGGATGTTGAGGTTGGGACTTCTTCTCCTACATCTTAGCCATCAGCACTAGACATTCTTTGATTGTGTGGTCAAACTAAATACAATATTGACACGACAGTCGTGTCTGATTTGTACACTATTGCGCATAGTGTCCTGGTGTTCCGTAATTGTCGCAAATGACCTGCCCATGACCCCTACCAGGTCCTCCTCCTCCTCGGCCTCGTCACATCCCTAATATCCTTTGTACGCTCCCTCGGTGCCTTGATCCGGAGGCCGAGTTTCCGCTTACATTCAATACGTAGGTGTCCTCTCCATCTTTAATTCGTAGCTTTGAAAGTGGCGCTCACCATGGCCCACCGATTTGCAGAAATCGCAGAACAATTGTTGTGGTGTCTGTACAAATATTTGCAGCAAATGACAATTATCTATGACATGTTTTCCGGCTACTTGAAAAATAGTGCACCATAGCGCAGGCCCCATACTTGGTCCTGCTAGAGCTTCCTACCTCAAGGCAACACCCCCCCATAATATAGTTTGCGAAGACAGGGAAATGATCCTTATCATGCCCCTAGCTCGTACACTTGGGGCACCAAACTTCTTCATGCACCTTTGTTCTAGCCTCCTTTTCTTTTTTCAAGCTCTGCAATTCTAAACAGAGGTTTTGAAACTGCGATTGAATTTGTTGGACTCCCAAAGACGCGTCCTGAATATTTGTATCATGCAATCTCATCACAATTTCCAGAGCTTTTGCTTGAGTTCCTATCTTTTGCTGCAATAAAGCAATTCTTAGGTGGGGCAAGAGCACGACTATAAACCAATCGTGGTGCTGACTATCTGTGAGATTCATATTAGCTTCGTGAAACCCGCACTTCATTCTTTGATTTAGCTCCCATGGAATTTCACTAGGCCTCATCATGATTTCCTTAAATCCAATTACCGATTGTGAGGTAGACTTAGGCTTACTGAATTCTTTGTTCAAAGCGGTCTGAGTATCTGCTAATGACGCCAATGGATTATCAGTGCAGTACTTAATGTACCATGTCAACGCGTGATCCTGCAGAGCGGTAACCAACTGTGCCTTATTTATATTATCATTAGTAATTTGTTGCGGTGTCCACACAGCCTTCTCAACAAACAAAAATTAATCTAGATCCTCACTTCCTAAGCCTTTGAAAATTGGAAACTTCATTGTATTCAACATGTTTAATCACGGTGGGGGTGGAGGTGGTGTGGGTGAAGGTGTGTGTTGTGAGGTGAAGGTGGAGGTGGTGTGGGTGAAGGTGTATGTTGTGAGGTGAAGGTGGAGGTGGCATGGATGGTATCCATGGAAAACCCTGTCTTATCAACTGGATAGCACTCTGCGGTGAAGCTTGTTCTGCTCCCTCGTCGTCACTCATAGGAGGTCCAATCAGCGGGCTATATTCAAGGCCTATTCTTCCCTATCTCTGAAGAGCTTCCCACTTCGCATAGCTCCAAGCATCAAGGAAGTATCATAACTTGTTTCTCACACAAGTTATCACTCTGCATCGTTGTAACTAATTAAGGTGTCAACCACGAACTCTGTAACAAATCCTCCTATAACTCGATCAAACCAATGGTCAACAGCACGTGTGATCTTATCTTCATAAGCTTCCAACCTTTGCACTAGTTCTTTGGTCGTCAAGCTTCCACCTTCCTTGGCTTCCAATTTAGCTATCCACTCGTGCAATTCAATCGAGAAGGTATAGAAGAAAATTTCATGTATTTCTATGTACAAATATCTATCCAACCACTTTTTGTTAGGTGCGGATTCATGTTTTCTTGCACAGTGAATTCGTGGATATTTCTGTCCAGCCACTTCTTAATTTCCTTCTTGGTCGAATTCCAGTGATGCGACATCACACATCTATTTATACAAATCTTGGTCCCAACAACGGAACCATTTTTTGGCTTAAGGGGTCTTGACCCAGGTTCAAAGTTAGTTGTGCCAAACAAATACCTACACTATTGGCCCTTTCGACATCAACCCGTGGTGTGCAGATTGAAGTCTCACCCGAAGCAGTATGGGGGGATGTTGGAACCATGTTTTCGCACCCAAAGATCAATGTGATGTCCTTCTATGACCTAGATCTTCCTTCGCGCAGATCTCTAAGCTCTTATGGATTATCATTGTAACTTCCTTTAATCAGCCTCTAGATTTCGTGAAGGTCTACGACTAACTTTTGTGGACCCTGAACAGACCAATTAGTTGTTTATGCGCACCCTAGATTACCCTTGGATAAATATTTACTCAGATCTACCTAAGTGTTTTATAACTTTAACAGAAAGTGTTAGGATCTTCGCGTAATCACTTAACATTAATTGCATTCAGGTAGTAATACATATCAAGTAAAGTCATGCATCAATATGTCATTATTTCATAAAGACATTATTCATCATAGAATATATCGCATTCACACATAATAGAAGTAAAGAGATAAAACACGGGAATTTTTGCAACAGCCTTCTTTATGGATCTTCAATATAATTTTACAGACTCAAAACTTCTATGGGCACTTAGCTACAGGGGTCTGCACACTCAACTGTGGACACTACTCTAGACCTCTACGCACTCAACTGCAGAGCCTTTTCCCCTCTAAGACTACTTCTCTGCGCTAGACTACTTCCTTCGTACCCATAGACAAACTTATATTAATTGCCTTAGACTCTCTAAGACACACCTATTTATACACTCCCATGGTTCGCGGACCATTGGTAGATCTTCAAAAAACTAAATCAAGCTTACATAAAAGGGGGTAAAACCTTTTTTTGACTCTTATCTAGCTACGCGCTCCACGACCACAATTTTTGAAAACTTTACATCTTTTTTCATCAAAACTTGGGCTTTTGCCCCAAAACTGACCCAGGCGACCCCATCGCAACAACAGCTAACTTGTGAATTTTCTCCGTAGAGGCAGCCTCAACTAGAATTTGGATCTCAGGGAACTCGCTATACACTTGGGTAAGGGTTGCCTCTAGCTACTGATTGCGCTGCATCACCTCGTCTCGGGCCTGCAAGGCCTGCGCTTTCTCTACAAAAATTGTTGATTGTTAGTCTTTACTTCTTTGATAATCAACAGAGCTCTTTTCTCCTGGACACGGAGCTCGTCTAAAATTCCTTGGTGCAGCTCGTGCAAGGTTTGAATAGGCAGTGTTGCAATGTTGATACTCATGTTGGTCATATGCAGTAATGTTACGCAGTAATTTGTCACTCTCCTGTCACTCCCCATTCGTGATCCCAGAGAACCCTAGTAGTGACTACTGTGTTATACTTTCACCATGAAACCTATTCTCTTTCATCCCTTGAAGTTTGAAGAAAGTAATCTCCACTCCCTTCAGAACATTTCCAGAGAATCCTTCTTAAAACCCAATTTTTAAGATCATCACTCTTTCCCAGTGTCTCAACTGTGCCGATTTGCAGAGTTTTACACTCTGACACACGCCGATCGGCACTTCTATTATCCCAATACCTGCGTTAGTCTACTTTTGGAAATTTTTTATAAAAGGAAATAGAGTTTCACGTCTAGAAACTTCTAGTGGCGATGTGTTGGATATTCGTTTGGTTGGATCAGGGTCGAGAACTCCATATAAATTTCTTTCCCCCTTAAAAGTGGCCCTTCCAAATGAGATAAGACCTTCTTCCGCCTTGAGTGGATCTCATTCTTATCCTCCTCTCCCTATATAAACCACTTCCTCTTACCCTTTTTGGTTACAATTCACACAATACAACAAATAGTGAAGCTGCAAAATTATGAAATCTTTAGCTTTTGATAGAAGAAGATTAGTCTTAGATGACAAAAGACTAGTCTTTGGTAGCTAAAGTATGAGGAAACAGAGTTAGATCTTGGAATCAATTTCTTGTCAAGCTAGGGGAGGAAAAGAGTGTTGAAAAGGTGTGTAGCAGGACTTGGATACTGCAAAGGAGATCTCCAACATCAAGGCTTCGGTTGTATTTCTCTTTGAAGTTTATTTTAATACAACTAATGTTTTATTTCCTATATCGGGTGTAATATTACATTTGATAGCTTAGAACTCCTTAATATTTTAAGTAGATTGGATTCAATTTTATGCTATCATGTTTGTTGTTGTTTCTTGCATGTTTGTTTTAGGTACTTGAACGAAAGGAACGAAAGGAAGCTGGAGCAAGGAAGCAAGATCACCATCAAGTGGATTAGCGTTATAAGAGGTAGGCCCTCTTATTCGATTATAATCTAAGGAAATGTTAGAAAATTATATATTACGGAGCAATGGAACACATAAAATATTGCAGAAATATAAACACAGAAAAACGCACAAAACAAGAGAGACACAGATATACGTGGTTCACCCAGTTTGGGCTACATCCACCCCGAACAGCCAGTCCTTCCTTTCTATTATCCAGCAAAATGAAGAGACACAACCTACAGCAAATCCGCTGTAATATTCTCTGTTTTCTCTCACAGTCTCACCTCTCTGTCTCTCGCTCACAGAATACACATCTATTTTATAGCCTCAAATACAATACCCTCATACAAAGAGAGGGGTTGCCTTCTAGGGCAGAAAACCCTAAACTAAACATAAGTTCTACCATCAGATCATCCGCCTAATGAGCGGCCCAGATTGACTAGAAATTACTATACTTTTACAAGGCAATTTTACATTTGTTTTTAGCTTCGGGGCCGCTTCCCCCGAGCCCCCGCCGGGGGACTGCTGGCACCCGGACCCCCCAGCCGGGGGGGATCAGCCCCCCCCGGACCCCCGCGAGGGGGACAAGTCCCCCCCGCACCCTCCCGCGTGGAGGGGTGTACAAACTTCCTGGGGTATACATCTGGCTGAAACAAAGACCTCTGAACAATCATGCCCCACACACAACAATCTCCCACTTGGAGAATGATTGTAGAAACTCCACCGCTGCTTCATTTGTTGGACAATGACTCCTCTTTGGACCTGGTTGTTTCTCATCTTCATCGTCATCCTTGAAGACCAATTGAAACTGAGCATATTCCAAGTTTCTCCCTGGTTACAACTTTTGTTAGCATATCTGCAGGATTCTGGCTAGTGTGTATCTTTTCCAGCTTCAACTCTCCATCTTCCAACACTGATCGTATGAAATGGTACTTGAGCTGTATGTGTTTAGTCCTGGAATGAAATGCTGAGTTCTTTGTAAGATGAATGGCACTTTGGCTATCACTATATAACGTGCCCTTATCATGCTCCTTACCCAATTCACCCATAAACCTTTGTAACCAAATCATTTCTTTACTAGCCTCTGTAGCAGCAACATACTCTACTTCTGTTGTTGAAAGTGCAACAACACTTTGGATTCTTGAAACCCAACTGACAGTTGTTCCTCCAACAGTAAATACATATCCTGTAGTGCTCCTCCTGTTATCTCTGTCACCTGCCATATCTGCATCAACGTATCCCTGTAGAGAAATGTTTGCACCACCAAAGCATAATGCTTGATTTGTGGTACCTTTCAAATATCTGAGAATCGATTTCACTGCCATCCAATGTTCCTTTCCTGGATTGTTCATGTACCTGCTTACAACTCCCACTACATGTGCAATATCAGGCCTTGTGCAGACCATTGAATACATTAAGCTTCCAACTGCTGATGCATATGGAACTTTAGACATATAATCCATGTCTTCTTGGGTCTTTGGGCACATTTCCTTGCTAAGTTTGAAATGGGTAGCAAAAGGTGTACTAACTGGTTTTGCATTGTGCATGTTAAATCTTTTCAACACCTTTTGTATGTACTCATTCTGAGACAATGTTAATTTACAATTTTTCCTGTCTCTAGTTATTCTCATACCAAGGATTTCTTTTGCAGCTCCCAAATCCTTCATTGCAAATGAAT
Organism: Pinus tabuliformis; assembly: GCA_031772625.1. NCBI lineage: Eukaryota > Viridiplantae > Streptophyta > Pinopsida > Pinales > Pinaceae > Pinus > Pinus tabuliformis. The sequence continues at coordinate 460,015,877 of CM062810.1, forward strand.
TTGCCAATTTTCTTTTGAGCACATTTATTTCCTGCATGTTAGATCATGCAACAAGCATGTCATCTACATACAATAACAATATAATATAGCTGCCATCATTTTGCTTTTTCAAATAAACACAATGATCAGAGTGACATCTAGTATAACCTTGTTCAGACATAAACTTGTCAAATTTTAGATACCACTGCCTTGGAGCCTGTTTTAAGACATACAAGCTCTTCTTCAACCTGCACACTAGTTTCTCCTTCCCTTTCACCTCATATCCTTGTGGCTGCTGCATATATATCTCTTCCTCCAAATCCCCATGGAGAAAGGTTGTCTTTACATCTAACTGCTCAAGATGCAAACCTTCAGCTGCTACAAGACTTAAAATGGTTCTGATTGAAGTCATTTTAACAACAGGAGAAAATATTTCATCAAAATCAATACCTTTCTTTTGTGCAAACCCCTTCACCACAAGTCTAGCTTTATACCTCTGTTTTCCTCCATCTTCTTCCTTCAGCCTGTAAACCCATTTATTCTTCAATGTAGTTTTTCCTACAGGCAACCTAACTAAATCCCAAGTCTGGTTATGCATTAAGCAGTCCATCTCTTCTTCCATGGCTACCTCCCACTTCTTCTTGCTTTCAACCTGCATTGCTTCTTCATAACATTTGGGTTCACCGGAATCAGTCAACAATAAATAATATAATGAAGGAGAGTATCGTTCAAGGGGTCTACTTATCCTGGTAGATCTTCTAACACCACTTTCAGGTGTTTGGGGTGCCTGTTGTTGTTGTGGTGGTTGCTGTTGTTGTGGTTGTTGATTATTATTATTTTCAGGCACCTTTCCTTTTTCAGTGATTTCATCAAGAACTGCGTATTCCTTGTTTTCTTTTTCCTGTTTCTTTTCCTGCAACTGATTCTTATACAAGACCTTTTCATTGAATATTACATCTCTGCTCCTAATGATTTTGTGATTTTCGTAATCATATAAGCAATAACCAAAATCATTAACACCATATCCAATAAAGGTACATTTCTTTGACTTTGCCTCAAGCTTTGTTCTATTTTCTTTATCAATATGGACAAAGGCCTCAGAACCAAAAGGCTTTAAAAAAGAGTAGTTTACCTTTTTACCTGTCCATGCTTCCTCTGGAACACCACCATCCAAGGAACTTGAAGGCCCTCTGTTTATTAGATAAATAGCAGTATCTACAGCATCTGCCCAAAACTGTAAAGGCAATCCTGCATGCAATCTCATGCACCTTGCACGCTCCATGATTGTTCTGTTCATCCTTTCTGACACACCATTTTCTTGTGGTGTTCTTGGAACTGTCTTCTCTCTGCGAATTCCATGCTCTGAACAGTACCTATCAAACTCTTTGCTGCAATATTCGCCTCCATTGTCTGATCTAAGACACTTCAGTTTCTTTCCTGTCTCATCTCAACCAAAGCTTTCCATTTCTTGAAAGTATCAAATACATCAGATTTATTCTTAATACAATAAATCCAAGTTTTTCTAGTTGCATCATCAATAAAAGTAACATAATAACGAGAGCCACCGAGAGATGATACCTGAGCAGGTCCCCATACATCTATATGCACAAGCTCTAATTTTTCACTCTTCTTTTCTTTCCCAACTCTGAGAAATCTGACTCTCTTCTATTTTCCATAAATGCAATTCTCGCAGAAGTCCAAATCAACATTCTTCAAACCTGGAAACGAATTCCTTGAGTGAAGAATCTTCATTCCCTTTTCACTCATGTGTCCGAGCCTATGATGCCATAATGTTGCATCTGCTCCTTTGGAAGTTAAAGCATTAACAGAGTTAGAAATACCATTGCATAAATACAATGTACCAACCTTTTCGCCTTTTTCTATTACCAGGGCTCCTTTGGTGACCTTCCAAGATTTATATGTGAAAGTTGTCACACAACCTTCACTGCCTAACTGCCCTGTTGAAATCAGATTTTTCTTTAGATATGGAACATGCCTTACCTCCTTTAATAGCCATTGGCTTCCATTCTGTTGTTTTACAAGAACCTTACCCATTCCAACGATTTTACAGGGTTTATCATCACCCAGACGAACTTGTCCAAAATCTCCTTGAACATAGTCATGAAAGTATTTCTTATCAGGTGTGGCATGGAATGAAGCCCCTGAATCTACCACCCAGGAATTAGTAATATTTTCGAAAGAAAGAATCAAAGCATCTTGTAACACCTCACCTGTCACGTTTGCTTCATGATTGTTTTCTTGTTGTGCATCTCCTTCTTTTCCCTTTCAAGATCTACAGTCTTTCTTTAGGTGTCCTTTCTTTCCACATTTCCAGCACACTATCCCCGATCTAGACTTGGATCTGCCTTTCCTTGATTTACTGCGATATCCTGAGCTCTTTCCTCTTTCCATTTTTCTTCCTCTAGACTTTGCACTCAAAGCATTTCCCGATGTCTCACCGGATCTTTTCCGTCGCATTTCCTCGCTAAGGATAGCACCGACAACATCATCAAACTTTAAAGTACTAGATCCAGAAACGGAGTTACTAATGGCCATTACCAAACCATTCCAACTTTCTGGTAATGAGCACAAGAATAACAGAGCTCTAACTTCATCATCAAAGTTTACCCCTACAAAACTTAACTGACTTGTAACTGTATTAAAATCATTTAAATGGTTTGCAACAGATCCACCTTCCGACATATTCATATTAAATAACCATTTCATAAGAAATACCTTATTTGAGGCCGAGGGTTTTTCATATAGTTTCGACAACGTCTGCATCAAACCCTCTGTCGTGGTTTCCTTCGAAATGTTGAAGGCGACTGACGCAGCAAGGCACAACCGTATTGTTCCGAGTGCCTTTCTATCGAGAAGGTTCCATTCTTCGTCTTTCATACCCGTCGGCATCTTTGTTTTTTTGCCCAATGGTAGGTATAGATCTTTCTGATACAGATAATCTTCCATCTGCATCTTCCACAGCGAGAAGTTTTGGCCGTTAAATTTCTCGACCCTAAACTTACCATCTTCTGCCATTGCTCCCACTCGAACCAGGAACCCTTGTTTCCTGCGAGTTTACCAGCCAAATAGACCTTCAGCTCTGATACCAGTTGTTAGAAAATTATATATTACGGAGCAATGGAACACATAAAATATTGCAGAAATATAAACACAGAAAAATGCACAAAACAAGAGAGACACAGATATACGTGGTTCACCCAGTTTGGGCTACGTCCACCCCGAGCAGCCTGTCCTTCCTTTCTATTATCCAGTAAAATGAAGAGACACAACCTACAGCAAATCCGCTGTAATATTCTCTATTTTCTCTCACAGTCTCACCTCTCTATTTCTCGCTCACAGAATACACATCTATTTCACAGCCTCAAATACAATACCCTCATACAAAGACAGGGGTTGCCTTCTAGGGCAAAAAACCCTAAACTAAACATAAGTTCTAGCGTCAGATCATCCGCCTAATGAGCGGCCCAGATTGACTAGAAATTACTATACTTTTACAAGGCAATTTTACATTTGTTTTTAGCTTCGGGGGCGTTGCCCCCGAGCCCCTGCCGGGGGACCGCTGGCCCCCGGACCCCCCAGCCGGGGGGGATCAGCCCCCCCGGACCCCCGCAGGGGGGGATAAGTCCCCCCCGCAGGGGGGGATAAGTCCCCCCCGCACCCCCCCACGTGGAGGGGTGTACAAACTTCCTGGGGTATACATCCGGCTGAAAAAAAGACCTCTGAACAATCATGCTCCACACACAACAGGAAATTTACATTAGATCGTCTTGTTTGTGGCTAGACCCACTCTCTTGGGCTAAAAGGATCATCTCTATCTGTAGAGAGGATATTCCTACACCACAAATTGGGGACTCCACTGGGGAAATACATCTCCTTTTAATCACTCTATATTTTATACTTGAGTGCCTAGTTTGTTTATTTATGGTCTTCTGGATCTGTATTGACCTGTTTGAAGGCATAAAAACGATAGCCCACCCTCTGATGTGTTAATTTTGGCCCTGTGTGAAGTTTTTTTTTTCTTTGAATCCTTCGATCAGCACTATTTTTGGCCAAACAGTTGCGTCGGTCAAGCCTATCAGTGCTATTTTTAGCTTGAAAGTCGTGCTAGTCATGCTGATCAACGCTAGTTTCAGCTCAAATGTCGTGCCGATCTCTGAGTTAAGAAAAAATCAGAGTTTTTTCCATTCCAGTGCCAGTGTGTCTTGACCCTCAGACTCTCTTCTTCCACCCAGAAGTGACTAGAATTCTTTGTTTACAGGTTTTGATTGATTGATTGGCTTGATGTTTTAGTGCTTGATTTTTTTTAGTTTTTTGGATGGTTTCTATGACCCTAGGGCATCTAGGTCAATTTCCATTCAATTGTCTGTTCACTCATTGTTTCAAGTTTCTTATTTGTTCCTTCATTTAATCCATCTTTCAGTAGCAACATCTTCATTACTTCAGTTTCGATCAAATGAGTGAAAGAGTCTCATTTGTTCTCTTATTTTGAGTGTCTCTTTTCTCTTTCTAAGCATAGATTACATTGCTTAGTTTGTTGATTGAAGCATTTGTGTGTTTGGTTTGTTTGATTCAAGGAAGAAGTTTGTTTTAGTTTCATTTATCATGCTTTCTATTTGATTGATGCTTGTTTGTTCGGAATTGTGAAATTTTCATTAAAAATGCTCTATGTGAAAGATTCATTTTTCATTTTATGAAAAGAAGAACATAATTCTAGTTTACTTAAGCGAAAATATTGCATTAGTAGTGTCATTGAGAAGTTATAATTGCATCATCATAAGCATTGGAAATGAAATGAAACTTCTTTGTTGTTGTTAAGGGAAGCTTAAGTGCATTTAGGACATGTATTAGGGAAAGATTTCATTCTTTGATTGCTGCATTGATTGTTTTCTCTCTATCCCTCAATTAGTGTTAAATTTCATTGACGAAAGATTTCCTTTTTCAGACAACTGCATATAGGAGTTTTCATATGACAACAGTAGGGAATTGGAAATGAAACCTAATTCAAGATCAACCGTTAAAATTTATTGAATTAACCTAAGGAAGCATTGAAATTTAACGCTCACATTTAGTGGTCTAGGCTAGAGATGTGTTTCGATGTCTTTAAACCTAGGAGTTGTCGTTCTCTTTGGCATTAAACAACGCTAGTACGAACTTGTGCTCCCCATACCATCACGTATATAAAGGGATACCCCACTAGGTTCGCAATCCTTTATCCATAGGAATATGAGTCTGCCACCTTGTAAATATGATTCACCGAACACAACATTCGAGGAGATTGACTGCTCGTACTTTTTGGTTCATCGGGAGGTATTCTGCAGTTCACGGTTACGTGGTAATCCATTTTGCCTAGATTATCTTGACTAGTCATTTTAGTCTTTTTTACTCTTTAAATTTAAAATATCATTGAGAACTTTTCCTTTCAATCTCTTTAACTCCAAAAGCGACTAGAGTCACCTTTTTCCCTTTTCTCGACTCTTAAAATATGAAAAGGAAAAGTTTTGTTTCAGTGTCTTAAAATTAACTACCCACGAAATATTCTTGGTTAAAGTTATCTTCCTTAGTCATTATTTACTGTCGATTCCAATGGAAACATTTCTAGAGTCTACCAGTCAAGGATTCCCCTCATATGGGAATCTTGGTCCTTTTCCTTCTTTTGGAAACGTTAGTGCTCTTTATGGCAACGTTGTCCCTCCCTGGGTTAACCATTGGTTTACTTGTCTGGTTATTTTTGACCTCAGTAGCCTTGAGTGCCCCAACTCCTATACAACCATCTCCTTCATTTGAACCACATCACGTTCATTCTAAGGTTTAACTCTCACCTTCTTCCCCTATTTCTTCACCTTCCTCTTCTACTTCGCCTAGTGAAAGTTTGAAATATAGTAACTAGGATGTTATGAAGAAGAAGAAGACGAAGAAAAAGAAGTTAGATAAGCAAGAGGCCAACAGTGCATTTGTTACTCCAAATGCACCTCCTGTAGAAAAACCTTATGATCCTCCATGGAAGGTCATATTCCCTTGCAAGCTGTGTAATGGTGACCATCTCCTTCGTGACTATCCTAACATTCCCAGAGTCTTAGAGGTATGGTCTCAAGATCTGAATCGACCATCCCCATCGACCTCTGGAAATCATGTTGATGCTATGCCTTCTGCTAATGATGGTAAGAAGAAGAGAAAGATTAAATTCCCCTATAGGTTATGTGGATGAGAGAATCTTCTTCACATTTTTCCTCTTATGGGTAAAGATTCCAAAATTTTAGAAAACCTTACAGCTCCTCAAGTCCAACTCGCTGTTGGTTATCAGAGAATTTCTTCTGACCCTCTCCTAGTTGGTAAAGAGATTGACTTGGATTCATCTCTTGCCCATCCTTCTCTTATTGAGCATGACTCTCTTGTGTATATTCCCAACCAACCATTGGTTGAAAATATTGTCGACTTGGCTTTACCTTCAGTTGTTCACTCTGTTCCCGAAGAGAGTAGTGATGATCATATTTCTCATGTTCTTCTCGTCTCCTCAGATTCTCATGAATCGAAGAGTGTCCCTCCCATCCCAGTTGTTCAGGAGAGTCCTTCTCCTTCTCCTGCAAGGCATGGGGGCAATCATATGATACCGCCACCAAGTAGTTATGTTGTTTCTTTTGATTGGAGTCAATTGACTGCTTTCCACCTCCCATATTATGTGCCTTTCCAGATCACAGTACAAGCCTATAATATGGTAGTACATGGCACTATATTAGATCAAGGCGCATCTATTAGCATCATGTCTTCTACAACTTGGCAAGATTTGGGTTCCCCACAGCTTGTGCCTGTCACCTAGAATCTGTTGGCTTTCAACAGAGGAACCAGTCAACCCTTAGGGATCCTTCAGAAGTTCCCTATTACTTTGGGAGGAAAGACTGTCTATATAGACATGATGGTAGTCCAAGGTCCCTTATATTTCAATCTTCTCCTTGGACGTGACTATGTTTATGTCATGGGAACTCTTGTTTCTTCACTTTTCCATGTGGTGTGTTTTCCACATGAAGGGAGAATAGTGACCATTGAGAAATTATCGTTCATTGGTCACCAGGTGCCTCCTATGCAACCATCATCCCTATTGGTTCTTGTTTGCAAGTAGTATTCTCCCCGCCATAGGTCAATTATGTGGCTACCCATTTCGTCTCCACATATGTTGATGATCACACAGATGGCATGGTACATTATGTACTGGGGGCATTAGAACCCGATCTGTCATTGGTACTGGTTGACATTTATTCCTCCTAGAGCATGGTTCTCCCATCTAGTGAGGACCTCTTGGGAGCCATGTTCTCATATGGTCCATGAACAGATGTTGGAGCAGAGTTCCTTATCTTGTGTCAAGCTCATTAAAAAATGAAACAAGGGGTGTGAGCATAGTTCCTTGTCTTGTATCAAGCTCATTAAAAAATGAAACAAGGGGTGTGAGCATGTTTCCTTGTCTTGTATCAAGCTCATTAAAAAATGAAACAAGGGTTGTGAGTATAGTTCCTTGTCTTGTGTCAATATCGTTAAAAAATGAATCAAGGAGTCGAGGATAGTTTGTTCCTAGTTTGTTCCTATATCAACCTCATTAAAAAATGAAACAGATGTTCAAGGGTAGTTCTTTTACTATGTCAACCTCGTTAAAAAATGAAACAACTCCCTTTTCGAAGTTGAGTCTTTGATTAAGATCTCGTAAAATCCCATTCGAGTCTTTCCTGGATCTCAAAAGTGAACCTTCATTCCATCCACCTAGTTGAATGAAATGAAGCTTGGGAGCATGTACCTCGAATTGAGTCATTATGCTGGGGGCATGCAAACTTAACTCAAGCATAGTTTATCTTTGTTTCAAGCTTGTGTAAAAATGAAACCAAACCCAAGCATATTTTTTCATTTCAAACTTGTATAAACATGAAACCGAATTCAAGCAGAGTTCCACATTGTTCAAGCTTGTGTAAAAATGAACCCATTCCCAGTTTACATCTCATGATTTCCATTTTTATCAGCTAATTTCTACTAGATGAGCCTTGGTTGTTTCATACCATCGCCGCCATCTCTTTGGCCGATCATATGTGTTCACTTGGTTGTTTCATACCATTGCCACCATATCTTTGGCCGATCATATGTGTTCACTTGATTGTTTCTCTTTTCCCAAGGAACTGCAACAACGAGTGGTTTTTCTAGCTAGCCTCTTGACCTTTCATTGTTTTGAGCAGTTCCCCCTAAACCAGAACCAGTTCCTACCCATTATACCACATGTTCCTCCAAGACGAGTCACCTTTAAGCTCTTTTCTGACTCTCAAAATATGAAAATATTGTCGAGCTCTTATCGTTTTGAACTCGTTAAAGGTTGTGAAATGTCATTTACCCAGTATAAGTTTACCCCTCTTTCAGGCTGGGATAAACTAGTTATGAAAAAGGTACTCCTTGGCTGACATGGTCAAGAGGTTCTCTCAAGTATTATTTTCTACCTTTTTGGTCTCAAGAGACAATTTTACAGAAAGGGACCTTTTGGAGTTTTCTTTTCTATGTCTTTTTCAAACTCTCTAAACATGAAAAAGATACCGAGTTTTTCAACTTTGTCAGACTAGTTCAAAGATTAAACGACATATAACTTGTCATTATGACGAGACCGAGCTTATCCTTCCTAGGGCTCATTAAAATTTACTAGGTAGGATCCATCTGAAGGATGGACTTATATTACAAGCATATGATATCCCCGTCAAGCATGTGTAAAAATAACTGGGGTACTTGCTAGAAATGGTGGAGGGAAATTGGAATTATTTCATCAGTGGTATTCTTCACTTGAGGCAGCATGTCGCTCTTGAGAATTGACACTCATCTACCATTTGTGTCGGGTTTTTGGACATCCTCACTCTGTCACTTGCCTCCCTGGGTTTTTGGTTATCCATTTTAAACCTCTCATATGATCTTTGCCACGTCACCATGACCTATGATTCTATGATGTTGAATGATGCCAAAATCTGGAGTTGTGTCATCCACATGTTCAAGAGATGTCCCTACCTAGACATTGTTTGATCATATGTCACCATCTTGGATTACTCTCATTCATTGTGTTTCTCGTTTCATGTCAATGATGAAGCATTCATTATGACCTTCCTTTGATGGATCACTTCCTGTCGACTTTAGCTCATTATCCAAGAAGTTGATCTAGAAACTCCTTTCCAATACTTTAGAGTTTTCATGCCTCAATGGAAAGTTCTTCGCACTCGATGATAGGTTCTCATCATTGCCCCTTGATCGAGTGATTTCACAGGTGTTCGACTTCAGTTCCTAATTCACACTTCGTGAATTGTACTGGTAGTACCTTGAGAGCCATTGACATTATGGGTGGTTTCTCTCGCGCTTGTTAACGGTTCACATAATTGACTGGTAATAAAGTAATTTTATAGCATGTTCGACTCCAGCACCTCTATTCACATATTATAATTTCTACTTTGATCAAGTCGTGCTGGAGTGCAAGACCTTGGGCCAAATCACAAAAGTCAAAGTTGCGAGGAGTGATGATTCATTCATGATTATATACATGATTCTTTAAACGAATGGTTGTGACCATATCGTGGGGATTTTCATTTTGATCCTCTCTATGTGGATGGTTGCACCCATTCCATGGATCTATTTCATATGATCCCTTCAGTCGGATGGCTGCATCCATGCCGCGGATCCATACACATGATCCTTTTCTTGATGGATAGCTGCACCTATACCATGGATTCATGTATTGTTATGTGCCTCTCATGTTTATTAGGCGTGACTATTAGATTTTAGATATGTACATGTATGTTTGAGTTGCAGGGATTCTAATGCTAGTATTCCAAGTCCTCGCTCCATCTTAACCCATTTCATCCATCACTCTCAACTCTAACTTCATGCTTTAGGGGGCATCTGTTACACAGTGATTTGTCACTCCCCATTCCTAATCCCAGAGAAACCTAATAGTGACTACTGTGTTATACTTTCACCATAAAACCTATTCTCTTGCATCCCTTGAAGTTTGAATAAAGCAGTCCCCACTCCCTTCAGAACATTTCCAGAGAATCCTTCTTAAAACCCAGTTTTTAAGATCAACACTCTTTTTAGAACATTTCTAGAGAATCCTTCTTGAAACAAAGTTTTTAAGATCAGCGCTTTTTCCCAGTGTCTCACCCACACTGATTTGCAGAGTTTAACACTCTGACCCACACTGATTAGCACTATTGTTATCCCAATACCCATGCTGGTCTACTTTTGATAAGTTTTTATAAAAAGAAATGGATTTTCACGTCTAGAAACTTCTTGTGGCGATGTGTTGAATGTTCATTTGGTTGGATAAGGTCCGAGAACTCTATATAAATTTTGTTCCCCCTTAAAAGTGGACCTTACCAAGGATATAAGACCTTCTTCCCCCTTTATTGGATTTCATTCTTATCCTCCTTTCCCTATATAAACCACTTCCCCTTACCCTTTTTGATTACAATACAACACATAGTGAAGCTGCAAAATTCTGAAATATTTAACTTTTAATAGAAGAAGATTAGTCTTAGATGACAAAAGACTAGTATTTGGTAGCTAAATTATGAGGAAATAGAGTTAGATCTTGGAATCCATTTCATGTCAAGCTAGGGGAGGAAAAGAGCGTTGAAAAGGCATGTAGTAGGACTTAGATACCGCAAAGGAGATCTCCAACGTCAAGGCTTCGGTTGTATTTCTTTTTGAAGTTTATTTTAATACAACTAATGGTTTATTTCCTATATCGAGTGTAATATTACATTTGATAGCTTAGAACTCCTTGACCTTTTAAGTATATTGGATTCCATTTTATGCTATCACGTTTGTTGTCGTTTCTTGCATGTTTGTTTTAGGTACTTCAACAAAAGGAACGAAAGGAAGTTGGAGCAAGGAAGCAAGATCACCATCAAGTGGATTAGTGTTATAAGAGGTAGGCCCTCTTATTCGATTCTAATCTAACGAAATCTACATTATATTGTCTTGTTTGTGGCTAGACCAACTCTCTTGGGCTAGAGGGATTATCTCTATCTGTATCGAGGATATTCCTACACCACAAGCAACTTGGCATGATCCTTAGCATTTTCGACATGCAGCGAACCCTCCAAAAGAATTAGTGTGTGAAGGTATGTAGTCATTTTTTCCTTTGATGTCCCGCTCAACTGACTCGTGCACGCTTGACCCACGCTTACTTGAACCATGCTCGCCTAGATCACTCCTGTCTGGACCTGCAATTGCTTCAGGCCCTATTGCACTTTGTCCAGTACCTGCTTATACTGGTCCTCGATTTTCCCCATATGTTTTTAATTACAGAGTGGACAGCATCGCCTATCTCATCAAGATCCCCCTCCATGAGGACCAATGTGTTAGTACCCGTAGACTTATGAGACTTCTTCTTCTTGCGTGGTCCCATCGAACTATTCTTTTGTTTCTTCCTAATCCTAAAAGGGGATTCTAAGTCCTCTGATTCAACATAGGGGTCTGTTGCCCCTTCCTCTTCATCTGCGGTTTCAACTTCAAAATTTATGTGCTCTATATCAAGCTCTTCGAGGTCAGTGGTGACCTGCATTGTTTTTGCCTGCACATCTTTTTCCTTTTTTGTTGCCTTCTCTTTCTTAGAAACCTTCTGTGCTTTAATGAAATACTGTTAAATTGCTAATACTGATTCACCCCCCATCAAAAATTGGTCATCTAATGGATCCCTCTCTTTCATAGCTGCCCATGATGATAAATCTTCCTTCAAGTGATCAAGCTTCTTCTAAAGGACCTGCTCTGATACCAATTGTTGGAAATAATACTGAGAGGGGGGGTGAATCAGTATTAGCAATTTAATAGTATTTCATTTCCATAAACAGATGTATATATGCTACTTGTGTTAATGAAACTTGCGTGTATACGCAACTATGTTTAGAGAAACCAGCGTATACCTTGAAAAATTATAATTTAGTTAGTTGATCTTTAATCTATGTATCAAAATCATATAACCAGTATTCAGATGCAGTAAACAGAATAGGCAATCACACACATGAACACAAGATATAAGGTGGAAACCCAATGTGGGTGAAAACCACCTGCTGCAATCGTCTCTGTCTTTCTTTAATAAGAAACTTCTTTTTACAAATTTTGTATTGGTGTAGCCTTATACCAGTATGTAGGCTTCTACCTGTAGAAGGCTACAACCTTCTCTCATTCTCTAGCTTTTCCTGGAAGGGAGCTACAACCCCCTTATCTCTTGTACTAGTTGATGTGTTTACTAGTACGTAGGTGCTGACCTACAGAAGGCTACAACCTTCTATTTTCTTCCAGGGACCACGTTTCATTAATTTTCAGACTGGATCCATCAATAACATCAATCAAACATCAAATATATCTGCATCAACCAATCTCCTTTGCACCAACCAAAACTGAATCAAACAATCACTTTTTTGAATGCTATAACCAAAACACAGTAATAGTAACCAGAACCCAATCCAGAACCCAGAACACTACAACAGTAAACAGAAGTAGCTAAAACATATTTTATGAGGTGTATGCTACTTCAATGTGTCAAACCTACATGCATACACACTTTTCTCAGGGCAGACTTGCGTATACGCAGTTTTGGAATGTCGAACCAGCGTGTATATGCGCCTTTGCTATACTGAACTTTCTTACAGATCTGTAAAAGATGATTTAACCTTTACCACTATTCAGACATCAGTTATACCCAGATCATCCAATTTACAGATTACGACATGCACCAATTATTCAGATAAAAGATCAAAAACCACACAAAGATACTTCTCTTCAAGCCTTAAGATCTTGGCCCATCAATATAACTTATCCTTCTTCAAGTGCTCAAGTTCCTCCTTGATTCAGATCCAGCTATGCACCATAACCCAATGACCAGTATTATAGATCTTGCTCTTCATTGGATTTTCATTCCTTGAGTGTGTTTGCCTAATGATCTCCTCCTCCTTTTATAGTCTTAGGCCTTACTTAATACCATGGTCCCAAACCACTTAGAACCAATACCTTGGACCAAATACCTGGGGTCAACATGTCGAACAAGATACCTTGGACTAATACCATGGACCAAAACCAATTTTTCCAACATGTACATGCTTTTCCTTGCGTGAAAGTGTGTGTATACGCATACGCACCTTTTGGTCTGTAATCCTGCGTGTATATGTGGTTTGGTCAAGGGGAAACTGCGTATACCTCTTTTTCCTTCATTCTATGATCCTAAACTGTGATTTGTCATCTGAGTGAGTTGCTATCAAGGACAACACCTATGCCGTAGTGCCAAACCAGTGTTATAATGCCAACAATCTCCCCTTTTGGACTTGATGGCAACCCCAAGTCACTCTCCCCCTTTGTCATCAAGGGAAATGTTGGCATTATGTTAGAAGTTTTGTACTTGATGGCAACTCACACAAATGACAGATCATAGTGTAGTAGGTCAGTAGCAAAGAATTGATGATCAGACTAAAAATAATGAAGAAAGAAAAGTATATACGCAGGTTCACTATATACCAAGTCATGTACACACGCAGGTTCACTATATACCAAGTCGCGTATATACGCAGGTTCGCTATATACCAAGTAGTGTATACATGCAGGTTCACTATATACAAAGGCACATATACACGTGGGATTGCTGATCAAAAGTCACGTATGCGTATGCACGCACTTTCATGCACGGAAAAGTGCGTACATATGGGAAAGCTTATTTGTGGGTCTGTGGTATTTAGACCTATGGTTTTGGACCTTGGTATTGCATCTGAAGTGTTGAACCCAGGTATTGGGTCCCTAGTATTGGTTCTAAATGGTTTTGGACCATGGTATTGAGTAAGGCCTAAGACTATAAAAGGAGAAGAAGATCATTAGGCAAAGGTATTCAGAAAATCTTGAATATCTGATGATGTATGAGATCTAGTATGCAAGTTATGGGTTCATGATGTTTTGCTTGATCTGAGCTAAGGAGGAATCTCAGCAGTTGATGGAGAACAAGATCTAAGGATAGATCGGGATCAAATGGTTTGGAATGAATCATCTCTATATGGTTTGATCATGCATGTTCTAGATCTATATACTGATGCATGTAATGTTTTGATCTAGGTATAACTTAAGATTGAAATAGTTGCAAAACATGAATGAATATTTACAGATGTATACGCAGGTTGACTTTGATAAAAGCGCGTACATACGCTGGTTAGATACATCTAAGTAGCATATACAATATGAACTATAATTTTTGAAGTTACAGGTGGTTTTGGTTGTTGAAGCAAAGTCGGAGTTCTGGTGACTGTTTATTGGTGTCAGTATTCTGCATATTCAGATTGGTTGATTATGTTTAGCTTCAGTTTTGATGGATGAGATCTATAATGGATCAGGATCATAATGACTTATCTTTATGTGATCTGATGGACTAGATCTGGTTGCTAACATATGTATTATCCTTGTATATGTAATGATCTGGGTATGTCTGAAGTCAGGAAGTGCAGCGAAGTTATCAGTAAGTAATTGTTGACATATACACTGGTTCACTTTGGTGAAGTTGCGTATACACGCTGGTTCGGCTCTTCCAAGTAGCGTATGCATGATTTCTGATGATACAGTTGGTTCTGAATATTGTTGCAGAGTTCTGTGTTCTGGTGATTGCAGTTTGTTGACTGGGTTTCAGTGATTCAGTATTGGGTGATTCAGAGATTGATGATGCTAGTGTTGATTGATTTTGTGCTTCAATGATATTGACAAGTCCAGTATCAAAATTGGATGAAACATGGCCTTTCAGATTATGGTGTTATGTTTCAGGAGTATCCAGTCTGAAAATTTATGAAACGTGGTACCTGGAGGATGAAAGAGAAGGTTGTAGCCTTCTGTAGGTTGGCACCTACATACTAGTACATCAGCTAGTACAAGAGCTAAGGGGGTGGTAGCTCCCTTCCATTAGCAGCTGGAAAACGAGTGAAGGTTGGAGCATTCAGTAGGCTGGCACCTACGTACTAGTACATCGGCTAGTACAAGAGCTAAGAGGGTTGCAGCTCCCTTCCAGGAGAAGCTGGAGAACGAGAGAAGGTTGCAGGTAGAAGCCTGTGTACTGGTATAAGACTGCACCAGTACAGAAATATTGTAAAAAGAAGTTTCTTATTAAAAGAAGATAGAGATGACTTGCATCAGGTGGTTTTCACCCACATTGGGTTTCCACCTTACATCATGGTGTTCATGTGTGCTTCTTGTGTGTGATGATCTATTATGTTTTACTGCACCTGTTTACTGTTCATATGGTTAATAGAATTTCTAATGCACTAAATAAAGATCAACATTTAATGGATTAACTGAATCATAATTTTACTGGATATACGCTAGTTGCATTAGACACAGTTGCCTGTACACGCATGTTCCCTTCACTGAAGTAGCGTATATGAATCTGAGTATGAAAATGAAAAAGTGTTTGATTTGATAATATTGATTCACCCCCCCCCCCGGCCTCTCAGTATTATTTCCAACAATTGGTATCAGAGCAAGTCCTTTGGTAGAAGCTTGATCACTTGAAGGAGATCCGTAGAACAATGGGAAAGAAGCTTAAGAAGAAAGCGCCTAAGAAGAAGAAGACATCTCAGAAGAACTATGACAGTGGGAGAATCGATTGGGGAATATGTGGAAGAAGCACTTTAGATTCAGAATCACTTCAGAATGAAGAGGAACAAGCAAAAGAACTATCAGGTATGAATTTGTTATCCTCTGGTGATACATTTCTTCATCCATTTGAAGATGATGAAAGTGATAGTGAAACCACTGAATATCCTCTGGTGATACATTTCTTCATCCATTTGAAGCTGATGAAATTGATAGTGAAACAACTAAATTTTCTCTTATGGGTGAGAATGAAAGATATCAAATAGAGGCAGAATTTAAAAGGCTTACAGACAAAATTAGAGATCAACAAGATCTATTGCACAAAAGGGAATGTATCTCCAAAGAAGAAGTTACCAAACTAAAAGCTCAACTAGAGGAAGGAAACAAGGTAAGGAAGCTATTCAAGGAAAAATGTCAAAAGTTGCAAGATGAAGTAACATCATTAAGAAATGAAGTAAATGAAAGGAGCACAACAATCAAGAAACTTAGAGAAAGATCCAGTTACTATGAAAGTCTTGAAGCCACAATCCTCTCGCTAAAAGAAGATCTTGAAGAATCAAATAAGCAGAATAAAGAACTACTCCAAGCTCTTGAAAAACAAGAAAACGAAGTTCTTGAATTAAGACACCAGTTGGAAGAAGGAAGAAAAGCTGAAGAAAACATGAAGAAGCAGTATCGTGAAAAGGAAGAGCAACCTCAGGTTGAGGTAAATATTCTAAAAGATAAATTAGAAAAAAAGGATAAGCTCTTACGATTTCAAGATAGTACTAAGATCTTGGATGATATTCATAGTAGTCAAAGGTCTCCTGCTATCAAAACTGGTCTTGGTTTTCATGAATCCGTTGAAGGTGAATCTAGTTCACAAAATAAGACAAGGAACTCTAATGCGCAATCTAAAATACTCAACAAGGAGATGAGAGGTCAATCCCATCAACAACAAAGGAAAGAAATTCTTCAAAGAAAATCTTTTACTCCTTCGATGAATAATGTTGAATGTTATGTATGTCATAATCTTGGACATGTTGCAGAAGTAGAATGGGTCAAGACCATCACACAGAAAGATCATCACATTCCAGGTACTTTAAGGGATATTGTTTTTCTTACAATATGTTTGGTCACAAAGTTTTTGATTGCTACAAAAGGAATATGAAACATGTAAGATGTTATGCATGTAACAAGCTTGGACATATAGCAAAGGAATGCAAGAACAAAGTACGGGCACCATACCAAAAGGAGAAAACATCATCACACTTGAAGATATGGAAGAAGAAGGAAGTACTGTCAGAAAGATGTGGCACAACACAATCTACAGACATAACGGACTCAAAGGAAGCTGAAAATGTAAAACTTCAGTGTTCTCAATCTCATACGCAAGTTTCATAAAGAGAAGTCGCGTATACACGCGAGTTTGACAATGCACAGTCACGTATATGTTAGTTTGAGAAAAGCAGTGGGACAGGCTCAGGAAAAGGGTCTGATATGATTCAGTCCATTACTTGCTCTGTTTGATAATGGTTACAGTCTGCTAATGATGTGTGGAAATGTCTTGATACTTGTAAGATGTTTAGAAGTGTTTTGATCCTAACTTGTTGATGATGATGCCTTGATACTTCTCGCTGATATATGCATGATCAGATCTAACAGTAAACAAGATCGCACAGGTTCAAGGGGAGCATATACTTTTAATAATACATTGCTAGCATTATGGTTAGTAGTCCTTGGTGATGATGCTTATATGGCTAAATGATACATCTTGCTATGATATGGTTATGAGTTTTCCATGATAAAATCTCATATGATTACATAGTTGTGTTCAGATCAGATTTGTGGTGGATTCTCTAATGATGCATATATGGTGCTTACATGGTGATCTTCATAAGGATAAGGATAAGTACAAAGCTTGAATACACAATTTCATTACTTGATGATGAGTCTCTCATATGCTGTTGTCGACATATAATACAATTATGATGCAGGATTCCTATAGTTCTTGGCGTTCACATGGATGAGGATTGTTGTTGTTGATGATATCAAGAAGTCTTGACTTAAGATCTTGAGCTCAAGATACATAGTGCTATATACAGTATGTTGGATACATGGATGATTACTCAAAGTTGCATTGTTGGAGACATGATTATGATGAGTTCTTACCTATATGATGATAGGTTGATACATACATATGTTGATTGATGCAAATGTTCCCAAGTGATGATACATGGATGATATATAAGATCATGCAGATCTTGATGTTGATGAGATGGCTATGGTGTTCTTCACATATGATATCATGTGAATGATTTTGTATGTCATATGCAGAATTCATTCATGGAAGGCTATGATAATATTCAAGAGGATGAATTGATATCTATATGCAGACATATCTTGTCACAGGTTGATGTTATCTACACTAATTGTCATATACAGGTTGTTGGTCTAGATGTTGTTGACAGATTCTTATGGAGCAGATCATACACTGTGTATGATAGTTGTTGATGACTATCATGGTCATATTTAGATGTTTGGTCTTTGTTATAAATGTCATGTATATCATTCAATGCAAAGGTCATATCAAGACTCATGATGTAATAGTTTGTCTATGTCTATTGTAGTCATTTGATGAATCCCTTTTGGTCATATGATGTAAATTGTACCCCCACTATGCATGAGAAGAATGATGTAATATTTCAGTAATATATAAACAATTGGTATCTGGTATATCCCCACTTGGTTGGGTGGATGAGTCAATATTGGTATATCCCCACTTGGTTGGGAGATGGATGTATGTATGAGTCTTTGGTGATAGGAAGGTCATTTATGATGTATAGAGTCATGTTCTTCTTGTAGAACATCTTTTTGTAGACCTTGCTTACAGTCAGGGGGAGCATGAACAGCACACTTCAGCAGAGCAGAGATTTCAGCATCTACTCAAAGGGATCATAGACAGATTGGTACACCTTGGCATATACAAAGGGGGAGCTCAATCAGTGATTTCAACAGGTACTCAGGGGGAGTATGGACAGCAAAATGTATATCAAGGAAGAGAATATCTTGGTTTGCCCTTTGGCCTTGATGTCAAAGGGGGAGAGTGACTTGGTATGGTTGTTGCCATCAAGTCCAAAGGGGGATATTGTTAGCATTATGATGCATGTGTTGTACTTAATGGCAACCCACTTGTAGCAGAACATCTCACTTATACATAACTAGATGAATCTACAGAAGAAATATCAGATGTGACAGAACACATGGGATGCAGGGCAGCTCAAAGGAATCAGTTCAGATGTAATGTACAATGACAACTTATTAAGTTGACAATTCTTAGTATGGCAAGTTAGCTTTTCCATCAAGTCCAAAGGGGGAGATTTTTGGCATTATGATACAAGTGTTGTCCTTGATGGCAACTCACGCAGATGACAGATCATAGTGTAGTAGCTCAGTAGCAAAGAATTGATGATCAGACTACAAAGAATGAAGAAAGAAAAGTATATACGCAGGTTCACTATATGCCAAGTTGTGTACACACGCAGGTTCACTATATACCAAGTCGTGTATATATGTAGGTTCACTATATACCAAGTAGTGTATACACGCAAGGTATACACGCAGGTTCACTATATACAAAGGCGTGTATACACACGGGATTGCTGATCAAAAGTCGTGTATGCATATGCACGCACTTTCATGCTCAAAAAATATGTGGGAAAGCTTATTTGTGGGTCCATGGTATTTAGACCTATGGTTTTGGACCTTGGTATTGCGTCCGAAGTGTTGAACCTAGGTATTGGGTCCCTAGTATTGGTTCTAAATGGTTTTGGGCCATGGTATTGAGTAAGGCCTAAGACTATAAAAGGAGAAGAAGATCATTAGGCAAAGGTATTCAGAAAAACTTGAATATCTGATGATGTATGAGATCTAATATGCAAGTTATGGGTTCATGATGTTTTGCTTGATCTGAGCTAAGGAGGAATCTCAGCAGTTGATGGAGAACAAGATATAAGGATAGATCGGGATCAAATGGTTTGGAATGAATCATCTCTATATGGTTTGATCATGCATGTTCTAGATATGTATACTGACGCATGTAATGTTCTGATCTGGGTATAACTTAAGATTGAAATAGCTGCAAAACATGAATGAATATTTACAGATGTATACGCAGGTTGACTATGATAAAAACGTGTACATACGCTGGTTAGATACATCTAAGTAGCGTATACAATATGAACTATAATGTTTGAAGTTTCAAGTGGTTCTGGTTGTTGATGCAAAGTTGGAGTTCTGGTGACTGTTTACTGGTGTCAGTATTCTGCATATTCAGATTGGTTGATTATGTTTAGCTTCAGTTTTGATGGATGAGATCTATAATGGGTCAAGATCATAATGACTTATCTTTATGTGATCTGATGGACTAGACTTGGTTGCTAACATATGTATTATTCTTGTATATGTAATGATCTAGGTATGTCTAAAGTCAGGAAGTGCAGCGAAGTTATCAGTAAGTAATTGTTGACATATACACTGGTTCACTTTGGTGAAGCTGTGTATACACACTGGTTCGGCTCTTCCAAGTAGAATATGCATGATTTCTGATGATATAGTTGGTTCTAAATATTGTTGCGGAGTTCTGTGTTCTGGTGATTGCAATTTGTTGACTGGGTTTCAGTGATTCAGTATTGGGTGATTCAGATATTGATGATGCTAGTGTTGATTGATTTTGTGCTTCAATGATATTAACGAGTCTAGTATGAAAATTGGATGAAACGTGGCCTTTTAGATTATGGTGTTGTGCTTCAGGAGTATCCAGTATGAAAATTTATGAAACGTGGTAACTGGAGGATGAAAGAGAAGGTTGTAGCCTTCTGTAGTTTAGCACCTACGTACTAGTACATCAGCTAGTACAAGAGCTAAGGGGGTGGTAGCTCCCTTCCAGTAGCAGCCGGAAAACGAGTGAAGGTTGGAGCATTCAGTAGGCTGGCACCTACGTACTAGTACATCGGCTAGTACAAGAGCTAAGGGGGTTGCAGCTCCCTTCCAGGAGAAGTTGGAGAACGAGAGAAGGTTGTAGGTAGAAGCCTGTGTACTGGTATAAGACTACACCAGTACAGAAATATTGTAAAAGGAAGTTTCTTCTTAAAAGAAGATAGAGACGACTTGCAGCAAGTGGTTTTCACCCACATTGAGTTTCCACCTTACGTCATGGTGTTCATGTGTGCTTCTTGTGTGTGATGATCTATTCTGTTTTACTGCACCTATTTACTATTCAGATGGTTAATAAAAGTTCTGATGCACTAACTAAAGATCAACATTTAATGGATTAACTGAATCATAAGTTTACTAGATATACGCTAGTTGCATTAGACACATTTGCCTGTACACACAGGTTCCCTTCACTGAAGTAGTGTATATGAATCTGAGTATGAAAATGAAAATGTGTTTGATTTGATAATATTGATTCACCCCCCTCCTCTCAGTATTATTTCCAACAATTGGTATCAGAGCAGGTCCTTTGGTAGAAGCTTGATCGCTTGAAGGAGATCCGTAGAACAATGGGAAAGAAGCTTAAGAAGAAAGCGCCTAAGAAGAAGAAGACATCTCAGAAGAACTATGACAGTGGGAGAATCGATTAGAGAATATGTGGAAGAAGCACTTTAGATTCAGAATCACTTCAGAATGAAGAGGAACAAGCAAAAGAACTATCATGTATGAATTTGTTATCCTCTGGTGATACATTTCTTCATCCATTTGAAGATGATGAAAGTGATAGTGAAACAACTGAATTTTCTCTTATGGATGAGAATGAAAGATATCAAATAGAGGCAGAATTTAAAAGGCTTATAGACAAAATTAGAGATCAACAAGATCTATTGCACAAAAGGGAATGTATCTCCAAAGAAGAAGTTACCAAACTAAAGGCTCAACTAGAGGAAGGAAACAAGGTAAGGAAGCTATTCAAGGAAAAATGCCAAAAGTTGCAGGATGAAGTGACATCATTAAGAAATGATGTAAATGAAAGGAGCACAACAATCAAGAAACTCAGAGAAAGATCCAGTTACTATGGAAGTCTTGAAGCCATAATCCTCTTGCTAAAAGAAGATCTTGAAGAATCAAATAAGCAGAATAAAGAACTACTCCAATCTCTTGAAAAACAAGAAAATGAAGTTCTTGAATTAAGACACTAGTTGGAAGAAGGAAGAAAAGCGGAAGAAAACCTGAAGAAGCAGTGTCGTGAAAAGGAAGAGCAACTTCAGGTTGAGGTAAATATTCTAAAAGATAACTTAGAAGAAAAGGATAAGCTCTTACGATTTCAAGATAGTACTAAGATCTTGGATGATATTCTTAGTAGTCAAAGGTCTCCTGCTATCAAAACTGGTCTTGGTTTTCATGAATCTGTTGAAGGTGAATCTTGTTCACAAAATAAGACAAGGAAATCTAATGCACAATCTGAAATACTCAACAAGGAGATGAGAGGTCAATCCCATCAACAACCAAGGAAAGAAATTCTTCAAAGAAAATCTTTTACTCCTCTGGTGAATAATGTTGAATGTTATGTATGTCATGATCTTGGACATGTTGCAGCCATATGCAGAAGTAGAATGGGTCAAGACCATCACACAGAAAGATCATCACGTTCCAGGTACTTTAAGGGATATTGTTTTTCTTGCAATATGTTTGGTCACAAAGCTGTTGATTGCTACAGAAGCAATATGAAACATGTAAGATGTTATGCATGTAAAAAGCTTGGACATATAGCAAAGGAATGCAGGAACAAAGTACGGGCACCATACCAAAAGGAGAAAACATCATCACACTTGAAGATATGGAAGAAGAAGGAAGTATTGTTAGAAAGATCTGGCACAGCACAATGTACAGACATAACAGACTCAGAGGAAGTTGAAAGTGTAAAACTTCAGTGTTCTCAATCTCATACGCAAGTTTCATAAAGAGAAGTCATGTATATACATGAGTTTTACAGTGCACGGTCACGTATATGTCAGTTTGAGAAAAGGAATCGGACAGGCTCAGGAAAAGGGTCTGATATGATTCAGTCCATTACTTGCTCTTTTTGATAATGGTTACAGTCTGCTAATGACGTGTGGAAAATTCTTGATACTTGTAAGATGTTTAGAAGTGTTTTGATCCTAACTTGTTGATGATGATGCCTTGATACTTCTTGCCGATATATGCATGATCATATCTGATAGTAAACAAGATGGTACAGGTTCAGGGGGAGCATATACTTTTAATAATACATTGCTGGCATTATGGTTAGTAGTCCTTGGTGATGATGCTTATATGGCTAAATGATACATCTTACTATGATATGGTTATGAGTTTTCCATGATAAAATCTCATATGATTACATAGTTGGTGTTCAGATCAGATTTGTGGTTGATTCTCTAATGATGCATATATGGTGCTTACATGGTGATCTTCATAAGGATAAGGAGAAGTACAAAGCTTGAATACACAATTTCATTACTTGATGATGAGTCTCTCATATGTTGTTGTCGACATATAATACAATTATGATGTAGGATTCCTATAGTTCTTGGCGTTCACATGGATGAGGATTGTTGGTGTTGATGATATCAAGAAGACAAAAGATCTTGAGCTCAAGATACATAGTGCTATATACAGTATGCTAGATACATGGATGATTACACAAAGTTGCATTGTTGGAGACATGATTATGATGAGTTCTTACCTATATGATGATAGGTTGATACTTACATATGTTGATTGATGCAGATGTTCCCAAGTGATGATACATGGATGATATATAAGATCATGCAAATCTTGATGTTGATGAGATGGCTATGGTGTTCTTCACATATGATATAATGTGAATGATTTTGTATGTCATATGCAGAATTCATTCATGGAAGGCTATGATAATATTCAAGAGGATGAATTGATATCTATATGCAGACATATCTTGTCATAGGTTGATACTATCTACACTAATGGACATATACAGGTTGTTGGTCTAGATGTTGTTGACAGATGCTTATGGAGCAGATCATACACTGTGTATGATAGTTGATGATGAATATCATGGTCTTATTTAGATGTTTGGTCTCTGTTATAAATTTCATGTATATCATTCAATGTAAAGGTCATATCAAGACTCATGATGTAATAGTTTGTCTATGTCTATTGTAGTCATTTGATGAATCCCTTTTTGTCATATGATGTAAATTGTACCCTCACTATGCATGAGAAGAATGATGTAATATTTTAGTCATGTATAAACAATTGGTATCTGGTATATCCCCACTTGGTTGGGTGGATGAGTCAATATTGGTATATCCCCACTTGGTTGGGAGATGGATGTTTGTATGAGTCTTTGGTGATAGGAAGGTCATTTATGATGTATAGAGTCATGTTCTTCTTGTAGAACATCTTTTTGCAAACCTTGCTTACAGTCAGGGAGAGCATGAACAGCACACTTCAGCAGAGAAAAGATTTCACAATCTACTCAAAGGGAGCATAGACATATTGGTACACCTTGGCATATACAAAGGGGGAGCTCAATCAGTGATTTCAACAGGTACTTAGGGGGAGTATGGACAACATAATGTATATCAAGGAAGAGAATATCTTGGTCTGCCCTTTGCCCTTGATGTCAAAGGGGGAGAGTGACTTGGTATGGTTGTTGCCATCAAGTCTAAAGGGGGAGATTGTTGGCATTATGATGCATGTGTTGTACTTGATGGCAACCCACTTGTAGCAGAACATCTCACTTATACATAACTAGATGAATCTACAGAAGAAAGATCAGATGTGACAGAACACATGGGATGCAAGGTAGCTCAAAGGAATCAATTCAGATGTAACGTACAATGACAACTCATTAAGTTGACAATTCTTAGTATGGCAAGTTAGCTTTGCCATCAAGTCCAAAGTGGGAGATTGTTGGCATTATGATACAAGTGTTGTCCTTGATGGCAACTCACACAAATGACAGATCATAGTGTAGCAGGTCAGTGGCAAAGAATTTATGATCAAACTAAAAAGAATGAAGAAAGAAAAGTATATACGCAGGTTCACTATATACCAAGTCGTGTACACACGCAGGTTCACTATATACCAAGTCGCGTATATACCCAGGTTCGCTATATACCAAGTAGTGTATACACGCAGGTTCACTATATACAAAGGCACGTATACATGTGGGATTGCTGATTAAAAGTCGCATATGCGTATGCACGCACTTTTATGCACGGACAAGTGTGTACATGTGGGAAAGCTTATTTGTGGGTTCGTGGCATTTAGACCTACGGTTTTGGACCTTGGTATTGCATTCGAAGTGTTGAACCCAGGTATTGGGTCCCTAGTATTGGTTCTAAATGGTTTTGGACCATGGTATTGAGTAAGGCCTAAGACTATAAAAGGAGAAGAAGATCATTAGGCAAATGTATTTAGAAAATCTTGAATATCTGATGATGTATGAGATCTAGTATGCAAGTTATGGGTTCATGATGTTTTTCTTGATCTTAGCTAAGGAGGAATCTCAGCAGTTAATGGAGAACAAGATCTAAGGATAGATCAGGATCAAATGGTTTGGAATGAATCATCTCTATATGGCTTGATCATGCATGTTCTAGATCTGTATACTGACGCATGTAATGTTCTAATCTAGGTATAACTTAAGATTGAAATAGCTCCAAAACATGAATGAATATTTACAGATGTATACGCAGGTTGACTTTGATAAAAGCGCGTACATACGCTGGTTAGATACATCTAAGTAGCGTATACAATATGAACTATAATGTTTGAAGTTATAGGTGGTTCTGGTTGTTGAAGAAAAGTCTGAGTTCTGGTGATTGTTTACCGGTGTCAGTATTCTACATATTCAGATTGGTTGATTATGTTTAGCTTCAGTTTTGATGGATGAGATCTATAATGGATCAAGATCATAATGACTTATCTTTATGTGATCTAATGCACAAGATCTGGTTGCTAACATATGTATTATCCTTGTGTATGTAATGATCTGGGTATGTCTGAAGTTAGGAAGTGCAGCGAAGTTATCAGTAAGTAATTGTTGACATATATGCTGGTTCACTTTGGTGAAGTTGCATATACACTCTAGTTCGGCTCTTCCAAGTAGCGTATGCATGATTTTTGATGATACAGTTGGTTCTGAATATTGTTGCAGAGTTGTGTGTTCTGGTGATTGTAGTTTGTTGACTGGGTTTCAGTGATTCAGTATTGGGTGATTCAGAGATTGATGATGCTAGTGTTGATTGATTTTGTGCTTCAATGATATTGACGGGTCCAGTATGAAAATTGGATTAAACGTGACCTTTCAGATTATGGTGTTGTGCTTCAGGAGTATCCAGTCTGAAAATTTATGAAACGTGGTACCTGGAGGATGAAAGAGAAGGTTGTAACCTTCTGTCGATTGGCACCTACGTACTAGTACATTAGCTAGAACAAGATCTAAAGGTGGTAGCTCCCTTCCAATAGCAGCTGGAAAACGAGTGAAGGTTGGAGCATTCAGTAGGCTAGCACCTACGTACTAGTACATCGTCTAGTACAAGAGCTAAGGGGGTTGCAGCTCCCTTCTAAGAGAAGCTGGAGAACGAGAGAAGGTTGCAGGTAGAAGCCTGTGTACTTGTATAAGACTGCACCAGTACAGAAATATTGTAAAAAGAAGTTTCTTATTAAAAGAAGATAGAGACGACTTGCAGCAGGTGGTTTTCACCCACATTGGGTTTCCACCTTACATCATGGTGTTCATGTGTGCTTCTTGTGTGTGATGATCTATTCTGTTTTACTGCACCTGTTTACTGTTCATATGGTTAATAAAATTTCTAATGCACTAACTAAACATCAACATTTAATGGCTTAACTAAATCATAAGTTTACTGGATATACGCTAGTTGCATTAGACACAGTTGCATGTACACGCAGGTTCCCTTCACTTAAGTAGCGTATATGAATCTGAGTATGAAAATGAAAAAGTGTTTGATTTGATAATACTGATTCACCCCCCCTTTCAGTATTATTTCCAACAGGCAAAGGTTATTCTCCCCCTGAGTACATGTTGAATTCTCTGATATGCTGAAGTGTGTTGTTCATGCTCCCCCTGACTGTAAGAAAGGTCTTCAAAAAGATGTTCTACAAGAATAACATGACTTTATACATCATAAATGATCTTCCTATCACCAAAGACTCATGCATACATCCATCTCCCAACCAAGTGGGGATATACCAAAATCGACTCATCCACTCAACCAAGTGGGGATACACCAAAGGTTTATACATGATAAAAAAAGAACATTACATCATCCATCCCAGGCATAGTGGGGAAACAAAATGGGTTGTTACATGACCTTGATAATAAAATATATACATGACATAGAGACAAAATATCTAAAACAAGATAGTTATCAGGAACTATCATCAGCAGCATCTATCAAACACCATTAGCAACCATGATCTCCCTCTGCACCTATTCCACCTGAATAAAAAACAACTGTGAAATTGTACCAAGATCTTCTTAAGATAATGCCAACAATGCATTATTAGAAGTATATTCTCCCCCTGAATCTGTGCCAGATGGTCTCTGTCAGACCCATATTAGACTCTTTTCATCCTGAGTCTGACCCACTGTTTTCTTCAAACCAACATATATGTGATTGTATCCACAGCAACCAGCGTATGTACGCGGATATGCTTCATGAAACTCATGTACAACCACTTTTCTCTGAACCAGATAGGTTTCAACAGCAATATGATGCATCAACTACTCCCATATTCTGTCTGAGATATTCAAATGTCTCTCTGGGTAGCGGTTTGGTGAATATATTAGCAACCTGTTCTTTGGAGGGAACATACTCCAACTTGACCTTTTGTTCAAGCACTTGTTCATGGAGAAAATGATATTTGATAGGTGTGTGCTTGGTCTTGGAATGCATGAGTCGGTTCTTTGAAATGTTGATTGCACTTGTATTATCACATAGAATGGAGATGGGTGGAGTACATGTGATCTGAATGTCTTGCAATGTTTGCATCATCTAAAGGAGTTGTGTGAAACAAGATGCAGCAACCACATATTCTGCTTCAGCTGTAGATAATGCAATTGAACTTTGTTTCTTGCTGAACCAAGACACTAATCGAGAACCCATATAGAATGCACCACCACTAGTTCTTTTTCTATCATCCACGCTTCCTGCCCAATATGCATCTGTGTATGCATGAAGTGTAAGATATGTGTCCCTAGGATACCATAAGCCAAAATTTTGAGTTCCTTAAAGATATTTGTAGATCCTTTTGACTGCCTGAAGGTGTGATTCCTTTGGATTTTCTTGGAATCTTCCAACTATTCCCACTGCATGCATAATTTCTGGTCGGGTACCTGTTAGATAGCGCAGACTACCCATCATGGATCTATAAGTTGGTTGATGTACTGTTGTTGATTCATCATTTGCGCTGAGGCTGCATCGTGTTACCATAGGGGTACATACTGGTTTCGAATCTTCCATGCCATATTTCTTCAAGATCTGCTTGAGGTACTTGGTTTGTGATAGAAAAATACCATCTTTATTTTGTTGAACTTGTAAAACAAGAAAATATGTGAGCTCACCAAGTAGGGACATTTCAAATTCTTTCTGTATTACCAAAGAAATTTTTTGACTCATGGCTTCTTCATTGCTACCAAAAATTATATCATAAACATACACAACAAGTATTAGCAATTTATCATTGTCAATTTTTATATATAGATTGCTATCAGCTGATCCTTTTGAAAAACCTTGTTGATGACGGTATTTGTCAAGATTATAATACTAGGCCCTTGGAGCTTGTTTTAGACCATAGAGGGCCTTTCTGATTCTGCATACAAGTTTTGGATCATTTCCAAGGATAAATCCACCTAGTTGCTCAATATATACTTCTTCTTCTAGGTCTCCATTAAGAAAGGCAGATTTCACATCCATTTGATATACTTTGAACTTCTGAAAGTTAGAATGAGCAAGGAACATTCTTATGGCTTCGAGTCTAGCAACAGGTGCAAAAGTTTCTTCAAAGTCTATACCTTCTTGTTGAGCATACCCTTTACAAACAAGTTTGGCCTTGTTTCTAATAACTTCTCCATTTTCATTCAGCTTGTTTTTTAATATCCCTTTGGTTCCTATGAAATTCTTATCATTAGGTCTAGGAACCAATTCCCAAGTATTATTCTTTTCAATCTGCTCAAGTTCTTCACTCATGGCCTTGACCCAACATTCATCTTTGCATGCTTCATTTACATTTTGTGGTTCGACGGAGGAAAGCAATGCTAGATAGCTTGAAGCTTTTGTAATAGTTCTTCTTGTCTGCACACCTGCCTCTTTTTGCCCCAAAATTTGAATCTCTGGATGATTCTTCTAAACATAGATGGATGGAGTCTTTTCTTCTACCCTTATTTGTTCTTCTGGTGCCTCATTAGTTTCTTCTTCATAATTAGTCTGATTTGATGTGGAAGGATAGTCCTCATCTTCTTCATAATCTTCGGTTTTTACCTACTTTAGATTTTTTCCTGCTTCATCAACCAAAACATCAATACTTTCAACAATTTTCCCAAGTCTTTTATTATAACACTTATATCCCTTACTTTGGGAAGAGTAACCAAGGAGAATGCCTTCATCTGCTCTAGGTTCAAACTTGCCAAGTTTTTCATCAGTCGTTTTGATGTAACATTTGCTTCCAAAAATCTTGAAGTATTTTACAGTAGGATACTTACCATACCAAAGTTCATGTGGAGTTTGAGTGTTGTTTACCAGGACATTTGTTTTGTTGAGAATAGTGATGGCAGCAAATGCAGCTTCACCCTAGAAGGTTGCATGAGTTCCATACTCATCTAGCATAGCACGAGCCATTTTTTGAATAGTTCTATTCATCCTTTCTACCACTCCATTTTGCTGAGGAGTTATTGCAGTAGAGAATTCCCTTATTATTCCATGTTCTTCACAAAAGTCGAAGAATTCATCCGAGGTAAATTCCCCTCCTCGATCAAACCTGAGGAATTTGATTTTGCGATCTGATTCATTTTCAACCAAGGCTTTGAAGGCTTTGAACTTTTCAAAAGCTTCGTCTTTATGCTTTAGAAGTCCTATCCAACACATTCTGAAAAATTCGTCAATGAACAATATAAAGTATTCTTCTCCATGAGGTCACTTCTTCCTAGATGGACCACATAAATCAGTGTGAACAAGTTCAAAAGGCTTACTAACTGATCCTTCATTCTCAGGGAAATGTGCTCTGGTTTACTTACCACATTGACATGATTTGCATATTGTATTCTTTGGAATGCTGATATCAGGAAGGTCACGAACAGCGTGGTATCTGCATGCTTTTCTTATTTGAGAAAAACTTAGATGCCCCAATCTTCTGTGCCATAACCATTGTTCATCTTTTTGCTTAGGTAGCACTGTTGTTGTCCCCCCTTGAGTATGTAAAGGTTGTTTGGAGTTCTTACACCTATCACTGTTTCTCCTGTATCGAGCTCATGAACAACACATCCATTTGATCGAAATACTACCTCATTTCCTTGATCACACATTTGACTAACACTCAATAGATTATGCTTTAGATCATCTACATACATAACATTCCCAGCTTTAACTTTTTCTTTTAAGAGAACTGAGCCTTTACCTTTTATGACTGCATGAGTGTCATTACCAAATGAGACCTTCTTTTCCTTTTCTAAGGCATTATATGACTGAAGTTTTCTTTATCACCTGTCATGTGTTTCGAGCATCGACTATCGATGTACCACTGATTTTCTTGTCCTTCTGCTTACAAAGCTATACCACATCTTTCTGTTTGCGATTCTTTCTTTCTCCATGTTTTGGGACCTAATGAAGCTTGCTCCTTCTAAGATGTTTGTCGAAATTTACTCCTACATTCATAATCTTCATGACCGAAGTTGTTACAGATAGAGCATTCTATTTCATTTTCAAGAGAAGAAAAGTTATTGTAGATCATTTTCATGATCCCAATCACATTCCTTTGATTTCGTGTTTCTCTAGTCATGATGGTCTTGTAAGCAACACATTGAGCAGCTTTGTGTCCAAAGTTATGACATGAAAAACATTAGCCATTAAATAAATTTCTGCGATTATCGAATCTACTGACCTGATGATTGTAGTTTCCATTGACATTCATTCTTGAAGCAAATTGAGATTGATTTACCTATGGTTGGTTATAGCTTATGTACATCCTTGAAGTAGATTGAACTTGATTTACCTGGTGATCTGCGTTATGCCTTTGCTGACGATTGTCAACCTGTTCACTTCTCCTTGTGTTGAAGCCCCGAAAATTGGGTCGACAATAAGGGGGATACCCACTCGGTCCGGACCTTGGTTGGCAGCTCCTTATCCGTTTGGTATAGCGGGTCCGACTGGGGATAATGGGACCAGTTTCCCAATCTAAGGGGTGTGTGTGTGTAGAGTAGGATGATGCTGATCAAGGAGTATTTTAAGCTAATTTAATTCAAACTTCTAAACTAACTCTATGCTATCGTAATCTAATAAGAAATAACACATCTAATCTATGCTAACCCGGGGTGTATTTCTTCTATTATGCGATCTAAAGAGATTTCGAACAATAACTGGTAATAAAGATCATTCAGCTATCATAAGAATAGAAATCAATTAAGATAAACCACTTTGCATAAAAAGTTAAGCAAAACAGTTGTGAACAGCATATCGCATAATAAGTTATTCATATATCAAGCACAAATAAATGACTCCACCGTACAGAAGTGCCAAATGGTAACCCACACATTCATGCATTAACATATAAACAACTGAAAACTGCATATCACTTTAAGAATATAAGCAGAAATTGGTCAAGAGATAAAAGTACCATTTATGACTAGTTCCACTCATAAGCTTCAAGCAATAACGATTTATCTCTACTTGTTCTAACATCTACTAAGAGTACAAAAGTGCAACATCAGTAGCAGACATTAAATGCAAACATTGATAAATCTCGATCCATCCATTCATCAAAAACCCCCTCCGAGGGTGCAAAAGTGCATGTTCTGAGGACAAGTTTTTTGACAAATTTCCGGACCCTTCTCCAAATGCCTGAGAAGGGTTTAAATACTACTAACTAATTAATCTTAATTACATAAATTTAGGACACGGTTTCAAATGACCGCCCTTCTACTAAAGCAAATTTATTTCTAAAAATTGAATCTAATTTCTAACCGTTTCTGTATTTGCTCCTTAGTGCTGTAAGCAATGCAACATTCGCCTGGGAAGAGTCGGCTAGTTGTCTTCTCCTTTCGTTTGAGCTATGAAAATAGAAATAACAAGAGCTGGCACCGTTTTCTGACAAACTAGAAGATATTTTCGAAAACCTTCCTCTAGCTTGGTGTATTCACTGTGTGTATACTTGGTATAACCCAAATTTCTTTCAAACTGATTGTGCTGTTGCTATTTCGGTTTCCGGCTGTGCGAATGACTGAATAAGTTAGGGACTTTGCTCTCTGAACAATTTTCTGTATTGAAAACTACTTCCGTTCTTTGTTCCAGGCTTTTTTGGAGCGTCTTCCCTCTTTAGCGTTTTTCTTTTGGCTTTACCCAGTCTGAGCTTCAGGATCTTTTGTAAACATGCTGCTTTTGTGTGCCTTTGACTCTGAGTCTTGGATAGTCTATTTCCATCAGTATCTGTTGAGTGATACTCTAGAATCCGCGGTCCTGCTGCATGTGGCATCCATTCGCGAAGGCATCTCTTCTCTGTTCTCCGAGTATTGACGCTTTCCCCTTTTCCTTAGATGTTTCCTGCACATTGATTTATATTAGTTGTTGTCTTACAGTTTACGCAAGGGAAAAGAGTAATGACGAAAAGATTGACATGAAAGCTTTAAGCTCTAATGAATGCATAATCATGACACTCATAATGAACTGACTCTTCGAAAAACACAACACAATCCTTCTTGGATACTTTGGCGTACAATCATTAATTTCTCTTAAGGCGCGCGCCCAATTTTGGTCTACAAACAGCTTTCCTTGAACACTATGTTGAGGAAATTTTTGCGATGAGTGATTTCCGCGACTCGCATCGCAGTATCGAGGATTGCGATGTCAAGATGTGTCATCGCAGGAATTGATGGTCGCATTCATCGCAGATCGCAACATCGCAGATCGCAAATCGCAAATCGCGCTTAGTCATCTAATCATTGTGTGCTGCTTATGCGATGTTGCGATATGCGACGTCGCATATCGGCTGTCGGCGATTCCTTAATTTTAAATTTAAGAGCGCTTCATAATATATGCGATGCGATAAATTTCGCGTCGCTTCTTCGCAGCTTATTATGCGCATAGGAAAACGTCTCACTTTCTTCTTGCGATGCGATACAGCTTTAGGGAGTTAAAATACCAAAATTTTGATAAAATGTTTTTTTTTTTGGATTTTTTGTTAAGGGTCCCCATTTGCTTGGTGTTATTGCTAATACCAAACAAAGAGGGGGGTTGCTGGTGACCACAACAATGGCGATTCACTGTGAAGAACCAGTTATCTTTGCTTTTCTATTGAATTTCAACTTCCGAAGCAGAAAAATTTTCATATGTCTAAATTTTGTTATGGATAGATAGAGTACATTACGCCTTATCCTATCAATGATACTTTGTCTCAACCTTTTCATATTCCAATTGTTTGTTTCCTCAGGCTTAGTTCTTGTATTCACACCAGACATTACTTGGTCTTTTTTAAAGATAAAATAAGGTCTTCTCTGCGTGCTGGCTTTTAAAATATGCTCATTTGTCGTAGGTAGAGCCACTGCTGCCCGCAAGCATCCATAGCCTCGACAGGGTTACCTGTTATCCAGCAATGATCCTTTATCATGCTTGAGGTTATTTACAACATTTCAGAGAAAAACCCTTTTTGACACTCTTTCCCTTTTTTATTCTCTAAAGAACAATGTCTTGGTTTGGTGGCCAAATTATGACACAGTCATTCACTTGATTTACACTTTTGCTGAACAAGCTGGCTTGTGATGAGATCCCTTGTCTTTTGATTGCAATAATCTTGAGTCGTTGCCCTGCTTTGGTAGACAGTATTGGCAAAGTCAGCAAGTTATAATATCTGTGATCATGATAAGCCGGCTCGTGATGAGACCTCTTATTCTTTGAGATATAGTGTTTTCTCGGATTGTTCCTCTGAATGCTACGATTTCCTTTAGCAGGGAGGAAGTCATTGTTTTTCCTTAAGAAAGCTTTGGACGACAATAATAGAGTTTGAAAACAGCAGCTTTATAGAGAATATTTATTTTATTATTGATACCTTTCATTGTGCTGATATAAAACAATTTCTTACCAAAGGTTGCTTTCATCAAATTTTTTGAAGTTGAAACTAGCATCATGTCTAGGCTAAAGTTAACTCTACCTGTCAATAATAAAAATCAGATTTTTCGAAAAATTTTGCTACTTGTACAAGCGAAAAGCTCAAAATCTGATAGAGAATTGGTG
The DNA here is from genome assembly GCA_031772625.1 of Pinus tabuliformis. Classification (NCBI taxonomy): domain Eukaryota; kingdom Viridiplantae; phylum Streptophyta; class Pinopsida; order Pinales; family Pinaceae; genus Pinus; species Pinus tabuliformis. The sequence goes on from CM062810.1 coordinate 460,049,965, forward strand.
TCTTTTTCATGAACCCTTTTAGTGACCATCTACAACTGGTTTTATTTATAAGAAAGAGAAAAACAAATAAAAACTAAAACTATCCTACAAAAATAGAAGAGTGATCTTCTATGGAAAATACATTTTAAGAATCTGTCCATTAACAGGCAAAGAATCTCTTCTACCTGCCAAATCCTGCAACACAAACGTCGATGGGCCTATGACTTCTACAATCTGAAAAGGACCAAGCCACAGTTTCTGAAATTTCATATGTTTGCCCTTTTCTTCATGAGCCTTATCCCATTTCAAAACCAAATCTCCCATCTGAAAGTTTTTTCTGGTCATTATGCTTGAGTCAAAAGAGGATTTTATCAGCGCTTGGTGATGGGCATGGGTTTTCTTAGCTTGTTCTCGTTGTTCTTCTAATTTTATTATTTCCATTTGTCTTAGTTGTATGGAGGAGGTAGATACCTCATCGATGTGTTGTACTAAAGACAAAGAGGAAATGACTAAATGAGTTGGAAGAACCACTTCTTTCCCATAAACTAAATTAAAGGGAGAAGTGCCAATTGAAGCTTTCTTCGTTATTCTATCTGCCCATAAAGCATTTACCAACTCTTTGTGCCAATTCTTTTGGTTTTGGTCGACTGTTCTTTTAATAATCCTGATCAGGTTTTTGTTTGTTGATTCAGCCAATCCATTACCTTGCGGATAGTAGTTGGCTGAATATTTCAGTTTGAACCCTCTTTTAAGAGCAAACTCAGTCATTGTATTTCCAGAAAAGTATGAAGCATTATCAAACATTAAGGCCGTTGGCAATCCAAACCTAGTGATTATAAATTGATCTATGAATTCAATAATATTTTCAGAATTAGCTGTCTTGAGAGGAACTGCTTCTACCCATTTAGTAAAATAATCTGTTGCCGTGAGGATGTACCTATGCTGCTTAGAAGAGTGAGGAACAATCTCACCTATTATGTCCAAGCCCCACTGACTGAATGGTTGCTCGATGTTAACCGGTTGTAGTGGCATGGACGGTTTCTTTTGTTTCCCTGCAGCAGTCTGGCAGACTTGGCATTTCCTCACGTAACTGTGTGAGTCTTTGAACAGCGTGGGCCAATAATATCCTGCACGTAAGATTTTATGTGCAGTAGCATCTCCAGCATAGTGTCCGCCTGCTGGTCCATCGTGGAGTTCCTGCAAAACCTTTTCGGCTTCAGTTTTCTCAAGACTCCTAAGAAGCACAGAATCGTAATTCCTTTTAAACAGAACATCATTTATGAGCTGGTATTGTTTAGCTTTCAATCTCAGAGCTCTTTTCTTGGTATGATCCAGGTGTGATGGAGCATATCCATTCTTAAGATAGTAAATGGTGTCAGCATATAATGATTCTGCATCGTTTAGGCTTACCTCATACGTATGTACCTCTTCAGATGAGTTCTCAGGAATTTGCGATGCTCCAACCAACATTTTGCAGAAGCCTTGACCTCTTACAATGTTTGCTGGTTTGATCTCAAGATCGTATTCTTGTAAAGCGGTGATCCAATTTGCTCTTTTTTCACCCACATCCTTCTGTATCAGAAGGTTTCTTACCGCTGGAAACGGTACTATGACCTTAGTATGGGCTTTAAGTAAGAAAGGTCTGAAATACTTGATCGCTTTGAAAACATCATATGCCTGTTTCTCCACGTCTGAATAGTTGAGTTCAGCACCTTGTAAATTCGAGCTAAAAAATGTGATTGGAGCTTCCGCTTTCTCTTGATTTGCTTGAGTTAGAATCGCGGCATAAGATTTTTCTGAGGCAAATGTGTATAAGATAAAGGATTCTGAAAAATTTGGGGTCGCTAAAGATGGAGCGTTAATGATAGCTTGTTTGATCAAGTTGAATGCTTCATGCTCATCTTGACCCCATTTAAAATTTGAATTCCTTTTAATCATATTTTGCAAAGGAGAAAAAATACGTGAGAAGTCTGGGACAAATCTCTTCACAAAATTGATTTGACCAAGGAAAGATTGCATGGCTTTTTTGTTATGAGGCATGGATATTTCAGAAATTTCTTTGATTCTGTTAGGTTCAATGTGAATACCATATTTTGACACTATGAATCCTAGAAGTTTTCCTTCACTTAATGCGAAAAAAGATTTCTTTGGGTTAAGTGAAATCCCATACCTTAAACATCGTTGAAAGATTTGTTTCAAGTCTTTGAGATGGTCGCTTCGCTTCTTGGAGTACACTGTTATATCATCCAGGTAAATCACTACAGATTTATTGACTAAACCTTTAAATGTGATGTCCATGGCTCTCTAAAATGTAGCGCCGGCATTGATCAAACCAAATGGCATCTTCCGATATGCGTATCTGCCCCATTTAGTTCGGAATGTGGTTTTTAACTGATCATCGGGATGTACCAGCACTTGATTGTATCCTGAAAATCCATCCAAAAAAGACATTATTTCTGAGCCTGCTACTGCCTGTAATATCTGCTCCATAGGTGGGAGGGGAAAATTGTCTTTTTGACAGGCTTTGTTGAGATTTCGGAAATCGATACAGATTCTAATATCTCCGTTTTTCTTTCTAACGGGCACCATATTGGAAACCCATTTGGAATGTCTGACGGGGAAAATTATTCTGGCTCTCAACAACTTATTTAGCTCAGTTTTTATCTGATTTTCTAAATTGGGGTGGATTTTTCTGAGTTTCTGTTGGACAGGTTTCTCATTGTCAATCATAGGGATAGTGTGTTGAATGATAGAAGTGTCGTATGTCTTCAGCTCATCGTAATTCCAGGCAAAAACATTTTTGTATTGTCTCAAAAGACGGATATATGCTAATTTTTCTTCAGGGGCTAGGTCGTGGCCTAGATTAACATTTTGTGGTTTCTCATCGGTTCCTAGGTTTAATAATTCGTAGTTCAGAGTCGAACTGTAGAGTTTAGAATTGGTAGACCTTTTAAACCGAATTTTCAAATCATATAAGTCTTCTAACTTAACCACCGATTTAGGTATAGCATTATCAGTGCTATTTTGTTGTATTTGGTGATCATGATGGTCTTCGTCAATTATTTGATTTGAGTAGGATCCTTCAGAAGTGAGGAAATTTACAATGTCAGGATCGTCATTGAATACTCTCCAGTTTGTAATGTTGTCAGGGATGGACGGTCTAAAGATTAATTCTATTGAGAATCTATCTAGACTAAAATCTTCGGAAGGAATAAGTCTAGAGGCTACGTTAGCTAACAGGTCTGCGCTCACATTTTGGAGTCTTGGAATTGATGAAATATTGAATGCTATGAAATGTGCAGTCAGATCTTGTACTAAAGATTAATAGTGTTTCAAATGACCTGATAGGCAATGTATGGTGTTACGTACCTGTTTGACGACAATCTCAGAGTCTCCGAAGACTTGAAGGTACTTAACGTTCAACCCGATTGCTTTGTATAGGCCTTGCACCAAGGCCTCGTATTCCGTTGTATTGTTTGTGCAATCGAATTCAAGTCTGCACGTAAGCATGGTCTTATTTCCGTCTGGGCTAATCAGAACGCATCCTGCTCCTGCTCCCTCGTTAGATTTAGAGCCATCAAAATATAATTTCCAAAAAAAAGATGTATTTACAGGGTTATCTAAAAAATTAACACACTTTGAATTATCAGTTTGGGAAAAAATTTCGACTTGGGACAAAACTAAATTTTCTAAGTAAGGTGAGATATGAGCATTGAAATTGCCGAGGAAAGAATCTACCGAGTAATTGCCTATGATACTGTTGTTGTATGTTATTGCTTCATTTTCTCCCTCCAATTCTGTCACTATGTATTTCTGGTGTAACTCTCGTTCAACCTTTATTTGATTCGGTTTACCATTGTAGGGTAACCACATGTGCGACTAGTCGGTTGAGAAGTATCCATGGAGTTTTTCGGACCAATCCCTGCTAAGAATTAAACCATAGAATTCAAGGATATCAGCTACTAGAATGTCAATAACCTGACATACCTTCGGGTTAGACGACAATCTTATGGTCACTTGATTAAGTTCACCAATCACTTCGACTTGAGATCGATCAAGCTGAACTATGCGCACTGCGGATTTTTGTGGTTGAACATTCAACTTGGCACATATTGATCTGGGTAAAATATTCGTTGAAGCACCAGAATCTACCAAACAATTGTGCACGTTTTTATTGAAAATTTCATAAGTGAGGAGAAAAGGGGGAGTGTGAGACCTTGATCTTCCTCCAATCAAGGCGATGTCATTTGGGTCAACCTTATTGATCGTGTTGGTTGGAGGTCTTCCCATGTTGTGAGAGGCTACAGCTGTAGGCAAAGATGTAGTAGGCACGGCATGTAGTTCTTTCATCATTATCTTATGTTGATGTTTCAATTTGCTCAACTCATAAAGGGTGATATTAGCCCTAGTCTTTTTCATGTCATCAATAATGTTGTACTCCATTTCATCCGACGCAATGAGTGTTTTTGATGGAGGTGTTTGATCTGATTGGACTGGGCTATATTGAGTCACTTTAGCAGTTGTTTTCTTTGTTACGACTTTATCTTTTGATGCAGGGCTTGCGCCCTTCTGCTTAGGGGTAGTTTGGGGAGGATCAAGTTGATTTTTGCTTCGTGTGCTAACCGGAAATGCTTCTTGATCTTCTTCTTGTGGAAGGATGAAATCCCACATTCCTTGTAGTTCCACGACTTCTTCGTCATCGGTCTGCCCTTCAGTGGTATTCTCTTCTTCTTCCTCTTCTTCGGATTTGACGTTTGAGATAGCGTTGGGTGGTTTCACATCCATTGAAGGATTTCTTTTAAAATCTCTGTAGGTCTTTTTTGAAGAAGTTTCTGCTACTTGTTTTTTTATGTCAATCATCTCGTTGGACATGGTCTTTAACACTTTTTGTAATCCTTCCAAATCGAAAGGATCTTTCATTTGTTTCTTCTTGGGGTCTTCCTTGTAGGAGACTTTCTTAGATTTGCGTTCCTCTATCGCAGATCGTTTTTCCAGGGCTACTATGCGTTTCTCTACTGCTATCGCCTCTGTCAAGTTTTCAACTAAGGTTGTCTTATTTGCCCTATCCACGAAGATTGCCAAGTTTGATGGTAAGGCTGTAATATACCATTCACATCTCACTTCTTCGTTGGGCTGTGAAGCAGCGAGAATTTTTTTGAGGATTTTATTGAACCTTAGATTGAAATCTTTGATGGGTTCTCTAGCCTCGGCTTTAAGATTGGATAGGTCATTGATCAACATCGCCGTTGATCTGTCATCACCAAACTTGGTGAGGAATTGACTTTGAAAAATGTCCCAACTTGTGATAGACTCGGAAGGTAATGAAAAGTACCATGACCCGGCTGTTCCTTGCATTGTGTAGGGAAAAAGCCGGACGACAGCATCCTCGTTGGTAACTCCGTTGAGATTTACAGAAAGCATGAAATTATTAATATGCTCTTCAGCTAGCATGCCTGCTTCTGGATTGAATTTAGGTAGCCATTTCTCAGGATGGGCCGGTATTGGGCTCAGGGGTGGAGGCATTAAAACCGCCCCAGGATTGTTCCATGGAGACTGGGCCATCGTTGAGCTGCTAGTAAATGAAAGTGCAGAGGATGGTCCCTGATGCTGGGAAGATGAAGATATTATGACCTTTGATGATTGAAGAGGGGGGGTTGTGGAAGATGGATGAGTGATTTGGAATGAAGATGTGGGTGGCTGACTTCACGGTGAGGGAGTTGAAATGGACGACGTAGATGAAAGAGTCTCACTGTCAGACTCTGGTGGTGTTTTCCTTGCTCTTTTCCTGGTGGGGAGAGGGAATTCAGTTGGCTGGATGCCAAATTTTTCGCTCTTTAATCTGGTCAGGGGATGAGCAGGATTGTATTGCGAAGTCACGCTGCTTTGAGATTTATCAAACCTCTGAGTAAAAATAGAGAATCCCTGGAGTTTACGAATCATAGTTTGAACTTCAGGAGGTTCAATGGTAAATTGGTCTGAAATACTAGGGTATGTAGCAGCGGTTGATACTCGAGCGACTTCTGACTCTGGATTTAAACGTACTAGGGAAGTCGGGGGAGTTGATGAGGGCAATTTACTCTCAGAATGGTATTTAGATTTTGATTTAGGTGCCATTCATAGTTCGGGCCCTCCTTCTAGCGCCAAATATGTTGAATCCCCGAAAATCGAGTCGACAACAAGGGGGATACCCACCCAGTCCGGACCTTGGTTGGCAGCTCCTTATCTGTTTGGTATAGCGGGTCCAACTGGGGATAATGGGACCAGTTTCCCAATCTAAGGGGTGTGTGTGTGTGTAGAGTAGGATGATGCTGATCTAGGAGTATTTTAAGCTAATTTAATTCAAACTTCTAAACTAACTCTATGCTATCATAATCTAATAAGAAACAACACATCTAATCTACGCTAACCCGGGGTGTATTTCTTCTATTATGCGATTTAAAGAGATTTCGAACAATAACTGGTAATAAAGATCATTCAGCTATCATAAGAATAGAAATCAATTAAGATAAACCACTCTGCATAAAAAGTTAAGCAAAACAGTTGTGAACAGCATATCGCATAATAAGTTATTCATATATCAAGCACAAATAAATGACTCCACCATACAGAAGTGCCAAATGATAACCCACACATTCATGCATTAACATATAAACAACTGAAAACTGCATATCACTTTAAGAATATAAGCAGAAATTGGTCAAGAGATAAAAGTACCATTTATGACTGGTTCCACTCATAAGCTTCAAGCAATAACGATTTATCTCTACTTGTTCTAACATCTACTAAGAGTACAAAAGTGCAACATCAGTAGCAGACATTAAATGCAAACATTGATAAATCTTGATCCATCCATTCATCAAAAACCCCCTCCGAGGGTGCAAAAGTGCATGTTCTGAGGACAAGTTTTTTGACAAATTTCCGGACCCTTCTCCAAATGCCTGAGAAGGGTTTAAATACTACTAACTAATTAATCTTAATTACATAAATTTAGGACACGGTTTCAAATGACCGCCCTTCTACTAAAGCAAATTTATTTCTAAAAATTGAATCTAATTTCTAACCGTTTATGTATTTGCTCCTTAGTGCTATAAGCAATGCAACATTCGCCTGGGAAGAGTCGGTTAGTTGTCTTCTCCTTTCGTTTGAGCTATGAAAATAGAAATAACAAGAGCTGGCACCGTTTTCTGACAAACTAGAAGATATTTTCGAAAACCTTCCTCTGGCTTGGTGTATTCACTATGTGTATACTTGGTATAACCCAAATTTCTTTCAAACTGATTGTGTTGTTGCTATTTCGGTTTCCGGCCGTGCGAATGACTGAATAAGTTAGGGACTTTGATCTCTGAACAATTTTCTGTATTGAAAACTGCTTCCATTCTTTGTTCCAGGATTTTCTGGAGCGTCTTCCCTCTTTAGCATTTTTCTTTTGGCTTTACCCAGTCTGAGCTTCAGGATCTTTTGTAAACATGTTGCTTTTGTGCGCCTTTGACTCTGAGTCTTGGATAGTCTATTTCCATCAGTATCTGTTGAGTGATACTCTGGAATCCGCGGTCCTGCTGCATGCAGCATCCGTTTGCGAAGGCATCTCTTCTCTGTTCTCCGAGTATTGACGCTTTCCCCTTTTCCTTAGATGTTTCCTGCACATTGATTTATATTAGTTGTTGTCTTACAGTTTACGCAAGGGAAAAGAGTAATGACGAAAAGATTGACATGAAAGCTTTAAGCTCTAATGAATGCATAATCATGACACTCATAATGAACTGACTCTTCGAAAAACACAACACAATCCTTCTTAGATACTTTGGCGTACAATCATTAATTTCTCTTAAGGCGCGCGCCCAATTTTGGTCTACAGACAGCTTTCCTTGAAAACTATGTCGAGGAAATTTTTGCGATGAGTGATTTCCGCGACTCGCATCGCAGTATCGAGGATTGCGATGTCAAGATGTGTCATCGCAGGAATTGATGGTCGCATTCATCGCAGATTGCAACATCGCAGATCGCAAATCGAAAATCGCGCTTAGTCATCTAATCATTGTGTGCTGCTTATGCGATGTTGCGATATGCGACGTCACATATCGGCCGTCGACGATTCCTTAATTTTTCATTTAAGAGCGCTTCATAATATATGTGATGCGATAAATTTCGCGTCGCTTCTTCGCAGCTTATTATGCGCATAGGAAAACATCTCACTTTCTTCTTGCGATGCAATACAACTTTAGGGAGTTAAAATACAAAAATTTTGATAAAATGTTTTTTTTTTTGGATTTTTTGTTAAGGGTCCCCATTTGCTTGGTTTTATTGCTAATACCAAACAAAGAGGGGGGTTGTTGGTGACCACAACACCTTGCTACATCAGGATAGCTTTTGGAGGTTGATGGCTTTTGTGCTTGAGATGCTTCTTTAGTATATCCAAGACCTGTCTTTATCATAGGAGAACGCTGCACTTTGATAATTTCATCTAAAGTTTCTAATCCTTTCTCAAATCTAAGATTGAGAGCTTTTGTTTTCTCAATATCTTTTCTTAGACCAACAATTTCACATTCTAACCTTTCATTGTGTTTTTCCCTTTCAGCAAGTTGGAATGTCAGAGTTTCTATAATCATACTCTTTTCTTCTAAACAGATTTTAAGTTTAGAAATTCCTTCATAGAGACCATCTTCATCTAAAGTATATAAGAAATCATCATCTTCAAAAGCCATCAAAAGTACATAATCATTACCATATTCATCTTCATCACTATTTGATAAACCATCGTTATCTTCATGCTTATAGTAGCTCTTCTTACTTACATTCTGTTTTCTATTCCATTTTGCCAGTTCCTTACATTTATCAAAATTATCTTTATGAGGACATTTGGCTGCATAATGACCAACTCTTCCACAAGAAAAGCATTTGAAAGGTAGTTTACCTCTGAATTTTCTAGAACCTCATTGAAGGTTTTTGACAAAGTTTTCTTCTTCCTCTCCTTCTGAAATGTGTCCTGATTCATTGAGCTTTTCTCTTCCTAAAGCCTTGAATGTTGCTTCTCTCATATCTGATGGACCTCCTTTTCTCATTTCAATAGCAGTTAGGATTCCATGCATCTGTGTCATAGTCATTTTCTGAAGATCATGCCTTTCTTCTATGGCAAAAACTTTTGATTCAAATTTAGAAGACAAGGATCTTAAAACCTTTTCAACTAAAGTAAATTATTTTATCTCTTCACCCAAGGTTTTCATGCGCTTAACAATCTCTTCGATACGTAGGAAGTAATGAGCTATACTTTCATCATTGTGCATTTTGAGAGTTTCATATTGAATTCTGAGAGTTTGTAGTTTTGCATGTTTTACCTAATTGTCTCCTTCATAGCTTAGGATGATCTTGTCCCATATTTCTTTGGCGGATTTGAGCTGCATAAACTTGACAAATTCTAATTGTGACAGACTCCCCAATAGTGTATTGACAGCCTTGGAATTTGCTTCATACTGCTTTTTACCTACCATATCTATAGTAATTGCTGATGGAAATGTATATCCTCCTTCCACGATTTCCCAAACATCTATTCCAAGAGATTGAAGATAGGTTGTGGTTCTTACCTTCCAATAGATGAAGTTGCTCCCATCAAAAATTGGTGGTCTAATGGATCCTTCTCTTTCGTAGCTGCCCATGATGATAGAGCTTCCTTCAAGTGATCAAGCTTCTTCTGAAGGACCTGCTTTGATACCAATTGTTGGAAATAATATTGAGAGGGGGGGTGAATCAGTATTATCAATTTAACAGTATTTCATTTCCATAAATAGATTTATATACGCTACTTGTGTTAATGAAACTTGCGTGTATACACAACTGTGTTTAGAGAAACTAGTGTATACCTTGCAAACTTATAATTTAGTTAGTTGATCTTTAATCTGTGTATCAGAACCATATAACCAGTATTCAAATGTAGTAAACAGAACAGGCAATCACACACATGAACACAAGATATAAGGCAGAAACCCAATGTGGGTGAAAACCACCTGCTGCAATCATCTCTGTCTTTCTTTAATAAGAAACTTCTTTTTACAAATTTTGTACTGGTGCAGCCTTATATCAGCACACAGGGTTCTACCTGTAGAAGGCTACAACCTTCTCTTTTCTTCCAGGGACCACGTTTCATTAATTTTCAGACTGGATCCATCAATAACATCAATCAAACATCAAATATATATGCATCAACCAATTTCCTTTGCACCAACCAAAACTGAATCAAACAATCACTTTTATGAATGTCGTAACCAGAACACAGTAACAGTAACCAAAACCCAATCCAGAACCCAGAACACTGCAACAGTAAACAGAAGTAGCTAAAACATATTTTATGAGGTGTATGCTACTTCAATGTGTCGAACCTATGTGCATACGCACTTTTCTCAAGGTGGACCTATGTATACACAGTTTTGGAACGTTGAACCAACGTGTATATGCACCTTTGCTATACTGAACCTGTGTACAGATCTGTAAAATATGATTTAACCTTTACCACTATTCAGACATCAGTTATACCCAGATCATCCAATTTACAGATTACGACATGCACCAATTATTCAGATAAAAGATCAAAAACCACACAAAGATACTTCTATTCAAGACTTAAGATCTTGACCCATCAATAGAACTTATCCTTCTTCAAGCGCTCAGGTTCCTCCTTGATTCAGATCCAGCTATGCACCATAACCCAATGACCAGTGTTCTAGATCTTTCTCTCCATTAGATATTCAATCCTTGAGTGTGTTTTCCTAATGATCTCCTCCTCTTTTTATAGTCTTAGGCCTTACTCAATACCATGGTCCAAAACCACTTAGAACCAATACCTTTGGACCAAATACATGGGGTTAACATGTCGGAAAAGATACCTTGGACTAACACCATGGATCACAATACCATGGACCAAATACCATGGACAAAAACCAATTTTTCCAACATGTATGTGCTTTTCCTTGCATGAAAGTGCGTGTATATGCATACACACCTTTTGGTCTACAATCCCGCATGTATACGCAGTTTGGTCAAGGGGAAACTGCATATACCTCTTTTTCCTTCATTCTGTGATCCTGAACTGTGATCTTTTATCTGAGTGAGTTTCCATCAATGACAACACCTGTGCCATAGCACCAAACTAGTGTCATAATGCCAATGTTGGGAATCCTCTAGCATCCTCCAATCTATCAACGTGATCAATAACAATAACCACACGTAGTGGAATGCTTTTCCATCCTCCTGGGCATCGTGACAATCATCCAAGAATTAATTACAGAGGTACTTTGCCCAATTGAGTTAGACCCCCTGTCTACACTGTGCAACTAAGGATACCACTAGTGTCGGCACTTCATCTACACGACACTTCCTTGTTATTTTTCCTTCCAATATCTATGCAGCAAATCGCAAAACTTCATCTGATATAGAGCTAATGGTGTAGCCTCATGACTTTTTCACCAACCCAAAGTCGCTCTTCATCTGATCCACGATATTTTTCTCCTATGAATTCCGGTTTGTGCCCCAATAAGGTAGCATTTTGATTATGTGGACCAACATATCGCCAACTGGGATGGGCCCTCCCAACCAAAGGCACCCATCATGAACCAACGCCAACAATTGACACACAGAGATGGTATTAATAATGTTGTTACTAAAATTTGGGACATACAACATGTTGATAAACCCTTCGCGCTCAATATTGGCCCCCCACTTAATTGGTTCAAGCCTTGTGATGTTCGCCTCCTCATAGTAGATCGATTTCAAGAATTTACTCGGTTCTAACTATGGAAATTTCTCATGATCGCCGAAATCCCAATCCTCCATCTTCATAAATGGTACCTGGGCCAACAATTCACCCTCAATAGGTACCTCCTCCAACATCAATGGCATGAATACCTTGAATTTCAACCAGTCAAGGTCCCTAGTTACTTTTGTAGTTGATTTCCTAGGGGATATATATGGCGGCAGCCAAGAAATTGGCTATGCACCCCCTGCGCTGATATTTTCAATCCCCATAGTCATCTCTTCTTCATCCAAGTCCTTGTGTTCCATAGACTACTTTTTGTTATCCATACAACCCTTTTGTCTTATCTTAGTTGGGAATTTGCGTGGTGATTGCCGAACCAGGGCTTGTTGTGGCTTTTTCGATCTTTTCTCTCCTGCCATGGAGGCAGTAGGTTTTGGCCTCGGTGACCTAGGTGCTATAGCAAGGATTGGTGGTGTTGCAGTCATCTTGACAAAGCTCTCCCAGAAGAGTTCCTTCTGCAATTCAAAAAAATATCCCTCAAACCCAAGCCCCCTCTGTGAAAATTCTTGCTCTACCTCTTGCCAATCTCATCTAGACATACAACAGTCATCTATACTCAAAGTTAGGCGCAAAATATCAAGATAATCTCTCTGGAAGAAAATTGTCTGAATGTGGAGGGGGATGTTGTATTTATAGCCCTTTTTTAATTCAAATCCATCAATTCCCTCTAGAGATCCCTCATTAATGCTCTTTTGCAGCATATCTCCAAAGATATACTCCTTAATTTCTTTCCCCCACTCCCTTTAATGGAAAAATAGCCATCCAATCTGTAGAAATTTTGAATAATATGACACTTATTCACAGAGATTATCCTGATTATACACTATTTGCAGAATGCATGCATAATACATAACTTCCTCTACGTTGATCATCAATTTTGCGGAATTAAAAACAATGAAACATCAATCGCATGTGCACATTAACACAGTATGTACTGGGGAAAGCATACAGCTGAAAACCCCAACTATCTGTATATTATAATGATAGATAACATGTAACAATACATAGTACAATACTCCTCACAAGTACTCAGTACTATCTCCACCTGCTACACACAAACTAGCTCAGATCTGAATCAAGTCACAGGTTCAAATCTCCTTTGCTGTCTGCCTGCCTCTACTGCGCAATCGAATGTGAGAATGGGAATGATCCAAGCTCATTTTCCTTGGCTTGTAATACGCAATCCTCATTGGCAATCTCCATCATTGATTGTGCAAATCTCATGTACAGCTATAGTCACAACTGATAGTAGTCTCCACCTCTAACACCTGTCTCCACTGACCTATCCATGCACTGAGTTAACTGATGTATTCTTTAGTTGCTTTATGAGTTAATAATTAGTGAATTAATTAATAATTAATTCACATCACTCATCACTAGTGTATTTGGCAGTTAGACTAAATACAACTAGTTCAACTAAGTCAAACTGAACACAACTCCATCAACTCCTCAATCAACTCCACCAAACTCAATCACTTGAGTTCTAACTGAAGTCCATCATGCAATAGCTCAACTAACCCATAGGAAAAGCATATTTCCTTCTGACAGTTGCATGTGCCACATCCGTAGCTCGAACTGAAGTGCTCCAAGAGGATAATATAATGTATATAGTCCAAATATTATTAAGAGCTAATAATATCCGACTGTTCTATTTTTAGACTAGCAGTCTAAAAATAGACTCCGCCCATATGTCTAAAAATAGAAGTCCATCTATTTTTACCAACATGACCAATCATCCACAAATAGCATCATGCACCTCAGAGACCATGATCCATATGTCTAAAAATAGACTTTGCGCCAAAAATAGCCTATGGGCCCACTTAGTGAAGGCGACTCCGTTTCACTAAGCTCCATCATCTTGTTGCATTTTCAACACTCCCTGTCAACAAGATATGGATTATCTACAACCTCTATCCTGCAACTCTGGAATGTTCTGCATGCAACACATTTGCCCGGTCCACTTGCTCCAACAACACTTGGAACAAAAACACTCAAAACTGACCACTCTGTTGGGCTAGGAACATACTCTGATGTTGAAGCTCTACCTACTGCTAACAAGTGCTCCCTCTCTGACATCTGTGCTACTACAACATCTCCATGCATCTCGCACCATTGCACACCTATCTATGCCACCTAGCGTTGTGCAAAACACTTGTGCCTCTCGCATTGTTGCAGCCTACTAGCTATGCACTATCCTGGGATTCCCTGCACTGTCGCTCTCTCTGCCGCTCCATCTGCATCTGTCTCTACCCAATCAGTCAGTTCCTGCTACTCCACATCGAGGCTCCCGTAGCAAGGTCTCATCCAAAAGGTTGGGTACCTCAAGGATCCTGCCCCTCCTCCTTGGGACGATCACTCTATATCACCCCACCTCCTACCTGGAGGTATGGCTGCATGTGATCCCTCTGCCCACTTGGCTCAAAGTTCCCCCCTACTGGAGGTCTCTGCATGAGTATATGTCTCTACTCAATCTCCTCTCAGCTTCCCTTGTTGTGTGTTATAGACATTTTTGTGCCTTACAGCATTGAGCATGAAATGTCCATAATCTAATGGATCCAAAGTCCCTAAACATGTTGTTCCTACCCCTAGAGGAACAAGGCTAACAAACCACAGCAATTCACAGAAGTTCTCCACCAGAAACTGCTCAAAAACAAGTCAATTCAGGATCAATTCAGTGGCTCCACTAGCTGTTTGCGCTGAAATGCAAAGTCAACACTGGCTACCTGCACTGCAACGCAGGTAGAAGCACTACCAGGGTGCGCTGAGCGGGAATTGACAAATGGCAAGTTCATTCCAAGAGGTGTCAAGACCCAGGAAGCTTCCAGAATCTTCCTCAATGACACTTGCCTCAGTGAATTTGACTAGTGATGAGTAAGAGGTTCCCAATCTCCAAGTGGAAGCAAGAACCTCCAAGTGGAATCAAGAACTGACAGAGGGAGAGGACACTAGTCAGATCTCAAGCTGACTCATCCTCTCTCCAAACATCTATATATGGATCTCTCCTCCATGAGATCTAGAGGCTGGAATTTTGTTATTGCAAAGAATTGTTGTTGGTTTGAGACTGGAATTATTGGGTGCTTAATGCTTTGAGGGAAGGTGAAGATAGGAATTTCATTTGCTGGGAAGGAGATGCTGGATTGGAGCCCTCTGGGTTGTATCTCTTCCTGAACCTTGTTATTCATCAATAAAGCTATCTTGGTTTCTCCTATATGCTGATGTGTCTTTGATGTATGATTGCATTAGTGTATTTAGTTTATTTCTAATCCTGAACTAGTTATGAATATGAATGTATGTCTTTGTGTAGTGTTCTCTTCTTGTGATCTTGCAGAAACCTCTTGAAGCTGGGCGAGCGAGAAAGCAAGTAGCTGGGAACTCCCAAAGAGAAGAGGAACCGGATCGAGGGACAAACGGAAGACACCGGTTAGTCCATCCATCTCTCTTCATTCTTATTTCATAAAGGAAGAATACTAGAATAGCTGTCTCTGTTTGTTGCTAAGGCATTGTCACACCTTAGGTGGATAGGATCGTCCTGCATAGGCATTTTTCCCCACAACATTGTGGCTGCTCCGCAACCTCCTGAAGCTGCTGCACCAATCGTGGCTCCCCCACAATCGTCTGAGACTTCTTCTGGCTCTGCATCTTGAGAGGTAATATATGCTCCCTCTCAACCACCAAGTCTCCATCAGTTGCCTCGCTGCTCAAGGCTTTGCATGCATCTTGAACCTCAAGAGCATACAGGTTCTTGACCCATGAACCAATTCGCTTCACCTGTCTAGTGATGATGTGTCTAAGGAAAACCTTTTCCTTACTGAATACTACATCATAGCCTCTATCTTCCAGCATTGCGATTGACACCAAGTTTCTCTTAAATCCTGGTACATACTTGACATCGGTCAAGGTAAGGCAAGCTCCATGCTCCCTCTAAAAAATAATCGTTCCTACACCTGAGACACTATACTTCTCATCATTACCCATTGCTATGAGTATCTGGAGATCTTTCTCCTCCAAAGCACTGAACAAACTCTTGTCCCCGGTCATGTGGAAAGAAGCTCCACTGTCAAGAAACCAACCACTTCCCAACATGGATGAAACCATGCATGCAAAGAGTGTGAAATCCAACTCAAACTATGAAGCAAGTGCCTCACCTTCAGATCCTTCCCCGGATCCCTTCTTGGATTTCCTCCATGGACAATTTGCAGCATAACGGCCCACCTCATGAAAACAAAAGCATCGCACTTTCGATTTATCAACCTTCTTCCCATCATTGGAAGAACTG
Organism: Pinus tabuliformis; assembly: GCA_031772625.1. Taxonomy (NCBI): domain Eukaryota; kingdom Viridiplantae; phylum Streptophyta; class Pinopsida; order Pinales; family Pinaceae; genus Pinus; species Pinus tabuliformis. The sequence goes on from CM062810.1 coordinate 460,066,023, forward strand.
GATTCGGAAAGAGAACCCTTCTCCTTCCCCTTCTTTTCTTTGGCAGCCAAAGCGCAATTTTCTTCATCAGATGCCTTTGATTAAGATCCGTCCCTGGTATTCCGCCTGATCTCCTCTTGCACAAGATCTGACCAAATTCTCTCCCATCCTGGCAATTTCTCCCAACCATTGACAGAGTCCTGATAGGAATGCCAACTCTCGAAAGACCAAGGAGATCCAAGCTCACCAAGTCCTCATCATCGACACTCACCCCCACACTTCCCAGCTCATCCCGGCATTACAGATTGTGCCTCCAGCGCCAGTACGGATTGTGCTCCCACGTACCATCGCGTATATATTGGGAGACCCCTATAGGCATAAAACCTTTTATCCTTAGGAAGCCGTGTCGGCCACCCTACTGATCGCAATGCACTGAACACAGCATTCAGGAAGATCGACCGCCCGTACCCTAAAAAGTATTCTGCGGTTTTGCGAAAAGTTTGGCACACCCTCTACCTAGAACTCCAGAGCAGTTCCTTTTGGCCTTTTTCAGACTCTATAACGGAAAAAGTCCATCCGAGCATTTGTCACTTCGGGCTCGTTAAAACATCGAAGGAGACTAGAGTCATCTTTAGCTTTTTCTCGACTCTTTAAAATTGAAAAAGCAAGTTGTGTCTAAAGCATCTAAAAAATTCATTTAATTCGGAAACACATTTTCCCCATTTGTATTTTGGTTGATCGAGTAATCCGCAATCATGGAAGAAAGTCAATTGAAACCCCGTCGTTCGCAGAGGCTTACGAGTCAACCGTCTTTGTCTCCGGAATCGAAAACAGTACGGACAAAGCGAACTCGTTTAACCGGTTTGAAATCTCCTATAAAAGTTAGAACAACTGTTCCGACAACATCTGAGATTCCGGTTACTCCAAACATTTCTGGAAACCCTGCCTCTACAGAAGAAGTTCAACAGTCACAGAGGGACAGTGATACTGATCCTAGTATAAGAACAAACACTTGTGTTACTGAACCAGTTCCATCTGTAACCGGTCCAGAGAGTATTGTTCTTCAAACATCTGTTGTTGTTGATTCAACCCCTTCTTCGGCACCAGAAATATTTTACGGACCTGACGGTCTTCCCCTTCCACCTGATTTGATTGCGATAGAGGAAATTGTAGAAGATCTGCAAGTAAGTACTCCAACACATTTTGGAGTCGGGGTCACTCTATTTCCTTCATCAGAAGTCAGTCTACCACAAGTGGAAGTTCCTGTAGAATCGCTAGGTAATCTCTTGGATAGACTCAAAATGTCTGAGCAATTGTCAACATCTAGGACTGTGTCGAATGACACAGCGACAGCAGAACTCCCTGCTGTCACTCTGACAATGTTTGCCGGCATACCATCTGTCCCAACTAGCTCACAACCGCTAGAAGGAGTCCACCCAGGGACTATTTCGACAGTATGGTCCGTTCCAGTTTGTTCCTCCGGAATAATATCCGGCAACTCTTATGTTGAAACTCGCCAGATTGATCCATTTGGAGGCCAATTTGGGCAATCCAGTCCCCAAGGACAAACAATCCCCTTGAGTTCCGAATTGCCACTGTATGGGGGGCAGTATGCCTTTTCATTACCTCCTCCGGGAGGATATCCATACGGGAGTTCACAACCATATTCAGGTTATACTGGAATTACATCAAGTGGTTGGGTACCTATGCTACCTCAACAACCAAGGGTTGTGTATTCAATGCAACAATGTGTACCTATGTCGAACATCCTGACCACACCGACTATTGTGACAGTGTCGCAGGTTCAAACGTTGCCTGTTGTATGTCAACCTCAGATTTCTCAGGTTGTAATGCAACAGCCCCTTGACCCTGTGACTCAACCACAATCGCCTACTGGTGAGGCGACACAGGTCCAGACAGGTACAATTACCCCACACCTTGGTCCAACGGTTAGTATAGCGCAACAGAACATGGCTTCGCAACCGTGGCTGGTGCAATATCAACAACCATAATTCCAACAAGTATACCAAGGTTCTGAGCAGCAGATCTTTGCGAACAGTGGACAACCGTACATCCAAAACGGTCAAAATCAACCACTTTACGGTGGTCATGTCCACCAACCGTATCAGTCGTACCAACATCAATTACATTATGCTGGTATGCAAAGGCCAACTGCTCAGGCGATCCCATCGTATCCTGGGTATGCTTCACCTAACCTGAATCAACAGTTACCATTCGTGGCAACTTTAGAGTTACCCGATTTACACCGGTTAACAAACGATCCAATTGCTTACGCCCCTTGGTGGCCAGCGATTCCTCACAAACTTCCTTCAGACATTCCTAAATTTAATGGAAATCCAGGTGAAGACCCATCGAATCACGTGATGACTTTTCATCTGTGGTGTTCATCAAACACCCTAAACGATGATTCGATAAGGCTTCGCCTTTTTCAGAGGACGTTAACGGTTCCAGCGGCAAAATGGTATATTGAATTACCTAGAGCTTCATTCGACAATTTCAGCTCCTTAGCCACGACTTTCTTAACCCATTTTCAATTACCAATAAGGTATGAAACGGGAACGGAACTCCTAACCAACTTCAAACAGACAGCGGCCACTCACATATCTGATCATATATGTGAGTGGCGACGTCATCGTAGGATGGTGAAAACGTACGTTCCCGATCAGCTATTAGCTGAATGGTTTATCAAATCCTTACTTCCTACAATCACGGAAGATGTGGCAAAAGGCGGAGTCGTAACAGAAGAGCAAGTCATCGCTCGTGCGCAATATCTAGACTTGGTCTATACTCAGTCTGGCACGCTCTACGACAAAATACCTGACGCCCCTAGACCGAAATTCTCAATTCCTCCTCCTCCTAAATCAAACAATGACTCTCATGCCGGCGATGGCGTGATTGGCAAAACAGATACGAAATCGACAAAGGCTACATCTAAAAAGGCCTGTAAGATTTCTAGTCAAAATTCAAATGAGGAACTTCTTGCCTCGGAAGTAAATGTCATGTCGACCGACAAGGGCGAACAACTGAAGCAACCAGGGGGCAAGAAGAAAAAGAAAGGGAGAAAAAGGAAATCCCCTGCGGGGTGTCATATATGCGATGAGGATCATTGGACGAGAGATTGTCCACTTATAGCTGAAGTTAAGAAACTCTTTAAGAGTTCAAAAACCCCAGCGGTATTGACTGATCCATTTCCAAGCCCGGAAACCAAACTGGTTGCTAATCAAAATGCTTCTCGATCCCAAATGCTTATGTTGTCTGTCTCAAGGCAGCAAAATGATGCTTTGACAAGGAATAAAGATTACGGGAATCCACGGCTGTCGAATAACAAGGCTAATGAACAACCTAGTAGTTCGACGACAACTTTAACCAAAGTTATGCCACCCATCATTCCTGAACCAATGATAAAGTCGCCAAAGGGAGTAGTACACAAATCGACATTTAATCCTCGTGCCAAAGTAGCACAGAATTATAATATAGTAGAGGACCTGGCCCAATTGCCGTCCGCTATGTCGACACTTGAGGTACCGCAAAATTGCCCCTCCCAAGAGCAAGCTTTATTATCAGCAATAGGTGGGATTGGCCCAATGGATTCCAATCTTGTGGCCTTTGATCATAAAGAATATGACCCTCAGTTACCAGCTCAACTAGCTTTCCTTATTCAAGTGAAAGCCCTCAACAAAACTGTTCATTGAACAATTATTGATGAGGGGGCATCTACATGTCTTATGTCGATGAGTTGCTGGAAAAATTTAGGCTCACCACCCTTGTCGAAATCGTCAACGACGTTAAAAGCATTTGATGGACGATCATACACTCCATACGGGATTTTAAGTAACTTGCAAGTTGAACTGGGGGGAAAAACAGTAGAAGTTGATGTTGAAGAAATCGATGGAAACCTCAATTACAACATCCTACTGGGAAGGCCCTGGATATATGCCATGGCCGCAGTTGTGTCGACCTACTTCAGGAAGATTGCATTTCCCTTTCAAGGAGGAATTACAGTTGTCGACCAACAAACTTTCCTCCCCGACAGTTCACAAGTTACGGGAAGCACTCCAACGATCCATGGAAGCAATCATTCGCTTCAAAACATTGGAGTAGGTCTCCTAAAAGAGCCTGCCTTAATGGGTACTTTTGCCCTACCGCCTGCGAGTAATCTGGCGGAAGTAGCCACAGTGGAAACCTACAATATGAAATCTTCTATATCTAATGGATTCGGAAGATTCCTAAACATTTTGTCAGCATGGATCATCGCCCTAATAGAAATACTGTAAATACAATGGGCTTCGAGGACGGTTCTTATCTCGTGTCAACCTCGTTAAAAAATGAAACAAGGAGTCAGGAGGACAGTTCTTTTACTGTGTCAACCTCATTAAAAAATGAAACAATCCCCTTTCCAAATCTCAAAGGTAAACCTTCATTCCAACCACCAAGTTGAATGCAATGAAGCTTGGGGGGGCATGCACCTCGATTTGCATTATTATGCTGGGGGCATGCAAACTTATCATCGAGCAGTTTTGGCAAGAAGTTCATGCTCGTTAAAAAATAAACGCAAGTTCGAGCAGTTTTAACACACAGTTCATGCTCGTTAAAAAATAAACGCAAGATCCGAGCAGTTTTAGCGCATAGTTCATGCTCGTTAAAAAATAAACATAAGATCGAGCAAATGTTTCCACCCGCATTTAAGCTCGTTAAAAAATGAACTATCCCAGTAAATAACCACCGTGAATGTAATATCATCAGCCATTAAAGCCTTGTTCGTGTTTGCACCGTCACCTCCACTTTTCCATTGGCCGATCGTTCACCTCCATATGATTGTTTACCCATTTTGAGGAACAGCTGCGAAGAGTGATTTCACTAGCCATCCTTGTGACACTGCCGTGATTGGAAAATTCCAAGCCTTACCTGGAATCAGCTGCTAACCCGTTTTATCACTCGTTCCTCAAAAGACGAGTCTTCTTTAAGCTCTTTTCATCTGACTCGTAAAATATGAAAAGATTGCCGAGTTTTGGCCTTCCAGCTCGTTAAAGCGACCGGAAGTGCTATCCCTCCTCTAGATTTTAATCTTTTTGGACCTGAGGGATTATTGCATAAAAAGATCAAGTGCTTGTTTTGTTCGGCTCGTTAAAACTATCGAAAACTCATCCCTTCTGTATTGTTTTATACTTTTTCGGACTTAAGGGATTAGATGACGAAAAAGGACTTTCGGAGTTGACTTTACGTACCTTTTCAGACTCTCTAAAAATGAAAAGGACCGAGTTATCCTTGTTGTTAGACTCGTTAAATGCATTAAATAGTGACAAACTTGTCTTTAGACGAGAACGAGTTTCACTATCGCTAGGCTCGTTAAAACATAGCGATGGGCTTGCCCGAAGGGCAAGTTATAGAACAAGCATATGTTATCCTCCTCAAGCTTGACAAAAATAAAGAGGTACTGGTCAACAATGACTGGGGAAAATTGGGAGAAACTCAAGAAAACTTTGATGGTAGCAAATCACTCTTGAACATGACACTTTTCCTCTGTACCACAATCGGGTTGGGTTGTTTCATTCACCGGTCACATCACCATGGTCTCGCCATGCCATCCATATTTGGGGTAATGCTACCGATCCATCGCATCAGTGTCGCCATATGTTCAAGAGAAGTCGTTCAGAAAAATTCAACCGTGTCCCATCCACTGCCGTACATTATCCTTCATCCTTTCATGACCGCCACCCTGAATGATATGTCAAAGATCGTTTTCACCTCCATCAAAATCATTAGCTCCATTCCGTGTCATTGATGTGGGATTCATTAAGGCCCTCCTTTGACGGATCGCTTCTTGTCGACATTAGCTCACTATCCAAGAAGTTGATCTAGGAACAACCCCTTCAGTACTTTGAAGCTTGCATGCCTCAATGGCAAGTTTCTCACTTCCGGCGACAGGTATACATCAATGACCTTCGACCGAAAGATTTTGCGTGGTGTTCGACGCCAAGTCCTTTATTCACACCACGTGAATTGTACTGCAGTACCTTGAGGGTCATTATAATTATCGGTGATTCCTCTCGTGCTTGTTAATGGTTTACCTCATTGACCAGTAATCAAGCGATGTCTTTCCATGTTCGACTTCAGAACATTTCTCACATGGATCGACTTGTACTTAGAGTGAAGATCGAACGAGTTTAAAGACCCCGGATCTAGTTTCATCCATCCGGGCTGCGATATATATTCAGGAAAGATAAATACATTGACATGTACATCATTGCAGCAGATAATCATCCTACCCCAAAGGATGATAATTTCATCAAAAATTATCAGTCTACCATCAGACGATTGTCTGTTCTATGTACAGAAAAATGAATTTATAAAGCTGAGCATGGGAATGCCCGCCTCAGCTAGATCATGGAAGTAGTATGAAAAATAATATATTGTATTGTATCTTATTACAGGTCTCCTCCCAGCAATGAATGAACTTCGGATCCTCCTGATAAAGCATTTCACCCGATAAACGGCCTCATACTTTAGGGGGAAACTGTTATAGACATTTTTGTGCCTTACAGCATTGAGCATGAAATGTCCATAATCTAAGGGATCGAAAGTCCCTAAACATGTTGTTCCTACCCCTAGAGGAACAAGGCTAACAAACCACAGCAATTCACAGAAGATCTCCACTAGAAACTGCTCAAAAACAAGTCAATTCAGGATCAATTCAGTGGCTCCACTAGTTGTCCGCGCTGAAATGCAAAGTCAACACTGGCTACCTGCACTGCAACGCAGGTAGAAGCACTACCAGGGTGCGCTGAGCGGGAATTGACAAATGGCAAGTTCATTCCAAGAGGTGTCAAGACCCAGGAAGCTTCCAGAATCTTCCTCAATGACACTTGCCTCAGTGAATTCAACTAGTGATGAGTAAGAGGTTTCCAATCTCCAAGTGGAAGCAAGAACCTCCAAGTGGAATCAAGAACTGACAGAGGGAGAGGACACTAGTCAGATCTCAAGCTGACTCATCCTCTCTCCAAACATCTATATATGGATCTCTCCTCCATGAGATCTAGAGGCTAGAATTTTGTTATTGCAAAGAATTGTTGTTGGTTTGAGACTGGAATTATTGGGTGCTTAATGCTTTGAGGGAAGGTGAAGATAGGAATTTCATTTGTTGGGAAGGAGATGCTAGATTGGAGCCCTCTGGGTTGTATCTCTTCCTGGACCTTGTTATTCATCAATAAAGCTATCTTGGTTTCTCCTATATGCTGATGTGTCTTTGATGTATGATTGCATTAGTGTATTTAGTTTATTTCTAATCCTGAACTAGTTATGAATATGAATCTATGTCTTTGTGTAGTGTTCTCTTCTTGTGATCTTGCAGAAACCTCTTGAAGCTGGGCGAGTGAGAAAGCAAGTAACTGGGAACTCCCAAAGAGAAGAGGAACCGGATCGAGGGACAAACGGAAGACACCGATTAGTCCATCCATCTCTCTTCATTCTTATTTCATAAAGGAAGAATACTAGAATAGTTGTCTCTGTTTGTTGCTAAGGCACTGTCACACCTTAGGTTGATAGGATCGTCCTGCATAGGCATTTTTCCCCACAACATTGTGGCTGCTCCGCAACCTCCTGAAGCTGCTGCACCAATCGTGGCTCCCCCACAATCGTCTGACACTTCTTCTCACTCTGCATGTTGAGAGGTAATATACGCTCCCTCTCAACCACCAAGTCTCCATCAGTTGCCTCGCTGCTCAAGGCTTTGCATGCATCTTGAACCTCAAGAGCATACAGGTTCTTGACCCGTGAACCAATTTGCTTCACCTGTCTAGTGATGATGTGTCTAAGGAAAACCTTTTCCTTACTGAATACTACATCATAGCCTCTATCTTCAAGCATTGCGATTGACACCAAGTTTCTCTTAAATCCTGGTACATACTTGACATCAGTCAAGGTAAGGCGAGCTCCATGCTCCCTCTAAAAAATAATCGTTCCTACACCTGAGACACTATACTTCTCATTATTACCCATTGCTATGAGTATCTGGAGATCTTTCTCCTCCAAAGTACTGAACAAACTCTTGTCACCGGTCATGTGGAAAGAAGCTCCACTGTCAAGAAACCAACCACTTCCCACCGTGGATGAAACCATGCATGCAAAGAGTGTGAAATCCAACTCAAACTATGAAGCAAGTGCCTCACCTTCAGATCCTTCCCCGGATCCCTTCTTGGATTTCCTCCATGGACAATTTGCAGCATAACAGCCCACCTCATGACAACGAAAGCATCGCACTTTCGATTTATCAACCTTCTTCCCATCATTGGAAGAACTGGATTCGAAAAGAGAACCCTTCTCCTTCCCCTTCTTTTCTTTGGCAGCCAAAGCGCAATTTTCTTCATCAGATGCCTTTGATGAAGATCCGTCCCTGGTATTCCGCCTGATCTCCTCTTGCACAAGATCTGACCAAATTCTCTCCCATCCTAGCAATTTCTCCCAACCATTGACAGAGTCCTGATAGGAATGCCAACTCTTCGAAAGACCAAGGAGATCCAAGCTCACCAAGTCCTCATCATCGACAGTCACCCCCACACTTCCCAGCTCATCCCGGCATTGGGTGTACTTCGTGAGATACTTGGGCATACTGTCTCCATTCTAACACTTAATGTTTCTGAGTTTATCCTTGAGCACCAACTTCCTCTGGTCACTCTTGATTTGGAATAAATCTGTCAACGCTTTCCACAGCAAGTATGGAGAAGCCTTTCCACGCAGGCTGGATACAATGTGATCCTTCACGCCCTCCAACAGAATCCTTCGACACTTTGTAGTCTTCTTTTTCCAAGCCTCAACATGAGCAGCATCAGTAGGCTTTGGGACCTCAGCCTCTATGAACTCCTTCAACCCATTGTCATCTAACACTGCCTCCATCCTGTCTTTCCATGCAATATAATTCGAGCTGTCTTCAAGGGCATACTCCAATCGCAATCCGTTGAAAGACATTTCAACTTCGACACCAAGAAAACACTGTTGCAAATTCGAATTCCACCAACTCAAAACTCAACTGCTTCTGATCTAAAATTCGTGAGAACAAAGTATTTCTCGTATAGAGATTGACTATATGGGCTTTTACCGGATATCTCACCTTCCAAAAGAAGGATGAATCCAGAGGCTACCTGGCCTAATTACAGACTCTGCTTGAAGAAATAAAATGTAATTACTTTCTGAATAATAGATCGATGATAAACTCTGCTCTAATACCATGTATAAATTTTGAATAATATGACACTTATTCACAGAGATTATCCTGATTATACACTATTTGTGGAATGCATGCATAATACATAACCTCCTCTACGTTGATCATCAATTTTGCAGAATTAAAAATAATGAAACATCAATCGCATGCGCACATTAACATAGTATGTACTGGGGAAAGCATACAGCTGAAAACCCCAACTATCTGTATATTATAATGATAGAGAACATGTAACAATACATAGTACAATACTCCTCACAAGTACTCAGTACTATCTCCACCTGCTACACGCAAACTAGCTCAGATCTGAATCAAGTCATAGGTTCAAATCTCCTTCGATGTTTGCCTGCCTCTACTGTGCAATCCAATTTGAGAATGGGAATTATCCAAGCTCGTTTTCCTTGGCTTGTACTGTGCAATCCTCATTGGCAATCTCCATCATTGATTGTGCAAATCTCATGCACAGCTATAGTCACAACTGATAGTAGTCTCCACCTCTAACACCTATCTCCACTGAACTATCCATGCACTGAGTTAACTGATGTATTCTTTAGTTGCTTTATGAGTTAATAATTAGTGAATTAATTAATAATTAATTCACATCACTCATCACTATTGTATTTGGCAGTTATACTAAATACAACTAGTTCAACTAAGTCAAATTGAACACAACTCCATCAACTCCTCAATCAACTCCACCAAACTCAATCACTTGAGTTCTAACTGAAGTCCATCATGCAATAGCCCAACTAACCCATAGGAAAAGCGTATTTCCTTCTGAAAGTTGCATGTGCCACATCCGTAGCTCGAACTGAAGTGCTCCAAGAGGATAAGATAATGTTTATAGTCCAAATATTATTAAGAGCTAATAATATTCGATTGTTATATTTTTAGACTGGCAGTCTAAAAATAGACTCTACCCATATGTCTAAAAATAGAAGTCCATCTATTTTTACCAACATGACCAATCATCCACAAATAGCATCCTGCACCTCATAGACCATGACCCATATGTCTAAAAATAGACTTTGCGCCAAAAATAGCCTGCGGGCCCACTTAGTGAAGGCGACTTTTTTTTCACTAAGCTCCATCATCTTGTTGCATTTTCAACACAATCATCTGCAGTGCTTCCAACAGTCACCTTTTATCCAGGCTACACAGGACCCCCCTCACTAGCACAACTCCTTTGTCGCAACTCCCATATGTGTCTTTCTCCTAACCATCGCGTAGCCCAATCCCTTCGCCAAATGTTTCTCCTGACATAGTAGTTTATAGTCCCGCACTTCCTTCCAACTTCCTAAAGTACTAAGACTGTCCTACATCACTCAGCTCGTACAATCTTTTGCGCAGTCCGAGCTGAGTTAGCAGGGTCCACTATCAACCCTTGCTTACAAACAACATGGCCCAAACGTATCCCATATGGTACACAAAATATACACTTCTTCATATTTAGGGACATCTAATACTTCCTACAAGTATTCAGCATTAGGCGAATACTTAAAACATGCTTTTTAACTAACTTGAAGACCGTCCAATCATCAAAGTAGACCTCCAAAAACTTCTGAATAAATTCCTTAAAGGTTGTGACAACCACCCTAGAAAATATCGCAGGGGCATTCTCAAGTCCAAAGGGCATAACTATATATTGAAAAGAGCCCCATTATGTGGTGAAGGTAGTCTTACTTCGATATTCTGGCGCGATCTTATCTAGTGATATCCTAAGAATCCATCTGTAAAAGAGTATGCTTCTTGACCACAAACGTTCTCCAAGACTTCATTTGTGTAAAACGTAGGGAATGGATCATGTACACAAGCATCATTCAACTTCCTTAGATCTACGCAAATCCTGATTTCACCCTTTGTCTTCTTCTTTTGAACTACCATAGGACCAACCCAGTCCCATTATTCTACAGACTCAATAATCCCTGCTACGAGCATCTTATCCAACTCTTCACGCACCTTTTCTTTGTATTTGGGATTCAATCGATATGGGTCGTGCTTTACCAACTTCGCATCTGGCTTCAAATTGATTTTCCCATCTGTCTCCAAATCTGGGAAATGATCCTTGTCATGATCATTTCCTTTGCACTTTAAGCACCACATTTTAGAACGGGTCTCATTTTTTACCTCTTTTCCCTTTTTGAGATCCTGCAACTCCATATGCAGGCTATCTAGCTATGTCTGAATCTGCTACACTCCTAGATTCATCTCTTGAATAGGCGAAGCCACCAACTTCATAGCAATTTCGAGGGCTTCATAATGTGATCCAATCTTCTGCTGTGACAATGGTAATCTCAAGTGAGGCAACAACATAGAAATATACCATTCCTTATGCTTCTCATCCTAAATTTGTAGATTAGCCTGTTGTATCAGACATTTCAGCCTCTGATCAATATCCCATGCATATTCATTCACCTTCTACTTAATTTCTTTGATCTCAGTCACACACTAGGCTTGTGACTTTTGCTTTCTGAATTCGTTATTCAATGCATTTTTTGTGTCGTTCAATGAAGCAGTTGGATTAGTCATATTTTACTTAATATACCAGGGCATCACCCTATCTTTCAATATTTTCACTAGTTGTGTATTCTTCATATCGTTATCTCTTATCTGTTGTGACTTCCACATAGCATCTGTTACAAACTAGAATTGATCAAGGTCTTCTATCCCCAGTCCCCTGAAAATAGGCATCTTCATAGTGTTCGCCATAGTAAATAGCGGAGGTGGAGGTGGAGGTGGAGGTGTAGGTGTGTGAGGTGAAGGTGATGGTAGAGGTGGAGTGGATGGATGCGGAATTCCCATAGTTCCTTGATCTACCGACTTCGATGCACCTCTGGGCATCTCAGACTATTACTTTCTTCTTCACTATGGGATGATACCAACAAAGGACTATACTCGGCAAGTGTATCTAGATCTTTTCTGAGTTGTTTCCCACTTCGCATTGCTCTCATCGAGGCTCTTCTAAAAATAAATTTAGTGACATAACCCATTTCTCGCACAATAGCATTTTAATCCAGGTTTTCAAAGACTTCAGAAACTTACCTCTTGGTCCTTTGAAAAACCGATGTTCAGCTTCGCTATAACTGACAAACGTATCAATAGTGAACTCCATAATAAATCGGCCTAAAATACTATCGATCCAGTAATCGACAGTCTTCGCAACTTTGTATTATGATCCTTCTCGGGGATTCACTAACTTTGGAGTCCACAAAATAGGGTTATCCATCTTCCAGGTAAGTTGAACATCTGCCAATTTATTTAACCATTCGTATAATTTACACGGAAAAGAGATAAAGAAAACTTTGTGTTCATCTAATAAAGATATATCTACAACCACTCTTCTTATGACAGACGCAGATTCATATTTTCTTGAGCTGGAAACTCGTACAGCTTCTGATCTATCCACTTTTCAATCTCCTTATTTTAGGGTCTCCATGAACCCCACATCGCATGTCCCTCAGATAGATCTTGGTCCCGACAACATAACCATTTGTTGGCATGATGGGGCTTGGACCCAGGTTTAAAGTTAGTTGCGCTAAGAAACAAAACCCTACACTACCGACCCTTTCGGAAACAACCCATGTAGCACAGGCTGCAGTCTCACCCAAACTAGTATTCATGGATGCTAGAACCAGATTTCTAAATCCAGAGGGCTATGTGATGTGTTTTCTACATATCTATGGCTTTATCTTGACCTTCACGAACCCTAATCCTTGAAACCCAGAACTTACAACAAATAACAATTAACAAATTTCTATTCTTCACCTATTGTGCTAAACATGCATAACATCATACAGATAAGAAGATCTATGTCTCCACGAATCTATTAAGTACTTTTCCCGATTAAATGCATTCAACAGTTCATAAATACAGAAACTTCAGGAATAAATAGTAATACACAGATACATAGATATCACTTCAAAATATGTCTTTATTATACTTCAGATTCTCATATACAAACACTTTCCAACCCTACGCACATAGTTGCAGGGGCCCACGCACTCAGCTACGGACTTACCAAGGTCTCCACACACACAGCTATAGGAGCCTTCCCCTTCGCCCAAGTACAGAACAGACAAATTCAAACTCAACTCATGCACTTCCTACTTCTCTTACCTATGACTCTTCTATGACTTCCTGTTATACTCTACCTTCATTACAATACCATGTTCTGTGAACCATGGGCGGGTCTCAAAACAACTTGACTTTAACAAACTAAAGGGATTTTACCTTCCTAAAACCCATTTGACTCCTATTGACTTGCACTACTCATGCTCCGCTCCTCAAAATGCGAACACTTCACAATATATTTATAAACTTAACAAAGCTTTAACAAAATCTGACCCAGGGGACCCCATCCCAACACATCTCAGTGATCCTGCACATCGATGATCCTGCATATTGGAGGTCCAAGGAATTCGAGCATCAAGAGATCGAAGCATTGCAATTGGTGATAAAAAATGTGACAACTTTGTAAAGTTGTGATATCGCATGAAGTGTCGATTGCAATTAAATTCACTTAGATTGAGCCTCCAATGTTAAAGCACCAGGAAAGTCCAAAGAAGCATTTACAAAGGAATTCATTCGCAAAACTAGAAGAGGGTGCACCTTTTCTCTCTCCTCTAGGGGGAAACATGGCTAAATATGATTGGTTCTGATAGGGGACAAGTGGTGGTTGACATCACCTTAATGTGGCAGCACGGTGGACATGTGGCATGTTGATCTAGCATTTTCAAGTCCTATGGGGACATATCTGTTTGGTCAATTTAGTGTGTCCTAAATTGCTACATTAATTATCAATCCGGGAGTCGTAAACTGATGAAGTGTGGCGCACTATATGTGCAAGATAACCTTTCCTTACTTTTTGTCGTTTTCGATTTTTATTTTGTTTTGGGGGTTTTTATCTTCGTTTATCTCCTATTATGAATGAAAATCCTATTCTGAAGTCTCTAGAAGGCAATTATGGATATAGATTTTAGGAAATTATGTCCTCTATAATGATTTCCAGCACTTAACACTCTAGAAGATCTTAGAATATACTAGTGATGACAGTAATACTTGAACAAGAATGAAAGATGTGCTGCTATCTAAAACAAGTAATGAACTATTGATCATGAAACTATCATCTCTGCTGATGTCTAAATACAGAAAAATGATTTAAGCTACTGCACTCAAAGAAATCAAAAATTGCAAGGAAAGTAAAACTAAAATCAAATTACATCATTCATAGTTCGACCTCTCGCCACTTAGTCTAGCTATGGCTTTCGGAGATGCAATCTGATATCTAATTGCAGAAAAGTAAAAGTAAAATCAAATCACAACATTCATAATCTGATTCCTCGCCAATTAGTCTAGCTATGGCTTTCGGAGATAATCATCAATGACATGAGCAATCTGATATCTAATTGCAGAAAAGTAAAACTAAAATCAAATCACACATTCATAATTCGATCCCTCGCCAGTTAGTCTAGATATGGCTTTCGGAGGTAACCATCAATGATATGAGAAATTTAATATCTAATTGCAGAAAAGTAAAACTAAAATCAAATCACACATTCATAATTCGATCCCTTGCCAGTTAGTCTAGCTATGGCTTTCGGAGGTAACCGTCAATGATATGAGCAATTTAATATCTAAGCCAACTAACAAGGCAAGTAAACAAAACTGAAATCAACAAAATAGAACTGGAATTAAAAACTAGGAAAAGCAAAGTCAACAGAGAATTAATCCCATGTCATTAGTCATTGTGAAAATTATATGCAGATGCCCGGGTGTTATAGACATTTTTGTGCCTCGCAGCATGGAGCATGAAATGTCAATAATTACAGGGATCCTCAGTCCCTAAACATGTTGTTCTTACCCCTAAAAGAACAAGGTCATCAAACAACAGCACTTCCAATCAGTTCTCCACCTGAAAACACTTCAAAACAGGCTTATTTTGGATCATGTCAGCTGCTTAACTGAGCTTCTGCGCTGTAATGCAACTGTCCCACTCTGTACCTGCGCTGGAAGTCAAAAGTAATGAAGGCTACCTGCGCTGGGCGAGATTGGCCAAGTGGCACAGTCATCCTGCAAGGTGTCAACTGCCCAGGAAGCTTCCAAACTGACACTTGGTTCATCAGATTCGCCTTGTGATGAGTAAGAGGTACTTGATCACCATGTGTAAGCAAGGATCTCCAAGTGGACTCAAGAACTGAAGATTAACTGAAGAGGGAGAGGACACTAGTCAGCTCTATGCCAGCCTCAAGCTGACTCATCCTCTCTTCTTCTCTCCTATATATAGAGCTCTTCTATGAGGTCTAAGGAGGCTGGAATTTTGTGTAAAGCAAGGAGGTGCTGTTGGATTACAGTTAGAGCTATTGGGTGATTGTTTTACTAGAGGTGAAGAGGAGAGTTCTTGCTGCTGGGGAGGTGCTGCTGGATTGGAGCCATCATTGGTTGTAACCTTCTCAGAACCCTGTTACTTCTATCAATAAAGTTTTGCATGTTCTCCTATATACTTGTATTGCATTGATGTATTGTATTTACATGTATATTTGATTCACTCTAATCCATGCATCAGTTATGAGTACTTGTATCTTGTAGTTTCCTCTCTCGTTTTGTGCAGGGCTTGTGTGTAGCTGGACCGACAAAGAGAGCAAGGAGCTGGGAACAAGAGACAAAGAGAGAGGATCAAGATCGACTAAGCGAAGGATACCAGGTTGGTTGATCATTTCTTCCCCCTCTCTGTACTTTCATAAAGGAAAACATCAAAGCTTTACTTTCAGTTGTTGCTAAAGACTGTCACCTTTAGAGTAGGGATAGGGTCATCCGCATCGGATACTTTTCCCCACAACAAACTGGCGACTCCGCTGGGGAGCCTAGTATCTTGTTGGTGTTTGTAGTATTTTGCTATTCATTTCTTGAAGAAAAGAGTACCAAATCGAAAAGCTTTTGACTATATCAAAAGCGAAGTAGAGGGACTGCTACTCTTGCTCATTTGCTGAGCAAATTCAAGATTTGAAGAGCTTATCTACAAAAGACTCTTTACTCTTTGTGATAGATCTTCATCCTCTTGATCATCCCTTAGCCTGTACTTGACCTATAGCTTTTTATTTCAGTAAAAACAGTGCATTTTTGAGCTTTTTATGACCCGGAATTCTTTGTAGACGAAACTCTCGTGAGTCAGTGCAGGCTGTACACAGGCAGCCTGCATTACAGCGCAGGTACTCCCTTCGGGAACTGCGCTGAGAGTCAAACTGGCAGACTAGAACCTGCGCTGGTCCAGTTAGCCTTTGTCTTGCTCAGTCTTCCTATTGTGTCTTGGCCCTGTTTGCACTTGTTTTTGGCTGATTGCTTGCTGGTTATTGTACTTGCTGTAAGCCACTTCTCCTTGACATTATTCCGCCTCAGTTGTGTGATGAAACTGTGAATGTTCTTTCAGTATTTCTTGTTTCAGTTACAGTTTCCCATTGTGAAAAGCGAACCAGTATAGCTGTGGCCTCTTAGATCCTGAACTGTAAAAGTGTCTTTGTGATCTTTTGAGTTAGTTTTATTACTATTCATGGCTGTTTGAGTTTGTTTGCTCTTCACTTTTATGGTTTGAATCTATACATTTCCTGTGTTCAAACAAGTCTATCATAAGGTGTCTTTTTGATTGTGGACAAGCTTGTTTATTTCTACTTGAAATTAGATTCAAAATCATACAACAGTTTCCTTTTTGTCTAGCATCAACATTAAGGATAACGAAAAGAAATACATGCATTGTGCATTTTGCATTTGACTGTATGCTTGACGATTTAGGAAGATGTGCATTTTAGTGTGTGTTCTTTGATCTGTGGAAAAAGTTGTGTCCTTCTTTTCCCTCAAGTAGATTAAGGTTTTCAAAGTTGAAAGATTGAAAAGATTTGCTTCTCATTCTTAGATTGCATATAGGAAGTTGTATATATACATCTCGTGGCGAACCTGAAAGGCAAACTGTTAAGAAAGATCAACATTAAAATAAACTCAATTTACATAACAACGCTTTGGAATTTAACGCAAACATCTAGAGGTCTAGGTAGAGACGTGTTCCGGCGTCGTTAAACATAGTGACTGTCGATCTCTACGAAGGTGGGTGATTCCTCCTGAGAGTCGGTGGCACTAACACGGACTTGAGCTCCCGCGTACCGTTGCGTATATTGGGAGACCCCTATAGGTTTTTATCCTTTATCCTTAGGAAACTGTGTCGGCCGCCCTACTGATCGCGATGCAGTGAACACAGCATTCACGAAGATCGACCACCCGTACCGTAAAACGTATTCTGTGGTTTCGCGAAAGGTTTGGCACACCCTCTGCCTAGATCTCCAGAGCAGTTTCTTTTGGCCTTTTTCAAACTCTATAACTGAAAAAGTCCAGCCGAGCATTTGTCACTTCGGGCTCGTTAATACATCGAAGGCGACTAGAGTCATCTTTAGCTTTTTCTCGACTCTTAAAACATGAAAAAGCAAGTTTGTGTCTAAAAGCGTCGTTAATAAAATTTATTTTAAAGCGGAACATAATCACCTGTTATTCCCACGTTGATCTTTCAGTTGAAAAGTATGGAGCCCACCAACCAAGGAAGTAACCTTGGCGGAAGTCCAAATCCCTTCTCCTCTTGGGGAGATGTTGGTGCGCCTCATATGGCTACATTGTCGCTTCCAGGATTGACAATCGGCCTCCCTGTATGGCTCTTTTCAACTAATGTAGTCCAGATCGCCACTAATCCTGAGCATTCGAGTCAACAGTCAGAACAATCTAGAACTACCCACCAGCCTTCCACTTCTTATGATACTTCCTCTGATCCTTCATCTTCGCAAGGTAGAGCTGGCAAAAGTCAGCCTCCCAAGGAGAAGAAGGAAAAGAAGAAGAAAGAAAAGAAGCAGAAGGAGCCTCTGGCGAAGGCGACTGGGGGCAAGCAGAAGAAAGCTGACAAAAACCCACACACTGCACCGACCGGGCCTAAATCGCCATGTGTCATTTGCAAAGGGATCCATTTCCATCGTGATTGTCCTTGTATTCCCTGGATACTAAGGGACTGGTCCCCAAGGTTGCACAATCCGGTAGCATCAACCTCTGGTTGTCATGTTGATTGCATTCCGTCAACTAGCGAGAGTGAAGGACGAAGAAGGGGACCAAGATCACCCTGTCTATTGTGTGAAGGTCATCATGCCATCCACAAATGTCCATTCTTAGATGAGGCCAAGAGAGTTTTAGAAGATCGCCCGGTGTCACCGGTGCGACTTCCACCTGGATATCAAAAACTCGCGCCTAATCCCTCGATAGTTGAAAATCCAGTTGAACCACTCAAGTGGTCAGCTGAAGTGTCGGTCATTGAGAATGAACCTACTGAATCTAGACTAGACGAAAGTCTAAAGGTCGATACGGCAGTTGGCCCGGTTCTTCCTTCAGAGGTTCTATCGTCCAATGACTCCGTCATTGAAGACCCGTCTTCAAATGGCACCGTCGCCGAAGAGTCATCTTCATGCGACACCCTCACTGATGAGAACAAGGATGACACCATCCAGGTTCTTTTCATCAGCACCGACTCCGATGAGCATCAGGGCAATGCGCCCATTCCTTTATCGCAGGAAGGAACATCATCAGAGTCGTATCCGGCCGTGTATTCGGTCCCACCGCCAAGCAACCTGGTTGTATCCTTTGATTGGAATCAACTAGGCAGACCTCGGTTACCAGCCAGTGTACCATTCAGAATCATTGTCCAGATCTATAGAATGATTATGGCTGGTACTATCATTGATGAAGGGGCGTCTGTGAGTATCCTTTCCTCTGTTGCTTGGAAAGCACTGGGTTCCCCGGCGCTTTTACCTGAGTTGAGAAATCTCTCAGGTTTTGATAAAGGAACCAGTCGACCATTAGGGATCCTCCCCGATGTACCTGTTACATTAAAGGGGAAGACCGTCAGGATGAACGTGTTGGTAGTTCAAGGACCCTTGGATTATAACCTACTCCTTGGACGCGACTATATTTATTGCATGGGAGCGATAGTCTCCTCACTCTTTAGAGTAATGTGTTTTCCACATGAAGGAAGGGTGGTCAAGCTCGTAGACCAACTTTCATTTCCGGGATCTCGCATCGCAAATAGTCAAATACCAATCCTAAATGGTCTGTTCACTCAAGATTCGCCTCCGCCCCCGGTCCTCCTTCCCGATGAGCGCGAGTGATTCGGAAAGAAAGACTAGGACCCAGGGGGCATGCACCCTGGTCTGCTTCGGGCAGAAGAAACTCCGGGTATAAGACAGAATTTCCGCAGGAGAACATGACTAGTCCGTACCCCGTCCGTAGGAAGTGGGGTTGTTCTGGAAAAATGATCTTTTGTTAAAGTTATGTGTTTGGGAATCATTCACCTTTGTCTAAAAAAGTGGGCAATGCCCGAGTAGGAATTCCCTTATTACAACAAGTAGTCACCATCTTTAAATTCAAGCCTCGCCCATCGAAACATGTGTTTTGAAGGATAAGCAGGGGCAGTCTATTAAGAAGGAGACCGTATTGTTGTGACAGAGGGTAACCATCTTAGGACAACCCAATGATAGGCACCGCCGAAGAAAGAGATTGATCTGCGGCAGCAAATCGAACCGTCTTTGGAATAATAAGAAAGAGGCAAGCCTCCCTCAATAATACCAATGTTTTATCTTTGAGTAGTGTTCTCCTATTGTCATAAATAGATGTTTGTCAAAAGTGGGCCGACGGGAAGCCTGAGTACTGCGTAAGACCCCTTAAAATAACGAGAAGACAAGTATCGTTAGCATTAGATTAGCAAGATGACAAATAAATGTGAACACCCAAAGAAAAGCAGAAGTAGGGGAGAGGAGGGGCAGCCTCGAAATTCTATCCTATACCTGGGGGCATGCAAACTTTCTGGAGTGCAAGCTAGGGGCAGTTATTTATCTGGTTTTAAGATTAGCCGTTTCCAAACTTGCATGAAAGAAAGCCTGTGGGGAAAAAGTAAAATTTGCCAAAAGTGAGCACAGCTGTGGTAAGGCATAAGCTCTATAAAAATTGGTCCTTACGAGAGGCGTTCTTCATATGACTGGTATATCGAGCAGTTTTAGCATATAGTTCATGCTCGTTAAAAAATAAACGCAAATCCGAGCAGTTTTAGGACTGAATTTATGCTCGTTAAAAAATAGAAAAGTGTGAGCAAAAGTTTCCCTCAGAGTTCAAGCTCATGGAAAAAATGAACCGGTAAATAACCTTTTGAGATCGTAAATTCATCAGCCATAAGAACCTTGATCGTGTTTTCATCCATCATCTCCACTGTTCATTTGGCCGATCATTCACTTCCATTTGTGTGTTTACCTCTTTTGAGAAACAGCTGCGAAGAGTGTTTTCACCTAGCCATCCTTGTGACACTGCCGTGATTGGAAAATTCCAACCTGTACCTGGAATCTGTAGCTATCCCTGTTTATCACTCGTTCCTCAAAAGACGAGTCTTCTTTCAGCTCTTTTCACTGACTCGTAAAATATGAAAAGTTTGCCGAGTTTTGGCCTTCCAGCTCGTTAAATGACCGGAATGCTATCCCTCCTCTAAATTTTAATCTTTTTGGACCTGAGGGATTATTGCACAAAAGGATCGAGCGCTTGTCTTGTTCGGCTCGTTAAAAGTACCGAACAGCCATCCCTTCTGTATTGTTTTATACTTTTTCGGACTTAAGGGATTTGCTGACGAAAAAGGAATTATGGAGTTGACTTTCTGTACCTTTTCAGACTCTCTAAAAATGAAAAGGACCGAGTTTTCCTTGTCGTTAGACTCGTTAAAATGATTAAATAGCGACAAACTTGTCTTTAGACGAGAACGAGTTTCCCTATCGCTAGGCTCGTTAAATCATAGCGATAGGCTTGCCCGAAGGGCAGGTTATAGAACAAGCATATGTTATCCTCCTCAAGCTTGACAAAAATAAAGAGGTACTGGTCAGAAATGACTAGGGAAAAATTGGGAGAACATTCAAAGTTTAATGGTAGCAAGTCACTCTTGGACATGACACTTTTCCTCCGTATCACATCGGGTTGGGTTGTTTCATTCACCGGTCTCATCACCATGGTCCTTGCCACACCATCCACATTTGGGGTAATGCTACCGATCCATCGCATCAGTGTCGTTATATGTTCAAGAGGGGTCATTCTAAAAGTGTCAACCGTGTCCCATCCACTGCCATACATTATCCTTCATCCATTCATGATCGCCACCCTGAATCATATGTCACAGTTTGTTTTCACCTCCACTAAAGTCATTAGCTCCGTTCCGTGTCATTGATGTGGGATTCATTAAGGCCCTCCTTTGACGGATCGCTTCTTGTCGACTTCAGCTCATTATCCAAGAAGTTGATCTAGGAACACCCCCATCAGTACTTTGAAGCTTGCATGCCTCAATGGCAAGTTTCTCACTTCCGGCGACAGGTATACATCAATGACCTTCGACCAGAAGATTTTGCGTGGCGTTCGACGCCAAGTCCTTTATTCACGCCACGTGAATTGTACTGCAGTACCTTGAGGGTCATCGTCATTATTGGTGATTCCTCTCGCGCTTGTTAACGGTTTACATTATTGACCGGTAATCAAGCGATGTCTTTCCATGTTCGACTTCAGCGCAATTCTCACATGGATCGACTTGTACTTAGAGTGAAGATCGAACGAGTTTGAAGACCCCGGATCTAGTTTCATCCATCCGGGCTGCGATATATATTCAGGAAATATAAAAGCATTTGCCATGTACATCATTGCAGCAGATGATCATCCTACTCAAAGGATGATAATTTCAGCAGAAAATTATCAGTCTATCTTCAGACGATCGTCTGTCATATGTACCAAAATGTATTTATAAAAGCTGAGCATGGGAATGCCCGCCTCAGCTAGATCATGAAAATAGAATGAAAAATAATGTATTGTATTGTAATGTATTACAGGGCACTCTCCTCAGCACTGGAACGAACTTCAGATCCTCTAGATAAAGCATTTCACCCGATAAACGGCCTCATACTTTAGGGGGCAACTGTTATAGACATTTTTGTGCCTCGCAGCATGGAGCATGAAATGTCAATAATTACAGGGATCCTCAGTCCCTAAACATGTTGTTCTTACCCCTAAAAGAACAAGGTCATCAAACAACAGCACTTCCAATCAGTTCTCCACCTGAAAACACTTCAAAACAGGCTTATTTTGGATCATGTCAGCTGCTTAACTGAGCTTCTACGCTGTAATGCAACTGTCCCACTCTGTACCTGCGCTGGAAGTCAAAAGTAATGAAGGCTACCTGCGCTGGGCGAGATTGGCCAAGTGGCACAGTCATCCTGCAAGGTGTCAACTGCCCAGGAAGCTTCCAAACTGACACTTGGTTCATCAGATTCGCCTTGTGATGAGTAAGAGGTACTTGATCACCATGTGTAAGCAAGGATCTCCAAGTGGACTCAAGAACTGAAGATTAACTGAAGAGGGAGAGGACACTAGTCAGCTCTATGCCAGCCTCAAGCTGACTCATCCTCTCTTCTTCTCTCCTATATATAGAGCTCTTCTATGAGGTCTAAGGAGGCTGGAATTTTGTGTAAAGCAAGGAGGTGCTGTTGGATTACAGTTAGAGCTATTGGGTGATTGTTTTACTAGAGGTGAAGAGGAGAGTTCTTGCTGCTGGGGAGGTGCTGCTGGATTGGAGCCATCATTGGTTGTAACCTTCTCAGAACCCTATTACTTCTATCAATAAAGTTTTGCATGTTCTCCTATATACTTGTATTGCATTGATGTATTGTATTTACATGTATATTTGATTCACTCTAATCCATGCATCAGTTATGAGTACTTGTATCTTGTAGTTTCCTCTCTCGTTTTGTGCAGGGCTTGTGTGTAGCTGGACCGACAAAGAGAGCAAGGAGCTGGGAACAAGAGACAAAGAGAGAGGATCAAGATCGACTAAGCGAAGGATACCAGGTTGGTTGATCATTTCTTCCCCCTCTCTGTACTTTCATAAAGGAAAACATCAAAGCTTTACTTTCAGTTGTTGCTAAAGACTGTCACCTTTAGAGTAGGGATAGGGTCATCCGCATCGGATACTTTTCCCCACAACACCGGGCTACCTACTCTATCCTGAAACATACACGCACTGATCAGTGTTATACAAATCTGTAAAATCATGAACAGAAGTGGAATGTTAATATCATGACAATTGAAATATACACATGTGGAATATATGCAATGGAAATAAGAAAACGATCCATAAAACTTTACAGCAACAAGGGAAATGAAACCTCAGCGTATAGGAGCCCTCTTCACAGCCTCGGTCAACAGGCTATCAATCCAAGATTATATTCACGCAATCATGTAGAAACAGAGTCGTCTCATATATTTCAAAACACAGTTACAGTAATAAAACTAGTGTCACGGCACAGTGGGTTTTTAACAACAAAATTACATTCAAAAAGACTAAGACTATGCGTTATAGAAACGTGTTATTTATAACAAAGTTTACATAACTATTTTCTTGTATAACTGCGTGAACAGGGGACACTTAAAAGACAGCGTCCATGGACTTAGCGTACTAGTTGCCAAGAATATTAAATCTATCAACTGTGGCTATTAGATTCTCATCATGGGTCAGTCTACAGGTGGCAACAGACCCCAGAGAGTTAGGAACAACCACACATCCTTCAGAATCCTTCACGTGTTGGAAAAAAGAGTCTGGCTGTCGTAGGACTCTTACGTTGGACCACCGTTGACCACAGCTTCCCTTGATGAATTCAGCTGAACCAATAGGACCTGATCCATGTCCAAGACATTTCTAACTTGCCCATGTGGCTTGTTTTGCCTGGTGACACCTGCAACATAGAGTTTAACAAAAATAGTTGCGGAAAGTGACTGGATTCCGCAGCTAATGATCAAAATCTAGTTCAAATAGCAAACACAAAAACATAGTCAGAAAACCACTTAAATGCTCTTTTAAAATCAATATGCAATGATCTCTGATAGCTTGTGGAGTGCTGGTAAGGGAGAAAAGTCTGGGAAAATGTGTAGGAGAGGTGTAATTTCAAAGCTCTACAATATCCAGGTGACATGTTGCTGGAATTATCATGCATGTGTTGTCCTTAATGGCAACTCATTAGTAACAGAATAAGTATATGATGGAACAGAGATATCATAGGTGACAGAACAAAGATGAATCTACAGGCAGATCAGAGGTGACAGAATTATGACATAGAATAATGGGTCAAGGGTTTATGGATCAAAATTAGAAGCTTGATATGGGAAGTTAGGTGTTGTCCTTGATGGAAACCTACTTGATGAGTTGTCCTTGATGACAACCTATTTGATGAATGGACTACTTGATAAAGGTATAAACAGGATGTGATAGAATGCATGGCAGTTGTGTTTACAGATGTGAAAAAATGCAGGGTAGTTCATAGAAATCAATTTAGAAATGATAAAGTGATGACAACTCACATTGTAACACGACAATTCAGAGGTAACAGGGTAATGGCACAGAAGAACAGGATGATGGGACAAAGGATTGCAGATCAGAATCAATAAATTGAGGAAAGAGAATGTTTTAAGTTGTATACATTGCTTAGCCTAGTCCAATTACGTATACACGTGGGTACACATAATAAAAGGTGTGTATACATATGCACGCAGTTTCACATAAGGAAAAGTGCGTATGTGATGGAAAATTAAGGTTAAAGAATACCAAGGGTTCCTACCACGGTATTGGCCCGTAGTAATGAGCGTGGTAAAGAATATTGATCCCATCAAAGAATACCATCAGCATAACTATGGTTTTGACCCGAGGTATTGAAAAGGGATAAAACTATATAAGGAGGTGAAGATCAAAGTGTGAGGGTGTGCAAGTGATGCAAATATTATGAAGAATTAGATCAAAAGAAAATATGCATGTTATGGGTTTTTTATGCTTTTCTTGATCTGAACAAAGTATGCACCTGAGTGTTTGATGATGGTGAGATCTAATCATGGATCAATATCATGATACCTGAAATGAATTCATTGTATGATCTGATAATGGATATGCTAGATCTAAGTGATAATGCATGTTTTATCCTTTAAATGTTATGATTTGGGTATATCTGAAGTCTTGAAAAGTTGCGAAGTTATAAGTCATTATTTGCAGATATGTACGTAGGTTCGCCTCAGTGATGGCATGTATACACGTGGATTCAACATTTCCAAGTAGTGTATGCAAGAGGAAGGGCTTGTGTTTCATAAATGATTGGTCTGTCTGATCAGTGTTGCTATTTTACTATTTTTTGTCAATGATGCGTTCATTAGACTGAAGTTAAACTGATTGTATAAGGAGATTAAGTCTAGCTGACTAATTGATTGAGCAAGAAGGGTAATATTTGTTGATATCTATTTAGAACTCTGTAATATGACAATAGATCTTCATAATATCTTTGGCTAGTACAGTTTTTGGTTTAGAAGTTTTTGGTTTAGTATCTTTAGAGTTATATGCAGTTTGGGTTACAAAAAGTAGTGTATACATGCATGTTGTCCTCATTGTAGTAGTGTATACATTCTGACATATGGTTTTTGAGGTTGTAGTGGGTTCTAGTTGTTGATGCAGTGTTCTAGTTTCAGCTTTGTGTTATGGTGACAATGATCTGACTGTTCAAATTGATTGATTGTATTTTGCTTCAGAGTTGATGGGTTTCAGTGATTGGTTGATATAGTTTTATTTGATGGTTGTATTGTAGTGGTGATTGATTTTGAGCTTCAATATTACTGATGGGTCCAATCTGAAAATTTGATGAAACGTGGCCTACATATTGTGTTGATGTGTACCAGGAGTATCCAGTCTAAAAATTTATGAAATGTAGTCCCTGGAGAATGAGTGAAGGTGGTAGCCTTCTGTAGGTTGGCACCTACATAGTGGTAATCATATCAGCCAATACAAGAGCTAGGGGGTTGGAGCTCCCTTCGAGTAGAAGAGGGAGAACAAGAGAAGTTTGTAGCCTTCTGCAAGTGGGTGCCTGTGTACTGGTATGAGTTTGTACTAGTACAATATTGTAAACAACTTTTTCTTTATATTAAAAAGAAGACAGAGACGATAGTAGTAGGTGGTTTTCTCCACATTGGATTTCCACCTTAAATCCTAGTGTTCATGTGTGTTTCTTATGTGTGATGGTTTATCTTGTTATTACAGCACATGGTTACTGTTTATCTAATGTTTAATAAAGTACTAATGCACTCGCTGAAGACAAACATATGATGGATTAATTGAATCATAAGTTCACTGGATATACGCTAATTGTCTTAAGAACAGTCGTGTACACACACAGGTTCCATTCAGTAAATACGCGTATAGAAATATAAATATGGAATGTAAATAGTTATTGATTTATAAATACTGATTCACCCCCCCCAGTATTTTTCCCGACACACGTGTCACCACACAGGAAGCGCCACGTGGCAGTAATGACGTCATGCATCAGATATTGGAGATCGATGGTTGCAGCGTGTTGTGCCTCAAAAGGAAATCATAGATTGAAAACCTTCAATTGGGGGGCTCTGATATGGGGGTTGGCCTACAGTCACAAGAAGCACCAAAGGACCAAGGGTTAAGCAGAAAAGGTGATTAGAGTTCTGCGATTGGCGAAGTGGTGTGTTGTGCACCAAAGATAAATTTTCGATTGGAAATCGCCGATTGAAAACCTCCTATATGGGGGCAGGACTATGGTCACTGGAAGAACTGAAGAACCAAGAGCTAAGAAAAAAATGTGATCGGCCCTCGCTGTTTCATGAATCTTGTTCAGTGTGAAGTCCTGATTTTCCAAGCTCTGATGTTTGGCTAAGCACCTAGTCATAGCCCCTGGTCATATGATGAAAAGGTATTGAAAGGGCTCAAAGAAAAAGGGATCTGAAGGGATCAAAATTCATTTTTTTACAATGTTTTGCAGTGTTAAGTGCCTATATTGGAGAAACCCTGATATCACACTGTGGTTATTTTACGATGCGTGTTGTGTTTCAATAACATAGTACAGAGCTTTGAAGGTGTATAGGTCAGTAGCAGCAGTATTAAATGAAGGCATGGAGAGAAGGTAAATCAGTATGGATCCTAGGGTAGACTTAGTGCCTTAGCATGGAGCTTCACTCAGTTATACAATGTAGGACTGCCAAATCGATCTTCGCTTCCACTCTATGACAAGCCAACACAGTTGATCGCTACCAACTCTAGAGAGTGGTGAAGCCATATAGTTAAGGGGAAAGTGATAAGTAGATTGGCTAGATCATTGATGCAAAGACATGGCTTGAGCAGATGCCATGATAGGGACGTCTAGGAGATATTTGTTTATTTTTTAATTTCTATATTTTCAAGAACTAAATCAAATCATTGTGGGTAGCAACCTTCGCACACCAAGACAGTTGGTCTATCAGATAGCTAGAGCTCAAGCTAGGATATTTTGTAACATTTAATTCAAAGCTACCCCTCTTCTTATAAATAGGGTGAAGAAACACTTAATAGAGGTTCCATAATTCTGCACCGGCAATGGTCCAAATTCTGTGATTCCACTTTGGTTCTAATCACCTATTCATGAGGGACTTGAGCAATGTATGTATAAATGTGATGGATTAGTATATTGGACTCATTTTGAGGATTAATGAAACTCTTTGGTGATTTCAATCATGGATGTAAGTAGTATGTTTTCCCCTATGTAAATCTCATTTCATATATGTTTATCTTCTACTGAAATTGTGTAATGAAGTTGTCGGTCTCATTCTCTCATTGTTATATGTATGCTACTCAGTAGTAACAGTACCTGTGTGTTTATGGTACGAGACCCACTAACATGTCAGGGGATCTCCCCGATAAGAATTCCCAGCTAGACCTCAGACTGTTTGGAGTAGGATTCCCAATAGTGGGTAATACAGTAATGCCTTGACTGTAGTAGCGCACAAAGGTAAGCAAGATAACTTTGGTGGAAACAAGTGTATGACCTTACGACAAGTCAAGAGAGATGCACGGGGAGATTTTTACACATGAAGAGGAAAAGGAAGTGTGTCCCTTATAAGCCTCTAATAGTACGCATCCTGAAAGGAACAAACGAGAAGAATGACATCATGGGTTGGAAGCGGAATATTCCACAATCCAGGGTAACAGGTTAAACTAACAACATGAATCCAACAAGATTCATACAATCATATATAGATTATTTCATACATGAATGTGTAAGTTAAATGAAATACATTTCTAAAGCAACCAGAATAATCCAACTACAATAAAAACATATGCATGAAGACGTGTTGTCTCTGTTATATTATGTAAAGTGAAAGTTCCATCCATACACACACCATGACAGCTGCTAGCCCCAATAGTGGAATTTTATAGTCAACACTTCCTGCTCCTCCAAAGAGATGGAATCACTTTGCACTGTGGAGAAGCCAAGGCTCGTCACAATATTCTCTAAGCTGTTAGGTCCCTATAATACTAGTGATTACCCCATTACTATTGTAGTTGTATCCCTTATTAATATTGTTATGCCCCTATTGTCCCCATATTGTTATTACTATGCCCCATAGAATCTCTCTATTGTTATTTTTGTGCCTTTATATTATTATTGTTAGGTCAGCTGGGTTATATTGTGACTCCTTAGACTCCTATATAGATAAAGGAGGTTTTGTCATTTGAATCATCAAAGGATCATTCATTTGTGTAATGTAAAGGAGGTTGCCCCCTCGAAGAGACTGAATTCTAAGGCAATTATCTATATTCTCTGTCTTTTCGTGAGCTGGTTTCATAACATTTGGTATCAGAGCTTTGGATTCTAGGGTTTCGCTGCTCCAAATACGTCATCATGGAATTTTTTCTATAACATTTTTTTTGCGATGTTTCAGAAGAAAAAACAAAACCCATTTGATATGAAATAGCATTGAACCTCGGGTCCGAATTTTAGAGATTTTCGCGCTATATTTGCAGAGATATGATCTGAGGAAGTTGGTCTTTTTGCAGACTCCTGGATTACATTCCAAACAGGTGACCAGGGGAAAATCGTCATAACTTTCTCTCTAAGCATCGGATTGAAATTTCATAAGAAGGTACAGAAAGAGGACGAACTTTAGTTTCTTGTGTATATTTTTCAGAGCCAAAGGTCGAAACAAGGACATGTGGCACATCGTACAAGTTCGCTCTATTGAACTAGTCTATAATCAGGTCACTGTGGGAGATTTGGCATAACTCTTCCTTCGAGAATTCAATTTGGATCATAATGGTGGAATTGGAAAGAGAACATAGAGGGCTACTGTAGGTTGCAATTTCAAAAATGGATGATCTAAAATTACAGAGATACCTCAGAGGCAATATCGAGTTCCTACAAAGTGAAAAAAGGTGTGTAGATTTTTTTAAATTTTTGCTTAAGCTTGGTTTGAAAATTTATTTTGAAGGAATTCAAAGGGCATAGTAGAGAATTATTATTGGTAACCTATGCCCCAAGGAAAGAAAATGCAAACACCTAGTAAGAAACCTAAAACCTCTAGCATGACTCATGAAGAAGAGGAAGAAAAGCTACATGATATATCAAAATTACAAGACCAAGTGCAACAAATGTCACTCTCACAAAAGTTAACAGAAGCTAAGATAAATGCCATGGAATCTAAGATAAAGGGTTTGGAAGCTAAGATGAATGGCATGGAAGCTAATATGGATGATTTGAAGATAGATTTGAAGACATATTTGAAGACAGGCATGGTAGATTTGAAGACAGATTTGACAAATTTTCTACAAGAAATACTTACTAATGGTGAAAGAGTAGTAAAGGAAACTCATGATGCGAACAAAAGAAATGTTAATCATGATTTCATAGACTCTAATGTTGGATCGAAGACCCACCATATTCCAAAAATCGATATGAGGAAGTTTGATGGCAAGGATCCCGCAACATGGATATTACAGATGGAGCAATTTTTCGATCTCAATAATGTTCAAAACACACAAAAGGTACATATTGCAACTTTATATTTGGAACCAAATTAGTTTGTATGGTATCAATGGCTTTGCTCTCGTAAACAAATTATCACTTGGGAAATTTTTACAGAAGAATTGATAGCACATTATGAGGATACAAAAAGAAACACTTTTTTTAGCTAATTGATAAGTCTCAAACAAAAGGGTTCAATAATGGAGCACATTGAGGAGTTCCAAAAATTGAACATGAGGGTAAAAAATATTCCAGAGGAGCATAGGATTGATGTGTTCATAGGGACTTTAAAAGATAATATCCAACATGATGTTCGCCTTTGGGAACTTGATTCATTAGAGAAGGCATTCAGGTTAGCAAGAAAAATGAAAAGCAAAATTATGGCAACCAGGAAGCATACCACTCACAACTATAAAGATGGAAGTGTTGTTGCCCCTAGTCTTCCACAACCTATAAGGTTGACACCACAACAATTGGAATAAAAAAGAGCAAAAGGGATCTGTTACAGTTGTGATAGCAAATACACTAAAGGTCATAAGTGTGCTGAGAAGAAATTATTCTACATAGATTGTGAAGAGGAAGAAGAAAAGGAGCAAGAAAGGTCAAAAGAAGAGGATATACTCTAGGAACAAAGCCTAGATAAAGAAGAAATGAATTTGACCATATCTTGTAATGCATTGGATGGAATTACCACTCCTCAAACCATCAAGATAAAAGGACAAATCAAGAAGAAAAAGGTAATAGTGTTGATTGATTCAGGAAGTACCCACAACTTTATTCATTGTAAGATAGCAAAAGAATTGAATTGCTTCCTATATCCAGCACTAGAGTGTCAAGTGATGGTTGCAAATGGAGGAACAATAAATTGCTCTGGAAAGTGCCATAATATCAAGCTATCCATGGGAGAATATGTATTGACTAGCCCAATGCTTTCCATTCCAATGGGAGGTGCTGATGTTGTACTAGGAGTCCAATGGCTACAATCCTTGGGTACAATAGCTTTTAATTTTCAAGAAATTTTCATGAAATTTTCTATGGAAGGAAAGGAAGTTGAATTAAGGGGTATTGCAGGGAAACCGGGAAAGATAATCAGCTCTAACGGTATGACAAAGCTTCTAAAAAAGGAACAAAGAGGTGTAATTGCACAATTATGTTCGCTAGATGTTTCCACATCAAAATCATCTATTTCTCCAGATCTCCAAAAAGTCTTGGACAATCATTCCAAGGTATTTGAGACTCCCAAAGGTATCCCACCTATTCGTGATCATGATCATGCTATTCATCTGATTCTAGGAAGTGTTCCTCCAAACATCAGGCCGTACAGATATCCCTATGCCCAAAAGAGTGAAATTGAACATATGGTTGCAGAAATGCTAGAGGCTGGTATAATTCAACCTAGTCAAAGTTCTTTCTCTGCTCCAGTAGTATTGGTGCACAAGAAGGATGGATCATGGTGCATGTGTCCGAATTATAGGGAGTTCAACAAGCTCACTATTAAAGATAAGTTTCCCATTCCTGTCATTGACAAATTACTGGATGAATTGCATGGATCAATTTACTTCAACAAGTTGGATCTTCGTTCAGGATATCATCAAATCAGAATGAAGACTGAAGACATTCTGAAAACAGCATTTAGAACTCATGAGGGTCATTATGAATTTTTGGTCATGCCTTTTGGCCTTACCAATGCACCTTCTACATTTCAAGGTTTGATGAATTCCATTTTCAAACCCTTCCTTAGAAAATTTTTGTTAGTATTTTTTGATGATATACTAATCTACAGCAAGTCTTGGAAGGATCATGTTGAACATGTTGACAAGGTGCTACAACTATTGGAGGAGAAACAATTATATGCAAAAAGATCCAAATGTTTCTTTGGAGTACAAGAGGTGGAATATCTGGGTCATATTGTATCTCATGAAGGAGTTAAGGTAGACCCTAGCAAAATTAAAGCCATTAAGGAATGGAAAATCCCCACATCCATAAAGCATCTGCGAGGATTTCTCGGGTTGACAAGGTATTATCGCAAGTTTGTTAAGAATTATGGGAGAATAGTAGCACCTCTAACAACATTATTGAAGAAAGATGCATTTCATGGACTCTAGAAGCAACAAAGGCCTTCGAACATCTTAAAGAGGCAATGTGCCAAGCACCGGTCTTAGCTACACCGAACTTCACAAAAACCTTTATTGTGGAATGTGATGCTTCAGGAAATGGAATTGGTGTTGTTTTAATGCAAGATGAAAGACCCATTTCTTTTGAAAGTCGTCCAATCAAGGGAAAGTTTTTACACAAAGCTATTTATGAGAAGGAAATGTTGGCAATACTACATGCACTTAAGAAATGGCAACCCTACCTAATGGGAAGACACTTCAAGGTAAAAAAAGATCATGATAGCCTTAAATACTTTTTAGAACAAAGATTATCCTCTGAAGAGCAACAAAAGTGGGTCACAAAGATGTTGGGTTATGACTTTGAAATCATCTACAAAAAAGGGAAGCAAAATGTGGTGGCAGATGCACTCTCAAGAAAGGATGAGGATGTGGAAGCATTGGTGTGCGCCATTTCTATTATCCAACCAGATTGGATAAATGAAGCAAGGGAGGAATGGAAGAATGATGAAGAAGTGTGGGCACTTATTCGAAAGTTACAACAAGATTCCAGTACATCTGATACATTTAGCTGGAAAAATGATTCGTTATGGTACAAAGATCGCTTATACCTCTGTAAGAATTCCCAACTCAAACAAAATATTCTTATGGAATTGCACACTTCTCCCTTAGGAGGGCACTCAGGATTTTTAAAAACTTACCACAGGGTTAAGAAGGAATTTTTTTGGGATGGCCTTAAATTGGATATTCAAAAGTTTGTGGCGAAATGTTTGGTTTGCCAACAAAATAAAGTTGAAACAATTAAGACCCTGGGTCTATTACAACCTTTATCCATTCCAAGCCAACGTTGGGAGGAGGTTTCAATGGATTTTATCACAAGTTTACCCAAGTCTGAGGGAAAGAGTGTCATCATGGTGGTAGTTGACAGACTTACCAAGTATGCACACTTTTGTGCATTATCACATCCATTTAAAGCCAGTACAGTTTCTACTGCATTTATGGAAACAATTCAAAAGCTACATGGAAACCCAAAGATTATTGTAAGTGACAGAGATCCCATTTTCACTGGAAATTTTTGGACAGAATTATTTTCTTGTCTCGGTACTCAGTTAGCTCATAGCTCATCTTATCATCCTCAATTTGATGGGAAAACTGAGATAGTAAACAAATGTTTGGAAGGATATCTTCATTGCTTTGTATCTGATAAATAGACACAATGGGTCAAATGGTTGCCTCTGGCTGAATGGTGGTATAACACTTCCTTCCATACAGCAACAAAAATGACCCCATTTATGGCACTTTATGGATATCAGCCACCATCCATCACATCATATTTAAGAGAAAATTCTAAGGTTCAAGTAGTGGAACATCACATCGAGAATCAACAACAAGTCCTCCAACTCTTAAAGGATAACCTCGTGTTGGCACAGAATAGAATGAAACAACAGGTAGATCAACAACGCAGCGAAAGAAGTTTTGATGTAGGTGATTGGGTATTCCTACGGCTACAACCTTATAAACAAATGTCCCTCAAGCAAGCTAAGAAGGATAATAAATTATCACCAAAGTATTATGGTCCGTACAAGGTGTTGCAAAAGATTGGTACTATGGCATACAAATTGGATCTTCCTGCAGCTTCTTGAGTGCACCCAGTTTTCCATGTTTCATGTTTAAAGAAGGTTATAGGCGACAAGCTCCCAGTTCAAACAATATTTCCATAACTTGACGAGGAAGGAAAAATTATATTGGAACTGGAAGCAGTCACAGCAAAAAGAACTCGAAAGCTATGAAATCGATCAATTTCGAAGTATCTCATCAAGTGTAAGAACTTATCCACTGAAGATTCCACATGGGAGAATGAGAATTTTATACAGAAGCATCAAGAACTACTCAAGCATTGAGGACAACACTTTTTTGAAGGAGAGGGGCATGTTAGGTCCCTATAATACTAGTGATTACCCCATTACTATTGTAGTTGTATCCCTTATTAATATTTTTTTGCCCCTATTGTCCCCATATTGTTATTATTGTGCCCCATAGAATCCCTCTATTTTTATTTTTGTGCCTTTATATTATTATTGTTAGGTTGGCTGGGTTATATTATGACTCCTTAGACTCCTAGATATAGAACGGAGGTTTTGTCATTTGAATCATCAAAGAATCATTCATTTGTGTAATGTAAAGGAGGTTTCCCCCTCGAAGAGGATGAATTATAAGGCGATTATCTATCTTCTCTATCTTTTTGTGAACTGGTTTCATAACACAAGCCCTCTCTAAGCAATGCCTAGAAAAATCTTGACTCCCAAAAACCTGTTCTATGAGTTATGAAGTTCTATATCTAGCAAAGGGTGGGGTGATCCTTGACATTCCCCTTTGTGACTCTTGGACTACCCTCGTGACTCTTCAACTTCATTACATATAACTATTTACATTACATATGACTGTTTGCATTCCACTAATGACACTTGGAATTTTACTTTACATTACATTTGATTATAACAGATACGGCTCATAGTAGTGAGGTGGCCGGGACAAATAATAACACAACTCAACATGACACTATTTACATGTACTGGCTGTGTTGGATACCTATACTAATAGGTTTCATATTTCATGATTGGCCAAGGAAAGTCCAAATATGCTCTGCTTTGGTATTACAAAGATCCCATATTTCCTAGAAAGCAAGAGGTGGGTAAAATGTTTCAAATATTGAGGACCTTATTTCAATTTTGTGGATGATTCAACAGTCTAATCTGGATCATGCCATGTTTCAATTTTGAGTTATAGAATAGAGAAAGAAGTCTGTCCAAACTGTTTAATCTTGGCAGACAAGTAGTTTAGGTAGAGAAGCAAAGGTTCCCAACAGCTTAAACTGGGACCTTGGAAGAGATAAGGGTAGAAGTAGATAGGAAAGAAAGAAGAAAAAGCCAAAGAAAAGAAAAGGCAAGTAAGGGTTTGCAAGCCTAAATGCACCCTCCAATGGAGAAACAAAAAATGCTAGGAAAATAGCTGGGTAGGCAGTTGTGGTTGCAGAAAGGGTATTTTCACCATTACACATATGACAAGAAGTGTTCTGCCAAGGCAAAATCTATCAATGGACAAAGTGGTTAATTCCATCAAATTACAGCAAGGAGCATAACTAACCTCCCTCTTCCCCTCTATTCCATTACTAACACTCCCTTTCTTTAGCTGAGATTTATGAAGAGAGATCATGGTTTTATGGTGGTTCTAGTTCATTCAGAATCCACATTTCTTGTCTAAGATCTTTTCATTTTGATCTACTCTCAAAACCAAGTCAATTTCAGATAAACTCAATAAAATCCCCTTCATTTGCTCCCTTCATTCATATTAACCTCTAATTTTACTATATAGCTCCCCTATTTTACCCTTTCCCCTAATAATACTAACACTATGGTGTATAAAGCCCCAAATCTTATAAATACTCCCCCCCCCCTTGGCATTATAGCCATATGTTTTTCAAAAGGGACCAAAATGACCTCTGGTCACGTTGGTGAACCTGTCCCATCCCATTCCCCCTTGCTGCAAGTCAAACTGCTCCTCAAACCACCATTTGCATTGAAAAAACCTTATAAAACCTCTTTTTCCTTTAAAAATCCTTTGCAAAAATTACCAAAGCCAAAAAACCCGCCTCTGGCGCATTTCCAAAGGTTAGCGCATTGTTTGTTTTAAATAAAAAACATTGAAAAACCAACGAAAAACCCTCTACCCAAAGTTTTCCGCCCGCATACAACCCGAGCATCTTCCTGCTCCGCCCACCGTCGGATCAAGCCCCGAAGATCCGACGATCCACGTTGATATCGGAGCGGCCCCCACTGCTGTCCTTTACCGCCCGAGAAGCTGACGTTGCGTCACGTCAGGGCCTCTCCACGCGTCAAGCGCTAAGGTATCTCGGAGCCGGGCCTGACAACTTCGGCATCGTACCTAAACCGCCCCGAGAAACCGTAGCGGTTAACCTTGACCGTAACCGCTACGGTCCTAACCGCCACCTGTTTTCCGCCAACGCATCGCCACGTCACGCCCGCCTGTACTCGCCCGGCTATTCGTCCACCTGGCCGCTGACATGGCCGCCACCTCATCGCCCCTTGGACCAATAGTCTACCGCCACGTCACCCGATGACATCAGCTGACGTCACCTCACCTTGACCCACCAATGACGTCATGCTGACGTCATCACTAAAAAGCGCCAAAATGGTAAAAAAGTCTATATTTACCCAAAAAACCGCGTTTTTCCCACTTTTCTCTCCTGTTGCTATTATTCTTTCTGCATGACCGTTTACATTCGAATTTCCGCCAACCTGCTGAGTTAACCCGGGCGTCCTCCTCAGCATCAACCGTGCACACCTGCGCAACCTCTGTTCGTCAATTAACAGGTATTTACCATTGTTCTGCCCTCCATACGACTGTTATTGAAATTTAAGTTGCTCAGAAGGCTTAAGACACCTTGAAACTACATTTACACCGCCCATTTCCCTCTGCACGTCCACCATTGTAACTGTGAAGTCCAAAAAGCACCGGCCGAGCCTTAATACTTGTAATTTCGCTCAAAACCACTGTCCCTCTGCATTTCCCGGCAGATTTCTTGATAAATACAATTCACCCGCTGGAAGGGGACAGTTGGACCTTAGAGAAGCTCTGCTCCTAAAAACAAACAGTATTTCAATTGCTGTTGAGTAAATTCCCCTCTGGTATCCAAAATACAAACTGTTTTCACAGAGAATCACCTCTATTCTGTGTTGCTTCCATTTTGACTATTCACCTACAATTGTTGCACTTTGAAGAACTATGGAGACTCCTATTGCTCTAAATATCAAGCCCCTCAATGCTCCTCACCAGGAATTAGCATGGAAAGCCCTGGGAGACATGGATTACCAAATGCTGGACTGGTTCCCTATGGGAACCAAATACAATATCCAGATGATGAATGAGTTAAAAGCCCAGCACCTGAGTGGGGCAGACATCTTGGGAATTTGGGATTCAAATTTGCCCATCTACAACCTTCCCCAAGTAAATCCTATGCCAGAACTGATCTACAGCTGCCAGGAATGTTATGACCCAAACCAAAGAGCTGTCATCAGCCCCACAGGCTCAATCCTGTTCCAGATTACCCCAGAGAGTATAAATGGAATGCTGCACTTCCAAACTGCCAAGCAATTGACCCCCCTCTTTATGCAGAATTTGATAAACAAAGGGGCCAAGCTGTCAAATGACCAAATCATTAAAATCAATCAGTTGTTTGTAAGACCAGGCTCTGAATCAGTCAGAACCCCTCCTATTGGGTATCACTATTTGAATGATTTGGGCAGGATGTTAGTGGATTTAATCAGTTATGTCCTAGGATTCAGGGGGATGGAGGACGTGGATGATAGCCTAATGGCAATGCTGTCTATATTCTCTCCTGGTAAGCCCCCAGCTGTACATTATGACTATGCAACCTACATTGCAGATAAAATCCATGAGCAGTTTATGAACTTGAAGAGGGAAAGACTATTCAGGTATACTTCATATATATACCATCTATTCTTGTTCTATCAGCCAGCCACCTTCTCTGTTTCTTTGAAGCCACTCAATGCCCAGGGAATTCCAAGGTCAGTTGTGTTCTGGACTTCTGTTTTTCATCATACCTCTGTATCACCTTACACATACACTGAGTTCATTGACTTATTCATCTATCCAGTCATGACAGTATTGCATGGTACTCCTCCTCCTAGACTAACTGATGACATGAGGAGAATTCTCCATTTGAATAAGTCCTACAGCATTGGTAATTGGTACTTCTACCAAAACCACACAGTCATCAGGATATATGGCTGTGAGTTGAACCCATTTAGGTTGCCAAGGTATGTCCCCATGAGGCTTTTTGCCTTGGAATATTTCAGACAGTTTGGGAACTCAGACTATCTTCATTTTCAGAGCAACAACAAGAAATCACAGTTGAAGGTAAGGAACCAGCTGGGTCCTTTCCTATATAACAAAAAAGAAGAGGGATGGAAAGAGGCAAACACTATCCTGGAAGGCCTCAGACTGCAAACCAGCTTTGAATGGATACCCTATGACCCCAATCATGCTATCTCCCTCAGGAGGATTAGATACAAATTGGGTAGCTATGCACACAAGAGACAACCCGAGATTGAACAGTATGCCAATGAATCAAATTGGGAAGAGGGTACCCTAGAGGAGGAAATTACTAATGAAGAGTTACTTAAGAGGGAGGCTAGAAATATGCAAAAGGAAGCTGACTTGGAAACTTGTGGACAGGTGCCTCTCTCCTACAAAAAGCAACTTGGAGCAGCTGCTACACCATCAACAGCACAGCAGCAAACTGTCGAGAAAGCACCACAGACAGCAAGCAAGGATAAAGGGAATCAGGTGGAACAGCCACCTCCATTGACAGAAGAACAAGTGGACACATTGCTACAGCAGCAAGAAGAGATGGAGCAGCAGGAACTTGGGCAGCAACAAGAAGAGGAACAGTTTAGTGAACAGCAGCCCTTGCAGCAAGAAAAAGTGATGAATTCTCCAAGCTCCACTGAGGAACAGGCTCAGACAGTGGTGCCTCCTAGGGCAGAAACTACTGTTGACACCTCGGTCCTCCAAACCCCACAAAAGGAGGACTTGACCAGGAAAAGGGATAGAGAGACTCCCTTGACCTCGTCTTTCAATCGGGGAGAGAAAAGACAAAGACTAAATGACTCTCAAGAGGATGACATAGCAGTGAGGCAAGCAATGGGCATGGGCCCACCCAGTGGAGAAGTTTCAGCCAGTTCATTTCAGCATGAACATGATAGAGCCATAGGAGGAGAGGTTAGCTCCTCCAGCCAGCACAGAGAAGGACAATCAAGCATTAAACAGCAATTTATTGACATTAAGAGGAGGAGTGATCCTATTAAAGTACAGCTGTACAATCATTTGCTGAACCTGGCTCCTACCAATCAGCAAAGACTCATGTCTGCCTTTGATGTAAGTGAAGGCAAGATGATCATGAGTCACTTCATGCCCACAACGCTGCATCCTCAATCTACCTCGGATTACCTAAGAACCAACATGGAGGTGCTGGCCAAAGACATACACCCTATGGATAAGATTGAATTACATAAACAAACTGGTGAAATGGTGTATGCCTCCCTGGCGGATGAGACATTGGAGAACTACAAATTGAAGAGCAGCCTTGATAACACAGCATCTCAGCTGGAATTAGAGAGAGCATCATCACAAGCCAAGGACAACAGGATTAAGTCCTTGGAAGAGGTAATTATAGAAATAGGACATTATCCTAAAGATGTCAAAGGTATCCAAGAACTCCTGAAGCTAAGGGATGCAGACATGGCGGCCTTAAGAAAGAAAATCAAGCTCCCAGCTACCATCCATCCGCAAACAGACGAGGTTGCCCAGCAGAGGCAGGAAAAGGATGCTACAGACCTACTAATATCCCTGTACAAGGAGCTGGTTCGAACTCAAGACCAGCTAGGACAATCAGAAGCTGCAAAGGCAGCACTACAAACAGCAATGAAGCAAAGAGAAGAGGGCCAACCCTCCCAGCCTCCTCCTGTGATAATTAATCTTGAGGAAGTCCCTCCAACAACTACTCCTCCTCCTCAGCAAACGGGAACTACAGCACCATCTACAGCAACAACTACACCAACACCAGGACAGACTCCCAGTCTGGATATGCAGAAGCTGCAAGCTGAGATCCAAGTTCTTGAATCTCAAATGAAAGAGCTTGATGAAGTCAAGAAATCTTTGGCCAAGGTGAATGAAAAATTTGACAAAAGCAAGTAGAATGAAGCAGCAAAGGAGAGAGAGATAAAA
Organism: Pinus tabuliformis; assembly: GCA_031772625.1. Classification (NCBI taxonomy): domain Eukaryota; kingdom Viridiplantae; phylum Streptophyta; class Pinopsida; order Pinales; family Pinaceae; genus Pinus; species Pinus tabuliformis. The sequence goes on from CM062810.1 coordinate 460,106,102, forward strand.
GCTCTAAAAAGGAGAATAGCTGAACTAGAAAAAGAGCTTGCACTAGAAAAAGTAACAGCAGAATTGAAAGCAGTCCTCTGGGGCAACATTGGTCGATCCATCACCAATCAGTGGCAGTATATTGAGACTATGGATGAGCAAATAGCACTCATCACCAAGGCAAACAAGGAAATACACAGAGCCAGAGCAAGCCTTGGCCACATGCCAGATGCTGCCAGCAGAATGATCAATATTTTGAATAACAAAACCAGCTCTCAACTAGCCACCATGGGAATTACTAACAGGACTGAAACGATTTCAGTAGTTAAAAGAGTCTTGACACTAAGAAGCCTAATCGGAACGCTGGAGAGGAGGACACAGGATATGCAGACCGAGATCAACAAGTTCCTGGACAGATTTGTGGCATTGCAGAACAGAGGCCTCCCCAGCATTTTAAGCAGTGTAGGAAGACTGCTCACCCTAGAAAATTACAACAAAAGGATTGATGCCCATGCAGTAGCACAGATTGCAAAACAGCCCAGTACCTCAACAGACACAGGGCCAGCATCAGGGCAGAATCTGTATGATAGGGTGGATAACTTGTTTTTTATCATGAATGAAATTGATCATCTGTTTGATACACCACCAAATTTCTTTAAGTATACTGAAGCAGATGAGACTATGGGGGCAATCATAAGACACCAATTGCCCACACAGGAAGAGTGGAGGAATCTGACACAGGTAATCTTATCAGGTCCGAACCCGTGAGGTTGGTTTTTTCTCCAGTTTATGGGCAGTCATGCGCAGGCACAATTTTGATGAACAAAATCTACAAGGAAGAGGCAGATGCTGAGCCAACTCAGCAGAGCTATTTACTCACCACAGCAGCAGTCACAATCACAGGTGACAACCCAAAATACAGCGTACAAGCCATAAAGTCGGGTTCTCCAGCATTTAATCAAAGTATCTCAACCGACTCAGCAGATCCCAAAGGCCAAAATATCTTCTGACAGAACATTAAGGCGCCTTTATTTTGTATTCAATGCTGTAATAAATTTCTGATAATAATATCTCAAAGTTGGTGAGAATATTAAGTCTGAGATAACTCAGGACTCAGATATTTTTGTAAAGATCGCAAGTATATATTCACCCCTGGCAGAAGCTCAGGGGGTTGTTTGTTATTTTCTTTTTAGAAGTCTCACTGGCTGTAAGATTCTGAGAGAAGTAATACAAAGGGAGAATGGAATTTCCAAAGCTTGGTGTATACGATGCGTTGTGATGAATGGTGAATGTTGCAGGATTCCAGAGTGTTTCATAAAACAATAAGTTTTCTTAAATCTCTGTATTACATGTTTTCGAGTCTTTTGTTCTCTTTTGTTGTTTAAATGTTTTACACTTAATAGCCCAGTAGAAGAATAGTTACAGGATTTAATCACTGATTACCCTGAACTCAATCTGAGCTATTATCCATGTTTTCTTCAGATAAAGTGAATGAAGTGTAATTCTTAATTGCTGCACTTTAAAACTATATCTTTTACAGTGATAGACATCCCCAGGGATTCAAGTTCTGCTCCTGAGACATCTATCTGTTTCTCATACCTAGTTTGGTGGAAATACTCGAATACTTTAGTGAAAATTCTTAATTGCTTTCACTGGTTTTTTCACCTGTTTGTGTTATAAATCAAAATTTGTTCTATGAAGTATCCAAATGGCCCTGCAAATTTCACCAGTTCACCTCAAGGTTTCTAGACACCTACAGCCATAGACTCCATTGCCCAATGATACTTGACTCTCTGAATACTACATCACTAAGACCTGAAAGAAACTCTTCAACCAAAACATAAACAAAACCTGTGCATAATAGCTAGCCTAAAACCCTATCATAAACAGTTACAAATCATAAAGAGAGAGCCCTCTCTGATCACAGTTTGGCTAGAAACAGTGATCCAAAGATTGGTTAGTGGTTACCCCGGCCGTATTCCCTTGGGAGTCATAGGGAACAACCTGGGTGTTAACATAATTGGCGACTCCGCTGGGGATTCTTAAAGATTTTTCAATTACTATCTATATTCCAAAGCTACCATCAAGCCTGAACTAGCCAAGAGGCCTTAGGACTGTTTCTGTGCCACAGGAACAGCTTTAGGGAAGAGCTGATTAGGGAATCTTCATCCTAGCTTTGAAACATATATAGCCATTCCAAAATTTTCATCCAGTCCTTGCATATATAAACTTCTTGTACAAATTCAAAAGAATATTTAGAAGCTGGCTCCCAAGAGAAATCCAAGGCACACTAGGGCAAACCCTGACCCTAATCAACCTATCATTGTTGATAATCCAAATATCATTCCAAAGAAAATTAGGAGACAGCAAAAGCAGGAGAAGCCTGCCGATTCAGATATAATTTCAGAACAGCCTATCTGCATTCCCACACCCTGCAAAGTTCTGTTCCGGTCCACCCCTAGTTCCCCTAGTTCATCATCAACACCTCAAAGCCCTCCTCTCCCATCTTCACCATCTGCACATACTCTTTTAACCAACCCCCCGCTTGTTACCCATCCTATTAACCCTGTTACACCTGTAATCCCATCTGTCCCATTTGTTCCTGTCAACCCCATAAATCCCATAAACATGGCCAACAGGTATGCACCTCTACAGATACCAGCTAATGCTCCAGCTCTACCCCAAGATTATCAAACCAAAATCTCATTTTTTGACTCCCATGGCCCTTTGACAGCTGTCCAGCATGCTAAGAAGATGCAAGACCACTTTGAGACCTATGAAATAGATGATGACAGTGTCAGGATGAGAATTTTTGTTCAAAGCTTAACCGGGGATGTCAGAACTTGGTTTAGATCCCTGAATGCAAATTCCATTGCAACCCCTGAGGTCCTGTACCAAGAGTTTACCAACAGATGGGAGAAGAAGAAAGATCCTCTACACATACTCGGTGAATATAACACTATTAAAAGAGGTCCCCAAGAAACAGTTTTGGAATATTGTGCTAGGTTGAACAATGTATATAATGCTATCCCCCAGAACTTAAGACCCCCTCCTGATTTGGCCCTGTATAACTTCCCTGACGGTTTTGACTCTGATATGGCCTATCAGCTGAAAGAAAGAGATCCCCCAACCCTTGCAGAAGCTCAAAGAGTTGCAGTCACTGTAGAGGCCAACCTAATTGCCAAGAGAAACAGGGCAAAGCTGGAAAAGAAGGCTGGCTTCAGAGAAGAGCCCTCAGGCTTTGATCAAAAGTTGGATGCAATACTAAACAGCATGAAGAGACTGGGTGAGAGAGTGGAATCAGTTGAAAGAAAATCATCATGGGAGGCATCACAAAGCAACCCTCCTAGAAACCCAAATTTTAGGAGAACTCAGAACCCAAACATAGGAAAAACAAGTGCTGACCAAGATATCAGACCCCCTTTTCAAGAAAACTATGCAGAAACTTCCTCAGCCAATCAGCTCAATGAAGATCCTGAAATCAACTTAATGGGTCTGGATGGTAAAAGCCATGTTTTCTTAACACAAGAAGACCATGAGGAGGATGAAATCAAAACATTCCAAACGAAATCAGGAGAATCCTTTGACTTTAAACAAGGATATGATACTGCTGTCTATGAAGTCCACAAACAATACAAATTAAGGAGTAGGACTGTGAATGTAAATCAGCCTGAGAAGACAAAAGAGAAACAGCAGTCTAGAGAAACCTCAGTCACAGAACCTAATGACAAAACAAACTTGCCTACAAAAGAAGTAGTGGTTGAGGAGGTTACTGAACTACTGTCCCCACTACAACAGCCCATGGCGACCTCGTCCTCTCACCCTAACCCAAACATTACCCCTCAAGACATGAGTGTAAGGGGCAGGTTCCAAAATCAAGATGAAATCCAACAAGAAGATTTAATGAACAGAGAAAGGACTGCTACCCGTGACTCCAAAACCCAAGTTGACAAACCCTTTGACCTAGGAGCAGAGATTGGCAAGTTAAAGGTAGCAATTCCCCTTTCAGAGCTAGCCAAGCATGACATATATAAGCAACAGATCAAAAAATCCCTTCAGCTCACCAACAGCAAAGATGATGTAAATGTGCTAGATGACACTCCAGAATTACTGTTTGGCCCAGAGGTAGATGGAAAAACAGTAGTCACAGGGGTTTTACCTTTTTATGTCAGCCTGCATGTTCATGATAAAATACTGCACAATGCAATGTTCGACTCAGGCGCCTCTCACAACCTTATGCCAAAAGCAGTCATGGAAAGATTGAACTTGGATATAACAAGGCCATACAAAGACCTGTTTTCCTTTGATTCTAGTCAAGTCAAATGTTTAGGCCTAATAAAAGATTTATGTGTGTCTCTGGTTCAATATCCCAACAAGACTATTCTAATGGATGTGGTAGTTGCTGATATCCCACCCAAATATGGGATGCTGTTATCAAGATCATGGGGAGCCAAGCTCCAAGGATCCCTGCAATTAGACATGTCATATGCAACTATCTCTGTCTTTGGGCAACCAAAAAGACTATACAGGGAAACACTCATGAAGTATATGGTCAGCAGTGAAGAAAAGCCTCAAAATTTTCCAATATATGCTGTCCATTCGGACATAGACTCCTTCATCCTTTTCAATGATAGCGCAGACCTTTCAAACAATAAGGTTAGGACCGAAACACTCATACAAGAACAAAACATTGATCAGACAAGTAGCACCTGCCAAACATCAATCAGCCCAACAATACACATTAACCCTCCTCTAGTTGTCAAAGATTGTCAAACAAGTGATAAAGCTGTCCTAGAAAACAAATGGGGGAAGAAACCCCAACTCCTGCTCACATTGCCATCTCATGAACAGAACTTTAAATCTCCGGTTCAGCAAGACATCCTGTGGGTGCTAGAGTTTGATGGCTCAGTCAACAAGTTAGGGGCAGGAGCTGGAGTGTGGATATATAACAAAGAGAAAGGCTATGCAGAAGGCAGGGCTTACAGATTGAATTTTAGGTGCACTAACAACATGGCAGAATATGAAGCTCTCTTGCTGGGCCTAAAGCTAGCAAAATCACTACTAGCTCCTAAACTCTCCATTATGGGAGATTCTGATCTAGTAATTCAACAAGTGAAAGGACATTTTGTCACCAATGACAAAAGATTGAGGTCCTACAGATCTGCTGTAATGGAAATATTAGAAACCTTTTCTGAGTTTGTTATCACAAAAATTCCAAGGGGCCACAATCTCCATGCACACAGCTTGGCAACATTTGCCAGCACCTTCAAATTTCCATTGGAACCCAACAACTGTTTCACAGCCGAGGTCAAATATAGGCCTTCTGTTCCAAACAATGTTAAAGAATGGCAAGTATTTGAGGATGACATGCAAATAAACAATTTCTTGACCTTGCAACAAGAGTTCATAGGATTAAGTATTGATCTTGATGGAGCAAGTCAATCACAAATACTTGAGGAAGCGAGTCCATCACAAATACAGTTTCAACAGTCTGCTCACCCAATGTCACCTAGAACAGCTAAACAATTACTCAGTCCAACCATTTTCAACAATGAAAACATTCAGCAAATCAACCAAATTGACTGCGAAGAGATGAGCAGCGCTGAAGCTGAAATCATACAACTCAAAGACAATTTCCTTCCAGCAGGCCTTACCCCACTAGAGGACATTTTTGACTCAAATGATGTCCCCAGGAAACCAAAGATGCAGCCATTAGATGCAGCATTGAAGAATGCAACATTGGTACCACTGACAAGCCTAAAATAATAAAACTATCTGCTGCTCTGCCCCCTGATCAAAAACCCAAGTATATTGACCTCTTTAAAGAATTTCAAGATGTTTTTGCTTGGGGTTATGAGGATCTAAAGTCCTATGATACCTCTGTTATCCAGCACACCATTCCCCTCAAGCCTAATCAAAAACCATTCAAACAGAAATTGAGAAGAATCAATCCTGTGCTCCTTCCTTCTATTGAAAAAGAATTACAGAAAATGTTCAAAGCTGGTATCATAGCACCAATCAGATTCTCTGAATGGATTTCAAATTTGGTCCCTACAAGAAAGAAAACTGGTGAGATTAGACTTTGTGTAGACTTAAGGAATTTGAATCAAGTATCACTCAAAGATAACTACCCTCTACCCAAAATGGATCATATTCTTCAAAGAGTAGTAGGGGCTTCAAGGATATCATTGCTTGATGGATTCTCAGGCTTTAACCAAATCCTAGTACACCCTGATGATCAAGACAAAACCGCATTTACAACCCCATGGGGAACTTTCAAGTATGTGAAAATGCCCTTTGGATTGAAAAACACAGGGGCAACATTTCAGAGAGCAATGGACATTGCTTTTGCAAAAGAGATTCATGACTTCTTGGTCATTTACTTAGATGATCTAACACCCTTTTCAAAATCTGACCAAGAACACTTGAAACATTTGAGACAGATTTTCATAACATGCAGAAAATATGGCATTTCCTTAAACCCCAAGAAGTCATTATTTGGCTTAGAAGAAGGGAAACTCTTAGGACACATTATTTCAAAAGATGGCATAAGAATTGATCCAGATAGGATACAAGCTATCCTACAAATGCCTCATCCCAGGAATGTCAAGGAGTTGCAAGGATTCTTAGGGAAAATCAACTTTTTAAGAAGGTTTATCCCTAATTTAGCAGAATTAATCAGATTACTAAATAATATGCTAAAGAAAGATTCAAAGGTCAAATGGACTGTTGAAGCAAAACAAGCCTTTGAAAGCATAAAATTGGCCTTGACTCAAACCCCAGTGTTAACCAACCCACAGTTTGACAGAGACTTTATCATTTTCTCCTTTGCCTCCCAACATACTATTGCTGCTGTATTATTACAGAAAGATGACCACGGGAGTGAGAAGCCTATTGCCTTCTTCAGCAGAGCTCTTAGAGATGCCCCCTTAAAGTATCAAATAATGGAAAAACAAGCCTATGCTTTGATCAAAGCTATTAAAGACTTTAGGATTTACATCCTTTACTCCCATGTTGTGGCTTATGTACCAAGTCCTATTGTCAAAGACATTCTCACCCAAGAAAACTTAGAGGGCAGGAGAGGAAAATGGATTGCCAATATACTAGAATTTGACATTGAAATAAAACCCACAAAGCTAATAAAAGGGCAAGGTTTGGCCAAATTAATGACAGAAGCAAATTTCCAAGCCTTAGATATCAACCAACTGGACAGTGGAACAGAGCTGGCGACTCCAAAGATCAATGTAGCCTTTGAACAATCTCCTTGGTACTCTGATATCTGTTATGTGTTACAAAACCTGTGTGCTCCCCCAGGACTGTCCAGAACTAAGTGTAGGTTCCTGAAAATGAAAACATCTAGATTTTGTGTGATGGATGAAAATCTACTGTGGAAAAACCATGAAGGTATTTTGCTGCACTGTCTAATAGAGAATGAAACGAACAATATCATGCAAGATTTCCATGCTGGAGATTGCGGTGGACATTTGTACTGGAAATCCACTGTAGACAAAATATTGAGGGCTGGTTATTACTGGCCCACTATGTTCTCTGATGTTAAGAAATTTACAGCCTCATGCCACAAATGCCAACTGTTTGAAGGCAAAAGATAGTTGTTGCCACTTCCTTTGAAGCCCATTGCAACAGAGAGACCTTTCCAACAATGGGGCTTGGATTTCATTGGGGAAATTCATCCCTCATCTTCAGGGCAACACAGATGGATTTTAACAGCGACAGACTACTTCACCAAGTGGATTGAAGCTGCCCCATGCAGACAAGCAAATGATTCAGCAATCATTCAGTTTTTGGAAAACAATATACTGGCTAGATTTGGCTGCCCGGACAAAATAATAACAGACAATGCTGTTGCCTTCAGATCCAAGAAAATGGTGAACTTCTGCCATAAATTTCACATTACTTTGGGCCATTCTACAGCTTACTACCCTCAAGGAAATGGCCTCGCTGAATCATCAAACAAAAGTTTGATAAATATCATAAAGAAAGTGCTGGAAGAGAACAAAAAGAACTGGCATAAGAAACTAGTAAATGCTTTATGGGCAGACAGACTGACAACTAAAAGATCAATTGGGACCAGCCCATACGAGTTAGTCTATGGATTAGAGGCCAGATTTCCTTCATCACTAGGAGTGCCGGTTATGAAACTTCTGCAAGAAAGCCAAGCAGAGCCAAATGACATGCAAAGAAGGATTAATCAGATAATCTGTTTACAGCAAACTAGAGAACAAGTTTTCAGCAGAGTGCAGATACTACAAGAGAAACTGAAAAGGGCCTTTGATAGGAGAACCAAAGCAGAAGATTTCAATGTAGGGGACAAAGTTTTAAAGTAGGATGCAAGAAGAGAAGAGAAAGGGAAACATGGAAAGTTTGATTCTTTATGGAAAGGACCATTTGCTGTCCAAGCAGTACAAGGTAACAACACTTACTTCCTTAAAAGTCTGACTGAAACTGACTTGGATGAAGGTCCTGTCAATGGCAGGATGCTGAAGCACTACTTTGACTGTTCACTATGAGTGGAATCCAAGGATTCATTGTATATATGCAGATGTACATATTGTTTTCTGTCTTAGATTGTAAAAAGCAGTTTTCCCAAGTGATTCACCAAGCAGTAAAAGGCAAATAGAATTAGAGGTTCTCCAAGGAAAAAGCACACAAGTTTGACACATTTATGCAGCAGATTTCAAAGATTGAGATGGGCAGTCAAAGAACAAGGCAATCTGAACTGCTGTTCTTGGTCTTTCAGAAGAAAAACCATCCCCATGTGGAGCCACTGTTGGATACCTATACTAATAGGTTTCATATTTCATGATTGGCCAAGGAAAGTCCAAATATGCTCTGCTTTGGTATTACAAAGATCCCATATTTCCGAGAAAGCAAGAGGTGGGTAAAATGTTTCAAATATTGAGGACCTTATTTCAATTTTGTGGATGATTCAACAGTCTAATCTGGATCATGCCATGTTTCAATTTTGAGTTATAGAATAGAGAAAGAAGTCTGTCCAAACTGTTTAATCTTGGCAGACAAGTAGTTTAGGTAGAGAAGCAAAGGTTCCCAACAGCTTAAACTGGGACCTTGGAAGAGATATGGGTAGAAGTAGATAGGAAAGAAAGAAGAAAAAGCCAAAGAAAAGAAAAGGCAAGTAAGGGTTTGCAAGCCTAAATGCACCCTCCAATGGAGAAACAAAAAATGCTAGGAAAATAGCTGGGTAGGCAGTTGTGGTTGCAGAAAGGGTATTTTCACCATTACACATATGACAAGAAGTGTTCTGCCAAGGCAAAATCTATCAATGGACAAAGTGGTTAATTCCATCAAATTACAGCAAGGAGCATAACTAACCTCCCTCTTCCCCTCTATTCCATTACTAACACTCCCTTTCTTTAGCTGAGATTTATGAAGAGAGATCATGGTTTTATGGTGGTTCTAGTTCATTCAGAATCCACATTTCTTGTCTAAGATCTTTTCATTTTGATCTACTCTCAAAACCAAGTCAATTTCAGATAAACTCAGTAAAATCCCCTTCATTTGCTCCCTTCATTCATATTAACCTCTAATTTTACTATATAGCTCCCCTATTTTACCCTTTCCCCTAATAATACTAACACTATGGTGTATAAAGCCCCAAATCTTATAAATACTCCCCCCCCCTTGGCATTATAGCCATATGTTTTTCAAAAGGGACCAAAATGACCTCTGGTCACGTTGGTGAACCTGTCCCATCCCATTCCCCCTTGCTGCAAGTCAAACTGCTCCTCAAACCACCATTTGCATTGAAAAAAACCTTATAAAACCTCTTTTTCCTTTAAAAATCCTTTGCAAAAATTACCAAAGCCAAAAAACCCGCCTCTGGCGCATTTCCAAAGGTTAACGCATTGTTTGTTTTAAATAAAAAACATTGAAAAACCAACGAAAAACCCTCTACCCAAAGTTTTCTGCCCGCATACAACCCGAGCATCTTCCTGCTCCGCCCACCGTCGGATCAAGCCCCGAAGATCCGACAATCCACGTTGATATCGGAGCGGCCCCCACTGCTGTCCTTTACCGCCTGAGAAGCTGACGTTGCGTCACGTCAGGGCCTCTCCACGCGTCAAGCGCTAAGGTATCTCGGAGCCGGGCCTGACAACTTCGGCATCGTACCTAAACCGCCCCGAGAAACCGTAGCGGTTAACCTTGACCGTAACCGCTACGGTCCTAACCGCCACCTGTTTTCCGCCAACGCATCGCCACGTCACGCCCGCCTGTACTCGCCCGGCTATTCGTCCACCTGGCCGCTGACATGGCCGCCACCTCATCGCCCCTTGGACCAATAGTCTACCGCCACGTCACCCGATGACGTCAGCTGACGTCACCTCACCTTGACCCACCAATGACGTCATGCTGACGTCATCACTAAAAAGCGCCAAAATGGTAAAAAAGTCTATATTTACCCAAAAAACCGCGTTTTTCCCACTTTTCTCTCCTGTTGCTATTATTCTTTCTACATGACCGTTTACATTCGAATTTCCGCCAACCTGCTGAGTTAACCCGGGCGTCCTCCTCAGCATCAACCGTGCACACCTGCACAACCTCTGTTCGTCAATTAACAGGTATTTACCATTGTTCTGCCCTCCATACGACTGTTATTGAAATTTAAGTTGCTCAGAAGGCTTAAGACACCTTGAAACTACATTTACACCGCCCATTTCCCTCTGCACGTCCACCATTGTAACTGTGAAGTCCAAAAAGCACCGGCCGAGCCTTAATACTTGTAATTTCGCTCAAAACCACTGTCCCTCTGCATTTCCCGGCAGATTTCTTGATAAATACAATTCACCCGCTGGAAGGGGACAGTTGGACCTTAGAGAAGCTCTGCTCCTAAAAACAAACAGTATTTCAATTGCTGTTGAGTAAATTCCCCTCTGGTATCCAAAATACAAATTGTTTTCACAGAGAATCACCTCTATTCTGTGTTGCTTCCATTTTGACTATTCACCTACAATTGTTGCACTTTGAAGAACTATGGAGACTCCTATTGCTCTAAATATCAAGCCCCTCAATGCTCCTCACCAGGAATTAGCATGGAAAGCCCTGGGAGACATGGATTACCAAATGCTGGACTGGTTCCCTATGGGAACCAAATACAATATCCAGATGATGAATGAGTTAAAAGCCCAGCACCTGAGTGGGGCAGACATCTTGGGAATTTGGGATTCAAATTTGCCCATCTACAACCTTCCCCAAGTAAATCCTATGCCAGAACTGATCTACAGCTGCCAGGAATGTTATGACCCAAACCAAAGAGCTGTCATCAGCCCCACAGGCTCAATCCTGTTCCAGATTACCCCAGAGAGTATAAATGGAATGCTGCACTTCCAAACTGCCAAGCAATTGACCCCCCTCTTTATGCAGAATTTGATAAACAAAGGGCCAAGCTGTCAAATGACCAAATCATTAAAATCAATCAGTTGTTTGTAAGACCAGGCTCTGAATCAGTCAGAACCCCTCCTATTGGGTATCACTATTTGAATGATTTGGGCAGGATGTTAGTGGATTTAATCAGTTATGTCCTAGGATTCAGGGGGATGGAGGACGTGGATGATAGCCTAATGGCAATGCTGTCTATATTCTCTCCTGGTAAGCCCCTAGCTGTACATTATGACTATGCAACCTACATTGCAGATAAAATCCATGAGCAGTTTATGAACTTGAAGAGGGAAAGACTATTCAGGTATACTTCATATATATACCATCTATTCTTGTTCTATCAGCCAGCCACCTTCTCTGTTTCTTTGAAGCCACTCAATGCCCAGGGAATTCCAAGGTCAGTTGTGTTCTGGACTTCTGTTTTTCATCATACCTCTGTATCACCTTACACATACACTGAGTTCATTGACTTATTCATCTATCCAGTCATGACAGTATTGCATGGTACTCCTCCTCCTAGACTAACTGATGACATGAGGAGAATTCTCCATTTGAATAAGTCCTACAGCATTGGTAATTGGTACTTCTACCAAAACCACACAGTCATCAGGATATATGGCTGTGAGTTGAACCCATTTAGGTTGCCAAGGTATGTCCCCATGAGGCTTTTTGCCTTGGAATATTTCAGACAGTTTGGGAACTCAGACTATCTTCATTTTCAGAGCAACAACAAGAAATCACAGTTGAAGGTAAGGAACCAGCTGGGTCCTTTCCTATATAACAGAAAAGAAGAGGGATGGAAAGAGGCAAACACTATCCTGGAAGGCCTCTGACTGCAAACCAGCTTTGAATGGATACCCTATGACCCCAATCATGCTATCTCCCTCAGGAGGATTAGATACAAATTGGGTAGCTATGCACACAAGAGACAACCCGAGATTGAACAGTATGCCAATGAATCAAATTGGGAAGAGGGTACCCTAGAGGAGGAAATTACTAATGAAGAGTTACTTGAGAGGGAGGCTAGAAATATGCAAAAGGAAGCTGACTTGGAAACTTGTGGACAGGTGCCTCTCTCCTACAAAAAGCAACTTGGAGCAGCTGCTACACCATCAACAGCACAGCAGCAAACTGCCGAGAAAGCACCACAGACAGCAAGCAAGGATAAAGGGAAGCAGGTGGAACAGCCACCTCCATTGACAGAAGAACAAGTGGACACATTGCTACAGCAGCAAGAAGAGATGGAGCAGCAGGAACTTGGGCAGCAACAAGAAGAGGAACAGTTTAGTGAACAGCAGCCCTTGCAGCAAGAAAAAGTGATGAATGCTCCAAGCTCCACTGAGGAACAGGCTCAGACAGTGGTGCCTCCTAGGGCAGAAACTATTGTTGACACCTCGGTCCTCCAAACCCCACAAAAGGAGGACTTGACCAGGAAAAGGGATAGAGAGACTCCCTTGACCTCGTCTTTCAATCGGGGAGAGAAAAGACAAAGACTAAATGACTCTCAAGAGGATGACATAGCAGTGAGGCAAGCAATGGGCATGGGCCCACCCAGTGGAGAAGTTTCAGCCAGTTCATTTCAGCATGAACATGATAGAGCCATAGGAGGAGAGGTTAGCTCCTCCAGCCAGCACAGAGAAGGACAATCAAGCATTAAACAGCAATTTATTGACATTAAGAGGAGGAGTGATCCTATTAAAGTACAGCTGTACAATCATTTGCTGAACCTGGCTCCTACCAATCAGCAAAGACTCATGTCTGCCTTTGATGTAAGTGAAGGCAAGATGATCATGAGTCACTTCATGCCCACAACGCTGCATCCTCAATCTACCTCGGATCACCTAAGAACCAACATGGAGGTGCTGGCCAAAGACATACACCCTATGGATAAGATTGAATTACATAAACAAACTGGTGAAATGGTGTATGCCTCCCTGGCGGATGAGACATTGGAGAACTACAAATTGAAGAGCAGCCTTGATAACACAGCATCTCAGCTGGAATTAGAGAGAGCATCATCACAAGCCAAGGACAACAGGATTAAGTCCTTGGAAGAGGTAATTATAGAAATAGGACATGATCCTAAAGATGTCAAAGGTATCCAAGAACTCCTGAAGCTAAGGGATGCAGACATGGCGGCCTTAAGAAAGAAAATCAAGCTCCCAGCTACCATCCATCCGCAAACAGACGAGGTTGCCCAGCAGAGGCAGGAAAAGGATGCTACAGACCTACTAATATCCCTGTACAAGGAGCTGGTTCGAACTCAAGACCAGCTAGGACAATCAGAAGCTGCAAAGGCAGCACTACAAACAGCAATGAAGCAAAGAGAAGAGGGCCAACCCTCCCAGCCTCCTCCTGTGATAATTAATCTTGAGGAAGTCCCTCCAACAACTACTCCTCCTCCTCAGCAAACGGGAACTACAGCACCATCTACAGCAACAACTACACCAACACCAGGACAGACTCCCAGTCTGGATATGCAGAAGCTGCAAGCTGAGATCCAAGTTCTTGAATCTCAAATGAAAGAGCTTGATGAAGTCAAGAAATCTTTGGCCAAGGTGAATGAAAAATTTGACAAAAGCAAGCAGAATGAAGCAGCAAAGGAGAGAGAGATAAAAGCTCTAAAAAGGAGAATAGCTGAACTAGAAAAAGAGCTTGCACTAGAAAAAGTAACAGCAGAATTGAAAGCAGTCCTCTGGGGCAACATTGGTCGATCCATCACCAATCAGTGGCAGTATATTGAGACTATGGATGAGCAAATAGCACTCATCACCAAGGCAAACAAGGAAATACACAGAGCCAGAGCAAGCCTTGGCCACATGCCAGATGCTGCCAGCAGAATGATCAATATTTTGAATAACAAAACCAGCTCTCAACTAGCCACCATGGGAATTACTAACAGGACTGAAACGATTTCAGTAGTTAAAAGAGTCTTGACACTAAGAAGCCTAATCGGTACGCTGGAGAGGAGGACACAGGATATGCAGACCGAGATCAACAAGTTCCTGGACAGATTTGTGGCATTGCAGAACAGAGGCCTCCCCAGCATTTTAAGCAGTGTAGGAAGACTACTCACCCTAGAAAATTACAACAAAAGGATTGATGCCCATGCAGTAGCACAGATTGCAAAACAGCCCAGTACCTCAACAGACACAGGGCCAGCATCAGGGCAGAATCTGTATGATAGGGTGGATAACTTGTTTTTTATCATGAATGAAATTGATCATCTGTTTGATACACCACCAAATTTCTTTAAGTATACTGAAGCAGATGAGACTATAGGGGCAATCATAAGACACCAATTGCCCACACAGGAAGAGTGGAGGAATCTGACACAGGTAATCTTATCAGGTCCGAACCCGTGAGGTTGGTTTTTTCTCCAGTTTATGGGCAGTCATGCACAGGCACAATTTTGATGAACAAAATCTACAAGGAAGAGGCAGATGCTGAGCCAACTCAGCAGAGCTATTTACTCACCACAGCAGCAGTCACAATCACAGGTGACAACCCAAAATACAGCGTACAAGCCATAAAGTCGGGTTCTCCAGCATTTAATCAAAGTATCTCAACCGACTCAGCAGATCCCAAAGGCCAAAATATCTTCTGACAGAACATTAAGGCGCCTTTATTTTGTATTCAATGCTGTAATAAATTTCTGATAATAATATCTCAAAGTTGGTGAGAATATTAAGTCTGAGATAACTCAGGACTCAGATATTTTTGTAAAGATCGCAAGTATATATTCACCCCTGGAAGAAGCTCAGGGGGTTGTTTGTTATTTTCTTTTTAGAAGTCTCACTGGCTGTAAGATTCTGAGAGAAGTAATACAAAGGGAGAATGGAATTTCCAAAAGCTTGGTGTATACGATGCGTTGTGATGAATGGTGAATGTTGCAGGATTCCAGAGTGTTTCATAAAACAATAAGTTTTCTTAAATCTCTGTATTACATGTTTTCGAGTCTTTTGTTCTCTTTTGTTGTTTAAATGTTTTACACTTAATAGCCCAGTAGAAGAATAGTTACAGGATTTAATCACTGATTACCCTGAACTCAATCTGAGCTATTATCCATGTTTTCTTCAGATAAAGTGAATGAAGTGTAATTCTTAATTGCTGCACTTTAAAACTATATCTTTTACAGTGATAGACATCCCCAGGGATTCAAGTTCTGCTCCTGAGACATCTATCTGTTTCTCATACCTAGTTTGGTGGAAATACTCGAATACTTTAGTGAAAATTCTTAATTGCTTTCACTGGTTTTTTCACCTGTTTGTGTTATAAATCAAAATTTGTTCTATGAAGTATCCAAATGGCCCTGCAAATTTCACCAGTTCACCTCAAGGTTTCTAGACACCTACAGCCATAGACTCCATTGCCCAATGATACTTGACTCTCTGAATACTACATCACTAAGACCTGAAAGAAACTCTTCAACCAAAACATAAACAAAACCTGTGCATAATAACTAGCCTAAAACCCTATCATAAACAGTTACAAATCATAAAGAGAGAGCCCTCTCTGATCACAGTTTGGCTAGAAACAGTGATCCAAAGATTGGTTAGTGGTTACCCCGGCCGTATTCCCTTGGGAGTCATAGGGAACAACCTGGGTGTTAACAGGCTGAATGTGGTGTCCATGTCAAGTTGCTACATTGCTAAGTGATGGATGTGTCATTGGATTTACTTTGTCTTCACCTTCGCATAGTTTGGAGTTGTACGGTCTTCAATGGTCTTAGTCTTTGCAAGATGGTTTTATGCATGTGTTTCTTTCGCTTTGTGCTTGATGTGCTTCATTCATTCATCTAGCTGCAAGTACATCTTCTATCATGTGTGCTCTTTATTCATCCTGTTCGCCATCTCGCCACGATTCATCAATGTACTTTTTCCTGCAATTCACTCATGATGGGACAACATAAAATCCAAAACCTCCTAGTCTAGCATGATGCATTATTTTCTGTGTTGGGGTCTAGGTGGCCGAGAGGGAGGATAGGATACTGAAATTGTGCAGAGCACAGCTTAGGACAAGATGAGGAATGTTCTAGCTCGATCAGCACTGTCGGGAAAAACTGTACAGTGATCACTAGGAGGCAAAATTAGGCAATGATAGTCACCAGATTCATCTGTGAAATGAGACCTTGAAAGGGACAGATTTTGCACAGTTTCCATAAGGACAGAGCGGGGGCTACAGAGGGACTGTTGGGCAGTTCTACGCATTTCCTAGGAGGAAGACAAGGCAGAGTGCAGGGGAATTACTGTGCAGTTTTCAATACGAAGACAATATATGCCATAGGTAGACCATATGGGAATTTTGCTTAGTTTCCTGAGGTAATGCAGAGAAAGATAGCAAAGGATCTGTTAGAAAAGACTGTGCAATTTCTAGAGACAGTGCAGAGCAAGGAAGAGGAGGCCTTACTGATCATTTTTGCACATTTTTTGAAGGAAGTGCGGAGTGGATAGCAGGGGAATCATCTAGGCATGTCTGCACAGTTTCGAAGAGCAGTGTAGCCCCGGGTATCAGTGTAGTGCAAGTTTCTGGTACTCGAGAGGGAGGCTTGATAACTGATCTTGCAAGAAAATCAGTTTGGATCAGGCTTGGATGCAAATTCTACCCAGTTCTAGGCAGCAGAGCAGGGTCACTGTGTGCTGAGACTGCACAGTGCAACTTAGTCGGGGTCTAGCAGAAGGAGGTGCTTTGGTCAAGCAGATTTTCAGGAAATTGGCTAAGTATCGAAAGCAAGTGAGATTGTGCAAACTGAGATTGTAATCATACACTTAGCATGTTTAAATGAGAAGACAACACAGACCAACAAGAAAAAACATATTCTTAGTGAGACTACCTTAAATCTAAGAGCGACAAGTGCAACACTTGAGATAGACCTTCAGACAACTGTGATGATACTTGCACGACTATGCTTACGACTTTGTGTGTGAGTACAACTAATGTTCACAGAGCTAAGACAACCCAAACACACAAAGACAAACCTTTGAAATCACCAGAACCAGATCACGAGAATGGCACAGCAATCAACATGTCAAATGACAATAGTTGGCCTAACACACAAAAGGGAGAAAAACATGTAAAGGGAACACACATAATGATTTTCAGTGTTTTCAAACATGCATGTCATAGAAGACAGAATGATATGACCATGATCAACAGTACTTCAAGCTACACTAAGATATGTACTTCCAAAAGATGTACTTTACTTACCATACTTACCCTCCAGATGGTTATGCATCTGACGAAGTTCGCATGTTGTCCCGATCTTTTATTATAACACGGCTTCAGCAGGCAATGACTGATGTCGGATGAGGCCCTTGGAGGCACATCTGTGCAATTTCTTAATGCAAAGCATACCGGATGGCTAGGGACAATGCTGCGGAATTTTGAGATCTAAGACACTGTTGCGGGATGGGATCCTGGGAGGACACCTCTATGATGTTTCTGAATGCAAGACAGACTGGGTAGTGGAGGGACAACACTGCATAGATTCTGAGACAGTAGGTTCTAGTTGAGGGTACGACACTAGAGGAAACCACTATTAATTTTTGGATGCCAAGGGAGGCTGGGATTCCTACACATCATGTAGTTCCAGTGAGAAAGGGAAAAATTTTGAGGGTTACAAAAGCCAAGCCGCTACAACATTGGTGACGCACTGGTATAACTCCAGCTCTCTGTATGGACCTTGTCTCGTGAAATTGAGTCTAACTCTTCCTGAAGTATTGTTCCTTTCCTTGATCATCATGGCTTCCTCACTAGCTTGAGTGAAAGATGTAGTCTCTACCATTCTCTTGATAGGTCAACACACATTATGAGCACCAGTATTGCAACAAGAATGTTGCAACTCCGGGGCTACCAACTTTACTTTATCAACCCGGGGTTCTTACAAACTTGGAGGTGACAGTGTTGTATACACAAGTAGATGAAATGGGTCCACTCTTTTTCACTGTTGAGCTGGCGATAGACCACTATGGTTTCTCAAACCAACCTTCTATTGATTTAGAATAAGTTTGATTACCAAAGGAGAAAGGGGAATTTTACTCGAATTGAGAGAATTGAAATATTGTCTACTGCAGTAATGAAAGATTGAAATAAATGCTTTAAACACGTCACGTATCTGACTATTTGTTAAGAGATCTTGCTTTAGAAGAGTTATAAGCTAACATGTGTGTAATCATAACTATCCTAGGCATTCAATCTGAGATAATCAAACACTTTACTGTTGTGCATATGAATGAATACAATAACCTTTTTTCTTTTTGTCCTTTTTGTGAAAATATGAATGCTAAATCTTCTTGGTGGTATGGCAAGTGGATTAGAGATGGTTGTGAAAGGTCAGAATGCTTGGGAGGCAATTAGGGGTCTTCTCCTATCTTTCTGGATGCATTTTCCACAAATTGGCCTCAAAATAGGCTACTACAGGGTGTCCTACAGGATGTCCTAATGCACCTATAGGATGTCTTAATGCTCCTACAAGATCCCCTATATTCCTATAGGATCCTGCCGAAATCATAAGGAGTGGTTTGGAAGGTGGCATAGGTCTTAGGGAAGGTGAATGATGGAAGAAATAAGGCAAGGGAGTGGCTAGGACCTCCTTAGAACTAAAACCAAAGTTTGTGAGATGGTTGGATTTTCTCAACAAACATGGAAAGTTGTTCTTATGGAATGATAAATTGGTTGATGGACTTAGTGGCTTTTGGTGATCCTGGATGGATGAGGTTAGGCTTGGCCTACTGTCATGAGATCTTCCTGCACTATTATAACTCTTGCAATACACACATCACTGTAATTTACCCATGAATTATGTCAAACAAGAAAGATTTCCAATTAACATAAGAAAACATAATTCCATTATTTAATTGCCTAGTTCATGCATGGAAATACTTGCAGAATTTTGTGAAACACCATAAGATCTAAGACAAAGTTGGCGATATCTGAGATAACAACTGAAACCTATTCTTGAAAACTGAAAAGATGTTGGCCTAATTAGCAGAAAACCCTAAATTCCATAAGAAATCATAATTCTATCTTTTTGGGGCTGAATAGGAGTTTTTCCTCAAACCATGGTCCCCAAAGGGAGGAGTGAGGCCATATCCACCTACTATAAACCTTTTTGGTATTCCTCTATCTCTCTAAATCCACTGCTAAAGCTATGCACAAATGGAAGCAAACTAATCAAATTCACCAGTACTTGCAATGAAACAATGCCAAAATCAATTTAAGAATTAATCTTTGAAATAACCTAAGCATACAAGTACACTAAGACGAACCTCTACTGCAAGGGTTGGGCCCTAACCTAAGAGATTTAGCCCTATGAGTCAACTCAGTGTTGGATCAAGGAAATTCTCATTTTCATTATCATATCAAAAAGTAATTACATAACAGTGTTTTTCCATAATCCTTCAACTCAAAAATATTTAGTGCTCTTACATTAAAAATCTGAATCCTAATGAGGGTTTAGGCCCCCTTATTTATACAACTGAAATCTCCAACAACTTCTTTAAATCTAAGGAAGTTTAGCACCCAAACTCAAGATGAACTAGTTGCTAACTATCACTGGCTCAATTTACAATGATCTCCATGACTCAGTTGCTTGCAAATCTGAGCTAGTGTGATTTGATTGAGGGATATTCGAATGAGTGAGGATTTAATGCGGAAGATCCATCTCCTATAATCTTTCCTTCTTGTCTCATTCGAATTCCTGCACCTTAATTAGCCAAAATTTCCATGATTTTCTTCCAAAAACCTGCAATCAATTCACATTAGACCACTATACATAACATCTTACTTTTACTCATCTCATTAAGAAAAATACAATTAAAGCATGTAAGGAATTATGAGAAGAGTTTATTTTAGTAAGATCGAGGTGTATTAAGGTCCATATAGTTACCCAATGATGAGGCTCATCATCACCCCCTACTGAAAGTGTTTCTCATCCTCTTAGAAACTTAATCTATATCCATGTCCTTCATTGCTCTGGTGGCCTCCTTGACATCCCATGCTTCTGTTGTAGTTTCCTCTTCCTGTGAATAAAATCCTACCTTCCTCTCTATCTCTTCCCACTGCTTTCTTTCTTCTTCTTCTTTCCTTCCTTCCAACATTCCTAAAATCAGTGGTGGACTGAGTCTCAAGCCAATCCAATTGACTTTGAGTCTTTGTAGAGCCTGCTTATACATGGGTGTTCTATTTAGTGCCTCTCTCATTCTCTGAGGAGAATGGTATTCTCTGATTTTTAGGCTGTAAGGCAAGGTCTTCCACCTCCTTTTGCAAGCTTGCATGCTGTCATCTCCTATAAATCTAAACATGTCTTCAAAGTGTGTGACTACTTGTTCTTATGCAGCAAGGTAACTAGGTGCAAGCTTGGGACCATTTGCAATGAGGTTGTGGGTGATGATGATATCCATTGGATTAGATTGTTCAGCTCTTATCATAAAGGGTTATATCTCTTCTCTTGCCATTACCTTTTTCATATCTGTAGCTCTTGCCTCCTCATGATTCATCCATGATGCTAAGGCCATCAATTGCAAGTCTCCCATTTTTGAATTTGGGTCCCACACATTCAAATCTATCAAGGCCAAGTTGTGTAGGTAAAATTCAGACATTTTTTCTTTATCTTCCAAGGTGCTTTGATCACAGAGATCAATGAATTGTCTATAGTCTTGGAAGGTCATAGTGCCTCTCTATGCTAAAGTATTGATTTTAAATTTTATCTAATATTCCTTGAGATACAAGGCATAAGACATTGTTGGCATCCTGCACTGGATTGCCTCCAAGGATAAACTGGCCATAGTTGCCAAATGGCTTTCTCTTTCTTGTATTTATCCCCTTAGCCATGTATTCTCTTCTTCTAACTGAGCATTCATCATTGCCTCTATGTCTCTTATGTTGCTCAGTTCTCTGCCCATCTATTTCAATTTCTCCTCCATTTGTCCTACATCCTCCACTCCTTTTGATTTAGAAATTTTCATCCACCTGTGTCCTTTCCCTCTCTTTTTCAAGTTCAAAGAATAAGGGGATGGAAAACTTCTGTGGGATTACCCTACCCCCTTCAATGAACCTGTAATAGGAGTTAAGATTGGATTGTGGACTAGGTTCTCTCAGGTCTGGGTCTTCTTTCTTTGTTTCTTGCTGAGTGATACCTTCTTGGTCCATTTTCTGAGTTTCTTGTAGGTTTAACAGAGTTTCCTGTAGGATGATCTCTACTTCCAGTAGGTCTATCTATGTCTCCTATAGGACACCTTTTCCCTTTGTTGAGGTTGACCTTGTGACAAGCCTCCTAACATAAGTGATGGGCGATTTGGGAGAGGCTTGTTCTGATGATCCTTCTCCTTGATTTTTCTCTAGAGGAGCTGCCTTTTCTTGCTGCTTTGGTGAGTCTTCAATGACAATAGGAGTTTTTCTAGGGGTTTTAGGTCTTCCTTGCCTAATCCTTGTGCTCTTTCTTGTCCTAAAGTATAGTGGGGTTTGCCTTTTCCTTTTCTCTTTTGACTTGATAGGTGTATTTGGGGAAGTAAGAGCAGCTACTATCTCTTTCTCTGTGGGTTCTGGAGATACCCTTGGTGATTCCTCCCCTCCTTTACCTTGAACTTAGACCTATGTTCTTCCTTTTGTTCTGTTTCCTCTTTTCCATTCTCTTTCTCATTCTTATCTTCCTCTTTCTCTTCTTCCTCTATTTCTTCACTCTACTCCTCTGTCTCTTCTTTTGTTTCTTCTTTTGTCTCTTCTTCATTCTCCTCCTCCTTTTATTTCTCTTTTTCCTCCTCTGTTTCCTCTTCATTTTCTTCTTCTATTTCTTCTTCCCTCTCACTAGAAGTGGGGCTTTTGTCATATTCAAGAGCTTGAGTTGCTCCTCCTGCCTGCATGTCTCTAAAGTTTGTCCATGTAATAGGGAGTCTTGGGTTTTGTAGAGCATCTTCTAGGATGAGTTTGACCAACCCATGATGGGCTAGTTGTTGAAGCTTTCCCTCATGCACTTTGATGCTCATGTCTATCATTGATTGAAGAAGAAAATAGGGGATACTCAATCTATTTTTAGGAGGTGTGTTTTCTCCAAATCTCAGTTCTTGGAGGAGTTTGAAGTGGTATCCATACACCACACTGTATCTCCCTTCACATGATATGTATTTAATGATGTGCTAACTAAATTCGTTCCAAGGGTATGGAATTATTTCTCTTCTGACCCCATTTTTGTCCTCCATTGGCTCCTCCCCTTCCAAAAAGAATTTATTCTTTGCAAGGGTGGTGTTACCCTTATCTTCTTTTCTCCAAGGTAACCATAAACAGAGCGTAGTGATTCCGCTTATAACTTCAGGGGTAATCACTATTGATAGGCCTTTCACCACAATAGTGGCATGGGTCCTAGTGAGGGGTATGAGTGAGAGAGCAAAGTCTCTAGCTACCTCATCATTGTATCCTCTTGTCCTCTCAAATAACCCCATCCATTGGTGCCTTGTGAAAATTTCTACTACAAGAGGATGCTGGTGGATCCTTACTGTGTTTGTGGGTTCTCGCTTGTTAAAACCTCTTGTCATCTTTCCCTGGTAATTGTGGAGGCTTATATGTATAAAATTCAAGAATTATGGTGGGTGAGAGAGGTTTGAATGTTAACTTTGCAATACAATTCTCCTAGACTACAATTTCCTTAATCAAATTGAGGATTTTTCTTCTTTTAACTGGAAAAAATGGAAGGTGTAGCTCCTACCTCACTTGTTACATTCTATTGAGGACAACTTTTGATTTCTCCTCCCTTAGTGCCCATTGATAATCCTGTAGATTGATTGCTCTGTATCCTGTATGTTTTCCTGTAGGATCCTGTAGGTTTTCCTATAGGATCTTGTAGGTCTCCTACACTGCAAATGCTAACTATCTCCTGTATGTGTTGCTTCAAGACGGCCGAGAGCAACCTCTTTTCCATGAATTCTTGAGATTGCTAATGCTCTCTTTTTATGGGAATTAGTGTTTTATTTCCATATATGGATGATCGTGTGGGATGGTCTGCTAGTTGTCCAAGTACGAGCACCTCTTTTTGGACCATTGGTCCCACTATCAATCCATCATTCCACCTTACCTCGTAATCATCTCCCACTTTGTTCCTCCATAACTTAACCATTTTTTTCCTTATTGCCTTTTTCTTTTGATTTGACTATTGCCACGTGTGGAGTGGTCTAATTGTTTCCTCCTCATCGACTGGCCGAAGGTGGCCAACTTAACTAACCACTTTTGCTCATAAAACCAAATCTCACATAATCCTACAGTTTTTATCATCTCGTAATAATGGGAGAGCATGAGTAAGATGACATACCTGTGGGTAAGATTCTTTGATGATGATGCATGCTGGAGAGTGATGTCTCTGTGCTATGTTTTTGTTGCATATTCTTCTGTGTATTGGCCTCTTTTGATGCTTGTTTCTTTTGATGTGTAGGTGATGGAGAGTGATGCTGGTGAGCTTACTGCTACTGCTGAGCTCTAGAGGAGCTACCTCTACCTTGGAATCCTTGTGCTGAAGATGGCTGCAAACCTGTGAAGTTTCCTTTGTGGAAGAGGCTACTACAGGATTTCCTACAGGAAACCTACAGGATGTCCTGTAGCTGCCTCTCCCCTAAACTTTCATACTTTTTCTCACTTCTGGAGCATGAGGGTTGTTGACATGAGTAGAGAAGGGTTGTAGTGAATGGTAGGTGAGGTTTGTGGTCTTCAGGTATTGTCCCTTTGTCCTCCTTCTCTCCCTCTTATATTTGTTTTTTTTCTCTTTGAAAATTGTATTTTTTTTAATTGACTTATTGGATGGATGCAGGTGTAACATGGTGATGACAGGCATGGCGATGATGTGGTGGAGTGAATGGTTTTTTTTTTAGACACAGGCTTGTCATTCCCTTGCTTTAGGACCACTTTTCTTGGGATTTTCAAGGCCACTATAATTCCTACAGGAAACTCATGTAGGTTTACAGGGAATGCTGTAGAAAGCACAGAGCATGTGTAAACTAAGCTAGAGGGGTTCATAAATAGAAGAATGGATGAAATAATGAAAAATATGAAATGGAGGGATTGAAATATGGATCTTGTAGGTCCTTTTGTTTCTCTCAAGTTGTGCTTATCTTCCTCTCACTAACCTGCAAAACAAAATTTCCAAAAAAAAAAAAAAAACCTTTTCTCCTTTTTTTTAGAAAACAACTAGTCTACCTCTAAGGAGGTTTTCATCCTAGTTGCCTACCCTGGTTTCCTCAAAAGAGGTTTTCAGCCAAAGATCTTTTTATTTTCTTATTTTTTCAACACCATTGGGCCACCTCAAGACGTTTTCAACCCAACATTGGGACTCAGGTGCCTCATGGAAGTTTTCACCTGAGCCTCTTTATTTTTTCTCCTTTTTTCTTTTTTTTTTTCTTTTTTCTTTCTTTTTCAGGGACTTGGTGGGGTGGAAGTTGAGACTTGCTCCACCACCATCAAAGTCTTTCTGATGCCATTGATGAATTCTTGCTTTGACAAGGGCTTCTTGTAGACCTTCAATCTATACCCATTGACAAGTAAATGGATAGCCTATCCATCAATGGTTCTTATATGTACTAAACCATTATCATGATATTTTTCTAGGACATAAGGCCCTAACCATCTAGTCCTTAACTTACCTTTAAAATCCTTGTACTTGGAATCATACAACAAAGCCCAATCACCTTCTTGAAACTATTTTTCCTTTATATTTTTGTGATGAGAAATTTTCCTTTGAACTTGAGTCACCTTTGTGTGTAAGAGGGCCTGCATCCTAAATTCATCTAATCCATTCAGGTGGAGCAATCTTTCTTGTTGTGCCCTGGTGATATCT
The DNA here is from genome assembly GCA_031772625.1 of Pinus tabuliformis. NCBI lineage: Eukaryota > Viridiplantae > Streptophyta > Pinopsida > Pinales > Pinaceae > Pinus > Pinus tabuliformis. Next base: position 460,131,309 of record CM062810.1, read on the forward strand.
AGATCTAGTTGTGCTTCCATTCTTAAGGTGTTGTATTCAAATTCAATGGACAACAAGGCTTTCTTCCCATAGACCAACTCATAAGAGGTAAACCCAGTGGTGGTCTTCCAGGTGGTATTGTAGGCCCAAGTGACCTCAACTAATCGATCTTCCCAATCCATTTTGTTGTTGCTAATAACTTTGGTTAGAATGGCTTCCAGTGCTCTATCAGTTACCTCCACTTACCCATTAACCTGTGGGTGGTAAGGATTAGATGTTCTATGCTTGATCTTGTGTTGGATTAACAAATTCTCAATCATGTGAGATGTAAATTGACTACCTTAACTAGTGACCAATTCTCTAGGGTATCCAAACTTATAAAATACATTTTCCCTTAAGAATTTAGCCATTTTTCTTTTTTTGTTGCTTTGATGACCTTGGCCTCAGCCCACTTGGTTAAATAGTTATTGCACACAATGATGTGTTGCTTTTTCCTGGATGGAAGGTCAATGGGTCCAATGAAATACATGCCCCACTTGTCAAATGGCTTGAAAGTTACTTGAGGATGCAGAGGCATTTCATCCCTTGGAGTAGGTTTCCCCATCCTTTGGCACCGATCACACTGACTAGTATATCTCCTCACATCCTGGTGAAGATTGGGCCAGTAATAACCAGCTTGGAGTACCTTGAATGTTGTTCTTTCGGCTGAAAAGTGACCTCCACAAGGCCCATCATGACAGGTGAGAAGGATGTCAAAGACTTCCTCCTCCCTGACAAATCTTCTCATAATTTGATCCAGGCTTATTTTGAAGAGGTTTCCCCCAATCCAAGTGAATGGGGCACTCTTCCTTACAATCTTTCTCTTTTCCTTGGAGGAAAAATTTGGTGGAAACTGTGCAGACACCAAGTAATTTTCTATGTCAAAAAACCATGGAGAGAGAAATGGTATGGAAAATAAGAGTTCATCTAGTAACTGATCATCAACCATTCCTTCCTCCCCTGCAGGCAAAGTCAATCTGGATAAAAAAATCTACAACAACATTCTCCTTGCTAGGCTTATCAATAAAAGTTAAATCAAATTGTTGCAATAAAAGTAACCATCTAATAATTCGGGCATTTACATCAAGTTTGTTCATCAAGTATTTAATTGCAGCATGGTCAGTATGCATAAATTTTTGGTAACCATTAATGTAATGCCTAAATTTATTCAATGAATGCACAACAGTTAGGAGCTCTTTTTTAGTCACTATGTAGTTCAATTAGACATTTGACAAATTCTTACTGATGAAGTAAATGGCATAAGGTAGCTTCTCATCTATTTAGCCTAGAGATGCTCCTATGGATTTGTTAGAGGCATCGGCATGTGTATGGAAAGGAAGAGCCCAATTTGGGCCTCAAAGAATAGGTGCAGTGGTCAACTTGTCCTTTAGGGTGTCCAAGGCTTCTTGACAGCTTTCTGACCATAAAAATTTGGAGTCCTTAGCCAATAACCCAAATAAGGAGAAGCTAACTTGCTGAAGTCTTTTATAAATATCCATAGATCCGGATAAACCTATAAAACTTCTAATATCCCTCTATTTTTGTGGAGTTGGGACCCTTTGGATGATGGCTATTTTATTTGGGTCAACCTACAGTCCTTTTTGGGATATTGAGTGACCTAGAACAGTCCCTGCAGTCATCAGGAACTCACATTTTTCGGGACTAAGGGATAAGTTCATTTCAATGCATTTGTTCTGCACCTTACCCAAGTTGGAGAGAACCTCCTAGAAATCACACCCATAGGGTGTAAAGTCATCCATATAAATTTCCACTGCATTATGGACTAGCTCAGCAAAGATACTCAAGACTACCCTTTGGAAAGTGGCAGGGGTATTGCATAGACCAAAAGGAAGGACCCTATAAGCAAAAGTACCCCAAGGATAGGTGAAGGTGGTTTTATCCTGGTCCTTTGGGCTAATCTAAATTTCATTGTACCTGCTGAACTCATCTAGGAAAGAGAAAAATTGTTTCCCTGCTAGACCATCTAACACTTGGTCAATGAAAGGTAGATGGAAATGGTCCTCCTTTGTTGCTTTTTTTAACTCTCTTTAATCAACACAAATCCCCCACTTCCCATTTTATTTGGAACCAACACCAAAGGAGACACCTACTCACTGGTCGAGATAGGGTAAATTAATCTTGCATCCATCAGCTATTGCAATTCTTCTTTGACTATATCCTTGAGAGCTAGATTCATTCTCCTTTGGGGTTGTCGGACTGGTTTGAAACCTTCTTTGATATAAATGTGGTGAGTACACACCAAGGGGTGCACTCCATTCATTTCTTTGTAAATCCAATCAAAGGCATCCAAATGTTCCCTTAGCATGTTGCACAACTCTTCTTCTTGGTGTACAGAAAGAGAGGGGTTGATTTTCAAAGTTCTTTCAGGGCCGAATTTTATTGTCTTGACATGAGTAGGGTTTGAATCAGTTAAGCATAGATCAATCTGATGGTTTCTCTTGGTTTCCTTTACTACTTCCTCTAAGGACAAGGTGTTGGGAGTTGGATTTTGGAGGATGTGTTCAATCAAATCATCTTCATCAGGTTGTCCTCTTCCCATGGCAGTTTCTAGGGTATAGAGTTGGGTTGAGTAGACTTCATCTTCTTCCTCCTCTTCTAACCATAAAGGTAAATCATGTTCTAAGGATGGTTGAGTAGGAGGGTACAAGACCAACTGCTTGGATAGATGCCCATTTTTTATAGTCATGTTTCCAACCCTGCAGCTGATGTAGACATCGGCAGTGGCTAACCAAGGCCTCCCAAGTATGAGAGGATAACCATTAATCTTGGCCTTAGGCTGGAGAATTAGGAAGTCTGCAAGGTACTTCCAGGAGTCAATGGAGACCATCACATCTTCAACAATCCCCTCAGGGGCTACTATGGATTGGTCTGCAAGCTGCAAGACTGTCGCAGTCTTTCTTAATGAACCATGGAGATTCAGCTTGAGCATGGTGTCCTTAGTCATTACATTAATGGCAGACCCAAGATCAATCAAGGTGTGTGGGACACTGGTTCCATTGATGTGCACATCTACTACAAGGCTTCCAGGTTCTAAATACTTTGGGAAAATTACCTGTGCCAACATTAAGTTAGACAGCTGTCAAATGAAATTAATGGTAGGGGTGTCTCTTTTTTGCCTCCCTGGATGTTTGAAGTAAATAGGTACATCCTTAATGGCTTGGAGAAGTGGAATTTTGACACATAGATTTTTCAATTCACCCAGAAGTTCATTCTCTTTTGGGGTAAGCTGGACTAGATGAGTTAATCTTTCAGGAAAAGGTGGTGGAATCACTCTAGGCATACTTTCCTCTCTTTCCTCCTCACTCTCCCTCGGTGGAGATGGAGGTTGGTTGTCCAGGAGTACTCTCTCAAACCTGAGATTGATTTCTTGAATCTCCATAGCATAAGCAGGGTAGGATCTCTCTCCAATGTAGACTTGTTGTGCCTATCTGTTGTTCAGGTTCTGATTTGGTTGGGCAGGAATATGAGGTTGTTTAGGTGGAGTAGAGTGTAAAAGTTGTGGTTGAGTAGGAGGTGAAGGCAATAAACATGGAGCATTGTTGTATGGGGGCCTCCACCCCTGGAGTGGTGCATTCCACTGAGGCTGTGGAGTATATGGATGAAATGGCTAGTTGTTCAGCTGGGAATGGTACTGAGGTGAAAAATACCAAGGAGAAAGTGTAGATTAAGAGGGATGAGCAGGCAATCCTAAGAGGGAATGGATGTGTTTTGGTTACGGTTGTAATATGCATAGTTTGAGCCTTACATACCCTGCTAGTACGTTCGAGGCCCATGAGGCCTCCTTTGATTTATGTAGTAGAGTTATTCAGTCACCCCTTCAGTTCCCTGATACATAGCTTTTAGTCCAAGTAGAGAAGGCCACTTGTCTATGGAGTGGTTTTCTTCATAGACTGAGCAGATTTCTATAATTTTTAATGGACATTGGTGCCTCCTTGTGCATCTGAGGCAAAATATGGCTAATTCTCTCTCTGCTTCCTCATGCTTTCTCTTGATGTGCATAGTGTCCATCTGTAGGGCAAGAGTTTGCAGCATTTCACTCTTGAAATATTCCAGCATATTCCCAATTTCACCTTTTATAGATGCATTGGAAGAGGATGAGATGGACACTGGTTGCCTACCCCTAGCCTTTTTCCTAACTGCTCTAGATTGGTTCTTAAAGATAGTCTTGAAATATTCATAGGGTAGATGGTATATGTCCCCTCCTATTAGCAGGTTTAGGGTATCTAGAAGATCTTCCCTGACCCCCCTGAGTAGGACTAGCTTTAATGACTCAGGATTCAGTGTGCACTTGGCCCTTTTGTAGCTAAGCTGGAATCTTTCCTCATAATCCTCTAAGTACTAGTCATGCCCTAAGGTCATTCTAAAAATTTCTTCTTTAGTGTCTTTGGACCTACAGTAGTCCTAATACTTGTTGTTGAAGGCTTGTTGCATCTGAGCCTAGGTGGTGATGTTATCCCCAGGTAAACCCATGAACCAGCGCAGAGTTGCATCCTTGAGAGTGGATTGGAATAATTTCAACTTCTGATCATCAGTGGTGTAATCATAATTTCTGCATATGATAGCGAACTCAAATAAGAAAGTATCTGGATCTTCTAAGGTCAGGCCATGGAAGTGAGGAAGAGTATAGGGGCTTATGTTCTTCATCTTAGCATCCCCATTGGTTTCTCTGATGGGAAAAGCACCGTCAACGCTTTCTCTATCTCCTCTACCATTTCTAATTTCAGTCATTAGGTCAATAGGAATGGGTTATCCTTCTTCTTCTCCCTCTGTAGGCTCTTCAAAAATCTCTGGTTGCTCGCCTAAGGAATCCTCCAATTCACAACCACCGAAGAAGAGGGAAGTTTGGTTGTTTGAAGTGGTGGGGATATTTGGTAGAAATTTTCCTAAGTTATCCCTATTCCTACGAGTCATGAAAGAAGTGTTTTTGTTTTGTTTTGTTTTTCAAGCTTTAAGACTAATTACAGAATTGAAATAAAAGCCTGAATGGAAACTAACTGTTGAATGAAATCTCACTTGCAGAATGGAAACGAAAGCAAACCAGCTTAAAATTACTTTTTCAAAAAAATAAAGCTAATAGCATAATATAAGAGATAAGAAATGGAAGAAAGAAAGCATAAATCATATCTACTCAGACACCTCCCCGGAAACAGCACCAAAAAGTGATGAGCACCAATATTACAGCAAGAATGTTGCAACTCCTAGGTTACCAACTTTACTTTATCAACCTAGAGTTCGTACAAACTTGGAGGTGATAGTGTTGTATAGATAAACAGATGCAATGGGTCCACTCTTTGTCACTATTGAGTTGGCGATATACCACTAGGGTTTCTCAAACCAACCTTCTATTGATTTAGAAGAAGTTTGATTACCAATGGAGAAAGCGGAATTTTACCCTAATTGAGAGAATTGAAATATTGTCTACTACAGTAATGAAAGACTGAAATAAATTCCTAAAACACATCACTCATTTGACTATTTGTTAAGATATCTTTCTTCTAAAGAGTTCTAAGCTAACATGTGTGTAATCCTAACTATCCTAAGCATGCAATCTGAGCTAATCAAACACTTTACTGTGTTGGGTTGTGTTATATTCTTTCCACGACTAGCCTACGTAGTTAACTGGGGGGTTAGAGGGGGGCGGATCCCCCCCTTCGTTGCGCCGATTGCACAGCGGGGGGGTTAGAGGGGGGGTGGATCCCCCCCTCATTGCACTGATTGCGCAGCAAGTGGGGTCACAGGTGGGTTTGAGTTGTGCATGGTTTTTTCACATGGTTTTGGATACGATGGCTTTTGGTCTATGGTTTTGGAAGCAATGGTTTTGGTCCATGGTATTGGATGCTTCGGCATGTATAAATATGTATTGTAACATTGAAAGGAACATAATGAAAAATCAATCTGGTAGTCGCGGTTTTGGGATCCAGGGAAAATCTCTGTGTATTTGTGTTTTATGTGTTATTCTCTTGCATTGTTTATTTTCTGTGTTTTAGAATTCGTATTTAGGTCATTTCTATATGGGGTTAAAACCCACATACTGTTGTGCATATGAATGAATACAATAACCTTTTTTCTTTTTGTCCTTTTTGTGAATATATGAATGCTAAATATTCTTGGTGGTATGGCAAGTGGGTTAAAGATGGTTGTGAAAGGTAAGATGGCTTGGGAGGCAAGTAGGCGTCTTCTCCTATCTTTCTGGATGCATTTTCCATAAATCAGCCTCAAAACAGGCTACTACACGTTGTCCTACAGGATATCCTAATGCACCTACAAGATGTTCTAATGCTCCTACAGGATCCCCTATATTCCTACAGGATCCAGCCGAAAGCATAAGGAGTGATTTGGAAGGTGGTATAGGGCTTAGGGAAGGTGAATGATGGAAGAAATAAGGCAAGAGAGTGGCTAGGACCTCCTCAGAACCCAAACCAAAGTTTGTGAGATGGTTGGATTTGCTCAACAAACATGGAAAGTTATTCTTATGGAATGATAAATTGGTTGATGGACTTAGTGGATTTTGGTGATCATGGAGGGATGAGGTTAGGTTGGGGCTACTGACATGATATCTTCATGCACTATTGAAACTCCTACAATACACACATCACTGACATTTACCCATGAATTATGTAAAATAAGGAAGATTTCCAATTAACATAAGAAAACAGAATTCCATTATTTAATTGCCTAGTTCATGCATGGAAATACTTGCAGAATTTTGTGAAACACCATGATATCTAAGACAAAGCTGGAGATATCAGAGATAACAACTAAAACCTATTCTTTAAAACTTGAAAGATGATAGCCTAATTAGCAGAAAACCCTAAATTCCATAAGAATTCATAATTCTATCTTTGTGGGGCTGAATAGAAGTTTTTCCTCAAACCATGGTCCCTAAAGGGAGGAGTGAGGTCAAATCCACCTACTATCAGCCTTTTTGGTATTCTTCTATCTCTCTAAATCCACTGTTAAATCTATGCACAAATGGAAGCAAACTAATCAAATTCGCCACTACTTGCAATGAAACAATGCAAAAATTAATTCAACAATTAATCTATGAAATAACCTAAGCATACAAGTACAATAAGAGGAACCTCTGTTGCTAAGGTTGGGCCCTAACTTAAGAGATTCAGCCCTCTGAGTCAACTCAGTGCTGGATTAAGGAAATTATCATTCTCATTATCATATCAAAAAATAATTACATAACAGTGTTTCTCCACAATCCTTCAACTCGAAAATACTTAGTGCTCTTACATAAAAAATAAAAATCCTAATGAGGCTCTAGGCCTCCTTATTTATACATCTGAAGTCTCCAACAATTTCCTTAAATCTAGGAAGGCTTGGCTCCCAAACTCAAGTTGAACTGGTTCTTAACTATCACTCGCTGGGTTGCCAATGATCTCCATGACTCAACTGCTTGCAACTCCGAGCTAGTGTGATTTGATTGAAGGGTATTCGAATGAGTGAGGATTTAATGAGGAAGATCCATCTCTCATAATATCTTCTTCTTGTCTCATTCGATTTCGTACACCTTAATTAGCACAATTTTCCATGATTTTCTCCCAAAAACCTGCAATCAATGCACATTAGACCACTAGACATAACATCTTACGTTTACTCATCTCATTAAGAAAAATACAATTAAAACATGTAAGGAATTATGAGAAGAGTTGATCTTAGTAAGCTCGGAGGTGTATTAAGGTCCATATAGTTACCCATTGATGAGTCTCGTCAACACGTACCAAGCGAAGTCAATTGAGTTGTTTCGATTGGGGGTGAGGGGTATACTGGTGTAGAAGTAATATAATTGTCAGAGTTTTAGCTTCATATCTTGTGTTGATCCGCTGCCAGTAGGCCTGGATAGTACCCCAAAGGAATCATGTAGGAACACAAGCATCGCTCTGCTGCCAGCAAGCCTGGAGAGTACCCCGTCAAAGTTACTTGCATCACCTCTCTGCGCAAGAAACCTCCCTTCTTTCACCTTATTTATTTTTTCATTTTCAAACAACTGTGAATAAGCACTTATTCGTTTCATGAGGCGTAAGAGGGATCCCGACTTATTAAGAGCAGAGGAGGTTGTCCCTTCAAAGAAGTATATTATATATACCTCTAACATACTTGTTAAGTTTTTCTCCCTCACCTTACTCTACTTGATTGATCTGACAAGGGTTAACCCAAAAACCAATTAGAGTTGGCTGTACTAGTTAAAAGTGAAAGCCTTGTGTTTTCGCCAAGACTCAGTTTGAATAGAACGTATTTTCCATTAGGGTATCATCAACTGAAGACAACAAGCTCTTCATAAATAGAGAGGACAACAGATAACCAAATGTTGATATTTGTACAAGTCCTCTTATGTTTTCCTGGCTTGTCTCAAGAGCTAAACACAGTTTCATGTGAAGCTAACCTACAGGTGAAAACAAGAAATCAAAGGACAGAAGTAAAGAAAAAGCGAAGGGTAGAAGTAAAGTGAAAGAAAAACAAGCACGCAAATAAAAACATGCAAGAAAAATAAAGCAATAGGCAAAGAAAACAAAAAAAAAAAACACTACTCCTACTCCTATTCTAAATAATGCATGGGCCTACTCACATGAAGTCATATTTCCAATGCAGCCACCGACACATTCGTTGACCGATGTTGGTGAAGGAATGATTAACAAGAAAGGTAAGCATGTAAACTAGCGAACAAAAAAGATAAGATAGTAAATACCAACACGCTCAGAGTTTGCAAGCGTCCACAGAAAATAAAAAAGTAAATGTGCAAGACAAACATTCTGCAGACGTACGATGGTGTTGTAACACACTATGCATAGACGATAAGCATGTACACTCTTTTGACCTTGACTGACGAGCAAACATGAAGAAAGAAGAAAACTTACATTTCGCAAGAGTGTTCGTTGTGTATGACTCCTCCAATTCATGAGCGATAGGATCACGTGATTCTAATGAAGGATGTGAAATCTATGAACTAGATTGATCTTCAATGCAAACAGGAGAGTGATGAGGAGCCTGGGGTGTTTCAATAGATTTCTGATTAGAAATGGAACTAACCTCAGGACAGCGAGGGCCTGACATAACCATCAACACAGGCTGAAGTGCCTTGATAGCTTGAGGGGTTTCCAATTCATCAGCAGGTGGATCATCAAAGACCAATGGCTTATAAATATCATCAGCGAATGAATCATCATCATGATCGAATGAATGAGTAAAGAGATCATGAAAACCATAATCAAAAAATTCGAGATGTTCATTGACATCTTTATGATCAGACGAATCATGTAGAGGGGTTGATGAGAAACAAGAAAGTTCACCCTCTACATTTATGGAAATTACAGATGAAAGATTGGATGGATTTTCAAAGAGATATGTGTCCTCTCTGCAATGCGATGACAGACTAACATCTTGTGTGTCCTGTGAATGATCAGAAGTAGAAACATCCGGTGATAAGTTTTCACAAGGAAAATCAAAAGTGGTAGAATTACAAGAGCTGTCAGGATAGAGCAGATGAGGCGTGGATGGAAGGAAGTCATACTTCACGCGGGTTCTTCTTTAGATTCTCGCACACACTCATCATGAATGATAGCACAGGTTGGCTGCACAACACCAACTCCATCAACAAGTTGATCCTCATGAACACAAGATGTGGATTCCAGAACAGGAGAACACAACGTAGTACAATCTGGAGGATCAATGGAACCAGAAAATGGAGTTTGAGAAGACAAGACAGTGTGACAACCAATGGTCTTGCAAACCATATATGTGCAGATACCTAGAGCAGGTGGGGTGGGAGGATGTGACGGTTCAACAGATGGGTGCGCACCTTCTCCCACCTCACACTGCGGAGCTAGAGCTGCTTGATGAGAAGAGGATGGATGGTCACTTGTGACAGTGAACTTATCCATATTAGATTTGGAAGCTCTAACACCGAGGTATGCTGGGAGGGTTCGAATGATTCTAAGATATGTGGATTCTCAGATATGTGAAGAAGATATTGAAATATTTCATTGAGAAATTTCCAATCAATTTCATCTTCAAGAATTTGAAATGCAAGATTATGAAAGTGTTTGTGAAATTACTCAATGGATTCATTAGGTGCTTTCCGTAATTCCAAAAAAAAATTATAGGGTGCTTTACGGTCATAATGATGTAAAGCACGGGCCAACTCTTCAATCAACTGATTAAAAGAGTGAATAGATGATGCAGGCAATGTGACACACCCTTGCAGTGCATACCCTCGAAACGTGAATGAGAATAGTGAGAAGGCAATGTAATCCTCTTGGATTTCATGCCTTACATAGAAGGCTACGAAGGAATCTCTTTGTCTAATCCAGGTTACTCCGCCTTCACCATCGTATGTGTTACATGACAAGTCATTCCAAATATCCTTCGATACTTCAAAATCATTTCCACAAGAAAGACATGTCGAAGGATAAATTGTAGCATAAGTCATGAAAGATGTGCAGATATTCAAAACATACTTTGAGGACTCAGCTTGTCATCTGGCCTTCCTTCTAGCGCTAGAAATTTTGATGGTGTTGGACCCTCCAACATGTCATTGGATCTCCCCGGTAAGAAGTCCCAACTAGGCCTCAGACCATTTGGAGCAGGAGTCCTAGCAATGGGTAGTACATTAGTGCCTTGACTGTGGTAGCGCACAGAGGTAAGCAATATAAATTTGGCGAAAACAGGTGTGTGACCTTTCGGCGAGTCAAGAGAGATGCATGGGAAAGTTCTAACACACGAAGGGGAAAAGGAAGTGTGCCCCTTAAAAGCTTGTAATAGAATGTAACCTGAAAGGAACGCACGAGCGGAATGACATCACAGGTTTGAAGTGGAATAGTCCACAATCCAGGGTCCACAATCCAGGGTGATGGGTTAAACCAACAACATGATTCCAACAAGATTCATACAATCATATACAAAGTAATTCATACATGAATATGTAAGTTAAACGACATGCATTTCTAAAGCAACTAGAATAGTCCAACTACAATAACAACATATGCATGAAAATGTGTTGGCTCTGTTATATTATATAAAGTGAAAGTTCCATCCATACATACACCATGACAGCCACTAGCCCCAATAGTGGACCATTACAGTTAACACTGCCTACTCCTCCAAAGATATGTACTTTCTCTAAATTGTGGAGAAGCCAAGGCTAGTCGCAATACTCTTCAAGCCCTCTCTAAGCAATGCCTAGCAAAAGTTTGGCTCCAAAAGCTTGTTCAATGAGTTATGAGGTTCTATATATGGCAAAGGGTGGGGTGACCTTTGACATTCTCACTTGTGACTCTTAGACTATCCTCATGACTCTTCAACTTCATTACATATAACTCTTTACATTACATATGATTGTTTGCATTCCACTAATGACACTTGAAAATTCACTTTACATTACATTTGATTATAACAGATATGGATCATAGTAGTGAGGTGGCTGAGACAACTCATAACACAACTTGACATGAAACTATTGACATGTACTGGCTGACTGTAGTGTCCATGTCAAGCTACTACGCTGCTAAGTGATGGATGTGTCATTAGATGTACTTTTTCTTCACCTCCGCATAGCTTGGTGTTGTGGGGTCTTCAATGGTCTTCGTATTTGCAAGATGGTTCTCTGCATGTGTTTCTTTCACTTTCTTCTTGATGTGCTTCGTTTGTTTGTCCAGCTGCAAGTATGTCTTCTAGCAAGTGCATTCCTTCTTTGTTGTTGGGCGTGAAGCCTAATTATCTTCTTTATTTAGAGGTATCACCACATTGGACCCCAATTCGTAATGTGGCAGAAACACCGCCCTAAAATATATGCTACAAGGGGGGTCCAGGGGGGCCTGTGACCTTTGGGAGCACCCCCCCCCTGGTGGGGGGATCAAGGGCAGTGCCCCCGAACAAAAAATAGATGTAAAATTGCCTTGTAAAATATTGTAATTTCATAGTCAATATGGGTTGTTCATTAGGCAGATATCTGACAGTAGAGGTTATGTTTAATTTAGGGTTTTTTTCCCTATAAGGCAACCCCTCACTATATATGAGGTAATTATATTGCGTCTATGTAGATCAGTGTTCTAAGCGAGAAGAGAGAGGAGATTAAGTGAGAGAGAAGAGGAAATTACAACGGATCTACTGTAGGTCTCTTCAGTTTGTTGGATAATATAAAAGGAAGGACTGGTTGTTTCTCCGTGGACGTAGCCCAAATTGGGTGAACCACGTATATATGTGTTTCTCTTGTTTTATACATTTTCTGTATTTATATTTCTGCAATAGTTTATGTGTTCCATTGCTCTGTAATATATAATTTTCTAACAACTGGTATTAGAGTCGAAGGTCTATTTGGCTGATAAATTTGTAGGAGAGAAGGGTTCCTGATTCGAGTGGGAGCAATGGCAAAAGATGGTAGGTTTAGGGTCAAAAAATTTAACAGCCAAACTACTAGCTATGGAAGATGAAGATGGAAGACTATATGTATCAGAAAGATTTGTACCAACCATTGAGTGGAAATGCAAAGAAGCTAACGACTATGACAGGCACAGAATGGGATATTCTCGACAAAAAGCCACTTGGAACAATACGATTGTGCCTAGTGGCATTAGTAGTGTTTAATATTTCAAAGGAAACGACAACAAAGGGTTTAATGTCAACATTGGCCAAACTATATGAAAAATCCTCGGCCTCAAATAAGGTATTTCTTATGAAGCATTTATTTTAATATGAAAATGTCATAAGGTGGATCTGTTGCTAATCATTTAAATGAATTTAATAAAATTACCAATCAGTTAAGTTTTGTAGGGGTAACTTTTGATAATGAAGTTATGGCTCTGTTATTTCTGTGCTCATTTCCAAAAAGTTGGAATGGTTTAGTTATGGCCATTAGTAACTCTGTCTTTGGATCTAGTACTTTAAAGTTTGATGATGTTATCGGTGCAATCCTTAGCGAGGAAATGCAACAGAAAAGCTCCGATGAGACATCAAGTAATGCTTTTATTGTAGAGACTAGGGGAAGAAAAATGGAAAGAGGAAAGAGCCCAGGATATCACAATAAGTCAAGGAAAGGCAGATCCAAGTCCATATGAGGGATAATGTGCTGGAAATGTGGGAAGAAAGGACACCTAAAGAAAGACTGCAAGTCTCAGAAGGGAAAAGAAGGAGACGCGCAACAAGAAAACAATCATGAAGCGAATGTGACAGGTGATGTGTTGCAAGATTCTTTGATTCTTTATTTAGAGAATATTATTGATGCCTCGATGGTAGATTCAGGGGCCTCATTCCATGCCACACCTGATAGGAAACATTTTCATGATTATGTTCAAGAAGACTTTGGACAGGTTCGATTGGGTGATGATAAACCCTGTAAAATCATTGGAATGGGTACAGTTTTCATAAAACAGCGAAATGGAAATCAATGGCTATTGAAGGAGGTAAGGCATGTTCCAGATCTGAAGAAAAATATTATTTCAATAAGGCAGTTGGGAGGTGAAGGCTGTGTGACTACTTTTACAGATAAAACCTGGAAGGTCACTAAAAGATCCCTGGTAATAGCAAAAGGAGAAAAGGTTGGTACATTGTCTTTATGCAATGGTATTTCTAATTGTGTTAATGCTTTAACCTCTACAGGAAAAGATACGGCATTGTGGCATCATAGGCTCGAGCACATGAGTGAGAAGGGGATGTAGATTCTTCACTCAAGAAATTTGTTGCCAGGTTTGAAGCATGTTGATTTAAAATTCTGTGAGAATTGTGTTTATGGAAAGCAAAAGAGAATCAGATTCCTCAGAGTTGGGAAAGAGAAGAAGAGCAAAAAATTAGAGCTTGTACATACAGATTTATGGGGACCTACTCAGGTATCATCTCTTGGTGGCTCTCATTATTATGTAACTTTTATTGATGATGCAATCAGAAAAAACTGGATTTATTGTATTCAAAATAAATCTGATGTATTTGATACTTTCAAGAAAAGCTTTGATTGAAAATGAGACAGGAAAAAGGTTTAAGTGTCTCAAATCAGACAATGAAGGTGAATATTGCAGCAAAGAGTTTGATACATATTGTTCATAAAATGGAATTCGCAGAGAGAAGACAGTTCCAAGAACACCACAAGAAAATGGTGTGTCAGAAAGGATGAATAGGACAATAATGGAGCGTGCAAGGTGCATGAGATTGCATGCAGGATTTCCTTTACAATTTTGGGCAGATGCTGTAGATACCATTGTTTATCTAATAAACAGAGGGCCTTCAAGTTCCTTGGATGGTAGTATTCCAGAGGAGGCATGGACGGGTAAAAAGGTAAACTACTCATTTTTAAAAGCTTGTGATTGAGAAGCATTTATCCACATTAATAAAGAAAATAGAACAAAGCTTGACGCAAAATCAAAGAAATGTACTTTTATTGGATATGGTGTTAATGATTTTGGTTATCGCTTTTATGATTATGAAAACACAAAATCATTAGGAGCAGAAATGTCATATTCAATGAAAAGGTTTTGTATAAGGATCAACTGCAAGAAAAGAAACAAGAAAAAGAAAGCAGAGAATACGAAGTGCTTGATGAGATCATAGAAAAAGTGATGGTGCCTGAAAATCATAATGATCAACGGCCAGAACAACAACCACGACAGAAACAAGAACCTCAAACACCTGAAAGTGGTGTTAGAAGATCTACCCAGATAAGTAGACCCCATGAACGATACTCTCCTTCATTATATTATGTATTGTTGATTGATTCTGGTGAACCGGAATGTTATGAAGAAGCAGTGCAGGTAGAAACTAGGAAGAAGTGGGAGCAAGCCATGAAATAAGAGATGAACTCCTTAGCACATAACCAAACTTGGGACTTAGTCAGGTTGCCTGCAAGTAAAACATCATTACAGAATAAATGGGTTTACAAGTTGAAGGTAAAAGATGGAGGTAGAAAAAGGTATAAATCTAGACTTGTGGTGAAAGGGTTTGCACAGAAAAAGGGTTAGACTTTGATGAGATATTTTCTCCTATTGTTAAAATGACTTCAATCAGAACTATTTTAAGTCTAGTAGAAGCTAAAGATTTGCATCTTGAGCAGTTAGATGTAAAGACAACCTTTCTCCATGGGGATTTAGAGGAAGAGATATATATGCAATAGCCACAAGGATATGAGGTAAAAGGGAAGGAGAAACTAGTGTGCAGGTTGAAGAAAAGCTTGTATGGCTTAAAATAGGATCCAAGGCAGTGGTATCTAAAATTTGATAGGCTTATGTTTGAAAAATGTTATACTAGATGTCACTCTGATCATTGTGTTTATCTCAAAAGGCAAAATGATGGCAGCTATATTATATTGTTATTGTATGTATATGACATGCTTGTTGCAAGTTCTAACATGCACGAAATAAATGTGCTCAAAAGAAAATTGGAAAACTCATTTGCAATGAAGGATTTGGGTGCTGCAAAACAAATCCTTCGTATAAGAATAACTAGAGACAGGAAGAATCACAGATTAAAATTGTCTCAAAGTGAGTACATAGAAAAGGTATTGAAAAGGTTTAATATGAAAAATGCAAAAAAAGTTAGTATACCTTTGGCTAGCCATTTCAAATTAAGTAAGGAGGAGTGTCCCAAGGCTTAGGAAGAAATGGCTCATATGTCTAAAGTTCCATATGCATCATTAGTTGGAAGCTTAATGTATGCAATGGTCTGCACAAGGCCTGATATTGCACATGCAGTGGGAGTTGTAAGAAGGTACATGAACAATCCAGGAAAAGAACATTGGATGGTGGTGAAGTGGATTCTCAGGTATTTGAGAGGTACCACAAATCAAGCATTATGCTTTGGTGGTTCAAAAATTGCTATGAATGGATATGTTGATGCAGATATGGTGGGTGATAGAGATAACAGGAGGAGCACAACAGGGTATCTGTTTACTGTAGGTGGAACAGCTGTCAATTGGGTCTCAAAACTGCAAAGTGTTGTTGCACTCTCAACAACGGAAGCAGAGTATGTTGCTACTACAGAGGCTAGTAAAGAAATGATTTTGTTACAAAGGTTTCTGGATGAATTGGGTAAGAAGTAGGAGTTGGGCAAGTTATAAAGTGATAGCCAGAGTGTCGTACATATTGCAAAGAACTCTACATTTCATTTCAATACTAAACATATATAGCTCAAGTACCATTTCAGTGTTTGAAGATGGACAGTTGAAGCTGGAAAAGAAACACACTAGCCATAATCTTGCATATATGTTAACAAAAGTTGTAACCAGGGAGAAACTAAGAATCTGCTCAGTTTTAATTAGTCTTCAAGTATGATGAAGAAGATGAGAAACAGCCAGGTCCAAAGTGGATTCATTGCCTAGAAAATGAAGCAGTGGTGGAGTTGCTATAATCAGTCTCCAAGTGGGATATTGTTGGGTTGGAGCCTGATTATATTCTTTATTTAGATGTATCACCACATTGGGGGTCCAGGGGGGGCTGCGACCTTTGGGAGCTCCCCCTAGCAAGGAGATTGGGGGTAGCGCCCCCGAAGCTAAAAATAGACATAAAATTTCCTTGTAAAATGTTGTAATTTTGTAGTCAATCTGGGTCGTTCATTAAGCGGAGATCTGACGGTAGAATTTATGTTTAATTTAGGGTTTTTTGTCTTAGAAGGCAACCCCTCGCTATATATGAGGGAATTGTATTGCGTCCATGTAGATTTGTATTCTGAGTGAAGGAGAGAGAGGAGATTAAGATAGAAGAGGGAATTACAGTGGATCTGCTATAGGTTGTATCTCTTCAATTTGTTGGATAATATAAAAGGAAGGACTAGCTGTTTCTCTATGGACATAGCCCAAACTGGGTGAACAACGTATATATGTGTCTCTCTTGTTTTATGCATTTTCTATGTTTAATTTCTACAATGTTTTATGTGTTCCATTACTCTGTAATATATAATTCTAACGCTCAGTGATATTGCCTTAAATCTAAGAGTGACAAGTGTGACACTTGAGATAGACCTTCAGACGACCGTGATGACATTTATGCGACTATGCTTATGACTTTGTGTGTGAGTACAACCAATGTTCACAGAGCTAAGACAACCCAAACACACAAAGAAAACCCTTCGAAATCACCAGAACTAGATCACAAACTTGGCACAGCAATAAACATGTCAAATGACTATAGTTGGCCTAACACGCGAAAGGGAGAAAGACATGTAAAGGAAACACACGGAATGACTTTCATTGTTTGAAAACATGCATGTCATTGAAGACAAAATGACATGATGATGATCAACAGTACTTCAAGCTACACTAAGAGATGTACCTCAAAAATATGTACTTTACTTACCATACTTACCCTCTAGATGGTTATGCATCCGATAGAGTTTGCATGTGGTCTTGATTTTTTATCATAACTCGATTCCTTGGTATTTCTCCTCAACTCCTTGAGATTCATCTGGCATGTCATCTTTCTTTGTGGTCACTAAGAGATAGATCTGTGCAATTTCAGCTAGTAGTGATTGATGCTAGGATGAGTCCCTGGGAGGCACATCTACGCAGTTTCTGAATGTAACGTAGACTGGACAACTAGGGACAACATTGCATAGTTTTGAGATGCAATACACTGTTGTGGGATGGGGTCCTGGCAGGACACCTCTACGCAGTCTCTGAATGCAAGAAAGACTAGGAAGTTGAGGGACAACATGACGCAGATTCTGGAGACAGTGGTTTCCGGCTGAGGAAAGAACATTGGAGGAAACCATTGTGTAGTTTTGGATGCCAAGGGAGGTTGGGATTCCTGTGCATTGCATATTTCCAGCAGGCAAGGGAAAAATCTTGAGGGTTGTAGAAGAAAAGTATGCAATTCCTTAAAGCTGGGTGAGGCTAGGTTTCTCGGGAAACTAGCTAAGTGTGAGATCAATGAAATTGATGTAAATAGTGATAGAACTTGTCTATGATCACACACTAGAACACTTAGTGATACAACATAGACCATCTAGAACATATAAAAAATAATCTACTTGATGCAACAACCTTCATGACAAGAGTGTGCGAAGTGAGTGTGAAACATGTCTATGTAATGAGAACAACCAATACGCACAAATATTTCCTCTTGAAGCAGAAGAAAATTCCCTTTACATGAAAAACAGTAATCTCGATGCCCAAAGATGACACAAATTGCATAAAGATGAAAACGTGAACAACTCTTAAGGTCAAGGGGGGGTTTGAGATTATCAGCTTACCAATAAGTTACCAAGGAACAATCGATCATAGGATCCATCTTAGACTCTGAAATTTGCATGTGATCCAAATTTTTGGAGGGTGGTTGTATCAGCTACAACACAGTGTTATTTAAAGATTTACTTATGTACCTTTAAGAGCACTTATTTACATGTGCTAATTAGTGATAAGTGTATCCATGAGCTATAGCACATGAAAGATTAATTTGTACTCTGCAATTCTTGTCATTTCATCTCTTCGGCTTTCCATCCTTCTGCCAGATCATTGCTACTTAGGATTCTGTCTTCTTTACATCCCTATGCATCTATTTCCTTCCTTTCTCTCCTCCTCTTCACCTCTACTACAACTTCGATATTAAGCTCCCCATTGTTGTGTATCGGCCATCAGAACAACTCATTCCTATTTGAGATCAGCTTGATTCACCCCCTGTATTTGGATCCATGTATCTACTTGAGTTCACCTATATGAAAGACTATTGAACCAAGCCCCCCTTTATTATCTTTCCAAACTATGTGACAATTGGAGTGCAACAGAAACCCCTCACTAATAATCTTCCATGCACTCCTCTATCTAAGATTTCCTAGGCACTGGTCTACAATCAACCCGCAGGTTGTCTCTAGGAAGCTTTATATATCCCCTGAAGCACACCTACTGCAGGTGCTCGAAAAGGCGACAACAAGAAGCATGTATACCAAGCCAATTCAGACTGAGTTTTTTCGACTAGGGATGAGGAGTATATAAATGCATAAGTAAAAAATATTTTTTGAGTCTTATTTTTCATCTATGGTGTTGCTCCACTGTTAGCAAGCCTAGACAGTACCCCGGCAGAGTTTCTTGCTTCACCTCTCTATGCGAGAAGCCTTTCTCTTCTTTCACCCCTTATTTTATTTTTATTTTTCATTTTTTATTTGTTCAAATAATGGTGCATAGGCACTCATTTATTTCATGGGGTGGAAGAGGGATCTCGACTTATTAAGAGCAAAAGAGGTTGTACCTTAAGATAAGTGATCCACTATCAAACATTGTATCTATCTTTGTATGCTTAGAGGTTATCCTTATGTTAAACAATTCAACTTTTTATCCTCATTTGAAGAATTTATGTTTGATGAAGATGCAATAGTATTCGAACTTGAACCAGTATCATAAGCTTTACCTGTGGTAACCATGGCAGTTATCCTCCTTTCATCACCTAAATCTAAACCTAGATCTTGCTGGATTGCTGCAATTGCCTTCTTTTCATCCTTCTCCTTAAGGAACTTTTTGGGCTTAAGTTCTGGATGAAGTTTCCAACACTTAGATTCATCATGACCAATTTTCTCGCAATGAGAACAAGTAGGTCTTTCCTTCTGATCTATCACTGATTTCTTTCTCTTCGAATTGTTCTTCCCCTTACTGTCATTGGAATTGAATGTTAGCTGAAAGTGCGGAAACTGAGAGAACTGCTTGAGAAAAAGACTTTACGATAGCTGATTAAACATAAGTAAGATGCATAACAGAAGTGAAAACAGTAAAAACATAGTGATATCAGATAGCAAAGTTGATTACAAAGTCTGTCCATGATGGACTACGTCTCTGGGTCCGCTTTCAAGATGGGCGACCGCTTTATTAGGATTGAAACAAAGGAGTTCGATTACACAGAGAATATACCAGACTGAATGTACACGTAGGCACTTTTGGTCACTATCAAAAGATAGCTCTCTGAACCATCTTTCCAACGCCTACCATGGTTCCCAATTCTGACTCTGGATGCTCCTGTTACACTAAAAACAAAACTGCCTATGACCTCCAGAATGTGCATACAAAAACCAAAATCACTCTCTAATGTCTTCAATGAACAAAAACAACCTCTTATAGGACTGCAACTACATTCGAACCTCCTCTGGCCTAAAATTGGCATGAATTGGCTTATTTAGGGTTCTTGGGCCTCGGTCCATTCACCTCTTAACCTCTTAGAATAGGTTGCATGGTGGCTATATTAATAATCACAACAAAACTTAACAAAAACCCATTTATAACTTTGGATAAAGCCATAGCCGATGGAATCTTGTTGACCGAGTGGAGGAGGGCGGCCGTTAAATGTGACCAGCCACAAGCTACCACCTCTGGGCTTGCCCCTGGCGGTCTTGGCTGATGGTCCTTTAGCAGTTCCAGTGTAACTTGTTCACATATCAACTAACTCCCGCCTTGTTAAGGCTCGACAGTTAACTCCAGAATGGTCAATGCTACTGCCAACGGTTTATACCCATCTGGTCACATTAACCCATAACCCTTCGGGGTTCCGATGCGACTATCTGTTGTGGTTACATTAACTTTGTGGTTCCTCTGTTCACATGACCAGTTCCGCTGACTGTTGATGTTTCGGTTAACTCTGTCAATACTTCGCTCACATGAGCCCGCCCCTAACGGTTCTGATTCGGTCAAGGTTGGTGGTTTTAGGACTGTCATATGTTTTGTATTGTTTTTTAATGTGTAATGTATTGGTCAAAGGTTAGAACTTTGGTTATAGTTTTATGTGTTAGGTTTTATGTGTAACACATAGTTTTAATGTAACATGTCTGATAGGTTAGGATTAGGACTTAGGATTAGGTTTAGATGTTTAGGTTTAGGGTTTATATGTTAAAAGGTTTAGGACTTAGGTTTAACACATAGGGTTTTGGATACATGGTCTTAGCATTACATTTTAATGAATTTTTGAATGATGCATTATGTTCTAGGTTTAGGTTTGTATTAGGTTTAGGTTTTAGTCATTAGGATTTTTTACATCAAATGAGAAGAAACCCATTTACCAAAGTGACATTAGAAACATTTGTCACATGACAACGAACCCGTCGACATCAAAACCTGGGAATGGACAACAACACATGTTGAATTCCTGGCAAAACTATCGATTAACACTTGTCGACAACCTTATGTCAACAACCCAAATCCTGCGAGGCGAACAACAAACACATGTTGTCGACCAAATCCTGGTGGAACTAACGACAAACAAAAGTCGACAACCAAGTACAAAACCATATCAACTGAACACCATGAAAAACCATAAACATTACCTGAACAACCTGATCCATGACTAACACTTTCGAAGCTGACGACACCGAACTGAATTGACGATGATACTAAACATTGATGATGAACCTATGCAACTGATTTGACGAGATCCTCCTGGATCAATCCTCTCCACTTGAAAGCTTTTGGACCACAAAAGTTTGACTAAACAAATAGTCGATGAGGGTAGAGCTCCCTCACTTTCCACCTTGCCCTGATGATGTACCAATACATTCGATCAATCACCTGCAAGTGATGACCCTGATGATGCTGACCCTGGCACATTTTGAGTCAGTGACCTATTCCATCCATCTGCAAGATGAAGAAATCGCGACGATGGTCAAACAACCTATTATGAATATGGAAATTGATTTCTCTCCACAAATTACTATGAGTTACTGATTCATACACATCTTTCAAATCAGTCTCTACTGCATATTGTTCAATACCATCAACATGTATTAACAATTTATTTTCTGGAATAACAGAGACAATCAAATATATTCTTGACATCAAACCAGCTACTTGACATATTTTCCTGCTTCCTGATTACTAAGTGAACTTGCTTCCATAAACCCATCAAATTATAAGGTGAAAATTGCTGCAACTTAGTTTGTCTTTGAAAGTATTGAATTAGTTGTTGATTTGTTTGAATCACTTTTCCCTTATTCATTAAATGATGTTTCCATTGTTTAACACTTTCCCCTCATGCATAAGTTTCCCTTAGATACTTTGACACTACTTTGAAAAAGGCTTTAATATTAAAACAAATAGGTTTCCTCTCCACTTGAAAAGAGGTTTCCAAACTGTTCGAAACATGAAATGGTGACACAATATAAGATAAATGTAACACTGGCTTTCCCCAATACTGACTTGTATCCCTGTAACTGTTAATTTCCAAACTTGGACTGAATTGATTCATTCTAACATTAGGAAGAGGAACTTTAGGCACAAACTGTAATTCATGTTGCATTCCCTACTTATGAGTAAGATGTTTGGTTTTACATAGAACTGGAGTAGTTTCTATCTCTTTGATCAAACTATATTTAAGCTAAGACTCATAACCTAAAAAAACATCATGTTGATTTTTATGTTGTCCTTTTACACACATGATTACAAATATTTTGTTTGAACTTATTAATTGCTTCATCTGATTAGCAACAACTAAATTCAAGTGATTTTTGTTTTGATGTGCCCAGACAATAAATTCAACCCCGTCTTTCTTAAGGTGATATTTATGTTCTCTCCTATAAAATACTGCATCATGATCATAAAGATAAGGACTTCCTAAGACAACTCCACATATGTCTACTAGAACCACATCTAATTCCACTTTATCAATGTAATTAGTTGTAATGGCAAATCTTAATCAACATTGTTTGGTGACTTTTATCTAAGTTGATTTATTTAGGCATCCTAATGGGTAAGGTCTTGGATGATTCCGTGTTTCCAAACCCAAACTTTTAACTAAATATTCAGACATTAAATTCGCTTGTGATCCACTGTCAAACATTGTATGTATCTTTGTATGCTTAAAGGTTATCCTTATGTTAAATAATTCAACTTTTTTATCCCCATTTGAAGGATTTATGTTTGATGAAGATGCAATAGTATTCGAACTTGAACCAGTGTTAGAAGTTTTACCTGTCGTAACCATGGCAGTTATCCTTCTTTCATCACCTGAATTTGAACCTAGATCTTGCTAGACTATTGCAATTGCCTTCTTTTCATCCTTCTCCTTAAGGAACCTTTTGGGCTTATGTTCTGGATGAAGTTTCCAACACTTAGATTCATCATGACTGATTCTTTGGCAATGAGAACAAGTAGGCCTTTCCTTCTAAGCTATCATTGATTTCTTTCTCTTTGAATTGTTCTTCCCCTTACTGTCATTGGAATCTTTGATTTCCAACTCTTTGGATGATTGCGATGAAAAATTGAATGGTTTGCCACCTGATTAAATATGTATGGCATGAACACACACTTCATCAAAATCATCAGGATTAAACATAATGTATGCTGCAAATATGAATGTAAACTACCGATGTATTTTAATAAAGCTTCACGTGTATCCAATGAAATACCAAGCACCAATGCTTTCTTTCTAAAATACTGAGTAAACTCCTGAACACTCTGCCCTTTACCTTGCCTCATATGTTGCCAATCAATAATAGCTTGCTGCATGTATCCTAAAGGATAGAATTGTTTCTTAAGAGCTTTTAAAAACTTAGACCATGAAGAGATGACTTTTCCTTTACGCTTTACATCTATCTCAGTTTTACTTTCCCACCAGATTAAAACTGGTCCCCCCATTCTAAGTGTAGCTAACTGAATTTTCATTTTATCGTCAAAGATGTTCTGAATACAACAATACACTTCTATCTGCTTAATCTAGTTATCTAACTTTTCAGGATTCATTTCACCAGCATAAATAGGTAATTCAAATTTTACATCAAGTTTCAAAAGAGAGGTTTTCTTCAGTTTCTTTTCTGTTTCAGATTTTGTACTGGAAAAAGAAGAAGATGATGGAGATAATGGAGGTGAAGGTGGTTTATTAGCCTTGCCTTTACCTTTGTCCTTCTTCGATGTCTTTGAAGAAGAAGTTGCATCTCTCACCTTCTTGTCTTCGTACAGTTCTCCCAACATTTGCTGCACAGTTAAGAATGCTTGCTAAAACTATTCATCACTCATCTTAGTTTTAGTGTTTCACCTGCATCAGATCCTATCATGGTTGACTTATGAATGACTCGTCACTTTCCAATATCTGTATCAATCTGCTCAATGATTCCTTCTCCTCGTTGCGACTTTGACCTGGGTTAACATTCAATGGAAAATTCTACAAATGCAACCTGCTCTGATACCAAATTATATGATCTAAAATGATCATATGTTAAAACTGATGTAGAATTGATTAGCCATTAATGAATTGAATGTTAGATGAAAGTGTGGAAACCAAGAGAACTTCTTGAGAAAAAGACTTTACGATAGTTGATTAAACATAAGTAAGATACATAACAGAAGTGAAAATAGTAAAAACACAGTGATACTAGATATAAAGGTTGATTATGGAGTTCCTCCCTGATGGACTACGTCTTCGGGTCCGCTTTCAAGATGGGCGACCGCTTTATTAGGATTGAAACAAAGCAATTTGATTACAAAGAGAATAGACAAGACTGAATGTGCATGCAAACACTTCTAGTCACTATCAAAAGATAGCTCTCTAAACCAGCTTTCCAACGCCTACCACAGTTCCCAATTCCGACTCTGGATGCTCCTGTTAAACTGAAAACAAAACTGCCTATGACCTCTAGAATTTGCATACAAAAACCAAAATCACTCTCTAATGTATTCAATGAACAAAAACCGCCTCTTATAGGCCTACAAGTACATTCAAACCTCCTGTGGCCTAAACTTGGCATGAATTGGCTTATTTAGGGTTCTTGGGCCTCGTTCCATTCACCTCTTGACCTCTTAGGATAGGTTGTATGGTGGTTATATTAATAATCGCAAAAAAACTTAACAAAAAACCATTTATAATTTTGGATAAATCCATAGCTGACGGCAGCATGTTGATCGGGTAGAGGAGGGCGGTTGTTACATGTGACCAGCCATAGGCTACCACCTCCGCACTTTCCTTAGGTGGTTCTGGTGTAACCTGTTCACATATAAACTAACTCCTGCGCGGTTAAGGCTCAACGGTTAACACCAGAACGGTCAATGCTACCTTCGACTATTTATACCCATCTGGTCACATGAACTTGTAACCCTTCATGGTTCTGACGTGGCTATCTGCTGCGTTTACATTAACTCTGTGGTTCCTCTATTCACATGACTGGTTCCGCTGACTGTTTATGTTGCGGTTAACTGTGTCAATACTTTGCTCACGTGGGCCTGCCCCTAAAGGTTCCGACGCGGTCAGGGTTGGCGATTTTAGGACTGTCATATGTTTTGTATTGTTTTGTAATGTGTAATGTATTAGCTGAGGGTTATAACTTTGGTTATAGTTTTATGTGTTGGGTTTTATGTGTAACACATAATTTGAATGTAACATGTCCGATAGGTTAGGATTAGGACTTACGATTAGGTTTAGATGTTTAGTTTTAGGGTTTATGTGTTAAAAGGTTTAGGACTTAGGTTTAACACATAGGGTTTTGGATAAATGGTCTTAGCATTAGATTTTAATGCATTTTTGAATGTTCCGTTAGGTTCTAGGTTTAGGTTTGTATTAGGTTTAGGTTTTAGTCATTAGGATTTTTTACATCAAATGAGAAGAAACCCATTTACCAAAGTGACATTAGAAATATTTGTCACATGATGATGAACCTGTCGACATCAAAACCTGCGAGTGGATGACAACACATGTCGAATTCCTCACAGAACTATCGATGAACACTTCTCGACAACCTCATGTCAACAACCCAAATCCTATGAGGCAAACGACAAACATATGTTGTCGACCAAATCCTGGTAGAACTGATGACAAACAAAAGCCGATAGCTAGGTACAAAACCACATCAACTGAACACCATGAAAAATCATAAACATTACCTGAACAACCTAATCCATAACCAACATTGTCGAAGCTGACGATACCGAACTAAATTGATGACGACACTGAACACTGACGATGAACCTGTGCAACTGATCTGACGAGATCCTCCTAGATCAAGAAGGATGTTTATAAACACCTCTGACATACTTGTTAAGGTTTTCTTCCCCTCCTTACTCTACTTGACTTTGTTGACAAGGATTAACTGAAAATAAAAGACCGATTAGAGTAGGCGGTTCTAGTTAAAAATGAAATCATCGTGATTTCACTATGACTCTCACTGAAAGGAACGTATTTTCCATGATAGTATCTGGTGGGCTCCAGTATTGTAGCAATAATGCTAAAACTCCTGGAGCTTCCTATCTCTAATTTTATCAACCCGGTAGTTCGTACAAACTTGGAAGCGACGGTGCTGTATGCACAAGTACTAGCTCTTGTCGCAGCTGTCACTTGGTCAGCTGGCACAAGTCCGCTAGGGCTCAAGCCAACTTCTATATGCTCTCAGAAGAAGCTTTCTAAATGATGGACGAAGGCTATCTCAAGGGAAATTGATCTACTTTGCAGAAATGAACTGAAAGCCAACCAAAACATGAAACCCTAGTAAACCCTAATTTGACTAGTTTGACCTCTATGATGCAATAGTGAAAGTGCAAATGTCTAAAAAGGATGCCATTACTTCTAATGATGTGAAATGCATGAACTCAAACTACTTCCATTGAAAAGAACATTGCTTTTGTATTTTTGCTTAAGTGGATGGAGTGATTATGGTTTTGTTTCTTATTAGGGTTTGGCTGTGCAGAGGTGGTGCGAAGGGAGAGAAAGCTTGGGAAAGGTCAGGATGGCTAGGAGAGGTCCCAGAGGGTCCCTAGCATCAGTCCACATAAGTCTACAACGTTCAGATGCTCGGCAACCAAGTTTGCAGGCTTCTACAGGATGTCTGCAGGGGATCCTACAGGAAACTAAGGAATTCTACAGGAAGTTTGCTAACTTCTACAGGATGTGTTGTAAGTGGAAGTTTTGGGTGATGGTGAAGTGATGGAACGGTATGGGTGGATAGGTAAGGTGGAGATGGAGCTTGTGATGTCTCAGGGGCAGAGAAACGGGATGGAGAAAGAGTGCACGAAGTTGGTTAGTGGATAGAAGGATGGCAGCAACGAAAGGTCAAAAAGATGAAGCTACGTGGGCAATGGAAGAGTTGGAAGGTGAACGAGCTGAACAGAGGTCGAGTAGGTGGCTTGAGGCGAGGTTAGGAAGAAGAAGAAGGAAGTGGAATGATATTGAGCAGTGTAAATAAAACAAATTGCTTATGTCTTGCACCAAAACGAGAATCCATTAACCTGTGCTACCTGTGCTATTAAATCAATAAACAGTGATGTAAATCATGAAGAAAAGTCGTGCATGGAATTGTAATGAAGAAGTATGGCTCAAGAGCAAAATGCATGGAAGGATCCACGATTAAAACGACTGTGTTGCAGCTTGCATAAAAGTGGAAAAAGACTGCGTTTTTTTTTTGGTGGTTGGTATAGACTGCACCCCAATCCCTAAACAGAGATGGCAGTGAAGGCACTAACAACCTTTTCTTGGAGCTCCAGTGGATTACAAACCTCCTATTCTGATCTAAGCAACTGAAAGTGATTTAACCATAAGCTAATCCTACTCAATCTTATTAAAGAAATCAAATCAGCAGACTGTGTTCTTGAAATGCATATCAAAACAAGGAAACAAAGTGCTGGAAAGAAAGGCAAATAACACTACAAGAAGAGGAGATCTATTGCTCTCAGGTTGGGCCCTAACCTGAGAGCTATGGCTCCCTTAAAAGCTCAGAATTAGATCCAAATCTGCTTGCCTTTATTCATAATCAAAAGTCTAATGTCATGCCAAAACTGGCTTACAAAAACAAACACCGAGCTGTGCTCAGAAATTACAATATCAATCCAAAAGTTCAAAAAGCTCCTCACAAAGGCTACGACCTTCATATTTATACAAAATGAAGATCAAGCTGGCTTCCTCCATTTGTGGAGCTTGGCTGTCCAACTGAAAGTCAAACTGTTGTAAGACTGTTGATCCTGTAGAACGTGTTGGCTGCCTCTAAGCTCGGTGGGGAGAGTTGTTGGAGCTCGGAGTTAAGGTGAAAATCACGAGGAAGGTCACCAAGACTGTGGACAACCTCCCTATGAACTCGCAATGTCACCTTTGCTGTCTCCTTGTCTCCTTTTGCGTGGTATTTTGCTCTCTTTAATGCCAAAAACCTGAAATCATCATGTATTAGCCACATAGATATAATGCCTGCCCTTCTTCCTACAAACAACACGAATATACAAAGAAATGAATGCATAAGTGATAAAAGATGAATGGTTGAGCAAGGTAAGTAGGCCAATATGAGCCCAAATTGTACCAAAAATTGGGGCTCATCATCACCCCCCAACTAAAATATTTTCTCATCCTTGAGCAACTTTGCTCCATCTCCTTGTTCTTGGCCGAGAACTAGGGCCCGGAGCATGCTCTTCCTTTCCTGTTCTTGGTGGCCCTGCCTCTTCTGCCCCTGGCGGTGACGAGGGTGGTGCTTCCTCCCCCTTTCCTGTTTCCTTGAGCTGAGCTTCGAAAGCCGATTGGCCTATCCTTCGTGTCCAGGAGGTTATTTTTGGGCTTCCCCTCTCGGGGGTGGCCGATGTTTTAGAGGGGGATCTTTCACTGGGTGAAGTAGGGACACCCCCTAAAATGGTTTGGCTGCTGGGGTGGAGGCTGCGGCTTGCCCGTTTTTATTGTCTTACTTCTCCTAGCTTCAAAAGGTAGAGGGATTTCCCTCTCTTTCTTCTCCTTTGGCTTTGGAGGTGTACTGAGGGCGGCCAGCGCAGCTGCTGCCTCCTTTTCGAGAATGTCAGCCTTCTCTTTCTTGCGTTTTTCTTTCTCAGGGCTCCTTGTAGAGGGCCCCTTCTTTTCTGATTTCGGGCTTCCTCTAGAAGACCCTGCTTTACCCACTTCCGGGCCTTCTGTAGAAGACCCTTTCTTTACCAATTTTGGGCTTCCCGTAGAAGACCCTGTTTTAGCCATTCTCGGGCTTCCTGTAGAAGCCCCTGTTTTGGTGATTTTCGGGCTTCCTGTAGAAGCCCCTTTTGCCAATTTCGGGCTTCCTGTAGAAGCCCCTGTCTCTGTTTTCGGGCTTCCTGTAGAAGCCTGTTTCTGCTTTCCTGTAGACACGGGTGTCACCACCTTTGCTTGCTTTGCTGCATGGGTTTTGCTTTTTGGTTTGGTTGCAGGTGCTGATGAGGTACTTGGGCTGATGTGGACCACCTCAGCTTTGTCCGTTCTGCTCTTCAACCTCTTTTCTCTTGCTGACAAGATGGGTGTGTCACCTTTTTCTTTGTCATCCTTTTCCTCATGCTTCTTCTTTTGTTCTTTCTTCTGCACTGTGGTCGGGGTCTTCTGGCCTTTTTCTTTCTTTCCCTCGGCCACTGCTTCTTTTTCCTCACTGCTGGAGGAACCCGTTTCTTCAATCAACATCCTTATGTCTCCATCTCTTGTCAAATTCCTGAATGATTCCCATGAGAGGGGAACCTTATATGAATGAAGCGCATCCTCCACAAGAAGTTTGATCAACCCATGGTGGGCTACCTGATCTGGTATGCCCTCTTTTAATTTTGTGGCACACTCAATTAGGGACTGTAGCAGGAAATAAGGAATGCTCAGTTTCTGTTCTACAGGAAGATCAATCCAGTGCCTCAATTCAGTGAGCAACCAAAAGTGATATGCGTACACGATGCTAAAACGGCCTTCATAGGTTATATACTTCATGATTTGCAGGCTGACTTCATTCCATGGTGGCAGCAAGCTGGTTCTTCGCACCCCATTTTTGTCCTCCGAGAATTCCTCCTCAGGTGGAAAGAATTCTTTCTTGGCCTGCTGGCTCAACTTCCTTTCTTCCTTATCCCATGGCAAACCCATCGGAAGTTCAGTAATTCGACTGATATATTGAGGGGTGAGCTTGAGGCTTAGACCCCTGAAGTTCACTGTGGCCAGTGTCTTGGATTTCGGCCTCAGAGCCTGCAAGAATTCTTCTACCATTTCATCATCGTACCCCTGCAATTTGTCACAAAAAGATATCCATTGAACCCGTGTGAAGAGCTCTACCACTTCCTGGTTTTCCGTTAACTTGGTTGAATCAGTGGGTTCTCGTCTTATAAACCCACCTGGCATCATAAAACAGTTTCCTTAACCAGAGGTGGTGATTGTGGAAGAAATTTGGTTTACTGAGACAGAGCGTGGAATGTCATGCACATAATCCACAAAACTTATCCCTGAGGAACTTAACACAGTTTAATTACTCGACATCCTGTAGAATGACAGTATAGGCACAGCAGACAACAATTTCACCATTTTTCTATGACCAGACTGTGGACGACAATCCTGCCGCCTTTAATAACCAGTGCATGAAGAGTTCAGGGTTACCTTTTTAATTGGCCACCTTTTTACGTGAGGCACCCGCTTTCCTGTAGAAACTGCGTTCCTGTAGGATGACAGCGTTCCTGTAGAATGACAGCGTTCCTGTAGAATGCAGCGCGCGATTTTCGAGAGAGACTGCAGTCGGTCTGCGCCTTGGGTGTGCTTCTCAATCGTTCTGATAACCAAAGGCTCGGCGTATCAAACTGCAGAAGGATCAGGATAGCCGCTCGAGTTCAAAACGGTGGTTGATAAATGCATGAGTGCAATCTAGCCGATTAGATTTTGAATTCAGCGGAATCCGTGGCGCGGGGGGTGAGCTGTCCCCGCCGAACCGTTGGGTGACATCATCCCATCATTCAACTGTGCGTTCACTTGCTGCTGCATCAATTCCCGTAGATCTGCCGCCGCCTCTTCTGTTAAACTCGTTTTTGTTTCGACGAGATTGCTCTCACGTGCATGCTGCTATTCTTTTTGTCATGGCAGCCACCCACACATCCAACTAGACCATGAACTGGCCGACGTGGCCGGCCAAATGGCCATACGGTCGCTCAACCCATTCACCTTTACACTTAGCAATCAATCAAAGTAACATTCATGCAATCTGATGAAAGGAAGGGTCGAGACACTTACCTGCGTGGCTGCACACGATGTTTCGCTTCTTTGGACGCTGATGAGTCGATTTACCTGCTGCTGGCGAACTTACACAGGCCCGGAGGTCCATGTTCATGAGCTGCCGACGATGGATGGGATGCTTTAGTTGCATGCGCCCACGTTTCATTGCATATGGCCTGCGCTGTGAATGGTATCCACTCTAGCAGGCTTAACTATTACAGGACCCCCGCGGGATGTCTTGGAACAGTTCTTCCTCCTTGGGTGCATGCTGCACGACGATGGATGGCCTCACGATCACGCTCCCGGAGCTTCTGGATGACTGGGATGCACATGGTGTGAGATCTCTAGCGTTTTTTCCCATTTACAATTTGCTTTCTCTCGAGACTCATCGATCTGCTTTGCTGGTGCAGGTAATTTTGTTGCATGTCAACAAGGATGGTGGAACAAGATAACAGCAATGTGCAAGGGTGACAACAGTGGCTTGCATGCGTCCAAACCGATCCTTAGCCGTTAGATCTCCTCATGAAATGAATTCTGGCATGTTCTGAGCTTCTACAGGAAGTTTCCTGTAGAAATACAGAGCTTCCTGTAGAAAGGTTGCGTTCCTGTAGAGAGTCTGCACCTTCCTGTAGAAAATTTGCATCTTCCTGTAGAAGACTCAAGCTGTAATAAAATTGCACATACCTTGGAGAAAATGAGTATTCTTGGAGGAGGTGTTGGTGAGGTGTCCTGACTGCATGATGAGGACCCTTGGCTTTGAGTTGAAAGGCTTCCTCTCCTCCATAGAACATCTGCATGCAATTTTACATAATGAATCTGCTGACCTTGTTTTTTCTTGTTTTTTTCTTCTTTTTTCTTTTTTTCTTTTTTTTTGAAAGATAACAGGGGCGCCTCATTGAGGTTTTCACCCTTGCCATCTGCCTTAAGCACCTCAAAGAGGTTTTCACTCAAGGATCTTTTTCTAATCTCTTTTTTTTTTTTTTTTTTTTGAAAGACAATAGGGGCGCCTCAATGAGGTTTTCACCCCTACCACCTGCCTTGGGCGCCTCAGAAAGGTTTTCACCCAAGGATCTTTATTATTTCTTTTATATATATATATATATATATATATATATATATATTAGATTCTTCAGGGTATGCCCAAAGCAGAGGCAGAACCCTTCTCTATGACCAACACTGCCTTCTCCATAGTTTTGATGAACTCTTGTCTTGAGGGAGGCTTCCTGTAGATCTTCAATCGATGCCCATTGACAAGCATGGGGATGGCTTCCTCATCAATGGTCCGAATAAGAACAGATCCATTGTCATGACATTTTTCCACTGAATATGGCCTTAGCCATCTGGTTCTCAGCTTTCCCTTGAAATCTTTGTATCTGGAGTCATACAACAAAGCCCAATCTCCCGGCTGAAACTTCTTGTCATGGAGATGTTGGTCATGCCACACCTTTCTCTGAAGTTGAACCACTTCTGAGTGAAGGAGGGCCTGCATTCGGTGCTCATCCAGTCCATTCAGCTGCAATAGCCTTTCTTGTTGTGCATGGCTGAGATCTAGGTCCAGCTGAGCTGCCATCCTCAAAGTGTTGTATTCAAACTCAATGGACAGCAAAGCTTTCTTCCCATAGACCAGCTCATAAGGTGTGAAGCCGGTGGTGGTCTTCCAAGTGGTGTTGTAAGCCCATGTGGCTTCAACCAGACGATCTGCCCAGTCCTTTCTGCTGCTGCTCACCACCTTAGTCAAGATCCCTTCTAATGCTCTATTAGTGACTTCCACCTGCCCATTTGCTTGAGGGTGATGGGGGTGGAAGTCCTATGCTTGATCTTGTGATGAGCTAGTAGATCTTCAACCAGGTTGGAGGTGAACTGGCTCCCTTGATCAGTGACCAGCTCTCTTGGATAGCCAAACTTATAAAAGATGTTTTCTCTTAGGAACTCGGCCACCTTTTCTTCTGTTGTTGCTTTGATTGCTTTGGTCTCTGCCCACTTTGTCAGGTAGTCAGTGCACACAATGATGTAAGACCTTTGCCTCGAAGGAGGGTTGATTGGGCCCACAAAGTCCATACCCCACTTCTCAAATGGCTCAAGAGTCACCTGAGGTTGGAGAGGCATCTTATCCCTTTGGGTCGGTTTCCCCATTCTTTGGCATTGGTCACACTGGCTGACATATATTCTGACATCTTGATGAAGTGTGGGCCAATAGTAGCCTGCCTGCAGGATCTTGAAGGCAGTTCTCTTTGCTGCAAAATGTCCTCCACAAGGCCCATCATGACAAGTGAGGAGGATATCAAAGACTTCCTCCTCCCTTACACAACGCCTTAAGATCTGATCGGGGCCAAGCTTGAACAGATTGCCCCCGATCCAAGTAAATGAGGCACTTTTTCTGATGATTCTGCTCTTCTTTCTTGAAGATAGGTGCGGAGGGAACTGTGCTGAAACAAGGTAGTTTGCTATATCAGCAAACCATGGAGAGAGTACTGAAATAGAAAACAGATGTTCATCGGGCATCTGGTCATCCACTGTTCCATCCTCATCTGCAGACAAATCCAATCTAGATAAAAAGTCAGCAACAACATTTTCTCTACCTGGTTTGTCCACAATGGTCAAATCAAACTGCTGCAATAAAAGTAACCATCTAATAATACGAGCATTCACATCTGGTTTATTCATTAAATAACTAATTGCAGTATGGTCTGTATGTACAAAGGTTTGATAGCCAGTGATATAATGTCGGAACTTGTTCAGTGCATGGACCACAGCCAAGAATTCTTTCTCGGTTACAGTGTAATTCAGCTCAGCTTTGGACAAGTTTTTGCTAACAAAGTAAATGGCATATGGAAGTTTTTGCTCAACTTGTCCTAAAGCTGCACCTATGGCTTTATTCGAGGCATCAGTGTGGATGTGGAAAGGTAGGGCCCAGTTTGGACCTCTCAGGATTGGGGCTGACACCAACTTGTCCTTCAATTCATTTAAAGCCCTCTGACAATCGTCAGTCCATTTAAACTCCACATCTTTTGCCAACAGGCCAAACAATGGCGAGGCTAGCTTGCTGAAGTCTTTAATGAATCTCCGGTAATATCCTGCTAATCCCAAGAAACTCCGAACATCCCTTACCTTTTGAGGAGGTGGAACCTTCTTGATGAGAGCAATTTTGTTAGGATCCACCTGCAACCCTTGGCAAGAAATGGTATGGCCTAACACGGTCCCTTCAGTCATTAGGAATTCACATTTTTCAGGACTAAGGGACAGGTTCATCTTAATGCATTTGGTTAGGACTTTTCCCAGATTGGACAATGCTTCCTGGAAGTTGGCCCCATAAGGAGTAAAGTCATCCATATAGATTTCCACTGCATCATGGACCAGCTCCGAGAAGATGATTAAGACAGCTCTCTGGAAGGTAGCAGGAGCATTGCATAGCCCAAAGGGAAGGACTCGGTAGGCAAAGGTGCCCCAAGGACAAGTGAAGGTGGTCTTATCTTGGTCTTCCAGGCTGATTTGGATTTGGTTGTACCCGCTAAACCCATCCAAGAAAGAGAAGAACTTCTTTCCTGCCAGTCCATCCAACACTTGATCTATGAAAGGTAGAGGGAAATGGTCTTTCTTGGTAGCTTTGTTTAGTTCTCGGTAGTCCACACAGATTCTCCATTTCCCATTTTTCTTGGGAACCAACACCAGAGGGGACACCCATTCACTATCTGAGATGGGGTAGATGAATCCGGCATCCAACAGTTTTTGCAATTCTTCCTTGACAATGTCCTTAAGGGCTGGATTCATTCTCCTTTGGGGTTGCCTAACCGGCTTACAATCCTCTTTGATGTATATGTGATGGGTACAGACCGAAGGATGGACTCCTTTCATCTCCTTATAGCTCCAAGCAAAAGCATCTAGGTGACTGGCCAACAGGCTACACAACTCCTTTTCCTGGGAAGGAGATAGGGAGGCGCTGATCTTTAACATTCTCTCGGGGCCGAACTCCACAGTCTTGACTCTGGGAGTGACAGGGTTGGTTGTACAAAGATCCACTAAGGTGCTAGCTTGGGCATCCTCCACCAATTTCTCTAAGGATAGTGCACTGGAAGGTGGATTCTTGATCAAGGTCTCGATCAAGTCATCCTCGGTTGGGGGGTCTCTTCTAGTGGTATCTAAGGTGCACAGAGGTGCTGAGTACACCTTGTCTTCCTCTCATTCCTCTAACCAGAGTGGTAAGTCATGCTCTAAGGAGGGTTGGGCAGGAGGGTATAGGACTAGCTGCTTGGACATAGGACCATTTTTTATGGTCATATTTCCTGCACGGCAACTTATGTAAGCATCTGCAGTGGCTAACCAAGGCCTTCCCAAAATGAGAGGATATCCAGTAAGCTTTGCCTTGGGTTTCAGAACCAAGAAATCTGCAGGGTATTCCCAAGAGTCGATAGAGACCAAGACATCCTCCACAATCCCTTCGGGAGTCATAGTGGAGCGATCTGCTAATTGCAATACTGTCGAGGTCTTTCTCAAGGAACCCTGAAGATTGAGTTTGAGCATGGTGTCCCTGGTCATCACATTAATGGCAGCCCCCAGATCAATCAAGGTGTGAGGTATGATGGTGCCATTGATGTGGACATCTACTACAGGACTTCCAGGATCTAGGTACTTTGGGCAGATGACTTGTCCTAACATAAGGTCAGACAGTTGTCCTATGACATTGATGGTTGAAGCATCTTTCTTCCGCCTGCCTGGGTGTTTGAAACACTTTTCCTTAACCAGTTTGTTGTATATTGGCACATCCTTGATGGCTTGGAGAAGTGGTATTTTTACACACAACTGCTTGACCTCACCCAGAAGCTCATCCTCCTCTGGGTTGGGTTGTGTGGTGGCTGTCAGTCTTTGAGGAAAGGGTGGAATAGCCTTTGGTTCACTTTCCTGTTTATCTTCCTCATCCTCTGGGGGAGGAGGTTGGTGATCTGGTAGAGTCTTTCCAGATCGAAGATTGATCTCCTGGATCTCCACAGCATAGGTAGGGCATGAGGTTTCCCCAGTGTATACCTGCTGGGCCTGTCTATTGTTGGGGTTCGGGTTCGGTTGAGCAGGCATTTGAGGTTGCCTTGGAGGAGCTGGAGGTAATGGCTGAGGTTGCACTGGTGGTGGAGGCAAAATGGCGGGAGGAGTATTGTACTGGGGCCTCCACCCTGACTGAGGTGCATTCCACTGAGGCTGTGGTTGGGCATGTGACTGATATGAATGAGAAGTAGGTTGAGTAGGGTACTGAGGTGGATAAGACCATGGAGGAGGCATGGACCAGGAAGGATGAGCAGGGGGACCCCAGGAAGGCATAGGAGTCGATTGGTTGGGGCTGTAATAAGCTTGAGGTGCCCCTTACATTCCCTGTTGATAAGGTCTAGATCCTTGTGGCCTCCTTTGGTTGAGGTAATAGAGAGGTTCAGTGGGAGCTTCTGTCCCTTGGTACATGGCTTTAAATCTAGGTAAGGTTGGACATTGGTTTGTGGGATGGTCCTCCTCACAAACGAAACACACTTCAACCGAATGCAATGGGCATTCGTTCTTAGGGTGTCTCCTTGTGCACCTAGGGAAGAAGACAGCCAAGGCTCTCTCAGCTTCTTCTTTCTTCTGCTGGATCCTGAATGTGTCCAGCTGCATGGCAATGGTCTGTCTCACCTCACTCTTAAGATCTTCTAATTGATTTGCAAGCTCATATTTGGAGAAAGGGACACTAGTTGAGAGGAGGTTTCCTCTACCTCGTTTCCGAGCTGCCCTGGAGTGATTTCTAAACACAGTCTTGATGTCCTCATAAGGCAGCTGGTAAATGTCCCCCCCAGCTAACATGTGAAGGGTATCTAAGAGGTCTTCAGGGACTCCTCGGAGCAGGACCAACTTGAGGGATTCAGGGTCAAGTGTGCACCTGGCCCGCTTATAGCTAAGTTGGAACCTCTCCTCATAATCCTCTAAGGACTCATCATTTCCCATGGTCATCCGAAAGATTTCTCTCTTGGTTTCCTTAGACCTACAGTAATCCGTGTACTTGGTATTGAAAGCTTGCTGCATCTGAGCCCAAGTTGTGATACTATTCCCAGGTAAGCCCATGAACTAGCGTAATGCTGCATCCTTAAGAGTTGAAGGGAAGAGTTTCAGCTTTTGCTCATCTTCAGTATAGTCATAGGTTCTACAAAGGACAGCAAACTCAAACAGGAAGGTATCAGGATCTTCAGTAGTCAGTCCATGGAAGTGAGGTAAGGCGGAGGGGCTAATGTTCTTCATTTTCATCTCTCCATTGGTCTCTCGGATGGGGAAGGCACCTTCTATTCTCTCATCCTCTCTTCTATTGTCAGCCATAGCTTCAGATGGAGTGGTCTCTAACTCTTCTTCTTCTATAGGTTCTTTGTATATCTCGGGATGTTCACCTATAGGTTCTTCTGGATCACTGTCACCAAAGAAGAGAGAAGGGTGACTCAGTGATGTGGTGGGGGTGTTGGGTAGGAATTTGCCTGATTTATCTCGGTTTCTACGAGGCATGAAATGGAAAAGACTTTCTTTTTTGGATTGCTTTTGCTTTTTTCTTTGGTACCTGCAAAACTGAAACAGATCGATCTACAACTAACTATAAAGATGCAGAATTAAACTGAAAGCAGGAAAGAACTAATCTACTTTGCTCAAATGAAATTGCAGGAATGGAAACACTAGTCTACGCTTGCAGAAATGAAATGCTAGTCTATGAAAGCAGGAAATGCTAATCTATGAAAGCAGGAAATGCTAATCTATGAAAGCAGGAAATTTCTATGCTACTTTTGCAGAATGGAAATGAAATAAACTACTTAGCGGAAGGCAAGAGTAAGAAAATAGAAGAAAAGCAACAATTACTAATACTCTAACGCTTCCCCAGCAACGGCGCCAAAAAGATGGTGGGCTCCAGTATTGTAGCAATAATGCTACAACTCCTGGAGCTTCCTATCTCTAATTTTATCAACCCGGTAGTTCGTACAAACTTGGAAGCGACGGTGCTGTATGCACAAGTACTAGCTCTTGTCGCAGCTGTCACTTGGTCAGCTGGCACAAGTCCGCTAGGGCTCAAGCCAACTTCTATATGCTCTCAGAAGAAGCTTTCTAAATGATGGACGAAGGCTATCTCAAGGGAAATTGATATACTTTGCAGAAATGAACTGAAAGCCAACCAAAACATGAAACCCTAGTAAACCCTAATTTGACTAGTTTGACCTCTATGATGCAATAGTGAAAGTGAAAATGTCTAAAAAGGATGCCATTACTTCTAATGATGTGAAATGCATGAACTCAAACTACTTCCATTGAAAAGAACATTGTTTTTGTATTTTTTCTTAAGTGGATGGAGTGATTATGGTTTTGTTTCTTATTAGGGTTTGGCTGTGCAGAGGTGGTGCGAAGGGAGAGAAAGCTTAGGAAAAGTCAGGATGGCTAGGAGAGGTCCCAGAGGGTCCCTAGCATCAGTCCACAGAAGTCTACAACGTTCAGATGCTCGGCAACCAAGTTTGCAGGCTTCTACAGGATGTTTGCAGGGGATCCTACAGGAAACTAAGGAATTCTACAGGAAGTCTGCTAACTTCTACAGGATGTGCTGTAAGTGGAAGTTTTGGGTGATGGTGAAGTGATGGAACGGTATGGGTGGATAGGTAAGGTGGAGATGGAGCTTGTGATGACTCAGGGGCAGAGAAACAAGATGGAGAAAGAGTGCATGAAGTTGGTTAGTGGATAGAAGGATGGCAGCAACGAAAGGTCAAAAAGATGAAGCTACGTGGGCAATGGAAGAGTTGGAAGGTGAACGAGCTTAACCGAGGTCGAGTAGGTGGCTTGAGGCGAGGTTAGGAAGAAGAAGAAGGAAGTGGAATGATATTGAGCAGTGTAAATAAAACAAATTGCTTATGTCTTGCACCAAAACAAGAATCCATTAACCTGTGCTACCTGTGTTATTAAATCAATAAACAGTGATGTAAATCATGAAGAAAAGTCATGCATGGAATTGTAATGAAGAAGTATGGCTCAAGAGAAAAATGCATGGAAGGATCCACGATTAAAACGACTGTGTTGCAGCTTGCATAAAAGTGGAAAAAGACTGCATTTTTTTTTTGGTGGTTGGTATAGACTGCACCCCAATCCCTAAACAGAGATGGCATTGAAGGCACTAACAACCTTTTCTTGGAGCTCCAGTGGACTACAAACCTCCTATTCTGATCTAAGCAACTGAAAGTGATTTAACCATAAGCTAATCCTACTCAATCTTATTAAAGAAATCAAATCAGCAGACTGTGTTCTTGAAATGCATATCAAAACAAGGAAACAAAGTGCTGGAAAGAAAGGCAAATAACACTACAAGAAGAGGAGATCTATTGCTCTCAGGTTGGGCCCTAACCTGAGAGCTATAGCTCCCTTAAAAGCTCAGAATTAGATCCAAATCTGCTTGCCTTTATTCATAATCAAAAGTCTAATGTCATGCCAAAACTGGCTTACAAAAACAAACACCGAGCTGTGCTCAGAAATTACAATATCAATCCAAAAGTTCAAAAAGCTCCTCACAAAGGCTACGGCCTTCATATTTATACAAAATGAAGATCAAGCTGGCTTCCTCCATTCGTGGAGCTTGGCTGTCCAACTGAAAGTCAAACTGTTGTAAGACTGTTGATCCTGTAGAACGTGTTGGCTGCCTCTAAGCTCGGTGGGGAGAGCTGTTGGAGCTCGGAGTTAAGGTGAAAATCACGAGGAAGGTCACCAAGACTGTGGACAACCTCCCTATGAACCCGCAATGTCACCTTTGTTGTCTCCTTGTCTCCTTTTGCGTGGTCTTTTGCTCTCTTTAATGCCAAAAACCTGAAATCATCATGTATTAGCCACATAGATATAATGCATGCCCTTCTTCCTACAAACAACACGAATATACTAAGAAATGAATGCATAAGTGATAAAAGATGAATGGTTGAGCAAGGTAAGTAGGCCAATATGAGCCCAAATTATACCAAAAATTGGGGCTCATCAGTATCATCAACTAAAAGAAATACAATATTCACATAAAGAGAGGGAATAAACAGATAAACAAGCATTGGTAGCAATACAACTTCCTCTTGGATTCACCCTGCTTGTCTGAGAAGCCAAACACGGTCTCATTCGGAAGTTATCCTATGAACGAAAAGAAAACAAAGAAAAGGAAAGAAGTAGATTGAAATAAAAACAAAGTAAAGAAAATCAAAGGAAACAACAAAGGAAAGAAAACTACTCCTACTCCTAACCTAAACAGAGCATAAGCCAAACTTACATGAAGTGATACTTCCAATGCAGCCATCGACGCATTGGCTGGCCTATGTAGGCGAGGGAATGCATGTCAAGAAATATATACAAGCATAACAACAAACAAGAAATACAGGACAATATAAACCAAAAAATTCGAGGTTTGAATGAACACACAAAAAAGTAAAAGAAAGAAGCGCATGAAAGACACTTTGCGGATGTAGCATGGTGTTTAAACACACTGCAAGTCAAAAACACATAGGCACAAACTTTCGAACTTGACAAATGAGCGATGATGAAGAAATAATAAAATTTTCTATTTGTGATCGTGCTCACCATGCATGACTCCTCCAATGATTAAGCGATAGGATCGTGTGACACAGATGGAGGATGCGAAAATTGTAGAATAGATTGATTTTTAATGTGTACAAGGGAGTGATGAGGAGCTTGGAAAGATTCAACACATTTCTGATCGGAAGTGGAACTAACCTCAAGACTACGAGAACCTAACATAACCATCAGCTCAGGCTAAAGTTCCTCTACAGTTTGGGGAAGTTTCAATTCATTAGAAGATGGATCATCAAAGTTCGGTGGCTTAGAAAGATCGACAATGGAAAAATGAGGGTCTTTATCGAATGAATAAATGAAAATATCACAACAGCCACAATCAGAAAGTTCATGATTACAAACAGAGGAATCCTCATGATCTAAAAAATCGTAAAGAGGGGATGATGGAGAATAAGGAATTTCTCCCTCTATATTCCCAAAAATATAAGATGCAAGATTGGGAGGATCAGGTAGAAAGTATTTGTCCTCTCCACACTCAGATGTAAAACTAGCATTCCACATGTTCTGAGAATGATTGAAAGAGGTAACATCCACAAAAACTGAACTTTCATAAGATTCAACATGAATGACAAAATCATGGAAAATGTCAGGAAAATGCAGGAGAGGTGCGGACAGGAG
This sequence comes from Pinus tabuliformis, assembly GCA_031772625.1. Taxonomy (NCBI): domain Eukaryota; kingdom Viridiplantae; phylum Streptophyta; class Pinopsida; order Pinales; family Pinaceae; genus Pinus; species Pinus tabuliformis. The sequence goes on from CM062810.1 coordinate 460,172,366, forward strand.
GAGGTCATCCTCCACTGCAAATTCTTGTTCAGAATCTCACACATAGTCATCAAAAATGATACCGCAGGTTGGCTTTTCAACACCAACTCCATCCAGAACTTTATCCTCGTGAACATCGAAAGGGAGGTTCGAAAGTGGTGGATACAACACATCACAATCTGGAGGATTAGAGGGACCAAAGGATGGAGGACGAGGAGATAGCACTTGATCACAACCATCAGACTGACAGTCCAAACGTACGCTGAAATTCTGGGTATGTGAGGTGGGAAAATATGGTGGTATATCAACGGATGAATTTTCGAATTTTCCCGCCTCAACCTGCGGAACTAGAGTTGTTTGATGGGAAGGGGACGGAGGGTCACTTAGAACAAAAATATCATCTGTCGCATATTTAGAAGCTCTAACACCGAGATATGTTGGGAGAGGTTCAAAAGATTCAAATTTGTGTGGATTTTCTGAAATTTGAACAAGATATTGAAATATTCCTCTCAAGAAATCCCAATCAACTTCATATTTCATAAATTCAAAACATAAATCCATGAAACGATTATGAAAATGATGCAGTGATTCATCAGGTGATTTTCGCAATTCCAAATTTTTCTTGCACAGACGTTTACGATCATACACATTAAAATCGCAAAATAACTCTGTGACAAGATGTTTGAAAGAGTGTATGGAGGCATCAGGCAATGTGAAACACCATTCCCTTATGCATCCTTTGAACGTGAGAATGAACAACCTACAACCAGCATCCTCACAATGGATATTTTTCTTTATGCAAAAATCAAAAAAATGAGCAGTATGCTCAAATAAGGTTGTCTCGCCCTCGCCATTGAACTTGAGAGTTGATAAGTCATCTATGATACTCACCAACACTTGCAGTCTTTCATTTTTGAAAAAACATGTCAGGGTTATGATTGTGGAAGAATTCATTAAATGAGTGAAAAAATTCAAAACAGACTTCAAGGGCCCAACTTGTCATTTGGCCCTCCTAGTATCATAAATGTTGATGGTGTTGGACCCGCCAACATTTAGGGGGTATCCCTCATATGAAATCCCAACTAGACCTCATATCGTTTGAAATAGGAATCCCAGCAATGGGTGGTAATGTTATGCCTTGATTGCAAAAACATGTAGAGTGAAGTATGGTAACTTTGGGTGAGAGTAAGTGTGTTAATATTGGGTGTGGAGCCTGATTATCTTCTTTATTTAGAGGTCTTTGTTTCAGCAGGATGTATACCCTAGGAAAATTGTACACTGCTCCATGCGGGGGGACTTGTCTCCCCCGCGGGGGTTCGAGAAGGCCCATCCCCCCTAGCTGGGGGGTCCTAAGGGGGTCTGGGGCTAGTGAGGGTTTGGGACAGCACCCCCAAAGCTAAAAAATAGATGTAAAATTGCCTTGTAATCTGTTTTAATTTCGTAGTCAATCTAAGTTGTTCATTAGGCAGATGATCTGTTGATAGAAATTATGTTTAATTTAAGGTTTTTTTTCCCTAAAGACAAGCCCTCACTATATATGAGGGAATTGTATTACGGCTGTGTATATGTGTATTTTGATAGATAAAAAGAGAGGAGATTGTGTGAGAGAAAAAAAGAAATTATAGCGAATCTATTGTAGGTTGTATCTCTTCATTTTGCTAAATAATATAAAAAAAAAGGACTGATTATTTCTTCGTGGACATAGCCCAAATTGGGTGACCCACGTATATATGTCTCTCTTGTTTTATTCATTTTTTGTGTTTGTGTTTCTACAATATTTTATGTGTTCCATTGCTCTGTAATATATAATTTTCTAACAAGTGGTATCAGAGCCGAAAGTCTATTTGGCCGATAAACTCACAGGAGAGAAGGGTTCCTGGTTTGAGTGGGAGAAATGGTGGAAGATGGTAGGTTTAGAGTCAAAAAATTTAACGGCTAAAACTACCAGCTGTGGAAGATGCAGATGGAACAAGTGAAAGATTTGTACCTACCATTAAGCGAAAGAACAAAGAAGCTGACAAGTATGACAAATACATAATGGGATATTCTCGACAGAAAGACACTTGGAACAATATGGCTGTGGTTAGCGGCGTCGATAGCCTTTAATATTTCAAAGGAAACAAAAACAGAAGATTTAATGTCGGCATTGGCCAAACTATATGAAAAATCCTCAGCCTCAAATAAGGTATTTCTTATGAAACGTTTATTTAATATGAAGATGTCAGAAGGTGGATCTGTTATTGATCATTTAAATGAATTTGATATGATTACCAGTCAGTTAAGTTCTGTAGGGGTAAATTTTGATGAGGAAGTTAGGGTTGTGTTATTTTTGTGCTCATTGCCAAAAAGTTGGAATGGTTTAGTTATGGCCATTAATAACTCTGTCTCTGGATATAGTACTTTAAAGTTTGAGGATGTTGTCAGTGCAATTCTTAGTGAGGAAATGTGGAAAATCTCCGATGAGACATCAGGTAATGCTTTGACTGCAGATACTAGAGGAAGAAAAATTGAAAGAGGAAAGAACCCACGATATCGCAGTAAATCAAGGAAAGGTATATCCAAGTCCAGATCGGGGATAGTGTGCTGGAAATGCAGGAAGAAAGGACACCTGAAAAAACATTGTAAGTCTTGGAAGGGAAAAGAATGAGACACACAGCAATAAAATAATCATGAAACGAATGTGATAGGGGATGCGTTGCAAGATACTTTGATTCTTTCATTAGAAAATATTATTGATGCCTGGATGGCAGATTCAGGGGCCTTATTCCATGCCACACCTGATAGGAAACATTTTCATGATTATGTTCAAGGATATTTTGGACAGGTGCGTTTGGGTGATGATAAACCCTGTAAAATCAATGGAATGGATAAAGCTTTCATAAAACAACAGAATGGAAACCAATAGCTATTGAAGGAGGTAAGACATGTTCCAGATCTAAATAAAAATATAATTTCAACAAAGCAGTTGGAAGGTGAAGGTTGTGAAACTATTTTTACAGATAAAACTTGGAAAGTCACTAAAAGAGCCCTGGTAATAGAAAAATGATAAAATGTTGATACATTGTATTTATGCAATGGTATTTCTATTTATGTTAATGATTTAACCTGTGCGGAAGCAAATACAACATTATGGCGTCATTGGCTCGGGCACATGAGTGAGAAGGGGATGAAGATTCTTCACAAAAGAAATTTTTTGATAGGTTTGAAGCATGTTGATTTAGAATTTTGTGAGAATTGTGTTTATGGAAAACAAAAGAGAGTTAGATTCCTTAGAGTCGGGAAAGAAAAGAAGAGTGAAAAATTAAAAGTTGTGCATACATATGTGTTGGGACCTGCTTAGGTATCATCTCTGGGTGGCTCTCATTATTATGTTACTTTTATTGATAATGCAACTATAAAAACTTGGATTTATTGTATTCGAAATAAATCTGATGCATTTTATATTTTCAAGAAATGGAAAGCTTTGGTTGAAAATGAGACAGGAAAAAAGTTCAAGTGTCTCAGATCAGACAATGGAGGTGAATATTGTAGCAAAGAGTTTGATAAGTATTGTTTAGAGCATGGAATTCGCAAAGAGAAGACAGTTCCAGGAACACCACAAGAAAATGGTGTGTCAGAAAGGATGAACAGGGCAATCATAGAGCGTGCAAGGTGCACGAAATTGCATGCACGATTGCCTTTACAATTTTGGGCAGATGTTGTAGATATTGTTGTTTATCAAATAAACAAAGGGCCTTGAAGTTTCTTGGATGGAGGTATTCCAGAGGAGGCATAGACACGTAAAAAGGTAAACTATTCATTTTTAAATACTTTTGGTTGTGAAGCCTTTGTCCACATTAATAAAAAAAATAGAACAAAGTTTGAGGCAAAAAAAAGAAATGTACCTTTATTGGATATGGTGTTAATGATTTTGGTTATCGCTTATATGATTATGAAAATCATAAAATCATTAGGAGAAGAGATGTCATATTCAATTAAAAGATCTTGTATAAGAATCAAATGCAAGAAAAGAAACAGTAAAAAGAAAATAGAGAATACACAATGTTTGATGAGATCACAAATAAAGTAAAGGTGCCTGAAAATCATAATGATCAACAGCCAGAACAACAACAACAACCACAACAACAGCAGGCACATCAAACACCTAAAAGTGGTGTTAGAAGATCTACAGGATAAGTAGACCCCCTGAACGATACTCTCCTTCATTATATTATGTATTTTTAACTTAATCTGGTGAATCAGAATGTTATGAAGAAGCAGTGCAGGTAGAAACTAGGAAGAAGTGGGAGCTATCCATGAAAGAAGAGATCGACTCCTTGATACATAACTAGACTTGGGACTTAGTCAGGTTGCCTGCAGGTAAAACAACATTGCAGAATAAATGGATTTACAGGTTGAAGGAAGAATATGGAGGTAGAAAGGGTTATAAAGTTAAACTTGCGGTGAAGGGGTTTGCACAGAAAAAAGGTATAGAATTTGGTGAGATATTTTTTCTTGTTGTTAAAATGGCTTCAATCAGACCTATTTTAAGTCTAGTAGGAACAGAAGATTTTAATCTTGAGCAGTTAGATGTAAAGACGACCTTTATCCATGGGTATTTGGAGGAAGAGATATAGATGCAGCATCCACAAAGATATGAGGTCAAAGGGAAGGAGAAACTAGTGTGTAGTTTGAAAAAGATCTTGTATGGCTTAAAACAGACTCCAAGGCAGTGGTATCTAAAATTTGACAGGTTTATGTTTGAACAAGGTTATACTAGATGTCACTTTGATCATTGTGTTTATCTCAAAAGTAAAAATGATTGAAGATATATTATATTTTTATTGTATGTAGATAACATGCTTGTTGCAGGTTCGAACATGCAGGAAATAAATGTGCTCAAAAAAAAATTGGCAAAATCATTTGCAATGAATAATTTGGGTGCTGCAAAACAAATCCTTGGTATGAGAATAAGTAGAGACGGGAAAAAAAACGCAAATTAACATTGTCTCAAAGTGAGTACATACAAAAGGTATTGAAAAAATTTAATATGAAGAATGCAAAACTAGTTAGTACACCTTTGGCTAGCCATTTCAAACTAATTAAGAAGATGTGTCCCAAGACTCAGGAAGAGATGGATTAAATGTCTAAAGTTCCATATGCATCAACAGCTAAAAGCTTAATGTATGCAATGGTCTGCACAAGGCCTGATATTGCACATGCAGTGGGAGTTGTAAAAAGGTACATGAACAATCCAGGAAAAGAACATTGGATGGTGGTGAAGTGGATTCTCAGATATTTGAGAGAAACCACATATCAATAATTATGCTTTGGTGGTTCAAACATTGCTCTACAGAGATATGTTGATGTAGATATGGCAGATGATAAAGATAACAGGAGGAGCACCACAGGATATGTGTTTACCGTAGGTGGAACAGCTGTCAGTTGGGTTTCAAATTTGCAGAGTGTTGTTGCATTCTCAACAACGGAAGCAGAGTATGTTGTTACTACATAGACCAGTAAAGAAATAATTTGGTTACAAAGATTTTCCGATGAATTGGGTAAGAAGCAGGAATTAGGCAAGTTATACAATGACAACCAAAGTGTCATTCATCTTGCAAATAACTCATCATATCATTCCAATACTAAACATATACAGCTCAAGTACCACTTCATATGGTTAATGTTGGAAGATGGACAGTTGAAGCTCGAAAAGATACACATTATCCAGAATCCTGCAAATATGTTAACAAAATTTGTAACCATGGAGAAATTGAGATTCTGCTCGGTTTCAATTGGTCTTCAATTATGATGATGAAGATGAGAAACACTCAGGTCTAAAGTGGAGTTATTGCCCAGCAAATGAAGCAGCAGTGGAGTTTCTATAATCAGTCTCCAAGTGGGATATTGTTGGGTGTGGAGCCTAATTATCTTCTTTATTCAGAGGTCTCTGTTTCAGCCGGATGTATACCCCAGGAAGACTGTACACCCCTCCATGCAGGGGGACCCATCCCCCTCGGTTGAGGGGTCTGGGGTCCAGCGGGGGTTCAGGGGCAGCGCCCCCAAAGCTAAAAAAATAGATGTAAAATTGCCCATTAAAATGTTGCAATTTCCAAGTCAATCTGATCCGTTCATTATGTGGATGATCTGACGATATAAGTTATCTTTAATTTAGGGTTTTTTTCCCTAGAATGAAACCTCTCGCTATATATGAGGGAATTGTATTGCGGCAATGTATATGTGTATTCTGAATGAGAAAGAGAGAGGATATTGTGTGAAAGAAAGACGAAATTACAGTGGATCTGATGTAGGTTGTATCTCTTCATTTTGTTGGATAATATAAAAGGAAGGGTTGATTGTTTCTCCGTGGACGTAGCTCAAATTGGGTGAACAACATATATATGTCTTTCTTGTTTTGTGCATTTTCTGTGTTTGTGTTTCTGCAATATTTTATGTGTGTCATTGCTCTGCAATATATAATTTTCTAACAGTGACCCTCTCAAAATTCAAGTGTGATGCATAAAATTTCCAACACAACAAGGGGAAAGGAAGTGTCTCCCTTAGAAGCCTGTAACGTTACGCACCTTAAAAAGCACACAAGCATAATGACATCACAAGCTAAAATACATAATAGTCCACAAGTTAAAGTTATGAATTAATACAACAACATGTATTCAACAAGATTCATACAAATGAAAATGAAATAGTTCATAAGCATATTAAGTGTAAGTTAACTAACATACATTGCAAATACAACAAGAATATCCTACTATATTCACAACATATCCATGAAAGTGTGTTGGCTCTAACCTTTTTATTATAAGTGAAAGTTTCATTCATACATACTGCATTGGTGACCACTAACCCCAATAGTGGAACATTAAAGTCAAAAACACATGCTCCTCCAAAGAAGTATACTCACTCTACGCTATGGAGAAGCCAAAGCTCTTCACAATACTCTCAAGCTCCTTCTAAGCCTAAGCCTAGCCAAAAGCCCATTACATGAGTTATGAGGCTCTATTTATAACAAAAGGGGGTGTCTCTTAAACTCCTCTTTGTGACCTTTGGACTACCCTCGTGACTTTTTAACTTCTTTACAAAAAATACTCATTACATTACATGATGACTCTTCATATTCCAATATTGACACTTGGAATTTCACTTACAACATAATTACAACTAATATTACATTTTACACTTGATGCTTCGAAAGCATTTGAAAATGGCGAAATATGGCGACTCATTTCTTCATTTACAGATGATGCAATCAGGGCATAGGCCTTGTTGTTCTTATTTTCCCAAATGGCAAATTCTTTGTCTGAGGTAGGTTTTTCTGGATCTTTGTCTCCATCTCCAACACACACTCCTTTCCACAGCTCATTAGAAATGAGAGTGTTTGATTTTCCGAGACCACTCAGTATAGTTCTCCTTCCCATTGAGAACCACTCCCACAATAGATATCAATGAGTGCATTTTTAAACTGTGTACTGTGTAAAAAAAATCGCTCTTCTGCTAGTAAAAAAAATTGCACTTGTTGTGTAAAAGAAAAAAAAATTGCATTGTAGTAAAATATAGTTTTGATATGTATATATCAGAGGTATATGGGCAAGGTGTTATATGGTGACGGGTTGTATGGGGAGGCGGGTATTCAACAGTGCATAAACTGAAGTAGATTTACCAGATAGCGATGGGGAGTAATGGGATAGTGGTATTAATGCAGTATTAATGGGTCAGCATAATGGGAGAGCAGTATCGTGATGGGAGAGTGGTATCATAATGGGGCATCATACAACGTAGCATAAATAAAAAAAACGGGAGCAAATACCTGATTCACATATGGACTCGGGCGTATGGACTGTGTATGGAATGGCGGAGTGAATTTATTCAACGTAATAGCGAGGAGGGAGCGGAGTTGTGTGAGGTGAATACGTTATACAGTGGAGGTATTAAACATAAACCAAACACACAAACCGCTGCACCGAAACCAGAATACCAAACAGCGTCTAATGTAATACAACGTTTATGATATGACAACATCCAATGTTTAATGTAATACCACAGTGTTATAATGTAATACCACAGCATTATATTGCAAACAGTATAGTTCGACGGACCGAGCGGTGGTATGAGTGTTGGGCTATGGAAACCATGTCATCTTTCTGATGCCGCTCCAATGCTCTATCCGTTGTGCCACTCTAGTGCTCTATCCGTTGCGCCACTCCATGCACATTGCTCAGCCTTTTGGATGACAAAGGAATGCGAGATCAAAAACTGGGCATAAACTGTGAGGAAGGACCAAGGTTGAACGCACTAGAGTGTTGGGTTGTGCACTGTGTAACACAGAAGACTGTATCCGAGCATTGCCACAATGCATAGGAGGAAGGAAGGTCGAGACTCGGGTGACCTTTTTCATGCATTAACAGGTTTTTCAGCACCTCAAACCCACAGGCGAAGTAACGGTAACTGCAAAGTGGTGTCGGCCTAAGTAGGTAGGCCAGCAACGTTGATAATACAATAGGGAAAAAAGAAATAATTGCGAAATACCATGTCAGGAAAACAAAGTGGAATAATACTAATGTAGGATAAAAAATATGACAGACTGCAAAAATGGCAGAAGGGAGTTACAAGAGCAGAGAGGGAAGCCAAAGAGACACGAAAAGTTGTCTATACAAGCTAGGGTCAATGTTCTCATCCTTTGATAATCAATCTTCCTCCAATTTGTAATCTTAGGCGTAGACATAGGTCAAAAGTCATAAATCTTTAATCTCTTTAAAATATGTGTAGTATATCTTTCTTGACCAAGGAAGATCTTCCCATTCTTCTACCACACTTCCAAGCCCAGGAAGTAATGCATCAACTCTAAGTCCTTCATGTCAAACTCTGCTTCCAGGTTCCTCTTATAGTATTCTATGAGCCCTGATGACCCTATCAAGAAGAGGTCATCCACATACAACACTAGGATGAGTGGCTCATCATCTACCATCAAATAGTAAAGGTTGGGATCTGCGTCACTCTTAACGCATACTATATAGATCTTTCTTCATCCTACACACATGTGTGCCCCTTTCATGTGTCTCGGAGCCCTGTGGTTGTTCGATGTATACCTCCTCCTCTATCACCCCATTCAAGAATGTTGTCTTGATGTACATCTGGTGAATTTTCCATCCCATTTGTGTTGCTAGAGATACAATCAAACGGATAGAAGTATATATGGAAACTGTGTTGGAAATAATACTGAGGGGGGGTGAATCAGTATTATCAAGCCAAATATTCCCTTTTAAAAATCAGAGGATATATGCTACTTCAGTTAGTAAAACCCGCGTATATACGCAACTATGTAGAAGGAAACCCACGTATACAATGCAAACTTATGATTTACTTTATCTTTCAGATGTTGATTATTAATCTGTGTATCTGAGTGAAATAAACAGTAACCAGACTAGTAAAACAGAACAGAAGACAGTCACACACAAGAACATAAGATATAAGGTGGAAACCCAATGTGGGTGAAAACCACCTGCTGCAATTCGTCTCTATCTTTCTTTAATTAGAAACTTCCTTTTACAATGTACTGGTGCAGTCCTTTACCAGTACGCAGGCTACAACCTGCAGAGAGCTACAACCCTCTCTCGTTTTCCAGCTTCTCCTAGAAGGGAGCTACAACCCCCTTAGCTCTTGTACTAGCCAAGATACTAGTACGTAGGTGCTGGCCTACTGAAGGCTACAACCTTCTCTTTCTTCCAGGGACCACGTTTCATAAATTTTCAGACTGGATCCATGAACATCAATCAATCATCAAGATTTCTGCTTCAACCAATCTCCTTTCCACTGAACAAAACTGATTCACAATAAACACTTCTCTGACAGCTGTACCCAGAACACAGCAATAGTAACCATATACCAAATTCTGAACCCAGAACACTGCAGTGACAAACAGAGGCATCTAGATCACAATAAAATATGTATACGCTACTTAAACAACCTGAAACCTGCGTGCATACGCTCTTGTGTGTGGAGCAACCTGCGTATACGCAGTTTTCCTTTACTGAACCTGCGTGTATACGCACCTTCGCTTCACTGAACCTGCATACCGATCTATAAAGGAGAATTTACTCTTTCAAACAGTCAAATGCTAAATAACCCAGATTATCAGATTTATAGATCAAGAGTGTGCCTCACAGAACAGATCAAAATCATACAAAGATACTATCATTCAAGCTTTAAATATTATGACCCATCAATAGATCTTATCCATCTTTATGCGCTTAGGTTCCTCCTTCATTCAGATCCAGATCTGCACCATAACCCCAATCACAAACGTTTCAGATCTAGCACATGTTAGATATTCAATTGATTCCAAAGATACTTTGTCAAATGATCTCCTTCCTCTTTTATAGTCTTAGGCCTTTCTCAATACCACGGTCCAAAACCATAATAACACAATACCATGGGCCCAATACTTGGGATCAACACTTCTGACGAGATACCATGGTCCAAAACCATAGGTTCAAGTACCAAGGACTAACTACCACGAACCAAAGGTAAGTTTTCCAACATATACGCGCTTTTCCTTGCGTGAAAGTGCGTGTATACGCATACGCGCCTTTGTAACGTCTAACCCGCATGTATACGCATCTTCGTCTAGATGAACCTACGTATATATCTTTTCCTTCATTCTGAAAGCCTGAATTGAGATCTGTTATCAAAGAGATTTGCCATCAAGGACAACACATGTGCCATAGCTCCAAACCTGTGCCATAATGCCAACAATTTCCCCCTTTGGACTTGATGGCAACCCCAAGATCCTCAAAGTCATTCTCCCCCTTTTTCATCAAGGGCAAAGGGTTGTGCTCCCCCTGAGTACATGCTGAAATCTCTGCCCTGCTGTGCTGACCATGCTTCCCCTGACTGTAGGCAAGATCTGCAAAAATATGTTCTTCAAGAAGAACCATGACTTATACATCGTAAAAGACCTTCCTATCACCAAAAGACTCAATACATACATCCATCACCCAACCAAGTGGGGATACATCAGAAATTTACATATGACAACCAAGTTCATTACATGTTCATCCCAGGCATAGTGGGGAAACCAAAATAGGCTATTACATGACATTGACACCATAAATGAGATACCACAAAAGAGATACATGACATAGAGACGAAATACTTATGAAAGTCACCAATAACTGATAGCAGCAGCATCTGTCAATCACCATTCAGATTAGCAACCAAGATTTCCTTATGTTCTCCCTCTGCCTTTGTTCCCCCTGAACTCAACAATAGCTTAGAACCAAAAGCTTCTAAGATAATGCCAATAATGCATCATTAGAAGTTTATCTGCTCCCCCTGAACCTGTGTCGGATGATCTCTGTCAGACCCATATCATAATATCTTCAACCAGAGCCTGTCCCTACTGATATCCATCAAACCTCCATATACGCAACTGTCTCTGCAAAAACCGGCATATGTACGCGGATCCTCCTCAGGCAACTCGCGTACACCCATTTTTCTCTGAACTAGACAAGATTTAACAGCAAGATGATGCATCAACTACCCCCAGCGTCTGTCTAAGGTATTCAAAAGTTTCCCTGGGCAGTGGCTTAGTGAGAATATCAGCAACTTGTTCCTTAGAAGGAACATACTCCAACTTGACCTTTTGTTCCAACACTTGTTCCCGGAGAAAGTGATATTTGATCGATATGTGCTTGGTCTTTGAATGCATGACTGGGTTCTTTGAAATTCTGATTGCACTTGTATTATCACATAAGATGGAGATAGGTGGTGTACAAGTGATTTGAAAATCCTGCAAGGTCTGCATCATCCAAAGGAGTTGAGTGCAGCAACCACATATTCCGCTTCAGCTGTAGATAAAGCAATCGAACTCTGTTTCTTGCTGAACCAAGATACTAATCTGGAACCCATGAAGAATGCACCACCACTTGTTCTCTTCCTGTCATCCACGCTTCTAGCCCAATCTGCGTCTGTATAAGCATGAAGTGTGAGATCTGTATCTCTAGGATACCATAAGCCATAGTTTTGAGTTCCTTGAAGGTACTTGAAGATTCTCTTAACTGCCTGAAGATGAGTTTCCTTAGGATTTGCTTGAAATCTTCCAACTATTCCCACTGCATGCATGATGTATGGTGGGGTACCTGTCAAATAAAGTAGACTTCCAATCATAGATCTATAGGTTGGTTGATGCACTACTGCTTATTCATCATTTGCACTGAGGCTGCATCCTTTAACCATGGGGGTACATACTGGTTTTGCATCTTCCATGCCATATTTCTTCAAGATCTGCTTGAGATACTTGGTTTGAGACAAAAAAATACCGCCTTTATTTTGTTGGATTTGCAATCCAAGAAAATATGTCAGTTCTCCAAGCAAAGACATTTCGAATTCTTTTTACATTACCAAGGCAAAGATTTGACTCATAGCTTCTTCATTGCTGCCAAAGATAATATCATCTACATACACAACAAGTATTAGCAATTTGTCATTTTCAATTTTTATATAAAGATTGCTATTTGTTGATCCTTTTGAAAAACCTTGTTGATGAAGGTATTTGTCCAAACGATAGTACCAAGCCCTTGGAGCTTGTTTAAGACCATAGAGGGCCTTCTTAAGTCTGCATACAAGATTTGGATCATTCCCAAGAATGAAACCATCTGGTTGCTCAATGTACACTTCTTCTTCTAAGTCTCCATTCAGAAATGCTGATTTCACGTCCATTTGAAATACTTTGAATTTTTGAAAGCTTGAGAGAGCAAAGAACATTCGGATGGCCTCAAGTCTAGCAACGGGAGCAAAATTTTCTTCAAAGTCTATTCCTTCTTGTTGAGCATACCCTTTACAGACAAGTCTGGCCTTGTTTCTAATAACTTCTCCATTTTCATTCAACTTGTTCTTGAAGATCCATTTTGTTCCTATGACATTCTTATCCTTTGGTCTAGGGACCAACTCCCAGGTGTTGTTCTTTTCGATCTGCTCAAGTTCTTCATCCATTGCCTTGACCCAGCATTCATCTTTGCATGCCTCTTTTACATTTTGTGGCTCAGTGGAGGAGAGCAAAGCCAAATAGCTTGAGGCTTCTGCAATTGTTCTTCTTGTTTGTATACCTGCCTCTTTCTGCCCCAAAATTTGAGATTCTGGATGATTCTTCTGAACATACCTAGATGGAGTCTTCTCTTCTATCCTTATATGTTCCTCTGGTGCCTCCTGAGGTTCTTCTTCATCCTCAGTCTGATTTGGAGAGTAGTCTTCATCCTCTTCGATATTTTCATAATTTACTTGCCTAGGAATGTATCATTTTTCATCAACCACTACGTCAATGCTGTCAACAATTCTTCCAAGTCTTTTATTGTAACACTTATATGCTTTGTTGTGGGGAGAATAACCAAGGAGAATGCCTTCATCTGCTCTAGGTTCAAGTTTGCCAAGCTGTTCATCATTATTCTTAATATAGCATTTGCTTCCAAAAATTTTGAAATGCTTTACCGAAGGAGTCTCACCATACCAGAGCTCATGAGGAGTTTGAGTGTTGTTCACTTGGACATTTGTTTTGTTGAGAATAACAACCGCAGCAAATGCAGCTTCACCCCAGAAGGTTGCGGGAGTTCCAGACTCATCAAGCATAGCACGAGCCATTTGTTGGACCGTTCTGTTCATCCTTTCCACCACTCCATTTTGCTGAGGAGTCCTAGCTATAGAGAATTCCCTTCTGATTCCATGTTCTTCACAGAAATCGAAAATTTCATTTGAGGTAAACTCCCCACCTCTGTCGGACCTGAGGCACTTAATTTTGTGATCTGATTCGTTTTCAGCCAAGGCTTTGAAGGATTTGAATTTTTCAAATGCTTCATCTTTGTGCTTCATAAGTCCTAACCAAAACATCCTGGAGAAGTCGTCAATGAATAATATAAAGTATTCTTCTCATCGAGGTGACCTTGTCCTAAATGGACCACATACATCTGTATGGACTAGTTCAAGAGACCCGTTGGCTGATCCTTCCTTCTCAGGGAAGTTGGTTCTGGTTTGCTTACCAAACTGACATGATTTGCATATGGTGTTGTCTGGAATTTTGATATCTGGAAAACCACGAACTGCCTAGTATTTGCATGCTTTCCTTATTTGTGAAAAGCTTAGATGCCCCAACCTCCGGTGCCATAACCAGTGTTCATCATCCTTGCTCAAATAGCATTGTTGTTGTCCTTCTTCAAATATGTATAAGTTATTTGGAGTTCTTCTGCCTTTCATCATTGTTTTTCCTGTATCAAGATCACGAACACTACATGCATTTGATCGAAATATTACCTCAGTTCCTTGATCGCACATCTGAATGACACTCAGAAGATTATGCTTCAAACCATCAACATACAAAACATTTCCAACTTTGACCTTTTCTTTCAACTGAGCAGTGCCTTTTCCTTTTATGACTGCAGGGGTATCATTTCCAAATGAAACTTTCTTTCCCTTTTCTAAAACACTATATGATTCAAGTTTTTCTTTATCACCTGTCATATGCTTCGAACATCCACTGTCGATGTACCATTGATTTTCCTGTCCTTCTGCATATAAAGCTATCCCACATCTTTCTCGTTGTGGTTCCTTCATTCTCCATGTTCTGGCACTTGAGATTTGTTCCTTCTGAGTTGTCTTCCCAAACCTGCTCCTGCATTCAGAATCTTCATGACCAAAGTTATTACAAATAGAACATTCAATTTCATTTTCAAGGGCCGAAAAGTTGTTATAGGTCCTTTTCGTGATTCCAGTCATACTTCTTTGTTTTTGAGCTTCTCTAGTCATGATTGTCTTATAGGCAACACATTGAGCAGCTTTGTGGCCAAAGTTATGGCATGAGAAACATTGGCCATTGAAGAAACTCCTATGATTGTCAAATCTACCACCCAAATGATTGTAGTTTCTATTGGCATCCATTCTTGAGGCAAATTGAGAAGGTTTTACCTGTGGCTGGTTGTAGCTTCTGTTTGTCCTTAAAGTAGATTGTCCCCGATTTTCCTGATAGTCTTTGTTCATTCTTGAGGAAAACTGTCCCTGATTTACCTGATGATTTCTATTAGGCCTTTGCTCGCTCCTCCTTGCTGCATCAAGATAACTTTTGGAAGTGGATGCTTGTGATGCTTCTCCATTGTATCCCAGACCTGTCTTGATTAGTGGAGAACGCTGCACATTGATAATCTCATCCAGAGTTTCAGATCCTTTAACGAATTTAAGATTAAGAGCTTTTGTTTTCTCAATCTCTTTTCTAAGACCAACAATTTCACATTCCAATTTTTCATGATGTTTTTCCCTTTCAGCCAGTTGACATTGTAGAGAATCAATAATCATATTTTTCTCTTCTAAACAGACTTTGAGTTTAGAGATTTCTTCATAAAAACCTTCTTCATCTATAGCATCCATGTAATCATCATCTTCAAAAGCCATTAAAAGTTTATAATTATTACCTCGTTCATCTTCATCACTATTTGATAGTCCATCACTATCTTCATGAATGTAATAGCTTTTCTTATTTTCATTCTGTTTCTTGTTCCATTTAACAGGTTCCTTCCCCTTGTCAATCTTATCCTTATGAGGACATTTGGCAGCATAGTTACCTACTCTTCCACAAGCAAAGCATTTGAAAGGTAACTTACCTTGGAATCTTCCAGCACCCCGTTGAAGGTTCTTGACAAAATTTGATTCTTCTTCTTCTTCTGACACGTGTCCTGATTCATAGTAGTCTCCTTTGCCTGAAGCCTTGAAAGCAGCTTCTCTCCTGTCTGATGGCCCTCCTTTCCTCATTTCATAAGCAGTTAGAATTCCGTGCAGCTGTGACATTGTAAGATTTCGTAGATTCTCTTTTTCTTCTATTGCAGAAACTTTAGATTCAAACCTAGGGGACAAAGATCTTAGAACTTTTTCAACCACAACAACCTCTTTTATTTCTTCTCCCAAATTTTTCATACAATTAACAATCTCATCTACACGAAGGAAATAGTTAGCCACACTTTCATCATTATGCATTCTGAGATTTTCATACTGAATTCTGAGGGTTTGAAGTTTTGCTCGTTTTACTTGATCATCTCCTTCATAGCTCAATACAATTTTGTCCCATATTTCTTTTGCGGATTTATACTGCATAACCTTGACAAATTCTGATTGAGATAGACATCCTAATAGAGTATTGACCGCCTTTGCATTTGTTTCATATTTCTTCTTCTCAGCCGGATCTGTAGGAGTTGCTGATGGAAAAGTATACCCTGTATCTATGATATCCCAGACTTTTGTACCAAGAGATTGAAGATAGGCAGTAACTCTTACTTTCCAATATACGAAGTTTGTCCCATCAAAAATTGGTGGCCTGATTGATGCTTCCCTCTCGTAGTTGCTCATGATGAAAAATCTTCCTTCAAGTGATCAAGCTTCTTCTGAAGGACCTGCTTTGATACCAATTGTTGGAAATAATACTGAGGGGGGGGGGTGAATCAGTATTATCAAGCCAAATATTTCCTTTTAAAAATCAGAGTATATACGCTACTTCAGTTAGTAAAACTCGCGTATATACGCAACTATGTAGAAGGAAACCCGCATATACAATGCAAACTTATGATTTACTTTATCTTTCAGATGTTGATTATTAATCTGTGTATCTGAGTGAAATAAATAGTAACCAGACCAGTAAAACAGAACAGAAGACAATCACACACAACAACACAAGATATAAGGTAAAAACCCAATGTGGGTGAAAACCACCTGCTGCAATTCATCTCTATCTTTCTTTAATTAGAAACTTCCTTTTACAATGTACTGGTGCAGTCATTTACCAGTATGCAGGCTACAACCTGCAGAGAGCTACAACCCTCTCTCGTTTTCCAGCTTCTCCTGGAAGGGAGCTACAACCCCCTTAGCTCTTGTACTAGCCAAGATACTAGTACGTAGGTGCTGGCCTACTGAAGGCTACAACCTTCTCTTTCTTCCAGGGACCACGTTTCATAAATTTTCAGACTGGATCCATGAACATCAATCAATCATCAAGATTTCTGCTTCAACCAATCTCCTTTCCACTGAACAAAACTGATTCACAATAAACACTTCTCTGACAGCTGTACCCAGAACACAGCAACAGTAACCATATACCAAATTCTGAACCCAGAACACTGCAGCAACAAACAGAGGCAGCTAGATCACAATAAAATATGTATACGCTACTTAAACAACCTGAAACCTGCGTGCATACGCTCCTGTGTGTGGAGCAACCTGCGTATACGCAGTTTTCCTTTACTGAACCTGCGTGTATACGCGCCTTCGCTTCACTGAACCTGCGTACAAATCTATAAAGGAGAATTTACTCTTTCAAACAATCAAATGCTAAATAACCCAGATTATCAGATTTATAGATCAAGTGTGCGCCTCACAGAACAGATCAAAATCATACAAAGATACTATCATTCAAGCTTTAAAGATTATGACCCATCAATAAATCTTATCCATCTTTATGTGCTTAGGTTCTTCCTTCATTCAGATCCAGATCTGCACCATAACCCCAATCACAAACGTTTCAGATCTAGCACATGTTAAATATTCAATTGATTCCAAAGATACTTTGCTAAATGATCTCCTTCCTCTTTTATAGTCTTAGGCCTTTCTCAATACCACGGTCCAAAATCATAATAATACAATACCACGGGCCCAATACTTGGGATCAACACTTCTGACGAGATACCATGGTCCAAAACCATAGGTTCAAGTACCAAGGACTAACTACCACGGACCAAAGGTAAGTTTTCCAACATATACGCGCTTTTCCTTGCGTGAAAGTGCGTGTATATGCATACGCGCCTTTGTAACATCTAACCCGCGTGTATACACATCTTCGTCTAGATGAACCTGCGTACATATCTTTTTCTTCATTCTGAAAGCCTGAATTGAGATCTGTTATCAAAGAGAGTTGCCATCAAGGACAACACCTGTGCCATAGCTCCAAACCTATGCTATAATGCCAACAAACTGGGGTGAAGGTCTCTTCATAGTCTATCCCTTCTTTTTGTGCATACCCCTTTGCCACGAACCTAACCTTGTAATTCTCTACAATGTCATCTGTAGCGTACTTGATTTTATAGATCCATCAAGAACCCACAATTGACCTACCCTTAGAACTTGGCACTACCTCCCAAATATCATTTGTCGTGATAAAGCTATACTCTTCTACCATGGCATCTACCCACACCTAATGTTGTGTAGCCTTCTGAAAGTTGGAAGGTGTTTCAACCTGTGCCACCAAAGTTTGATACATAAATATGGTTGTTTGTATTCTCTTTTGTTTATCCTAGTAACTCCAATGAACTCGTCTTCATCTCTCAATGTCTGATGAGCTTTCCTACTAGTTCGACCACTAGTGGTGGGAGGATCAACCAGATCCTCATCCTACCTTGTTGCTTCATCTATCGCACTCACTGGATCCCCTGTACCTGAGGATATGTTGGTACAGGTAATTGTACCATATCCTTGTGATTATTCTTGTGGCGGTACTAGTGGCTACCCCTATGGCTGCCCCTATTGCTAAACCAATGGAGCTTTTGTTAGCTCACTCTGGTCACCTGTTGACATATCGTGAGATTTCTTGAAGGCTTTGTCTTCCATAAACTTCACGTCTCGTCTTACGATAATATTCCTACTACTAGGAATGTAGATATTATATGTCTTAGAGGTTTCACTATACGGGCCAAAGAAATATCCCCTCTGTAGTAAGATCTAACTTGGTATGCTTCATATCTAGTATATGACAATAAGTTATGCTACCAAAGATCCTGAAGTGACTGACTCTTGGCTTCTTACCCAAGAAGACTTCTTCTGGTGTTATCTTCCCCAACGCCCTATGAGGAATCATGTTCTAAATATACACAGCCATGTTACATGCCTCTTTCGATAAGAACCTAGAAAAATCCTAATCATATAACATCGTCTTTGCAGCCTCAACTATATACCTATTCTTCCGCTCACTAGCCCATTTTGCTATGGATTGCATGGAGCGATCCACTTGCTCATGATGCCTTCCTTTACATAGAAACTCGTGAAGTCATTATATGTGTACTCGCCTTTGTTATCTAAGTGAAGTACATTGATCTTTTTCTCTATCGCATTCTCCACTAGAGCTTTTAACTCCTTGAAGCGATTGAATACCTCATCCCTGGTCTTTAATAAATAGGCCTATGTTTTCCTGGAATGATCATTGATGAAGGTAACGAAGTACTCGTACCCTTTGAGAGATCTAGTGGACACGGGACCACAAATGTCTGAGTGTATAAGCTATGACACACCATCTGATTTGTTGCCGCTTCTTGGGAATGTTTCTTTAGCATACTTCCCAAGCATGCACCCCTTACACACATCATCATTTTATGTGTCTAATTCTAGAACACATGTTACTATCTCCCTGAGCATTCTAAGTGTTCCATGTTGTAAATGTCCCATCTTCCTATGCCACAACTCATTCAAGGCTTTTCCATTGTTACAGTCATTGGTTACTAGTTCCATTTGAGAGTCAAACTGCAACTTGTACAATCTATTGCTTTGTACTCCAATCCATTTCACCATTTTCCAATTTTGGTGTTTGATGAACACCACCTTCCCTACAACGCAGACATCATATCCCTTATCCTGTAACTGGGATACTGAAATTAGGTTCAATCCTGGCACATGCAATACATCTGTAACACTGGTGCTTGCTCCTGACTCCTTTTGAATATCAATGGTACCGCTCCCAACTAGAGTGCATTTAGTCTTGTTTCCCATTATTATCTGGAAATCCATTTCCTCCTTATTGTAGCTGGAGAAATATTCTATAACTCCTATCATGTGAGCTGACACTCCATTGTCTATATACTAAACTCCCTATGAAGTTGAGCTAGTTAAGCAAGCAAATTCATCCTCCAATCTGGGAGACAATTCGATAGCCCCCTGAATATCAAATTTGTCCATGGCCATAAAATTTACTAAAGACAACCTGAGTATAATTTCGTGTGTTATTTTTCTTCCACTCAGCATTGATTCTACTACTGCAAAATTGTTTCTAATCATCTACACCCAGATCTGCTCAATGAAAATATTGATATGCTCACCGGAACTGTTTCACGGCAACACCATTTCCAACAATTTTTTGCAACTGAGGAACTTCGACTTTTTTGGTGCTTGCACACTGAAAATCAAACCCAGTATTGCAATTCACACCCCTTGACTAGCTTCTGCGCAAACCCTGAAATTTTGCTCAAAGACTCCCTCTGACGCTGCAAAATTTATCCTTCTTTGCTATTGAGCCCTAATCTGTCAAACTTGCCCTAATATTATATGAAATTTCTTTGAAATTGCAGCAAATGGAAATTTATTCTTCTAACTGAAAAATTATGTCGTTTATTTTCTACAACAAACAACGAATAAATCACATTGCAATTCTTCACAAATAAAAATGTTGTGGAACAAAAAACAACAACAACAAAAACAAAAAATTGACACAATTATTTTTGGACAAATGTCCCAAAAAAAACCCAATGTGAGAAAACCGATGCAGTAGATGAGGGTTTTACTATTATAATGTCTCAATGAAAATTTGAATACAATCTGGATGCCCAAAACTGGAAATCCTCAACAAGATAATCTGACAAAACTTATTGAGGGAATTTTTCCCTTCTCCACGAGCAACCCGGTGGAACCTGCCTCAAAAAAATTAGTGTCCAAACCCTTGCACAGGGCATTTGTGTAGTCTATGCACTGCCCCTCGCACATGTGGCTTATCTCAACCTCTGATCAAATCGTCTTTCCTGGCTCTACTACTAGAAGTGACTCTCTGACCCGCTTGAAAATTATCTTAGCCTCTAAAAGCTAAATTGACCTCCTTCTCAGCTAAATCAAACTTCTCACTGAAGTTGTGTATGCGATCCCTACGCAACCTCACTATGGAATAACTTTGCCTCTTGTTGTTGCCTCTCTGGAACTGAAACTTCCTCTAGAATCACTTTTGTTGCTCCCTCTCAGCCTCTGCGTCTCTTCTGGCTTGAACTCTTCTTCCCTACTCAGTGGTTGTTGTTGGATAGTTCGATTTGCCAAGGAACTCGACCTCTCAATTGTTTTTTCCATCTACCCATTGAGTAGCTCTTATAATATCTCGTTGGTGAACCAACAGTGATGATTAGATCCCCATCAACAGCTAAGATCATCTCCAACTTGATCCATGTGAGTTTCTAGAGAAATCTCACATTTCTCAATTAATTGTTGTTAATTAATCACTTTTCCTAAGTTAGACTTAGGAAATATTTAATTATTAATTAATTAACTTAATTTAGTCATCTCTAGGTGTTTTCTCCTTAAACTTTTTATGAGTTCTAGAGATCTAATGTTTCTAAACCTCTCTGACCAAATTCAAGACTAGAACACATGTTTGATGCTACAAAAACAAACGCCTTCCACTTTCAATGAGTTAGAGATCCTTCTTCATTTCTTACTTGGATTCTCTGATTGTACTCTCGAATTCTTCCATGAGGGATGAGGTTCCCTGACAGTCTGAATATCAGAAGTATCTATGGCTTCCGAGGAAGTTGCAGTTGTTGATATGTGTTGCACTACGATTGGTAACCCTTTAGATATTACAAGATTGTTGGATGGGTCTGCAACAGTGCCTACAATTACCGTCAAGGCTTTCTCAATGCCCTCGTCTTCATCATCATCATCTTCAATTTTTGTCACCTTGAGTCTCTTAGAGCTAGACTCCCTTTCTTGGTCTATATCCATATCAACAATATGGGTCCTCTTAATACCAGACGACCAAGAGGCCTGAGACTATGTCAACAGGAGCACCTCCTTCACTTCTTCAAAAGTTAACTTATTTGCTACTTGTTCTTGTAGAGGTCTTGATTGATGGTAGTGTGCCTATTTGTCTTTGCCCTTCCCCTAGTTGTAGATTATATTCAGAGGGTCTATACCCATTCGACTTCTTAGAAAAACTACAGGTCTCTTAGCATTGTTTGGACTATCTCCTGGGCCTTTCTTGTTTTCGTAATGAATGGTCCAATTTCATGTGGAAGATGGAATGTTATTGCTTGTTTTTTGGATGCAAAATGTAGCCAATCAGTGATGAACATTTGTCTTATGAATTCTAAAGCAAAATCTGAGGTCTAAGGAAATTGGGCAACAAGTATGGCTTCTCTTCGAAACCATAGGATCTAATCACATTGCAATCTTCTAAGAGATATCAGTTTGTTATATTCCAAATTTCATTCATCTCTCTCATCTCATGGATGACCCTAAATAGAGGTTGGTCATGTACTAGTTGGTAAAAAATTGATACAAATGATTGAAGGTAATACAGAATTCCCATAGTATCTAAGGTTTTTCTTATAGCAGGAATCCACTCAATGGTAGGCAATATTGTATTGGTAGAATTAGCTAGCCTTAGGGAGAGGTGTTCAAAGGCGCTACAATTTTGGTGCAGGAAGAGGTAGATGAGGTATGAGCAATATCTGAATGCATTTGTGGAACAAAAGTTTCTGAAGTGGTGATGGTTGGTGTATGAAAGATACTAGGGAAAATCAAACAAAAAGTAGTAAGTGGTGTCGGAGTGACACAGGGCTACTAAGAAACCTAGCATAGTCTCATCAATTTTTTAATCTTTGTCCATGCCAAGCACTCGAGCGATCATGGAAATGGCTATCTTGGCCTACTTAGAGAAATTCACTATGGAATAAGGTGGGGTTCCTGTTGGAACTACCACTCCTTCAAGGACATGTTCAACCAACACCTTAGCTTTCTGCTCCTCGGTGAGGGCCTTCCAATACCCAGGCAGGGTGACCTTTTCCAGTTTTTGTAACCTAGCTCAGTCCAGGAAGCATAATATTGATGTTATTGCTTCTGCAGTCACAAATACAAACACCTTAGATCCTGTAGCTAAAGAAATGCTCTTGTTGTCAAAAATATAGTGGGGTGTGATCCAAGTGATGATTTTTGGAAAATGATAGACTAGAGGCACCATAGTTTTTACCAAGTTACTTCTGAACAAATTGTCCAAATCCATACCTGCCTACACATTGGAATAAATCTATCAGATGGCATCATACATGTCCTTTGCGCTGAGGATGGGATCATATATTTCCGAATGTGCATCAACCAATTCTTCTCCATGTGGCTTCTCCATTGCTAGGGAAGTCACGGACGCTGGGTTGTGAGACATGTTCACTTAGATTTTCGTGAGACAAATTTGATGAGATTTCAATATTGAGGAAATTACCAGGGGTGCTTTCATGGTTAGAATTATGGGGCTAGGCGATGAAAGTTCCTGCCCAATTTTTTTTTTAAGTTGCTCGATTTTGACTTAGTGGACTTTGGTCAACTAAGCTTGGATTGGGATAGGGGATGACGAATTGGGCGGATTAACAATGGTTTTAGGAGTAATTTGGATGCACATCGGACTCAAATGGAAACTAGCAAGGAGGAAGGAGAATGTTATGGACTCAAGCAAGGCTCTCGGTTTTCAATGCTCTTTTACTGTGAAAATGACTAAAATGATCTCTAAATGGTCAATTCATTTAAAAAAAAAATTGCACCATTGCATGTCAAACTATATTTGATGTGCTGAAATCATGATGACATCATCATACGATGATAACATCATCATGTGAGGCATAGGGCTAACATGGGTTGAAATATAAGCTTCAAGTGATGTATAGGGGACAACATGGTGGGGAGGTTGATATGCGAGTGATAGGCGAATGACGTGGGTGTTGTGACAACGTGGCAATGACACGAGTGGCTGATTTGGTGAGTATGACCTCCCCTAGCCAAGAAGTTTTCGCATGGCACAGGAAGTGGTTTTGTGCACCGCCCACCCAAGCGCGCGACCAATGGGTGTCGGCGACGCGTCCCAAACGATTTCACTACGCACCACCTGAGGGCATTAACCATTGCGCAAGTCAGCAGTGCATTGTGATCCTCCTCGTCGATCTATGCGGCTATGGGTCATCGGATCTTGGGGGCACAACTCCCGGGTTCATGTCAGAGTGATGTCACATGACACATGATGTCACGCTAATGTCGTCTGACGCAATTTTTTTTTGAAAAATTCTCTTAAAATTGTATCGGTCCACATTTAATATTGACCGTTGAATGGTTAGGCCATATTGTGTTCACTGGTCGAGGGCGGTGGAATTATGCCCTGAAACCGCAATTAAATCTCACCCATTGAATCTTGCAACATTTTACCACCATTGGATAAAAAGGGGTAATTCTAAAATGTGTCGGGATAGAAAGTTTTGGGTTGACATAGAAGTATTTAATGGTCGTTGACGAGAAAGATTTCTTGTACTGGGATGTATTTTCTCTGGATGTTTTAAGAGGGGGCATAAAGGAAAACCCTCGGATTTTATTCCCAGGGTGACTTGTCCTTGAGGGGCCCACTTGGTAGCGTATTCTCGTAGGGGTCCACAGTGACAAGGAAGAATTAGAATGATTCAAGCTTATGTAAAACCAAGAAGAAATCTGAGAAAATAAAAATTAAAAAAAAAAAAAAAAAAAAACCTTGCAAACAAGTCAACAATCAGATGTGGGACCTACCAATTCGAGGGTCGAGATAATCAGCGAGGTCAAGCAAATCGAGAATGAAAGTAATAGGACCCATCGACTAGTCAAGTGGGACCCGCTAGTTGGGGTTGGGTCGGTCAGGTCTAGGAGCAATTCAGGCCAATAGCTAGGTCAGGCCCATTATCCAATCAGCTAAGTCAGGCTTGGGGCTCTAGCCAATGTCACGCCTTGAGCTTTCAGTGAAATGGGTCGATTACCGACTATACACAAGCGCGCATGTTCCACGTGGGTCCATCCATTGTAGCAGAGAAGCCACAGAGATGCCGCATGGGTGACACATGGGGCCACTGTTAATGTGGCGGGTTTAATGGAGCTAACTTGAAATGGCCATATCTTTTGATCTGTAGTAGATCAAGGCAAAATTTATATTGTTGGAAAGGTCACGACGAGGTGAATGCAATGGTATCGTTTGTTTCTAGTTTCAAGGTAGTTGAAAAATGAGAAATTTTATGACACCATTTCTATAACTTAACTTGGAAATTTGGTTTCCATAATAACCATCTCCTTTCATCCTTCATATAGTCCATGGGTGGTAAGAGGTTTTGTTACAAAAATACAAAAAGATACACAAACTTTTACTTGTACTAGGTATAAATATCAAAAATTATTTATCATGCGGTTAACAACCACTCTTCTTTTAAATTACTTTTATTCTCCATTTTTATCTTAAATTATCTTAAATGTTTAATAACTATATCTTGCTATCATATTCTTTGCCTTCACATAACAAATAATTAAAATTCTTCATCATAAATTAATACAATACCCAAAACTCATTATAATAACGAAAATGAAAGCAATCCTAGCTAAAGATGAGTAGCATAGCCCACCAGCAGCTCCAACATCTTATGAGAGCTTTCTAAAAACATGCAATGCAAAATCTTTGTAATAATCTAATTGTCAATAATGCATCGAATCTTGACCCTGAAGAAATTAGATACAAGTTATAGGTGCATCTGTTTGATTTTACCTTTGTAACCCTCACAAGTTCTTTGACCCCCTCAGATTGGTATGGTTATGCTGGGCATGGCCTTTGCACTTTCCTCAACTATCTCAACCTTGCTACCTAGAATTTTAGCATGGAGTTTGCACTTCATTGCCTCAAAACTTCTCAGTTCCTGTTGTAACTCTTTGTTGTTGCTACTACAATGCATAACTCCAAACTTCCATGCTGCAATTGTAAATTATGACTCCAAACTTTTTTGCATGTCATACCCAAAACTTACTTATCGCTACTGCATTTCACAATCGTAAAACTTTGACGCAGTGTAAAACGTTGTGGGCTCTTTCCTCTATGGTTTACTGATGGCGCGGAAGCCTTCTTGGCACTCCAAACGTATAGGCGTCGCAGTCACGCCATTGAGTTCGCAAAGAAAACCCAAAACTTTACCAACGTTGGTGTCCCATGAGCTCTTTTGGGGGGCCCGCTAGTGCCCACCCAAAAGGAGGTCTTCACGGCTCCTCTTACTGGAACCCCACCTGGCCCTTGCGCGCCAACCTACTGATTGAGTCACGCCTATGAAACCGGGCTTTCGCTTATTGTCCTTGCAATCTCAACCCACTCTTGAATACTCCTCCTTCATCTAGACTGATTTGGTACTTACGCAAAGATTCGTATTTTATTTATGGGCGGACATGCAGGGTCTCGGTCTCAAAGGGGTTTCACTATATTGGGCCTTTCAATTTGTCTGTTCCCAACAGACCCTCTCGCAGCAAGGGATTATGCAGGGTTATTTCAACCAGGTTCTACAAATATCTTAAACAAGGAAACTCACGCAATTCGATGATAACTCGCCGCAGAAGGAATGGCCAAATTACTCGATATTACAGACTTAAACAAACAGTCAAGGCAAAAGAAAATTCACAACATGATATTAACTTCAAAGCTTCAGATAATTACATAAACAAGATTTTTTATTCACGGTCCTGAGCAAGAGCTATGAGCACCCAATCTCTTGTTCTATTTATATCTTTTGTCATTAAACAAAATATCACCTTAAAACAAAATGGGTTGTAACTAACAGCATTTTAAGATAATTACATCTGTCCCTGATTCTCGAAACCAAAGGACACCTCATACTATTAAATATTTACATTTGTCCTCTAAGGACTTCAGCAAAACTAACAGATTCCTGGGTGAAATTTTTTTTACAGAAAATATTTTATTTATTAAAAGAAAGGAAAATTATGTGGGATGCTCCTACATGAGACTCCCACAAAAGAAAAAGATTTCATAGACTCTTGTCCATGAGGTCTTCAGCAGTTATGTCATATTTCTAGATCTCAGCAGCACTCATCCAGGTTGCATTTTCAGTTAGAAGACCCTTCCATTTGACCAGATATTCGGAGTAGTCCTTCTTCCTAGTCTTCTTGGAAATTCTGACCAAGAATATTTTCCAACTGTAAACACTGGGTTGTAGGTAGTTGAGCTTTCCACTTAATCTTCTCTGGTTCATCATGCTTCTGGTCTCCCGGTTCCCTGTAGGGGTGCAAGTCTGCAACATTAAAAATAGGTGATATACCAATATCAGATGGTAATTCAATCTCATATGCATTAGCTAAGAACTTTCTCAATACTTTGTAAGGACCAATCTTTTTTAGTTTCAACTTAAACTTCAAATTTTTTCTTTCCCCAAATTTCTAAATTCAGAAATGCCTCTGGGATGTATGCCATATATAATTTGAAATGGACTTTTGCCTGTGCTCTTGTTAGGAGAATCATTGTTGGCAGATTCAGCCTGTGGGAGGACTTGGTCCCACTGCTTCTTGTGCTCATTTACCAAACACCTCAGCAAGTTTCCCAAGCTCTTATTAACTACTTCAGTTTTCCCATATATTAGCTATATGCAAGGATTCTCCCAAGCTTCTTCCATAAATCCTCGAAAAGTGCCCAACACAAATTGTGTCTCAATTTGAGACTATACTTATAGGTAGTCCATGCAGTCTCACGACTTCTCAGAGACATACAAATGCAAAAAATAATAATATTTTAGGTATTTTGGGGGTTTGTTTTGAAACATACTAGTGAAAAAGATAATAAAGTTGCCGATTCTTTGAGTAGAAGATGTTTGGTTTTGTAGGAACTTCAAATCAACACTTTGGGTATGAACTCCTCGAAGAAATGTACAAGGAGGATTTAGACTTCAGAGAAATTTATGAGGCCCGGGAAAACCCCATAATCAGAGTTAGAAGTCCTTGGACTACCTATAAGTAAAATACCAAATACAAACGTGACTACATGGAACCCGTGAGACCAAGACAAAAACATAGAACAATTAGACTTCGCCCAAATTACCTAAAAACTAGTAGAGTTTCTGTAATCATTAAAATTTTAGAACCTCCGCGAACAGGGGCAAGAACATTAAGGTTGGATGCTACTTTGACCCAGAACGGTTGCCACTGGCCAGCCAACAAGGTAGTTGGAAACAACTACTCACCCACGTGATGCTCTTTCAATAAAATGCACTCCGCATTAGTAACTAGGGTGGTAAATAGGGCATGTGGCTTTTTTTTTGCAAACATCTATTACATTGCAGGAATCATCTTCTCAGTGACACCTGTTGACAAGAAGAGAAAGAAGATATATTTCCAAGCTTTGGTTTTAATCACTGAATGAGAACTTCGCTTGAGCATGCCCAGAACCTGTGTAGTGGCTCATTGCATACTATTTTCTCAAAGAAAACAAATAGTTAGAAACCTTCATATCTTAGCGATCAATCATTCATGTTGATGAAGCAGGAGACTGTTGACAAAATACAAATGAACTTATAAATAATTAAACTCAAAGCTGTGTGTAAATTTACCATATTGATTTCTCATGCGCCTATATGAGGCCGTCCTTGGCCGTCTCCGCACAGTCGGAGGAATGTCGGATTTCATCCGAAGCACCATTGGAGTCGAGCAAGGATGCCCCTTTCTCCTACTTTATTCGGGATCTATATCGATGAGCTTGAGTCCTTCCTCCGGGAGCATATCCAGGATACAGATGGGTGTCTTCTTCACCAGGTCCTGATTTCCATCCTCCTCTTTGCAGATGATATTGCCCTTATAGCCTCCTCCCAAGAAGGCCTTTAAAGACAGCTGGATGCTCTCGCAGCTTTTTGTGACCGGAGGCATCTAACCGTGAATTTGGGTAAAACCAAAGTGATTATCTTCAATGGAGTCAAGAAAACGTCGAACTTCCACTTCCTATTTAAAGGAGAGGAGATCGAGATTGTCAGCACCTATACATATTTGGGAGTTCAGTTTTCAAGGCCTCGCTTCAACCTGCGGCCAGCCCTTCAGCCTCAGATCAACAAAGGGTATGGCTCCCTAGCCCTTCTGGAGAGGCAGTGTTTCCGGCACCATTTCCAGGACATCTCGTCCAAAATGAGCATCATGGACACTTTGATTCACCCCACAGTGCTTTATGGCTCAGAGATTTGGGGTCCCTCTCTCCTAGAGTCAGATTGGACTTCAGTGGAGCGGGTCCAGACCCTCCTTTTGCGCTGTTTCATTAGGTGCAAGCAGACAGTTCCTCAGCACATCATTCTAGCAGAGTTCGAGGCTCAACCTTTCTTCCTAGAGGTGATATTCAAGTTAGTGTCGCTCCTGCACAGGCTCCAAGGTCTGGCAGACGCGAGGAAGGGTCGTGACAGATACCCATATTTAGCATATTGCTCCTCGGAGAACATCGCCCGTATGCAGACAGGCCGATCCAAATGTTGGTACACCGGTGTGACAGAGCTTCTAGAGGCTTCAGGAATCCAGATTGACCATCTCCCTCCTTTTCGATACTCTTTGAATGCTCCAGGCCACCTCCTTCCCAATCAACAAGAGCTGAATAAAATCATTAAGGAGGATATTTACAAATGATACATTCAGACTACATGGACCAACCCTCCCAATGGGTTGCATCCAAAAATGGCCTTCTACGCAGAGCATTGCCTGGAGATCAGGGATGGGCTCATCATCAGACCCCAGTACACGTTCTAGCATTGGATGCATGCCCTTAGAATCCCCCTCGAGCAGCTCAGAGTTGGGTCTCAAACTCCGGGTGGAGATAGATCACCACATCAATAGGGCAGATAGGATTTACCAGCTCTGTCACTTACAGGAAATAGAGACAGAGACACACTTCATCTTCGGATACCCTGCTTGCTACGAGATTCGAGGTCATTTCCATTGCCTCTTCAGGGCTTCTCAGACTTTGACCGGCTTCCTCAGATATGTTGATCCGAGATGCCTTGCACTTTATCTCTAGGAGGCCTTCAGATTTCGGGCTTGTTTTCTTCAGCCCCCGACCAAATCAGACACCATGCAGAAGATCACGGACTTCTTTAGGGCGCTACCATCAGCGCAGGGCACCAAAAGAACCATTGACCGACCCACCAACACTGAGACCAAATTAGTGCGGTCCCGGGGGGGCCAACCCACTAGATTGCACCAGCGCTCCAAGATTTGATCCTCCCCTGGGAGGCGCCCTAGAACCTCCAGGCGACAGCAGCAACAACCTAGTATGCCCACAAGACAGAAAACTTTGACAAGCTTCTCTCAGTGTTCTTCTCTCGGCCTCGGATGTTAGGAGTAGGAACTGAACAGGGGACTCCTTCCCCCCTTTTTCCTTCTTCTTCATCTCCTTCTCTGCTTCATCGCAGTGCTTTGTTTCAAAGACGAGAGCTTCTAGCTTCTACATTTACATTTACATGTGTTTTCTGCTTTTTAAAAGAAATGTTAAAGGGGACTGTTTGGTCCACCGGCTTGGCATGATGTAATCATTGTAACCAACAGTCCTGTTGACCTATTATGGTCATTTGTTGGACATTAATAAAATTATCTTATCTTATCTTATCTTATCTTATCTATGTCATATTTATATCGCTACAGCTACCATATTTGAAGGGTAAAGAAGTCATCATATCCTCAGAGTTGTTTGAATCAAATGGATTTCAATTTATGTCTCTTGGTTCCTGCAGTAGCCTAATGTTCAGCCAAACCCAAACAACAGTTATAAACATTCGGTTAATCATTCATTTAAATCGGGAAAACACATCTTGCTAATTGGACTCCCTTATAACAAGACTGCTAGAGCTGACTCATGGAAGGCCACCAACTAGAGCAAAAATAGGCGATAATGCATGTAATACTGAACAAAAATAATTGCTATGAACATGAGCAAGTGGTTCTAGAGAATATGACCCATGGAAGTCAAATATTCTCAAAGTCAGCATAAATCTATTGCACTCAGTGCAGGGCCAGGGCTTATCAATGTGAACAACAGAATATAAGTTTCAACAAGGTGTTCTTTAAATCCTGGCATTATAAAATGGCACTATCAATCCATAAGACATGAGCTTGTAGTCTAGCTGAAAAGTTAAAAATTTGCTAGTTGATACAGGTCTCAAGTTCCATCCTGACTAGCAATGACAAAATTGATAACAGGCCTGACTATTGTGTTGGATCTCGTATTCGGAGGGTCGTAATGATTATACACGCTAGCTACAATTAGAATCCTTGCGCTTTTATGCAAATTATTGGATAGATAAATATTAACTTTGCAATAAGAAATACATAACCTGAATCGCAATATATTGGCATGTACCTGAACTAGTAGAAACTCAAAGAAAATCCACCAAAGGATAAATTCAAATATAATTTTGCTGGAAATAAACAATCCCTGGGAAGGTTGAAACCTAGAAACCATAACAGAAACTGCTCAAACGTTTACATCTGATGCAACCATAACAGAGAATGCTATACCATCAACCTAAGATGCAACCACAACAGAATATATACAAACAACACTTGATTTCCCTAGGACTGGAGCTGTCTGTCGTGCTCCCAGACTTGTTCTCGTCCAAACCAGTAAAACTCAACTCTTAAGAGAGGATTAGCCTGAAAACAGAAGACCTGTAGGGTAAAACTCTACAGTTCTCCTGTATAGTAACAAATGGTCAAACTGTACTATTGAAACCCGAGACAAGGTGAAGAACAAATCATCTTCTAAATTGACAACGCACATTTAAAGATTTGTATGCCATATCAAAGTTTTAAACAGCAATTAGATCAGAACCCTTCCATGCGTGACAAACAAACTTCATTAATCCCCCATTGGATTGATAAAGGAACGAACGCCATTCTCTCCAGTAACTATTTAAAGATACATCCAAATTGGTCTTCACAGAGACTATGCCAACTTCTCTGCATAGGAAAAAGAAGACTACTATCCCTGCTTTATGCAAAAGCGTGATGCCGTAATAGCAAAATGTGTCAAGATGAATCAATATTGTTTTCTTGTCTAATCAGTCTGTCCTCCACGTCTTTTACTGAGACATTTTCAAATTCAGCAACAAGATCTGGAGCCACATTCTCTAGAGGCTCCCATGTGGGCAACTCAATATCAGCCCATTTTACCAAATACTCTATCATTCCATTCTCTTCTCTCCTCTCCAAAATATTTTCAGCTATCCCATATTCCAACCCGGCCTCATAATCCTTCACCAAGTCCTCCCCAATGGACTCTGCTGCCAACCACTCCTCAGGAGCACCATCCTTCCACTTCACCAAATACTCCACCTTGCCTCCCACCCCAGTGCGCTTGTCGAGAACCTGCTCAACCTCTACATTTTCAAAAACTGAATCTTCTAGGACCTTAATCACACCTTCTAAGGCCAACCGCCTCGCGAACTGAAGAGGATTGGATCTCGAGGTTTTTGACAAAAGATCCCGTACAAGTACAATAGGATTTCTTCCCTGAGAATCCTCAATTTCTGGATCAGCACCCAGTTCCACAAGAGTTCTTACTGCCCCTTGCTTCACATATCCAGCAGCAATATGCAGGGCAGTGAAACCTTCATTGTCTTGTTTATCAAGGTCTGCGCCGGCATCGGCCAGCAACCTAATACAATTTTCAGATCCCAATCCAGCTGCAAACAGCAGAGCTGTTCTCCCATTCTCATCTATAGCATCCACATCCCTTTCCACATCTTCCAAAAGCTTTCTAAGATTGTTCTCGTCAGCTTTCTTAACAGCTGCCCACCATGGACCCTCATACTCTTCTACAACATCCCTAGCAATATTTGCAGAGGGAACCCACGTAGGCCTATGCCCATCCTCCCATTCTATCAAATACTGCATGTTCCCCCCAACAGCCCTGCTCCCAATTATCTTTTTCACTGTTCCAAATGCCTCTCCTTCTTCTTCTTCTTCATATTCTTCCCTAATCACATTTCCTGTTTCTATGTGCAATTCATTTCCAGAATGCCCATTATCATTCTCAGAAGCAACTAACCCTTCTTCGCTACTCACGCCTTCAATTGCAGTCTCTAAACCGTTGCTGCCTCTCTCTGAGATTTTACGCTTAACTGCCCTCCTTTGAAGGCTGTTTTCTGCTAACCCACTTGAATGATAAATGCAATTCCATGGTTTACATCGAATACACGTGTGGTTATCTGGATGCCCATTTCTAATAATGCAAAAACCCAAACCAAGAAAACAAGGATAAGGCAAAGAAGACCTACCAGATATGCTTGCTCTGTCTCTCAGCGAAAATCCGGAATGTGGGCATAGATACTGTTTTCGTATTGTACATCCCATAACAGCAGATGGGTACACTATTGTTTCCATGCCCAACATCATTTTTTTTTTTTAATGCGCCTCCAGTTGATCAAGAAAGCATCGTTGGCCACGATGATTATTCCAAATATTGATCATCAATCTGTGAAGTGGCCCTCTGTTTTTCACAGTGAGCAGGAAAAAGATTTCAATTCCATGAAGTTCATTGCCGAAACTAAGTCAGAACAGCGGGACACCTGAATGGCGAAACGAAGCCTCTTTCATGAATGTGTTTCAACCGCGATGATATGAAAGCAGACAAACTCTCATCTACAAGAAAATAAGATAAAATAAGATAAGGAAGAACTGGTCTGCTATTTTATTTGTGACCTGGATCCAGACAAGAGAATTGGGTATATTCGTCATCCTTCTAATGTCATGGCTATCTGATACTTCTTAGTCTATGTATCATAAAGTTTAATGTATATTTTGATTTCGAATTTATTATTAATATAATATAAAACCTGGTATATAAAAAGTAATTTAGTATAATGTTATTGGACGATAATGAATGATATTAATTAAAATTAAATTAGTTTATTGAAATGTAAGAAGGTAAGAGATTATTTAGAATTTTTTTTTTAAATAAGTTTTAAAGATTTTATTGTTTTTTTTTTAATAAGTTTTAAAGATTTTATTGATCAATCAAAAATGAAATACATTATATATGATTATAGTTTTTTTCACGGCATAGTGTGTCATATATTGATAGGAATATTTTTGAGATGTATGAGACCGAGGATAGCAAAGCAGACATAGAGGAACAAAAGAAATAATTACTAAAAAGAATCACCCAATTTGGGGCAGGTCTTTAGAGTGACTTTTCTTTTATTTCTTTTTTGAAACCTTGATCCCTTCCGAAGGTGGGTATATCAAAGCGATCTGAAGATTATCATTGTGTGCTGAGGGAGAATCATTGTCTGATTCTGAAGATGCCGACTCATGAACTCGCTTCAATGCGCTTGAAGAAGCATTATTATTCACTATCTTTGTGCTTGTTGAAGGAGCATGATTCACAAAAGGATACTCGAGATATTTTTGAGGAGTTAAAGTCTGAACCTTATCCCCCAAATACTTTTCATCATCAAATCCTTCATCATCCTTATCTGAATAATAGGAAGCCTCACTCTCCATGGGAGGCGGGTCACAGGGCTTCCAACTTCTAGTTCTGGAATTATGGATGTTCCACTTCACGTGAGATTTGAGCAGAGAGCAATAATTTTATAAATGGCCAATTTGATTATACAAGCGGCAGCAAAATGAAGTATTCTCATAGTCCAGCGCCTGGGTCCAATGAAAATCCCCTATTTTTAAATTGATTTGGTTTAGTAGCCCTTTAGTGATATCGATTTCAACACAAATTATGCCATAGGTGTAAACGCCAAGATACCCACGAGAAGCATCAATTGCAAGGAAACAACTCAAGGAGTTTCCAATGCCCTTAAAGACTAATTATTGCAACAATTGCGCAAGCAGATTAGGAATCCAAACCCATATTGACAATTTGGTAATGATTGTTGTAGAAGGGTGAAAATCTGGAAACCAATGGGTTAGGAATAGTCCAACATTTCCCTAGAACCATGACCCTTTAGATAAAAGTTTCTGGTATTCTTCCTATTAAACAAGCATCACAATGAAGAAGCCTTTGGAGTAGAGATTGCGGAATTTCTTCTAGGAGGCTGGGTGACTGGCTACCAGAATTGTGCAAAAGGCAGTTTGGGTTGTCTGGGAGGTAGGAATAGCTACTGGATCTGCGCAATGCACAATCCAGACTGGCTGTTGGCTACTAGGATTGCACAATGCGTAATCCAGACTGGCTGTTGGCTGTTGGGATTGCACAATGCGCATTCCAGTTGGGAGTGACTGCAGGCTCAAGGACTGCATTGCGCAATTTTCTAGTCCAGCAGTCACTGCCCCTTAGAAATGCACAAAATAGTCCTGGAGGGCAGTGTTGGGCAGAAATGTGCATTTTTGGAGAGGAAGGTAGAGCTTTCCTTCCCCAAATTACGCAATGCAGTCTTAATGAAGGCAGAGTCCGGGCCAAGGTTGGCCCGACTCGTTGACGGGCAACTGAAAGAAAATAAGACAGTGAATGCATGGCGACACTAAGTGATAGCATAAGTGATTGACATTGCATGCAAAACATGAATGAAAGATTCGTCAAACATATCAACATGCATGTGGGTGAAGCGATTCGCCAATTCGGCGAGTGTTCGTGCAAAACAGTTTCATGCATGCGAAAACAGTGAGATAGCAATGAAAACTTAAACAAAGCTAGGAAAAGCTAGTATACATGTAAACGACAACAAGCGTTCAAAGAAATCAAGCAAACAACACTCACACAAGCGAATACACAAAAAGCGATAGAAATGTTGAAAAAGACAAGTTGAGGCCACTTACCCATGAATAGCTGAGCCGGATGTGTCGAAGAGTCCTGGATGTGCTGTGGGATGTCAGAGCTCCAAGATAGATGTGAAAGAATATGCTCTGATGCATCGAATAAATAAGTTTGGTCTCATGACGTGCATGACACGAATCTAAGAAAAAACAACACTTGGAGGGGAACTTCTAAAACAACTTTGCACGTAACCCCTGACTGCTAAAAATATCTCCTTGAATAATGGGATGCCTTTTGCATGTTACCTTTTGTTATTCAGGGAAGAGCAAGTCATGCATGCATGCAAGTCAAGTTTCCTTGGTCCCGGGTGGAACTGGTCAACCGAACTGCTCATGCATGCAGCTACTCAACTATTTGAGAAAAATGCGGATTTCTGGCTGGGAGCTCGACTGACTGCCCATGAGGTTTGCGCAATTTCTGGGCAGAGCAGCTGACTGCTACCTAGATTTGCACAAATTCTGGGTTGAGAAACCCTGTTGGGGAAATTTTCGCAATTTCTGCTGGGAGTGTTGGTTGGCAGAATTGCGCAATTCTGGAGCCTAGCAAGACGCCAAACAAAATTGTGCAATTTTTGGAGGGAAGGTTGGTTTCCCTTCAAAAATGCGCAATTTTCTTGGGGAAGTTGCTTAGCCTGCATCTGGACGAAGTCTGGGTGGACAATATATGAGGGGAATGCATCAAGCTCTACTCGACAGGCTGCCTTTGTGCATGAAAAACATTGAAGCTTGTGTACTTGACGAAGCAAGACAAGGTGATGTAAAAGGTTGGTAGGGAGGCTCCAAAACAGGCTAAGGAAAAATTTTGGAGGGTGGTTGTAGCCGCTACAACAAAGTGCCAAGTGTTTGCTAAGAGGTAAAAGATTCCCCCCCCCCAGTTCCAGTACATGTGGAAGAACCTTTTAGATAGTGGGGACTAGATTTCATAGGAGAAATAAACCCACCATCCAGTGGCCAACACAAGTGGACATTGACAGCCACGGATTATTTCACCAAGTGGGTAGAGGCCATCCCTGCCAGAAATGCTATGGACTCAGTGGTAATTAAATTTATGGAGGAGAACATATTATCTCTCTTTGGTTGTCCCTTCAAAATTATCACTGATAATGCTCAGGTCATCAAATCTGCCAAGTTTATCACCTTCTTCCAGAAATTTAGTATCATCATTGGGCACTCCACTACATACTATCCTCAAGGTAATGGCTTGTCTGAGTCCTCAAACAAAATTGTGGTGAGGGTGTTGAAGAAGACCATTGTCGAGAATCAGAGGAACTGGGACTCCCAACTAAAGTTTTCCCTATGGGCCAACCGGGTAAATCCTAAACGATCCACAGGGAAATCACCTTTTGAGCTAGTGTATGGTAAGGTTGTGGTCTTCTCGATCTAATTAGCGATGCTGGTGGAGAAGTTACTACAAGAACAAGAGGAAGAGCCAAGTGCCTGAACATGAAGGATAAATTAGTTGGTCGAGCTTCATGAGAACATAGAACAAGTGGGGGCCAAATTATCAAATTACCAACAAAAGGTGAAATCCATGTTTGACAAGAAGACCGAGGATCGGCCTCTTCAACCAGGATATTTAGTGCTCCACTCGGACGTCCAATGGGAAAACAAAGGTAAACAAGGAAAATTTGATCCACTATGGTTCAACCCTTTCAAGATTGTAGAAGAAAGAGGAAATAACACGTACATGCTTTAGATCTGGATGGTGAATCTCTGGAACTACCGGTAAATGGTCAGTTCCTTAAACTCTATTTCCAAAACCAGAGGTACCTATGTCACACTCATTGTAAATATCGGTGTGTGTATTGTAATTGTTATATGAAATTTTTAGTTTATGTTGAAAAGTCCATTTCCAAAGAATTATCGTTTGTTTAGAAATAACTCCATGCCCAATGGAAGGAAGGCTACTGGTCTACAGGTTCTCAGCACCTTACCAGCAAGGCATTGTCCCCAGTTGGATCCAATGTTGTCACTCACTGCATTAGAATTTTTCAGTTGATCAAAGTTTCCAAATATCAGTGAAGTTTGAATCTATCTCTCGGGACACATAAGCACTCAAATGCAAATCAGATCCTCTCCATCGCATAGTGCTTGGAATAAGTTTTCCAATGGTAGGTGGAAGTCCAAAAATGGACTCCTGGATCAGAAGTTAGAACAAGTTAAAGATACCCTTTAGAAGCTAGAAAACAAAGAAAAATTGGCTAAGGGTCACTTGCATTGCAAATCGCAATCAAGGCTTTTCTCGAGCAGCAGCAGTGGAAGGCAGCAAAACTGGCGATTGGTCGATCGTCGATATCACAAATCGCAAGTCGATGACTGGAGGCCCATGGGACATAATGCATCGACGATTCACAGTGTAGAGCGCTGATATTGCCTTATCGATGATCGCAGGTGCAAAGGGGTGGCACACAAGCACTTGATCATGAAAATCACTGAATGCCGACATCTTGAAAATCGCCGAAATTTGGGCTTTAGTGATAAAGCACTGGGAGGGGCCGATTTTATTTAACAAAGGCATTCAAGGAAAGACCAAGGGCGGATGGGCCCTTTTCTCTCTCGTCCAGGGGGGCACATGGCAGAATCCTATTGGTCTTAAGAATACAGGGCGCAGCTGATGTCAGCATGACGTGGTAGTACAGAGCACACGTGGCACGCAAATTCAGCATTTTCAGGGGTCCTATGGGGGCATTTTTGGGTGACACATGTCACCAACAATGTAAAGTTTGAAACGGGAACTGATACTATTACCCGTTTTGTAGAGATAGTAAAAAAGTGACCAGATTTTGAAAAAGGGTGATGCATAACACACATATTTTTTTAGAGCATAATGTTTGGCACTTTAAATAACGATACGATTACCCGTTTCGTAGGGGTAGTAAAAACGTGACCCGATTTTGAAAAGTGGTGATGCATAATACACTTCTTTTTTTTCGGAGCATATTTTTGACACTTTAAATTTTATTATGTATCAAATATAAATATTTGTTTTTAAATGTTAGTGATTTTCATGCTGATTTTGAATCGTGTTGATGCAACATACATTTTTTCTAGAGGACTTATTTTTCACACTTTAAAATTTATTATGTCTAATTTTTTTTTGAAATTATAATTACTTAACGAATTTTCAAGTTGTTGTTTTTTTTTTTAATGTTGATTACTTAAAAAACAAATATAAAAATATATATATATAAAAGACAAAAAAAATTATCTCATAAACCATAAAAGAAATTGGAAAAAAAAAAAAAAAAAAAAAACAAAATTTAAATATATATAATTAATTAAGTAAGTAAAAATAAAAAAATTTAAAAAAACATTAACAAAAACTAGAAAATAAATAAATAAATAAATAAAAACAAACTACATTAACAAAAAAAAATTAACAACAAAAAAATTAAAAAACTAGTAAAATTAATATTCAAAACATTTAAAAAAAAACGAAAAACAAAAATAAACTTAAATTAAAAAAAAAAATATATATATATATATATATATATATGAAAATTTTAGAAATATATATATCTTTTCAAATAAAATAAAAAAATATAAAAGCAAAAAAATTTAAAGTTAATATATATATATATATATGATTTAAGAAAAAAAAAAAATTATTAAACTTTAGCTCTTTTATTTCAAAACAAAAAAAATTTAAAAATTTAAAAATTTTGAATTTTTTTTTTAAAACAATTTTATTTTATTATATATATATAATTTATAATTATGAGAAGAGCTTCGGCGTAAATCATATATAGAAAGACCTTTGTCGACGCGTTTCGAACCAGCAAGTGTGGCTCATCGTCAGGACAAGTTGAAGAAATAAATCCAGCTTTGCATGTTAAATAGTCTGAGCAGGGCCTCCAACGGCTATCTAGATCAACGGCTAGCTTTGACTTAGGGACATTCAAAAAGTCAAATTGATCATTAAAAGGAAGATGACCATACCTATATATAAATATATAATTATATAAATGAAATAATTTTAGAAGGTGTTTACATTATTAATTAGTTAAAAATGTATAATTTAATAATTAAAAATTTTAATTAAATGGGAATTAGTTAAATTGAAGACCTAACTTTTGTATAAAATATAAATAGGGTAAATGTAAGATGATAGTTAAATAAAACAAACAAATAAATAAATAATAAAAATAAGCAAATAAATACATAATAATAATATATCTTCAACTTGCTCGCTGCTGCTGCTCTGCGCGCGCGCGCGCCTGAGCCTGCCCTCGGCCTGAGATCGCTTCTGCTGCTGCTCATTCGATCAGCCTCATGGATCCCCCGGATCCGCCTGGTGGGGATCCGGATCTGCAACAAGCATTTTCCAATCTGGTTAAATCGCTGCCTCAGCAACGACCAAGGCCAACAGCAACCAAGTTCGTAAAGAAACTAGATGTGCTACAGGAAGTTCATTTGCCTCCGACCATTCCTCGCATGGCAGCCATCTCACTAGCGGAGAAAGGATTAATCGGCCAATTTACAGGACTATGGCCCTCACCCAAAACTGTGCAAAGGTGGGTTGAGCGAAACTGGGCAGACAAGATCCAAGGGAAAATATCCATCAGGTTCTGTGGTAGAGGATACTATACCTTTCACTTTGAAACTAAGGAGGACAAGGACCTAATCTTCAGAAACGGGCCTTACTTCATGGATTCCAGGGGTCTCTATCTCAACAAATGGACCTCGGATTTCGATCCAGAGCTAGACATTCCAAGTGCTGTTCTTGTCTGGGTCAGGCTTCCCCATCTCCCTCTCCACTGTTGGGGCGATGACTCGGTCAAAGCAATAGGAAACGCGGTCGGAAAATACATAGATCGCAGTGAACCCAAGGACAACATGCAAGCCTGTGCGCGAATATGTGTTGAAGTTGATCTGGGGCGCGGACTACCGGAAGCAATCAAACTGAAAGTAGATGACTGGTGCCACATTCAACAGCTGGACTACGAACAGATACCCTTCAAATGCAAGGTATGTCACGAATATGGACATTTTGCTAATAGATGCACCAAACTTATAAATGTATAATCTACAGAGCAAGAAGGGCAATGGGAAATGGTTAAAAGAAAAAAATCGACTCCATCCATGAAGCAAGTAGAATCTGAAACCCCGGGGCCTTCCCATCAGCATCCCATTCATCCTCAATCATCCCATCAGCAACCCCCCTCGTCCTCTCAGCAACCCCCTCCTCATACCCCCTCCTCACCCCCTCGACCCTCGGACCCCTCCATTCCTCCTTCTTCCAATCCTTTTGCATCCCTTTCTGAGGAAGATCCCGAGCAGGATCCCCCTTCAGCCGATCAGCCTCTCCATCCCTCACCCTCTCATTCTTCCCAGCCCTCCCTTGATATCAACTCCACAAGGATCACCAGAAGTTCATCAAAGGACCATGGAGCGTCCAGTGACATTCCAAAAAAGCATGGGCCTGGCAGAAAGTCGGCTAAACAACAGAGAGAAGAAAGTGCACAGAAAGATATAGCAATGGGATCCAAGACGCCTATAGAATCCTACATCCTTGGACACTCAGACAAGGAAAACAACAACAAAGGCAAAGAGAGGCGAGCACCTCTCCACACCACTGGTAAATCATGATGAAAACGCTATCCTGGAACAGCAGGGGTCTAGGGCACCCCTCCAAGAAAGCAGCCCTTAAGGAACTAATACAAAGTGAAAAGCCCAAAATTATCCTTATCCAAGAGACAAAGCTTGATCAGTCCGAAATCAATCGACTCATTAATCAACAAAAGCATTACAGCGGTTGCACCAGTGAAGCAAGAGGAGCCTCAGGTGGCATCCTAACAATGTGGGACAACAGCAAATGGAGCTGCAACTTCACCAAAATTCACCAGAACTGGATTAGTGTAAAACTAGAAAGCAAGGAAAATGGAACAGGGGTTAAAATATACAATGTCTATTCACCGAACCACTACAGGGAAAAAGAAGTATGCTGGAACACACTGGAGACAAATATAGAAGAAGACCATGACAGCAATCTCATTCTAGCAGGGGATCTAAACCTGGTCATGCATACCAATGAGAAAAGAGGAGGAAACTTCAATTCAGACCCATTCAGAAACCGGCTTGAGCATATTATGCAGGAGAAAGATCTGGTAGATGTAAAACCCAAGAACCGAAGGTACACCTGGAGCAATAGGCGCCTAGGAGCAGGCAATATTATGGAAAGGCTTGACCGGTTCCTCATCAACATCACATTCCTATCCACCTTCTCTACCAGTCAGTCAGAAATTCTCAACACCTCCGCCTCGGACCACTATCCAATCACGCTTACCTTGCATAGTCATAGCCAGCTTGGACCCCTTCCCTTTAAATATTCTCCCCTCTGGAATCGAATCTCTGCAGCTAGAGATGCGGTGTGGCAGGCTTGGACCCAGCATGTGGAAGGCTCCCCGACATATATCTGGGAAACAAAGCTGAAGCAAACTAGGCAGGCTCTTAAATCATGGGCAAAGACCAACTACCAGGAACCAGAGCTGATAAAAAAGGAAATAAAAAAAAACCTTGAGGTAGTACAACAAAATATTGAAGTTGTTGGACTCTCCCAACACGCAAAAGAAGATGAGATAAGACTGTATACCCAGCTGAGGCAAACAGTTAGAGATGAGGAGATTAAATGGAGGCTAAAGTCAAGACAGTTATGGCTGCGTGAAGGAGACAAAAATACCTCTTATTTTCACAAGAAAGCTACAGTCAGAAAGGCAAGGAACACCGTGAGCACAATTAAAGACAGTGAAGGGAACAACTACGAGACCCAGGACTCCATTAAAGAAGCAGCAACCACTCACTTTAAAAATCTGCTAACAGAGGACAAAAGTGAAGAGGACTATTCAAGTTTACTTCAATACATGACTAGGGATGTCACCCAAGGAATGAACAGCAAGCTCACGCAAGAAGTAGAAGAGGAAGAGGTTCAAAAGGCAATCTGGAGCCTCCACCCGGACAAAGCTCCAGGCCCAGATGGGTTCCCAATCAGTTTCTACAGAGAATTCTGGCAGCTGATCAAAAAAGACCTCCTAAAGATGATACGCTGGGTCCTTCGGAAAGGCAAATTGGGGGGTTACACCAACTCAACCTATCTAGCTCTAATTCCTAAAGAGAACAGGCCCTCTACCTTCTCTAGATTTCGACCCATATCCCTATGCAATTCTGCATACAAAATAATTACAAAATTTTTGTCTTCAAGACTCAAGCCTCATCTCCCCTCATTAATCTCAGAAAATCAAGGAGGCTTCCTGCCCAATAGACACATCTCTGATTCCATTCTTCTCGTGCAAGAGGCCATCCATTCTAGTATAAGCCGAAAGGAAAAAGGTTTTGTCCTAAAACTAGACCTCGCCAATGCCTTTGATAGGGTCAGACACTCCTTTCTGTTTGTTGTATTACATAAAATGGGATTCAATACTTCCTTCATTAATATGATCAAAGCATGCATTTTGAATCCTTGGATCTCCCCTTTGGTTAATGGAAGACCTTGTGCTGCATTTCAATCCTCCCGAGGCCTCAGACAAGGCTGCCCCTTGTCCCCTTACTTATTTATTCTCATGGTCGAATCCATTAGCAAAGCCTTGGATTACAACCGAAGAATTGGTCTAATCACTGGCATCCAATTCGAGCAGGGTACAAAGAATATCAACCACTCCCAATTTGCAGACGACACCCTCTTGATGGGAGGAGCTTCGATCACCATTGCTAGGCGCTTCAAAAAGATTCTAGACCAATTCATGGATTATTCTGGAGGAAAAGTTAACCAAATTAAAAGCTGCATCTATGGATGGAATGCAACAAACCACACCATACACAGCATTGCAAGCACTCTAGGAGTCTCATACAAGCTAGACTGGAGTCACTTCACTTATCTAGGGATGCCGGTGAGTATGGGACCTCTGAAGACCGACACTTGGAATGAAATCCTTGATAAAATAAAAAGGAAAATTCAACAATGGGGATCTATGTGGCTGAACCCAGCTGGACGCCTTGTACTCCTAAAATCAGGTCTGACCTCTCTGCCCATTTACCGCTTCTCTTTGATTCAAGCTCCAATGACCTTCCATCATAAAATGGAAAAAGCTCTTAGACACTTCCTCTGGCAAGGAGGAAAAACGGAAAAAAAAAGTTTAACTTGGTTAGCTGGAAGAATGTCATCCAGCCCCATGA
The DNA here is from genome assembly GCA_031772625.1 of Pinus tabuliformis. Classification (NCBI taxonomy): domain Eukaryota; kingdom Viridiplantae; phylum Streptophyta; class Pinopsida; order Pinales; family Pinaceae; genus Pinus; species Pinus tabuliformis. The sequence goes on from CM062810.1 coordinate 460,216,106, forward strand.
GAAAGGAGGACTTGGAATAAGATCTCCAAAACTTCTGAACTTAGCTCTCGGGGCTAAAATTGTTTGGAGGCTAATTTCAGGGGACACAGCATGGTGGAAATCAGTTCTAGAGGCCAAGTACCTGAACAGCACTAGGCATCAACTGTTGGACACCAATATCCCCAGCAGAGACAGCACCAACATCTGGAAATTATGCAAGAAGATCATTCCCTTTATGGCCCAACACACTTCAAAAGTTCCAGGAAGAGGGAGCAGCATTAGTATCTCCAATGACAGAATATTAGGTCAGCATCCTATAGGATCCAACATAGAGGCAATTCCAGCTATAAGTTGGCTTAATAATAGAGGAATCTGGTGTCTAGCTCAAATAACGCATTGGGGAAATCGTTCTCAAGCTTGGACAGGATGGACACTACCGGATTACCCTAGAGATCTAGAAACTAGCGTCCTAGCCCTAAAGAACCTTTTGCACAGTAAAGCTCCGATTCAAAGAGGCAAAAAAGACAGCTTTCGCTGGGACCCTACGGGAACCCTTTACACAGCCAAAGCAGGGTATCAACAACTGTGTGAAAGCGCCTTCCCACAGGCCATTTGGAGTCAATGGAAATTGGTTTGGAAGGCGAAAGCCCCTCCTAAAGTCAAATTCTTCTTCTGGCTCCTCCTGAAAGGGAAGATCCTAACAGTAGAAAACTTATAAAAAAAAGAGGCATTTTGGGACCTTCCAGGTGCCCAAACTGTTGTCAAGCAGAAGAAACAATGCAACATTTGTTCATAGATTGCCAAGTAGCAGAAAAATGTTGGAAAGATATGGCCTTAATAGGGGGAGTCACATGGGAACCAAAGGCATCCATAGTAGAAACTGTCTACAATTGGAAGAAAAATTGCCCATGGAAAGGCAAGAAGAGCAAATTAACTCAAAGGATATGGAACACAATACCTTTAACTCTTGTCTGGAGTATCTGGTTGGCTAGAAACAAAAAGGTCTTTCAAGATAAAGGACACAACACTAGAATCATGTGCCACAAAGCCAAGAGTTTAGCGGTGGAAGCAATAACAACCCACACTCAAGGCAAGATTGAGGCCACCAACTACAGCGTTGAAGAAAGAAACTTGATCAATTACGGGCATGGAAGCATTATCAGCGCCCAGGCACCAAGAAAAGAGAATCTGCAAACGAAGGAGCCAAGTAATGTTTGGAAATTGAGGCTCAAGGAAGAAGAATTTTCTCTCTGGTTGGGCAATTGCAACAGGTACTACATGTTTTTCGATGGCGCCTCAAAATCCAATCCTGGCCTAGCAGGTGCAGGAGGTCTCATCTGTAATGCTAATGGCGAGCCTATTCTTCATTTTGAATGGGGGCTGGGTGAACTATCCAATAACAGGGCTGAGGGACTGGCTTTGTTCCAAGGCCTCACCCAATTGATCAAGCTGGGAATCAAGAAGGTAATTGTCTTTGGCGACTCCGCAATCATAATTCGACTCATGGTGCAAAGGCAGAGCTCGCCAAACACCCTTTTACAGCAAATCAATAGCAGGAATCAGATTCTACATGACATGATGGAGGAGGCCCGTTATTACCATATCCTACGTGGTCTCAATAAAGATGCTGACAAATATGCCAACAAGGCTTGTGATCGCCCCAAAGGCAACCTCAGCTGCAACAACATCTCGTCCACCCAACCATTGCCATGAGGACCACGCATCTAGTCAACGCATGGGGCACCGTAACCAATAGAATCCGCAACTGCAGGCAAATCAGCAGAGCAGAGGACAATACAGATAAGGTAGAAAGGAATTGCATCAGAAGCCCGATCAGGCAATCAGCTCAGAGCATAGGAACCAGGACTCACGCAGAAGGAAATCGTCCTCGCCATCAAATACAAGATCTTGATCAAGATATGCGACGGAAGGTGCAGAGGAGCATTGGGATGCGCAGCTCCCCCTCCCATCTCAGCATTCAGGAAAATTCTTTATATGCCCCCGGTAAGCAGACTCAACACCCCACAGAAGGAACTTGTTCTCGTAGACTCAAGAGCGGACTTGCAGCTGAGTCTCACCAAGCTCTTCGTGATAGTTTCTGCCAGCCTGAGATTATATCCTCAAGTGTTTTTTGCATCCTCAAGAGCGGTGCTGTTCACTACAGCAGCAAGATAAGCTCTCAGAGGCACGGAGATAAGCAACGGATCAGTGCCAGCAATAGTTTGCAAGGTTCAATGGAGCGTCCTGAACAATGCTTCCACTGCAGGGATTTGCAAGCGGAATTTGAAGAAGTTCGAGCTCAACAGCAAGCGTTGGAGGATCAAGTGCGCAGTTTGGAAACCAGGCTTGAAGAACAATGTAAAATTCTCCACGAGAAATACAGAGCTGAGATGAACCTCTTTCTGCACAGGGTCCACTCCCTGCATGAGCAGTTCAGTAGTTTGAATAATAGATGCAGCCATGCAGAAGAAAGGATATCCATCCTCAAGTTTATGATGGATAAGAAAGATGCAACATCCTCTTCTAGAGCAAAGCCGAATGAACCTGATCAGGATCCAGAAGGGTCTACTGCAAGGAAGATAAGCCATATTGACATAGATTAGTTATGTTTTGCAGATGTAAATTTTGGGGCCTGCAGTTTGTAAGAATCTATAGTAGTATAAACAGCTTTAGGGGTAGGCAAATTAAAGTCAGAATCAAGGAAGGAAACTTTTTTGTAATTCCTTGGATTCAAAATGCTCAAGAAGCATCTTATGTATGGCAAACTGCCTTCTTTTTTTAGATTAATACATAGCAACCGACCTTTGTCTAAAAAATAATAATAATAATAATATATCTTCGTTAATTAAAATATATATAAAATTAAAAATACTATATATATATTAGTTACGAAAGAAATAACAAAATAAAAATACTAATAATAATACAAATAAGAAAATAAACAATGATAATATATATTTGTTAATAAATAAATCAATTATAATAATATATAAAAATTAGTTACGAAAAAATTAATAAAATATAAAAATAAATAAATAATAATAATAATAAAAATAAATAATAATAATAATAATATATTCGTTAATAGATAAATAAATAAATTAAAATATATATTAAGATATATATAATAACAATATATATATAAATTAGTTACTTAAAAAACAAAAAAATTAATAATAATAAAATAAATAAATAATAATAAAAATAAAAATAAGTAAAAAAAAATTGTTAGGATTATAAATACCGATAATAATCAGGGAAAAAGTAGCGACTCAAAATAAAAATAAGCAAAAAAATATATATTAATAATAGTAATACATATTTGTTAATACATCAATAAATCAATAAATGAAAATATATATTAATTTATATATATATATATATATATATATATATATATATATATAAAATAATAAAAATAAATTAGTTACCAAAAAATAATAATAATAATAAAATAAGTAAATAAATTTTGTTATGATTATAAATACCAATATCAATCAGGGAAAAGGAGCGACTCAAAATAAAAGGAGAAGGACCGGACAGAGTCCAGAGCAAGAAGGATAAACCCTAGGAGACAGGAAGGCTCCAAGGGGAACGACGAAAGCGAAAAAGATGAAAGAGGGGGGGGGGGGGGGGGTGGAAGACTAAGATGAAAGGGCAGGGATCCATCATCTATTGATCTTCCAGCCGTCATCTCTATTGAGATTGTTATGCCTTCTTTCGATCTCAATAGCTTCCCTGAGTTTACGATGATGGAACTGGGCAATTTGGCAACAACCTTAGCCTCCTCAATACAAACATGATGCTTGGTCTTAGCCACATGTTTTGCTAACGCTGAAGACTTGGTTCTCCCATGTCTTAGGTCAGCTGCATGTTCGCTGATCCTTTGATGGATGGAGCGCCCTGTTTCCCCGATGTAGGGGGTCCCACACAAACAAGGGATCAAGTAGACACCCTTCATGTCCTTGGGGTTAACGAGATCTCTTACCGATCGGAGGGAATTACGAATTGTGCTGAGGGGTCTAAATGAAGAGGGAATATCATACCTCTTAAGGATCCGAGCAATCTTGTCTGTGGTTCCTTGGACATAGGGAAGATGGACACCTAGCCGGCGCTCCTTAGGTTCTTTCCTCATAACTGCATTTCTAGATGCTTTAAGGAAAGCCTTCTGACCTAGGCGCCTACTATATCCATTCTCAACGAAGACATCAAGGAGATGTGGCTAAGACCAAGCATCAGGTTTGTATTGAGGAGGCTAAGGTTGTTGCCAAAATTGCCCAGTTCCATCATCGTAAACTCAGGGAAGCTATTGAGATCGAAAGAAGGCCTAACAATCTCAATAGAGATGACGGCTGGAAGATCAGTAGATGTTGGATCCCTGCCCTTTCATCTTAGTCTTCTCCCCCCCCCCTCTTTCATCTTTTTCGCTTTCGTCGTTCCCCTTGGAGCCTTCCTGTCTCCTAGGGTTTATCCTTCTTGCTCTGGACTCTGTCCGGTCCTTCTCCTTTTATTTTGAGTCACTCCTTTTCCCTGATTGATATTGGTATTTATAATCATAACAATATTTATTTACTTATTTTTTTATTTACAAAGGATTTTTCGGCGAAGATCACATGAGACATCATTTGTCGACGTGTTTCGAACCATCCAGTGTGGTTCATCATCGATGAACCACACTGGATGGTTCGAAACGCGTCGACAAATGATGTCTCATGTGATCTTCGCCGAAAAATCCTTTGTAAACTTGATATGGATCACAGAAGCCTAAACTCTACTATTTTTTTATTATTATTATTTATTTTATTATTTTTTCGTAACTAATTTATTTTTATTATTATTATAATATATATATATATATATATATATATATATATATTAATTTATTGATCTATTAACAAATATATATTACTATTATTATTATATATTTATTTGCTTATTTTTATTTTGAGTCGCTCCTTTTTCCCTGATTAATATCGGTATTTATAATCCTAACAATTTTTTTTACTTATTATTATTATTTATTTATTTTATTATTATTAATTTTTTTAATAACTAATTTATATATATTGTTATTATATATATCTTAATATATATTTTTATTTATTTATTTATCTATTAACGAATATATATTATTATTATTATTATTTATTTATTTTGTATTTTATTAATTTTTTCGTAACTAATTTTTATATATTATTATAATTGATTTATTTATTAACAAATATATATTATCATTGTTTATTTTCTTATTTGTATTATTATTAGTATTTTTATTTTGTTATTTTTTTTTAACTAATTTATATATATTATTTTTAATTTTATATATATTTTAATTAACGAAGATATATTATTATTACTATTATGTATTTATTTGCTTATTATTATTATTATTATTATTTATTTATTTATTTGTTTTATTTAACTATCATCTTACATTTACCCTATTTATATTTTATACAAAAGTTAGGTCTTCAATTTAACTAATTCACATTTAATTAAAGTTTTTAATTATTAAATTATACATTTTTAACTAATTAATAACGTAAACACCTTCTAAAATTATTTCATTTATATAATTATATATTTATATATAGGTATGGTCATCTTCCTTTTAATGATCAATTTGACTTTTTGAATGTCCCTAAGTCAAAGCTAGCCGTTGATCTAGATAGCCATTGGAGGCCCTGCTCAGACTATTTAACATGCAAAGCTGGATCTATTTCTTCAACTTGTCCTCACGATGAGCCACACTTGCTGGTTCGAAACGCGTCGACAAAGGTCTTTCTATATGTGATTTACGCCGACGCTCTTCTCATAACTGTTATGGATCATAGAAGTCTCAATTCAACAATAATTTACAATTGTTTTTTAAACAATTATTATTTATTTTTTTATTTTTTTAAAGAAATAAATAAATTATTTTTTGAAGCATTAAAAAATATAACAATTAACAAATATTTTTTAAACAAATTTTGTTTTTTATTTATAAAAAATATTTTTTGAAACAATATTTATTTTATTTAAAAAAAACAATTAACAAATTTTTTTAAACATTTAAAAAAAAATTGTTAATTGTTTTTTCTTAAATAGAAAAAAAATGGTTTAAAAAAATAATTTAATTTTTTTTTTTAAATAAAAAACAAAATTTGTTTAAAAAACAATTGTTATTTAATATATATATATATTTAAAAAAAACGTTTAAAATTTTTGATTTTTTTTTTTTTTGTTTTTAAATAAAAGAGCTAGGGCTTAATAATTCCTTTTTTTTATTAAATCAAAAATACACATTTTTTTAATTTTTTTTTTTTTTAAAGATATATACTTTTAAAATTTTCATTTTTTGTTTTTTTTAAATTTGAGTTTATTTTTTATTTTTTAGTTTTTTAAAATGTTTTTAATATTAATTTTACTAGTTTTTAATTTTTTTTTTTGTTAATTTTCTATTTCTTTTTAATCTAGTTTGTTTTTAATTTTTATTTTTATTTTTCTAGTTTTTGTTAATTTTTTTTTAAATTTTTCTATTTTTACTTTTATATATATATATATATATATATATATATATATTATTATTTTTTTTTTCTCCTTTTTTTTTTCCAAATTCTTTTATGGTTTATGAGATAATTTTCTTTTTTAACATTTTTTTATATATTTTTATATTCGTTTTTTTAAGTAATCAACATTTAAAAAAAAAAGAAAATAAAACAACTTGAAATTTTTTTTTAATGGTTTACAAGATAATTATTATTATTATTTTAATATGTTTTTCTTACTATTTACTTGTTTATAATTTTTAAGTTTTTTAATTCTTATTTTTTATAGGTTACTTTTGGGTTTTTTATAACATTTTTTTTTTTTTTTTTTTTAGTATATATTTTAATTTAATTCTTGTTATTTTTTTTAATTTTTTTTTTTTTTTTTTTTTTTTTTTTTTTGTTTTAATTTATGTTTTCATTATTCTTTTGAAATTTTAATATTTTTCGGGGTCATGATAAAATCTTTTACGCCATTATTTCGAAATGTTGAAATTTTTGCCATTGAAAAAAAGTGTTATTCGAACACCAACACTTTCATTTTGAGAGTGTTTTCTGAACAATTTTTGCACAAAAAATTGGTTTTCACCGCCATTTTTAAAACATGTTGAAAATTTACCCTAGAAAAAAAAAAGGTGTTATTCCAGCATCAACACTTTTCGTTTTTAGCACTGTTTTTGATGTTTTTACAGGGTTTTTTTGGCTAGAGTTCCCGTTTTGAGTTTATAGTTCCTGTTTCAAAGTTTACATTGTTCACCACTCAAGAGGTGCCACATGGCACTGATGACATCATCAACCTCGTAATTTTTGATCGCACAAAGCAAAGTCCCTCCTCCACCGAAGTCCCTTCCGGCTTGCGATTGCGATATGCGGAAACTCCCCAGACGCGATATTTTATATAATGGATTTAAAAAGATGTTGGGTCTGTTCCTTTTAAAGGTCACATGCTCATTTGACACCCACCATCTCTGGACAACCCAAATTGACCCCGCCCAGATCAATGACTCCTAGGCCTTTTCGGCCCGCTTGCCATGTTTCCCTTTATCAGCGGGGGGGTGTCTGAAAAGCAGTTTCCCCGCTAGGCCCCTCTGCTACGTGTCCCTCTCATATCATTTTGCACCCCCCCCTTCACTTACCACTTACCACTCATGCCCCCCTCCGAAAACCACTCGTCCTCAACACACTCTCCCGCAGTGCGATTGCGATATCCTGGGTGGGCCCGATCCCGCAAATCGGTGATCGCAAGTGTCAAGGGGAAATGCCAAAGGTAGAGTGTTATAAATTGCTGGTATGCAGGATTCCAAGTAACAAAGGAAAAAGACCTCGGACAAGAGTCTAAAGGCTCTAGTGCCTTAAGGCTAAGCACCTAGTTCTAGACCCCAGTCATATGAAGAGAATTACAAAAAGGGGTCGAAGCAAAGGTGCTTAAAGGGGATCAGAACTCTCATGTTTCATAATGAATTAGTGATAAGGGCCAGCACTAGAAAGTACTCCATATTACACCATAAATGCATCCCTAGGCATATCAGGGCACTGATAGTACTCTGCAGAACTTTAAAGGTGTGGTGGGTCGGCAACTGTGACATTTAATAAGGGAGATAGAGCATTCAAACCTGGCATGGGTTGATCCAGAAAGGCCCTTTGTGACATGGAAACAGGGTCGACACAGATAGAAATAAACAAGGACTCAGTGCCCCAGGAGAACTTGATTACCTAGCATGGTGCCCCCATATTGAAGGAAGACGAAGTACCACCTTGGGATCCTCTTCTTCACTACTGCAACATGAAACTGATAGCATCCACTCATAGCTTTAAAAGATGAATGGTTCAAGTAGTAAAGGCAGAAGCAACATGAGTCGGATGGGTAACACATGAGGCCATACCATGAGCAAACTACAACTTGAAGCAGTAGCGATCACAGGGATGGGCATGAAGATATTTTATTGGCATTCTCATTTGATTTATTGACTTGTTTTGTATTCCTGTAGTGTATGGCCATTCAATGAGGCAGTTAATATTTTGTAATGTTTTTGGGCCACAAAGCCATCCCTGGTTGAGACAGCTAGTCAACCTGACAGCTGAGACTTGACCGAAGATATTTTGATGTAATGAATGTTCAACGCTCCCCCTCTCTAAATAAATAGGGGGAAGCAACACTTCACAAAGGTTCAGAAATCCTAAAGAAAACTCTATATGTTATTTTCAGAGTGTATAACCTTATAATACAGATCTTTCATAATATCAAGCAAATGGTGGTGATTACCTCTTCTAGTATTACAGTATGTTATCCCTCTGTTAAAACCCATTATGTTCATGTTTCTTCTCTGAATTCATGCAATCATAGCTACTAGAAATATTTCAAACTTCCTCACAGATTCATTTGTATCGATATGTTAATGCATGTGCCTGTAACTTTCTCATAGATTCATTTGTATCGACATTGTTAATGCATGTGCATGTATGGATTATTGAAATTATATCTTTAAATTTGCGCTACATGAATCATAGCATTCAATCCCTCTTTTATCCATTATATCTACCTATAACTCAAACAAGTATAGAAATTCTTAATGCCTCAAGCTCTATGTGTTAAGTGTAGAATTCTTGAAGCTTTAAGCTCTATGTGATGAGTTGCTCTTTCTCCTTATCCTCTCTCATTTTCTCTACAAAAGCTTATTAAACTATAAGTCCTTGAACTACTTGGCCTCCACTATTTTGTGCATATATTTATGTGAACTGCATATGTGAAGAAGTACCAGAAATACATGTCTTATACCTTTGGATGAATGAACCAACCCTTTATATATATATGTAAAATATATGTGAGGTCTCCATTTCATTGAGAATCATTTGAGACACTCAAAATCTAGATGTGCCCAAGCACTGGTCTTGTAATCAATCCAAGACTATCTCTGGGAGCGACAACAACTAGAATCAAGACTTTCACTAGGAAATGAGGAAAAAAGGGTTGAAGAAACAACAAGTGAAGAAGGCGAAGGGTCAACTTGAGGTTGATATTTTTCAGGTGGAGGAGAACTTGGTTGAGGTGCAGTTTGGACATTCAGAACCATAGTGGTCTAAAACAACCAAATTGGAAAACAAATGGTAAATCCTGGAATGGAAAACGTTGCCATATAAGAAGCACCAATATTTCTAAAAGGAGGAAAATGACTAGGATTCCTGTTAGAGGGGTTTCCTTGATTGGTGGACTGGGGAACCATTGCCATTAATCTCAACCTAAGATCTACTAAGGAGTGTTTCCATGAATAGGATGTTGTTTCGTCGTCAATTAATTAATTTTAGAAATTAAAGGCACAAAATAAAACAAAGGGGTAAACTAGGCAAAAGGTTTACCAAGCAACCATGAGCTGCAATCTACACTTTAGAGAACCAAGGAATTAACGTTCGTGCAGGAAATCTCCCCAAATGTTGTGTTTGTTGTATCATAATATACAAGGTGGTCAACTCGGTTAACTATGGATGGATAGAAACCTAGGGTGGACTTCCAAAATATACTCAACGGTACATGGAAGTGTAGTCCGTAGTAGTGTTCTCTAATGCGTAATCGTTTGATGAGAGTGTTCCCATATAATTTACGTGCGTGAAGCGCCATTCAATATACCCAAAGGTACATGGATAATGATCCTATACACTCATGTGCGTGGAACAAGATATCACCCCCAGAATGCAATGTTGGAAAAAGATGACAGCTCCTACATGTAAAGACGTCGAAACACGTCTCTAACCTAGACCTCTATGTGTGTCATTAAGTTTCAAATTCTCCTTAGGTTAATTGATGTGAATTTTAGAGTTGATCTTGAATTAGGTTTTAGTTTCAAGGCTCAAAACTCGATGTCACCTGAATACACCTATGATGCAACTAATATGACAAAAATAACTCTTTTTATTTTCAATGAAATCTATCTAGTGTAGGGAAGAGGTGCAAACAATGATGCAACAATCAAATATGTAGGAAACAAGAGCTTCCTAACTAGATCTTTCAATTTCACTATTCCAGTTCAATTCAAAGCACTATATGCGATGCAAAGAGATTTTTCTTTTCTTTTCTTTTCTTTTAATGTTTCAAATGCAAAGAAACATATGGATGCAACTTGATCACTCACAAAAAGAACCCATACAGACTTTAAATGTAATCTAAAAGTGACTTTTCAAATTCAACAATCAATCTATGCATACAAACTGAATTTGACAAGAAGAAAGAAAGAACGAAACAAAATCCTATCAAAAAGGTGATGTCAGTGAGAGATGATTAACACTTATACACAATTCAACCCCCCACCACCGGTAATTGAGGGGGAATTTCTTTTTGTGAAAATGAAAGCAAACACGCAATTTCACACTAGGGAATTCAAATTTCACACAAAATACCCTAGATGCAAATGCAAAGATTTTTCTTTTCAAGTCATTTAATTTTTGAATATGAAGGAAAATAAGATGCAAAGTCTAATCATCATTTCAAACAAGATTTTCAGAACGATGACTAGAACATCAATTCATCTCAGTACTCAATGATCAAACAAAATCAGTTTCCAAAAAACTTAATGATAATAACAATGGAAAATCTTTGAACAAATACTTACCAAATGTATTAAAACAAAAGAAAACTAAATGGAGGCTCTAGAGGGACCACAAGACACTTAGAGAGTCAAGGAAGAGTAGTTGGAACAAGGTTGATAAGAGAGAAAATCAAGGCAAAAACAAACTTGTGCATGAACAGGGGCCAACGCAGGTGCAAAGGAGGCACTATTGCTATGCAACATAGGCATAGAGAAGGCTCAGTTGGGGTGCAATGCTCTATCATAAGACCAGAGGGTGCATTGGTCTAGGGATGCAAAGTTTTGACACAAGGATTGCAATTGAGACTCAATGAAATGTCTTCCTAGGTATGTTCTTGACTGAATAAGACAATAATGGTCCGGAGAAGAGGTAAGAAAAGCATAATGGACAAAGAGACAACCATGGGAATACAATGTTCCCCATTATGGTCGCCAATTTCTTATGCAGAATCTACGAATGTGGACATAAGTATCTTCCTAGGCCTGGTGGACTGACCTAGAACAATAGAAATACAAAGGCACTAATGTTTTCCTTAAAGTCAATATATAATGGGATGAAGCCTAACTAGAATCTGTCGTATGCTTTGCTCCTTCTTTGGCTTAAATGCTTCAATCCTAGCTCCAATCACTATAATTAGAACCTGCATAGTCAGATAACATGTTATGAAACTAGCTCACAAAAAGATAGAAAAGATAGATCAACGCCTTAGAATTCAACCTCTTCGAGGGGGCAACCTCCTTTACATTACATGAATGAACAATTCTTGGATGATTCAAATGACAAAACCTCCTTTCTATATATAGGAGTCTAAGGAGTCACAATATAATCGAGCCGACCTAACAATAATAATATAAAGACACAAAAATAATAATAGAGGGATTCTATGGGGCACAGTAATAACAATATGGGGACAATAGGGGCACAACAATATTAATAAGAGATACAACTACAATAGTAATGAGGTAATCACTAGTATTATAGGGACCTAACATGCCCCTCTCCTTCAAAAAAGTGTTGTCCTCAACGCTTGAGTAGTTCTGGATGCTTCTGTATAAAATTCTCATACTCCCATGTGGAATCTTCAACGGATAAGTTCTTCCACTTGATGAGATACTCCGAAATTGATGGATTTCGTAGCTGTCGAGTTCTTGTTTCTGTGACTGCTTCCGGTTCCAATATAATTTTTCCTTCTTCGTCAATTTTTGGCAATATTGTTTGAACTGGGAGCTTGTCGGCTATAACCTTCTTTAAACATGAAACATGGAAAACTAAGTGCACTCGAGAAGCTGCAGGAAGCTCCAATTTGTATGCCATAGTACCAATCTTTTGCAACACCTTGTAGGGACCATAATACTTTGGTGATAATTTATTATCTTTCTTAGCTTTCTTGAGGGACATTTGTTTATATGGTTGTAGTCATAGGAATACCCAATCACCTACGTCAAAACTTCTTTCGTTGTGATGTTGATTTGCCTATTGTTTCATTCTATTCTGCGCCAACACGATGTTATCCTTTAAGAGTTGGAGGACTTGTTGTTGATGCTCGATGTGATGTTCCACTGCTTGAACCTTAGAATTTTCTTTTAAATATGATGTGATGGATGGTGGCTGATATCCATAAAGTGCCATAAATGGGGTCATTTTTGTTGCTATATGGAAGGACATGTTATACCACCATTCAGCCAGAGGCAACCATTTGACCCATTGTGTCTGTTTATCAGATACAAAGCAACGAAGATATCCTTCCAAACATTTGTTTACTATCTCAGTTTGCCCATCAGATTGAGGATGATAAGATGAACTATGAGCTAACTGAGTACTGAGATAAGAAAATAATTATGTCCAAAAATTTCCAGTGAAAATGGGATCTCTTTCACTTACAATAATCTTTGGGTTTCCATGTAGCTTTTGAGTTGTTTCCATAAATGTAGTAGAAACTGTACTGGCTTTAAATGGATGTGATAATGCACAAAAGTGTGCATACTTGGTAAGTTTGTCAACTACCACCATGATGACACTCTTTCCCTCAGACTTGGGTAAACCTGTGATAAAATCCATTGAAACCTCCTCCCAACGTTGGCTTGGAATGGATAAAGGTTGTAATAGACCCGGTGTCTTAATTGTTTCAACTTTATTTTGTTGGCAAACCAAACATTCTGCCACAAACTTTTGAATATCTGATTTAAGGCCATCCAGAAAAAATTCCTTCTTAACCCTCTGGTAAGTTTTTAAAAATCTTGAGTGCCCTCCTAGGGGAGAAGTGTGTAATTCCATAAGAATCTTTTGCTTGAGTTGGGAATTCTTACAGAGGTATAAGCGATCTTTGTACCATAACGAATCATTTTGCCAGCTAAAGGTATCAGATGTACTGGAATCTTGTTGTAACTTTCGAATAAGTGCCCACACTTCTTCATCATTCTTCCATTCCTCCCTTGCTTCGTTTATCCAATCTGGTTGGATAATAGAAATGGCGCACAACAATGCTTCCACATCCTCATCCTTTCTTGAGAGTGCATCTGCCACCACATTTTGCTTCCCTTTTTTATAGATGATTTCAAAGTCATAACCCAACATTTTTGTGACCCACTTTTGTTGCTCTTTAGAGGATAATCTTTGTTCTAAAAAGTATTTAAGGCTATCATGATCCGTTTTTACCTTGAAGTGTCTTCCCATTAGGTAGGGTCGCCATTTCTTAAGTGCATGTAGTATTGCCAAGATTTCCTTCTCATAAATAGCTTTGTGTAAAAACTTTCCCTTGATTGGACGACTTTCAAAAGCAATGGGTCTTTCATCTTGCATTAAAACAACACCAATTCCATTTCCTGAAGCATCACATTCCACAATAAAGGTTTTTGTGAAGTCTGGTGTAGTTAAGACCGGTGCTTGGCACATTGCCTCTTTAAGATGTTCGAAGGCCTTTGTTGCTTTTGGAGTCCATGAAAATGCATCTTTCTTCAATAATGTTGTTAGAGGTGCTGCTATTCTCCCATAATTCTTAACAAACTTGCGATAATACCCTGTCAACTCGAGAAATCCTCGCAGATGCTTTATGGATGTGGGGATTTTCCATTTCTTAATGGCTTTAATTTTGCTAGGGTCTACCTTAACTCCTTCATGAGATACAATATGACCCAGATATTCCACCTCTTGTACTCCAAAGAAACATTTGGATCTTTTTGCATATAATTGTTTCTCCTCCAATAGTTGTAGCACCCTGTCAACATGTTCAACATGATCCTTCCAAGACTTGTTGTAGATTAGTATATCATCAAAAAATACTAACACAAATTTTCTAAGGAAGGGTTTGAAAATGGAATTCATCAAACCTTGAAATGTAGAAGGTGCATTGGTAAGGCCAAAAGGCATGACCAAAAATTCATAATGACCCTCATGAGTTCTAAATGATGTTTTCGGAATGTCTTCAGTCTTCATTCTGATTTGATGATATCCTGAACGAAGATCCAACTTGGTGAAGTAAATTGATCCATGCAATTCATCCAGTAATTCATCAATGATAGGAATGGGAAACTTATCTTTAATAGTGAGCTTGTTGAGCTCCCTATAATCCGGACACATGCGCCATGATCCATCCTTCTTGTGCACCAACACTACTGGAGAAGAGAAAGAACTTTAACTAGGTTGAATTATACCAGCCTCTAGCATTTCTGCAACCATACGTTCAATTTCACTCTTTTGGGCATAGGGATATCTGTACGGCCTGATGTTTGGAGGAACACTTCCTGGAATCAGATGAATAGCATGATCATGATCACAAATAGGTGGGAAACCTTTGGGAGTCTCAAATACCTTGGAATGATTGTCCAAGACTTTTTGGAGATCTGGAGAAATAGATGAATTTGATGTGGAAACATCTAGCGAACATAATTGTGCAATTACACCTCTTTGTTCCTTTTTTAGAAGCTTTGTCATACCGTTAGAGCTCATTATCCTTCCCGGTTTCCCTACAATACCCCTTAATTCAACTTGCTTTCCTTCCACAGAAAATTTCATGAAAATTTCTTGAAAATTAAAAGCTATTGTACCCAAGGATTGTAGCCATTGGTCTCCTAGTACAACATCAGCACCTCCCATTGGAATGGAAAGCATTGGGCTAGTTAATGCATATTCTCCCATGGATAGCTTGATATTATGGCACTTTCAAGAGAAATTTATTGTTCTTCCATTTGCAACCATCACTTGACACTCTGGTGCTGGATATAGGAAGCAATTCAATTCTTTTGCTACCTTACAATGAATAAAATTGTGTGTACTTCCTGAATCAATCAACACTATTACCTTTTTATTCTTGATTTGCCCTTCTATCTTGATGGTTTGAGGAGTGGTAATTCCAGCCAATGCATTACAAGATATGGTCGGATTCATTTCTTCTTTATCTAGGCTTTGTTCCTGGAGTATATCCTCTTCTTTTGACCTTTCTTGCTTATTTTCTTCTTCCTTTCACAATCTATGTAGAATAATTTCTTCTCAACACACTTATGACCTTTAGTGTATTTTCTATCACAACTTTAACAAAGCCCTTTTGCTCTTTTTTCTTCCAATTTTTGTGGTGTCAACCTTATAGGTTGTGGAAGACTAGGGGCAACAACACTTCCATCTTTATAGTTGTGAGTGGTATGCTTCCTGGTTGCCATAATTTTGCTTTCCATTTTTCTTGCTAACCTGAATGCCTTCTATAATGAATCAGGTTCCCAAAGGAAAACATCATGTTGGATATTATCCTTTAAAGTCCCTATGAACACATCAATCCTATGCTCCTCGGGAATATTTTTTACCCTTATGTTCAATTTTTGGAACTCCTCAATGTGCTCCATTATTGAACCCTTTTGTTTGAGACTTATCAGTTGGCTAAAAAAAAGTGTTGCTTTTTGTATCCTCATAATGTGTTGTCAATTCTTCCGTAAAAATTGCCCAAGTGATAATTTGTTTATGAGAACAAAGCCATTGATACCATACAAACTGATTTGGTTCCAAATATAAAGTTGTAATACATACCTTTTGTGTGTTTTGCACATTATTGAGATCGAAAAATTGTTCCATTTGTAATATCCATGTTGCGGGATCCTTGCCATCAAACTTCCTCATATCGATTTTTGGAATATGGTGGGTCTTCAATCCAACATTAGATTCTATGAAATCATAATTAACATTTCATTTGTTCGCATCATGAGTTTCCTTTACTACCCTTTCACCATTAGGAAGTATTTCTTGTAGAAAATTTGTCAAATCTGTCTTCAAATCTGCCATGCCTGTCTTCAAATTTGTGTTCAAATCTATCTCCAAATTGTCCATATTAGCTTCCATGCCATTCATCTTAGCTTCCACGCCATTCATCTTAGCTTCTGTTAGCTTTTGTGAGAGTGACATTTGTTGCACTTGGTCTTGTAATTTTGATATATCAAGTAGCATTTCTCCCTCTTCTTCATGAGTCATGGTAGAGCTTTCGGGTTGCTTACTAGGTGTTTGCATTTTCTTTCCTCAGGGCATCAATTACTGATAATAATGCTCTACTATGCCCTTTGAATTCCTTCAAAATAATTTTTCAAACCAAGCTTAAGCAAGAATTTAAAAAAATCTACACACCTTTTTTCACTTTGTAGGAGCTCGATATTGCCTCTGATGTATCTCTATAATTTCAGATTATCCAGTTTTGAAATTGTGACCTGTAGTAGCCCTCTGTGTCCTCTTTCCAATGCCACCAGTCTGATCCAAATTGGATTCTCCAAGGAAGAGAGATGCCAAATCTCCCACAGTGACCTGATTATATACTAGTTCAGTAGAGCAAACTTGTACGACGTGCCACGGTGTCCATATTTCGACCTTTGGAACTGAAAAATATATGAAAGAAACTAAAGTCCATCCTCTTCCTGTACCTTCTTATGAAATTTCAATCCGATGCTCAGAGAGAAAGTTATGACGATGTTCCCCAGGTCACCTGTTATGAATGTAATTCAAGAGTCTGCAAAAAGACCAACTTCCTTAGATCATATCTCCACAATTATAGCGCGAAAATCTCTGAAATCTGGACCCGAGGTTCAGTGCAATTTCATCTCAAATGGGTTTTTTTTTTCGCTTTTGAAACGTCACAACAACAAAAAAAAAAGGGAAGAAGAAGAAGAAGAAGAAAAAGAAAAAGAAAAAAAAGAAGTTATAACACAAATACCACAATGACCTATTTGGAGCAGCAAAACCCTAGAATCCAAAGCTCTGATACCAAATGTTATGAAACTAGCTCACAAAAAGATAGAAAAGATAAATCAACTCCTTAGAATTCAGCCTCTTCGAGGGGGCAACCTCCTTTACATTACATAAATGAACAATTCTTGGATGATTCAAATGACAAAACCTCCTTTCTATATATAGGAGTCTAAGGAGTCACAATATAACCTAGCCGACCTAACAATAATAATATAAAGGCACAAAAATAACAATATAGGGATTCTATGGGGCAAAGTAATAAAAATATGGGGACAATAGGGGCACAAAAATATTAATAAGAGATACAACTACAATGGTAATGGGGTAATCACTAGTACTATAGGGACCTAACATAACACAAGCCAAGGATTCACAGAATCTATGTAGCATCATATAATCACTTTATTCAATAGATCAACATGGTATTGGAATATATGAAACCATAACATCATATATAGGAAAACAAATAACTCTTTGCATTAATAGATATGGAGTGAGTTATCCTATAAAAGGGCTCCTCCAAGCTGACTTATCCTTTCCTTGTCACAAAGTGCACCTCTAATCACCCTAATGGATGGAATGATATTTCTCACATCAGAAACATAAGGGTAGAATCACTCTCCAAAAGCCAACCCCTTGCCTATGGATGGCAATAAATATATATGTGAAGGAGGTAGTTCATGAATTCTTATCCTTTTACCAATTAGGGCTTTAGATCCACTCTTGATGGGAGGATGAGATCAAGGGATAAGGGATGAAAACTCCAAGGTAGGATAGGATAGGATTCGAGACTTTTATCTGAGGTAAATGATTACACCAGATCCTAGAAGCTTCTGCAAGAAGAGGCTTCAAGATTATCTATTTTTCTGAATTTCTAGAACCAACGCAAGTGCATAGTGGAGCAACTTGTAGGTAATCAACGCAGTCCATAGTGGAGGAACCTGGTTGTCAATGTTGTCCAATAAGAGACCAGGGAGCGTTGGTCCTTAACTTGGACTGAAACAAGGTGTGTTAGAGTCGGTCTGGTTAGTCCTCTGTCAGAGATCAAAAATATTTATGCATTTCATTTTTAGGTGTCCCGCTCCATTCATTCAGCTGCATTCCGCTAGGGGCATGCCATAATCTGACGGAGAAGGTCATGCTAGTCATTTCCCCTCATGTCTGGCTCCTGCTGGCTTATGTCTTTGTGTCAAATAATCAAAAAAGTCCATAACAGTCAAGGTCTGGTCCTTTAACAGACAAAAGTCATTTTTGGTCATTAGGTCTAGGGATTGATCAATTTGGTCTTTAAATATGTCCAGTAAAGCCATGCAGGCCAGAGTGATGCTCTTGCAAAGTAATGATCCGCAGAGTTTCATCATCATATTGATAGACTTCGATTGTTCTTCAAAACTCTGTTTTGAAGAAAAGTCAAACAGTGTCATTTGTGACAAAATTTTCAAAAAGGGTCGACAGTTGATTTCTTCAGGTGCAATCATGGTTTCCATGACCAGATGCTCTGTCATGCAATCCCTGCAAAAAGTGTCGAAAATTTCATCGTTTGAGCCAAAATTTCAGAGGAAAAGTGAAAATCAGGGTTGTTTTAAAGTCAGTGAAAAAAATGCCAAACATGACATTAGAAAGGTGGGTTTTTTGAAAAAGTAAATTTAATCATGACCTCCAAGTCTTATACACAAGTTTCCATCACAAATCAAACTCATTGTGCAATCAAGGCATAGGAAAAACGTTGCAAGGTCGAGGAGCGAGCAATTGCATGGTTTGGAGCAGTTTGGAGGTGATTACAGGGGCGCGGCGCACACAGGCAGGGGCGCGGCGCACACAGAACCCGCCCATAGTTCAAACTTATAACCAGCACGGTGCACACCCGGAGCGCGACGCACTGGGCTTTGCGTGCGGCGCACAGAGACAAAGTGCCCAAAACATGCCAAAACTCCCTCAAATCTTTGGTGAAGCCCCTCTAATTGCAAGGTAGGCTCTCAAACTCACTTGTTCATCAAATTGGATAAAGATATGGTGGTTTTTATGCCCATGGTTGAAATGAAACAAAACTCTTAAAGCAACCATAAAAAGACACCAAGAAACCATCTTGCTAGGGTTGTGTAACAGTGTTATTGTTGCCAAGGCTTATTTTTCCTACCCTACCCCTGTTCCTTATTCCCCTATGCCATTTTTCCTACTATCACTACCCTAACACTACCAAACTCATATTCCCTTACCCCTCCTCCTATTACTCAATACAAACCCTAAAACCCTACCTTACCAAAAAACCCAAACCCTACCCTATCAAAATACCCAAAACCCCCTACATATCCCCAAACAAAATTCTCCTATAACCCCTATTCCCATTTCATTACTCCCCTCCTAATACTCCCTTGTTTCATTGTCCCCCTTGGTGGCAGATTATCAAAACAACACCCAGCTTCACCATCATCAAAGGGGCAACCTAAATACAGTTTATAAACAGTAGTCATGGCATCCGAGGTTTCATCAGAGTATGAGGTGGAGACCCACATTGATACAGCTTCAGGAGAACAGGCCCCCAGGAGACATCACCGGAGTGGCAAACATGTTAGAGATGAGCCAAACACCCTCACTGAGTTGTAGGCATGCCCTCTTGCTATGTCATGTTTCCAGCACCTAGCATGTTTTGAATTTTGTCAAAGGGTGGCAAATGTCAGAGTTCATCATGAGTTGGCCCGTCTTTTTGCGCTTCACCTACATGGAGGTCAATCTATCTTGGCTGGGGTCACTTTCACATTGACACCCGAAGCCATATCAGTGGCAACAGGCATACCAAATGTTGGAGAACAGTGGCATAAGAAGAAGAAGGTGGAGAGGCATCATTATGAGCCTTACATTAAGGCCAGTTGTTTGAGTCAGCTCACGAGAGTTTTCCCATTCAGATTTTTGAGAGATGAGTATGCTCTGCTCATGAAATTGATCATGAAGTACTTCAATTGTGAGGGGAGGTTTTCTCGCCTTTATGCCTATCACATTAGGTTTCTCATGCACTTTACCAGGGTGCGGATGATGAACCTCCCATTTTTCATTTGCGGGAACATAGAGAGGATGAAAAATTTCATGCAGCATAAGACCCCTCGGCAACAGCTCAACAGTGTTTATCACTTTGCTCTTATCCAGATTTTGGTGGATCATCAGTTGGGATTGCAGGGAATTTCTTGGGAGGAATTCATCTCCCGTGACTTCTTTAGCACTCCACAGGTAGTATCAGAGGCAGAGCATGAGATAGGTGGTCCTTCACATCAGTATGAGCACCACGAGACCGCTACTATGCCAATATTCATCACCTATCAGAGAGGCAGTAGACATTTGTTTGCAGCGGCAAAGCGAGTGTTATCTCCACCCGGGGTGGAAGGGGCCTCGCTTCCGACATCAGCATCACAGGAGCAGGCAAGGGTAAGGAGCCAGTGCAGGAGGAAGGGCCATCAGGTGAACGAGAGACTGAATTCGTTCTCCTCCATGATGATGAGACAGATACAGAACCAACAAATGCAAAGCTTAAAGAGATCATCTAGGAGCAGCAATCAGTGATTGAGGCCTTATCCCTTGACTTGGAGAGGGCCAAGTGGAACATGAATTACCTGGAGCAGAGGAACAAACAGCTAGAGGATCGGCAGGCGATTATGGAGCTGCAAAATATTCGTGAGCATCGCCAAGCTGCTCAAAGGAGAAGAGTTGAGCTCACATCATTGGAGCAAGAAATCAATGAGGATCGGGAGGCCAACCTTGAGAGGGTCAACATGCACTTGGAGAGGCTGCTGGACAAGGCCGATCAGGACCTTGCTCTACTGAGACACATGGATTTTCATTACAGGGCACGAAACATGAGCGCCAAGGCCCGAATAAAGAGTTTGAAGGCGAAATTGAGGAAAGCAACAAGAAAGGAAAAAGAGGCAAAAGAGCAATATCGGCTTCGAATCTTGGCTGAGGCTTCCTTGGCCCATCATAACACCCCATAGAGAACCTCCAGCCCAAATTTCAAGAAATTTGGGGAATTTTTGGTCACATGACAAATTTTTGGGCAAAACATAGGGTTTTTCTCCCAGTGGCGCGACACTAAAAATCGGGAGCTCCAAATGAGGAATGGTTTGAATTTTTGGATTCAGCATGGAAAATCATGACTACTGGTGCTCGGACAAGAAATTTGGGCAAGATATGAGTCTCCAAAAGGTCAAAAACACCCAAAAAAATGGCCTCTCTGCCCCTTTTTTGACACACAGGAAGCAGTCTTGGGAGAATGGAGATTTGGAGGGGAAAATGAACACCAAATTCAAAAATTCTAGTGGGGTTAGAAAGTAGACAGGACAGGCTTTCCAACAAGCCCACTTGGGCACATTTTGGACACCTTCAAGTGCCCCAAAATAGGCCCCAAAGTAGCGTGGTGCACAGAGGAAAAATTGCCAAATTTGCTTCCGTTTCGCGAATTTTCGATTCGCGACTTCTCCAAGTGGGCCCGCTCATCTACACTTCGGTTTTTTGGCACCAAAGGCAGAATTTAAAGAATTTTCTTTCCAGATGGACTTCTATCCAAGTGGCGAAGGAAGGCAAACGGTCACCCAAGCCAAATGTCATGTTTGTAGCGCTGCACCTGTAGCTGATGGTTGGCTCTTCATCTCCATTTTGTAATGATTCGAGTAACTCCCCAACCCTTGGGCGTTCTATCTCTTCATGGCACATTCTATATATTGTATGTAAGCTATTTGCAAAGGGTTGGTTAGTTTGTAACTTCTGGGAGACTGTGGGAAAGAAACTCTGTTTCTTCACTGTGTATTTTTGACAGAGAATTAATGAAAGACAGCGGCTCTGTTTCATGAGATTCTTGTGGTTGTGAGTGTAGCAAATGTGTCTCTTATGTTTTCATATGTATTTCGTTATGCTTCATAATTCAATTCATGTTCATTTCCAGTGAAATTTTCTGAGTGAGATTGCCTGTGGGAAAATTTCATGTTCAGTGTTCTTCTTCTGTTGAAAAGGATTCATGTTCCTATGCCCTTTTCACACTCCTTAACAATCTCTCCGTTCCGCGTTATTCCAAACTAAATTGTTACACTTTCCGCTTGCCTTGCCTCACGAAGTAATCTGTGCCTTTGTATTAAATTCTTTGTTCTTTGCTGATCGTTGGTCCCATACCATCTCAGAAGCTCGATCATTCATAAAAATTGTTTCTTGTATCCATATTCACTTACTAGCCTAAGATCAATATTTCATTGTAAGTCATCTCAGGCCGTTTTTTGCTTATCTATTCACTGAGCGTGACTCGGAGAGAGCCCTCTCCTGTTCTGGTAGGGCTAGCTACCAGCTGAGCGTGGTTTGTGGTTACCTTGAATTTTGCCTTCCTTTAGCCTAGGGCAGATTTAGGTGCTAACATAGTGGCGACTTCGCTGGGAAAAAAAAACTGAAATCAAATCCCCTTGTTTCATAATAATTCTAAGCTTCCAGATGATGAGCTTAGGATTGGATAGGCTGAGTAAGTTGGTTGTGTCCTGTGATTTTCCTCAATAGCACGCTGGCTTCGAGACGATATACCAGAGCCAATCCAGACCCGGATCCTCCTCATATCTACGAAAATCCCAATTTGATTCCTAGACTCCTTCGTCAAGAAAGCACCATAACTCCTGTGTTCAAGTCTCATTCATGTCCTGATATTTTTGAGTATCTTGAAGAGCTTGAGTTTGACGAACGGTTTGAAATATCATTGTTTGAGTCTAAGTCCGAAAGGGCTGTTGATTATACTGTCCCCAATCCTCAATTTCTTGTAGATCTAGAAACAGAAAGAGCTAACTGATTAATTGATAATTATATTGCGGCACAACCTCAAACTCCAATTGCTAGCCCCTTACAAACGGTGCAAACTCCTCCAACACCTCCAAGGCCAAATCCACCGAGAGTGATGGCTACCCGTTTCGCACCCCTTGTTCTGCCCCAAGTTCTAGATGATATGCCAGCGGATTATCAAAATAAAATCCCGTTTTTTGATGGCACTCCTAACAACATTATTGCTCAGCAACATGTAGACAAAATGGCAGATTTCTATGAACTCCATGAGATCAATGTGGAGAATGTGGCAATGAGACTCTTTGTACAGACATTTGCAGGTGAAGTAAGGAAGTGGTTCATAGGTTTGCCGGCTGCACGTATCGCTACCTTGGCTGAACTACAAAGACAATTTTTAAACCGATGGGAAGTGAAAAAGAATCCCCTTCAAATTCTAGTTGAATATGAGCAAATAAAACGAAACATTGGTGAGTCGGTCCAAGATTATTGTGTTAGATTCAATGCAGTTTATAACGAAATTCCAGATCATCTAAAGCCACCCGTGGGACTAGCTATGATGAAATTTCTGGATGGTTTTGACGTGGATATGGCCTACCAATTAAGAGAGAGAGAACCGGCCACAATGGAAGACATGCAGAAAATCACGGTCAGCGTTGAAGCAAATCTGCTGTCCAAGAGAGCTAGAGCGAAAGCAGAAAAGAAAGTCACGGTTAAGGAAGAGTCTTCTTCAATGGATCAATTACTCAAAAAGGTAGAGCAGATGCTTGAAAGGGTGAAGCTCGACAAGCCTGAGCCACAAGTTAGGAATCCTAACTTCCGTGGCCAGCAATAGCCACAATATAGAATAAGACAGAGAGATCAGCGAACCCAAGAGCAGGCAGCACAACAGCCAGTACAGACACCTTTGCAGCAAAATTTTGTGCATGGACCAGAGTCAGATGAGGACGGGAATGTAATAGGTGAAGAGAACCACCTCTTTACTCCAGATGAGCTGCCTACTTACATTACCGAAGAAGAGGAGTGTGCGGTGAGTTCAGCTGCACACAAAGACACAGATTTCATTCTGGCTAGTGACACTGTTTTAGAAGAAGAATCAGAGGAGTATCAAAGGGGATATATGAATGCTCTGTCCGCACAGCAGCAACGATATTCACTTAGAAACAGAGATGTGCCGGCCAAGCCAATTCAGAAAAAGAAGGAGGTTGAAGCAGCAAAGAATGATTCATCAGCTACACAAAGAAAAGGAAAGGAGGCAGTTGGTCCAGAGAGCAGCAAATCAAAATCAGCAGAACAATCACAGCAGCAAGCTGCATCAAAGGAAAAAGAAAAGAAAGAAATCCCAGTCAAAGAGGTAGAAAAGACTCCCGCCTTTAGCTTAGAGAATGAGATTTCTAAGTTAAAGGTATCCATCCCCTTGACTGAAATAATGAAGAACAACAGTTATAGAGGACAAGTATCTAAGATGTTGAATTTGGACCCAATGTCCGACATGGTAAATGTAGAAGATGATCAGCCTGAAATGATTTTTGGGCCAACATCGAATGGTGAGTCTCCTGACAGCGATGTGCCACCCTTTTATATCAGTTTATGATTGCATGATTTTGTGTTACATAATGCCATGTTCGATTCTGGAGCTTCTCACAATCTCATGCCCAAGGCTATCATGGATAAGCTCGGTCTGGACATCACCCGACAGTACCACGATCTCTATTCATTTGATTCCAGTAGAGTGAGATGTATAGGACTCATCAAAGACTTGGTTGTGAGTCTAGATCAGCTCCCAATGAAAAATGTTTTGATGGATGTGGTGGTAGCAGATATTCCTCCAAGGTTTGGCATGCTTCTTTCCAGGTCTTGGGTAGCGAAATTGAAAGGGACACTACAGCTAGATTTCTCCTATGCAATGATTTCGGTGTTTGGACAAATGAGGAAATTATATCGGGAACAAAAAATGAAATATATGATCACCAGCAATGAGAAACCAATAAATCATCCAATTAACTATGTACATACAGATTTAAAGTCTTTTGTTTTGTTTTCATATAGTTTAAATGATATAGATAGTCAGTTAATAGAAGCAGATGATATTCTGGAAATAACAGAAAATTTCAGAGAAATTTAAAGAAAGAAGGACAAGAACAGCAGAACAATGTTGGGCAATCAGCTGAAAGTAATGGATAGCAAGCAGACAAGACACAACAAACAGATTTCCAGCACTTGCAAGAGGATGAAGAAGGTTTGTGGACCATGGATTTTGATGGAGCAGTGGGAAATGATGGCGCTGGAATTGGAATTTGGGTACGCAGTCCTTTCTCCACCCCGAACAAAGTGCCTAGAAATGTGTGGGTATGCTCTTACAAGTTGGCTTTTGAGTGTTCAAACAATGAAGCTGAATATGAAGCTCTGATTGCTGGACTGAAGATTTTAAGAAAGCTGAATGCTAAAAGGATTTCGGTATATTGCGTGTTATATACCTAGGGGGGATAATATGGGGTACCAAGGGAGGTACCCAAGGTAATAATGTAATAATGGGATGGGCCATAGTAATAAATAAGGTGGTTAACCCATGTCATGTAAGGGACCACAAGTAGTTAATAATAATGTAATGGGCCCACGACATTAGTTGATGGTATGAGGGAACCATGGTAATGACCCATGGTATTGTATGTATGAGGCCTATATAGAGGCTAGAGACTCCACATGGAGAGATATGAAGGGAAGGAATATTGTATGAACAGGCATATGGCTTGTGGAGTGTTCTCCTTCCTTAAGGAGTGAATGTATGGTGTTGCCCTACCTTAAGGGTTTGATCAATAAAGTGAATCATTTCTATCTATTTTTATCTTATTGTTTATGGGTTTGTTTGCATTATCTATAATATTCTTGGGTTAGATCTACAACAATTGGTATCAGAGCACTTTCTTGGGCAAACAATGGAGAATTTTTTTTTCATTTTTGTAGGGTTTCTGGGGTGGCGAATTTGCAGATCAGATCTGTACGTTTTGGTGCAAGATATGCAGAATCTAATTGCAGATCTGCATTCCTTGTGAAATAATAGCCGATTTCAAAAAAAAAAATCGGTTGAATCGGAGTCTGGATGAAGGAGATATCGCTGATCTAAAAATCAGCGGGGTTGCAGAGAATTTTTAGGGTCAGCGAATTTGCGGCGCAGATCTGGATGTCCTGGTGCCAGATCTGTAAGATCTAATTGTAGGTCTGGAATCCTTGTGACAAAACACCTGATTTCAAAAAAAAATTAGGCGAATCAGAGTCCGGATGAGGAAGATATCGCTGATTTAAAATCAGCTCTTTTTAAAGAAATTTTGGGTGACGGCGGGAAAGTTGTAGTGCAGATATGGAATTCTAGTGCCTGGATCAAAATTTCTATCACATGGGCAGATGCAGAAGGGTTGTTCCATTTCCAAAAACAGGTCATAATAAGAATTCTGAGCAATATTGACTAAATTACAACAATTTCAACTTTTCGCCAAGTAAGTGAATTTTTTCAAAACTCTCTTCATGGCTTCTAGCAAGGATCTATATTTTACAGGAAAAGATGATGGTCCTACTATTGAAGAATTCATACAAAGAATAAAGTCCAAATATTGGATATGTTGGAAAGGTATGGTACTGCTTAATTTGACAGAAGAGGCTGACAGATGGTGGAGATCACTTGGCATCAAACAGTTCGACGACTTGTCGGATAAAGAATTTGAAAAATTACTTTTAGACAGATGGTCTCATGCCAGAAAACAAGATAAGGAGAAACATGTGGGTCTATTTCCTACTAGTATATCCTTATTGCAGGTTCATGGATTGATTCAGAAAGAGAAGATCATTGTTTCTATCAATTCTAGTTGTAAACATAATTTTATCAGTGTTAATTTGGCAAAAAAGTTGCAAGTCCCAGCAAAACAAATTCAAAATACACAGGTTGATGATAAGGATGTTCAAATCTATAAGGATTTGAAGCTTTCTATGGATAAGTATGTGTTTCATGGTGATTTTTATGCTTCATATATGGATAATATGGAGGTTGTTTTGGGATATCCTTGGATGGAATCCGTGGGTACTCTCAATATTAATGTGCAGAAGAAATTCCTGAAGCTTTGGTATAAAAAGAAGAAAATTACATTACAGGATATTTCCATCCATAAACAGGTAGAGCACACGGAGGCTGAAGTAGAAGATGTTCAAGGGACTGACATATCAGATGATGAGCTCCTGATGATCAACAATCAAACACAAACAGAAGCTGCAGAAGAAAAGGTTACAGGTGATGATACATCAGAAGAGGGCTCAGTGGTTGAAGTCATATTGAAAAAGAAGATACCACAACAGGCACCACAGCAGGGTGAAGTAAAGAAAAAACCATCGTGGGTTAAAACTTCAACATATCATCACCCACATCACCCAGCAAGACAACAATCAAGATAGCAACTAATTAGCCACATGGACAACAAACCCCGCAGGACAGATCGAGAGGAACAAAGATCCAGCTACTACACATCCACACAGAAGATCTACCGCAGTCAACTTCCATCTCAAGCGAGCGAGGCACCAACAAGATCGAGGGTTCACCTTTCTCTTGGATGGCTAGATGCACGTGCATGGTACCAGTGGACTACTCTTTTGAGTAGATCTTACTATTTATGTTCTTCCCATGTTTCGGGGACGAAACATGCTTAGGGGGGTGGAATGTTATATACCTAGGGGGGATAATATGGGGTACCAAGGGAGGTACCCAAGGTAATAATGTAATAATGGGATGGGCCATAGTAATAAATAAGGTGGTTAACCCATGTCATGTAAGGGACCACAAGTAGTTAATAATAATGTAATGGGCCCACGGTATTAGTTGATGGTATGAGGGAACCATGGTAATGACTCATGGTATTGTATGTATGAGGCCTATATAGAGGCTAGAGACTCCACATGGAGAGATATGAAGGGAAGGAATATTGTATGAACATGCATATGGCTTGTGGAGTGTTCTCCTTCCTTAAGGAGTGAATGTATGGTGTTGCCCTACCTTAAGGGTTTGATCAATAAAGTGAATCATTTCTATCTATTTTTATCTTATTGTTTATGGGTTTGTTTGCATTATCTATAATATTCTTGGGTTAGATCTACAACATTGCGACTCCGAATTGGTAATAAAGCAGGTTAGAGGCGAGTATCAAGAAAAGCATCCTAGGATGTGGGCCTATCGTAATGCAGTTTTAGACATCTTAAAATTATTTTCATAATACACCTTGACATGTGTACCTCGTATACAAAATAGTATTGTTGACGCTCTTGCCAAGGCAGCAAGTAGTTTGAAAATCCCAATGAACTCCAGCAATAAATTTGAAATCCATGTCAAGCATCGTCCAACCATTCCAGACAATCAGAGATATTGGCAAGTGTTTCAAGATGATGAGGAAATTAATGATTTTCTGCAAAACAAAGGCAAGTTCAAAGAAACCTCAATTGATGTAGAAAATGATGATGGTAAAGGGAATGGTACAGATGAAGTGCAGATCAATGAAATGGACATGTTGCAGCTGAAGAATAACATTATTCCTAAAGGCTTGATACCTCTAGAAGAACTTTTTGATCAAGATGATGTAGCCCGCAAGCCAACATTGCAGCCAACAGAGAAGGGTGTAGAAGAGGTCAACATAGGAACAACTGCCAATCCTAAGTTGGTAAAATTGTCCAAAGCATTGCCGCCAAAGATCAAGGACAAATATATCAGTTTGATGGCTTCATTTGCAGATGTGTTTGCTTGGGATTATTCTGACTTAAAGACCTATGATACCAATATAATTCAACACACTATACCCATCAAGCCCAATCAAAAACCATTCAGACAGAAGCTGAGAAGGATAAATCCAAAGTTGCTGCCATCTATTGAAAAGGAGGTAAATAGGTTGTACAAGTCAGGTATCATTGTGCCCATCAGATTTTCAGATTGGATCTCTAACTTGGTGCCCGTATGAAAGAAGACGGGTGAGATCCGCTTATGCATTGATTTTAGAAATCTCAATAAAGTTTCATTGAAGGACAACTATCCACTGCCCAAGATGGACCATATACTTCAGCGAGTAGTGGGGGCATCTCGTATGTCACTACTTGATGGTTATTCCGGATATAACCAAATTTCTGTCCATGAGGATGACCGAGACAAGACAGCATTCACCACTCCATGGGGAACCTTTCATTATGCCAAAATGCCTTTCGGTTTAAAAAATGCAGGTGCCACATTTCATTATGCAATGGACTTGGCTTTTGCAAATGAGAAGGATGTGTTTTTGGTGGTGTACCTGGATGATTTGACAGTGTTTTCCAGATCTGATGAAGAACACATGCACCATCTAAAAATTGTCTTTCAAAAGTGCAGAAAATATGGTTTATCGCTGAATCCTAAGAAGAGCTTGTTCGCCATGGAGGAAGGCAAATTGCTCAGGCACATTATTTCAAAGGATGGCATTCGTATTGACCCAGCACGTGTGCAAGCAATTCAGCAAATCGATCTGCCCCGGAATAAAAAAGAGATACAATCGTTCAATGGTAAGATGAATTTTCTGCATCGCTTTGTGCCTAATCTTGCTGAACACTTAAGAGAGATGACCAACATGCTCAAGAAGGACAGCCAAGTGAAATGGATAGAGGAGGCTGTAAAATCTTTCAATTTGGTTAAATTGGCCCTTTCTTCAGCTCCAGTTCTAGTCAGCCCGGACTACACTCAGGATTTCACATTGTTTTCATTTTCTTCGGAGCACACTATGGCAGCAGTGTTATTGCAGAAAAGAGATTATCATGAAAGACCCATTGTATTATTCAGCAGAGCCATAAGAGATGCAACTTTAAAGTACAACATCATTGAGAAGCAAGCCCTAGCACTGGTGAAGGAATTGAAGTATTTTCGGGTATATATTCTACATTCTCATATTTTGGCCTATGTTCCTAACGCTGATATAAAATATGTTTTAGTGCAGACCGATCCGGAAGGAAGAAGAGGCAAATGGATTGCAGCCTTGCTGGAATATGATGTGGAAATAAAGCCCACAAAGCTGGTCAAAGGACAGGGGTTGGCGAAGTTAATGGCCGAATCAAACTTGCATGCCTTGGACATAAATCTGATCGCTGCTATGTCCGATGAGAACGAGGAAATATCATCCATTCAGGTATTTGAAATGTTTGTTCTATCCCCATGGTATTCAGATATAATATATGTGCTAAAAAATCTATCACCACCGCCCGACATGACTAGAAATAAAGCGAGAACACTCAAGTTGAAGGCCGCTAAGTTTTGCATTCTAAATTTTGCACTATATTGGAAAGATCCTGGTGGCGTTTTGTTAAATTGTTTGGTGGAAGAGGAGGCAAAGAAAGTCATGGAGGATTTCCACAGAGGAGAGTGTGGTGGTCACCTTTTTTGGAAGTCAACAATACATAAAATTTTGAGAGCAGGGTACTATTGGTCCACATTGTTTTTTGATGTGTACAAGATGGTCAAGCACTGTCATAAATGTCAAATTTTCGAAGAAAAACAGAAATTACAGCCTTTACCACTTAAGCCTATTGAGGTGAGCGCTCCTTTCCAGCAGTGGGGGTTGGATTTCATTGGTGAAATTCATCCCGCTTCTTCCGGTCAGCATAGATGGGTCCTCACAGCGACATGCTATTTCAAAAAATGGATTGAGGCAACTCCCACCAGACAAGCTATAGATACGGTAATCATTTCATTTCTTGAAAATAACATCTTATATAGCTTTGGTTGTCCGAATAAGTTAATCACCGATAATGCAGCAGCTTTCAAATCAAAGAGGATGGTTGAATTTTGTCATAAATATCACATCATTTTGGGTCACTCAACTGCCTATCATCCTCAAGGCAATGGATTGGCGAAATCTTCGAATAAATCATTGGTCAACATCATCAAGAAGCTGCTGGAAATAAATAAAAAGCGTTGGAATAAGAGGTTGGTCCATGCGCTTTGGGCAGATTGGATCAGTCAGAAAAAATCCATTGGTATGTCACCGTTTGAGCTTGTTTATGGAGTTGACACAGTATTTCCCACCTCTCTCGCTACCTCGGTAGTTAGACTTCTTCAGGAGGCCGGCAGTGGAGAAGATCCCATGCAGAGAAGGTTGAATCAAATGGTCCACTTGCAGCAAACAAGAGAAGAAGTTTTCAACAACACATCCAAAATGTAGGAGAAAATAAAGAAAATTTATGATAGAAAAGCAAAGGCAGATAAATTTCAATTGGATGATGTGGTGCTGAAGTGGGATGCAAGGAATGAAGAGAAAGGTAAGCACGGAAAGTTCGAGAATCTTTGGAAAGGCCCTTTCAAGATTGCAGCATGTAGGGGTCAGAATGCCTTTCTTCTAAAGGAAATGAACGGGGAAGATTGTCCAGGAGGGCCGATCAATGGTCGGTTACTCAAGCAGTACCACTGCTGAGTTATTAACGCTGCTTCCACTATCATTGTAAATACCATTTTTATTTCAGTTTGGTTTCAGTCTGTCAAGTTAGTTTTTGAGTCATTTCAATGTCAAGTTTGAGTCAATTTCTTGGTCATTTCAGTTTCATAAATAAGTCAGAGTCCTGTGTTGTAGTCAAAATGATGACTCCATAGCCCAATGGACAAAAGGCACTGTCTAGCTCCTCCAGAGATCTGTTGTTCTTGGCACCTCCAAGGAGCTACCATCCCCCATTGGAGCCAATGTTAGAGTCGGTCTGGTCAGTCCTCCGTCAGAGATCAAAACTCTTTATGCATTTCATTTTTAGGTGTCCCGCTCCATTCATTCAGCTACATTCCGCTAGGGGCATGCCATAATCTGACGGAGAAGGTCATGCTAGTCATTTCCCCTCATGTCTGGCTCCTGCTGGGCCTATGTCTTTGTGTCAAATAATCAAAAAAGTCCATAACAGCCAAGGTCTGGTCCTTTAACAAACAAAAGTCATTTTTGGTCATTAGGTCTAGGGATTGATCAATTTGGTCTTTAAATATGTCCAGTAAAGCCATGCAGGCCAGAGTGATGCTCTTGCAAAGTAATGATCCGGAGAGTTTCATCATCATATTGATAGACTTCGACTGTTCTTCAAAACTCTGTTTTGAAGAAAAGTCAAACAGTGTCATTTGTGACAAAATTTTCAAAAAGGGTCGACAGTTGATTTTTTCAGGTGCAATCATGGTTTCTGTGACTAGATGCTCTGTCATGCAATCTCGGCAAAAAGTGTCGAAAATTTCATCGTTTGAGCCAAAATTTCAGAGGAAAAGTGAAAATCAGGGTTGTTTTAAAGTCAGTGAAAAAAGTGCCAAACATGACATTAGAAAGGTGGGTTTTTTGAAAAAGTAAATTTAATCATGGCCTCCAAGTCTTATACACAAGTTTCCATCACAAATCAAACTCATTGTGCAATCAAGGCATAGGAAAAACGTTGCAAGGTCGAGGAGCGAGAAATTGCGTGGTTTGGAGGTGATTACAGGGGCGCGGCGCACACAGGCAGGGGTGCAGCGCACACAGGCAGGGGCGTGGCACACATAGGGCGCGGTGCACACAGAACCCGCCCATAGTTCAAACTTATAACTAGCGCGGTGCACACCCGGAGCGCAGCGCACTGGGCTTTGCGCACGGCGCACAGAGACAAAGCGCCCAAAACGTGCCAAAACTCCCTCAAATCTTTGGTGAAGCCCCTCTAATTGCAAGGTAGGCTCTCAAACTCACTTGTTCATCAAATTGGATAAAGATATGGTGGTTTTTATTCCCATGGTTGAAATGAAACAAAACTCTTAAAGCAACCATAAAAAGACATCAAGAAACCATATTGCTAGGGTTGTGTAACAGTGTTATTGCTGCCAAGGCTTATTTTTCCTACCCTACCCTTGTTCCTTATTCCCCTATGCCATTTTTCCTACGATCACTACCCTAACACTACCAAACTCATATTCCCTTACCCCTCCTCCTATTACTCAATACAAACCCTAAAATCATACCTTACCAAAAAACCCAAACCCTACCCTATCAAAATACCGAAAACCCCCTACATATCCCCAAACAAAATTCTCCTATAACCCCTATTCCCATTTCATTACTCCCCTCCTAATACTCCCTTGTTTCATTGTCCCCCTTGGTGGTAGATTATCAAAACAACACCCAGCTTCACCATCATCAAAGGGGCAGCCTAAATACAGTTTATAAACAGTAGTCATGGCATCCGAGGTTTCATCAGAGTATGAGGTGGGAGACCCACAGTGATACAGCTTCAGGAGAACAGGCCCCCAGGAGACATCACCGGAGTGGCAAATATGTTAGAGATGAGCCAAACACCCTCACTGAGTTGCAAGCATGCCCTCTTGCTATGTCATCTTTCCAGCACCTAGCATGTTTTGAATTTTGTCAAAGGGTGGCAATTGTCAGAGTTCATCATGAGTTGGCCCATCTTTTTGCGCTTCACCTACATGGAGGTCAGTCTATCTTGGTTGGGGTCACTTTCACATTGACACCCGAAGTCATATTAGTGGCAACAGGCATACCAAATGTTGGAGAACAGTGGTAGAAGAAGAAGAAGGTGGAGAGGCATCATTATGAGCATTACATTAAGGCCAGTTGTTTGAGTCAGCTCACGAGAGTTTTCCCATTCATATTTTTGAGAGATGAGTATGCTCTGCTCATGAAATTGATCATGAAGTACTTCAGTTGTGAGGGGAGGTTTTCTCGCCTTTATGCCTATCACATTAGGTTGCTCATGCACTTTACCAGGGTGCAGATGATGAACCTCCCATTTTTCATTTGCGGGAACATAGAGAGGATGAAAAATTTCATGCAACATAAGACCCCTCGGCAGTAGCTCAACAATGTTTATCACTTTGCTCTTATCCGGATTTTGGTGGATCATCAGTTGGGATTGCAGGGCATTGCTTGGGAGGACTTCATCTCCCATGACTTCTTCAGCACTCCACAGGTAGTATCAGAGGCAGAGCATGAGATAGGTGGTCCTTCACATCAGTATGAGTGCCACGAGACCGCTACTATGCCAGTATTCATCACCTATCAGAGAGGTAGTAGACATTTGTTTGCAGCGGAAAAGCGAGTGTTATCTCCACCCGGGGTGGAAGGGGCCTCGCTTCCAACATCAGCATCACAGGAGCAGGGAAAGGGTAAGGAGCCAGTGCAGGAGGAAGGGCCATCAGGTGAACGAGAGATCGAATTCGTTCTCCTCCATGATGATGAGATAGATACAGAACCAACAAATGCAGAGCTTACAGAGATCATCTAGGAGCAGCAACCAGTGATTGAGGCCTTATCCCTTGACGTGGAGAGGGCCAAGTGGAACATGAAGTACCTGGAGTAGAGAAACAAACAGCTAGAGGATCAGCAGGTGATTATGGAGCTGCAAAACATTCGTGAGCATCACCAAGCTACTCAAAGGAGAAGAGTTGAGCTCACATCATTGGAGCAAGAAATCAATGAGGATCGGGAGGCCAACCTCAAGAGGGTCAACATGCACTTGGAGAGGCTGCTGGACAAGGCCAATCAGGACCTTGCTCTACTGAGACACATGGATTTTCATTACAGGGCGCCGAACATGAGCGCCAAGGCCCGAATAAAGAGTTTAAAGGCGAAATTGAGGAAAGCAACAAGAAAGGACAAAGAGACAAAAGAGAAATATCGGCTTCGAATCTTGGTTGAGGCTTCCTTGGCCCATCATAACACCCCATAGAGAACCTCCAGCCCAAATTTCAAGAAATTTGGGGAATTTTTGGTCACATGACAAATTTTTGGGCAAAACACATGGTTTTTCTCTCAGTGGCGCGACGCTAAAAATCGGGAGCTCCAAATGAGGAATGGTTTGAATTTTTGGATTCAGCATGGAAAATCACGACTAGTGGTGCTCGGACAAGAAATTTGGGCAAGATATGAGTCTCCAAAAGGTCAAAAACACCCAAAAAATGGCCTCTCTGCCCCTTTTTTGACACACAGGAAGCAATCTTGGGAGAATGGAGATTTGGAGGGGCAAATGAGCACCAAATTCAAAAATTCTAGTTGGGTTAGAAAGTAGACAGGACAGGATTTCCAACAAGCCCACTTGAGCACATTTTGGACACCTGCAAGTGCCCCAAAACAGGCCCCAAAGTAGCACGATGCACAAAGAAAATGGTGTGGCGCACAGAGGAAAAATTGCCAAATTTGCTTCTGTTTCGCGAATTTTCGATTCGTGACTTCTCCAAGTGGGCCCGCTCATCTACACTTCGGTTTTTTGGCACCAAAGGTGGCATTTAAATCATTTTATTTCCAGATGGACTTCTATTCAAGTGGCGAAGGAAGGCAAACGGTCACCCAAGCCAAATGTCATGTTTGTAGCGCTGCACCTGTAGCTGATGGTTGGCTCTTCATCTCCATTTTGTAATGATTCGAGTAACTCCCCAACCCTTGGGCATTATATCTCTTCATGGCACATTCTATATATTGTATGTAAGCTATTTGCAAAGGGTTGGTTAGTTTGTAACTTCTGGGAGACTGTGGGAAAGAAACTCTGTTTCTTCACTGTGTATTTTTGGCAGAGAATTAATGAAAGGCAGCGGCTCTGTTTCATGAGATTCTTGTGGTTGTGAGTGTAGCAAATGTGTCTCTTATGTTTTCATACATACTTCGTTACGCTTCATAATTCAATTCATGTTCATTTCCAGTGAACTTTTCTGAGTGAGATTAGGTAGAATTCAATTTTATTGCTCTACCTGTGGGAAAATTTCATGTTCAATGTTCTTCTTCTGTTGAAAAGGATTCATGTTCCTATTCCCTTTTCACACTCCTCAGCAATCTCTCCGTTCCGCGTTATTCCAAAATAAATTGCTACACTTTCCGCCTACCTTGCCTCACGAAGTAATCTGTGCCTTTGTATTAAATTCTTTGTTCTTTGCTGACCGTTGGTCCCATACCATCCCAGAAGCTCGGTCATTCATAAAAATTGTTTCTTGTATCCATATTCACTTACTAGCCTAAGATCAATATTTCATTGTAAGTCATCTCAGACCATTTTTTGATTATCTATTCACTGAGTGTGACTTGGAGAGATCCCTCTCCTGTTCTGGTAGGGCTAGCTACCAGACTGAGTGTGGTTTGTGGTTACCCTGAATTTTGCCTTCCTTTAGCCTACGACAGATTTAGGTGCTAACAAGGTGTTTTCAGGTAGAAACTCTAGGATTAGAATTGTTGGGTGTGGAGCCCAATTATCTTCTTTATTGAATGGTATCACTGCATTGGACCCTAGTTGATAAAGCGACAACAATGCTGCCCGTTTATGTGCGCCACTAGGGGCGTCCAGGGGGGGATTGGGGGAAGCACCCTCGAAGCTAAAAATAGATGCAAAATTTCCTTGTAAAATGTTGTAATTTCGTAGTTAATCTAGTCCATTCATTAGGCGAAAATATGATAGTAGAAGTTATGTTTAATTTAGGGTTTTTTTCCCTAGAGGAAACCCTTCGCTATATATGAGGGAATTGTATTGTGGCTATGTAGATGTGTATTCTGAGCAGAAGAGAGAGGATATTGTGTTAGAGAAAAGAGGGAATTACATTGGATATGTTGTAGTTTGTATCTCTTCTTTTTGCTGGATAATATAAAAGGAAGGACTGGTTTTTTCTCCGTGGACGTAGCCCAAATTGGGTGAGCCATGTATATTTGTGTCTCTCTTGATTTGATGTTTTTTTGTGTTTATATTTATGCAATATTGTATGTGTTCCTTTTCTTTGTAATATATAATTTTCTAACAAGAATGAGTCATGCTTAGGGATTTGTGTTATGATGATGAGAAGGAGGTCAAAGGATGTTGATTGATCCAGTTCAAGGTCTATTGATTGGATGTGACAAAATGGCCTATAACAAGTATGATATGGGAGTTGTATTGATGCAGGGAGGAAGGCCTATATGCTACGATTTTGAAGCATTTCATGGGGCAATCCTTAACTACCCTACCTATGACAAGGAGCTATATTCCATGGTGCAATTTGGGAAGAATTGGAAACTCTATATGATGGCAAAAAAGAAAATAATCCACACAAATCACTAGGTGTTACAGTATTTGCAGGCCCAGAGTAAGTTATAGTAGACCAGGCATTACAAGTGTGTTGGGTTTTTATAGTAGTTTCGTTTGGTGATCAAGTATAAGAGGGGATGCACAAAAAAGTTGGCCTACATGCTTTCAAGGCCACCCACATAAAATCTTATAGCTTTGGGGACTCTTGTGCGCATGGATCCATTCACCCATGATGCAAACAAATACGGATATTCAGAGGATGAGGACTTCAAGGAAGTGTATCAGCAGTTGTAGAGTCAGATTCATATGCAATGGAAACAACATCGTTGACTACCATCTCCAAGATGGGTTACTCTACAGGTTGGATAAGTTATGTGTTCCTAAAGGTGAGTGATTGCAGCTTATTAGAGAGGCTCACACCTCCAAGGTTACAGGGCACTTTGGTGTAGGGAAGACTGTGGATAACTTGTAGAGGTATGTGTATTGGCCCAAGATGCAAAAGAAAGTAGCTAGGTTCATAAGAGGATGCATGCTTTGTTGTACCAGCAAGATTAGCAACAGGGAACTGGGTCTGAATCATCCCTTACCTTTACTTACTCATCCTTGGGAAATCATTTCCATGGAATTTTGGGAGGTTTACCAACAACCAGGAAGGGATATGACTACTTGTTCGTGGTAGTTGACATGTTTAGCAATATGTGTGTTCTGATGCCCTGTAAAAAGACCATCATCGGACAAGAAGCAACAAATGTGTTCTTTGGACAAGTCTAGGTGCACTTTGGGATACCAAGGAGAATAATTTCAGATAGGGATACAAGATTTCTCAGTGCATTCTAGATTACATTGTGGGAGAAGATGAACACAAAGTTGAAGAGATCTACAACAAAGCAATCCACACTTCTACAGGAAAGTAACCATTTGAGACTTGTTTTGGATATTTTCCACCTTCACCTTTGGATATTGCATATGGGCAGCATGGAGGAGTGAGGGAAGATCTCACAGGACATA
This sequence comes from Pinus tabuliformis, assembly GCA_031772625.1. Lineage (NCBI taxonomy): Eukaryota > Viridiplantae > Streptophyta > Pinopsida > Pinales > Pinaceae > Pinus > Pinus tabuliformis. The sequence continues at coordinate 460,254,244 of CM062810.1, forward strand.
TGTTGAGGGTTAAAAAATTAGAGAAAAGATCAGGTAGATCCATCTATAGGTACAAGACACACTATAGATGTCATAGGAGAAGTATAGGGCCTAGCATAATCAACAGATAACAGAGAAATCATTCAAGGTGGGAGACAAGGTATGGCTACAATTGAACAAAGAGAGGTTGAAGGGGCCAGGTAAGAAAATCAAGGCTCTGAGGTATGGACCCTTTGAGATACTGGAAAAGGTGGGTGATAATGCCTATTGACCCAGTTTACCACCATATATATGCATTTAATCAGTTTTGAATGTGGAGAGTTTAAAACTTTATGAGCCTTCCATTCTATATCAGGAAGAGGAACTGGTCCTACCATTTGTGGAGGATTTGGCACTAGGTGCTCAGGCAGAATTGACAGAAGATATAGTTTTGCAGAAGAGGTCTAGAACAACAAGATAGGGGCAACATGATCTTTGGAAAATTAGGTTGAAGGGATGACTTCCAGGCAAAGATAAATCATACACCACAGAGAAGGTGGACGAAAAATTTTCTCACCTCATTTAGAAAATATTTTGGGAACTAAAAGCCTCCCAAAATGGGGAGGTGTGATTCAGATTGCATCATTATATTTTTTTTCATCCATCTCAATGCATTAAGAGTGAAAAAACTAGAGGAAACAACCCATGGGAACGTTTTTACCAGTGGGACCCAGTTTGGTGAAATGAGGACCGAAACCTTTCGGGAGTGTTTTGAGATATCAAATGAAATTTTTGGCGGGGTAAAATTTTGTTGCTTTGGTGCTGCATCTTTTCATTCTATTCTACACACATATATCTGTCCAACGATGTAAGAAGCTCGCCAATTGGAGTCTATATGAAAAAGTTATGCCACTCAGAAGTTGACCTTCCAGCTTCCACACCTATAATTTGGGAGGATGTCGTGTTAGCCACGTGATTTTGATGTAAAATACTATAGAAGAGTCTATATTTTAACTCTAGTTAAGAGTTGATGTAGTCAAACTTAACCACTGGTAGGCTATCGAGTTGTGTTGTAACTGGGCCACTAGGAGGAAGAGGCCTTCCATTATTTTGAGAGCATTTTGTTCCACAACTTAGCAAATATATATAGGAGATATAGGAGGTAGAGAGCACGGAGAGGATCTATGCACTATAGCAGCCCACAGGCCACATGCATTAATTCTTTATACCTGCAGCCATTTTTCCAGGCAGAGAAAGAGAGTGAAGTGACCTCACCTTCCAACTGGGTTTTCTCCCTAAAGGGTTTCCCTTAGCATATTTTGGGTCTTATGTGTGTATGTGAGATTATTTTATCGTTCGCTATTTTTCTTCATAGTTTCCATTCGCATGCATGCACTAATTATAGTAAAATATACAGATCTAGAAATTAAATAAAACCGTAATAATGTAGAATTTCAAATTTTTAATATAATATCTTTAGATCTGTTGTGACGAACTGTCTAGTGGAATATCTAAATATTCCATGTATTGTAGCACGAATGCTGCAACTCCTAGGGCTACCACTTTAATTTATCAACCCGGGGTTCGTACAAACTTGGAGGTGACAATGCTATATGCAAAATAGATGCAACATTCTACTCTTGTCACTTTTCAACTAGGGCGATAGACCACTAGGGTTTTTCATACCAATCTTCTATTGACTAGAAAGGAGTCTGACTACTAACAATGAATGTAAAGTTATCTTTAATTCAAAAAATAAATTCTTACCTATTTCAGGAAAATGAAAGTGTTGAATGGAAAGTGCTATGAAATGACATGAAATTATCTAGCTAAGAATTGCCACACATTACTTGCAGAAGGGAACTAATCTAACCTTGCATTCTATCATCTAGCAATCTGGACTAAGTAGGCATGGAAATTATCCTAACACTGTTATGGCTGATGTATGCATGCATTAGCTATCTTCTGTTAAAATTGCAGAAAAAAGAGTCTTTTTATTTTCAATTTAGAAATGTAAATGCTAAGCTAAACAATCTTATCTTTTGCAGGGGATAAAGGCATGGAAAAGTTGGTCCAAAATGTCATTGATGGGCATGGAAGTTATGTTAGGCCCCTATACTACTAGTGTAACCCCTTATTGTTATTAGTACAACCCTCTTATTATATTGATGTACCCATGTAGTGCCCATATTGTTACTATTGTGCCCCATAGAAGCCCACTATTGTTATTATTGTGCCCTTACATTATTATTGTTATGTTGGCTCTGATTATATTATGACCCCTTAGACTCCTATATATAGAAAGGAGGTCTTTTCATTTGTATCATCAAATAATTGTTCATTTATGTGATGTAAAGGAGGTTTCCCACTCAAAGAGGCTAAATTCTAAGGCGTTGATCTATCTTTTCTATCTTTTTGTGAGCTGGTTTCATAACATTTGGTATTAGAGCGGATTCTAGGGTTTCACTGATCCTAACAGGTCATCAAGGAATTTTCGCTATAAAATTTTTTCTAAGATGTTTCAGAAGTGAAAAAAAAACCCATTTGAGAGGAAATCGCACTGAACCTCGGGTCCAAATTTCAGAGCTTTTTGCACTATATTTGTGGAGATATGATCTTAGGAAGTTGGTCTTTTTGTAGACTCCTGAATTACATTCCAAACAGGTGACCTGGGGAAAATCGTCATAACTTTCTCTCTGAGCATCGGATTGAAATTTCGTAAGAAGGTGTTGAAAGAGGACGGACTTTAGTTTCTTGTATATATTTTTCAAAGCCAAATGTCGAAATGGTGACACGTGGCACGACATACAAGTTTTCTCTACTGAACTAGTCTATAATCAGGTCACTGTGGGAGATTTGGCATAACTCTTCCTTGGAAAATCCAATTTGGATAAGATTGGTGGCATTGGAAAGAGGACGTAGAGGGATACTGCAGATCACAATTTCAGAACTTAAAGATCCAAAAGTACAGAGTTACAGTCGTTTCAAGATCAAGCTCCTAAAATCAAGAAAAAGCAAGATGAGGAAGTTTGATGGCAAGGATCCAGTAAATTGGATACTTCAGATGGAGCAATATTTTGATCTACATGGTGTACCACTGTTACAAAAGGTATGTATTGCATCTTCATATTTAGAACCGGATCAATTTTTATGGTATAAAGGGATTTTTACTCGTAAAAAACTTGTTACGTGGTCAATTTTCACGGAGGAAATGATAACACATTATGAGGATACAAAGAGAAACACCTTCTTTAGAGCAACACCACAACAATTGGAAAGAGTAAAAGGGCTTTGTTACATAGTGGAAAGTAAAATTATGGCAAGAAGGAAGTCTACCCCTCACAACTATAAAGATGGAAGTGTTGTTTCTCCTAGCCTTCCACAACCTACAAGGGTTACACCACAACAATTGGAAGAAAAAAGAGAAAAAGGGCTTTGTTACAATTGTGATAGCAAATGAACTAAATGTCATAAGTGTGCTGAGAAGAAATTATTTTACATAGAGTATGAAGAGGAGGAAGAAAAGGATCAAGAAACATCAAAAGAAGAGGATATACGCCAGGATCCAACCCCAGAGAGAGAAGAAATGAATCATACTATATCTTGTAAAGCATTGGCAAGAATTACCACTCCTCAAACTCTTAAGATAGAGGGACATATCAAAAATAAAAAGGTGCAAGATCACATCGAGAAAGAAGAAATGAATCTAAACATATCTTGTAATTCATTGGTTAGAATTACCACTCAAACTATCAAGATAGAAGGAACTATCAAGATAGAAGGACATATCAAGATAGAAGGAACTATCAAGATAGAAGGACATATCAAGAAGAAAAATGTTCAAGAAGTGAAAGATCAAATTGAGCATCAAGAAATGAATCCAACCGTATCTTGTAAAGGATTGGAAGAAATTACCACTCCTCAAACTCTAAATATAGAAGGACATATCAAGAAGAAAAAGGTTCAAGCAGTGAAAGATCACATCGAGCATCAACAAAAAGTTCTCCAACTTTTAAAGGATAACGCCACTTTGGTGCAAAATCGAATGAAACAACAGGTAGATCAACATTGTAGTGAAAAATGTTTTGATGTAGGTGATTGGGTATTTTTACTGCTACATCTCAAGCAAGATATTTATGAGAAGGAAATGTTGGCAATAATACATGCACTTAAGAAATGGCAACCTTACCGAATGGGAAGACACTTCAAGGTAAAAATGGATCATGATAGTCTTAAATACTTTTTAGAACAACTATTATCTTTAGAAGAACAGAAAAAATGTGTCACAAATATGTTGGGTTATGACTTTGACATCATCTATAGAAAATGGAAGCAAATTTTTTCTGCAAATGCACTCTCAAGAAAGGATGAGGATGTGGAAGAATTGTTTTGTGTTGTTTCTATTATCCAACCAGATTGGATAAACGAAGCAAGGGATGAATGGAAGAAGGATGAAGAAGTATGGCCACTTATTCAAAAGTTGCAAAAGATCCCAATTCAAACAATATTGCCAGAAATTGAAGAGGAAGGAAAAATCATATTGGAACCTAGAGCAGTCACAGAAACAAGAACCCGACAGCTACAAAATCGATCAATTGCAGAGTATCTCATCAAGTGGAAGAACTTACCCGCTGAAGATTCCACATGGGAGGACAAGAATTTTATATATAAGCATCAAGAACTACTCAAGCGTTGAGGACAACACTTTTTGAAGGAGAGGGGCATGTTAGGCCCCTATACTACTAGTGTAACCCCTTATTGTTATTAGTGCAACCCCCTTATTATATTGATGTACCCATGTAGTGCCCATATTGTTACTATTGTGCCCCATAGAAGCCCACTATTGTTATTATTGTGCCCTTACATTATTATTGTTATGTCGGCTCTGATTATATTACGACCCCTTAGACTCCTATATATAGAAAGGAGGTCTTTTCATTTGTATCATCAAATAATTGTTCATTCATGTAATGTAAAGGAGTTTGCCCCCTCAAAGAGGCTGAATTCTAAGGTGTTGTTCTATATTTTCTATCTTTTTGTGAGCTAGTTTCATAACAACTTTAGTGGAGGGCCTACCCTATGCTTTGATCAACATTTCTGCTCAAAACAGGCTAAAACAGGTTGCTACAGGGTTTCCTGTAGTTACTACAAGATGTCCTGGTTTACTACAAGATGTCCTGGTTTTCTACAGGAAACTAACTGAAGGCTATAGGAAGGTAGGGAAGGTGAAATGAAGTGTTGGGAAGGTATTTGATGGTGGAATGAGGTGTAGGGAAGGTGTACAATTCCCAAGGCTTAGCCCAACACTTCAAGATGGTTGGATTTGATCAAGGTGGTTGCCCACGGTGGCTATGAAATAGAAATTTAGATTAGGGGTTGATAAGCCTTGGCAGTAGGTGGAGAAGGCTTAAACGAGGCTGGTGGAATGCGTTCCTCCCTGTAGATCAACTAATACTGCAGCAACACATGTTCTTCTCTTCATTTTGCATAACTTCCTATAAATATGGAAAACATGAGTTGAATTTTTGAAATTGATTTATTGATGGCTAATGACTATATATATGGAATGAAATGCTTTCTTAAGCTACAACTAACTCAAGAAACAAAATGACAACTACAGGTGATTCCAAGAAATTATAAACAATGATCTATTCAACAAGGAATCCTAAGTTATGCATTGATCAAAAGATAAATATGTTTTTTGGGCTGTGAGAGTGGGGCCCTCAAACCATGATCCCATGAGGGAGATGAGGAAGAGGCCACTGTCACAAGATTTTCTGAAGTATTCTCTTTCACTACTGTACCACTGATCTACTTCTTCAACTAATGGAAGCAAAACTAAACAATCATTCAAATACTTGTAAATTAAACAAAGCAAGAATAACTTCAGCAGCTAACTATGATTTTAACCTAAGAATACATGTACAAAAAGAGGAACTTCTGCTGCTAGGGTTGGGCCCTAACCCAAGAGCTTCATCCCTTTGAGTCAACTCAGTGTTGGATCAAGGTAAACCTTTTCATTATCATCAAAATTTCAAAAATAACATAAGAGTAACAGTCACAATGTCTTAGCTCCAAATTGCCTCTTGGCTATAAAAAAAATCTGAATCCTAATGAGGCCCTTGGCCTTCTTATTTATACAAATTGAAGCTACCAACAACTTCCTAAAAATTAGGGAGGCTTGGCTGCTTGTAACTCCGAGATGATGAGATTCGGTGGAGGAACCTTCGAATGATTGAAGAGTTAAGGAGGGAGACCAAATCTCCTAAAATCCATCTTGCTTGTCCACTTTGAGTTCATGCACTTAAATTAGCCTAAAAATGCTCCAATTCCTGCATTTAATACATATTAAGCTACATGACATAACATCTCACCTTTACTCTTCTCACTAAGCAAAATATAATAAAATATGTAAAGAAATGTGAGAAAAGTCGATTTTAATAAGTTGGAGAGTGACATTAAGACCCATATAATGTACCTATTAATGAGCCTCATCAACACCCTCCTACTTAAGGTGTTGCTCATCCTTTGAGCAAATTAGTCTATGTCCATATCTTTCATAGCTCTTGTGGCCTCTCTGACATCCCAAGCCTCTGTTAATGGAGTTTCCTCTTGAGGATAGAACCCTGCATGTTTCTCTATTTTTTCCCACTGCTTTCTTTCCTCCTCTTCCTTCCTACCTTTTGTTAGACCCAACAATAAGGGTGGGTTGAGTTTCAACCCAATCCAATCGATTTTTAGCCTTTGCATGGCATTCTTATACAGTGTTATGAGCGTCCAAATTAGACATAAATTAAGGCCCATGCCTCTAAATTAAAACATAAATTGAGGCGTATGACCATCCTTCAGCACATTAAACCTCTCTTTCTACATTAGATAATTTATTTTTGACTTTAATATATTCATTAGGAAGGTTTATGGATAATTGGATATTTGTGCCTAATATTATTTATTTTTGTGGAATATTATGAGAATATTGGGTAGACTATGAAGATTTGGAGGATGAGATAATTTAGGGACTTGTTCCCTACTACAAGAGGATCAATAATAAATAATAAATCAACAAGATATTATGGAATTATGGCACAGATTGTGGAACTCCAATGATTGAGAAAATCTAGGAATGTGTTCCACTAATCAAGGAATTTTGGTAGGGAAAGCTTCCTCCATTCATGGGGAATGATTCCTAATTATTTTGTATAAGTACCAAGTCAAATTTGCCTCTAGGGTGAGATTTTCATTAGTGTTATTGTGGAGAGAACTTGTATTTCTGTAGCTCCATTGTATTTTCTTGCAGGGATGTAATTGTATTGATGGAATAATGAAGAATGGTTTCATGTTCAGCTTCTAAATCTTATTCTCCTCCATAGGTCTCTGAGTTTCCTTGGGCTTGTCCATCCCAGGAACCTCAAATCCCTTTTGTATCATTTTATTTCCTTCTTTTCACTACTTATTTACATGCATCTCTGGTTTTTATTTCTTTCTATTTCTTCATTTAGTATTAATCATTTCTTGTTGTAGGATTGTGTTAAATGGTTGATATAAGTTATTTTACAGGATCACAAGAATTATTTCATCCTTGGAAAAGCTTTGTAAGTTCATAGTAATCATTGAGCTACTTGGATTAGTCTTCTTATTCCCAAATCTAGATTGTTGGACCTCCTTTTTAGCAAAGAAAAATACATTTATGCTATTTTTTAGAGCATGCTAACAAGCTTCAATCGAGTTGATTCCACTTGCATTAGATCACAAAAACATTCTAGTTCATAACAAAAATTACTCCATTGCATTTGCAATTGATTTGGTTAGACATTTTTTAGATTTACTAGCTCATTAGTTTTCAAATTTCTTGATTTTCGACTAGTAATGTTTTTCTATTTTTTTAGCATGGGTTAACCAGAGGTTTTATTGAGTGATTCCACTTGGAATGGGGACCTAATACATCCTAGCTAATAAAAAAATTTATCCAATCCAATTTGGATTTGATTTGCTTGGTCATTCAATGAATTATAGTAAATCTGTACATCCTGTAGTAAATCACTGTAACATCCTGTAGGAAAGCCTGTTTTGAGCCCAAATTGAGAAAAATCATCATTGAAGCTGGGTTTATGCCTCTACTTGACTTCCATGCCATCAAGACCATCTTAACCCTCTTGCTCCACACTTAGGTCAGAATTTTTCTAAATTTCAAGGGTAGGATTTGATTTCCATTTCTTCTATCTTCAGTCTTACATTAGATCTCATCAATGTTTTATATCATTCTACAAAGTTTTCTTCATGCATGAAGTAGACATCTAGCTCATGAAATTCTGTTTCCTTTAGATAATTGAAATTCTTCTTGTTTGCATGATTTTTGGGTAAATGTCAATGTTTGATGTAGTACAGGTGTTTCAGGGGTACAAAGAGATTTCATAGTCAGCAACCTCATCCCAACTTCATCCACCCATGGTCCTCACTTTCTTTCACTAAACCCTCACCAATTTCATCATTTCACAAGGAAACTTCTCCAATATTTTAGAGCAAATATGACCATCTCCCAACTTTGTTTTTGAGTTCTGAAGTGGTCCTAGGCACTCCCTTGCCTCATTCCATCCACCAAACACCTTCCCTAAGCTTTCCATCGCCTTCAACATCCATCCTTTTGCTCTTGGCTGTATCCTGTAGGTTTTCCAGGGATCCTATAGGTTTTCAAGGGATCTTGTAGGTTTTCCTGTAGTGGCTTGTTTTGAGGCCGAATTGAGGAAAAATCCTCTAAGAAGCTAGCAGAGGGTCCCTACTTGTCCCTCAAGCCTTCTGACCATTCACCATCATCTCCAAGCCACCTGCCACATCACCAAAAGAGATTAGCTTTCACACTCTCACATGAAAAAAAGACAAAAATGAAAACATATTTATTTTATTCATTCTCATGCACAACAGTAGAAAGTTTGATGGTTTGAATCTGCATGCTTAGGATAGTAGGATTGCATACATGTTATCTTAGCATTCTTTTGAAGCAAAGCCTCTTAGCAGTTAGTTAGAAAATGGTGTGTTTTAGCATTTGATTTCAGTCTCTTTCTTTGTACTTTCTTTCTTGCAATAGGTTAAGGTTTCATTTCGAACATTTCATTTTCTACAATTAGTTTAGGATTTGACTTCAGTACATGCACTCCATTACATCATGACAACAAAGAAAGGACACATTATATGCCACACATATAGTGCCGATACCTCTCAAGTTTGTACGAACCCCGGTTTGATAATTAAAGTCGGTAGCCTTGGGAGTTGCAACATTCTTGTTGCAATATCGAGGCTCATCACTTTTTGGCATCGTTGCCGAGGAGGTGTCAAAGTATGCATTGTTTTCTTCCCTAGTTGATTCATTTATTTTTACTTTTTGCAAAAACAAAAATATAATTGCATTAGGCATCTTTCATTTCAAAAGTAGAAAACTGCATTGCATTCTAGTTTTCATACAATCATAAAAACAAAAAAAATCTCCAACACCAACCCACCCCCCCATTTGATCACGTGGTGCAGTAAAAGCCACATCACCATTCAATTTTGTAGGTAGAAGAAGAAGATGGCAAACAATGTAGAAGAAATGGATGGAGAAGATAAGGAAGATCCTCTCAGATTTCCCATTCAAGATATTGATGGTAGTGTGCACATGAAGAAAATCCATCCATCTTTTCTTCCAAAATTTCATGGTCTAAGGTCATAGGATTCAGAAACCTTTCTCTTTGAATTTGAAATTGTTTGTAGATCTTATGGTTACTTATTAAAAACTCAAAAACTGAGATTGTTTCCAGAAACATTGAAGGATAGAGCTCTTAAATGGTGATGAACCTCATCATTGGGTAATTATATGGGCCTTAATTCACCTCCTAGCTTAGTCAAACCAACTATTCTCACAACTTATTGCATACTTTTGATTATATTTTGTTTATGAGATGAGTTAGAGTTGTATATTTTGCTTTGTGGTCTAATGTGCATGTTATGCAAGATTAAAGGATAAAAGCAAGGAATTTTAGCAAAGACCTTAGTCAAAACTCGAATCGGACAAGGGAGAGGAATTATAGGAGGGAAATCCTCCTCATTTACTAACCCTCCATTCGAATATTCCTCCATCAGCTTAGAGTGCAGCCAGCCAAATCATGAGGACTAGAAGGCAACCTAGCAAGTGGAATTCAAAGCACCAGTTTATCTCTAGTTTGGGAGTCGAGCCTCCCTAATTTTAAGGAAATCGTTGGAGACTTCAGTCGTATAAGTAGAGAGGTGTAGGACCTTAGGAGGATTCAAACTTTATTCGGAATTTTGATTGTAAAACTCTACTTTATTTTCGAGCTGCAAGACTCGTGACATTTTTTTATGTAATCCATTATTTTTATAATAATAATAAGTTTTGTTTTGAGCCAGCACTAAGTTAAATCAGAGGGCTGAAGCTCTTGGGTTAGGGCCCAACCCTAGCAGCTAAGGCTCCTCTTTACTGTACATGTATGCTAGTGTAGACCCATGGTTTAATCGTTCATTTTCTTAAATAGTTGCATTTTCGTTACAACAGTGTAGAGTATATTGGTTGTGTTTTAGATTTATAGTTATCGCATGAGCTTTGGAGTTTGTGTCTTGATTCTGTACTTGGTTCATTTCATCATTATCGTCTTCAATCACTCTCTTTCGGTAATAGATCTCACTTGTATTCTCATTTACTTTAGCACAAAATACTTAAGCACAAGCCAATAAATAACATCTTAAGTGGATTATACTCGTAGATCTCCTTACCGTTCAATCCACAGCAAACCTGACAAATCACCGCCTGATTCATTTCAATGTTTGACTTTATGTGCTCCAGATCTCCATCGTCAATCTGTCTAACTTGATCCAATGGCTATCGTGAATTCTTCCACCTACTTTATGCGCTCCAAATCTCCACCGTTGATCTGTCATGCCCTCGATCCAACAACTATCACGTCACCTGACCGCCAACTAGCTTGGCTAATCTCCACCATTGATCAACCCCGCCCGATCCAACGACTGTCGCTCAATCTCGCGCGGATTTTTTCATGGCCAATATCTGCCCCAGAGCACGCGAGAAAAGTGGTTTTATCATGCTACGTGTCACCCAGTTAGGCTAATCACGCAAAATTTTGGAATTCCGCTTACAACCTTGAGGGCGCGTGAGAAACTGCTTACCGCATACGGAAACCCGCTCCATGATTCCACACATTTTTCCCACGATAAGATCTCTGTCGCTCATCCTCCGTTAATCTTATCCACCCATATATTCACTCTATAGAAAATGTCTACAGATCTAGCTCTGATACCATGTAGAAAATCTATGTAGGTTAACCTGATAATGCAATATAAATCAAAGCAGAATACTATAACCTACTTCCACTATCAATTTGTGGAAGCCTAAAGATTGAGCCAAACAATATAACTAGAGGAAGAAGAATCAATGGCACAATACACATGAAAATACTTTGGGGAAAGCCTTAGCTAAAAATCCCACAATATTGTATTATGGAAATACATAGGAATTATACAAAGCCTTAGCTCTCATAGCTAGCCAGCTCTCAGTACAATCCTCACAGATTCTCATAGGCAATCTTGGCTTCTCTCCAGCCTTCCTTTCTACCCTCCAAGCTCCTATTTCCTTGCGCTATTCCTTGGTGATGATTTTGCCTATTACCAAGTGGAAAACCAACCTTCAAAATTGCGCACTCTTCAAGGATGAATCCTTGACTTCATGCATGAGTTTTCTCCATGAGAAAACACATGCAACTAATAATACACTGTCCTTGAACATTAACCTCAACTGGGTCTTTCTCAGAATAGACATGCATGAGTTTCTGATGAGGGAATCTTCAGTTAACTGGAGTAGCACTAGTTGAGTGCATTAATGCATCAACTGACTGTTAACTCACTATTAGTTCCTCAAACAACAAGGAACTAATTTAACTGGGCTTAACTCAGTAAACTGAGTTAACTAATTACAACTCAAACATAAGTCAATCTTATCTCCTTAATTTAAGGGATAACTCTTGCATGACTTCAGAAAGTCTTCTAACTTAAATTTATCCAACTAATTAATTTAAAATAAATTAATTAATTATTTCCAAGTAGCTGTTAAGACTAAATTCAATTTTAATTCATAATTTAATTCAAAGACAAATTAAATTGGAATATTCTTGTTGCCATATTTCAACACTCCCTCTCAACAAGAAAGGGATTATCTACCACCCCAATCCTGTCTCTATGGAACTCGAATTTACACCTTGACAAAAACTTTGTCAAAATGTCAGCATCTTGCTCCTCTGTCGAAATATACTGCAAAACCATTATCATCTCGACCTGTGAAAAGCCACGGGCAACAAATCTTGCCTTATGCTTCTCCAGACTACCATCAACAACTTGCTTTACCTTGTAAAGCCAACGAGAACTCACAACTGACTTGTTCTCCGGTCTCAGAACCACGTCCCAAACACTGTTACGAACTATGGAGTTGTTGTAGCATTTTTTGGTTTTGATAAGATAGAATAGATTAGTCAAAAAATACATAAAAATATTTTGAAAAAATGTTAAGTTAGGATATGGACATAACAATATTGAATAGAATGTTTTTGAAAACAATATCTTGATGATGATGTCCATATCAAAGAAAATGTTAGGTTAGATGGCCTAAAAAATCAAGACAAAAAGAAAATGTTAGGTTAGAAAGAAAAGAAAACAAATAAACTCTGAAAGTGAGAAAGTCTAAATGCCACTACTATTGCTTCTGCAAATAATGGTTGTGTGCAGCTTGTCATAAATGCCACAACCCATGATAGTCAAATAGTTTAATCTTGACTGCTTCATGCTTTAAATTTGATGTTATAGTTAGAGAATAAAGATCTGGCCAAACTGTTTAATCTTGGCAGATCAGTAGTTAGGTAGAGAATAATAAGGTGCTCATCAGTTTAATCTGAGCCCTTGGATGTTATAAGGTTAGAATTAGATAGTTTTCTTTTGTAAAAATAAGAAGAAAGGAAAAGGGTTTGCTAGCTTAAATGCACCCATTAAGTGAAGAAAAAATGATAGGATAAGCAAAGGGTAAGTAGAAGAAAGGTTGCAGAAGTTTGATGACTGATTGGACAAAATGTACATTTATCATGTTTTACCATATGTTTCTATGTCCATGAGGCAATTACACAAAGCAAATGAAGGTCTACAAGATCAATTAATTAACTTCCCTCATCCCCATTCATCCCTATATTTACTAATTTACCCTTCCCACCTTCATACAATTCATATTCATTCATTTTCCATAAAACCTCCTTTTCCTAAGGTTAAAATCTTTTTTGCCTAGGAAAAGTGAAAAACCCATGCTAAACCCCCTTTTACTCAAAAACCTAGAAAACGTTGTTTAGCCTAAGTATTGATGCATATATATAAAAAGCAAATAAATCATAAAAAACATCATACTTAGTCTATTTTCCCTTCCCGCTCATATTTCATATTAACTCTAACTATAGTATTAAACCCCTAAAAGTTCCATTTCCCGTATATATTAACTCCCTTTAATAAAATACCCCGAAACCATAAGTTTTATAATAAAACTATGTATTTCATAAAACACCGCATCGGCGGATCGCAAGCCTTTCAACATGCATGCACTCTCCCCACATTGTGATATGCGATTGCAATGGACCCGGACCCGACACAATATATATCATGATTCATACCCATTTCGCATCCGCCCTCATCGCAAGTCCCAAATGTAACATTACCCTTCGCCATTGCGATCTTCGATATGCGATGGGAACTTGGACCCGATCGCATTATTATCTATCATTTATTTCCACGTCGAGTCTGGCCCCTATCACATTCCTTTGCGATGGGCCTTTCCTCCGCTAAACCGCGATTGCGATATGCGACGAACTCGGACCCGACGACATGTATCCGTCCGAGTTCATAAAATTTCAAGTCCACCATATCATGTTTTGCGAAGGATTTCTTTGTTAATTTTTTTTTATGATTTAAACAAAGAACCTTGCTAATCTCAGTTTTAACCCATAAATAAAGCCATGTCACCATAATTAATCGATTGGGCCCCTCCGCGCTGCTCTTTCACTCCACCACTGTCCGATCTAAGGCATTCAAATCCAATGACCCTTAGTGATTTCGAGTTGGCTCTCTGTATGAGCATTACCCGCTCAAAAAGAGGTATTCCACTGACCTTCCCTTGCTACGTGTCAGGCTCAGATTATTTCAGGTGACCCCTCCCAAAACCGCCCGCTCCTCATAAAGTGGTGCGATGGAAACCAAAACCACCTCCCGCATAACGACAAAATGACGACTGTTCACTTTGCCCCATATTTAAAAAAGAAAGTCGTTTCTCTATTTAAATGCAAAAATCATCATTTTTCCTTTGTTTCGTCTGTTTCCACAGTAAACCCTCCATAAGCCTCTGCGACCAAAAAAGCCATTGTTTTACCTTCCAATACTCTCTGGACTCCTTCCAATATCCTCTCAAGCTCAATAAAGCCATTGATGTTCTCCTCTGTCACCTATGATTTCTTAACAATTTTTGTGTTTTGCAGGTAAGAACCCCAGTTCCAGGCTTACAAAGAAAAAGCCTACATACAGTTGAAGACAAATCTAAAAGTATTTACTATTGAAAAACACAGTAAAAGCCTGAAATTCTTAGTAAAGGTAAAAAGGAACACAGTAAAGGTTACCCAACAGGGTCAAAGGATATTCACAGAGTTTAAAGAGAATCAGATGAAAGATCAAATGAAGGAATTCACCAGCGTAAAGGATACAAACAATTAAGCAACTTAAAGGGGAAAAATATCAAACAACAAAGCCAGCACAACCTGAATAAAAGGGACAACAAGAAATAGTTAAATAGCTGCCCCTATCTTCTTGCATGAAGATCTTTCCTTTCCTAGAATAAATCTTAATCAGTTTTAGGATATTTTCTTAGTTTCATTATTGTATAAATAACTCTCTTCTTGAGTTGTTATGGGTTCAAAGTTCAAGGTTTATTATTCATTACTTGTTAAGTAGTGACTGTTCATCCTACTTTGAACCTGGTTGCACCTTTGAAGGAAGCTTTTATAGACACTTGATGTACTCAGTCTTTCTGGAACCTTAATACAAAGCAGAGGATTCTGAATTTGGTTTTACAGAGTTTGTGTTATCCTGTAATTTTTCCAGTTATCAATCATTATGTATTTCTTCATATGCTTATTACGTATAGAGATATCTAGGTAGGAATAATTATGTCTCAATTTATTCCTATAAGCTCCTGAAGTGATCATCTATTAAGAGAATGGAATAATGAACTGTCTGTTTAGCTAATCCCCTCTAATCAATAAATCATCAGCATCTTATGTAAGCTTAAGTATATTGTCTTGAACCTTTGGAACGTAGTTTAGAAGGTTTTCATACTTATGATTGTTCTGTTTTACAGTCTGGAAACTGTGATAATCATATTATTTTCTGTCTTCTTCTCACCACTATTTTGATCTATATCACTGTGTAAAGATTTATAGCAGCCCTTTGCTGAGATATTAATATTATTCAAAGGATTAAATATTTCAATTCTACATCTGCCTTCATTAATTGGTCTTCCAAAACTAAAACGAAAAACCCCAAAACAATTATTTTAGATGCTCTGGCATTGGTAGCTGACCTACTACTATCTTAGAGGTACAAAATCACACTGGCGCCGTTGTCGGGGATTCGAATTTCATTTAAGTTTCCCTTGGGACAACGATATTCATTCATTCTTTTCCTTTAAAGGTGATTAAAGGTTTAGAAAGGTAAAAATCATTCACCTTGGCGACTCCACACTCCCAAGCTGGCACCTTTTAAACATACCAGATCTCATTCAGAAGCTGACATAGTTAGTCCTTTGTCAGATCCTGAAAAGCTTCTGGGAGTTCTAAAATGGGACACCAACCATGTTATTCTTCCTCTTCAGTCCTATAGTTTGAAGAATTAGAATCATTTGACCCCTATAGTCATTTCCCATTTGTTCCTGATTACTGCCATTTATCACCTAGGGTTGTTGAACTTCTAAATAGAGGTGTTGATTTTAAGTCAGCCTACCTTATCCATTCATTAGAATCTCATCCAATACCCAAACTACCACCAGGATCACCTAAAACTGAATCTGATTTGGGTGTTAATCTTCTAGAATATAAACCCACAGATTTCATATCCCCTACCACCTATCATTTTCATTCCATTTTTGACTGACCTGAAGCTTCTTCTTCTAAACAATCCGAGGAGACTTTCTCTATGTATTCCAATTCTCTCTTTGAAACGAAAGAAGGTATTACTTTACAGGTCCCAAAGTTAGTTCTTAAGACTCCTTTGAAGTCTTTCAGGAGATCTCATCCTCCTACACCTCCAACTAGTTCATCAACTCCTAAATCACCATCTTCTTCCTCTACTTCTTCCTCATCCTCTACATCCACACAAACACCTCATACTCCACCTGGACAACCTCATACACCTCAAGCACTTCATACACCACATGTTGTCATGGCTTTCCGACCTATTGTACAGGCTAGATATGCTGCCTTAGTCTTACCTAATAACCTTCATGCATTCCTAGCTGGATACTTAAATGGAGAAACTGGTTCGTCAGCTGAGGACCATCTTCAAGCTTTCCTAGACTTTGCAGACAACATGAATATTGAACAAGAAAACGTTTATATGAGATTGTTTGTACAATCACTTGAAGGAAATGTGAGGATTTGGTTTAGGCAGTTACAAGAAGCTTCCATTAGAAATTGGGAAGAGATTACAACCATATTTAAAAATAAATGGGGTGTGAAAAAGGATCCTCTTTACTTCCTCACATAATTTGAAGAGCTTAAAAGGAACTTTGGTGAACTAATATCAGATTTTATCAAAAGATTCAATAAACTCTATCACAAAAAGCCTGTTGATTGTAAGCCCCCTGTAGCAGCAGCTAAGTCTAGATTTTCTAAAGCTTTTGATGATGACTTTGCTGTTATGCTACGAGAGAGAACTTCAAGAACTCTTGAAGATATGCAAACAAACACTATAGAAGTAGAAGAAAATAGGGCAACCTCAACTTCTTTAAAACTTAAGGAAGAAAAGGCCCAAAGAAAACTCAAAATTGTTCAAGAAGCCTCTAGTTCCTCTAAGACTAAATCAGAAGACTAAAAAATATATGAAATAACATCTCTTCTTAGAAACCTATCAAATAGGATTTCAAAGATTGAGACCCAACCTAGGACAATACAACAAACAATTACTAGACCTCAAAACCAAAATCAAGGTCAATATAAAAGAAATCCACCACTACAAATTCTTCAGAGACCTAGCAATGATCAACAGGTTCCTACTCCTCTATTGATAGATGACCAACAACCTGATGATAATACTATGACAATTAATGAAGATATTAATAGTATGGATTATTCTTCCAATCAAACAACCATCATTCCTCTCTCACAACAAAATCAGGTTCAAGAAGATCAGAAGCTTCACAAGTCTCTAAATATCATGCTTTCTCTGAATTTTTATTTTCAAATTTAAACAAGAGATATGATCTTAGGCCTAGGCCTGGTCCTGGGAGACCTCCAAAGGAAAATCCAATAATTGAACCATGTATCAAAACTGCTGAAGCTCAAACAACTCTTATTCAGCCCTTAGATTTGTCAATTGATACTACCCAAACTAGTAAAAACATTTTGACTACATTTTATGTTGAAAAAGAATTAGAGAGGGTTAAGATCCCAATTCCACTATCAGAACTTTCTAAAAACCCTGGTTACAAAAGCAAAGTCAAAAAATGGATACAAAATACCTTGGTTGATGCTGAAGGTGATGTCATAAGTCTACAAGATGAAAAACCAACAGTAGTTTTTGGCCCTAGTTCAGACATGATATATGAGATAGTGTCTCCTTTCTATGTAACTCTTAAAACAAATGATTCCATGTTGTATAATTGTATGCTTGATTCAGGAGCATCACACAACCTTATGCCAAAATCTATCATGGACCATTTTAAACTCGACATAACTAAATCCTACCATGACCTGTACACCTTTGATTCTAAAAGGGTGCCCTATTTAGGATTGATCAAGGATCTAGTGGTTACCCTTGCCCAGATTCCAGTGAAAAGTGTAGTACTTGATATTGTTGTCACAGATATCCCTCCCAAGTTTGGAATGCTCCTTTCTAGGTCTTGTTGTGCCAAATTAGGGGGAACTCTACAGATGGATATGTCATATGCTACTATTCCTGTTTATGGAAGAGAACAATTAAGATTATATAGAAAGGTAAGATTTGTACATACTGTTTGTAAGACACCAGCCAAGGAACCATCCAATTTATGCAATAGACCAAGACTTTGGTTGTTTTCAACTCACTTCAAACCAACATAAAACTCAAGTCAAAATTGAAGAGGTAGTTGAGAGTCCTAAACCAAACCAAACTGATATTTGGAAACTGTTCTTTGATGGCTCTTGCACAAAACATGGGGCAGGAGCTGGAGTAGTTTTAATTTCACCTAAAAAAGAAAATATAACCCAATCATGTAAATTAGACTTCGAAGTTACAAATAATGTGGTTGAATATGAAGCTTTCCTTTTAGGATTGCAATTAGCCAAAAGCTTAAAAGTTCAAAACTTAAGTGTTTTTACTGATTCAGAACTTATTGTTAAGCAAGTAAGAAATGCTTGCCAGACCAAGCACCCTAGACTTAGGTCCTACCGAAATGAAGTATGGGATTCAGTTGAAAACTTCTTTGATGCTTTTAATTTGACTCATATTCCCAGAGATCAGAATATTCATGCATATGCCTTAACTGTCTCTGCTATCTCTTTTGAAATTCATGATCATACTGATATAATCTATCAGATACAAGTCAAATATAAGCCATCTATCCCAGATAATCTGAAACATTGGCAAATATTTGAAGACAACGAACATTTGAAATCATTTATGCAGGTAATAGATGATTTTTCATTTCTACAAATTGATGAAAATAGAACTGAAATAAATGAAAATGCAGATGGAAATGATACTTCAGATTTTAAAACCCAAATTGCTAATCATGACATTATTCAATTATCTAACAATTTTATTCCAAAAGGACTTATTCCTTTAGAAAAATTGTTTGATCAAAATGATGTTTTCCGAAACCCTCAGTCCATTTCTTCAGAAGATGACATAGAAGAGATTAACATTGGAACTAATGAAGATATCAAAAACATCAAAATATGTGCATCTTTAGACCCTGAGATCAAAGCTCAATATCTTAAGTTACTGCAAAATTATAAGGATGTTTTTGCTTGGACTTATGCTGATCTAAAGACCTATGATACTTCATTAATACAACATAAGATTCCTTTGAAGCCAGAAGCAAAACCTTATCAACAGAAGCTTAGAAGGATAAATCCAGTCCTTTTACCAACTGTAGAAAGGGAGATTAAGAAAATGCTAGATGCTCATATCATCCTCCCTCTTAGATATTCTAAATGGGTTGCAATTCTAGTTCCCTTTAGAAAGAAAAATGGAGAAATAAGACTCTATGTGGATTTTAGAAATTTGAACAAGGCATCATTAAAAGATAATTATTCTTTGCCCAAAATGGATCAATTACTCCAAATGGTTTCAGGAGCACAAGGAATTTCTATGCTTGATGGTTTTTCAGATTACAATCAGGTGAATGTTGATACAATAGACAGAGAGAAGACAACCTTTACTACACCTTGGGGTACATTCATGTACGCTAGTATGCCATTTGGCTTAACCAATGCTAGAGCAATATTTCAGAGAGCTATGGACATAACTTTTATGGGTCAGGTAAATAAATTTGTGGTTATTTATCTTGATGACATAACTGTTTTTTTCTAAATCTGATCAGAAACATCTAAAGCACTTGATGAAGGTTTTTGACAGGTGTAGAAAATTTGGAATATCATTGAACCCTAAGAAGTCCTTGTTTGCTGTCAAAGAAGGAAAACTGTTGGGCCATATAATTTCAAAGGAGGGAGTAGTAATCAAACCCAAATGAATATCAATCATTGAAACATTGACCTTACCCAAAAAGAAGAAGGAGATTCAAGCTTTTCTAGGTAAGATTAATTTTCTAAGGAAGTTTATTCCAAATTATGCAAAGATTGTAAAATATATAACTGACATGCTTCGAAAGGACCATGAAATCAAATGGACTCCCTCTTCTAGGCATGCCTTTGAACAAATAAAAAGGGCTATCTTTGAAGCTCCCACCTTAGTCAGCCCTGATTATACTAAGCCATTCAGTATTTTCTCTTTTGCCTCTGAAACAACCCTTGCTTCTATTCTATTACAGAAAAATGAAGATTCCCATGACCAACCCATAACCTTTTTCAGCAAGGTTATGAGAGATGCTGAGCTTAAGTATGACATCATTGAGAAGCAAGCCTATGCCCTCATTCAAGCCCTGAAATCATTTAGAATGTATGTCTTACATTCACCTATTACTACTTATGTCCCTAATAGTGTTGTGAAAATTGTCCTAACTCAACCAGACACTAATGGGAAAAGAGGTAGATGGATCACTCAAATTCCGAAATTTGATCTAACTATCAAGACTACCAAGCTCGTAAAAGGTCAAGAACTAGCCAAGCTTCTACCTGAATCCAATTGCAAAGTACTTGGAATAAATTCTGTTTTAGAAATACAAGGGAAGAATACACAAGAACCTTCTGTCCTTGCAGAAGGGGAGAATCCACAAGAACCTTCCCTTCATCCTAAATGGGAGAATCCACAAGAAACTTCCTTTCATCCTAAAGGGGAAAATCCACAAGAACCTCTACCTTCAGAGCAGATCAATCCTATACACATTGATGAAAAATTCTTGTTGTCAAACTGGTATCAAGATATTGTAAATTTCTTGATCCAGTTTGAGTGTCCAGCATCATTCTCCAAAACCTGGTGTAAAACCCTTAAGTTGAAATCAATCAAGTATTGCATTATAAATGCAAATTTATACTGGAAAGATCCACTAAATATTTTGTTATTATGTTTAATAGAATCAAAGACTGAAGGAATCATTGATCAGTTTCATGCAAGATTTTGTGGGGGACATTATGCTTGGAGAGAAACAACATACAAGATTCTGAGGGGAGGATTTTATTGGCCCACATTGTTCTTACAAGTAGGGGCAAAGGTCAGAGGTTGTGTTCCTTGTCAAATGTTTGCTGGTAAACGAAAATTAGCAGCTCTTCCACTTTTTCCATCAATAGTTTAAACACCTTTTTCTCAATGGGGATTAGGTTTTGTTGGAGAGATTCACCCCACTTCAAGTAATCAGCATAGATGGATCCTCACTGCAACAGACTACTTTACTAAATGGGTGGAAGCAATTCCAATCATAAATGCTACTGATTCAGTAGTAATTAAGTTTATTGAGGACAATATCTTATCTAGATTTGGCTGCCCAACTCAAATTGTCACTGATAATGCAAAAATATTTTCTAGTGTTAAAATGATTGACTTTTGACAGAAATATCAGATTCTGTTGCATCATTCAACTCCATACTACCCTCAAGGTAATGGCCTTGCAGAGTCATCAAACAAAAGTCTGGTAAAGGTAATAAAAAAGACTCTAACTGGTCATAAGAAGAGATGGGATTCACATTTGATTTATGCAGTATGGGCAAACATAATTACTACAAAGAGATCAACTAGAAAATCTCCATTTCAGTTAGTCTATGGGAAAGATGCAATTTTCCCTACCAATTTGGCCTTCCCTGTTCTAAAACTCCTGCAGGATTCAACAGATGAACCTGATGATTTTTCAAGAAGAATAAATGAGATTATTGAACTTAATGAAAACAGAGATGAAGTTCAATATAAATTGAATAGATATCAGAATAAGATGAAGGCCCTGTTTGACAAAAGATCCAGGGAAAGGGACTTTAAGGAAGGTGATTTAGTTCTAAGATGGGATACCAGGAGAGAAGAGAAAGGAAAGCATGGCAAATATGACAATCTTTGGTTTGGACCTTTAGCAATTGCTTAAGTGAAGGGTAACAACACTTTTGTGTTGTAGAATCTTGAGGGGCTATATTCCACTTATCCTGTAAATGGAAGGTTTCTCAAACATTATATTTAGTACTAAGAAGTTGAAATAGTTTTCATTGTGAATACTCTGGTTTTCTTTTACTTTTCAAGATGTCATTGTGATCTTTTTACAGCAAGGACTCCATAGCCCGAGGAGAAGGCACATGGATCTGTAGGTTCTCTGCATTCTACAGGAGAAAGCAGTCCCCAGTTGGAGCCAATGTTGTAGCATTTTTGGTTTTGATAAGATAGAATAGATTAGTCAAAAAATACATAAAAATATTTTGAAAAAATGTTAAGTTAGGATATGGACATAAAAATATTGAATACAATGTTTTTGAAAAAAATTATCTTGATGGTGATGTCGATATCAAAGAAAATGTTAGGTTAGATGTCCTAAAAAATCAAGACAAAAAGAAAATGTTAGGTTAGAAAGAAAAGAAAACAAATAAACTTTGAAAGTGAGCAAGTCTAAATGCCACTACTATTGTTTCTGCAAAATAATGGTTGTGTGTAGCTTGTCATAAATGTCACAATCCATGACAGTCAAATAGTTTAATCTTGACTGGTTCATGCTTTAAATTTGATGTTGTAGTTAGAGAATAAAGATCTGGCCAAACTGTTTAATCTTGGCAGATTAGTAGTTAGGTAGAGAATAATAAGGTGCTCATTAGTTTAATATGAGCCCTTGGATGTTATAAGGTTAGAATTAGATAGTTTGCTTTTGTAAAAATAAGAAGAAAGGAAAAGGGTTTGCTAGCTTAAATGCACCCATTAAGTGAAGAAAAAATGATAGGATAAGCAAAGGGTAAGTAGAAGAAAGGTTGCAGAAGTTTGATGACTGATTGGACAAAATGTACATTTATCATATTTTACCATATGTTTCTATGTCCATGAGGCAATTATACAAAGCAAATGAAGGTCTACAAGATCAATTAATTAACTTCCCTCATCCCCATTCATCCCTATATTTACTAATTTACCCTTCCCACCTTCATACAGTTCATATTCATTCATTTTCCATAAGAACCTCTTTTCCTAAGGTTAAAATCCTTTTTGCCTAGGAAAAGTGAAAAACCCGTGCTAAATCTCCTTTTACTCAAAAACCCACAAAAAGTTGTTTAGATTGATGCATATATAGAAAAAGCAAATAAATCATAAAAAACATCATACGTAGTCTATTTTCCCTACCAACTCATATTTCATATTAACTCTAACTATACTATTAAACCCCTAAAAGTTCTGTTTCTCGTATATATTAACTCCCTTTAATAAAATACCCTGAAACTATAAGTTTTATAATAAAACTATGTATTTCATAAAACATCGCATCGGCGGATGGCAAGCCTTTCAACATGCATGCACTCTCCCTGCATTGCAATATGCAATTGCAATGGACCCAGACCCGACACAATATATATCATGATTCATACCCATTTCGCATCCACCCCCATCGCAAGTCCCAGCTATTACAGTACCCTTCGCCATTGTGATCACGGATATGCGAGGGGAACCTAGACCCGATCGCATTATTATCTATCATTTATTTCCACGTCGCATCCGAACCCTATCGCATTCCTTTGCGATGGGCCTTTCCTCCGCTAAACCACGATTGCGATATGTGATGAACTCGAACCCGACAACATTTATCCACCCGAGTTCATTAAATTTCAAGTCTGCCATATCGTGTTTGTGAAGGATTTCTTTGTTAAATCATTTTTATGATTTAAACAAAGAACGTCGCTAATCTCAATTTTAACCCATAAATAAAGCCATGCCACCATAATTAATCGATTGGGCCCCTTCACGCTGCTCTTTCACTCCACCACTGTCCGATCTAAGGAATTCAAATCCAACGACCCTCAGTGATTTCGGGTTGGCTCTTTGTCTGAGCATTACCCGCCCGAAAAGCAGTATTCCACTAACCTCCCCTTGCTACGTGTCAGGCTTAGATTATTTGAAGTGACCCATCTCTGGAAGACTCTGCTTCAGTGGATGTCTCCACTCCTGGAACCTTTGCATGCGGCTGCTCTACATCAGTCTGAGGCTTCTCCTCCTTAGGAACCAACAGTGCTTCCACAGCCTATAGTTGGAGCTCCCTCTCAAGGGAAACTCGCATGGCCTTCTGCTCATCAAACTTGAGATCTTTGCGAACCGCTATCCTCCGACTCATAGGCAAGTACACCTGATAGTTGTGAGGTGTATCAGGGTGCCCACAAATATCCCCAACTATGCTGTCAGCTCAAGCTTCTTCCATGCATCCTTTGTCACATGGCAATATACCAATGAGCCAAAGATCCTGAAGTGACCCACATGTGGTCCCTTACTGGAGAAAGCTTCCTCTAGTGTCTTCATCCCAAGTATGAGATGTTGGCTTCTATTATGCAAATAGACTGTTGTGTTGCATGCCTCAGTCCACAAGTGAAGTGGTAGGCCTTGGTCATGCAACATTGCCTGTGCTGTC
The DNA here is from genome assembly GCA_031772625.1 of Pinus tabuliformis. Taxonomy (NCBI): domain Eukaryota; kingdom Viridiplantae; phylum Streptophyta; class Pinopsida; order Pinales; family Pinaceae; genus Pinus; species Pinus tabuliformis. Next base: position 460,278,725 of record CM062810.1, read on the forward strand.
CCTACAATAGTTCTATTCTTGCTCTCGGCCACCCCATTCTGCTGTGGGTTATGAGGTGCCGTTAACTCTCGTTTAATTCCTTCCGCTGCACAGAAGTCCTTAAACTTTTGAGAGACATATTCTCCACCGTTATCGCTTCTCAAGGCCTTGATCTTCTTCCCCGACTCTTTCTCGACCAAATCTTTGAACTCAAAAAACTTTGTGAAAGTTTGGTCCTTCTTCTGCATGAAATAAATCCAGAATTTACGAGAATAGTCATCAAAGAAAATCACATAATACCTTTGCTTCGCTATGGATTCCGTCGAGAATGGTCCACACAAATCAGTATGAACTTGCTCTAAGATAGCCTCTGCTCGACTGTCTCGATCATGAAAGGAAGACTTGGTGTACTTTCCCAAGGTACAACCTTTGCATGTGTCAAATTGCTCAAGTTTACCTTTGGGAGGTCCCGTAGATATCTGCTGCATTATCTTCAAAGCCCCATGATGCAAATGGCCCAACTACCTGTGCCACAACTTGCCAATGTCTTGGCTTTGCACCAACTCTTCTTTCATACTTAATGCTGCAAACCATCTACCTCTAGTTTATAAAGATTGGTCACCCAAATCCCTATCCTCTTGGTTTGACCCGTGGCTATGTGTCTTAGGAACGCCTTTCCATTACTGAAGAGAACATCGTAGCCTTTGTCCTCCAACATCGCGACTGATACCAAGTTCTTCTTTAGTCCAGGCACATACATCACATCTGTCATGGTGAGATGAGCTCCATGCTCCCTCTGAAAAGCAACCGTGCCCACTCCTGAAACACTATACCTTCCATCATCACCCATCTCTATGCGCATCTTGAGGTCTTTCTCCTCCAAGGCACTGGATAAATTTTTATCACTAGTCATGTGGAATGAGGCTCCACTGTCAACATACCAGACACAACCCATCATCAATGACACCATGCATGCGATGAGGGTAAAGTCGATTTCGAACTGAGAGGCTAATGCCTCACCTTTCGATCCTTCCGAGGGTCCCTTCTTGGACTTCTTCAATGGGAAATTAGTCGCATAATGTCCCATCTTTTGACAGTTAAAGCATATTACTTTAGACATGTCACCCTTCTTCCCTCCATGAGAAGAATTCGATTTGAAATGGGAAGCCTTCCACTTCCCTTTCCTTTCCTTACTTGCTAAGACCAGATTTTTTTCATCATCATTCTTGGATGAAGAACCATCTTGTGTGCTCCTCCTGATCTCCTCCTACAGAAGATCCGACCACAGTCATTCCCAATCCGGAAGTTTCTCCCTTCCATTCACATATTCCTGGTAGCTATTCCAACTCTTTGGAAGGCCAAGGAGAGCGAGGCTCACCATATCATCATCGACAGTAGTTATTCCCACATTGCCAAGATCATCTCTGCAGGTGGTGAGCTTGTTAAGATATTTGGAAATAGTATCGCCCTTCTCCATCTTGATCCTTTGCAGCTTATCCTTGAGCTCCCTAGTCGCTATTGTTCTTGTAGAGGTCCTTCAATGTCTTTCACATTGAAAATGGAGTATCCTTCCCATGGAGACTCGAGACAATATGGTCTTGAACTCCCTCAAGGATGATCCATCTCGCCTTTGCCACACACTTCCACTCAACCAACTCTTGTGCATTAGTTGAAGCTGGCTTTGGGATTTCTTGATAAATGAATTCCTTCAAGCCATTGTCTTCTAATATAGCCTCCATTCTATCTTTCCATGCTATGTAATTTGAGCTACCTTCCAAGGCATACTAGAGTCTCAAGCCATAGAATGCCATTGGCCAACCTTGAAGTATGATATGAATTTGATTTGCACCTACAACCCTGAACTTCAAACTTCTAATTCTCTTCTTAGTATATTGTTCACAACTCTAATACCATGTAGAAAATATCTATAGATCTAGCTCTGATACCATGTAGAAAATCTGTGTAGGTTAACCCGATAATGCAATATAAATCAAAGCAGAATATTATAACATACTTCTACTATCAATTTATGGAAGCTTAAATATCGAGCTGCACAATATAACCAGAAGAAGAAGAATCAATGGCACAATACACATGAAAATACTTTGGGGAAAGCCTCAGCTAAAAACCCCACACTATTGTATTATCATACACGGTGGAAATACATAGGAATTATACAAAGCCTTATCTCTCACAGCTATCCCGCTCTCAGTACAATCCTCATAGATGCTCACAGGAAATCTTGGCTTCTCTCCAGCCTTCTTCTCTACCCTCCAAGCTCCTATTTCCTTGCGCTGTTCCTTGTGGATGATTTTCCTATTACCAAGTGGAAAACCAACCTTCAAAATTGCGCAATCCTCAAGGATGAATCCTTGACTGCATGCATGAGTTTTCTCCATGATAAAACACATGCAACTGATAGTACATTGTTCTTGAACATCAATCTCAACTGAGGCTTTTTCAGAATAGATATTCATGGGTTTTTGATGATGGAATCTTCAGTTAAGTGGAGTAGCACTAGTTGAGTGCATTAATGCATCAACTGACTATTAACTCATTATTAGTTCCTCAAAAAGTTTGGAACTAATTTAACTGGACCTAACTCAGTAAACTGAGTTAACTAATTACAACTCAAATATAACTCAATATTATCTCCTTAATTTAAGGGATAACTCTTGCATGACTTCAGAAAGACTTCTAACTTGAATTTCTCCAACTAATTAATTTAAAATAAATTAATTAATTATTTCCAAGTAGATGTTAAGACTAAATTCGATTTTAATTCACAATTTAATTCAAGGAAAAATTAAATTGGAATATTCTTGTTACCATATTTCAACACACTCAATCTCATGCGATAGTATCTCTGCCCTTCATCTTCCAATTAGTCTTGTTCATTCATCTCTTGACTTAAACCACCCACGATAGGATCTTCGCCATTCATCTTTCGATTAGTCTTGTTCGTTCATCTCTTGACTTAAACCTCCCGCGATAAGACCTCTGCCATTCATCTTTCAATTAGTCATGTTCATCCATCTATTCACTTAACCTCCTGCGATAAGATCTCCACCATTCATCCTCCGTTAGTCTTATTCGTCCATATATTCACATAATCTCTTGCGATAATATCTCCACTATCTCCCATTAATATTATTCTCGATCAATCCAACTGTTCCTATGCACTTTTGCTTTGTTACGTCCTCCTTTCAGTGATTTTGATCTTCACTTGCTCTTCAGCTTGACTCCTTGCATGCTTGATTTTACCAAAAACACCAAAAACGCAAAAACATACTTAGTTTAGTTTCCATGCTTACACATTAGTTTGGGTTGATTCTCTTTACTTCTGTAACTTAGATAGTAGCATTAGGTTAGTGTTGATTTTGGCAATTCTGCTTAGTTTAGTTGTTTAAATGGTTAATTATGAGATGATGTGGTTTAGCACTACATGTGGTTTTCTTCATTACTGCATTAGAGTATCTCTCTTAGAATAGATTTTCTCTTCTTCCATCAAAGAATCAATCTTCTTCTGACTCTATATAAGTCTGGCTTGGAACCCCTGGGGTCTCTTGCCAGATGAACAAGTGACAATAGGCAAGACCTTCACTTCTACTTGTGCATATAGCACTATCACCTCCAAGTTTTTATGAACCTTGGGTTGATAAGTAAAGCTGGTAGCCCGGGAGTTGCAACATCCTTGCTGCAATACTGGCACTCATCAAATGGTTCATGAGTTTAGGGACTAATTCAATCAGATCATGGAATGATATGCAAAAGATATTTATAGAAAAATATAAAGATCATGATCTTAAAGAAGGAATCTTTAGAATGAATCAAAGAGAAGATGAGAGCCTTGAGGATCTAATAGAGAGGTTCATGTACAATGTTAAGAGGGAAAACTACATCATTTAGGATCTGACTCACTAAAAACCATCTTACTTAGAACAATTAGGGATGAGTGGATTGATCTCCTTGATCTCATGAGTAGAGGTGATGTATACCAATTATCATTTGAAGAAATTTGTGAAACATGCAAACACATATCAAGAGGAAGGGCAAGAGTAGGTAAATCAACATCAAGATCGGTAAGTCAAGCTAAACTTGGAAATTTGCTTGATAACTTTAAAACATAAATTCTTAGCAATCTAAGTGAACAAGTAGAAATGTTAAGAATACAAAATGAGCAAAAAGATGTTGATATTCGTGTTTTCCACGTAGAATAACATGATGTTAAATGTTTCTCCTCATTACCAAAGTTGAAGGAAGGTCACTAAGAGGACAATGGGGCAATTCAATTGACAATGTAGCAATGTTATGTAGCTCCAAGAGGACCATGGAAACCTATTCAACCTGATATGATGCAAGAGCCTAATTCACAATTTCAAGCTTATGCACATCCACCTCAAAGTAATTGGAACACACCCTTTCCTTAGCAACATTGGCCATCTCAACCCCAAAACCAATCTTGGCAACAAGGTTGGCAAGGAACTTATGGGATCCATCCACAATATCCTTAGTATTTTCCTCAATATTCTCCATACCCAACTCCAAGTTATCCTTACCATTCACCTCCACCACAACCACAATCCCAACCACATCCATCTCAAATATCCACTCCCACTCAACTACATGTACCACCATTTCCAAACCCACACATTGAAGTAGCTCAACCCACTTACAATGCTAAGGTACAACACTTCCAAACATCTCCTCTTGAGATCAATGGTATTCATCATAGCTCAGGAAGAGTATTGCAAAAAAGAGATTATCTTGATATCATTGAAGGACCACATCCAGAAAAATAAGATTCAAATGAGAAGACCACAGAATCATGGGCTTCACTTCATGAAGAACAGACATCAAAATCAAGGATTGAGAGAGCTCCCTCATGGCTATCATCAAATCCTCCATGTATTCAAGAGAACAATCAACAAAAAGAGGAAGATTTGAAGGTCATGGTAGAAGAAGAAATGAAGAATGATCTAGATAAGCAATCAAACCAAGGGAATGAAAGTTATATTGAGGTTTGGTTCCAGACAGTCACTAAGTTGCAACATCACTCTCTTCTTCAACTATGCTTGATCCTTTCAAAGTCAAATCATTTGGTCTTTTAGATCCAGGTACATGTCAAATCATATATTGCATACCTACACATCAGTTTGTTTGTCATCTTGATGTGCACATGGTTCCATTGGAAGTATTCTTATACTTGAAAGTGATTTTGTTTTTCAAGTAGAGTAGGGTAATTTTTTTTTTTGAAAAATAAGAGAAAAAAATAGAAATCTTAGGTGAAAACCTCCTTGGAGGTGCTTGAGATTGGCTCATTGATTGAAAACCTACATGAGGCAGTCAATGGGTTGGAAAAAAGAAAAAAGAGAAAAAAAGAAAAGATCCTAGGTGAAATATTTCTTTGATGCACCTAGGCGGACCTACTAGTTGAAAACCTCATTGAGGTAGCTAGTAGGCCTAGAAAAATAGAGAAAAAATAAATAAGAGAAATCCTTGCTCCATGCATCTCTTTGATGAATGCATGTACTCTCCAACATCTGCAAGCAACAAGAGCAAGTTGGTACCAAAAGGAAAATTGGTCAAGCCTAGTCAAAAGAAGTCAAATTTTGACTTTCTCCTCCTTTTCTCAAATGATCCAACAAGGCCAAGACCATGCCAATCCATCACCCTCATCTATTTTCACCATCCACCCATAATTCTCAAGCTTCTACCATTCAGTTTTCTTGTTGTCCTAAAAACTACAGGATGCTCTGTTTTACTACAAGATACAAAAATACATAGAGCAGAAATTTGTTTTTGCAATAACTTGAAAACCATGCATCCATTTGCCAAGATGTTTTAGGGGGAGATGCATATGAATGATGGTAATATGCTCAAGAAATTTCAGCAAATTCCAGTGCATAGTTTTCGAAAAATCAACCTCCATCACCTACAACTATTTTTGCATTTTCTCGATATTCGTGCATCCATTTAAAAGGTTGTTTCATGGGGAGATGCATATGGATGATGGTAACATTCCCAAGCAATTTCAACAAATTCCAGTGCACGATTTCCAAGAAATCGGCCTCCATCACCTTCAGCCATTTTTAGTTTTGCTTGAGATCCATGCATCCATTGACCAATTTTTTTTTTATGGGGAGATGCATAATGATGATGGAAACATGCTCAAAAATTTTCAGGTCAATCCATTCTACCGTTTGGGAGATATGGACAAAACAAGTCGTTGTCTTGAAAACCTACAAGATTCCCTGAGATCCTACAAGATACAGAACATCACCTACAGGATTGGCAGTGAGTAGTTTTGAAAGGGAAAAATAGAGGTTGACTTCATCAATCAGTGTTAAGGATGTAGGATCTACATTTCCCCACATTTTTCCAAGTGAAAGGAACATAAAAAACCCTTCTAATTTGTTGAAAGTGATTGCAGGATAAGGGAATTGTATACACAGAATTCTTAAATTTGGTATCATACCTATACAAACCTTCATCCATTAGAGAAAAATGACAGGGGGAACCCATCAACACCCTCCTGTACTAGAGATATTCACAAGGCACAATTGGGTGGGTTTCTTTGAAAAATTGAGGGGATATGATGATGAAGTAGCTAGAGATTTGCAGTCAGCTTCAGCATGGAGATCCAGAGGTCAAATAAGCTCCTCTAGAGCTTAGCAATAGCATCAAGATCATCAGCTTCACCATCCAACACTTTCACATCAACATCAACTCAGCAGCAACATGCAGGCCTCTCCAATAACTATTAGGTAGGTACAGGTATGCAATATTCTTGACCACTTCTCTTGAGTATATTATAGTTGGAAATTTGTTGTCAATGCATGAGAGATGAGGTTTTATAAGCTAAGGATGGGTCAAAAATCTTAGCCACCTTCAACTAGTTAATTGCAGCTCACTCCTTCACTCATGCAATGTTGAAAAGTCAAATTATGAAGGGTGATGATTTCAAGGAATGAGGACAGCAGTTAAAAGAAGCAATTTTTACAAAGGCCAAGTCACCACAGCACTCCAAGCCCTCCATCCACTTCATATTCACTATCTATTCATCATCCATCGATCCCATTCATTCTTGAAAACAAAGCATCCTCTCCATTTTCACAAACCTACACTACTCCCTTTGAGCCCTAGCATCATCATCCAATCCCTCTTCATCATTTCTCATTACGCCCATACAGTTAGAAGACCCTAAAAGTGGAGGATTGACTACTACAGGAAGGCAGAATGTTTCTACAAGAAGGAAGAAATAAAAAAAATTATGTTAAACCCCAAGATGGTGGAGCTTAAGATAGAATAATCAAAACAGAGAACTCCAAGACCAATAGGCAACCATCTAAGCCACAAGAGAGAAGAACAAGGCAACAAAAGAAAATGAGGCATCTGCCATCAAAACAAAACTCAAACTGTAGTGATGATTTTTTTTTTTGCAAGAGGTCTCCAATCTCTTTCTAGCTTTTGTCTAAGGCCTAAAAATGGGAAAAAGACATGGTGGTCAAGTTGAGGGCCTGCCCTAACCCCAGACTATCATTTATGCTCAAAACTGGTATCCAATAGTTTTAGCATGGTTTCCTGTAGGTTTGACAAGAATTACTACAGGATGTCCTAGTTCTCATCTAAATGCATTTTGAAGGTGTTAGAGGTGTCCAAATGGTGGAACAAGGTAGCAGAAGGTTGAAAAGGTTGTGGAAGACCTTACCAAACTAAAAGATATTCAAGAACCTGTTGTCTCTTAGGAAACGAATTTCCTGGCTGTGGAGAAACTGTGCCTAAGGCATTAATGATTTATTATGTTTGTCACTTATATCTCTATTGAATCACTATTTGAAGAATCTGAAAGACTTGACCTTAAACCCAAATATTTAGATGACTGAAAAAGTCTCAAAATGCCATGTGATGCTGAATATGAATGTGATGTGAAGAATATGTAAAGAAATTAAAGACAATATGCTGTGTTTAACAGGAACTATTCTCTGTACTTTAGAGGAAACATATAGAAATATGTTTTAAATATGGGAGTGCCCTTTGAGGAATTTAACTTCATTTACATAGGTAAATAAAAACCTGCAGCTTCATTACCATATTTAAAGAGATGAATAAACAAAATGACACATAGTGGAGAAATAACAAAATCATACCCAACATGTATAGAAACTCCTAATTCTTTTATTAATCATCAGTTTATCGAGTACAAAAATAGTACAACCTTTCCTTCTAACAAAATCCAACCCTTTTTTCATAACTTTTCATCTTTTTATACATTCATGAGACAGTTGGTAACTGTCAAAACTATCAAACCGCTTATCTAACTATGTAAAAGTAAAAGTCATTTTAAAATGTTACATTAGAGTGTAAAAGACACCTCTTACCAAGAAAATTAGATAACAAAAATTGAACTATGATTGGTGATTGTTGATCACTGTTTGAATCTGAGTCTTTGGTAGGCTGATCTACTGGTGTACCCTTTGCTTGTTCTATCATCCATTCCTTGCACTTTCTCCACAGTGGCACATTTGATTTAGGTGCTTCTTCTAGTTTATCAAGTGCCATCCTGAATGCTGTAATCGTAATATAAGTAGCCTTATCTATAAACAAAGTTTGCACCATCCACAAAAGTTTGAAATCTTTATGAAGATAGTTTACAATAGTGGCTCCTTTTAGTACTGCTTTCTTTTCATGAGTATTGTGAATCTTTCTCTTTGTTTCAACCAACAAAGTTTCATATGTTTTCCATGGCAACAAATTCCCTGTAAATCCCAACAAGAGGGAAGCCCAACCCTCACTCTTTTATAAAACAATATGCTAAACTTAGAGACAACTTCCTTCATCTCTTTTAACTTATTTTTAGCAACATTCTTGTAGATATTTTTAATAATCATTTTGTTGAAATAAATTGCACAGAGTGTCTTATCTGGAATGTCATGCTCTTTAAGCTTTGAAGCGGACTTGGAATTGATAAAATCTATCATCCTTTTATCAAATTTTGATCTGTTCAAATCTTTCTGCTTGTCCTTCATAACTTCACCTTCCATATCTCTAGCCAGTGCTTTTTCATTAGAAATAATGACAAGGAACTCCGAGATGTTCCTGATAATCTCAATGATTTCATCCCATAAAATCTCCCTGGCTTGAATTAAGGACATATTACCCTTCAGTTTTTCTTTCAGTCTTTTCACCTCTTCTTCAGTCCTTAATAGATCTTCCCGATACTTCTTAGCATTATCCTTTTCTGTCCTTGCTTCTTCTTCAGTCAAATTTAACAATTTGCAGGCCGTTTCCAACTCCCTTTCTATTTTCTTGGTATCATGTCCAACCATTTTCAATTCTATTGCCAACTGCAATACTTCTGCTACTAGATCTTCTACATTTTATGGCATGACTATTGTACAAACATGAGAACTCACTTGTTGTTGCAGTTTATCCAAAGATTCTTTAAGTAAAGAAACTTCTTCAGTTTTCTGCAATACGTCCTGTAATAGCTTCTCTTTTTCATTCTCTACTTCATCTATCCCTGTAGCAATGGGATGTTCTCCTATAGGCAGATGTAACTTTTTCTTCAAAACTCCAATCTCTGCCTTAGCAGATTTCAATAGTTCTTGAACTGCAGGTTAATCATCAGGGTTGATACCTATCTTGACAATAATGTTCTTCAACTCTTCTACTTTGGCATTCAGGGCCCTAGAATTGGCTTTTTCCAATTTCAGTTGTTGAATTATCTTGTTCAACATTTTCTCTGCTTTAACAGTAGCTGCATTAGTTTTCTGAAAGTCATTAACAATCAATTGCCCAGTTTGCATATGCAAGTTGATCTTGTCAAGCATGGGAAGCTTGTGAGTATCAACAATCAAATTAACAGTTTTGAAACTGTCGGAAAATCCAACAGACATCTCAGTAGGATGAGAGAAAGCAATTTTAAATTGACTTCTCTCTAAGTCGATAATAGATAACAATATTGTTTGTTCAGGAACAATTTGAGACTCAGCTTGAGCCTCCGTATTTACTTGCATCTTTTTATTTCTTTCAGCAATTTGAGCAAACATATTTTGAATTAAAGGAACCTGATAATGAGCAGGCTCTCTGGAAGATGGAGAGGATGGTGCACCCTCTGTTTCTCCTAATTGAATTATTAGGCCAAGTTAAGTTGCAATCACTACATCCGAAAGTTTAGCCCTTTTGGCTGCTTCTGCTTCTTCTTCATTTAGGTCAATAACATTTTCTCTAGCCCTCTTGGCACCCTTTTCTGAAATGCCAAGATTTTCAATCTCTGTCCCCTAGGTGACCTGTAAACCTTCATTTTCCATCTTCTCTGTTTCTAGTCTACTCTCATGTACAAATGTTGAATACCCATTCTCCATCCTCCTCTTGGAAATAACCTGGTGAGATTCATAGGCCCACTCAACCACCTATAAAAGACACATGTCATTTAATAACCTCTCAACCTCTTGAGAAACTTGTATAGTGTTCACAATGAAAGGACCTACTGCTCTGGGAAACTTAAAAAGATAACCATTTTTCATGGGAACAAAATGGACTTGATCCACATTCAAACCCTGTTTGATAAATTCTAGGGCAAAGAGCCTCATTGGCACAAATTTGGGCAATTTGTATGGTTTAACTGAGGCTCCATAAAGCCTAATATCTGCATGATCCTCAAAAACATACCAGTCACCACACCTCACATCTTTACTCAATTGAAGAAATTCCTGAGCTTTAGGAAGAAAAGCTGGAGGTAAGGTTCCATTCAAGATTTTGTAAACCAACGAAAGAAATAAAGAGGTGAACTCAAACAATCCACTATCCCCTGGATCACCTTTGACCAAGTCTGTCCAAAATACCACTGTTTTTTTCTCTTGTTCGGATCAACAACATTTAATTCCAACCCTGAGAAGTGCTCAACGTTGTGGTATAAAAACAGATAAGTAATGACTGAAGGAAACTTAAAAGATCCAGTAAGAGGTAGAGTCATGAACTGAGTATTGATGACATTTACCCAAAAAGATGGAATATCTAGCACAATATTTGGCTTCATCATTAAGGAGAAGAAGCCCAACACCACTTTATCAACCTATCTGGAATCTTCTTTCCCTAAAATCTTTGAAATTACTTGTAAGACTAGTCTTATATCAACAACGAAAATATCTAAAGAGAACAGATTATCATCTAGAGAGAATTGTCCTAACTTAGGAGCTAAGAATGAGGTGACATGAGACAATTCTTGGGGTGACAAGCTATCTAATGGGAGACCATAGATTCCTCAGTAAAGGTAGTGTATGTTCCTGACACAACGTAATTCAGTGCTTGGTGAATTAACTGAGTGGTTACTTGGAAATTTTTTTCTCTAGAATGATTCATTACGAATCACTTTTTAGGATACATGGCTGAGTCTAGCCATTAGATGAATTTGGGAAACAAGTAAGTCTTAGGGATGAAGGCTGCTAAAACACTTGACCTAACCATTGCCATGGATATATAGGACTTTTTCTAGTTCAAAATGACTTCTTGATATAATGGTAGATGCTTAATTGTACAGAGGATATCAGAAATATCATGTTCGATATCCATTAATGGGGTATGAATGATTGAAGAAGAACTTACTTACTTGGCCATGGCGTCTGGTGGGTGACGGTTGCTGACTTGGAATATTGAATTAAAAGGAAGTTGCTCTGTTTTACAAGTGAATGATTAATACAAAACTCCCTTTTACTCTTTGATTATATACAACAACCAAACAGGGGGGGGGAATATGAAATAAATGAGAAATAAATGTTGTGCATTAATGGAGTGGTGGATGAGGTGACAAGGTACGATGAGTGAACTGGGCGATTAATGAATGAAGGTGAAGGAAGATGTGGAGTAGGCGATGTGGAGTGTAATAATTTGTGTGGCCCACCACGGGGGGTAAGGAATGTACGGGAGCTTTATTAGAGTTGAACCCTCGCAATAATCTCAGGCTCTAGATTGCGGTCAACCATGCCAACGTCACGGTCAACTGTGGGGGGTTAAGCCTGAATTAATTTTCATGCTCGTTGCTTCCCTGCAGCACACCTCAATGTGCTTATCAAGTTATCACTTGATCACATCTCTTGAACCTGCATGAACTTTAGTAAATGGGTCGAGCCCATTTACATTGTTGATTTTTTTAAACAACAAAATAATACTTTGGCGTTTATCTCTTTTTGATTTTTTATTAATTCATACATAATACTGGATTTTATTTTTTCCCCTTTTTTTATTTTTTCTCTTTTGTAATATTATTAAGAAACTTCAAATGACAATGGATGCTACAACAAAACCCATCTTGAATAAGGAGAAGAAAGCAAGCTAATGGTCTCAAGAAACGGTGATTTTTCTTTACACAAATATGTTTTTGGTTTGTCCTTGTAGAACTTACAATGAAGATTCTTAATGCACAAGAGAGAGGCCACCACGGCCATGAATGAGGCACAAGGAGGTCACTAAGTTTCTGAGAGGATGAACAACATGTTGGAAATAATACTTGGGGGGGTGGGGTGAATCAGTATTAGTCAAATCAATAACTTTTTCTTTTCATACTCTGATTTATATATGCTACTTCAATGAAGGTAACTCACGTGTACACACAACTATATTTAAGGAAACCAACGTATATCCAACAAACTTATGATTCAGTTAATTCATCATATGTTGATATTTAATCAGTACATCAGTACTTCATTAACCATATAAACAATAACCATGTGCAGTAATAACAGAACAAAACATCACACACATGAACACCAAGATTTAAGGTGGAAACCCAATGTGGGACAAAAACCACCTACTACTGTCTTCTTTTAATATAAGAAAAACTTGTTTAAAATCTTGTATTGGTGCAAACTCATACCAGTATGGAGACACCCACTTGTAGAAGGCTGCAACCTTTTCTCGTTCTCCAGATTCTACTAGAAGGGAGCTACAACCCCATAGCTCTTGTACTAGTCGATCCATTTACTAGCACATAGGTGCTAGTCTACAGAAGGTTCCAACCTTTACTCGTTTTCAAGCTCGTACTAGAAGGGAGCTCCAACCCCCTGGATCTTGTACTAGCTGATCCATTTACTAGTACGTAGGCACCACCTACAGAAGGCTCCAACCTTCACTTGTTTTCCAGCTGCTACTGGATGGGAGCTCCAACCCCCTGGCTCTTGTATTGGCCGACATGTTTACCAGTATGTAGGCTCCAGCCTAGAGAAGGCTACGACCTTCTCTATTCCTCCAGGGACCACATTTCATAAATTTTTAGACTGGATACTCTTGGAACACAACACCACAATCTTAAGGCCACGTTTCGTCAAATTTTCATACTAGACCCATCAACAACATTGAAGCTAAAAATCAATCATGATTGAAATACAACCATCAAATAAATCTACATCAACCAATCACTGAAAGTCAATCATTAATCTCTGAATCAACCACAAATGAATCAATCAATCACTCACAACCCATCATCACTGAAGCAGATCACAATAAATCAATATGAACTTTCAGAACACTGTCATCAAAACAAAGTCACCAGAACACAAAGCAGAACCCACAACTCTGCAACAACAACCAGATCCAACTGCAACTTCAAATATCCTATTTCATATTGTATATGCTACTTGGTGGTGACTAACTAGCGTGTATATGCGCTTTTACCAAAGCGAACTAGCATATAGATCTACAAATACTATCTTAAAAACTTCTAAGATATTCTAGACTTCACTCATACCCAGATCATAACATCTATAGATTAAAACATGTGTCAGTATTTAGATCTAGACTATCCATGATCAAACCACATAATGATAATTCATTTCAGGCCTTATGATCCCGATCCATCATCCATCATCAACCACATAGGTGCACCCTTAGTTCAGATCAAGCAAAGCATCAGAAACCCATAACCTGCATATTTGATCTAACACATCATAAGATATTCAATACTTGCACACCTGGCCTAATGATCTTCTCCACCTTATATAGTTTTAGGCCTTTCTCAATACCTCGGACCAAAACCACTTAGGACCAATACCTTGGACCAAATACCTCGAAACAAAAGCACTTAGGACCAATACCTTGGACCAAATACCTCGAGCCAATACCTTGGACCAAAACCTTGATTTTCCATCCCATACGCGGTTTTCCTTCTGTGAAAGTGCATGTATATGTATACGCGCCTTTTGTTCTGTTAATCTGCGTGTATACGCTACTTGGACAAAATGAACGAGCATATACCTCTCTTTCTTCAATATCTGGAGTTTGATTTGTAATCCTTTGTTATTAACCTGTTGCACTATGAACTGTCATATGTGTGAGTTGCCATCAAGGACAACACTTGTATCATAATGCCAACAATCTACCCCTTTAGACTTGATGGTGACAACAACACCAAGACACTCTCCCCCTTTGACATCAAGGGCAAAGGGTGGACCAAGATATTCTTCCCCTTTGATATACATTATGTTGTCCATGATCCCCCTGAGTACATGCTGAATTCTCTGATTAAGCTCCTCCTTTGTACATGCTTAGATGCACTAAACCGTCCATGCTCCCCCTGAGCACATGTAGAGTCTGCAAAAATATTTTTCAAAAGAATAACATGACTCTATAACTTAACTAAGTGAGTATGAACTTCCTATCACCAATGACTCATACATACATCAATCTCCCAACCAAGTGGGGATACACCAATTTTGACTCATCCACCCAACCAAGTGGGGATATACCAAATGTTTATACATGACTGAAATAGAAATTATTACATCACCTTTCCATGGATAGTGGGGTTACAAATTAGGTCTTTTCATGCCCTTTACATCAAATGATATACATGAAATTTATAACAAGGACCAACAATATAAACAAGACCATGATAGTCATCGGCAACTATCATACACCATATAAGATCTGCACCATCAACATTTGTCAACAACATCAAGATCAACAACTTGTATATGTCCATCATCAAATGAGTCACCTGAATCAAACAACTATGTGGATCAAGAAATATAATTATCTTCATGTACCATAATGCCAACAATGCATTATTAGAAGCATATGCTCCCCCTAAACCTATGTCAGCTGTTCATTGTCAGATCTGATCATTGCAAATATCAGTAAGAATCATCAAGGCATCATCATCAATCAAATATAAATCAACTTTTTAACAGCTTATGAGGACTAACACATTTCCACATATCATCAGCATATTGTAAGCATCATCAAACATAGCAGATAATTGGTTGAACCATATCATACCCCTTTTCCTAAGTCTGTCCCACTTCTTTTTTCTCAACCCAACATATACGCGATTGTGCAGCTTCAAACTCGCGTATATACATGACTTGTCTTCATGAAAATTGTGTATGAGATTTAGAACACTGAAGTTTCACACTTTCAGCTCCCCCTGAGTCTGTTATGTCTGTACACTGTGCTATGCCACATCTTTCTGACTGTACTTCCTTCTTCTTCCATATCTTCGAGTGTGATGATGTTTTCTCCTTTTGGTATGGTGCCCGAAATTTTCTCCTGCATTCCTTTGCTATATGTCCAAACTTGTTACATGCATAACATCTTACATGTTTCATATTCCTTCTATAACAGTCAATGGCTTTGTGACCAAACATATTGCAAGAAAAACAATATCCCTTAAAGTACCTGGAAGCTGATGATCTTTCTATGTGACGGTCTTGAACCATTCTACTTCTGCATCTCGCTGCAACATGTCCAAAATTATGACATATAAAACATTCAACATTATTCATCGGAGGAAATAACTGACTATTACTTCCACAGTTAGGAGTAAAAGATTTTCTTCGAAGACTTTCTTTCCTTGGTTGTTGATGGGGTTGACCTCTCATCTCCTTGTTGAGAATTTTAGATTTTTCATTAGATTTCCTTGCCTCATCTTGTGAGCTAGATTCACCTTCAACAGATTCATGAAAACCAAGATCAGTTTTGATGGTAGGAGACCTTTGACTACTAAGAATATTATCCAAAATCTTAGTATTGTCTTGAAATTGTAACAGTTTATCCCTTTCTTCTAATTTACCTTTTAAGATATTTACCTCAACCTGATATTGCTCTTCCTTTTCCAGATATTGCTTCCTCAAGATTTCTTCAACTTTTCTTCCTTCTTTCACTTATTGCCTTAATTTGAGAATCTCATTTTCTTGTTCTTCATTCGCTTGAGGTAGTTCTTCATTCTACTTATTTTCAAGATCTTCTTTTAGAGAGAGGATCTTAGCTTCAAGACTTTTATAGTAGCTGGATCTATCTTTAAGTCTCTTGATTGTTGTACTCTTTTCATTTACTTTATTTCTTAATGATGTCACTTCATCCTGCAGCTTTTGACATTGATCTTCCTTTTCCTTGTACTACTTCCTTACTTTGTTTCCTTCCTCCTGTTATCTCAAAATCAGGTCCTGGAAGGCTGCAGACCAGGAAGACTTCAAGTAACTATTTCAAACCTATTTTAGGCTGAGGCTTAGCCTCCCCAACCTGAGAGGGCTCTCTCACAAGATTAGAGATTTGGATAATGAATAAGATGGCTAACTCTATGGATTGAAATCAAATGAAAATGTATAAATGGTTGAAATTCCAATCAACAAGCATCTATTGGGCTATGGAGTCAGAGCATGTTTTAGTACAACAACTGATCAGCTTACATGGAAGTCAGGGCATAAAGAGTTTTAATCTACTAGCAAAACAGAGACATCATATAGGAAACACAGTTTATGAACACATGAAGGAAGTTAGAGAATTATCAATGAATTATAAGTAACATGTGTTCATACCACTGCAAGTGAGAAAATGAAGAAATCCATGAGGAAATAAAACACATAAAACCCTCTCTGAATCCTGAGTAGTAAAGCCAAAGTTCTGCATTAACATAAAACATACAGTGTTCTGCAATAACATAATATGCACTGTTTCTCTTGAAATTTCCAACCCCTAATACATTAGTTCTTCTCCCATATATAGAGTTCATGTAGATTCCTTCCTCCAGCATGAGGGGAATTCGAATTTTCCATCCTTGACACCTATTCTAACCATAAAACAAAACTTTAAATGCATTTGACAACTAACTAGTAGTCCTAGAGACCTAATCCAACTAGGAGTGTAACTCCTTATTATGATTACAACAACCTTATCTAAACATTTAAAGCATTCTTTGACACCTAACACTCCATGAAGTCGAATTTGATGGTGCTCATATCCTTCCATCTGGCCCTTGATGACTCATCCTTTTGCTGTTCCTAGAAACTAGGAGGCTGTCCCTTGCTCTGTTCTGGCTGAAAAATAGGTCTTGGGACAGAGCTAATAACTTCTTGTACAAAATGTATTTGAAAAAACTGAAGGAGGCTTTTGTGAACCCATCCATGCTGAACTAAAACCTCTCTTTGTTTTTTGAAAAACCTTCCCTACCTCCCAGAATGTGTCTTTGAAAAACCTGTGTCAAAGAGAAGATGAAAAACTGCACCTACAGCAGTTTCGTAGCGCAACTTTGGTCATTAATTTCTCTCAGATCGTAATGGATTTGAGGAAACTGAAGGAGTTTTTTCTAGTTCAGTCTGTTAGGAATAAAAACCTCTTTCCATTTCCCAAAATAGACTTTCAGTTGCTTTAGATACCTCCTGTAAGTTGACTACCTTTTCAAACAGAGAAATATGCCTGTGGAAAACTTGCACCTACAGCAGTTTCGTAGCGCAAGTTTGATCATTCATTTCTCTCAAATAATAATGGATTTGAAGAAAGTGGAAGAGGTTTTTGTACTTTAGTATCTTAAGAATGAAAACCTCTTTTACTTTTCATAGATGAGTTTTCCATTGCTTGGTAATCCCCTTGGAAGTTGGCTGCTGTTTTTCATAACATGAAACTTTGGAGTTCATAAGAGTCTTTCCTTTCCTTGTTTTGTCTTTGCTAGACACTTATACTTCGTGAATGCTGACCCTGAGTTTGCCAAGTGCTTCTTATGCATGAAAGGAGCATGACAATAACCAAAACCAAATCTTTCTTACCTTACCCTTTTCCTTTGAAATTTGTTTAGTGATAACAGTGGCTCCACTTGGGATAGTGTGCTCCTGTAGTACACTAAGAACTCGCAGGTCCAGTGCTTTATCCTTTTATGACAAACTAAAATTTGCTTGAAAAGTGTTCCCTTTAAGCTTCTTGAGCCTTCACCTCGGGCTTAATCTTGATGACCACTGTAGGAGAAAGAAATCTATATCTACTGAGAAAAATGCTCAGTCAACCTTGAGCTTATTTGCATTTTCCTACCTACCTACCCTATCAGCTGCAAGCTCCACTTGTAGCTCAAGCAACATGATATTTCCAATAAAGCCAATCAATTGTCTTATCTGATATTGGAGGCTCTTGACTGCATCCGACCTCAAAATAACCATGGTAGTGGGATGACCACATCAACTCAATATATACTTGATCTTCATAATGCAAATGAAAATGAAAGACTGGAGTGCAAAGCTTGTCCATATATTCACTTATAGGGTCAAAGAATACATGGTTATGTTGATGATCATCATAACATTCTACATCTTTAGACAGCTGATTCTCAACCACACAAGATTCTTTTGATATGCTATCGAACTGCTTTTCTGAATGCTGCCTACAAACAATGTAATTTTCCTCACTATTATGATCATTCTTTGATGTAAGCTGCTGCAAGGAATTACAAAATTGAACAGCCTTTTCCTCTGCCTGAGGGCTATAAAAGCTATCTTCCAGTACTTCTTCTTGGTGTTTGAAATCAATTTCATACTCATTGTGATCAAAAGACTGACAAATCTGCTGCATCTTTTCATTCATATCAAAAGATGAAACATGGTTTTCACAAATAAACCCCTGCTGATCTTCATGCTGCGTTTCATGAGATGTTATACTTTCTTCTTGGTGTTGAAATGCATTGTTATGAAGAGCCTCTAAAATTTCTTCATCCATAAATTCATCATCATCATAACAATCCTCCAAATATTGAATAAAACTCGTAGAATGTTTACAACAATCTTTGACCAGAAATAAAGAGGGATGACACTCTTTATACATGTCATAGAACACATCATGGAAATCAGCAAGAGAATATAATGAACTATTTTCCAAACTTTTATACCAAGACCATGCTTTTCCCTCTAAAGTGGTCATAAACATCCTCATGAGACAATCTTCAGGGAAATGAACCTTAAGATTGCGTACATGCATATGAAACCTAATCAAATGAAGAGCAGCATTGTCTTTCCTTTCATCTTTGAATATCGGAAGATCCTCTAACCAATCAACCTTTGGCATAGGATTTGGAAAACCAGGGATATGAGACCGATTCATAGGAGCATACCTGGCATTCATTCTTGCAGTGGAATTCATCTTGAAACTTCATCAAGCTACTGATCTTCTAGCAGTGGAGTCACCTTCCAATTTCTTATTCGATGTGTGGAGTCGCCAAGGTAGTTTTGCAGCCTCAAAATGATGTTTGAGCTCCTGCTACCTTCAGAAGTTCAACCTCTTAATTTCGGGAATGAATAGACTTCAGGCTCCCGGCAGACGCACCAAAATGTTATCTCAAAATCAGGTCCTGGAAGGCTGCAGACCAGGAAGACTTCAAGTAACTATTTCAAACCTACTTTAGGCTGAGGCTTAGCCTCCCCAACCTGAGAGGGCTCTCTCACAAGATTAGAGATTTGGATAATGAATAAGATGGCTAACTCTATGGATTGAAATCAAATGAAAATGTATAAATGGTTGAAATTCCAATCAACAAGCATCTATTGGGCTATGGAGTCAGAGCATGTTTTAGTACAACAACTGATCAGCTTACATGGAAGTCAGGGCATAAAGAGTTTTAATCTACTAGCAAAACAAAGACATCATATAGGAAACACAGTTTATGAACACATGAAGGAAGTTAGAGCATTATCAATGAATTCTAAGTAACATGTGTTCATACCACTGCAAGTGAGCAAATGAAGAAATCCATGAGGAAATAAAACACATAAAACCCTCTCTGAATCCTGAGTAGTAAAGCCAAAGTTCTGCATTAACATAAAACATGCAGTGTTATGCAATAACATAATATGCACTGTTTCTCTTGAAATTTCCAACCCCTAATACATTAGTTCTTCTCCCATATATAGATTTCATGTAGATTCCTTCCTCCAGCATGAGGGGAATTCGAATTTGCCATCCTTGACACCTATTCTAACCATAAAACAAAACTTTAAATGCATTTGACAACTAACTAGTAGTCCTAGAGACCTAATCCAACTAGGAGTGTAACTCCTTATTATGATTACAACAACCTTATCTAAACATTTAAAGCATTCTTTGACACCTAACACTCCATGAAGTCGAATTTGATGATGCTCATATCCTTCCATCTGGCCCTTGATGACTCATCCTTTTGCTGTTCCTAGAAACTAGGAGGCTGTCCCTTGCTCTGTTCTGGCTGAAAAATAGGTCTTGGGACAGAGCTCATAACTTCTTGTAAAAAATGTATTTGAAAAAACTGAAGGAGGCTTTTTTGAACCAATCCATGCTGAAAAAAAACCTCTCTTTGTTTTTTCAAAAACATTCCCTACCTCCCATAATGTGTCTTTGAAAAACCTGTGTCAAACAGAAGATGAAAAACTGCACCTACAGCAGTTTCGTAGCGCAACTTTGGTCATTAATTTATCTCATATCGTAATGGATTTGAGGAAACTGAAGGAGGTTTTTCTAGTTCAGTCTGTTAGGAATAAAAACCTCTTTCCATTTCCCAAAATAGGCTTTCAGTTGCTTTAGAGACCTCCTGGAAGTTGACTACCTTTTCAAACAGAGAAATATGCCTGTGGAAAACTTGCACCTACAGCAGTTTCGTAGCGCAAGTTTGATCATTCATTTCTCTCAAATAATAATGGATTTGAAGAAATTGGAAGAGGTTTTTGTACTTTAGTATCTTAAGAATGAAAACCTCTTTTACTTTTCATAGATGAGTTTTCCATTGCTTGGTAATCCCCTTGGAAGTTGGCTGCTGTTTTTCATAACATGAAACTTTGGAGTTCATAAGAGTCTTTCCTTTCCTTGTTTTGTCTTTGCTAGACACTTATACTTCGTGAATGCTGACCCTGAGTTTGCCAAGTGCTTCTTATGCATGAAAGGAGCATGACAATAACCAAAACCAAATCTTTCTTACCTTACCCTTTTCCTTTGAAATTTGTTTAGTGATAACACCTCCATATGAGCTTTTAAATTGGTAACTTCTTCTTTGAAGGCACACTCCCTTTTGTTAAATAGATCTTGTTGATCTCTGATTTTATCTGCGAGTCTTTTAACTTCTGCCTCTATGTTTATTTCACGATCACTTCCAATATCTTCAATATTGGATGAATAAAGAAAAATATCACTAGAAGACCAAAAATTTGTACCTGATACTTCATTTGCTTGTTCATCTTCAATTTGAGGTGATTCTAAATCTAAATACTTTCTTCCAACTAACGACCAATTGTCTCTCCTGTTGTCACTGTTCCTTTCAGATGTCTTCTTTTTTTGAGGCGATTTCTTCTTTAGCTTCTTTCCCATTGTTTCTATGGATCTCCTTCAAGTAATCAAGATTCTGCCAAAGGACGTACTCTGATACCAATTGTTGGAAATAATACTGAGAGAGGGGGGGGTGAATCAGTATTAGTCCAATAAATAACTTTTTATTTTTATACTCTGATTTATATACGTTACTTTGATGAAGGTAACTCGCGTGCACACACAACTGTATTTAAGGAAACTAGCATATGTTCAACAACTTATGATTCAGTTAATTCATCATGTGTTGATCTCTAATCAGTACTTCATTAACCATATAAATAGTAACCATGTGTAGTAATAACAGAACAAACCATCACACATAAGAAACACACATGAACACCAAGATTTAAGGTGGAAACCCAATGCGGGACCAAAACCACCTACTGTTGTCTTGTTTTAATATAAGAAAAGCTTGTTTACAATCTTGTACTGGTACAGACTCATACCAGTACGTAGGCACCCACTTTTCAAGGCTACAACCTTCTCTCATTCTCCAGCTTCTACTAGAAGGGAGCTAAAACCCCCTAGCTCTTGTACTAGCCTATCCGTTTACTAGTACTTAGGCGCTAGCCTACAGAAGGCTCCAACCTTCACCCGTTTTCCAGCTTCTACTGGAAGGGAGCTCCAACCCCCTGGCTCTTGTACTAGCCGATCCATTTACTAGTACATAGGCACCAGCCTACAGAAGGCTCCAACCTTCACTCATTTTCTAGCTGCTACTAGAAGGGAGCTCCAACCCCCTGTCTCTTGTACTAGCCGATATGTTTACCAGTATGTAGGCTCCAACCTACAGAAGGCTACAACCTTTTCTCTTCCTCTAGGGACCAAATTTCATAAATTTTCTGACTGGATACTCCTAGAACACAACAGCACAATCTGAAGGCCATGTTTCATCAAATTTTCATACTAGACCCATAAACAACATTGCAGCTCAAAATCAATCACAACTGCAATACAACCATCAAATACATTTGCATCAACCAATCACTGAAACTCAATCATCAATCTCTGAATCAACCACAACTAAATCAATTAATCACTCACAACCCATCATCACTGAAGCAGATCACAATAAATCAATCTGAACTTTCAGAACACTGTCATCAGAACACAGTCACCAGAACACAAAGCAGAACCCCTAACTCTGCAACAACAACTAGATCCAATTGCAACTTCAAATATCCTATTTCATAATGTATATGCTACTTGGATGTGACTAACCAGCGTGTATACGCACTTTTACCAAAGCGAACCAGCGTATATATCTGCAAATATTATCTTAAAAACTTCTATGATATTCTTGACTTCAGTAATACCCATATCATAACATTTACAGAATAAAACATGCGTCAGTATTCAGATCTAGAATATCCATGATCAAACCACATAATGATAATTCATTTCAGGCCTTATGATCCTGATCCATCATCCATCATCAACCACATAGGTGCATCGTTAGTTCAGATCAAGCAAAGCAACAAAAACCCATAACTTGCATATTTGATCTAACACATCATAAGATTTCAATACTTGCACACCTGGCCTAATGATCTTCTCCTCCTTATATAGTTTTAGGCCTTTCTCAATACCTCGGACCAAAACCACTTAGGACCAATACCTTGGACCAAAACCACTTAGGACCAATACCTTGGACCAAATACCTCAAACCAATACCTTGATTTTCCATCCCATACGTGCTTTTCCTTTTGTGAAAGTGCATGTATACGTATACGCTCATTTTGTTCTGTTAACCCGCATGTATATGCTACTTGGACAAAATGAACCAGCGTATACCTCTCTTTCTTCAATCTCTGGAGTTTGATTTGTAATCCTTTGTTGTTAACCTGTTGCACTGTGAACTGTCATCTGTGTGAGTTGCCATCAAGGACAACATTTGTATCATAATGCCAACACAACACTTTCAACAGGGGGTATGATGGGCCTCTAAATTAGACATAAATTAAGGCCTATGCCTCTAAATTAAAACATAAATTAGGGCATATGACCATCCTTTAGCACATTAAACCTCTCTTTCTACATTAGATAATTTATTTTTAACTTTAATATATTCATTATGAAGGTTTATGAATAATTGGATATTTGTGCCTAATATTATTTATTTTTGTGGAAAAGTATGAGAATATTGGGCAGATTATGAAGATTTGGAGGAGGAGATAATTTAGGGACTTGTTCCCTAATAGAGGAGGATCAATAATAAATAATAAATTAATGAGATATTATGGAATTATGGCACAGATTGTGGAACTCCAATGATTGAGAAAATCTATGAATGTGTTCCACTAATCAAGGGACCAAATCCACTAATCAAGGGATTTTGGTGGGGAAAGCTTCCTTCATTCATTGGGAATGATTCCTAATCATTTTGTATAAGAACCAAGTCAAATTTACCTCTAGGGGGAGATTTTAAATAATGTTATTGTGGAGAGAGCTTGTATTTTTGCAGCTCCATTGTATTTTCTTGCAGGGATGTAATTGTATTGATGGAATAATGAAGATTGGTTTCATGTTCAGCTTCTAAATAATTTTCTTCTCCATAGGTCTCTGAGTTTCCTTGGGCTTTGCCATCCCAGGAACCTCAGAGCCCTTTTGTATGATTTTCTTTCCTTCTTTTCACTTCTTATTCACATGCATCTCTGGTTTTTATTTCTTTCTATTTATTCATTTAGTATTAATGATTTCTTATTGTAGGATTGTGTTAAATGGTTGATGTAAGTTCTTTTGCAGGATCACAAGAATTATTTCATCCTTGGAAATGCTTTGGAAGTTCATAGTAATCATTGAGCTTCTTGGATTAGTCTTCTTATTCCAAATCTAGATTGTTTGACCTCCTTTTTAGCAAAGAACAATAAATTTCTGCTATTTTTTAGAGCATGCTAACAAGCTTCAATCGAGTTGGTTCCACTTGAATTAGATCACAAAAACATTCTAGTTCATAACAAAAATTACTCCATTGCATTTGCACTTGATTTGGTTAGACATTTTATAGATTTACTAGCTCATTAGTTCTCAAATTTCTAGATTTTCGACTAGTAATGTTTTTCTATTTTATTTAGCATGGGTTAATAGAGGTATTTTTAAGTGATTTCACTTGGAATGGGGACCTAAGATATCCTAGTTAATAAAAAAATTTGTCCTGGATTTGATTTTCTTGGTGATTCGATGAATTATAGTAAATATGTACATCTTGTAGTAAATCACTGTAGCATCTTGTAGGAAATCCCGTTTTGAGCCCGAATTGAGAAAAAACATCATTGAAGTTGGGATTAGGTCTCTACTTGACCTCCATGCCATAAAGACCATCTTGACCCTCTTTCTCCACACTTAGGTCAACATTTTTCTAGTTTTCAAGGGTAGGATTTGATTTCCATTTCTTCTATCTTCAGTCTTACATTAGATCTCATCAATGTTTTATATCATTCTACAAAGTTTTCCTCATGCATGAAGTAGACAATTAGCTCATGAAATTATGTTTCCTTTAGATAATTGAAATTCTTCTTGTTTGCATGATTTTTGGGTAAATGTCAATGTTTGATGCAATGCAGGTGTTTTAGGAGTACAAAGAGATTTCATGGTCAACAACCTCATCCCAACTTCATCCACCTATGGTCCTTACTTTCTTTCACTAAACCCTCACCAATTTCATCATTTCACAAGGAAGCTTCTCCAAGATTTTTGAGCAAATCCGTCCATCTCCCAACTTTGGTTTTGGGTTCTAAAGTAGTCCTAGGCACTCCCTTGCCTCATTCCATCTTCCAAACACCTTCCCTAAGCTTTCCATCACCTTCAACATCCATCCTTTTTCTCTCGGCTGTATCCTGTAGGTTTTCAAGGGATCCTATGGGTTTTCCTGTAGTGGCCTTTTTTGAGGCTGAATTGAGGAAAAATCCTCTAAGAAGCTAGCAAAGGGTCCCTACTTGTCCCCCAAGCCTTCTAACCATTCACCATAATCTCGAAGCCACCTACCACATCACCAAAAGAAATTAGCTTTCACACTCTTGTTGGTATCCTAAATTTACCTATTTTTTACCCCATTTCCATTAATATCAACCTCTATTTTACCTTAATATAAGACCCTTCTTTCCTGTACTAGTACAAGATGGTTACCCTTTTCCTACACATGCTCATATTTTATAGTAAGATTTGTTACAACACTTTATTAATCTTTTTATATAGATTTCAGTTTATTTACATATTTCTTACAACTCATATTGATTTCCTAGAAGTAATCATGGAAAGTAGTGTTAATAATGTATGAGTTGACTAGTGCAGGAAGATTCCTGCATCACCACTGTCCGAGATTTCCGAAAGCTATCTTCCACGAGAATGGATCTCGATCTTTGACTCCAAGTCTAAATGCTGATGAACTGAAGCAAGTGGCACACATCCAGGGATTTTTCTCTAAATATAGATTACGGCCCAGCGAAGCTCATGTGTGTTATAACCATTGCCCAAGTTTGTAATTCAGTTTTCTAAGTCTGTTCGGCCGAGAGGCCTGAACAAGAATTATCTGTAATTAGTGTAAATAGCCTAAAGCCGAAGGATATATATGATGTAGATCATAGATAGGAAGCTATCGAACCATCGATTATTATTTTGGTTTATGTAATCTGGTTATCGCCTTGATCTGGGGTTGGACTGCTCTATAATGTAATTTTCCGAATCAAGTAAATACAAGAGAATCACTATGGTTTGCACACGCAGTGTTTAATTTTGTCTTTGATGTATTATTTGAAGTGTTGATTGCTTTCGTTCCTTAAAAGGGGAACGAACTGGTTGGCTAGGGCCCGACCAACCTAGCTCGTTGACCCCTCTCGCTTTCGTTATTTGGAAAGACAGTGTGGTTATTTCTTTGCAGCTATGTGATGTAATAGTTTAATTGCTAATCTTTAAGTTCTGGATTAAATTATCTTTTGTAGCCTATGTGTGGAACGGATCCATGGTTTGCAGAGTAGTTGTGTTTACTTTTGTTTATAAGATATCTTTCACACATTTACTTTACTCTTGTTTTCTGTCTTAATTCATTTTCAAAGCGGATTGTGCAAGGAACTCTTTCCTGCACCAGTGCATGATGTTGCTTACACCTTGGTGTAGTCATTCATTGCAGCAAATAGTGAATCACTTACCTACATCTTATTTCCCATTATTTCACAAGTGAATGGATCGATTAATCAAGTAACTATTTTTGGTATTAAAAGTTCATCTCTAAAAGATCTGGAAGCAGTTATATTAAACTACCATATTATACTTGCAAAGAATGTCATTATTATGGGTGAAGTACCAAAACAGGTTGACACATGCAAAGTACTTACGAAGTTTAATGAGTTGAAGAATTTTCTTTTTCGCAACTAGTTTACTTCAGAATTTCATTTACAGTTGCAATTCCTTTTCAACATGTCTTTCAGCTTTCGAAAGTAATTCAGAAACTGAGTAAAGGGGACTCTGCTTCGATGCAAGAGCAAGTCTCTTGACACAAGAACAGAGTTCTCCAAGCCCTGAGGCTTAGAGTACCTTCACTCAGACATAAGTCTTCAGTAAGGAAGATTTAATATGCTCTTACACAGAAATACTGTACCTGCACTAGTGCAAGTAGATTGCAACTGTGCAAGGATAGGTTGTTTGTGTGGGAGAAAGATCAGAAGGAAGGAAGAATTCTGCAAGGGCCCACTTGTCAGACTGCTTACCATCCATCTGAAGATGAACATAGCATTTCATTCCAACATTTAAGATTGTTTCTGTTGTGTGGAATTTCTTTACTTGATTTACTTGCAAATTGTCTTTTACATTCCAACACTAGAGTTGCCTTGGTGTTAATTTCCTTTCCAATTGTTTTCTATCTGATTCTACAAAGAATTTCCTTTAAGAAGTAGGATTAGAAATAGGAAAAGTTCATACCATTTCTGGCATTGCTTGTGCTTCATCTCTAATTTTACGAAACCCTCAAGTTGACAATTAAGTGTTGAGGAGTTTTCTCAAGCGCAATTC
This sequence comes from Pinus tabuliformis, assembly GCA_031772625.1. NCBI lineage: Eukaryota > Viridiplantae > Streptophyta > Pinopsida > Pinales > Pinaceae > Pinus > Pinus tabuliformis. Next base: position 460,306,289 of record CM062810.1, read on the forward strand.
CTACACCCAACATTTTGGTGCCATTGTCGGGGAGGCGATTTGAATTGGTAAGAATTTTCCCTTTTTTTACAATAGGGGTAAGTTTGCTATTATTTTTTCCTGCAGTGTGCTTCTATTGTTTGAAGGAGTTTATAGGTGCCGATTTATTTCTAAAACTTGCAGTTTTTATTTTGAATTTCGTTTGTCATTTTTTTTTTCTGAAATGAATGCCTAAAAGAGGCAGGGGTCTGAAGCCCACTAAGGGCCAAAGAAACACTAACAAATCTAAAACCAAAACTCATATTGGGCTTTCTTTTGTAGGCAAAAAGTCCAAACAAACTCAGACTCATTACGTAGGAACAATCCACCTAGGCTCTAGTAGCAGTAGCTCAGGTGTGACACAACCCATAAAGGGGGAGAAGGGGACTGTTGGAATCCATAGTCAACCTTCTCAGCCTATTAAGAGCAATTCATGTGGAAAAACAACAATGGAAGATATGGAAGACCACACAGAAGGAAGTGGTGAAAATCAGGTAAATGAGGAATAATCTACTTTCGAATTCCTTATTGTGAATCCTAATATACAAGAACAAATGAAAAATATTTCACCATCAGTTCTTCCTCATTTCTATGGTAAGGTACATGAAGATCCAGACTCTTTCTTATTTGAGTTTGATATTTTGTGTAGAAGTTATGATTACTTATCTGATGCCCAGAAGTTAAAGTTGTTTCCTGGAACTCTCAAGGACGCAACACCCCGTTGGTTCATGGGACTAGGGGGAAACACTATAAATTCTTGGGAGAAAATGAAGAAAGTGTTTTTATCAAAATATCAAGAATATTGTAAAACTAGAGATATCCAAGATGAAATCTTTACTATTGTGCAAAATGATGATGAAATGCTAGAGGACTATTTGGAGAGATTCATGTACATTCTCTAAAGCTCAAAGCACAAATTTGATCTAAGTACTATTAGAACCTTGTTCTTACGTGGGCTTATTGATGATTCTAGGAATAATATAAATATATTAGGACAAGGGAATATTGCTCAAAAACCTTTTGATCGGATCTGTGACTTGTGCAGGAAATTCTCGAGGAACGAATATAGATCCAGTAAAGGAATTCACAATAAAATCAGGAAAACTAAATCTACTAATGCTATGATTATTGGATTAGAAAACAAAATGGACAATATAAAAATTGAAATAATGAATATTGTTAGTAAACAAATAGACTCTTTGAAGTTTCAGCAAAAACTTGTAGAAGAGCAAGAAACATTGTCTATTTTCTGTTCAAGATGTAGAAGAAAGGATCCTCTAAGAGAATGTCCTCTAGATATTAAAGAAACTAATAAATGTGCAATTTGTGTAGATAACCATGCTATAGAAAAATGTCCCTCCCTACCTAGGCTGAAAGCTGTATTTGAAGGGGGACAACCTGAAGCTAAATCATTGCATGCAATGGGAGCATGAAGAAATTGGCCTCAGGTAAGTGCAGGTATGGTTCTTGAACCTCCACCACATTTTTTTACTTATAATGCACACTCATATTCCTATCCTAACACTGGTCAATATCAGCATTGGAAACATGCGAATCAATACCAATATGGACATCCCTCCCATTATTGGCAACAAGGATGGAGAGGGCCAAACCATTCACATCATTCACATAATTCCTATCATGCACCGATGAAATCATATCCTCCTACATATGCACCTTACCCAATGCCTCAACCATCATTACCTCAGCTGAGTCAACCTATACCACCATTACCTTTACCTCCACCATTTCGACCTTCTCAGCTTCTTGCTCAAACTTTACCCAACCCCAATAATAAAGTGGTACAAATGATCCATTCTATGACCCTGCTTTCTTCACCCAGATTTTAGACCATGCTAGTTGGAGTCAGTGATCTTCAATTGAGATCAGGGAAAGTAGTAACTTCAGAAAATCAAAAGTAGCCCATGGTGATTATCGATGAGAAAGGAGAGGAGGAAACTCCTTACCATTCTGGGAAAGATGACACCATTCAGCCTATCCCTGTACATTATGAGCCCTCGTCATCTTCCTCCAACCGACCTCCCTATCTAGAGAGGTTAGTTGTGGAGAAGAAAGACCCATTCCTGAGTCTAGCTTGGCTTCTAAGCTTAGGAACCTTTTCATAAAGGTACCCTTGCTCCAAGCTATCAAAGAGATCCCCATATGTACAAAAATCAGTAGGTAACTCTGCCTCAAGAAGCCAGGAAGGAGAAGATTGGAACCCCAAACCATTTAATTTGTTGGTAGAGCAGCAAAGTTGATGACGGGATGTATGAACATGGAAAAATATACCGACCTCGGAAACCTTGTTGTCTTTGTTCAGATAGGTGATGTCGTTATCTCCAATGTACTTATAGACCTAAGGGCAACCATTAATGTTATGACCAAGTAAACCATGGATCAACTTGGATTGGTCCATATTCATCCTACTCCCACTGTGCTTGAACTAACAGATAGAACTAAAGTCAAGCCAGAAGGAGTATTGGATGATGTGGTTGTTTCCTTATATTCTTGGGAGTATCCCATAGATTTCATTGTGCTTCAACCAAAGAATCCTGTGGGACGACATCCCTTAATCTTGGGACGACCATGGCTTGCTACGACTGATGCTTATATTGGATGTCGTTCTAGTGATATGTATATTTCCCATGGAGATTCTAGAAAGAAAGTCACCTTATATCCACCTACGAGATCTATTCATAAGCTCCGAGACACTTTATGGTTAGACTAAATTAGTGATGAGGAGACCCAACCTATTTCCTTGATACATCAGAATGTTGAGTCCTCATAGGAGGGTGAGATTCAAGACGTCCTAAACAATCTAGACACCATGCCTAATTTCGAGTCATTAAGTCAGATTTTTAGTCTAGATTTTCAGGAAGGATATGACTCTCTACCTCCATCATCACCATCTCTAGCGACACCTTTATGTACTCTTGATCCTGACACTACTCTTGTTGAGATTAGTCTAGGTAAATCCTTGTATGTCAGTTCAGACTTGGACCCTTCTCAACGAGAGAAGCTTGCAAATTTGTTGTGAAACCATATCGATGCCTTTGCATGGGGTTATGAAGACATAAAAGGCATCCCTCCTGAAACTTATACACACCATATTTAAATTCAGGATGGAGCCCAGCCTGTTTGACAACCCCAAAGGCGAATGAACCCAACTTTAAGAGATGTTGTAAAGGAAGAACTGCAAAAACTGTTAGATGTTGATTTTATCTATCCCATTTTTGACAGCCAGTGGGTCTCTCCATTAGTGCTAGTCCCGAAGAAAGATGGGAGATGGCGCATTTGCATTGATTACAAAGAATTAAATAAATCCATTCTCAAATATTACTTCCCCCTTCCTTTCATCGATCAGGTACTCGATGTTGGGTTGTGTTATATTCTTTCCATGACCAGCCCACGTATTTAACTAGGGGGTTAGAGGGGTGGTGGAGCCCCCCCTTCTTTGCGCCTATTGCATAGCAGGGGGGGTCACAGGGGGTTTGAGGGGTGCAAGTAACCCCCCTCTATGGGGTTTGGGGAAGCGCCCCGAATTTTTTTGTTTTTGGACACTATATTAGGTTGGGCGGACCTACCTATGGTTTTGTGCATGATTTACGCACATGGTTTTGGACGCGATGGTTTTTGGTCCATGGTTTTGGATGCGATGGTTTTCGGTCCATGGTATTGGATGCTTCAGCATGTATAAATATGTATTGTAACATTGAAAGGAACATAATGAAAAATCAAGCTGGTAGTTCTGATTTTGGGATCCAGGGGAAAATCTCTGTGTATATGCGTTTTATGTGTTATGCTCTTGCATTGCTTATTTTCTGTGTTTTAGAATTCATATGCAGGTAATTTCTGTACAGGGTTAAAACCTAAATTTGGTATCAAAGCTATTTTGGCTTCAAGGGGATGCCTTTGTTGTTGAGGGGTTTCGCTCGGGCCTGTGGTAGACCCTGTTCAGTGGGAGATCTGCAAGATCGATTCTGGTGGTGAAAGAAGATGGCAAGCAATGGAAAGATAAAGATCGAGAAATTTAATGGTCAGAGTTTTGAGTTGTGGAAACTCAATATGGAGGATCTGTTGGTGGATAAAGATCAGTGGATTGTGGTAGATCCAGGTACTAAACCAATGAGAGTGTCTGATGAAGAAAGGAAGAAGGTGGATCGGAAGGCAAAAAGCACAATACGATTGTGTGTCTCAGATTCGTAATTGCTAAATGTATCAGGGGAAGCTACGACGAAAGCTTTGTGGGAAATGTTAGGGACTTTGTATCATTCTAAGTCTCTGGTGAATAAACTGTTCCTGTGAAAAAAGCTGTATAACCTGAGGATGAAAGATGGAGACTCGGTGACAGAGCATCTGAACGCATTTAATACTATAGTAAGTCAGTTATTATCTATTGATATTAAAATTTCAGATGAAGATAAGTGCATCAGTTTGTTGTGTTCTCTACCAGATTCGTGGGATAGTCTAGTTATTGCAATAGATAGCAATGCAACTGCCTTGTAGTTTGATGAAATAGTCTCATCCTTGCTGACGGAGGAAATGAGACAGAAAAATATGGAGAGCCAAAATGGTGATGCCTTGTCTGTATGAGGATAGTTCCAGAACAAAAACAAAAATAAGTCATCAAGTGGGAGGTCTAAATCTAGAGGGAGATCTAAATCTCGAGGAAAACCTATAAAGGTGGTGTGCTAGAAATGCGGAAAGGAAGGGCACTACAAAAGGGACTGTAAATTTAAAGCTCCTAATAAAGGAAAGGGATTTGATGATGCTCCTTCTGCAGATGCGAAAACCACCTCAGATGAAGGTGGGGATGTGTACTTGGCTTCTTCAAGTACACATGTAGATCATGAGGCATAGTTGATTGACTCAGGTGCATATTTTCACTTCACTCGCCATAGAGATTGGTTCTGCGAGTATGATAAACAATATGGTGGTGATGTCTTCTTAGGGGATGATAGGAAGGCTAGAATCATTGGTCATGGAAAAGTAAAGTTGAAGTTGCAAGGTGGAAGGGTTAGAACACTTTCGGGTGTTCTGCATATTCCTGCATTGGCCAGAAATCTGATTTCTGTAAGCAAATTGGATGATGCAGGTGTAAAAATAGTGTTCGAGAAGGATACCTACAAGATGGTTCGGGGGGCATTGGTATTGATGCGGGGAGTTCAGATTGGAACTCTGTACGAGCTACAAGGTAGCACTGTTGTTGATGGGTGCAACAGCTCTGTGGTTCCTGAAAGTGGAGCAGAAAATCTAGTGGCCTCTAGAGAGAAGACCACGTTGTGGCATCAAAGACTTGGACATATTGGAGAGAAGGGCCTTTGAATAATTCATGGTAAAGGTATGGTAGAAGGTATGTGTAATAACTCTCTGGATTTTGATTCCTGTGAAAATTGTGTATATGGGAAGCAGAATCATGTGAGTTTCCCCTCTGGTGGTAAAAGGGAAAAACATATATTAAAACTTATGCACAGTGATGTGTTTGGACCTGTGAAGGTTCCATCACTAGGTAAGTCTATGTACTACGTATCATTTATAGATGACTTCTCATGGATATATTTCCTTAAGAAGAAATCTGAAGTCTTTGACAAGTTTAAAGAATTTAAGGCTCTAGTGGAAAACCAGACAGAGAAGCAGATAAAGGTATTGAGGATAGATAATGGTGGAGAGTTTTGCAACAAGGAATTTGAAGAATTCTGTAAGAAGTGTGGTATAGCATGGCAGAAGATTACTCCATACACACCTGAGAAAAATGGAGTTTCAAAAAGAATGAACAAGACATTGATGGAAAGGGCAAGAAGCATGCTCAGTGGTGCCGAGTTAGCACAAGAATTCTAGGAAGAGGCGGTGGAGACAACATGTTACGTGGTCAACAGATCACCTTCATCAGCGTTGGAGGATAAGACTCCACAAGAGGTATGGACTGGTAAGAAACCCTCTCTTTCACATCTGAAGGTATTTGGATGTGATGCATATGTACATGTTCCAAAGGAGAAAAGAACCAAGTTGGATAGTAAATCTGAAAAGTGCATCTTTATTGGGTATAAGGATGGTTTAAAGGGTTATAAGATTTGGAACCCAGTAACAAGGAAGGTTGTGTACAACCGAGATGTGGTGTTCAGAGAGGTGAAAGATGTTATTAAACATGATGTCCAACCAAAGGAATTTGAGAGGATAGAGTTTGAGCTTAAGGAGGAAGAATCAGACTCTACAACAGAGGAGGAATCAGAATATGAAGAGCCACAAACTCCAGGTGTGAGAAGATCAGTTTGAGAAAGAAGGCAGCTAGAAAGGTATAGTCCATCTTCTTTCTGTTCAAATTTTGCTTTATCTATTACTGACGATGATCCCAGAACTGTGAAGGAAGTAGTAGATTCGGAGGATGAAAAACTCTGGAAAGAGGCCATGGTTGATGAAATGACATCTTTGCACAAAAATGAGGCTTGGGATCTGGTGGAGTTGCTGGCTGGAAGGAAACCCATTGGCAACAAATGGGTGTTCAAGAAGAAGACAAATGCAGAAGGAAATGTGGAGAAATACAAAGCTTAGTTGGTAGCAATAGGTTATTCCCAGGTGCCGGGAATTGATTTCGGTAATATTTTTTCTCCTGTTTCCAATGTAGCTTCTATTATATTACTTTTATCTGTTGCTACTGCTTTTGATTTTGAGGTAGAACAGATGGATGTGAAGATAGCATTTCTTCACGGGGATCTCGAAGAGGAGATCTACATGAAGAAACCTAAAGGTTTTACGGTGAAGGATAAGAAAGAAATGGTATGCAAGTTAAAGAAGTCTCTGTATGGGTTAAAACAGTCACCAAGGATGTGGTATCAAAAATTTGATACATTTATATGGGGACTTGACTTCACCATAAGCAAAGCAGATCATTGTGTGTATTTTAAATTAATTGGTGACCGTGTTATTTATCTAGTCTTGTATGTGGATGATATGTTGCTGGTTGGAAATGACAAAGAAATTATCCAAGATTTGAAGACCCTATTATCCTCTAAATTTGACATGAAAGATCTTGGTGATGCAAACTATATTTTGGGAATGGAAATTAAAAGAGACCAGGAAAATATGAGGCTTTGGTTAAATTGGAGGAAGTATGTCGAGACAATATTGTAGAGGTTTAATATGCAGGATAGTAAACAGTGAAGGTTCCTATTCCTGTAGGTGTGAGGTTATCTACTGAACAGTGTCCCAAGACATAGGAAGAGGAAGAGGACATGTCCCGCGTTCCATATGCAAGTGCAGTCAGTAGCTTAATGTATGCAATGGTTTGTACTAGACCAAATATTGCACATGCAATGGGAGTATTGAGCAGGTTTATGTCAAAACCAGGGAAGGAGCATTGGACAATAGTGAAGCGGGTTTTCAGGTATTTGCGTGGCACTAGTGATTATGGTTTGTGCTACCAAGGAAGACCAGGATTGGAAAAACTGTTGGATATTCGTGGCTTTTTTGATGCAGACTGGGCTGGAGATATGGATTAAAGAAGATCTACAAGTGGGTATGTGTTTAACCTATTTGGAGGTGCTGTCAGTTGGATGAGTAAGAAACAATCTGTAGTGGCACTATCGACTACAAAGGCAGAATACATGGCAGCCACTCATGCAAGCAAGGAAGCAGTTTGGTTGCAGAGATTGTGTTCAAGTATGGGTTTAGTACATGGAGCTATAAGGATAGACTGTGACAGCCAAAGTGCAATTTTCTTGGCAAAGAACCCTGCATATCATTCAAAGACAAAGCACATTGATGTTCATTGTCACTTTGTGAGGGATATGATAGAAGACAAAAAGGTGTTGCTGCTAAAGGTGGACACTTTGAAAAATACTACAGATGCATTGACAAAATCTGTGAGCTCTGAGAAGTTCTCTTGGTGTAGAAAAACAATGGGCATTGCAAGGCTGGATAAATGACTAAGCTCTCTTGTTTCCCCCTGTGGAAAGAAAACAACAAGTGGGAGAATGTTGGGTTGTCTTATATTCTTTCCACGACTAGCCCACGTAGTTAATCAGGGGGTTAGAGGGGGGTTGGAGCCCCCCCTTCGTTGCACCTAATGCGTAGCGGGGAGGTCACAGGGGGTTTGAGGGGTGCAGGTAACCCCCCTCTACGGAAAATTTTGTTTTTGGACCCTATATTAGGTCAAGTGGACCTACCTATGCTTTTGTGCATGATTTTCGCACATGGTTTTGGACACGATGGTTTTTGGTCCATGGTTTTGGACGTGAAGGTTTTTAGTCCATAGTATTGGATGCTTTGACATGTATAAATATGTATTGTAACATTGAAAGGAACATAATGAAAAATCAAGCTGGTAGTCCCGATTTTGAGATCCAGGGGAAAATCTCTGTGTATATGTGTTTTATGTGTTATGCTCTCTGATGAGCCCCAAATTTGGTAACATTTTGGGCTCATTTGGCCTAACGACCCTTGCTCAACCCTTCATTTTTCATGACTGATGCATCATTTTCTTAGTATATTTATGTCATTTGTACGAATGAGGGCAGTCACTATTCCTAGGTGGCTAACACGTGTTTATTTCAGGTTTTTTGACAATTAATGGAGCAAAACCATGCAGATGTGGGCTAGGAGACAACCAATATGGGATTGAGATTTTGTAGGAAGGTTGTCCACAACATTGAATGGCCTTCCTCGTGATCTTCACCCCCAACTCCGAGCTCCAACAGCCACCACCACCGAGTTAGAAGGCAGCCAAACGGATTTTGAGGAAGCAGCAGTTCACTCCTAGTTTGGTCAGCCAAATCCCACTGATTTAGGAGGCCAGCTTGGGACCTCGTAATGTATAAATGATGAGGCTGTAGCGTTCGAAAGGGACTTTTGAAACCTTGTTGCACATTCTGGATTACGAGCTGTTAGCTCTGCTTTGCTCTTTTGTAAGCCATTTTTGGCATGTTATTTGACTTATGATTATTATCTTTTAATGGAAAGTAGGCAGATTTGAGTTCAGTTCTGAGTTCTTAAAGGAGCCATAGCTCTCGGGGTTGGGCCCAACCTGAGAGCCTAAGGCCTCCTTCCTTTGTATTGTTATCTTTCTTTCAGCATCGTGTTTTTGTTCTTTTCCTTTACATGCATTTGGAAACGTAGTTTGCTGAGCTAGATTCCTTGGTGTGGTTAAGTAGGTTAATTTTATGAGACAGAGTTGCTTCAGCAGTTTTAGAATAGAGTAAAGAGATTGGAGTTAATAAAAGTTCCAAAAAAGGGTTGACTGCACACTCACTTTCACCTCTGTTTAGGGGATGGAATTGCAGACAGTGTCACCCACCAAAACCAGTGTTTTACATGTTCATGCAATCTTTGATACAATGTTTCCGCTGTAATAGTTGTCCATGTGTTCAGATCTTGTGGAATGATTCTTTGCTTCAGTACCATGCATGATTTTCCTTAGAAATAACGTTGTTGTTCTTTGGTTTTATTAAACAGTTAGAATAGGTTAATGATATTTCGGTTATGTGCAGGACGTGGATGATTTGTTTCGATTACACTGTGCAGTACTACTCCCTCACTCTCTTATCCTTATAAGCCGTGCCCAGACCAACTACTCATCTTCCAATTAGACCCCCTATCTCTCAGCCATTCTATCACCCTCGTTATTCTACCTTTTCGGCCTTCCATTCCCTCTACCCTCTTCAAGACAACCTAGCTTAGCACACCCCCTCTTCATCTCATCTCTCTGTCACTGAGTCACTAAAAACTCCTCCCTTACCTCCCTATCCATCCATGCAGCCTCTTCCACTCACCCATCACCCAAAAATCCGAGTATAGGACATCCTGTAGGAATTACTGAACTTCCTGTAGAAATTCTGAACATCCTGTAGAACCCCTGGAGACTTCTTGTAGAAGCTCATAAACTCGGTTGCTTGGCATCCAAACTTTGTGAAACTCTCTGAAAGGATGTTAGGGACCCCTTAGACCCTCTCTGAGCCTTCCTAACCTCTTCCAAGCATTTCTCCCCTTGACCTACCCCTGCACAGTAAAGACCCAGTTAGAAGCACATGCATAATAATTCCAACAACTTGAACAAAAATACAAAAATATGTTCTCTTCAGATAAAAGTAGTCTAGACACATGCATCTCACCTTCATAGAAGTAATGGCATCACTTTTAGTAATTTGCATTCCCACCTTTGCATCAGTAGGACTAGCTGGTAGAATTAGGGTTTGCTAGGGTTTGTGTTTCTTGTTGGCTTTCAGTTCCTTTTTGCAAGTAGGTTAATCTCCTTTGAGTTAGCTTTCGTTCATCGGTTTAAAAGCTTCTTCTAAGAGCTCATAGAAGTTGGCTTGAGCCCCTAGCGGACTTGTGCCAGCTGACCAAGTGACAGCTGTGGCAAGAGCTAGTACTTGTGCATACAACACCGTCGCTTCCAAGTTTGTTACGAACTACCGGGTTGATAAAATTAGAGAAGGAAGCTCCAGGAGTTGTAGCATTGTTGCTACAATACTGGAGCCCACCATCTTTTTGGCGCCATTGCCGTTGAAGCGTCAGAGTATTAGTGATTGTTGCTTTTCTTCTATTTTCCTACTCTCACCTTCTGCGAAGTAGTTTATTTCGTTTCCATTTGGCAAAAGTAGCATAGAAATTTCCTGCTTTCATAGATTAACATTTCAATTCTGCAATTTCATTTTTGCAAGCGTAGATTAGCATTTCAATTCTGCAAGCGTAGACTAGCATTTCAATTCCTGCAATTTCATTTGAGCAAAATAGATTAGTCCTTTCCTGCTTTCATTTCAATTTTGCATTTTCATTTCAGCAAGATAGTTAGTTGTAGTTCAATCTGTTTTAGTTTTTGCAGGTACCAGAGAAAAAAAACAAAAGCAATCAAAAGTCTTTCCATTTCATGCCTCGTAGGAATCGAGATAAAATAGGCAAATAACTTCCCAACACCCCCACCACATCACTGAGTCACCCTTCTCTCTTCTTTGGTGACAGTGATCCAGAAGAACCTATAGGCGAACCTCCTGAGATATACGAAGATCCTATAGCAGAAGAAGAGTTAGAGAACACTCCATCTGAAGCCATGGCTGACCATAGGGGAGAAGATGAGAGAATAGAAGGTGCCTTCCCCATCCGAGAGACCAATGGAGACATGAAAATGAAGAACATAAGCCCTTCTGCTTTACCTCACTTCCATGGACTGACTACTGAGGACCCTGATACCTTCCTGTTTGAGTTTGCTGTCCTTTGTCGAACCTATGACTATACTAAAGATGAGCAGAAACTGAAACTCTTCCCCTCAACCCTTAAGGATGCAGCATTACGCTGGTTCATGGGCTTACCTGGGAACAGTATCACTACTTGGGCTCAGATGCAGCAAGATTTCAATACCAAATACCGGGACTACTGTAGGTCCAAGGAAACCAAGGGAGAAATCTTTCGGATGACCATGGGGAATGATGAGTCCTTAGATGATTACGAGGAAAGGTTCCGACTTAGCTATAAACGGGCCAGGTGCACACTTGACCCTGAATCCCTCAAGTTGGTTCTGCTCCGAGGAGTCCCTGAAGACATCTTAGATACCCTTCACATGCTAGCTGGAGGAGATATTTACCAACTACCTTATGAGGACATAAAGATTGTGTTTAGAAACCACTCTAGGGCAGTCCGGAAAAGAGGTAGAGGAAACCTCCTCTCAGCTAGTATTCCTTTCTCCAAACATGAGTTTGCAAATCAATTAGAGGACCTCAAGAGTTAGGTGAGACAGACCATTGCCATGCAGCTTGATACATTTCGAATCCAGCATAAAAAAGAAGAAGCTGAGAGGGCCTTGGCTATCTTCTGCCCTAGGTGTACAAGGAAACACCCTAAGAACGAATGCCCATTACATTCGGTTGAAGTATGTTTTGTTTGTGAGGAGGACCACCCCACAAACCAATGTCCAACCTTACCTGGGCTTAAAGCCATGTACCAAGGGACAGAAGCACCCACTGAACCTCTCTATTTCCTCAACCAAAGGAGGCCACAAGGACCTAGACCTTACCAACAGGGGATGCAAGGGACCCCCCAAGCTTATTATAACCCCAACCAATCCACTCCTATGCCTTGCTGGGGACCCCCTGTTCATTCTTCCTGGTCTATGCCTCCTCCATGGTCTTACCCACCTCAGTACCATACTCAGCCCACTACTCATTCGTTTCACTCACATGCCCAGCCACAGCCTTAGTGGAATGCACCTCAATCGGGGTGGAGGCCCCAGTACAATACTCCTCCCGCCATTTTGCCTCCACCACCAACTCAACCACAACCATTACCTCCTGCTCCTCCAAGGAAACCTCAAATGCCTGCTCAACCGAACCTGAACCCCAACAACAGACATGCCCAGTAGGTATATACTGGGGAAACATCATGCCCTACCTATGCTGTGGAGATCCAGGAGATCAATCTGCGATCTGGAAAGACTCTTCCGAATCGCCAACCTCCTCCCCCAGAGGACGAGGAAGATAAACAGGAAAGTGAACCAAAGGCCATTCCACCCTTTCCTGAGAGACTAACAACCACCACACAACCCAACCCAGAGGAGGATGAGCTTCTGGGAGAGCTCAAACAGTTGTGTGTGAAAATACCACTTCTCCAAGCCATCAAAGATGTACCGATATACAACAAACTGGTTAAGGAAAAGTGTTTTAGACACCCAGGCAGGCGAAAGAGAGATGCTTCGACCATCAATGTCATAGGACAACTGTCTGATCTTATGTTGGGACAAGTCATCTGCCCAAAGTATTTGGATCCTGGGAGTCCTGTAGTTGATGTCCACATCAATGGCACCATCATACCTCACACATTGATTGATCTGGGGGCTGCCATTAATGTGATGACCAGGGATACCATGCTCAAACTCAACCTTCAGGGTTCCTTGAGAAAGACCTCGACAGTCCTACAACTAGCAGATTGCTCCACCGTGACTCCTGAAGGGATTGTAGAGGATGTCTTGGTCTCTGTTGACTCTTGGGAATACCCTGCAGATTTCTTGGTTCTGCAACCAAAGGCAAAGCTTACTGGATACCCTCTTATTTTGGGAAGGCCTTGGTTAGCCATTGTCGATGCTTACATAAGCTGCCGTGCAGGAAACATGACCATAAAAAATGGTCTTATGTCCAAGTAGCTAGTCCTGTACCCTCCTGCCCAACCCTCATTAGAGCATGACTTACCACTTTGGTTGGAGGAAGGAGAAGAGGATGAGGTGTACTTAGCACCTTTGTGCACCCTAGACACCACTAGGGGAGACCCCCCAACCGAGGATGATTTGATTGAGACCTTGATCCAGAATCCACCTCCCAGTGCACTGTCCTTAGAGGAATTGGTGGAGGATGCCCAAGCCAGCACCTTAGTGGACCTTTGTGTGACCAACCCTGTCACTCCCAGAGTCAAAAGTGTGGAGTTCGGCCCTGAGAGAACGTTAAAGATCAGCTCCTCCCTATCTCCTTCCCAGGAAAAGGAGCTGTGTAGTCTGTTGGCCAGTCATCTAGATGCTTTTGCTTGGAGCTATAAGGAGATGAAAGGAGTCCATCCTTCGGTCTGTACCCATCACATCTACATCAAAGAGGATTGTAAACCAGTTAGGCAACCCCAGAGGAGAATGAATCCAGCCCTTAAGGACATCGTTAAGGAAGAATTGCAGAAACTATTGGATGCCGGATTCATTTACGCCATCTTAGATAGCGAATGGGTGTCCCCCCTAGTGTTGGTTCCTAAGAAAAATGGGAAGTGGAGAATTTGTGTGGACTACCGAGAACTGAACAAAGCTACCAAGAAAGACCATTTTCCTCTACCTTTCATAGATCAAGTGTTGGATGGACTAGCAGGAAAGAAGTTTTTCTCTTTCCTGGATGGGTTTAGCGGGTATAACCAAATCCAGATCAGCCCGGAAGACAAAGATAAGACCACCTTCACTTGTCCTTGGGGTACCTTTGCTTACCGAGTTCTTCCCTTTGGACTATGCAATGCTCCTGCCACCTTCCAGAGAGCTGTCTTGAGCATCTTTTCTGAGCTGGTCCATGATTCGGTGGAAATCTATATGGATGACTTCACTCCTTATGGGTCCAACTTCCAGGAAGCATTGTCCAATCTGGGAAAAGTCCTAACCAAGTGCATTGAGATGAACCTGTCCCTTAGTCCTGAAAAGTGTGAATTCTTGATGACTGAAGGGACCGTGCTAGGCCATACCATTTCTTGCCAAGGGTTACAAGTGGATCCTAACAAAATTGCTCTTATCAAGAAGGTTCCACCTCCTCAGAAGGTAAGAGATGTTCGAAGTTTCTTAGGATTAGCAGCGTATTATCAGAGATTCATTAAAGACTTCAACAAGCTAGCCTCGCCATTGTTTGGCCTCTTGGCAAAAGATGTTGAGTTTCAGTGGACTGACGATTGTCAGAAGGCTCTGAATGAATTAAAGGACAAGTTGGTGTCTGCCCCAATCTTGAGAGGTCCAAACTGGGCCCTACCTTTCCACATCCACACTGATGCTTCGAACAAAGCCATAGGGGCAGCCTTAGGACAAGTTGAACAAAAACTTCCATATGCCATCTACTTTGTCAGCAAAAACTTATCCAAGGCAGAACTGAACTACACTGTAACTGAGAAAGAATTCTTGGCCGTGGTCCATGCACTGAACAAGTTCCGACATTATATCACTGGCTATCAAACGTTTGTACATACTGATCATGCTGCAATTAGATATTTAATGAATAAACCAGATGTGAATGCTCGTATTATTAGATGGTTACTTTTGTTGCAGCAGTTTGATTTGACTATCGTTGACAAACCAGGTAAAGAAAATGTTGTTGCTGACTTTTTGTCTAGATTGGATTTATCTGCAGATGAGGATGGAACAGTGGATGACCAGATGCTCGATGAACATCTGTTTTCTATTTCAGTACTCTCTCCATGGTTTGCTGATATAGCAAACTACCTTGTTTCAGCACAGTTCCCTCCGCACCTATCCTCAAGAGAGAAGAGCAGAATCGTCAGAAAGAGTGCCTCATTCACTTGGATCGCGGGCAACTTGTTCAAGCTTGGCCCTGAGCAGATCTTAAGGCGTTGTGTAAGGGAGGAGGAAGTCTTTGATATCCTCCTCACCTGTCATGATGGGCCTTGTGGAGGACATTTTGCAGCAAAGAGGACTACCTTCAAAATCCTACAGGCAGGCTACTATTGGCCCACGCTTCATCAAGATGTCAGAAGGTATATCAGCCAATGTGACCGATGCCAAAGGATGGGGAAACCGACTCCAAGGGATGAAATGCCTCTCCAACCTCAAGTGACTCTTGAGCCATTTGAGAAGTGGGGTATGGACTTTGTGGGTCCAATCAATCCTCCTTCGAGGCAAAGATCTTACATCATTGTGTGCACAGACTACCTGACAAAGTGGGCAGAAACCAAGGCAATCAAAGCAGCGACAGAAGAAAAGGTGGCTGAGTTCTTAAGAGAAAACATTTTCTACAAGTTTGGCTACCCAAGAGAGCTAGTCACCGATCAAGGAAGCCAGTTCACCTCCAACTTAATTGAAGACCTACTCGCTCATCACAAAATCAAGCATATGACTTCCACCCCCTATCATCCTCAAGCAAATGGGCAGGTGGAAGTCACCAATAGAGCATTGGAAGGGATCTTGACTAAGGTGGTGAGCAGCAGCAGGAAAGATTGGGCAGATCGCCTGGTTGAGGCCACATGGGCTTACAACACCACTTGGAAGACCACAACCGGCTTCACACCTTATGAGCTGGTCTATGGGAAGAGAGCTTTGCTGTCAATTGAATTCGAGTACAACACCTTGAGGATGGCAGCTCAGCTGGACCTAGATCTCAGCCATGCCCAACAAGAAAGGTTATTGCAGCTGAATGGATTGGACGAGCACCGAATGCAGGCCCTTCTTCACTCAGAAGTGGTTCAACTTCAGAGGAAGGTGTGGCATGACCAACACCTCAATGACAAGAAATTTCAGCCGGGAGATTGGGCGCTGTTGTATGATTCCAGGCATAAAGATTTCAAGGGAAAGCTGAGAACCAGATGGCTGGGACCATATGCAGTGGAAAAATGTAATGATAATGGATCTGTACTTATTCGGACCATTGATGAGGAGGCCATCCCTATGCTTGTCAATGGGCATCGGTTGAAGATCTACAGAAAGCCTCTGTCAAGGCAAGAATTCATCAAAACTGTGGAAAAATCAGTGCTGGTCATAGAGAAGGGTTCTGCCTCTGTTTTGGGCATACCCTGAGTTCAAAAAAAAAATAATAATAATAAAGATCCTTGGGTGAAAACCTTTCTGAGGCGCTCAAGGCAGATGGTAAGGGTGAAAACCTCATTGAGGCGCCCCTGTTGTCTTTCAAAAAAAAAAAAAGAGGAGAGAAAAATAAAGATCCTTGGGTGAAAACCTCTCTGAGGCGCTCAAGGCAGATGGTAAGGGTGAAAACCTCATTGAGGCGCCCCTGCTGTCTTTCAAAAAAAAAAAAAAAACAATAAACAAAAAGAAAAAAACAGGTAAGCAAGTTCACAATGTGGCAATGTATGCAGGTTGCAGGTATTCCATGCAGGAAAAGAGGCCCACAATTCAAAGACAAGGGTCCCTACTATGTTACCAGGTGACCTCACCATCACTCCCTCCAGAAACACTCATCTCTTCCAAGATCTGGGCACAATTTGATCACAGATTAGCCTCCTACAGGAAGCTACAGGACGTTCTACAGGAAGTCCTGTATTTCTACAGGAAACTTCCTGTAGAAGCTTGGGACGGCCCAGAACTGACTGTGTGAGGAGATCTAACGCCCGAGGTCAGGCATGGAGGCATGCAAGCTACTCTTTTCGCCATCACGCACTGCTGTCACCTCCTTCTACCACCCCAGTTGCCATGCAATGGAAAACACCTGCACAGTCAAATCAGAACACTGAATTATCAGAGGAAGCGATTCTCAATGGAAAAAAGATGCAGAGATACCATGCAATACTCATCACAGCTATCCAAGGGCCCTGCGATCATGATCGTAATGCCACCGGTTTCACCGTTCAGCATGCACCCGAGGAGGAAAAACTGCTACAGGACATCCTACAGGAATCCCGTAGCAGTTCAGCCAGCTGGAGTGTACACTATCAAAACGCCTGCAGAACATAGAGCGGGCACATGCACCATCCGCAGCTAGGTAATAAGCTCTGTAGCCAGCAGCAGTCTGCGAGGAAGAACCCCCGTGCCTGTGCACGACGCAGCAACCAACAAATCCATTCACCATCGTCCTGAAACCTGGAAATCATGTCGCGGCCGCACAGGTAAGTGCCTCACCCTTCTTTCGTTCGAATTACATGAATAATACTATGAAATGTTTGCAAGTGTGGGAATGAACGGGTTGAGCAGTCGAATGGCCATTCCACTGGCCACGACGACCAGTCAGATGGTCTAGTCGGATTTGGTAAGTGGCGGTCGTGGCAAGCAAATCGGGTAATAGACACGTGAGAAGTGTCCAGTCGGGGAGAAGCGTCATTTTAATAGAAATGACGGCGGTGGATCTGCGGAGAATGATGCGGCAGTCAGGGAAACTTGCAGTGGAATGATTAGGTGACGTCGTCCAATGGTCCGGCAGGGACAGCTCACCCCCGCGCCACGAATTCCGCCGGGATTCAAATCCATCGGCTAGATCGCCACCCCACGCATTTATCATCAGCCGTTTTGAAGTCGAGTGAGCGTCCGAATTTATCTGAAGCTCGTTACTCCAAGTCTTCAGCTTGTTCGAGCGTCTAGTAGTGGCACAGAAGGAGCAGAACCACTGCAGTGCTCTCCAGAACCCGTGCGCTGTTTCTACAGGAAAGCTATGCTACATGAAACTCACTGCCACGAGGAAAATCGGGCTCTTCACGCCAAAGGTGGCGAATTGGAAAAGGTAAGCCTGAACCTGTTCCTCCCATGCAATTGGTTTCGAGGGTGGCGGAGTCGACGTTCTCAAGAACGTAAAACTACAGTCTGGTCATAAAATTGTAAGCGTCGTCGTCGAAGTATATGTGGGATTTTCTACAGGATGTGATTTTTAAGGCTCATCTGTAGATAGTCTTCGCGAATTGTGTGCGTGGCAGAGGCGTAGTTCTACGCTCTGTCCCAAAAGGCTAGTTTTTGATACGCACCCGCCACCTCCAGCTAACATAGCAGGTTTTCACCATGCCGGGTGGATTCATCAGAAAAGAACCGACCGACTCAAAGAAACTAAGGGAGAACCCTGAGGTGGTAGAGCTGTTCACTCGTGCGCAATGGATGTCGTTCTGCGACAAACTTCAAGGATATGATGATGAGGTGGCAGAGGAGTTCTTGCGGGCTCTGAAGCCAAAATCAAAAACGCTGGCCACTGTCAATTTCAGGGGTTTGAGTCTCAGACTCACCCCACAATTCATCAGCCGAGTCACTGAGCTCCCAATGGGGGTACCGTGGGACAAGGAGGAGAGGAAATTAGGCCAGAAGGCTAAAAAGGAGTTCTTTCCACCAGAGGAGCAATTCTCAGAGGACAAGAACTGGGTTCGCAGAACTAGCTTACCAAATAATGAAATACATAATGTGCGAGGGACGGTTCAACATTGTATATGGGTACCATTTCCGACTACTCACAGAATTAAGGCATCAGATGGACCTACCTGCAGAAAACAAACTAAGTATTCCCTACTTCCTCCTGCAGTCTATGACTGAATGTGCCACCAAATTACGAGAGGGCACACCAGACTAGGTAGCTCATCACGGGCTCATTAAGCTCCTCGTGGAGGATGAACTCCACACATTCAAAGTCCCTCTCTCGTGGGAAGCCTTCCGAAATCTGACTAAGGATGGCGATATAAAAATGTTGACCGAAGAGCTTGGTTCCTCCAGCAGCGAGGAGAAGGAGTCAGTACCCACAGAGAAGAAAGGAAAAGGCCAAGAACCCACGGCCAAAGCACCGAAGAAAGAACAAAAGGAGAAACAAGAGAAAAAGGCTGCCAAAGAGAAGGATGACAAATCCATATTAACGCCCAGAGAGAAAAGATTACAAAGTAGGGTGGACAGGACTGAGCCAGTCCACGTCAGTAAAGGCACCTCGACAGCAGCCTCGACCAAGTCAAAAAGCAAAACACACTCAGCAAAACAGGCTAAAACGGTGCCACCTGTTTCTACAGGAAAACCAAAAACGACTTCTACAGGAAGCCAGAAATCAGCTGAAACAGGGCCTTCTACAGGAAGCCCTGAGAAAGGGAAACCAAAGGAAAAGAGAGCCGAAATCCTTGAAAGGGAGGCAGCCGCCGTGCTGGCCGCCCTTAGTACACCTCCTAAGCCGAAGGAAAAGAGAAAGAGGGAGATCCCTCTGTATTTTAAAGCCCGGAGAAGTGTAAGAATAAAAACAGGCATGCCACAACCTCCGTCCAGTAGCCCAATTACTATAGAGGATACCCCTACTTTGCCCAGGGAGAGGCCCCCCTCAAAGATATCAGTCACCTATGAGAGGGGGAGCCCGAAAACAACTACGTGGAAAGAGAGAATGGACAGGTTGGCTTCAGAAGCCCGGCTACAGGATGCTGAGGCTGCTCTACAGGAAACCTTAGCCCGGCTTAAGGAGACAGAGAGGATGGAGGGAGAAGCACCCTCATCACCACCGAGGGAAGACGAAGTAGAGCCACCAAGAGAAGAAGAGAAAGAGCATATTCCAGAGCCTAGTCCCCAGCCAAGTCTGAGCTCATATTATAATTTCTTAGAAGCTGGAAAGATTATACCACAGAAATTCACTGTGCCACTTTTCTTTGCGTTGGAGGAAGAAAGAGTGAGAACGCACACGTGGATGAAAATAGCTAAGTCAAAAGGCGTGGCAGATATAGGCCCCTTGGAGGAACAACTCAAGGAGGCACGAAAGGAGTTAGCTATGGCCAAACACGTGGCAAATTGCCAGCGGGTGTTCCTACAGGAAGAGAATGAAAAATTGAGACTGCAGCTACAGGAACTGAAGAAAGGAAAGGGCCCATCCTCAGGGGACATCACAGCATAACAACAAGGTAGAGAAGGACTGCAAGTCAGTCTTGGGGAGCCAACCATGCATCTACAGGAATGGGAGCTGCAAGCACAAATCGAGGTACAAGCTCTCAAACAACAGTTGCAGCAAAAAGAGGCACAATTGGCCTGCATGGCCAGTTGGGCCATGGATGCTATACAATGCAGACAGCCAGCCAAATCCTATGGCCTGTACCTGAGAGACCAATGGCTACAATTTCAGATTAATGCATTAGCACAAAGGGGTATCTCTCAGCTCCAAGACCCGCAACAGTTCACTGAATTATGCAATACCAGTTCATCAGAGGATAAGGCCAAACTATTGGAGTTCTACCTCCATAATTTGGCCCTTCCTAATGTGACTTCATGGGATCCCAACACGGTCTTAGGGGATATGCAGTTAATGGCATTTGCCTCATGGTTGAACCATGAAGACAAAAGAGCAGCAGAAGTCAAAGCGGTCATGAACCGAGAGATGAATGAGCCATTACTAATTAGTGCAGAGCCAGGGGATCCAACTACATTAATATCGGCACACCAACACTTATCCACCGACCCTCAAGCTTTATTGAAATATATGGATCAGCAGGCCCAGGTCATAGCGCATTTCGAGGATATGGAGAGACTGTTAGGGGACAACTGTGTTCAATCTTGCACCCACCGATGGAACACATTGGCCCGCAGTCTAAAAATCAGAGAATATCACAGTCCAACTCGAATGAGGGAAGCTCTAGTACGGGTGCCCCTCTATAAGAAATCCATGCAGAACCTCCAGGCCAGCTGGATTGGCCTCAAGCTAAGCCCACCTCTACTGTTAGGATTGATGGAAGGCAGCACAGACAAAGATGAGCATGAACAGTGGGAAGAGGTGGAAAGAAAGGCTGGGTTCCATATTAGTGAAGAGGACACCACTGCAGAAGCCTGGGATGTGAGGGTGGCAGTGAAGGCAATGAAGGACGAGGAGCTAGATTAGTTGCTCAAGGATGAGCAATCATTTTAGCTGGGGGGTGATGATGAGCCCCAAATTTGGTAACATTTTGGGCTCATTTGGCCTAACTACCCTTGCTCAACCCTTCATTTTTCATGACTGATGCATCATTTTCTTAGTATATTTATGTCATTTGTACGAATGAGGGCAGTCACTATTCCTAGGTGGCTAACACGTGTTTATTTCAGGTTTTTTGACAATTAATGGAGCAAAACCACGCAGATGTGGGCTAGGAGACAGCCAAGATGGGATTGAGATTTTGTAGGAAGGTTGTCCACAGCATTGAATGGCCTTCCTCGTGATCTTCACCCCCAACTCCGAGCTCCAACAGCCACCACCACCAAGTTAGAAGGCAGCCAAACAGATTTTGAGGAAGCAACAGTTCACTCCTAGTTTGGTCAGCCAAATCCCATTGATTTAGGAGGCCAGCTTGGGACCTCGTAATGTATAAATGATGAGGCTGTAGCGTTCGAAAGGGACTTTTGAAACCTTGTTGCACATTCTGGATTACGAGCTGTTAGCTCTGCTTTGCTCTTTTGTAAGCCATTTTTGGCATGTTATTTGACTTAGGATTATTATCTTTTAATGGAAAGTAGGCAGATTTGAGTTCAGTTCTGAGTTCTTAAAGGAGCCATAGCTCTCGAGGTTGGGCCCAACCTGAGAGCCTAAGGCCTCCTTCCTTTGTATTGTTATCTTTCTTTCAACATCGTGTTTTTGTTCTTTTCCTTTACATGCATTTGGAAACGTAGTTTGCTGAGCTAGATTCCTTGGTGTGGTTAAGTAGGTTAATTTTATGAGACAAAGTTGCTTCAGCAGTTTTAGAATAGAGTAAAGAGATTGGAGTTAATAAGAGTTCCAAAAAAGGGTTGACTGCACACTAACTTTCACCTCTGTTTAGGGGCTGGAATTGCAGACAGTGCCACCCACCAAAACCAGTGTTTTACATGTTCATGCAATCTTTGATACAATGTTTTCGCTGTAATAGTTGTCCATGCATTTAGATCTTGTGGAATGATTCTTTGCTTCAGTACCATGCATGATTTTCCTTAGAAATTACGTTGCTGTTCTTTGGTTTTATTAAACAGTTAGAATAGGTTAATGATATTTCGGTTATGTGCAGGACGTGGATGATTTGTTTCGATTACACTATGCAGTACTACTCCCTCACTCTCGTATCCTTCTAAGCCGTGCCCAGACCAACTACTCATCTCCCAATTAGACCCCCTGTCTCTCAGCCATTCTATCACCCTCGTTATTCTACCTTTTCGGCCTTCCATTCCCTCTACCCTCTTCAAGACAACCTAGCTTAGCACACCCCCTCTTCATCTCATCTCTCTGTCACTGAGTCACTACAAACTCCTCCCTTACCTCCCTATCCATCCATGCAGCCTCTTCCACTCACCCATCACCCAAAAATCCGAGTATAGGACATCCTGTAGGAATTACTGAACTTCCTGTAGAAATTCTGAACATCCTGTAGAACCCCTGCAGACTTCCTGTAGAAGCTCATAAACTCGGTTGCTTGGCATCCAAACTTTGTGAAACTCTCTGAAAGGATGTTAGGGACCCCTTAGACCCTCTCTGAGCCTTCCTGACCTCTTCCAAGCATTTCTCCCCTTGACCTACCCCTGCACAGTAAAGACCCAGTTAGAAGCACATGCATAATAATTCCAACAACTTGAACAAAAATACAAAAATATGTTCTCTTCAGATAAAAGTAGTCTAGACACATGCGTCTCACCTTCATAGAAGTAATGGCACCACTTTTAGTAATTTGCATTCCCACCTTTGCATCAGTAGGACTAGCTGGTAGAATTAGGGTTTGCTAGGGTTTGTGTTTCTTGTTGGCTTTCAGTTCCTTTTTGCAAGTAGGTTAATCTCCTTTGAGTTAGCTTTCATTCATCGGTTTAAAAGCTTCTTCTAAGATCTCATAGAAGTTGGCTTGAGCCCCTAGTGGACTTGTGCCAGCTGACCAAATGACAGCTGCAGCAAGAGCTAGTACTTGTGCATACAACACCGTCGCTTCCAAGTTTGTTACGAACTACCGGGTTGATAAAATTAGAGAAGGAAGCTCCAGGAGTTGTAGCATTGTTGCTACAATACTGGAGCCCACCACTCTCGCATTGTTTATTTTCTATGTTTTAGAATTCATATGCAAGTAATTTCTGTACGAGGTTAAAACCTACACTCGATACCCTTGCTGGTAAGAAGTAATTTTCTTTTCTATATGGCTTTAGTGGATATAACCAGATACCGATAGCACCCGGGGATCAAGACAAAACCACTTTTACATGTCCATGGGGTACATTTGCTTACCGAGTGCTTCCCTTTGGGCTATGTAATGCCCCAAATACCTTTCAAAGGGAAGTCTTGGCTATTTTTGCTAACCTTGAATGCGTAGAAATATATATGGATGATTTCTCTATGTTTGGTGATTCATTTCAGGAAGCCCTCAAGAATCTAGAAAAAGTGCTTCTTCGCTGCCAAGAATCTCATCTTGCCTTGAGTGACAATAAATGCAGATTAATGTGCAAGGTGGGAGTAGTTCTTGGCCATCTTATTTCCGACAAAGGTATCCAGGTTGACCCTGCAAAGATAGAAGTCATTTCGAGTCTTCCTATACCCAAAAATCAAAGGGAAGTGAGAGGTTTTCTAGGACATGCGAGCTACTATAGGAGATTCATTGAAAATTTCTCAAGGATATCTAGCCCCATTTTCCGACTTTTGGCTAAAGATAGTGAGTTTTCTTGGTCTATAGCTTGCCAACAGTCCTTTGAGACATTGAAGGAAAAATTAGTTTAGGCACCAGTTTTGAGAGGACCAAACTGGTCCCTACCATTCCATATTTCCTCTGATGCCTCAAATACTGCTATTGGCGCAACTTTAGGAAAGGAAGAACACAAACAATCTTATGCTATTTATTTCATTAGTAAAAACTTGTCACCCGTTGAACTCAATTATACTGTTACTGAGAAAGAGTTTTTAGCTGTAATTTTTCTATTAATAATTCAAAAATTATATTACACGATATGAAGTTTTGTACATACTGATCATTCCGCTATAAGATATTTGATGAATAAACCATTAACTAGTGGTAGGGTAACTAGGTGGTTGCTATTATTACAGGAATTTAATATTACTATTGTTGATAGACCAGGGAAATCGAATGTAGTAGCAGATTATCTTTCAAGATTAAATAATCTTGGTGAAGAAATTCCTATTAATGATGATTTTCCTGACGAACATCTTTTTGCGGTGTCAACAAAATCTCCATGGTTTGCTGACATAGCTAACTATTTAGTCACTGGAAAATTACCACCTCACTTATCCGCTCGTGAAAAGCATAAAAAATTCAGAAAAGTGTTGCATATTCTTGATTCGAAGGAGACCTCTTTTACACTGGAGTAGATCTCATTATCCGTAGATGTGTAAGAGAGGAAGAGGTGTTTGATATCTTAAAATCTGAGCACGATGAACTGTGTGGAGGTCACTTCGTCGATAAGCGAACTGCATACAAAGTGTTACAAGCTAGCTATTTTTGGCCTTCCTTGTTCAAGGATGCCAAACAATATGTCAAGAGGTGTGATAGCTATCAGGGAATTGCTCAGCCTAACCAAACCAATGAAA
Organism: Pinus tabuliformis; assembly: GCA_031772625.1. NCBI lineage: Eukaryota > Viridiplantae > Streptophyta > Pinopsida > Pinales > Pinaceae > Pinus > Pinus tabuliformis. The sequence continues at coordinate 460,330,927 of CM062810.1, forward strand.
TGCCTTTATGTCCTCAAGTTATGATTGAGCCTTTTGAAAAATGGGCCTATTATCACCTAAAAATTCTCAAAACATCATTGTGTCAACTCTGCTTTTGGTCATGATTTCAAGGACTTCTAAAAGTCATTTTAGTCTGGATAAAAGGGTAAGTGATAGGGTTTGAAGTCTTAAAATGCCATCTTTCATTTCCAAATAAAGTCCTTTAGGTTCACTTCATGGTCAAATAGGTCACATTTTCCATTTAGAAGTCATTCCATTAAGTTTAGGGTTAAATTTTTGCAATCATACAAGAATCCGCAGTTTCGTAGCGTAGCTAGTTCAAAAAAGGTGATTTGCGCTATGAAAACAAGCTAATTTTGTAGCACACTATGAGGCAAAAACCCTGTTTTTCTGTTTTTAGTAGTCAACTTCCAAGGGGGTTCCTGAGCAATTGAAAACTCATTTTTGAAAACTGAAAGAGGTTTCTCAATTTCTTTAAATTCATTATGAGGTGGGAGAAATTGATGACTCAAACTAAATGTGCTACAAAAGCTGTGTCAGTCTATAACGTTTTTCTCCATAATGATGAATGGTTAATCTTTGAGAGTTTCAAGGTCATGCTTCTAAATAAATCCCATCTCATTTTTTGCTTTCCACTCCCTCATTTTGTCACCTTTCTCTCCACATTCGAATATCATTCCTTAAATAAGTTACCCAAGCTCCTCTCTATCATTTAATTTTCAACCTTTGCATGTATCATTTAGCTGTCACCTTTGAAAAGTTAACTTTGTGACAAACAACTTGTTGTCCAAATAGTTTTTTTACAGTTGTCATATTTTTAAGAGGGAAGTTTGGGTTATAAAGGGAAATTGCCATGAATATGAAAGCATAAAAAGAAGGATATGTGTTTGGATAGGAGTCTATAGAGATTTAAATAATCATGGATGACCTCATCTTCACACAAACTTTCATCCAGACAGGTTACATGTATTTCTACCAGGAGCTGCAAGGGGATTTGTGTGTTTCTTGGACTGTTTTGAGTTGTTGGTTTCAAAAGGAATTTTTAGGCAAATGAAGATGAGTTTCAAAAATATGAAGGAGGTTTTTTCTAAGAACATAACAAGGAACAAAAACCTCTTTCAAATTTCTCCCAGGTGCTACCAATTTGGAGATTTGAAGTTTCCTTTGAGACCTATTTTCAGAATTCAGAATTTTTCCTATTTTATACATGATTTTATAATGCAGATTCTGGACAACTGAAGCTAGTTTTCAAAAAAATGAGAGAGGTTTTTCTTATAAACATTCTTATCTACAAAAAAATACTCCATTTTTGTAACATATATCAGGTATCAATAGATAGAATCTCAGGAGTGCAACATTCTTTTTCAGGAAAAACAAAGTTATTTTTATTGGTTGATGAAGTGGCTGAAGGTGAAAAGGTTGTTTCTTGAGGAGGGAGAAAGGTAAAACATACTTAAAGTAGTTCCACATCAGCATGACAAAGAGTATCAGAGCATGAAAAAGAGTATCAGATCAGTCATTTGACAACTGGAGATATTCAGTTAAAGGAAGAGTTTGAAGACACTAGTCTACATGTGCCAGGTCATCAAACTAATATCTCCTTAATGATAGGCAGAGTAACTTCACGAAGGTAGCCAGAATATTAATGTTTGGTTGATGGTCAACATGGTTAAAAGATAGGATCCCTTTCGAGGAAGATTTGGATTAGTTTGGTTTAAATAGGTGTTTGAGTCATAGTATGACTCTAACTCTTAATTCAGAAAGGTGTCAGTCCTAGTTTTATGAATCTAGTTAGTAGTTAGATTTGGTGTCAGTTGTAAAGTCTAATGGTCTAGCCACTTGGTAGACTTGTTCTAAAGGCTAGATGCCTATAATTAATGTAAAATTTGATGTACATAGGGTTGGAAAATGTTATAGAAAAGGACTACGTTTGTAAATGCTGTGAAGGGACTGATATATACAGAAGCAATTTAACTTTTCTGAACCTGAGATTCTTAGTGTACTTCAGTGAGCTTTATCTTTTATCTTTGATATGTTTTACTTCCATAGTCTTAATGATTATTACTCAAAATTCATGGAGGAACATGCTGTGAATTCCTTTAAGTGTTAAACTATGGTGAATTGAGTTCTTGAGTCCTATCTTTGGATGTTTTTCTTCAATGTTTTAATACTTATTACTCAGAATTCATGGTTATTCATGCTCTGACTTCCTTTAAGTATTAAACTTTGATGAATCACTTTTAATACTTTCCTTTTGAATACCTTGATGTATCACTACTCATAATTCATGCCCACATGCTCTGACTTCCATGAACTTCAAGTTATTGAGACTTCCCTGAATGTGTTACTCTTTCATTGAAGTATATACAAGCCTTAGTTTTATAAGAAGAGCTATTTGTTATCTTTATCTTTGTCACTGAATACATAGCCCAATGGTAGCAAGTCTCCATCTTTCAACCTATAAACATATAAAATCACAAACCATAGAGTTAGCCATCTATCTATATCTTTAATCAATATCATTAACCCTTGAGAGAGCCCTCTCAGGCTGAGGAGGCTAAGCCTCAGCCAAAAGATTGGTTTGAAATAGTTACACTGAGATTGACTTGATGAGCAACCTATCAGGGTCTTATTTTGGTGACAACAGGGCCATTGATTTCGTAGGACCAATAAATCCCTCATCATCAAATAAAAATCATATCTTGGTTTGTACAGATTTTGTTACAAAATGGGTTGAAGTTAAAGCTGTTTCTTTTGCTACTGAAAGAGTTGTTGTTTATTTTCTTTTTACTGAAACCTTTACTAGATTTAGTGTACCTAGAGAAATTGTTTCTGACAATGGATCACAATTTATTTCTAATCTGGTACAGGGTGTAATGGGGTAGTACAAAATTCGGCACAGGAAATCCACACCATATCACCCGCAAGCAAGCAAATGGCCAGGTAGAATCCACAAATAAGGTGATTGAGTCTACCCTCACAAAGACGGTAAATATGAAAGAAAGGATTAGGCTGACAAATTAGCAAAAGCATTGTGGGCCTATCGGACCACTTGGAGAAATAGCATGGGACGCACACCATATGAGCCAGTGTATGGGAAACAAGTCCTCTTGTTGATAGAATTCTAGATTAAGACTTTCAAGACTACAATCCAGTTGGGGCTAGATCTCTATGAGGCACAACAACAACGTCTTCTACAATTGAACGAGTTTGATGAAATCCGAAGGGATGTTGTTCAACAACAATGCAAGAAGTGGCATGACAAGTCTATTTAGAAAAAGCAATTCCAACCAGGTGATTGGGTGCTCCTTTACGATTCAAGTTTCAAACATTTTAAAGAAAAATTCCACACGCACTGGATAGGACCCTATGAGGTAGTCAAAGTGCTCGAAAATGGAGCATTAGAAATCAAAACTATTGATGGATGGAATTCTATGTTCCTGGTAAATAGGCATAGATTGAAGGTATATTTTCAGCCCCTTACTAAAGGAGATTTTATGCAGCAAGTCCAACAACCATTTGAAAAGGAGTTGGTAGGTGATAACACCGACCTGTTGAAGAATTGATTCCTTCTTGTCCTTATTTAGAAGTAATAATAATAATAATAATAATAATAATCAAAGAAAAATAAAATGACAAAAAAATAAAAAGTATAAAAATAATTTTTTTTTCCTGTAATTGTGAAAATCAGTTGACTGACATAATTGCAGAAGGATCAACCTGAAAACCAGCATGCTGGCAGGAAGATCAAAATTTTCATAAAAAGGGAATGTTACTTGATTTTTAGATATGCTGGCTGCCACCAAGAAGAAGCAGGTTCACGAAACTGAGCACTTACCCAAGTTTGGGGTAACTAGCATGGACATTTTTATCCAAGTAAACGCTTACTTCCCACTGCAGTTATTTTTCCTGCACCAGTGCAGGCAGATTTCAAGGTAAAAATCTTCTTCTATTTCCCATTTCAAAATTTCCCACTAGATCTTTTCTAAATTCCCCAATGAATTACCTTCCTCTTTCTTCCAAGAAACTATCGTTACCCGATTCGTAAAATCCCTCTTTTCCCTTGATTTTTTTCCCATATCCCGTTTCGTTTATCCCCCTTGGTGATATTGTTCTGAAATCCCTACTGTAATATTCCTTCTCATTTTGATTTTTTTTTACCCCTTTCCTACTTCTTTATTCCCTCATAAGTTGATTGCAGAATTTGATGCAGTCATTCACAAGGCATGTCGAGAAGCACCAAAGGATAGCGAAAAAAAATTTCTTGTATAATGAGGCAAAATTTTAAATTCCAACTACAGAAGTATGTCCTATCACAATTTCTATTTGGTAAAAATCTCTGGTGCAAGCACAACACAGTGCAAGCATAGTAGTGCAAGCAGACCTGGTACATAAATACAATTGACTGTGGAAGCAATTTACACAATCCTAAAATGGTTTATCAAATATTTATGGGCTTGTATCTTTTGTACATGTGTTGATATGATAACTCATTCCATGTTTTAATTGATGCTTTGTTTCATTAATTACTAATCTAGGGACAAATCTTTAAAGTGCAATATGTGTAAGGCTGAAATCTAATTTTTCTTAATAAATGTTGAAAATAAGTCTGATTGAATTATGATGCTGACTGTGAAAGGGTACTCCATCTGATAACCTACACTCACCTTCTTTGTAGAAATTCTGCACTACCCAACCATCATTAACCTACCTGTGATCCGATCATTCTAGCCGTTATAAGAATATTGCGGTCGATTGGAAAAAGGGACTGCCACAGACCTCCATGGTCGGGAAATGGCGAGATTTATTGTTTGTCTTACAGAAGTTTGTCACAAGTGAAGGAGGCTATACCTTGGCATTCGTATACCACCTTCGGTTGCTGTCACATTTCGAGGCGGGGAAACTGATTAATTTCCCTCACTTCTTGCTCAGGAGCCTCGAAAAGATGGCAAAAAATGCGTAGAGCGGAAGTGCAAGCCAGGTTGCAACCAAACTCTGCGATCATGGACTCATTATGATGCTCATCAAGAAGAAGTTAGAGAAAAAGGGAATAGCATGGGAGGAATTTCTAAAAGAATTTCGAGCAAGGGGTTTAGAAGAACTTGATAGCACAAGTGCAACTAAAAAGATAAAGGCAGAGACATTGTCTCCTGCCAAGCGGCGAAGTAAAGGCTCACCAGTGCAAGCAAAGAAGAGGGCAGTTGAAAACACTCCACTTGCAGCCAAGAAAAGGAAAATTAGGACCTCGGCGAGGAGGAAAGTTGTCGGCCAAGGGACAAAACCGTCGGGTTCTCCAATTGTAATCGACGACTCACCCCAAGTCTCCCCCATAGTTCATAATCTCTTAGTGCTTGCAAACGCAGTGATACACAATGTGGAGGATGAGGAGAATGCAGAAGATGGCATGTTGTTGTCAACGTTTGTCAGTAGGCTAAGAAGTAGGAAAACAATGTTGACACCAAACACCGGCGAAGTCCAAGCAGAGGAGGACGGAGAGGAACAACATGAAGAGCCTCCTGACAATTTTAGTGAACCGGATGTGGAGACCCTTAATTATTTCGAGGACCAGGGCATTGAAAACCCTACGGTTTTTGAAAGCCAGGGCATTGAAGACCCTGCGGGTTGTGAAGATCAAGGTACTGAAGACCCTGCGATTTTTGAAGATCAAGGCATTAAAGACCCTACGGTGTTTGAAGGACAGGGTACTGAAGTCCCTGTGGTGGTAGAAGAATGGGGAATCGAAACCCCTACTAATTTGGAAGGACAGGGTATGGAGTTCCCTGAGAAACTAGGAGAGCAAGTTGTTAAGAGCCTAGAGGAACTAGGCGCACAAGGTACTAAAACCCCTAGCACAGAGATTGGTGAGGGTATCCAAACCCTCAATGATAGCAAAACCCCGAGCATAGAAACCATCAACGATGTCTTAAGGAAAACTTTTGAAAGTCTTGACCTTGATGTTGAGTCCATGATAGAAAATGAGTTCACACCCGAAGATCTCAGTACAACACCGTCCGCTCTCTTCCTTAATAGAAAAGCAGTGGACTTGGAGCAACAAGTCCATGATCTGGAAGTTTTAAACCGGGGCATGAAAGAGCAAAGTTGGTAGAAACAGAGTGAGGTGGAATTACTAGCAGAAGCAACAGGTAAAGGTGTGAAAATACCGGGCTTCCACATGCTATAGATGCATGAAGAAGTTAACTAAGAAGCTGTGAAAAGCCCAAGACAAGAAGCCAAAGATAGTAAAGACATGAATAAACATTGAAGTGTAGAACTGAGGAGCGACCACTCATTTTTTTGAAGGTTTTTTTTGCAGAGTTAAAACGTTGTGTGAGGACACACAACAACTTAGGGATGGGAGGATGTTGGTATCCTAAATTTCCCTATTTTTTACCCCATTTCCATCAATATCAACCTTTGTTTTACCTTAATATAAGACCCTTCTTTCTTGCATTAGTACAAGATGGTTACCCTTTTCCTGCACATGCTCATAGTTTATATTAAGATTTGTTACAACACTTTATTGATCTTATAGATTTCGTGTTATTTACATATTTCTTGCAACTCATATTGATTTCCTAGAAGTAATCATGGAGCGTAGTGTTAATAATGTATGAGTTTACTAGTGTAGGAAGATTCCTGCACCGCCACTGTCCGAGATTTTCGAGAGCTATCTTCCAGGAGGATGGATCTTAATATTTGACTCCAAGTCTAACTGTTGATGAACTGAAGCAGGTGGTGTGCATCCAGGGATTTTTCTCCAAAGATGGATTATGGCCCAGCGAAGCTCGTGTGTGTTATAACCATTGCCCAAGTTTGTAATTCAGTTTTCTAAGTCTATTCGGCCGAGAGGCCTGAACAAGAATTATCTGTAATTAGTGTAAACAGCTTAGAGCTGAAGGATATATATGATGTAGATCGTAGATAGGAAGCTAGCGAACCATCAGTTATTATTTTGGTTTATGTAAGCTGGTTATTGCCTCACTCTAGGGCTAGACTGTTCTGTAATGTAATTTGTCGAATCAAGTAAATACAATAGAATCGCTATGGTTTGCACACACAGTGTTCAATTTTGTCTTTAATGTATTATTTGAAGTGTTGATTGCTTTCATTCCTTAGAAGGGGAATGAGCTAGTTGGTCAGGGCCCGACCAACCCAGCTCGTTGACCCCTCTCACTTTCGTTATTTGGAAAGATGGTGTGGTTATTTCTTTGAAACTATGTGAGGTAATAGTTTAATCGCTAATCTTTAAGTTCTCGAATTAAATTATCTTTTGTAGCCTATGTGTGGAACAGATCCATGGTTTGCAAAGTATTTGTGTTTACTTTTGTTTATAAGATATCTTCCATGCATTTACTTTTCTCTTGTTTTCTATCTTAATTCATTTTCGAAGCGGATCGTGCAAGGAACTCTTTCTTGCACCAGTGCATGCTGTTGCTTGCACCTTGGCGTAGTTATTCATTGCAACAAACAATGAATCACTTACCTGTATATTATTTCCCATTATTTCTCAAGTGAATGGATCGATTAATCAAGTAACTATTTTTAGTATTAAAAGTTTGTCTCTAAAATATCTGGAAGTAGTTATATTAAACTACCATATTATACTTGCAAAGAATGTTATTATTGTGGGTGAAGTACCAAAACTGGTTGACACATGCAAAGTACTTAGGCTATTGATTCATTCTTATTCATTCTTTTGAAGTTTATTTCCCTTACGAAGTTTAATGATTTGAAGCATTTTCTTTTTCCACAGCTAGTTTACTTCAGAATTTCATTTACAGTTGCAATTCCTTTTCAGCACGTCTTTCAACTTTCAAAAGTAATTCAAAAACTGAGTAAAGGGGACTCTAATTTGGTGCAAGAGCAAGCCTCTTGACATAGGAACATAGTGCTCCAAGCCCTGAGGCTTAGAGCACCTTCACTCAAACATAAGTCTTCAGTAAGGAAGATTGAATATACTCTTACACAGAAATATTGTACCTGCACTATTGCAAGCAAATTGCAACCGTGCAAGGATAGCTTGTTTGTGTGGGAGAAAAATTAGAAGGAAGGCAGAGTTTTGCAAGGGCCCACTTGTCAGACTAATTACCATCGATCTGAAGATGAATATACCATTTCATTCCAGCATTTAAGATTGTTTCTGTTGTGTGGAATTTCTTTACTTGATTTACTTGTAAATTGTCTTTTACATTCCAACACTAGAGTTGCCTTGGTGTTAATTTCCTTTCCAATTGTTTTCTATTTTATTCTACAAAGCATTTCCTTTAAGAAGTAGGATTAGAAATACGAAACCCTCAGGTTGAAAATTAAGTGTTGCGGAGTTTGCTCAAGCGCAATTCCTGCACCCAACAACTCTCACATGAAAAAAGAAAGACAAAAAGAAAAATAGATTTATTTTATTCATTCTCATGTAGAGCAATAGAAGGTTTCATGGTTTGAATCTGCATGCTTAGGACAATAGGATTGCATACATGTTAACTTAGCATTATTTTGAAGCAAATCCTCTTAGCATTTAGTTAGAAAATGGTGTGTTTTAGCATTTGATTTCAATCTCTTTCCTTGTACTTTCTTTATTGCAATAGGTTAAGGTTCCATTTCAAACATTTCTTTTTCTGCAATTAGTATAGGATTTGACTTCAGTACATACACTCCATTACATCACGACAGAACAGGATGGATGCATTGCATGCCACACATATAGTGCACATACCTCTTAAGTTTTTATGAACCCCGGGTTGATAATTAAAGTCGGTAGCCTTGGGAGTTGCAATACTGAGGCTCATCATAGTGGGCTCCTTTGCAGTGCACTCCTCAACCTCTTAGGGGAATGGTACTCTCTAATCCTTAGACTATGTGGTAGTTTGCTCCATCTCCTATGGCATGCTTGTTGGCTTTCATTTCCCATCAACCTCAAGGTGCCTTCGAAGTGGATGATGGCATGTTATTTTGTAGCTAGGTATTTTGGTGCAAGCTAGGCATCATTGGAGATGATGTTGTTGGTGCTAATGACAACCATTGAATTTATCTGTTCTGCTATGATGTAAAGGGGCACCTTTTCCTCCTTTTCCAATATTCTCTTCACCTCCTTAGCCCTAGCCTCCTCATGACTCATCCCTGATATAAGGGCCATTAGTTGTAAATATCCCAGCTTTGCATTAGGGTCCCACACATTCAAATATTTTAAGGTGAAGTTGTGTAAGTAGAATTCAGATATTTTTTCCTTATCTTCCAGGGTGCTCTTGTCACATAGTTCAATGTGATGAGCACCAGTATTGTAGGAAGGACGCTGCAACTCATGGGCTACCAACTTTACTTATCAACCCAGGGTTAGTACAAACTTGGAGGTGACAGTGTTGTACGCACAAGTAAAAGTGAAGGTCCTACCTGTTGTCACTATTCGTCCGACGAGAGACCCTAGGGGTTCCAAGCTAGACTTCTATAGAGTCATAAGAAGCTTGATTCTTTGATGGAAGAAGAGAAAATCTACTCTAAGAGAGCTACTCTACTGCAGTAATGAAGAAAACAATATGTAATGCTAAATCACACCATATCTTAATTAACCATTTAAACAGCTATGCTAAGCAGAATTGATAAATCAACACTAAACAAATGCTACTATATAAGCTGCAGAAGTAAAGAGCATCAAACCATACTAGTGTGTAAGCAAAACAACTAAACTAAATCTGTTTTCACTTTTTTTGGTTTTTTAGGCAAAATCAAGTATGCAAATTAATTGTTCTTGTGGATGTGACAAGTGAATGGAAGGTGATGGAGGATGGCTAGAAGGTTTATGGAGTGGTTGGATGGTGTGGAAGGGTCCTAGGAGGCTTTGTGTGACTTCCTATAGGTTTCCCATCAATTCGGCCTCAAAACAAGCCGTTTCAGGAAAACCTACAGGATGACCCTGTAGGAATTACAGGAAACCTACATGATACAACCGAGAGCTAATTATGAGGTGTTGGAGGTGTTGGGAAGCTTGGAAAAGGTGGGCGATGAGTGGAATGGAGTGTTAGAAGGTCCAGGAGCACTCAGGAGTTAATATCTGAGATAAGAGATGGCTAGATTCACTCAATGTACCTAGGGGAATTTCAATGAAAAATGATAAAAAAAAATAGTGAGGGTGATGGTAGAACAAGAGATGGCTAAGGTGGATGAGGTGGAAGGTGGCTACTAGTGATGAAGTATGGGTCTCCTCCTGAAGTACTTGCTCTGCTTAAAACATGTGTCTTTTCATAAACTAGAAAAGCATGAATACATTGCCTATGTTATGCACGAAGAAAGTTGCTGAAGGGAATGAAAGCATGAGTGAGGTCTTATTGCAGAAATGGAGATGGGAAAATATGAAATCTACCTTGCAACATGAACCAAATACTGAATCAAAGAAAACAAACTCCAAAGCTCATGCAAGAACTAGAAATCTATGTTTTTGGGGTTGCTGAAGGATCCCTTCCTCAAGTCATGGTCCCAGAGGGAGGAAGTGAGGCCGAGACACCTACTGAAAACCTTATGGTGATCCTTTTTCTCCTTGATAACTTGCTACTTGAAAGAAGGCACAAATGGAAGCAAACTATCACACAACCAATCTAATATGCATTGTTGTAATGGAAATGCATCTACTAAGCAAATGAACAATTAAACTATGAATCTATACTAGCATACATGTTCAAGAAAGAGGAGATTTGGCTGCTAGGGTTGGGCCCTAACCCAAGAGCTTCAGCCCTCTAGGTTAACTCAGTGTTGGCACAAAACAAAACTCACTCTTATTACCAAAACAATGGATTACATCAAAAACTGTCACAAGTCTTGTAGCTCGAAAATAGAGTAGAGTTTTACAATCAAAAATCTGAATCCTACTGAGGTCCTAGGCCTCTCTACTTATACATTTGAAGTCTCCAACGAATTCCTTAAAACTAGGTAGGCTCAGCTCCCAAACTCGAGATAAATTGGTGCTTTGTCTTTCACTTGCTCGACTGCCTTCTAGTCCTCATGATTTGGTTGTTTGCACTCCGAGCTGATGGAGGAATATTCGAATGGAAGGGTAGTAAATGAGGAGGATTTACCTCCTATAATCCCTCTCTCTTGTCCCATTCGAGTTTTGACCATGGTCTTTGCCAAAATTCCTTGCTTTTATCCTTTAATCCTGCATTAAATGCACATTAGACCACAAAGAAAAATATCCAACTCTAACTCATCTCATAAACAAAATATAATCAAAAGTATGCAATAAGTTATGAGAATAGTTGGTTTGACTAAGCTAGGAGGTGAATTAAGGCCCATATAATTACCCAATTATGGGGCTCATCATCACCCCGCTACTGAAAGTGTTCCTAATCCTCTTAGCAACTTAGTCAATATCCATATCCTTCATGGCTCTAGTAGCCTCTCTGACATCCCATGCCTCTGCTGTGGTCTCTTCTTATTGTTCATAGAAGCATGATTTCTTTTCTACTTCTTCCCACTGCCTCTTTACTTCTTCTTCTTTTCTCCTTTCTAGCATCCCTAGGAGTAGTGGTAGACTGAGTTTTAGGCCTATCCAATTGACCTTCAACCTTTGCATAGATTGCTTATACATAGGTGTCATGTTTAGTGCCTCTCTCAACCTTTGAGGGGAGTGATATTCTCTTCTATTCAAGCTGTTTGGAAGTGTGTTCCATCTCCTTAGGCAACCGTGTATACTATCATCTCCTCGTAGCCTAAACATGTCCTAAAAATATGAAATTGCTTGCTCTTGGGCAGCAAGATATATCTAGGTGTGATCTGAGGATAATTTGCAATCAAATTATGGGTACTAATGAGGGCTATGGGATTTTATTGTTTAGCTTTGATCAAGAGAGGTTCAGTCTGCTCTCTAGCCAATATTCTTTTCATCTCTACAGCTCTTGACTCCTCATGGTTCATCCTGTTATCACTCAGGTTGTCCCTTGGCTCCTTAAGGGATACGGCCGAGGTAACCACAAACCAATCTTTGGGCTGCAGGTCCTAGCCTATCTGCAGTCACAGAGGGCTCTCTCTTTAAAATTTAGCTTTGTTTTGGGTTGATTTTAGGCTAGTTATGGTGTACATTGTTTTGTTTTGATTTTGGTGGGAAGGATGATGTTTTTAAGCAGAGTTGGGATGCATAGAGTGAGAAGTTCAAACCATTGGGCATGGAGTCATGGATTAGGGCTTGCTGTTGCATTTTCTTGGTCACAAGAGGAATACAGAGTAGGATAGCTACACATAGAACAATATCAGGCTGGACTAAAGATGGAATGAAGGTCAGAGATGAAAGGCAAATAAGAATCTTTCATTAGCTAATAGAGAGGGAAGGTGAATGAAAGTTTGTCTAGGAGCAGTCAAGAATTCCTAAATAACAGTCATATGTGAAAGAAACAGGGTAAACATGATCATTTAAGTATGCATATTCATAACCATTTCTGAAGAAAACATATAGAAATATCAAGAACTGAGCGTAGAGTGCAGTCAAGCAAAGCCTAAGCTATTCTTCTTTCTTGCTATTTAGATGGTAACACAAACTGTAAACATAGATAAGAAAACACTTATTGAGCCATGTAGTAGCACAAGAATTCTACAGTCACTCTTTGGCCATTCAATAACACAATAGACAGTTCTTCATCCAAAGCATTCCAGCAGTCTTTGATTATAGAGCTCTCAAAGTATACAACGCAAGTCTAGAATGAGGATTATCAACCAACCAACCCCAAATACGTTCTATGGGGAGGTATATATACAAAAACAAGATACAAAATATCTAGGTGATGACTCTTCAAGCAATAAATTACATCACCAACTCTTGCGAGGGAGTAAATGAGGAATTAAACACTGCAGTTAATGTTGGCTTGCTAGCTGTCTATTTTGTCAGAAAACTTTGACTTTCTGGGCTGAATGAGTCGGCTGCCTGCTGCTGGTACACTGCCTGTTGCTGTCTGGGTCTTCATCCTGTGTGCTCAGCTTCTTAGCATTTGATGAGCTGTAGTTATCATTTCAATTTTGCTTTATGCTGATTTACCTTTGACAGGTGTATCATGCCATCTGTATATGCTGAACTGTAGCTTGATAAAAAAAGAATTAATAAACAAAATCACCTGAGCAATGTCTCTATCATCCCTTTCCACCAATCCTCTGTAGGTAGCTGATGCCTTTGTATCTTTACCAGTGTTTCATCAGCTTCTGTGTATCTATGAAAAGTGGGCTGGAATTCGAACAGGTGGTTTATCTCATGTGCAATGTAGAATAGATTTTCTAATTTATCAAAGACACTCTGTCCTGATGGAGGCCCTGTATCTTCTGAAGTACTTGAGGAAGCTGTGATTTGGTTGGCAGCAAAATTATTCACTCTGTTGGCATAAAGGTCATGTGACAGCAGTCTTCCAGCACTGGTTAATAAACTTGGTAGCCCTCTGCTATGTAATGCCATGATCTTTGTCTTGAACTCATCCACCTCTGTTTGCATTTCTTGGCATTTTCTGTCCAATGTCTGCACAAAATTCCTAAGGGTTAACACCCTTTTTATTAGAAAAATAGTTTCAGTCCTGTTACTGATTCCTAATGCTGCCAGCTGCCCTTTGGTGCGAGTATTCAAAAATTGGATCATTCTATTTGCTTGCTCGGGCATATTTCTTAAAGATGCTCTAGCCTTTTGGTTTTCAAACTGAGCCAAGTTTATCAAATCCATTTGCTCATGAATGGTTTCAATGGATTGCCATTGGTCTGTAATGGATTGGCCAATTTTGGCCCACAAAATTTTCTTGATATCTGCTAGAGTTCTATCAAAGGTAAGCTCTTTCTCCAGCTCCTTTATTCTTTTTTCCAAGGCTTTGACTTCTCTTGTCTTCTCAGCTACATCCTGCTTTGATTTGTCATATTTTCCCTCAATTGTAGCCAACTTTTCCTTGGTTTCCTTCAATTCTGTCATTTGCAATTCCAGAGCTTCTATTTCCTTCATCATATTGTCCATTTTCAAGCTGGTGCCTTGCTCTGTAGGCGCTGAAGTAGTGGCTGAAATTGGTGCTGAGCTTGAAGCACCTGCTTGTGATGTTTTAACAGTGGAAGGGACTGTTGTGGTGGCCGTGGGAGGAGCAGTTGTAAGAATCTGAGCTGTTTGAATTGGCTAAGGGGATAACTCTCCATGTCTTCTCTGTAATGATGCCTCCAAGGCACTCATTTTTTCTACCAACCTTTTATGTAAGGTTGTAAGCAAAGCTACCACATCCTGCTCCTCCTTTTGTTGTGCCACCTCTGTAGCTTGAGGATGCAATGTGGGTGACAGCCTGATTTGTCTTCTTAGGGCAGCTATGTCTTCATCCTTCTTTTTTATCAAAGCTTGCACACCCTTGGGATCAGAGGGATCATGTCCTAGCTCTATGATAATCTCCTCCAAGGACTTGATTCTATTGTCCTTGGCCTGTGACGAAGCTTTCTCCAACTCAAGTTGGGCAGCAGTGTTGTGCAAAGAGTTTTGCAATCTGTGGGCTAACAATGTCTTATCTGCTAGAGTAGAATATACCATCTCCCTAGTCTGCTTGTGCAATTCAATCTGGTCCATCAGATGGATATCCTTGGCAAACACTTCCAGATTGGTTCTAATGTAATCAGCAGCTGATTGGGGTTGCTGAGTTGTAGGTCTGAAGTGACCGAGGGTCATTCTTCCTTCCTGGATGTCATAGGCTGCCATTAGCCTTTGTTGATTGGTAGGGGCCATCCTTATTAGCTGGTTGTACAGCTGTAGTCTCACTGGCTCATTCCTGGCTTTGATATCAGTGAATGCTTTTTTAATATCAGAGGGCTGTCTGCCATGTTGCCTTGTGGATGTTACTTCCACTCCCTGCTGTCTCTCTTGCTCCTGCTGAAAAGAGTTGGCCGATGTCTCCATGCTTGGGGGAATTTTCCGTTCTGTGGGCCCCTCTGGCATTTCTTCCTCCGAAAAAGGATTTAACCTTTGTCTCTTTTCTCCTTGCTGATCTGTAGATGTCCCTAGAGGGGTCTCTTCCTGCCTATCTCTCTTCTTCGCTCTTTCCTCATTTAGAGGTGTCTGCAATACTGGAATTTCTGTCACATTTGTTTGTGTAGAAGGGTCTTGCCCTTGGCTTTGTTCATCTGTAGAAACTGGCTGATCTGCCATTGTTTCTTGTTGTCCCAAATCATGCACTTGTTCTTCTGAATGCTGCACCTCTTTTCCTTTATCTGTTGCTGCAGGTGAGGTACTTCCTTGGGCAGGTTGCTGGTGGGCCATGGCAGAAGAGGTGCCTTCTCCAATGTACCGAGGAGCTGTAAAAAAAACCCCTGTCCACAAGATTCCAAGGCAACAATTTTTTCCAGATTCTTGATTACTTTTTCTGTTATTTCTTCTTCAGTGAATTCTTCAACTAGAGTGCCCTTTACCCACTCTTGTTGATTAGCAAATTGCTCAATTTGAGGGATAGTGTAGTGTTCATATGTTGCAAGCCTGTATTTGATTCTTCTAAGGATTATAAAGTGATTGGTGTCATATGGTTCCCAATAAAAGCTTGTTTTTAGCTTGAGTTTCTCCCTTAGAATCTGGTCAGCATCCTTCCATGATTCTTCCCTCTTATTGAAAATAAAGGGACCCAATTGATTTTTGATCCCAATTGATTTTTGATTTTTAGCTGTGCCTTTTTGCTTTTGCCAAAGAAATGCACCATATCTGCATTACCAAATTGCCGAAAGTATTCTAAGGAAAATAGTCTCATGGGGACATATTTGGGCAGTCGGTAGGGGGCTAATTCATAGCCATAGACCCTGATTATGGTGTGGTTTTGGTAGAAATACCAGTCACCAATGTTGTAGCTTTTGGAAAGCTGTAGAATCTTTTGCATCTCATCAGTGAGTCTGGGGGGAGGATCTGTTGATAGTAAGCAGGTAGCTGGATAGATAAACAGGTCAATGAACTCACAGTATGTGTATGGGGAGTAACTAATATGATGGAATACTGATGACCAAAATATGACTGACCTCCTCTCCCCTCTTGCATCCAATTTTTTGAGGACAACTGGGAAACTCTTAGACTGATAATACATCAGCAAATGATAGATGTATGAGGTGTATTTGAATACCCTTTCCCTTTCTAGGCTCATGAATTGCTCATGAATCTTATCAGCAAATGAAGGTTTCATAATCATACTGGACAGCAGGGGGCTGTCCTGGGGTGAAGATAGACATCAAGGCAAAGATAGTGCTGTCCACAATCTCACTTGCTCTGAATCCCAGGATGTAGGAGATCATATCTATAAGCATTTTTCCCTCCTCAGTAAATCAAACATGGAGATAGGGGATTGTAAATTTGGAGTAACAGTCTGGGGGCATAAACAACTTGGCAATTTGATCAATCTCTGCAGAGGGCAATTTTGAGGCTTGATCTAGCAGATTCTTCATGGAAAGGGGGACCAATGGCTGAGTTGGTTTGAATTGCAACATCTCATTGATAGACTGAGGAGTAATATAGAAGAGGACTTTACCAGCAGGGCTCATCACTGCCCTATGAACAAGATCATAATTGGAACAGTAGTGATGGATGAGGTCAGGAAAAACATTTACTGAGGGCAAGTAGTACATGGGCATGTTGGACTCCCATATTCTTAATGGATCAGTCTTGTTTCTACCAGTGGAAGCCATTCTAGCTACCTATGGGGTGCATTTAGTGGAGCAATGTTAAGGGCAACTGGGGCCTCCATGTTTTGACTCTGATCACAGTTGAAATAAGCCTGTATTTCAGTAGAAGACTGAGTTCTGATAATGGTTTTTTGGGCAAGGAACTCACAGTTTCAAGTCATGTGCAGAGCTGTTCTTGAGGAGTAAAGCTTAATGAAGTGAATACTATGCAAGGCTCTGCAATTAGTACACTAGAAAGGGAGAAAAATAGAGGGTTTCAGCACACTGTCCTTAGTGGTTCTGCAGGCAAATCAGAGCTAGAATTCGAGCTGGCGATGGCAATTTTATCAAGGGGGCAGAGATGCCAGGTTTTGGCCGCAAATGAAGTTGTGTGGGGTAGAGAGGAAAAGGTTGCAGGTGCCAATATGTTTCAATGTGGATTCTTAGGTGTATCTGGCTAATTTTGCAGAGAAATCATGAAAAACAGGGTTACTGGTGCTTTTCGGGTAAATACCTGTTCATTTTGAAAAAATGTTGGGGTGAATGGTTGCAGGTGGAGGCCGAATAGGTTGGGTTGCAGGTCGAGCAGGTCTTGGTGACTATCGGGCACGTCGAATGCGCAGTGGATGTGAGTGGCATGCAAAAGTTTGCAACGTTTGTTTGCATAAAAAACAAGCGAAAACGATGTTTTTTGCCACTTTTAACACAAATTTGGGCTTTTGCAGCATTTTGGCGCTTTTTTGATATGACATCAGCATGACGTCATTGGCGGGTCCCGGGTACGACAGGGTGACGTGGCAGTTGACTGGGCCGATGACGTGGCACAAGACACAATGGCAGGGTGGGGACGCCCGGGGATGAGGTGGCAATGACACGGGGCGACAATGGGTCGACGCAAGAGTGACGTAAGAGGCGACGTGGCACTGACGTCGGGGGCGGAGAGACAGAAGGCGGTTTGTGGTTTTATCGGACCGCCTTCTGTACGGGAGTGGTATTTGTCAGAGGGGCTCCGATACAATCAAAACGGGACACCTGTCTTTTGTACGGCGGAGAAACTGCTAGGCTATCGGAGGCTAACCATCGATCGTCGGGGCGGCTCCGAAATCGGTGAGAGCCATCGGATGGGGAGGGCCCGATCCGACGGTGGACGGAACTGTGAGCTGCGGGTACGATAATGTATGGGGCCCGCTGAATATTATATCATTTGTTTATATGGCGGGGGTTCAAAACTTTGGGTTTGTGGGTTTTGCGGGTTATTTGCGCCGGAAGTGTTTAATGTTTAAATAAACATTTGAACACCCAATATTAACAAAGAGCGCAAAAAGGGTAGAATAGTAAGGTTTAAGGGTAAAGGGGAGTGGTTATTAATTTAACCAGAGGTTAAATTAACTCCGGGTTAGGACGCGGAAGGGTTAATAGTAGTCCCGGATGGACTATTATTCCCCTAAACTATATTTATATGGCTATACTGCCATAGGGTGGGATATTTAATACATTTTTGGGATTTTATATAGTTTTTTGTAGAAGTAGGGACGGGGAAGTGGTTTCAGGGAGCTATATAATAGAATTAGGGGTTAATATGAGTTTATGGATTGAAACTGAATGGATGAATGCTAAGTCCATAGTATGAAAACTTAGAGATAGGAAGATGAAAGGAGTATAGAATGATTTTTACACAAGAAATGTGGCTTCTTTTCATTGAAGAAAGTCAAAGCTTGACTTAGTATTTTTACAAAAATGAAGTGATAACAGGACTGGTTGGGCAGATCCCAAGGTCCTTCAGGGGTGTTAGTAAGAAACTTTGAGGGGGGGGGGGTGGTGAAAGGGAGTTAGACATGCTTCCATCATTCTGCCATCAAACAACTGCTTTGGCATTTTTTTCATTGATGAGACAAGCTGTAATTGACAATACATCAGGTGATCAAAACCTTGCTTTCTGCAACCTCAAACTACCTACCCAACCTAATACACCTAAAATTTTTTCTTCCTTTTGAATGGGTGCACTTAGACTTGCAGACCCTGATTATCCTCTTTTCTTTTGACTGCCCTCCTATCTAAATGTACCCTTATCTCTTCCAAGGGCCCAGATTAAGCAGTTGGGCTCCTTAATTTCTCTACCTAGCTACTCATCTACCAAGCTTGAACTGTTTGGACAAATATTCATTCTCTAGTCTAGAACAAGCAATTTAAACCATGGCATGGTCCAGATTGAACTGTTGGGCCATCCATCAAACTAGCAGTGGCATTTGAACCAGCCACTTTCTTGGTCTTTCTTTGGGGTTCATTTTTCTCATTTTTTCTGACCAATTTACTCTTTTTGCCCTTTGATAATTCTTTTAGGGCATACCCTCTTCACATTTTTTAACTTTCCACTAATGCCTTTTTTTACAAAATATGGAACCTTTGCAGCTTGAAAAGATGAACATATTTGGCACTTCCACTGTCAATCTGAAAAATGAAACCTATTGGTATAGGAACCTAACACATCCATGAAGCCAAAGCCATTAATTTTAGATCTCCTAGCTTGGCATTAGGGTCCCAAACATTCATGTCTCTGAGGAACATGCTGTGCAAATAAAACTCAACCATTTTAGCCCTATCCTCTAGTGTACTTTGATCACAAAGATCAATAAACTGCATGTTGTCCTGAAATGACATGGTTCCTGTTAGAGTCGGTCTAGTAGCCCTCCATCAGCGATCAAAGCTCTTTGCATTTGCATAAGTAGGTGTCTCATCAGTGTCTTGCATTCCATTAGGCATGCCATAACCCTGATGGAGGAGCTGGTGTCTTTATTCCCCTCTTGGCACTGCTGGATCAAGTTGTTTTAGTCATTAAACTTTTTCAAGGTTATTTGTCTTGTCTTGAGGTCAAAATTTCTAGGTCTAGGGTTTAGGTCAAATTTATCTTCAAGGTCATGTCTCTGAAGGTCAATAAGTGCCCAGCAAGCCAGAGGGATGATTTTCAAAATGTTTCTTCGAAAAATTTCATCTTGTACAGTTAATTTTCACCTTGGATTTAAAAACCCTGTTTTTAAAGCCAAGGTCATTTCTCAAAATTTGCCAAGGTCATTTCTCAAAATTTTGTAAAAATTGTAAAAATTCAAAATGATTCAAAGGACAGCATGTAACCCTGGCTCCCTTGTCAAGATCCCTCAGATGCTATCCCTGCAAAAATTATCAAAGAAAAGCATCAAATCAATCAATTTCAGGACAAAAGGAAACCAAAAAAGTCAAGTTTATAAAGTGTCATGGAAAAACATTATAAAGTGGGTTATGACATGAAATTAATTCAAACAAGGTTATAAAAGCCCTAATCTCCCTCCATCAAGCCTCATTGCCCATTCAAGTGATAGAGCAATTGTTTCCAAGAGAGTTTGAGCGAATTGTGTGAGTTGGGAAGGCGCGCGACCCGTTGAACCAGGCGTGCGACCCGTTGGAGGCGCGCGACCCGTCAGGCGCCCTGTGCCAGTGTTAAGTTATAACGCGCGCGACCCATCAGCATTCTCTCTGCCAAAACCGCCAGCAAACTTGCCAAGGAACCACAAATTGCCAAATTTTGCAAGGTAGGCCCTCCATCATAAAAAATTATTGCTTGCTACAGTTCAAGAAGGTCATGATTGTATTTGTAAAAGTCTCCATTTGCAAGTGAAAGTCTCCATTATGCTTTTGGTTTGAAGTTGTCAAATTGCTAGGGTTTTATATGCTGTTTTGAGGTATCCCATTGTTCTCATTTTTTTTTCCATCTCCCATTTCATATTCCTTATCATTCTATGTAAATTTCCCTTCCAAATATGTGAAAAGCCCTAAACCCTACCCCTCTTCCCAAGAAATCAAAAAATTACACCCTAACCCTACCTCTCATAATATCCTTGTAAATCAAATTGTATAATGATGTATATGCAATAATTCTTCCCCTAAACTCCCTGTTTTATTATTATTCCTGTTTTCCCTTTAAATTATCCCTCCCCTAACATTTCCCTCGTGCTCCTTGTCCCCTTGAAACAACATTCTAATCAACAGTTTACAAAGCAGAAACAGCAATATATTTCAGCCACTTTGCTCCTAAAACAATGTCAGAAACCGAAACCAATTATGAGCAAAGTGATGACCATGCGTCAGCTTCAGAGTTTGAGGTACAGAGGAGGCCTCACAAGGGTGGAAAGGGCGGTCATCATAGGAGAGAGGAGCCCACCTCTTTGACCGATTTGCAGGCTTGTCCAATGGCAGTATCATGCTTCCGTTATATGTATTGCTATGAGTTTTGCGAGAGGATCTCTCGGATTCAGCATCACAGGGAGTTGGCTCGCTTATTTGTTTTGCATTTGCATGATGGACATGTGAACCTTGCCGGGGTCGATTTTACATCGACACCCGAGATGATTGCTCAAGCCACAGGGATACCTAATGTCGGAGAGGTGTGGAATAAGCGCAAGATGTTGGACAGTGTTCAGTATGAGCCTTTCATTTGACCTGCATTCATGAGACACTTGACGGGTGTATTTCCCTTCAGATTTCTGAGGAGAGAGTATGCCCCCATGATGAGGCTTATCATGCTCTATTTCACCTGTGAGGGCGGATTTTCACAGGTATATTCGTACCATATTCGCCTGTTGATGCATTTCACACGGGTACGGATGATGAAAATCCCTGTTTTCTTGTGCCGGAACATTGAGAGGATGGTGCCCTTGATGCAGAGGAAGAGCCCAGCACAGCAGTATAGGAGCCTTTATCATTATGGTTTGATTCAGCTTGTGGTCATACATCAGTTGGCTCAGCAGGGCATCCCATGGGAGGAGTTTATCTCTCGTGAGCTTTTCGCAGCACCACCACCACCACATCCTGAGGTTGTTCACGAGGAAGGAGGACCATCACAGCAGCATGACATCCCCGTGACTAGATATGTCAGCTCTTCTCCATTGGTCACTTATCAAAGAGGCCAAAGGGCCTTATTTGCAGCAGCTCAGCGAGTATTTTCTCCACAGCAGGTGGAAGGGGTCTCGCCTTCTTCATCAGCTCAGCGAGTGCTATCTCCACATCAGGTGGAAGGGGCCTCGCCTTCTTCAGCAGCACAGGCAGCACAGAAGGGCAAGCAGCCCATGATCGAGGAGGGAATGACCGGTGATCCCGACATTGATATCATTGATCTTGATACTTGCTCTCCTACCACGAAGCTTCATGAGGTCATTCAGCAAAAGGAGGCCGAGAACCGCTTGTTGCAGCAGAAGTTAGAGATGGCACAGTGGACGATCACCTATTTAGAGCAGTGCAACAAGCAGTTGGAGGATGAGCAAACTCTTGATGAGTTGTGGAGGATTCGTAGTGACCGCAACTTGAATCGAAGAAGACCCGGTGATTTAGTACCCGTTGAGCAAGAGTCTATGCTTATCCGGCTCAATGCTCATTTGGAGAGGCTGTTGGCCAAGGCCAACCAAGATAAGAAATTTCTTAGAAACATGAAGAATCATTATTGGGCACGGATGCACGTGTGCAAGGCGAAGATGAAAGTGCTCCAAAGGCGGTTGGCCAAAGCACAAAAACGAAGAAAAAGGTCCGACCCCCTCCACATCTTGGCCGAGGCTTCCTTGAAGGAGCATGGCACTAAATAGCTCAGCCCCAGCACAAATTCCAAGAAATTTTGAGCATTTTGGGTCATTTTGGTTTTTTCAGGCAAAAAACAGGTTTTGTCCCCTCTGGGTCTCACCCCCCGCGCGACCCTTTCATTTGGCTACTCCGTTCCGCGAAAACTTAGCATTTTTGGATTTTTCATGAAAATTTACACATTCTCACCCATTTCCAAGAGATTTTATGAAGTTTTGGGCCTCCAGAAAGTCAAAAAACAAGCAAAAAATGACTTTCTGCCACATTTTTGACACACAAAAAGCAGTCTTGGGAGATTGCAATTTGGGAGGGGTAAATGACCACCAAATTCAGAAATTCCACTTGGGTTGGAAAGTAGACATCTATAACTTTCCAACAAGCCTACTCTTGCCCCATTTGGACACCTGGAAGTTCCCCAAAAGTGCTCTCAAAGGCGCGCGACCCGTTCAGGAATGGCGCGCGACCCATCAGGCAAATTGCTCAGGATTTCAGCGTACAACTCAACAAAACGCAGTTTTGACTATGTTTGACTTTTTGGAGTTGATTTTTATCCTCCTTGTTGTGAATGATGTAATTTTATGACACTTTTACACTTATGTATCTCTTCTAGAAGATTCATTCATGAGATAGGTGAAAATTAAATGAATGAACTGGTTTCCTAGCTTATAGAGGCAAGTTGTTTTGACTGCCTAGTTTTCAGTGCTTAGTTTAGAATTGGTTGAAACAGCTCCTAGGATAGTGAGCTCGACCCCTAGAGGCAGGGAAAGATGTTAGATGATCTATATGATGTACTCTCTTGCTCATGTTCATGGTTGGACTCTTCAGGGAGAAGCTCTTATTGTATTATTCACTGTATCTCTGCAATTTTTGGCAAAGGAAGACCAGGGTTTTGCAGTCCTTTTTGGGATTCTTGTGGTCACATGTATTGATGGTGTGTTTCTCTTTGTACTTGTAAGTGTGTTATGTGAATCATTTCCTTACTTTTCCTTCTGCAAATTAGGCAAATGAAGTGTTAAAGTAGAATTCATGACTGTCATGCTCTGCTTTTAAGTTTGCTTGATATCAATGTTTTCAACTGTTTAAGGGGAATTCAAGGTTATTGCTTGCTCTCCTTAACTCCTCACCAGTCATTCTCATCCATCCATCTCTATCAAAGGCATCAATACTGTTTCCTACCTCGCCCCAAAGAACCACCTGCGAAAACTGTGTCCAATCCTCGCACCCGAAAGTTCCATTCCCCAATTTTCCACCAAAACTTTAAAAATCCCAAATTTAAACCTCTTGATCAGTTTACTAGCCTAAAATCAGTGTTTTCCTATTAGTCATCTCGCCCATTGAAGATCTTTACTGAGATAGACCGGAGAGAGCCCTCTCCTGCCCCGTAGGGCTAGCTACGTGGCTAAGTGGTTTGATGTTGCCTTGAAGTTTACCTTTTTCAGCCTGAGGTGAAATTCCAAGCGCTAACATATTGGCGACCATACTGGGGAGAACAACTTGTCTGTTGATTGATGTGTTTGCTTCATAAGTCTTAGACGGAGCCTGAAGTTACGCCAGGTAGCCTTCGAAACGCTTTTGCTTTGCATAAGCGGAAGTAGATAAACGCTGCTTCAGTCAATCTCCGTGAGCTTGTGAATACAGCACTTCAATTGCATTTTACCCCAGTATATTTGTAAACTCTGAACTTGGATGATTAGTTAAGAGTTTTCATAAGCTGATTGGTTATTTGTTCCTTGATTTCCAAACTGGCTTCCAGTTCTGGTCGTATATTCAAATCCCATTCATGTCCAGCTGTTTTTGAGTATCTTGAAGACATTGATTTTGACGAGAGTTTCGAGTTGTCCTTGTTCAAAACTAAATCTGAAAGTGCACTTGATTCTTTAGTTCCTAACCCTGATTTCGCAGCTGCTCTTGAAATTGAAAGACACAATAACTTGGTTGACAATTTCATCTTAAGATCTCTTCAGTCAGATATTCACGCTACAAATCTTGCTGAGTTCGTTGAAACTATATATGGTCATATTGGATCTACTATCACGGCGCATGAGCAGTCCAATCCTCCTTTTATTTCTGTTTCTCCCATAATCACTTATCCCCCATCTACAGTTGGTTCGCCTTCTACATCCCATACCACTTCTCCTCCTCATACTCCTCATACTCCTCATACTACAGCTACACTCACTCCACCCGCTACTCCTAGACCCAATCTACCTAAAGCAATGGCTGCCCGGTTTGCCCCACTTGCTCTTCCCCAAAATTTGCATGATATGCCAGCTGACTATCAAAGTAAAATCCCTATGTTTGATGGCACTCCACAAAGTATCTCTGCTCAGCAACATATTGACAAAATGACAACTTTCTTCGATCTATATGAGATAGATGAAGAAGATGTTACCATGCGATTGTTCGTGCAAACATTTGGAGGAGAAGTTAGAAAGTGGTTCAGAGGATTGACAGCTAGAAGCATTCCCACCTTGGAAGCACTTCAGAACCAGTTTCTAGATCGATGGGAAATCAGAAAGGATCCGCTTCAGATTAATGCCGAATACAACAACCTCAAGCGTAATCATGGTGAGTCGGTCCAAGATTATATTATCAGATTTAATACAGTTTACAATGCTATTCCAGATGATTTGAGGCCATCTAGAAAATCAGCACTTCTCAAGTTTCCGGATGGTTTTGATCCGGAGATGGCTTATTCATTGCGAGATAGAGATCCACCTACCTTGGAGGATATGCAGAAGATTGCTGTTAGTGTTGAAGCGAATTTGAATGATAAAAGAGCAAGAATGAAGGCCGAAAAGCGAGTCACAATCAAAGAGGAAGCATCCACATCAGATCAGCTTCTTCGTGAAGTTGAAAAGCTTAAAAGGGCATTTGAAAATGTTCGTATTGACAAGCCGGAACCGCAGATCCGTAATCCTAATTTCCGAGGTGCACAACAGCCACAATATAGAATCAAGCAGCGTGAAACAAAGGCACAAGAGGCAGCAGTTCAGCAGCAAATGAAACCTCCTTTTCAGCAGAATTTTGTTAGCCAAGAATCAGAGGATGAAGGTGATACGGTGGGAGAGGAGAATCACTTCTTCACTCCTGATGATCTGCCCACTTATGTTACAGAAGAAGATGAGTTGGTAAGTCACTCCATCATTCCTCAGGATGAACATTATATCTTGTCAAATGATGCAGCACTTGAAGAAGAATCGGAAGAGTATCAAAGAGGGTACCTAAATGCTTTATCCGCTCAGCAGAGATAATTAAGAAACCGAGCTGTTCCCATAAATCCCATTCAGAAAAGGAAAGAAACTTCAGCAAAGAATGATTCAGTTTCCCTACATACAAAAGGAAAAGACATAATTGATCCTTCAACAAGTCAATCATCATCAGCAAGCAAGATAGATTAGCCATCAAATACACCAAGAGATAAAGTTGAAAAAAGAGACAATCCGGTCAAAGAGATTGAGAAGGTTTCAGTTTTCAGTTTGGAGAATGAAATTTCAAAGTTGAAAGTGTCCATTCCTTTGACGGAAATCATGAAGAACAGCACTTACCGAGGCCAAATTTCCAAGATGCTGAATTTTGATCCAATGCTAGACACGGTGAATGTAGAAGATGATCAGCCGGAGCTGATTTTTGGGCCTGCTTTAAATGGTGAGTCTCCCGAAAGTGATGTTCCTCCATTCTATATCAGTTTGCGATTGCATGAGTATGTGTTGCACAATGCCATGTTTGACTCGGGAGCTTCACATAATTTGATGCCGAAAGCAATTATGGAAAAGCTGGGACTAGACATCACAAGGAAATATCATGATTTGTATTCATTTGATTCCAGCCGGGTGAAATGTATTGGTTTGATCAAAGACTTGGTGGTGAGTCTAGATCAAATTCCAGCGAAGAATGTTTTGATGGATGTGGTGGTGGCGGATATTCCTCCGCGGTTCGGCATGTTGCTTTCGAGATCTTGGGGAGCCAAGCTCAAAGGTACACTTCAGCTCGATTTTTCCTATGCTACAATTCCGGTCTTTGGTCAGATGAGAAAGTTATATCGGGAACAAAAGATGAAATACATGATCACTAGTAAAGAAAAGCCAGTTAATCATCCTGTAAATTATGTACATACAGATTTAGAGTCATTTGTTTTGTTTGCGGAGGATTTTAATGAGATAGATAGCCAGTTAGTTCAAGCAGAAGATATACCAGATATTTCAGAAAATTTTAGAGAAATTTTGAGAAAGGAAAGTGAAGAAATGTCCGCTGTCATGAAGCCAACAGCTAAGATCAATGGGCAGCAAACAGAAAATGCAGAGACATCACATTTTCAACATTTAGAAGATGATGAAGATGGTCTTTGGACCATGGATTTTGATGGTGCTGTGGGCAGCGATGGTGCTGGTATAGGTGTGTGGATTCGAAGTCCATTTTCTATCCGAAACAAAGTCCCAAGTAAGGTACGGGTATGTTCATACAAATTGGCATTTGATTGTTCAAATAATGAGGCGGAATATGAGGCTCTCATTGCTGGTCTAAAAATCCTTCAGAAGTTGAAGGCAAAGAAGATAGCAGTATATGGCGACTCCGAGTTGGTTATAAAGCAAGTGAAAGGTGAATTTCAGGCCAAACATCCTCATATGCGAGCATATCGAAATGCTATCCTAGATATCTTGAAACTGTTTTCTGAACATACTTTGACATGTGTGCCCTGTATCCAAAATGGTGTTGCGGATGCGTTGGCTAAGGCAGCAAGCAATCTAAAAATCCCCATGAATTCCAGTAATAAGTTTGAGATTTATGTGAAGCACCGTCCTACAGTTCCAGATAATCAAAGATGTTGGCAAGTTTTCCAAGATGACGAAGAAATCAAGGATTTTCTGCAAGTTGAAGGTGATTTCAAAGACATCTCCATAGACACAGAAGCTGAAGGAGTAAATCAGATGGATGTGTTGCAGCTTAAGGACAATTTCATTCCTAAAGGCTTAATTCCTTTGGAAGAATTGTTCGATCAAGATGATGTGGCCCGCAAACCCACCTTAAGGCCCACGGAAGGAGGTGTCGAAGAAGTAAATCTCGGGACAGCTGAAAATCCAAAGATGGTGAAGCTATCGAAAGCATTGTCGCCTAAGGTAAAGAAAGAATATATCAGATTGTTGTCTTCGTTTTCTAATGTTTTTGCATGGGACTATTCAGATTTGAAAACTTATGACACAAGTATCATTCAGCATACCATTCCCATAAAGCCAAATCAAAAGCCTTTCCGACAAAAGTTGAGAAGAATTAATCCTAAGTTGCTGCCATTGATTGAGAAGGAAGTCAACAGGTTGTATAAGTCTGGAATCATAGTGCCAATCAGATTTTCCGACTGGATTTCCAACTTGGTGCCCGTGAGAAAGAAGACCGGCGAGATTCGTTTGTGTATAGACTTTAGAAATCTGAACAAGGTGTCGCTAAAGGACAATTATCCGCTGCCCAAAATGGATCATATATTGCAGCGGGTAGTTGGGGCATCGAGGATGTCGTTACTTGATGGTTATTCTGGGTATAATCAGATTTTGGTACATGAAGATGACCGTGACAAGACAGCATTCACTACTCCATGGGGGACATTTCATTATGCCAAGATGCCGTTTGGATTGAAGAACGCAGGCGCCACATTTCAGCGGGCAATGGACATGGCCTTTGCTAATGAGAAAGATGTATTTTTGGTCGTTTATCTTGATGATTTAACTGTGTTTTCTAAATCTGATGAAGAGCATTTGTTTCATTTGACTAAGGTGTTTCAAAAGTGCAGAAAGTATGGTATCTCGTTGAATCCGAAGAAGAGCCTTTTCGCTATGAGCGAAGGCAAGCTGCTGGGCCATATTATTTCTAAAGATGGCATTCGTATAGATCCTGCACGGGTGGAAGCAATTCAGCAATTAGAGCAGCCCCGAAGCAAGAAGGAGATTCAGTCTTTCAATGGCAAATTGAATTTTCTGCGTCGCTTTATTCCCAATCTTGCCGAACATCTTAGAGAAATAACCAACATGCTCAAAAAGGACAGCCAGCTTAAATGGACCGAAGAGGCGGTAAAGTCTTTCAATTTGGTAAAGTTAATTTTATCTTCAGCCCCAACTCTAATCAGCCCGGATTATACACAAGATTTTATTTTATTTTCATTTGCTTCGGAGCATACATTGGCAGCTGTGCTGATGCAAAAGAGAGATGGAGTTGAGAAGCCCATAGCTTTTTTCAGCCGTATTATAAGGGATGGAGCGCTGAAGTACAATATCATTGAAAAACAAGCATTGGCGCTGGTAAAAGCTTTGAAAGATTTCCGTGTGTACATATTAAATTCTCATATTTTAGCTTATGTTCCTAATGCGGCTGTTAAAGATGTTTTGGTACAAGCGGAACCGGAAGGAAAGAGGGGTAAGTGGATCGCTGCACTATTAGAGTATGATGTGGAAATTAAGCCTACTAAGTTGATCAAGGGTCAAGGTCTTGCTAAGTTGATGGCTGAAACAAATCTTCATGTCCTTGACATCAATTTGATTGCTGCCTTATCCGATGAAGATGAAGAAAATTCAGCTCTACAGGTATCCGATATCTTTGTTTCCTCTCCTTGGTATGTTGATATTGTATATGTGCTTCAAAATTTATCTTCACCCCCTGGGATGTCTCGAAACAAAGCTAGGACATTGAAATTAAAAGCTGCCAAATTTTGCATTAATCAAATCTGCACTTTATTGGAAAGACCCCGGTGGTATATTGTTGAATTGTTTAGCCGAGGAAGAAGCTAAGAGAGCTGTTGAGGATTTTCACAAAGGTGACTGTGGGGGCCACTTGTTTTGGAAGACCACGGCTAATAAAATCCTAAGAGCAGGTTTCTATTGGCCTTCATTGTTTTCTGATGTCTATAAAGCAGTTAAGAGTTGTCATGAATGTCAAATTTTTCAAGGAAAGCAGAAATTACAGTCGTTACCACTCAAGCCCATCGAAATCAGTGCACCATTTCAGCAATGGGGCTTGGATTTTATTGGCGAAATTCACCCAGCATCTTCCGGGCAGCATCGATGGATATTGACCGCCACTGATTATTTCACGAAGTGGATTGAAGCCATTCCCACCCGGCAGGCCATGGACTCGGTAATTATTTCTTTCCTTGAGAATAACATATTGTCACGTTTCGGCTGTCCACATAAGTTGATTACAGATAATGCAGCAGCATTTAAATCAAAGAAGATGGTTGATTTTTGCTACAAATATAACATCAGTTTGGGGCATTCGACCGCCTACCATCCGCAAGGAAATGGGCTGGCCGAATCTTCGAATAAATCTCTAGTCAACATCATAAAGAAATTGCTGGAAATCAATAAAAAGAGCTGGCACAAAAAGTTAGTAAATGCATTATGGGCTGATCGGGTAAGTCAAAAGAAGTCAATTGGTATGTCACCCTTTGAACTGGTTTACGGGACAGATGCAGTGTTTCCTACTTCTCTTAGTATTCCGGTAGCAAAGTTGCTTCAAGAAGCTGATGGTGAGGAGGATCCTATGCAACGGCGGATTAGTCAAATGATTCATTTACAGCAGACACGAGAGGAAGTTCTTCAAAATTCCCTTAAGTTGCAAGAGTGCATAAAGAAAATCTATGACAAAAAAGCCAAACCGGATGATTTTCAGATAGATGATGTTGTTTTGAGATGGGATGCCCGAAATGAAGATAAAGGGAAACATGGAAAATTCGACAACTTGTGGAAAGGTCCCTACAAAATTGCAGCATACCGTGGTCCAAATGCCTTTCTTCTCAAAGAAATGAACGGTGATGATTGTCTCGGTGGGTCGGTAAATGGCCGGCTGCTCAAAAGGTATCATGTTTGAGCATTTTCTGCTCTAGTCACTATCATTGTAATTACCATTTTACTTCATTCTGCAGCAAGTGTGAACTGATCTTTCATCTTTAGTCTGGGGCCCGCGGTGAAGGCTATAATTCTGAAGATAGAGATTAGTTGGTGTGAGTTTTTCAGGATTGTTTTAATCAGTCCATTGTCTGCACAAAGTTGAGTTAGTGTGTGTCGAAGTTAGTTTGATTTTCAGTCAATTGTCAAAGTCAATAAAGTTGTCCAAATTTGGGTCATATGTGTAAATAATGACTCCATTGCCCAATGATTATAAGGCACTGGTCTGCTCTCCCAGAGGTCTAAGGTTCTTGGTATCTCCAAGGAGCTACCATCCCCATTGGAGCCAATGTTAGAGTCGGTCTAGTAGCCCTCCATCAGCGATCAAAGCTCTTTGCATTTGCATAAGTAGGTGTCTCATCAGTGTCTTGCATTCCATTAGGCATGCCATAACCCTGATGGAGGAGCTGGTGTCTTTATTCCCCTCTTGGCACTGCTGGATCAAGTTGTTTTAGTCATTAAACTTTTTCAAGGTTATTTGTCTTGTCTTGAGGTCGAAATTTCTAGGTCTAGGGTTTAGGTCAAATTTATCTTCAAGGTCATGTCTCTGAAGGTCAATAAGTGCCCAGCAAGCCAGAGGGATGATTTTCAAAATGTTTCTTCGAAAAATTTCATCTTGTACAATTAATTTTCACCTTGGATTTAAAAACCCTGTTTTTAAAGCCAAGGTCATTTCTCAAAATTTGCCAAGGTCATTTCTCAAAATTTTGTAAAAATTGTAAAAATTCAAAATGATTCAAAGGACAGCGTGTAACCCTGGCTCCCTTGTCAAGATCCCTCAAATGCTATCCCTGCGAAAATTATCAAAGAAAAGCATCAAATTAATCAATTTTAGGACAAAAGGAAACCAAAAAAGTCAAGTTTATAAAGTGTCATGGAAAAACATTATAAAGTGGGTTATGACATGAAATTAATTCAAACAAGGTTATAAAAGCCCTAATCTCCCTCCATCAAGCCTCATTGCCCATTCAAGTGATAGAGCAATTGTTTCCAAGAGAGTTTGAGCGAATTGTGTGAGTTGGGAAGGCGCGCGACCCATTGAACCAGGCGCGCGACCCGTTGGAGGCGCGCGACCCGTCAGGCGCCCTGTGCCAGTGTTAAGTTATAACGCGCGCGACCCGTTGGGTGAGGCGCGCGACCCATCAGCACTCTCTCTGCCAAAACCGCCAGCAAACTTGCCAAGGAACCACAAATTGCCAAATTTTACAAGGTAGGCCCTCCATCATAAAAAATTATTGCTTGCTACAGTTCAAGAAGGTCATGATTGTATTTGTAAAAGTCTCCATTTGCAAGTGAAAGTCTCCATTGTGCTTTTGGTTTGAAGTTGTCAAATTGCTAGGGTTTTATATGCTGTTTTGAGGTATCCCATTGTTCTCATTTTTTTTTCCATCTCCCATTTCATATTCCTTATCATTCTATGTAAATTTCCCTTCCAAATATGTGAAAAGCCCTAAACCCTACCCCTCTTCCCAAGAAATCAAAAAATTATACCCTAACCCTACCTCTCATAATATCCTTGTAAATCAAATTGTATAATGATGTATATGCAATAATTCTTCCCCTAAACTCCCTGTTTTATTATTATTCCCGTTTTCCCTTTAAATTATCCCTACCCTAACATTTCCCTCGTGCTCCTTGTCCCCTTGAAACATCATTCTAATCAGCAGTTTACAAAGCAGAAACAACAGTATATTTCAGCCACTTTGCTCCTAAAACAATGTCAGAAACCGAAACCAATTATGAGCAAAGTGATGACCATGCGTCAACTTCAGAGTTTGAGGTATAGAGGAGGCCTCACAAGGGTGGAAAGGGCGGTCATCATAGGAGAGAGGAGCCCACCTCTTTGACCGATTTGCAGGCTTGTCCAATGGCAGTATCATGCTTCCGTTATATGTCTTGCTATGAATTTTGTGAGAGGATCTCTCGGATTCAGCATCACAGGGAGTTGGCTCGCTTATTTGTTTTGCATTTGCATGATGGACATGTGAACCTTGCCGGGGTGGATTTTACATTGACACCCGAGATGACTGCTCAAGCCACAGGGATACCTAATGTCGGAGAGGTGTGGAATAAGCGCAAGATGTTGGACAGTGTTCAGTATGAGCCTTTCATTAGACCTACATTCATGAGACACCTGACGGGTGTATTTCCCTTCAAATTTCTGAGGAGTGAGTATGCCCCCATGATGAGGCTTATCATGCTCTATTTCACCTGTGAGGGCAGATTTTCACAGGTATATTCGTACCATATTCGCCTGTTGATGCATTTCACACGGGTATGGATGATGAACATCCCTGTTTTCTTGTGCCGGAACATTGAGAGGATGGTGCCCTTGATGCAGAGGAAGAGCCCAGCACAGCAGTATAGGAGCCTCTATCATTATGGTTTGATTCAGCTTGTGGTCATACATCAGTTGGCTCAGCAGGGCATCCCATGGGAGGAGTTTATCTCTCGTGAGCTTTTCACAGCACCACCACCACCACATCCTGAGGTTGTTCACGAGGAGGGAGGACCATCACAGCAGCATGACATCCCCGTGACTAGATATGTCAGCTCTTCTCCATTGGTCACTTATCAGAGAGGCCAAAGGGCCTTATTTGCAGCAGCTCGGCGAGTATTTTCTCCACAGCAGGTGGAAGGGGTCTCGCCTTCTTCATCAGCTCAGCGAGTGCTATCTCCACATCAGGTGGAAGGGGCCTCGCCTTCTTCAGCAGCACAGGCAGCACAGAGGGGCAAGCAGCCCATGATCGAGGAGGGAATGACCGGTGATCCCGACATTGATATCATTGATCTTGATACCTGCTCTCCTACCACGGAGCTTCATGAGGTCATTCAGCAAAAGGAGGCCGAGAATCGCTTGTTGCAGCAGAAGTTAGAGATGGCACAGTGGACGATCACCTATTTAGAGCAGCGCAACAAGCAGTTGGAGGATGAGCAAACTCTTGATGAGTTGTGGAGGATTCGTAGTGACCGCAACTTGAATCGAAGAAGACCCGGTGATTTAGTACCCGTTGAGCGAGAGTCTATGCTTATCCGGCTCAATGCTCATTTGGAGAGGCTGTTGGCCAAGGCCAACCAAGATAAGAAATTGCTTAGAAACATGAAGAATCATTATTGGGCATGGATGCACGTGTGCAAGGTGAAGATGAAAGTGCTCCAAAGGCGGTTGGCTAAAGCACAAAAACGAAGAAAAAGGTCCGACCCCCTCCACATCTTGGCTGAGGCTTCCTTGAAGGAGCATGGCACTAAATAGCTCAGCCCCAGCACAAATTCCAAGAAATTTTGAGCATTTTGGGTCTTTTTGGTTTTTTCAGGCAAAAAACAGGTTTTGTCCCCTCCGGGTCTCACCCCCCGCGCGACCCTTTCATTTGGCTACTCCATTCCGGGAAAACTCAGCATTTCTGGATTTGTCATGAAAATTTACACATGATCACCCATTGCCAAGAGATTTTATGAAGTTTTGGGCCTCCAGAAAGTCAAAAAACAAGCAAAAAATGACTTTCTGCCACATTTTTGACACACAGAAAGTAGTCTTGGGAGATTGCAATTTTGGAGGGGTAAATGACCACCAAATTCAGAAATTCAACTTGGGTTGGAAAGTAGACATCCAAAAATTTCCAACAAGCCTACTCTTGCCCCATTTGGACACCTGGAAGTGCCCCAAAAGTGCTCTCAAAGGCGCACGACCCGTTTAGGAATGGCGCGCGACCCATTAAGCAAATTGCTCAGGATTTCAGCCTACAGCTCAGCAAAACGCAGTTTTGACTATGTTTGACTTTTTGGAGTTGATTTTTATCCTCCTTGTTGTGAATGATGTAATTTTATGACACTTTTACACTTATGTATCTCTTCTAAAAGATTCATTCATGAGATAGGTGAAAATTAAATGAATGAACTGGTTTCCTAGCTTATAGAGGCAAGTTGTTTTGACTGCCTAGTTTTCAGTGCTTAGTTTAGAA
Source organism: Pinus tabuliformis (assembly GCA_031772625.1). NCBI lineage: Eukaryota > Viridiplantae > Streptophyta > Pinopsida > Pinales > Pinaceae > Pinus > Pinus tabuliformis. The sequence goes on from CM062810.1 coordinate 460,365,020, forward strand.
TTGGTTGAAACAGCTCCTAGGATAGTGAGCTCGACCCCTAGAGGCAGGGAAAGATGTTATATGATCTATATTATGTACTCTCTTGCTCATTTTCATGGTTGGACTCTTGAGGGAGAAGCTCTTATTATATTATTCACTGTATCTCTGCAATTTTTGGCAAAGGAAGACCAGGGTTTTGCAGTCCTTTTTGGGATTCTTGTAGTCACATGTATTGATGGTGTGTTTCCCTTTGTACTTGTAAGTGTGTTATGTGAATCATTTCCTTACTTTTCCTTCTGCAAATTAGGCAAATGAAGTGTTAAAGTAGAATTCATGACTGTCATGCTCTGCTTTTAAGTTTGCTTGATATCAATGTTTTCAACTGTTTAAGGGGAATTCAAGGTTATTGCTTGCTCTCCTTAACTCCTCACTAGTCATTCTCATCCATCCATCTCTATCAAAGGCATCAATACTGTTTCCTACCTCGCCCCAAAGAACCACCTGCGAAAACTGTGTCCAATCCTCGCACCCGAAATTGCCATTCCCCAATTTTCCACCAAAACTTTAAAAATCCCAAATTTAAACCTCTTGATCAGTTTACTAGCCTAAAATCAGTGTTTTCCTATTAGTCATCTCGCCCATTGAAGATCTTTACTGAGATAGACCGGAGAGAGCCCTCTCCTGCCCCGTAGGGCTAGCTACGTGGCTAAGTGGTTTGATGTTGCCTTGAAGTTTACCTTTTTCAGCCTGAGGTGAAATTCCAAGCGCTAACAGTTCCCCTCTGTGCTAGTGTCTTAATCTGAAACTTCAACCATCGTTCTTTGAGGAAAAGAGCATAGGATTTAGCTAGCATCCTACACTGGATTACCTCCAAGGAGAGGCTGGCCATACATGCTTGTTGGTTCTCTCTTTCCTGTAGCTTTCCCCTCAGCCATGTATTTTCTCTCTCGAGTTGACTTCTCATTATAGCTTCTTTATCCCTTAAGCCAGTTAGCTCTTTGCCCATTTCTTTGAGTTACTCTTCCATATGCCCAATTTCTTCCAGCCCCTTTGATTTGGCGATCTACATCCATCGGTGGGTTCTGGCCCTCTCCTTCTCAAGCTCGAAGAACAGTGGGATGGAAAAATTTTGAGGTATTAGCCTGCCTCCTTCAATAAACCGATAATAGGAGTCCAAATTAGGTTGGGGGCTAGGTTCCTTTGTCTTTATTTCTTCCTCTTTAGCTTCTTGCCACTCCCCTACCTTGCTTTCTAATTTTTGTGCCTCCTGTAGTTTCAGCAGAGTATCCTGTAGGACTTTTTTTGCTTCCTATAGGTTTTGCTATGGATCCTGTAGGATTTCCTCACCCTTTGAGGAAGGTGATCTAGTAGTAGGCCTCCTTACATAGATGATAGGTGACTTAGGGGAAGGCATTTTGTCTTTTTGTGTAGCGGAATATTCAATCTCAATAGGAATTTTTGTTGATGTTTGTGGCTTCCTCTATTTTATTCTTGTGCTCTTTCTTGTTCTGAAATATAGTGGGGTTTGCCTCCTCCTTTTTCCTTTTTTCTTGACTGGGGTGCTGAGAGCAGTGAGGGAATCTGCTGCCTCTCTCTCAGTGGCCTCTGGAGACACCCTAGGTGACTCCTCCTTGTGTTCTTTCCCCTCTGTTTTATTGCCTTCTTCTTCTCTATTTTTCATGTCTTCTTCCTCTTGTGGATCTTCATCATCTCTATCAGTTTCCTCCTTAATTTCCTCCTCTGTTTCTTCATCATCCTCCTTCTCTTCTCCCTCTTCTTCTTCAAATTCATCATGTTCCTCTGTGTCAGCTTATTATTCATCCATCTCATCCTTATCTTGCTCTGTATCTTCCTCTTCCTGTTTTTCCTCCTCTTCACTGATACTAGGACTAACATCATAAGTTAGGGCTTTAATGTCATCCTCTCCTGGCAAGTCTCTGAAGACTGACCATGTTATAGGGATTCTGAGGTTTTGGAGCGCATCTTCAATGAGGATCCTAATCAACCCATGGTGAGCCAATTGTTGGGAATTCCCTTCCTTTACTTTTTTTCTAGAGTCTATGAGTGATTGTAGCAAGCAATAGGGTATGATGAGTCTTTGGTGAGGTGGTGTTTCTATCCCAAATATTAGTTCCTCAAGGATCCCGAAATGATAGCCATAAACAACACTATATCTACCTTCACATGAGATGTATTTTATGAGTTGGTAGCCTACCTCACTCCATGGGTATGGCAGATTGTCCCTCCTTACTCCATTTTTTTCCTCAGTGGGTTCTTCACCTTCTAAAAAGAATCCTTTTTGCCACCTGGTTGTCTCCTTTGTCTTCGTTTCTCCATGGAATTGCTAGGGGAAGTGTGGTGACCCTGTTGATGAGCTCTAGGGTGAGATCTATAGTGAGGCCCATTACTACAACAGTGGCATGGATTCTGCTTTGTGGAGTGAGGGAGTGAGAAAATTCTTGAGCTATCTCATCATCATACCCTGTGAATTTTTCGAAAAACCCCATCCAGTTGTGTCTTATAAAGATTTCAAGAACCTGGGGGTGTTATTCGATTCTCACAGTGTTTGTGGGCTATCTCCTATTAAACCCTCCTGTCATCTTGCTAGTGAAGCTTGAGGAGAAAATTAGAGGGTTGACACAAATTTTCAAATGTAGGAGCAAAACATAGTTGACTATGTATGTAATTTACTTCTCACAGTTTCTAAATTTATTAGATTTTAGAGTATCCCTGGTGTATTTTCTTGCAAAGGGGGATGAAATTTTAGATCCTACCTCTTTATAATGGTTGCAGTGGCCAATTCCCGTGATATCCCCTCTTGAACTCTTCTCTACCTATCATGTAGACTATCTCTGTGTATACTACAGAATTCTCTGTGTATCCTATAGACTGTATCCTATAGGAATTCCTGTGCATGATCCTATAGGAATTCCTGTGTACAATGATGGATCTTTGCTTCTGGTGGGTGGCCTCGGTTATGAGAGTGAGTTGAGTGAGGGACTTTATAGGAGGTGAAATGCATGAATGCATGGAAACAATGTTTTATTTCTCTTTATGGTGATTCAGGGTGAGGTGGTGTGCTGGCAGCAAAGGTATGTTTGCCATTTTTGGACCATTGGTCCCCACTACCACCTCATCATTTCCCATTCCTCATAATCAACTCCCACCTCATAGATCCGTAGTTTAATCGCTTTTTGTCCTACTCTTTCTCTGTCTTTGAGTTGACTCTAGCCACGTGCGAGAGGACACCTGGTTCTGCATCAGCAGACTGAACGAAGGTGGCCAAGTTAACTGGCCACCTTTTCACTCATAAACCAACTATCTTGTAACCCTTACAACTTTTTACTACATGATGCATATGAGTGAGTGAGCGAGATACTTACTTGTGGTTTCGATGCTATGCTGCAGTTGTCGAAGACCAGAGGTGTTGCTTTGTATATTTGTTGCATGCCATTCTTCTTCCTCCTCTTGATGATTTCTAATGGTTTCTTTGCTTTTGTAGGTATCTGTGGCTGAATATCTGATGATGTTGTTGTTGTGGAGCTCTTGGATCATCCTAGTGAAGACCTATTGCTGGTGTGATTGGCATTCTGTGGGATAGGGTGCTACAGGATTTCCTATAGCTGCTTCTCCCTCAGAATTCTTTAATCATTTTGCTGGCTAGGGTTGTGAGGATGGTGTGATGAATGGAAAGAAGGAGTAGAAGTGTGTAGATAAAAGGATACTCAGGTAATGCTCTTACTCCTCTCTATTTTCCTTTTTCTTCTAAGACTGGCAGAAACTGTTGAAACTGATTTTTTTGTTTTGAATGGTGAGTGCAGGGATGATGATGGTGGACGAGGTGAGGTGCTAGATCATGCATAGGGTGAATTTTAGGGACCTAAAAAACCTATCATGTGCCTTCAGATTGCTTCCTATAGGTTTTCTGGGTCACTGTAATTCCTACATGATCATCCTGTAGGTTTTGAGGGGATCCTATAGAAAACACAATCTTCGCATAAATCGAAGCAATGGAGTGGGAAAATGATAGAAATGATGGAGGGACGCATGGTAAGGAGTGGAGGAGATGAATATGTGAGAGGCAGGGTTCCCTTTGGATTCTATTTTTCTCCTTGACTATCTTTCTCGCCCACCTGCAAATGACAATTATATATTTTTCTCTCTCTTTTTTTCTTTTCTTTTTTTAAAAACAACTAGGCTACCTCAGAGAGGTTTTCACCCTAGTTGTTTGCCTGGGGCGCCTCAAGGAAGGTTTTCACCTAGGGATCTTCTTATTCTTTTTTCTTGTCTTTTTTCTCTTTTTTCTTTTTTCTTCCTCATTGAGCCGCCTCATGAGGTTTTCAACCCAAAGATGGGACTCAGGCGCCTCAAGAAGGTTTTCATCGGAGTCCTTATTACTTTTTTATTTTTTCTTTTTCAATGAATTGATGAGGTAGGAGATGGAACTTGCTCCACCATCATCATTGTTTTATTAATATTATCAATGAACTCTTGTTTTGATAAAGGTCTCTTGTACATTTTCAATCAATGTTTGTTAACAAGCAAAGGAATGGCTTCTTCATCTATAGTTCTGATTTGCAGTGAACCATTATCATGGCATCTTTCCACAACATAAGGTCTGAGCCATCTTGTCCTTAACTTGCCCTTGAAGTCTTTATACCTAGAATCATATAACAATGCCCAATCGACCTCCTGAAATTTCTTCTCCTTAATATGTTTATCATGCCAAATCTTCCTCTGAAGTTGAACTATCTTTGTATGTAGGAGGGCTTGCATTTTGAATTCATCCAAGCCATTCAATTCAAACAATCTCTCTGCCTGTGCATTGCCGAGATCCAAATCTAGTTGGGTTTCCATCTTTAATGTGTTATATTCAAACCCAATGGATAACAAGGCCTTTTTTCCATAGACCAGACCATAGGGTTTGAATCCAGTGGTGGTCTTCCATGTGGTATTATAGGCCCAGGTGGCCTCAACTAGTCTTTCTTCCAAATCCTTCCTGTTGTTGCTCACTACCTTGGTTAAGATGCCCTCTAGTTCCCTATTGGTCACCTCCACTTTCCCATTAGCTTGTGGATGATAGGGACTGGAGGTCATATGCTTGATGGATGAGTAGGTCTTGAATCATGTTGGAGGCAAATTGGATGCCTTTGTCTGTGACTAACTCTCTAGGGTACCCAAATTTGAAGAATACATTCTCCCTTAGGAACTCAGCCACCTTTTCTTCTATTGTTGCATTAATTGCCTTAGTTTCAGCCCACTTAGTCAAATAATCAGTGCACACAATAATATATTGTTTTTGTTTTGAAGGAGGGTTGATAGGCCCAATGAAATCCATGGCCCACTTGTCAAATGGGTCGAAAGTCACTTGAGGCTGCAGGGGCATTTCATCTCTTGGAGTAGGCCTTCCCATCCTTTGGCACCGATCACACTGACTAGTGTACTTTTTCACATCCTGATGAAGAGTGGGTCAATAATAGCCTGCTTTTAACACTTTGAATGTTGTCCTCTTCGCTACAAAGTGACCTCCACAAGGCCCATCATGACAGGTCAGAAGGATATCAAAAACTTCCTCTTCCCTGGCACACCTTCTCAAGATTTGAACTGGGCCAAGTTTGAAAAGATTGCCCCCAATCCAAGTGAAGGGGGTGCTTTTCCTGACTATCTTGCTCTTTTCTTTGGAGGGCAAGTTTGGTGGGAACTGTGCTGATACTAAATAGTTTGCTATATTAGCAAACCGTGGAGAGAAAAATGAAATAGCAAATGAATGCTCGTCTGGTAATTGGTCATCCACCATTCCTTATTCACTTGCATCCACATTTACCCTAGATAAAAAGTCTGCAACAACATTTTCCTTACCAAGCTTATCAACAATGGTTGGATCAAATTGTTGTAATAAAAGCAACCATGTTATAATTCGACAATTCGCATCTGGTTTGTTCATTAAATATTTAATTGCAACATGGTCAATATGCACAAATGTTTGATAGCTTGTAATGTAATGCCTGAATTTGTTTGATAAATGCACAAAAGCCAGGAGTTCCTTTTCGGTCACTATATAATTTAGCTCACCCTTTGAGAAGTTCTTACTAATAAAATATATGGCATAAGGAAGTTTTTCCTCTACCTGACCTAAGGCTGCTCCTATGGCTTTGTGTGGGGCATCAGCATGACTATGAAAGGGGAGGGCCCAGTTTGGGCCTCAAAGAATTGGTGCAGTGGTTAACTTACCCTTTAGAATGTCTAAGGCCTCTTAACAACTTTTTGAACATATAAACTCAAAATCTTTGTCCAACAACCCAAATAAAGGAGAGACCAATTTTCTGAAGTCCTTTATGAACCTTCGGTAGTATCTAGCTAACCCTAAGAAACTCCTAACATCTCTCTGCTTTTGAGGAGGTGGGATCCTTTAGATGACGGCTATTTTGTTTGGGTCCACCTACAATCCTTGCTGAGATATTGAATGACCTAGCACGGTCCCTTCAGTCATTAAGAATTCACATTTTTTAGGACTGAGAGACAGGTTCATTTCAATGCATTTGTGTAGTACTTTGCCTAGGTTAGTTAGGGCTTCTTGAAAATCATAGCCATATGGTGTAAAATCATCCATATAAATTTCCACCGCATCATGGACTAGTTCAACGAAAATACTCAAGACTTCTCTCTGGAAAGTGGCAGGAGCATTGCATAGGCCAAAAGGAAGGACCCTATAGGAAAAATTACCCCAAGGACAGGTGAATGTGTTCTTATCCTAGTCTTCTAGGAAGATTTGGATTTGGTTGTACCCACTGAATCCATCTAGGAAAGAAAAAAACTTTTTCCCTACCAGGCCGTCTAGCACTTGGTCAAGGAAGGGTAGAGGAAAATGATCCTTCTTTTTGGCTTTGTTCAATTCCATGTAATCGACACAAATCCTCCACTTACCATTTTTCTTAGGAACTAACACTAAAGGGGAGACCCACTCACTGTTGGAGATAGGGTAAATGAATCCTGCATGTAGCAGTTTTTGCAGTTCTTCCTTGACTATACCTTTAAGAGCTGGATTCATCCTCCTTTGTGGTTGCCAGACCGGCTTACAACCTTCTTTGATGTATATGTGGTGAGTACACACTGAGGGGTGTACTCCTTTCATTTCCTTGTAACTCCAAGCGAAGGCTTCTAGGTTTTCCTTTAACATGTTGCATAGCTTCTCCTCTTCGAGAGAAGAAAGAGATGGATTAATTTTCAAGGTTTTCTCTAGGCCGAATTCTATGGTTTTAACATGGAGTGGGTTGGAATCAGCCAAGCATAAGTCAATTAGATGATTGTTCTGGGTTTCCCTTACTTCTTCTTCTAATGGTAATGAACCAGGAGTTGGACTTTGGAGCAGGTGTTCAATCAAGTCATCCTCATCTTACTGTCCTCCTCCCATGGTTGCTTCCAAAGCATAAAGTTGGGTGGAATAAACCTCATCTTCTTCCTCCTCCTCCAACCATAAAGGTAAATCATGCTCTAGAGACAGTTGAGCAGGAGGGTATAGGACTAACTACTTGGACATATGCCCATTCTTGATGGTCATATTACCAACTCTGCAACTAATGTAAGCATCGGTTGTGGCCAACCATGGCCTCCCAAGGATGAGAGGATAACCAATAAGATTAGCCTTAGGGTGGAGAACTAGAAAATCTACAAGGTACTCCCAGGAGTCAATGGAGACCATCACATCCTCCACGATTCCCTCAGGGGTTACTGTGGAGTGGTTTGCAAGTTGCAGAACTATTGTGGTCTTCCTCAATGACCCCTGGAGGTTGAGCTTGAGCATGGTATTCTTGTTCATCACATTAATGGTAGCCCCAAGATCGATCAGAGTGTGCGGGACAATGGTGTCATTGATGTGCACATCTACTACAGGGCTTCCAGGGTCCAAATATTTTGGACATATTACCTGCCCCAGCATTAAGTCGAACAACTACCTAATGAAATTAATGGTAGGGGCATCCCTTTTTCGCCTCCCTAGATGCTTGAAGCATTTCTCCTTAATCAACTTATTATAAATGGGAACATCTTTTATTGCCTGGAGAAGGGGGATATTTACACATAGATTTTTCAATTCTCCTAGAACTCCAGTTTCTTCTGGGGTAGGCTGGAGTGGTTGGGCTAATCTCTCAAGAAAAGGTGGATTTACTTTAAGGTTACTTTCCTCTTTTTCTTCCTCAACCTCCCTAGGTAGAGGGGGAGGTTGTTTATCTGGGATAACTCTCCTAGATTTCCATAGCATAAGTTGGATATGATGTCTCTCCACTGTATACTTGCTGACCCTGCCTATTGTTCAGGTTTGGATTTGGCTGGGTAGGCATCTGGGGTTTCTTGGGTGGAGAATAGTGTAGGAGTTGTGGTTGGGCAGGTGGTGGAGGCAATAGAGTTGGGGAATTGTTGTATTGGGGCCTCCACCCATGGAGTGGTGTCTTCCACTGAGTTTGTCACAGAGTGTAAGGTTGAAATGATTAGCTGGCTAGCTGGGAATGATACTGAGATGCATAGGACCAAGGAGGGGATGTAGACCAGGAAGGATGAGTAGGGGGTCCCCAAGAAGGTATAGTTGTGGTTTGGTTGGGGTTGTAATATGCACGGAATGACCCTTGCTTGCCCTGCTGGTATGGTCTAGGCCCAAGAGGTATCCTTTGGTTAATGTAGCAAAGCTGCTCAGTGACCCCTTCAACTCCTTGATATATAGCTTTGAGTCCGGGTAAAGAAGGGCACTTATCTGTGGAGTGGTTTTCTTCAAAAACCAAGCAAATTTCAATACAATTAATGGACATTCGTTCCTAGGATGCCTCCTGGTGCATCTAGGAAAAAATATGGCCAAGGCTCTCTTTGCTTGTATGCATGGGATGACCCTTGCATGCCCTACTGGTATGGTCTAGGCCTAAGAGGTCTCCTTTGGTTAATGTATCAAAGCTTCTCAGTGACCCCTTCAGCTCCTTGATATACAACTTTGAGTTCGGCTAAAGAAGGGCACTTATCTGTGGAGTGGTTTTCTTCACAGACCAAGAAAATTTCAATACAGTTCAATGGACATTCATTCCTAGGATGCCTCCTGGTGCATCTAGGAAAAAATATGGCCAAGGCTCTCTCTGCTTCCTATTGCTTTCTCTTAATGTTCATAGTGTCCATTTACAAGGCAAGGGTTTGCAACATCTCACTTTTGAAATCTTCTAGCATATTTCCAATTTCACCCTTGATGGATGAGTTGGAAGATGATGTACTAGCCATAGGTTGAATACCCCCACCCTTTTTCCTAGTCGCCCTAGAATGGTTTTTAAAGACAGCCTTGATATCCTCATAGGGTAATTTGTAGATATCTCCTCCTGCTAACAAATGTAAGGTATCCAGAAGATCTTCTCTTACTCCCCTGGACCAGCTTTAGTAACTCAGGGTCAAGTGTGCACCTGGCCCTTTTGTAACTGAGTTGGAATCTTTCTTCGTAGTCTTCTAAGGATTCATCCTCGCCTATGGTCATCCTGAAAATTTCTTCTTTAGTATCCTTTGACCTACAGTAGTCCCAATATTTGTTGTTAAAGGCCTGTTGCATCTGAGCCCAAGTTGTGATGATATCTCCAGGTAAGCACATGAACCAGCGCAATGTTGCATCCTTGAGGGTAGATGGAAATAGTTTTAACTTTTTCTTATCATCTGTATAGTCATAGGTTCGACATATAACAACAAAATCAAATAGGAAAGTGTTGGGATCCTCTGTGGTCAGGGCATGGAAATGAGGTAGGGAAGAGGGGCTTATATTTTTCATCTTAGTGTCCCCGTTGGTTTCCCTGATGGGAAAGGCACCCTCAACTCTCTCTCTATTCCCTCTATCATTTCGATTTTTAGCCATTGGTTCAGTAGGAATGGGTTCCTCTTCTTCTTCTTCCCCTGTAGGTTTTTCAAATATGTCAGGTTGCTCACCTAAAGGTTCCTCCAATTCATTGTTGGAAATAATACTGAGAGGGGGGGTGAATCAGTATTATCAAGTTCTTTTAATAAATCTTCCTTATTTATACTTTGAATTATTTTTGCATGTCAGTAAAATAATGAGCATGAACAAGAAAAACAGATAGTCACACCAAAGAACACCAGATATAAGGTGGAAACCCAATGTGGGTGAAAACCACCTGCTGCAATATGTCTCTATCTTCTTTCAAATTAGAAACTCCTTTTACAATGGTTTTGTACTGGTGCAGTCCTTTACCAGTACGCAGGCTGCAACTTGCAGAGAGCTACAACTCTCTCTCGTTTTCCAGTCTCTCCTGGAAGGGAGCTACAACCCCCTACTTCTTTTCTTTCAAGGACCACTTTTCATAAATTTTCAAACTGGATCCAAGAATATCAAATAATCATCAAGTACATGCAAATTACCCAAACTCCTTATACAATCAACCAAGAGTCACCCAACTTCTCAGAATGCTGTAAACAGAAAGACAGTACCAGAAATATAAACCCAGAACTCTGCAGCAATAGATAAAAGATAATCAACAAATGTTATTAAGACAGATCCGCAGTTTTTCTTTATCTGACCTGCATGGCTCCGCACTTCACCTTCTGCTCCCCTGCGTATACCCGCAGAGAGCCTTCTACTGCACTGCTTATCTACGCACCTGCACCTTCTGTTGCGCCACGTACATATACTGTAGCTCCGCACCTGCGGCTTCTATCGCGCTGCGTACCTCTACTGTAGCTCCGCACCTGCGGCTTCCGTCGCGCCATGTATCTTTACTGTGCCTCCGCACTTGAACCTTCTATCGCTCTGCATACTCACGCACTGCGCCTTCTTCTGCTGTGCGTACCCACGCACTGCGCCTTCTTCTGCTGTGCGTACCCATGCACTACGCCTTCCTCTGCTCTGCGTACCCCCGCACTTGCACAGTTAATTACCTGCGAACTTCTGATTAGGGCCAAATTGGCAGTCCACCAGCGTACCATAGATAGTCAGATGCCCAGATCTGATCATGCGCCCGAGAGATCACACTTCATAGATTCACTTTTAACTTCACTTTTATATAGATCAAGCTTTTAAACTGATAACCCAATATTTCAGATCTTAAGATATTCAATTTGAAAAAGATACATTAGCCAAGTGATCTCCTTCCCTATTTATAGTCAAGCCCTTATTCACACCATGGGACAAAACCATCAATAACCAATACAAGGGATCCAAACCGGGGCTAAATTAGATCCTATACCATGGGCCAAAACCATAGAATTAAGAACGACAGGCTAAATACCACGGGCCAAATATAAGAAACCCCACGTGAGCGCGCTTCTCTGCCTTGAAGTGAGTGAACTGGGGGTCCGCACCTCATGAACGGGTAACCGGCGGGTATGTACGCACTTTATCTATGATATTCTTGCGGGTCCGCAGCTTTTGTACGGTGTACATGCGTACCTCTTATTTTCCAACATTTTGAGAGCCTGAACAAAGCATTGCCACTTTAAGAGAGTTGCCATCAAGTGCAACACCTTTAACATAGAGCCATACCAGAATCATAATGCCAACAATCTCCCCCTTTGGACTTGATGGCAACCTCAAGATCTTCACAATCTCCCCCTTTGACATCAAGGGAAAAGGGTTATGCTCCCCCTATGAACATGCTCAGATCTGCAAAGAAGAACCATAATCCACCAAACACCATAAATGACCATGAAAGAGATAGAGACATATTGCAGCAATATTCAGACCAGCATTCATGATGTACTTCCTCCATAATGCCAACAATGCATTATATGCTCCCCCTGAACCTGTGCCATTCGATCTTCGACCAATCCGCAACCCAGCAAATGTACGCATATACCCCAGATGAACCTTGCGTACAACCATCAATCAGAAGAGATTCAACAACATGATGATGCATCAACAACCCCCAGCTTTTGCCTGAGGTATTCAAAGGTCTCCCTGGGCAATGGTTTGGTGAGTATATCAGCAACTTGTTCCTTAGAAGGAACATACTCCAACTTGACCTTTTGTTCAAGTACTTGTTCCCAGAGAAAATGATACTTGATCGGTATGCGCTTGGTCTTTGAATGCATGACTGGGTTCTTTGAAATGCTGATTGCACTTGTGTTATCACATAATATGGAGATAGGTGGTGTGCAAGTGATTTGAAAATCCTGCAAGGTCTGCATCATCCAAAGGAGTTGAGTGCAGCAAGATGCAGCAGCAACATATTCTGCTTCAGCTGTAGACAAGGCAATCGAACTCTGTTTCTTGCTGAACCAAGATACTAATCTGGAACCCATAAAGAACACACCACCACTTGTGCTCTTCCTGTCATCCACGCTTCCTGCCCAATCTGCATCTGTATAAGCATGAAGTGTGAGATCTGTATCTCTAGGATACCATAAGCCATAATTTTGAGTCCCTTGAAGATATTTAAAGATTCTCTTCACTGCCTGAAGATGATTTTCCTTTGGATTTGCTTGAAATCTTCCAGCTATTCCCACTGCATGCATGATGTCTGGTCGGGTACCTGTCAAATAAAGTAGACTTCCAATCATAGATCTGTAGGTTGGTTGATGCACTGCTGCTTATTCACATTTGCACTGAGGCTACATCCTGTGACCATGGGTGTACATACTGGTTTTGCATCTTCCATGCCATATTTCTTCATAATCTGCTTGAGATACTTGGTTTGAGACAAAAAGATCCCTCCTTCTTTTTGTTGGATTTGCAAACCAAGAAAATATGTCAGTTCTCCCAGCAAGGACATTTCGAATTCTTTCTGCATTACCAAGGCAAAGCTTTGACTCATAACTTCTTCATTGCTGCCAAAAATAATGTCATCTACATACACAACAAGTATTAGCAATTTGTCATTTTCAACTTTTATATAAAGATTGCTATCTGCTGATCCTTTTGAAAAACCTTGTTGATGAAGATATTTGTCCAAACGATAGTACCAAGCCCTTGGAGCTTGTTTGAGACCATAGAGAGCCTTTTTCAATCTGCATACAAGATTTGGATCATTTCCAAGAATGAAACCATCTGGCTGCTCAATGTATACTTCTTCTTCCAAGTCTCCATTTAGAAAGGCTGATTTCATGTCCATTTGAAATACTTTGAAGTTTTGAAATCTTGAGAGAGCAAGGAACATTCGGATGGCCTCAAGTCTTGCAACAGGAGCAAAAGTTTCTTCAAAATCTATTCCTTCTTGCTGCGCATACCCTTTACAAACAAGTCTGGCCTTGTTTCTAATTACTTCTCCATTTTCATTCAATTTATTTTTGAAGACCCATTTTGTCCCTATAACATTCTTATCCTTTGGTCTAGGAACTAACTCCTAAGTATTGTTCTTTTCGATCTACTCAAGTTCTTCATCCATTGCTTTGACGCAACATTCATCTTTGCATGCCTCTTTCACATTTTGTGGTTCAGTGGAAGAGAGTAATGCCAAATAGCTTGAAGCTTCTGCAATTGTTCTTCTTGTTTGTACACCTACTTCTTTCTGCCCCAAAATCTGAGATTCTGGATGATTCTTCTGAACATATCTGGATGGAGTCTTCTCTTCCATCCTTATCTGCTCCTCTGGTTCTTCTTGAGGTTCTTCTTCTTCATCATTCTGTCTTTGAGGGTAGTCTTCATCTTCTTCGATATCTTCATGATTTACTTGCCTAGGAATGTATCCCTTCTCATCAACCACTACATCAATGTTGTCAACAATTCTTCCAAGTCTTTTATTGTAGCACTTGTATGCTTTGCTGTGTGGAGAATAACCAAGAAGAATGCCTTCATCTGCTCTAGGTTCAAGTTTTCCAAGTTGTTCATCAGTATTCTTAATATAGCATTTGCTCCCAAAGATTTTGAAGTGCTTTACCGAAGGAGTCTCACCATACCAGAGCTCATGAGGGGTTTGAGTGCTGTTCACCCGGACATTTGTTTTATTGAGAATAACAACCGCAGCATATGCTGCTTCACCCCAGAAAGTTGCGGGAGTTCCAGACTCATCAAGCATAACACGAGCCATTTGTTGGACTATTCTGTTCATTCTTTCCACCACTCCATTTTGCTGAGGAGTTCTAGCTGTAGAGGATTCTCTTCTTATCCCACGTTCTTCACAGAAATCGAGAAATTCGTTTGAGATAAACTCCCCACCTCTGTCGGATCTGAGGCACTTAATTTTGTATCCTGATTCATTTTCAACCAAGGCTTTAAAGGATTTGAATTTTTCGAATGCTTCATCTTTGTGCTTCATAAGTCCTAACCAGACAAACCTGGAGAAATCGTCAATGAATAATATCAAGTATTCTTCTCCTCGAGGTGTCCTTTTTCTGAATGGACCACATACATCTATATGTACTAGCTCAAGAGGCATGCTAGCTGATCCTTCCTTCTCCGAAAAGTTAGTTCTGGTTTGCTTTCCAAACTGACATGATTTGCATATGGTGTTGTCTGGAATTTTGATATCTGGAAGACCGCGAACTGCCTGATATTTGCATGCTTTCCTTATTTGTGAAAAACTTAGATGCCCCAACCTCCGGTGCCATAACCAGTGTTCATCATCCTTGCTTAGATAGCATTGTTGTTGTCCTTCTTCAAATATGTATAGATTATTTGGAGTTCTTTCACCTTTGATCACTGTTTTACCTGTATCAAGATCACGAACAAGACATCCATTTGATCTAAATATCACCTCGGTTCCTTGATCACACATCTGGCTGACACTCAGAAGATTATGCTTCAATCCATCAACATACAAAACATTTCCAGATTTGACCTTTTCTTTTAACTGAGCAGTGCCTTTTCCTTTTATAGCTGCAGGAGTATCATTTCCAAAAGAAACTTTCTTTCCCTTTTCTAAAGCAGAATATGATTCAAGTTTTTCTTTATCACCTGTCATATGCTTCGAACATCCACTGTCAATGTACCATAGATTTTCCTGTCTCTCTGCATAAAATGCTATCCCACATCTTTCTGTTTGTGGTTCCTTTATTCTCCATGTTTTGGTGCTTGAGGCTTGTTCCTTTGTCTGCTGAAACCTGCTCCTGCATTCAAAATCTTCATGACCAAAGTTATTGCAAATAGAACATTCAACTTCATTTTCAAGAGCCGAAAAGTTGTTATAGGTCCTTTTTGTAATCTCGGTCATACTTCTTTGTTTTTGAGCTTCTCTAGTCATGATTGTTTTATATGCAACACATTGAGCTGCTTTGTGACCAAAGTTATGGCAAGAGAAACATTGTCCATTGAAGAAACTTCTGCGGTTATCAAATCTACCAGCCAATTGATTGTAATTTCTATTGTTATCCATTCTTGAACCAAATTGAAAAGATTTTACCTGTGGCTGGTTGTAGCTTTTGTTCACTCTTAAGACGGATTTCCCCTGATAGTCTTTGTTTGCAATTCATCCCTGATCTCCATTCCTTCTTGCTGCATCAAGATAACTTCTTGAG
Source organism: Pinus tabuliformis (assembly GCA_031772625.1). Classification (NCBI taxonomy): domain Eukaryota; kingdom Viridiplantae; phylum Streptophyta; class Pinopsida; order Pinales; family Pinaceae; genus Pinus; species Pinus tabuliformis. The sequence continues at coordinate 460,380,416 of CM062810.1, forward strand.
GTGGATGCTTGAGAAGTTTCTCCATTATATCCCAGACCTGTCTTGTTTAGAGGAGAACGTTGTACATTGATGATCTCATCCAGAGTTTCAGATCCTTTGACAAACTTAAGATTAATAGCCTTTGTTTTCTCAATCTCTTTTCTAATACCAACAATTTCACCTTCTAACTTTTCAAGATATTTCTCTTTTTCATCAATTTGAAGTTGTAGGGTATCAATGATCCTATTCTTTTCTTCTATACATGTCTTGAGTCTAGAAATTTATTCATAAAAGCTATCCACATCTATAGCATCCATGTAATCATCATCTTCAAATGCCATTAAAGGCTTATAGTCATTACCTCGTTCATCTTCATCACTATTTGATAAACCATCACTATCTTCATGAGTGTAGTAACTTTTCTTATTTGCATTTTGTTTCTTGTTCCATCTAGCAGGTTCCTTTCCTTTGTCAATCTTATCCTTATGAGGATATTTCACAGCATAATGGCCTACTCTTCCACAAGCAAAACATTTAAAAGGTAACTTACCTCTGAACCTTCCAGTACCCCGTTGAAGATTTCTGACAAAATTTGATTCTTGTTCTTCTTCTGGCACGTGACTTGCTTCATAGTAGTCTCCTTTGCCTGAAGCCTTGAAGGCAGCTTCTCTCCTGTCTGATGGACCTCCCTTTCTCATTTCATAAGCAGTTAGAATTCCGTGTAGCTGAGACATAGTAAGAGTTCGTAGATTTTCCTTTTCTTCTATTGCAGACACTTTAGATTCAAACTTGGGGGACAATGATCTTAGAACTTTTTCAACCACAATAGCCTCTTTTATTTCTTCACCTAAGTTTTTCATGCAATTAACAATCTCTTCTACCCGAAAAAAATAGTTAGCCACACTTTCATCATTATACATTCTGAGATTCTCATACTGAATCCTGAGGGTTTGAAGTTTAGCACGCTTTACCTGTTCATCTCCTTCGTAGCTCAAGACAATCTTGTCCCATATTTCTTTTGCAGATTTATATTGCATAACCTTCACGAATTCTATTTGAGATAAGCATCCCAGCAGAGTATTGACTGCTTTAGCATTTGTTTCATATTTCTTCTTTTCGGCAGTATCTATAGGAGTAGCTGAAGGAAAAGTGTAGCCTGTATCTATGATATCCCAAACTTCTGTAACAAGAGATTGAAGATAGGCAGTAACTCTTACCTTCCAATAATTGAAGTTTGTCCCATCAAAAATTGGTGGCCTGATTGATGCTTCCCTCTCGCAGTTGCTCATGATTAATGATCTTCCTTCAAGCGATCAAGCTTCTCTGAAGGACCTGCTCTAATACCAATTGTTGGAAATAATACTGAGAGGGGGGGTGAATCAGTATTATCAAGTTCTTTTAATAAATATTCCTTATTTATACTTTGAATTATTTTTGCATGTCAGTAAAATAATGAGCATGAACAAGAAAAACAGATAGTCACACCAAAGAACACCAGATATAAGGTGGAAACCCAATGTGGGTGAAAACCACCTGCTGCAATATGTCTCTATCTTCTTTCAAATTAGAAACTCCTTTTACAATGGTTTTGTACTGGTGCAGTCCTTTACCAGTACGCAGGCTGCAACCTGCAGAGAGCTACAACTCTCTCTCGTTTTCCAGTCTCTCCTGGAAGGGAGCTACAACCCCCTACTTCTTTTCTTTCAAGGACCACTTTTCATAAATTTTCAAACTGGATCCAAGAATATCAAATAATCATCAAGTACATGCAAATTACCCAAACTCCTTATACAATCAACCAAGAGTCACCAAACTTCTCAGAATGCTGTAAACAGAAAGACAGTACCAGAAATATAAACCCAGAACTCTGCAGCAATAGATAAAAGATAATCAACAAATGTTTTTAAGACAGATCCGCAGTTTTTCTTTATCTGGCCTGCGTGGCTCCGCACTTCACCTTCTGCTCCCCTGCGTATACCCGCAGAGAGCCTTCTGCTGCACTGCGTATCTACGCACCTGCACCTTCTGTCGCGCCGCGTACATATACTGTAGCTCTGCACCTGCGGCTTCTATCGCGCCGCATACCTCTAGTGTAGCTCCGCACCTGCGGCTTCTCTCGCGCCGCGTATCTTTACTGTGCCTTCACACCTAAACCTTCTATCGCTTTGCGTACCCACGCACTGCGCCTTCTTTTGCTGTGCGTACCCACGCACTGCGCCTTCTTCTGCTGTGCGTACCCACGCACTGCGCCTTCCTCTGCTCTGCGTACCCCCGCACTTGCACAGTTAATTACCTGCGAACTTCTGATTAGGGCCAAATTGGCAGTCCACCAGTGTACCACAGATAGTCAGATGCCCAGATCTGATCATGCGCCCGAGAGATCACATTTCATAGATTCACTTTCAACTTCACTTTTATATAGATCAAGCTTTTAAACCGATAACCCAATATTTCAGATCTTAAGATATTCAATTTGCAAAAGATACATTAGCCAAGTGATCTCCTTCCCTATTTATAGTCAAGCCCTTATTCACACCATGGGACAAAACCATCAATAACCAATACAAGGGATCCAAACCAGGGCTAAATTAGATCCTATACCACGAGCCAAAACCATAGAATTAAGAACGGCAGGCTAAATACCACGGGCCAAATATAAGAAACCCCACGTAAGCGCGCTTCTCTGCCTTGAAGTGAGTGAACTGGGGGTCCGCACCTCATGAACGGGTAACCTGCGGGTATGTACGCACTTTATCTATGATATTCCTGCGGGTCCGCAGCTTTTGTACAGTGTACCCGCGTACCTCTTATTCCAACATTTTGAGAGCCTGAACAGAGCATTGCCACTTTAAGAGAGTTGCCATCAAGTACAACACCTGTAACATAGAGCCATACCAGAATCATAATGCCAACATTCATAGCCACCAAAGAAGAGAGAAGGTTTGCTGTTGGATGCAGTGGGGGTATTTGGCAAAAAATTCCCTAAGTTGTCCCTATTCCTACGAGGCATGAAAGAAAATATTTCTGGGTTGGTTTTGTATTTTTTTATAACTGGAAAGTACTTGGAGAAATGAAATTGTTGATTGAATGAAAATCAATGACATAATGAAAAAACTACTTGCTGAATTGAAATCCTACTTGCAGAATGGAAAGGAAAACAGATAATGAAAAATGAAAGAAAGGAAGCAACTAGATTACTTTTGCATAAATAAACTAACAACAGAATATTGAAGACAAGAAATAGAAGAAAAGAAAGCAGTAATCACATTCTACTCATACACCTCCCCGACAACGGCGCCAAAAAGTGATGAACGCAAGCATTGCAGCAAGGATGCTGCAACTCCTGGGCTACCAACTTTACTTATCAACCCGGGGTTCGTACAAACTTGGAGGTGACAATGCTATATGCACAAGTAAAAGTGAAGGTCCTACCTGTTTTCATTGTTCGTCTGGCAAGAGACCCTAGGGGTTCCAAGCCAGACTTCTATAGAGTCAGAAGAAGCTTGATTCTTTGATGGAATAAGAGCAAATCTACTCTAAGAGAGCTACTCTACTGCAGTAGTGAAGAAAACAATATGTGATGCTAAATCACACCATATCTTAATTAACCATTTAAACAACTATGCTAAGAAAAATTGCTAAATCAACACTAAAAAAATGCTCCTATCTAAGTTGCAGAAGTAAAGAACATCAAACCATACTAGTGTGTAAGAAAAAATACTAAACTAAATCTATTTTCACTTTTTTTTGGTTTTTTAGGCAAAATCAAGTATGCAAATTAATTGTTCTTGTGGATGTGACAGTTGAATGGAAGGTGATGGAGGATGGCTAGAAGGTTTGTGGAGTGGTTGAATGGTGTGGAAGGGTCCTAGGAGGCTTTGTGTGACTTCCTAGAGGTTTCCCATCAATTCAGTCTCAAAACAGGCCGTTTCCGGAAAACCTACAGGATGTACTAGAGACCTATAGGATGATCCTGTAGGAATTACAGGAAACCTACAAGATACAGCTGAGAGCTAATTGTGAGGTGTTGGAGGTGTTGGGAAGCTTGGAAAAGGTGGGTGATGAGTGGAATGGGGTGTTAGAAGGTCTAGGAGCACTCAGGAGTCAATATCCAAGATAAGAGATGGCTAGATTCACTCAATGTACCTAGGGGAATTTCAATGAAAAATGATAAAGAAACTAATGAGGGTGATGGTGGAACAAGACATGGCTAAGGTGGATGAGGTGGAAGGTGGCTACTGGTGATGAAGTCTGGGTCTCCTCCTGAAGTACCTGCTCTGCTTGAAACATGTGTTTCTTCCAGGAACTATGCAACAAGATACATTTTCATAAACTAGAAAAGCATCAATCAATTGCCTATGTTATGCATGAAGAAAGTTGCTGAAGGGAATGAAAGCATGAATGAGATCTTATTATAGAAATGGAGATGGGAAAATATGACAATGAAATCTACCTTGCAACATGAACCAAATACTGAATCAAAGACAACAAACTCCAAAGCTCATGCAAGAACTAGAAATCTATGTTTTTGGGGCTGCTGAAGGATCCCTTCCTCAAGTCATGGTCCCAGAGGGAGGAAGTGAGGCCTAGACACCTATTGACAACCTTATGGTGATCCTTTTTCTCCTTACTAACCTACTACTTGAAAGAAGGCACAAATGGAAGTAAACTATCACACAACAAATCGAATCTGCATTGTTGTAATATTGGAAATGCATCTACTAAGAAAATGAACAATTAAACTATGAATCTATACTAGAATACATGTACAAGAAAGAGGAGCTTTGGCTGCTAGGTTTGGGCCCTAACCCAAGAGCTTCAACCCTCTGAGTAACTCAGTGCTGGCTCTTTTAGGTTCCTATACTAATAGGAGTCATAATTTTTGAATGGCTGAGATTAAACCTGTAATATGTACATACCATTGCTTTTTCGCAAATGTTTTCCATATTCAAAAAATTAAAAAAATGTAAAGAGGGTATGTCCTAAAAGAAAAATCAAAGGACAAAAAGAATAAATAGGTCAAAAAATATTTAAAAAAAATATGAACCCCAAGAAAAGAAAAGACCATGAAAGTGAGAAAGTGAAAATGCCACTCCTAGTTACTTTTATGCAGAATAAATGATTGTGTGCAACTTGTAATCTATGCCACAATCCATGATAGTCAAAATGTTTAAATTTGGCTATTTCATGCTTTCAATTTCATGCTTATAAATAGAGAATAAAGATCTGACCAAATAGTGTAATCTTGGTAGATGATTAGATTAGGTAGAGTGAATAAAAGGAGCTTAATTGTTTAATCTGAGCCCTCAGATGTAATAAGGTTAGATTTAGTGAGATTACCATTCTAAAAGAAAGAAAAATGTTTGATAAGGGTTTACTAGCTCAAATGCACCAGGCTAATAAAGAGAAGTAAAAATGGTAGGATGAGTAGGTGGGTAAGTACAAGAAAGGTTGCAGAATTGTGATGATTGTTAGACAAAAGCATATTTATCACCCTCATCATGAAAGTTCTAAGTATGGATGAGAAATCAGACTAGCATAAAGTTCACAAAGTCAAATTGATTAATTTCCCCTCACTCATTTCACCTTTAACTTAACTAATTTCCCAAAATAAGTTTCAAGTACCCAAAATCTTAAAGTCAAAGGGGATCAGAGCATTTCTCTGACTTTTGGAGGCACCGGGCCCTCAGCCCAATGAATTATAGATCTTCAGTACTAAAAACCCGCCATAAACATTAACCCCCTTCAATTCATTCATTTTCCCTAATAAATCCCTTTTCCTAAGGTTAAAACACCATTTTCTTAAGGAAAAGAAATTACCCCCATGTAAACCCCTTTTTCTAAAAAAACCAAAAAAACACTTTTTAGCCTAAGCTATAATGTATGTATGTGAAAAGCAAACAAAACACAAAAACACATTATGCTTAGCGCAATTCTTTCTCCGCCATTTTCATATTAATTTCTAACTTTATATATAGTAATTCCTATAAAATATCCTCTCCCGTATGTATAATCCCTTTAATTTAAATATCCCTAGACCTAATTTGAAATATAAACTATACTATACATAAACCCCGACAAAGGACATAATTAATCAATCTGTGATTAATTAAAGTCAACCCAATCAAATCATGCCCGATGCGTTAATCCTCGTCTTAACCCCTCATTAAACTAAAACCACCGTGATTAATTGCTAGTCGAGCCCCTCCATTACCCTCCGTGCAACTCCCGTGCCCAACCACCGCACGATCTCCCCCCTCTCCATCTGATGACCCATGTTGATTTCGGAAGGGCCTAAAACCCAAACATTACCTGCCTGAAATGGGTTGTTTTCCATCGGGTCCCCAAGGCAACATGGCACTCAATGGGTGGAATCGGGCATCCTCCCTCCAATACCGCTAAGCGCCCAAATTCTGTGTGAAGAAAACCACATACCGTCGCCCGCTACACAACAAACCGTCTACTGTTCACTTTGCGCCAAACTTTAAACAAATCAAACGTTTACCCAAAAACCCTAGTGTTGCTCGTTTTTGCCTGTTTGTGCAGTAAAACCCTGTGTAACCCTTCCGCACCACCTAAAGCCTCTGCTAACCAATTCAAACATGGTTTACCTCTCGAAATCACTTTGGACTCACTCCATAGACCTATAAATTTCAATAAATCCATTAATGACCCTCCCTATCAACCCAACGTTTTCCAAACAGTTTTACAAGCGAGCAAAAGACTGCAGCCTTGGATAAACAGTCTTAATACTAGTCATAAGACCTGTTTACTCCAATATTGTTATCAAATCTATTCAAACAGAGATGCAAAATAAAACATACAGTTAAAAGACAAGTAGAGGAAACATGACATTAAATGATTTACTATTGAAATAGACAGTAAAAACCTAAAATATACAATGAAGGTAAAAAGACAGAGTAAAGAATAGTCAAAGTGTATCAAGGTTAAAGAGTATCAGATTGAATACCAAGTCAAGTAAAGCAACTAGCATGAAGACAAATAGCAGGGAAGACAGTTACAAAGCATACAGATTCATGTCAAAGTGAAGATAGATGAAAAAACAGAGCAGTAAAAGTAAACATGGAGGCAGTAAGGGTTAAACAGAAATGAAAACACTTTCACCAGGAACAATGAATTTTATCCAAAGTAAAAGTGAAAAACAATTAAAATAAATTTAAGGTTAAAAGATGAAATCAGAGTAGAAATGGTACATTCTTTAGAAATTCCTGTTTAAGTCATAGTTTTGCATAAACTAATGTGGCCAATACAAGATGCATTTGGAGAGGTTTGTGTTCCTAATAGGCCCATATACAAAAATCTATCCCACATTTTAAACAAGTATTACCAAAAGTGAGATAAGTGCATGTCTTCATAGCCTATTTTTCGGACTGTGTAAAATCTTGTTTTTGACATCTTTTTACAGAGAATATTGTGAACAGATGGAGCTGAATTTTGGGGACTGAGAGAGGCTTATCTCAAAAACATACTTATCTACAATAACCTATTTCACTTTTTACATATCTATCACAGATTGAGATATACAAAGGTATCCATGGACCCTAATCTTGTAGAATTGCTAGAGCAAAATGAAAAAAGAAAGGATGCAGTTAGTGACTGGGATGCCTCATCATCAATTAAGAGTTGCTATCAAATTCAATTTTCTCTTCTTTTTCACCATAAATCCATAAAAAAATAGTACCAAATAGATTCATTGTTTTTGAATGTCCTTTATTTAAGTTCTACTAATGTAAAACAGTTTGAGATATTTGTAAAACCAATCTTCATATTTTTTCAAGATATTTCAGTTTAGAATTTGTATAAATACTTCTTCATTTGAAGTAGTTTGGGTGGATTCAAAGACATTTATGTAGACAATTTTCCTATCAAGTTAAAGTGCTATTGTATCAAGACTGGATTGGCTTGTTGGATCAACGAATAAAGTAAAGACATTTCACATGATTCTTGTGTAAAGTGGAAATCAAATAAGTATTCTCTCTCTCATGTGTATTATCGTTTTTCTTTATGTTTATTAAATATCATATGTGTTTCGATGAAATCTAAATGGTAAACTAGGAATGATATTTCAGAACTGGCTTTAATGCTCTCTGTCTTGACTGTTTACATTCTTAATATTTTCTGCTAAACTATCTTAGTTAGGGAATTTTTAAATGCTCCCTTACTTCCGTAGTTTCCCCCTCAGTCTATAGTAGAGGATTCTTAGTTTCCCTTTGCTTATGATCACCTCCTTCTCTTCATCTTGATCCCGGTCTAAGGATTCTTCATTGCCCTTTCACCCTGGTCAGGACTATCTCATCCATTGAACCTGAAGATTTGCCTTTTGCTTTGCTAGCTTGCCCTGTGAAAACTCCTTTTAGTGATTTAGTCCAGTTAAGCCATCCTTTGATTAACTCCATAGGCCAATGGCTTGAAGGCCTTGCTCCATCCATTTGTTCCTAGAATTCCACCACCCAACCAAATTCAAAACCTTATGAACACTAAGAACTAGCCTAAAATCCCACCCAAAACAAAGTTAAATTATAAAGAGAGAGCCCTCTCTGGACTTAGATTGGCTAGAACCCGAGTCTAAAAAATTGGTTTGTGGTTACCTCGGAAATTTGTTTCTTTAAGCTTGAGAAAATTTTGAGGGATAACAGGCTCAAAACAAAACTTATTCTTATTACCAAAACAATGGATTACATCAAAAACTGTCACAAGTCTTGCAGCTCGAAAACAGAGTAGAGTTTACAAATAAAAAATCTGAATCCTACTGAGGTCCTAGGCCTCTCTAATTATACATCTGAAGTCTCCAATGACTTCCTTAAAATTAGGGAGGATCAGCTCCCAAACTCGAGATAAACCGGTGCTTTGTCTTGCACTTGCTCGACTGCCTTCTAGTCCTCATGATTTGGTTGTTTGCACTCCGAGCTAATGGAGGAATATTCGAATGGAGGGTAGTAAATGAGGAGTATTTACCTCTATAATCCCTCTCCCTTGTCCCATTCGAGTTTTGACCATGGTCTTTTCCAAAATTCCTTTCTTTTATCCTTTAATCCTACATTAAATTCACATTAGACCACAAAGCAAAATATCCAACTCTAACTCATATCATAAACAAAATATAATCAAAAGTATGTAATAAGTTATGAGAATATTTGGTTTGACTAAGCTAGGAGGTGAATTAAGGCCCATATAATTACCCAATGATGAGGCTCATCACAATGAACTGCCTATAGTCTTGGAAAGGCATAGTCCCCTGTTGTGCTAGTGTCTTGATCTGAAATTTTATCCATTGATATTTTATTTATAGTGCATATGATCTTGATGGCATCCTGCATTGAAGTGCCTCCATGGAGAGGCTTTCCAATTGGATCTCTTTTTCCTACAACTACCTCCTTAGCCATATGTTTTATGCCTGTAGTTGAAATCTCATAATTGTTTCCCTATCTCTCATCTCACTCAACTACCTACCAATTTCCAGGAGTGTCTCTTCCTTATGGCCCACATATTCTACCTTCTTTGACTTAGCAATTTGCGTCCAACGATGTGTCCTTCCTCTATCTTTCTCAAGCTCAAAGAAGAGAGGGATGGAAAAATTATGTGGTATTACTCTACTTCCCTCAATGAATCTGTAGTAAGAGCTCATATTTGGCTATGGGCTAGGCTCCTACAACTCTTGGAACTCCCCCTCAGATGTTTTTGGAGTAGCTTCCCCCTCCTGTACTTGTGTTGCTGCTTCTTTGCCTTTCCTCTGTTCCTGTGGTCCTTCCTGTAGCTTTTTCTATGTTTCCTGTAGTACTAACAAAGTTTCCTGTAGGACTATCTTAGATTCCTGTAGAAGACATTTTCCTCTCTGTAATGGGGTCATAGGTGCCTTTTCTTACTTTGTTGATGTTGACCTGTTGACAGGTTTCCTAACATAGGTGATGGGAGACTTTGGGGTAGCTTGTTTTTATGTGCCCTCTTCAACTTTTATTTCCAAGGAAACTAGCTCTTCTTGCTTTTTTGGTGACTCCTCAATTATTATTGGAGTCTTGGTGGGTGTTTGTGGCCTCCCTTGTTTGATCCTGGTGCTTCTCCTTGTTTTGAAATAGAGGGGAGTCTGCCTTTGTCTTTTCCCTTTTGACTTGATAGGTGTGCTTAGGGTAGTCAAGGTAGTAGCTACCTCCTTCTCAGTGGGTTCAGGGGACAACCTTGGAGATTCCTCCCCTTCTTGGGTATGTTCCTCAGGGATTGCTTCTTCCTTCTACTCTTCCTCTTCACTTTTCTCTTCTTCTCCTTCTTCCTCCTCTTCTTCTTCTGCTTCTTCTTCCTCTTCTTCTTCTGGTTCTTCTTCTTCTTTTGGTTCTTCTTCATCTTCTTCTAACTCCTCTTCACCACTAGAGGTTGGGTCCTTATCATATTGAAGGGCTTGGATTTCAATTACAGCCTCTTTGTCCATGTCTCTAAATGTGGACCATAGAATAGGAATTCTTAGCTAGCTCAAGGCATCCTCTAGTATTATCTTAATGAGTCCATGATGTGCCAATTGCTGATGTTTCCCCTCTTGTACCTTTAGGATCATGTCTATTATTGATTGCAACAAGAAGTAGGGTACACTGAGTCTTTTGTCAATGGGTAACTCCTCTCCAAATCTCAACTCATGGAGGAGTCTAAATTGGTTCCATAGACTATATTGAGCCTCCCTTCACAAGAAATATATTTGAGAATGTGATAGCTCACCTCATTCCAAGGATAGGGAAGGCTCTCCCTTCTGATCCCATTTTTGTCCTCAATTGGCTCTTCATCTTTTAAGAAAAAGTTTTTCTTAGCAAAAGTGTTTCTAGCCTTATCCTCCTTTCTCCATTGCACCCCTTGAGGAAGTGTAGTGATTCTGCTAATTACCTCAGGATTAATTGTAATTGACAGTCCTCTTACCATAATAGTAGCACTGGTTCTAGCCTGAGGGTTGAGTGCCATGGAAAATTCCTAAGCTACATCATCATCATACCCTCTAAGCAACTCAAATAATCCCAACCAGTGATGCCTTCTAAATATTTCTACCACAGGGGGATGGAGGTGTATCTTGGATGTGTCTGTGGGTTCCCTTTTGTTGAATCCTCCTATCATTTCTCTTCTATGTTGAGCTGGCTGTAGAGAGTTTGGTGGGATGGCTTTAGTGGTTTTTAGGGTGACTAGTAGTTTAGAATTTTTGGAGGATGACTGCAATTTTTATTTCTATCCCCACACAATTTCCTTTAACTTCACAAAATTCTGTCTAAACCCCAGACCCACTGTAATTACTAGAAAATTTAGATTTGTTTCTCTTTTCCCTTTCCTAGCTATCAAGTCAAAACACAAGAGATATGGGCCACCTACCTTTCACTGTGATGCTCTGGATAGGAGAATTGTTGAACAATTGGACCCTAGGCACCCGCTTGCAACGTTTTTTGTGAATTTTCAATGCTTCTTTCAACTCTCTACATTTTGTTGTAGTTTTGTTTCCTGTAGAGTGGATAAAACATGTTTACTTCCTCGATGTCTCTACAAGGTGGCCTTGGTCTCTCTGATCTCGAAATAAATGATGGGTGCATGAAATTTTGGAATTTTTGCTATTTATGGTCGATTCCTTGGAGCGTTGTGTTGGCTAGAAGTGTACAAGATTTCCTCATTGGGACCATTGGCCCATCGTTGGTTATCATGCAACCTCCCCTCGTAATCATCACCCACTCTCACACAACTTAAATCGACCACCTTTTCAACTGATGCTCCTTGATGTGACATTGCAACGTGGCATGCTAACTGGGAGTTTACTTTTTGTCTTTGAGTTGAGGGTGGCCAAGTTAACTGGCCACCTCTAGCTTATAAAAATGAACTTTTTCATATTCCTACACTTTTATCATATCGTACTTGGGGAAGAGTTTGGATGAGGTGCCATACCTATGCCTTCCTTCACTTGGTCGATGCATGCTAGAGGGTGGATTTTCTATGCTTTTTGTTGTTCATGTATGTACTCTCCCTTGGTCATATTTCTATTGATTTTTCCTTGTTGATGTAGTTGTCTGTTTTGCTATGGTGTGCAGGGGCTTATTATTTGTTGATGTTGTTGAGCTCTATATAAGAGTCACAATGCCTGCAGGGATGTTGGAGCTCTCTATTTGCATGGGTGGTGAAGGAGAATGCAGAGATAATTTGTTGTTGTCATAACACAGGCTGCTACAGGGGATCCTGTAGTTACTACAGGAAACCCTGTAGCTGCCTTTTCTTCATTATTTTATATTTTTTTTTCACTTAGAGGGGGGATGGGTGGTGATGTAGGAGTGGAGAGATGGTAATGAAGTAGATGGAGTGATAGGTGAGTGAGGCCAATGATGGAATGTCCCTTCGACTCTCTTTTTTGTATTTATTTACCTTTTATTTTTTTTATGGACACAGAGGTGGGTATGGTCATGAGCTGGTGTTGGGTGAGAGATGGTGAGGTGTAGGGTCCTCTTTTTCAACCTAGAATAGGCTTGCATCATCATTTTCCAATCAGGACTCCTTTCTTGTAGTGTTTCAGGACATCCTGTAGTACTACAGGATCTTCCTATAGTAACTACAAGAAACCCTGTAGAAGCTAGAAAAATGCATAAAAATTGGTTTTTGATGCCTGGAAGTGAGGATGGATGATGGAGACATGGTAGGCATGGAAGATGTGAAGTGAATGGAGGAAGAATTGGTGTGATGCTTGGCTTGCTATCCCTTGAACTCTGAGTCCTTTGTTGTCTTTAAAAACCTGCAAAAATCACAGAATTTTATTAGTGGGCAGGTTTGAGGTCCTTGCCATGGCACTTTGTTTTTCTTTTTCTCTTTTCTCTCCTTTTTTTGATGAAAGACACACAGGTCACCTCAAAGGAGGTTTTCAACCTGTTTTCCTGCCCTAAGCGCCTCAAGGGAGGTTTTCACCTAGGGATCTTTTTATTTTTCTTTTTTTCACTCCTGGGCTACCTCGAGGATGTTTTCAACCCAAAAGTTGGTCTCAGGTGCCTCATAGAGGTTTTCACGTAAGTACCTAATTGTTTTTTTTTTCTCTTTTTCAAAAATAAAAACAGTCTTCAAGAATTTGGTGAGCTGGAATCTGAGACACTTCCAAGCACATTCACTTCCTTACTGATGGTATTGATGAACTCCTCCCTTGACAAAGGATTTTTATAGGCTTTCAATCTATATCCATTGACAAGCAAGGGGATACCTTCTTCATCAATGGTCATGATTTGAACATCCCCACTGCATGGCACTTTTCTATTAGATATGGGCCCAACCACTTGGTCATCAATTTTCCTTTTAAGTCATTGAACCTGGAGTCATATAGCAGAGCCCAATCTCCTTCTTGAAAAACCTTGTCCTTGATGTTTTTGTCATGCCAAACCTTTCTCTGTACTTGAACAACTTCAGTGTGTAGGAGGGCCTGCACCCTGAATTCATCCAAACCATTGAGCTTGGGCAACCTCTCTTGTTGTGCCTTTGTAACATCCAAATCCAACTGTGTTGCAATTCTCAAATTGTTGTGCTCAAACTCAATGGAGAGCAGAGCCTTCTTTCCATTGACCAAGTCATAAGGGGTGAAGCCAACAATTGTCTTCCAGGTTATATTATAGGCCCAAGTGGCCTCCACTAGTCAATTAGCTCAATCTTTTCTGCCGCTTCTCACAACCTTGGTGAGAATGCCTTCCAATGCTTTGTTAGTAACTTCTACTTGTCCATTGGTCAGAGGATGATAAGCAGTTGACTTCCAGTGTTTGATCTTATGTTGCCTCAAAAAATTCTCAATCACGTGTGATGTAAATTGAGCTCCCTAATTAGTGACTAGTTCTCTAGGGTACCCAAACTTGTAGAATATATTCTCTCTTAAGAACTCAACCACTTTCTCTTATGTTTCTACTTTCACAACCTTGGTCTCAGCCCACTTTGTCAAATAATCAGTGCATACAATTATGTACTTTTATGTCATGATGGTGGATCAATGGGCCCAATGAAATCCATGCCCCACTTGTCTAATGGCTCAAGAGTCACCTAAGGTTGCAAAGTCATTTCATCCTTGGGAGTATGTTTCCCCATTAGTTTGCACTAATCACATCAACTAGTGTATCTTCTTGCATTTGTAGGTTTTAACCACATACATAAATTACCTGCATATGAATTCTAAAACACAGAAAATAAACAATGCAAGAGCATAACACATAAAACACATATACACAGAGATTTTCCCCTGGATCCCAAAACCGGGACTACCCGCTTGATTTTTTCATTATTTCCTTTCAATGTTACAATACATATTTATACATGCCGAAGCATCCAATAGCATGGACCAAAAACCATCGCGTCCAAAACCATGGACCAAAAACCATCGCGTCCAAAACCATGGACCGAAAACCATAGGTGGGTCCGCCCAACCTCATATAGGGTCCAAAAAAAATTTCCTGGGGCACTGCCCTGGACCCTGTACAGGGGGGCTAACCACCCCCCTCAAACCCCCCAGAAAGGTTAGTCATGGAAAGAATATAACACAACCCAACAACATCTTGGTGGAGAGTGGGTCAATAGTAGCCAAGTTTAAGTACCTTGAAGGTTGTCCTCTTGGCTACAAAGTGACCTCCACAAGGCCCATCATGACAGGCCAGAAGGATGCCAAAGACTTTCTCCTCCATGACACACCTCCTCAAATTTTGATATGGACCTAGATTGAAGAGATTGCCCCCAATCCAAGTGAATCGAGCGCTCTTTCTTACAAATCTACTTTTTTCCTTGGAGGATAGATTTGGAGGGAACTATACAGCCACTAGATAGTTACCTATGTCAACAAACCATGGAGAGAGAACTGAGATAACAAATAAATGCTCATCCTGTAGCTGATCATCAACCATTCCTTCCTCACCTGTAGGAAAAGCAAGTCTGGACAAAAAATATGCAACTACATTTTCTCTACTAGGCTTATCAATGATAGTTAGATCAAACTGTTGTAATAATAGTAACCATCTAATAATTCTGGCATTTACATTAGGCTTTTTCATCAAATATTTGATAGTAGCATGGTCAGTATGTACAAAGTTCTAGTAACCAATTATCTAGTGTCTAAATGTGTTCAAGGAATGGACAACAACTATTGGGATGGGGTCCCCTAGATCAATTTTGGGGCACAAAACCCAAGTTTTGTTATATACAATGTAAAATCTCCGCAAATTGTGGTTGCAGAGCGCATAGATAGTAAAGGAGTCAAAAAGGGTTTTACCCTTCTTTTATGTCTGTGGACCATGGGATTGTATAAATAGAGGTGTCTTAGGAATGTCTAAAAAAGGAAAAGTAAGGAAGTAGTCTATGGAAGGAGTCTAAGGGGTTAGCGCATGAGAGTAAGAAGGAAGGCTATGTAGCTGTGTGCGCAAAGGCCTAGAGCAGAGTCTGCAGTTGAGTGCGTGAACCCCTATAGCTGAGTACACGGACCCCTACAGCTGAGTGCACAGGGAAGTCTTGAGTCTGTAAGCTGAACTGATTATCAATAAAGAAGATTATTACTGAAATTCTTGTGTTTACCCATTTACTTCTATTATGTATGAATGCGCTTTATGATGTGATAAATAATGCTTGTATGAAATAATGATGTATTGATGCGTGACTTTACATGGTTTATATTGTTATATGAACACAATTGACATTAAGTGTTTACGTGAAGATTATACTATTGCATGTTAAAGTTATCCAACACTTAAGCAGGCTTGAATAATTGTTGGGTTAAGAATAGCCTTGGATGCGCGTAAGTGGCTGATTAGCCTGTTGAGGGTCGCAAAGGCCATTCACAGACCTTCGCGAAGGTCTAGAGGCCGATTCAAGGAAGTTATATCTATAAACCTTAAAGGCTTATCGATCTAGGTGAAGGCATATTTAAGGCATAAAACGACATCACACTAATCTCTATGTGCGGAAACTTGGTTCCAACATCCCCCCATACTGCTTCGGGTGAGACTTTAGTATGTGTTCCATAGATTGATGCCAAAAGGGGCAATAATGTAGGGATTTGTTTGGCACAACTAACTCTGAACCTAAGTCAGGACCCACTAAGCCAACAAATGGTTTCGTTGTCAAGGCCAGGATCTGCATAAAGATATGTGTGATGTCGCATCATTGGAATCTGACAAAGAAAGAAATTGAGAAGTGGTTGGACAGAAATATCCACAAACTCATGATGCAAGATAACATAAATCTGTGCCTGACAAAAGACCAATGGTTGGACATATATCTATATACAGAGATGCACGAAATTTTCTTATGAACCTTCCTAATCGAACTATACGAGTGGATAGCTAAATTGACAGATGACCATGGAATGTGGAGGCTTGACAGTCCAATAGTGTGGACCCTGGAGCTAGTGCAAAGGTTGGAAGCTTCTAAAGATAAGATCATGCATGCTATCGATCACTGGCTTGATCGAGTCATAGGAGGATTTGTGACATAATTTGCAGTCAATACCTCAATCAGCTACAATGAAGAAAAGCAGTGCTATTTCAAGGGACTGCGAGGTAAAAATTTGAGATCTTTCAATGCTTGGATTAAAATTCTCTTGTGTGAAAAGCGGGTTATGCCACTGCCTTGATGTTTGGATCTACGCGAAGTGGACGATTCTTTAGAAATCAGAAGAGGGCAGGTCCTCAATACAACCCATTAATAGAACCTCCTTCGAGTAACGACGAGGGAGCGGTACAGGCCTCACAGTGAAGCATTGTACAGTTGATAAAGCAGGGTTTTCTGCAAATACCTGATCCGCCCACACCACCTCCACCTTCACCTACACAACATACACCTTCACCCACACCACCACCACCTTTGCCACCATTCAATATGTCGAATACCATGAAATTGCTTGTTTTCAAGGGCTTGGGAAGTGAGGACCTAGATCAATTTTGGTTCGTTGAGAAGGTTGTATTGACGACATAGAATATTATAGATGATCATATAAAGAAGGCACAAGTGGTTACTGCTCTATAAGATCCCGCGTTGAAATGGTACATTAATTACTGCACTGATAACCTGCTGGCATCATTAGCAGACACTCAGACCACTCTAAACAAAGAATTCAGTAGGCCCAAGTCTGAATCACAATCGGTCACTGGATTCAGTGAAATCATGATGAGGCATGACAAAATGCCCTGGGAATTAGATCAAAGATTTAAGTGCCAGATCCGTGAAGCTAACATGAATCTCACGAATAGTTAGCACTGCAAATGGTTTGTAGCCTCGCTCCTACCCCACCTAAGGGTTGCTTTATCGCAGCAAAATATAGGGACCCAGGCGGAAGCCATGGAAATTGTGATGAGATTGCATGAAATGCCTATTCAGGACGTTGCTTTGGAAGTTCAGCAGATTCATGCGAAATTGCAGAATCTCTGCTTGGAATTACATAGCTTGAAAAAGGAAAAAGCAGCTTGGTTGGAGGTGTTAGTGCCTAGATTTACCTCAGGCTGAAAAGGTAGGATCCAGGGCCAACATCAAACCACAATCAGCCTAGTAGCTTGCCCTACCAGGTCAGGAGAGGGCTCTCTCCAGGTCAATATCAGAAAATTATGATCGATGAGGGCTTGAGATGACTGATAGAAATATTGATGTTAGGCTAGGTATATGTGTGATAGAGTTTGATTGAATGAAATTATGTTGTTGTTGGCTCAGATGGAAAGGTATATTTTGGGTGCGGGGATCGAGGCTCAGTCTTGCAGAGATCTCAATGGGGCAAGGTAGGAAACTGATTTTGGCACTTCAAATCAAATGAGATGGAGGGATTAGACGGGTGAGGAGTTGAAGAGGGCAAGAGCAACCATGGGTCCTCTCCAAACAGCTGAAAACATAAAAAACTAAAGTAAACCTCAAGTAGAGCACTGCAATTTCAATGGATTCTACGTACACTCTTGTTTGTTTAGTTAAGAAGAAACAAGATAGAGAATGGCATAAATAACACATAAGAAAATTCACAATTACAAAAGAAATATCTATACCAAGACAAATTGCCACATGGATCCCAAAGAGTGCTGCAAATCCTGGTCTCAATTCCTTAGCCAAAATGTTGATATGAGTGTACAATGAAGCTCAAGGCTTTCTCAAGAGTCCAACCATGCTAATGACTGAAAAACAACATAATATAGGCAACCATAGCTCATCCTTGCCTTTAGGGATCGAGCTCACATGTTTAGGAGCTGTTTCAACTAATTCTAAACTGAGAACTAGAAATTAGGCAACAGAACAGCATGCCTCTAGAAACAAGGGAACTGATTCATTCAGTTTCAAACAACTTTTAAACTGATGAATCTACCTCTACAAGTGAAAATTTAACATATTTACATCATAATCCATCAATTTACATTAAATTACATCACAAATTTTCCATTAGGAAAGTGAAAAAATCAAACTGGCCAAAGCTGGGCGAAAAACAGAGCAATACTTGGTCAAATTGGCAATTTTTCCTCTATGCGTCGCGCATGATTCTCTATGCATAGTGCCTGTTTGGACCCACTTTTAGAGGCCTTCCTAGTGTCCAAATTAGCTCTGAGTGTGCTTTTTAGAAAGGTATGCCTGTCTACTTTCCAACCCAAGTGGAATTTTTCAATTTGGCCTCCATTTTCCCCACCAAAAGTCAGTTCTCCCAACACTGTTTCCTATGAGTCAAAATAGGGGCAGTGAGGTCATTTTTTGAGTGTTTTTGACCTTTTTGAGGGCTCAAAACCTGTCCAAATTTCTTGGCCATTGCTAGGCAAACACATTTTTTCATGCCAAATCCAAAAATGCTGAGTTTTTGTGCTTTGGAGGCTCCTAGCAAAAGCGAGCACCACGTGGCGCGGTGCATAGGGCAGAAAATCCTGTTTTTTGTGCCAAAAATTTCAAAAATACAAAAAGTGCTCCAAATTTTTTGAAATTTGGACTGAGTCTTCTCCATAAAACATTGTGCTAGGCCAAGGAAGTCTCAGCCAATATTTGAAGTCCTTCATGCTCTTTTTGCCTCCTTGATGCTCTCTTCAACTTTGCCTTTAAACTCCTGATTCTAGCTTGGCATCGACAAGTAATGATATGACAGATTTCTAAGCATGTTCTTCTCATTGATGGCCTTTTCTAGCTTCCTCTCCAAGTGGATATTGGTTCTTTCAAGCCATGATTCCCTATCGGCATTAATATCTTGCTCAAGTGAAGTGAACTCCACCCTCCTCCTTTGGGTAGCTTGGCGATTCTCCCAGATGTTTTGCAACTCCATAATCACTTGCTGGTCTTCAAGCTGCTTATTCCTCTGCTCTAGGTACTGTATTGTCCATTGGGCTCTATCCAAGTTGATGGACAAGGCGTGAATGTCCGCCTGCTGCTCTTGAATGATTTCCTTGAGATTTGTGCTTTGCGGGCCCATATCAGTATCATCACCCTCAATGAGAATGAAATCAATCTCATGCTCACCTGATGGTCCTTCCTCCTGTAGTGGCCTCTTGCCTTTGTCCTGAACCTGTTGTGCTGATGATGGAAGCGAGGCCCCTTCCACCCCGGGTGGAGATAACACTCGCTTTGCTGTTGCAAACAACCGTCTAGTGCCCTTCTGAT
This sequence comes from Pinus tabuliformis, assembly GCA_031772625.1. Classification (NCBI taxonomy): domain Eukaryota; kingdom Viridiplantae; phylum Streptophyta; class Pinopsida; order Pinales; family Pinaceae; genus Pinus; species Pinus tabuliformis. The sequence continues at coordinate 460,399,973 of CM062810.1, forward strand.
AAGTAATAAACACCGGCATGCTAGCAGTCTGTGTCTCATGACCCTCATGCTAATAAGAAGGTCCACCTATCTCATGTAAAGCCTCTGAAGGTGCCTGAGGAGCTGTGAAAAACTCACGAGAGATGAAGTCCTCCCAAGTGATGCCCTGTAAGCCAAGCTGATGAATGACCACAATTTTAATGAGAGCAAAATGGTAAATACTGTTGAACTGCTGTTGAGGAGTCTTGTGCTGCACTAGGGTGGTCATCTTCTCTATGTTTCAGCACATGAAGTAAGGGATGTTCATCATCCTTACCCTGGTAAAATGCATCAGCAGCCTGATATGATAAGCATATAAATGTGAAAACCGGCCCTCACAGCTGAAATACCTCATGATCAATTTCATCAGAGGAGCATAAGCATCTTTGAGGTACCGGAAAGGAAATACTCTGCTGAGTTGTCTCAAATAGCCAGGTTTGATGTATGGTTCATAATGCTGCCGGTCAATTTGCTACCTCTTATTCCATTTCTCTCCAATGTTAGGAATACTGGTTGCTAGTGAAATGGATTCTGGTGTTAATGTGAAAGTGACACCAGCTACAGTGGCTTGACCATCATGCAAATGCAGCACAAAAAACCGAGCCAACTCATGATGAAACTGAATACTAGCAACCTTCTCACAAAATTCATAGCAGGACTGATGTTGGAAACAAGAGATGGCAAGAGGGCAGGCCTGTAATTCAGCAAGAGTAGTTGGTTCCTCTCAAATATGTTTGCCACCGCTATGAGGCCTCCTGGGTGCATGTACCACTATAGGTGAGTCACTATGGGTCTCCTCTTCAAAATCATATGAAGGATCAGATGCCATGTCTACTAGTGGATGGACTATTTTGGAGCTATCTTGATGAGAAATAGGTGAGCTGTGATGTGTTTTGACTTTTGCCACCAAGGGAAACAGTGATATGAGGGATTGTGGAGGGAGAAAATAGTGAGGGATTTAGGGACTGTTGGGGTAGGGTTTAATTAGGGAAATAGGGAATTAGGGAATGATTTAGGAGTTTTTGTATAGGACTAGGGTTTGGGAGTTTGTGTTTGAGATTTTGGGAAATGGGAATTGGGGTATGGGATTAGTGAATTTAGGGGTATGTGAATGTAGGGAATAGGAAAATCAAGGGAAAAATGGAGTAAGGGAGTGTGAGGTGGGGGGAATAACTTGGCAGCCAAATAGTCAATACAAAACCCTAGCACTGTTTTCTTTGGTAGGGTTTGATTTCCTTATTCAACACCATAAGACAACCACCATCAAACAAGCACTAACCTTGGATGAAAAGCAATGATGGAAGCCCAACTTACTTGTACAAGTGATGATCCATGAGTTTCGGGCGATTTGGAGCAAGTTTTTGGAGTTTTCGGGCTTGCCGGCTATATGCACTGTGCATCAAACCCAATGCGTCGCACCAGTCATGTGCGTCGCCCCCTTGTTAATTTTCACTGGAGGTTGCGGTTCTATGTGCCGCGCCGTCTATGTGCGCCGCGCCACCTGCCCAGTGCGCCGCGCCCCTGTTTTTTGGCCGATTTTCACCAATTCCTCTCACTTGCTCACCAACACGACTTTGCCTTGCTTCCACTTTGTCTTGGAGTGCAAATGAACTTTTCAAATGAAGAAATGACTCATATATGGAGCTTTTAAATTTTTGGCTCATAAAACCCATTTTTGCAATGTTTTGAAAATGACTTTGTTTTTTACTCTGTTTTGAGCTTTTTTCACTTTATTAAAACTTGTGATGGATTGAATGACCTGTGCTTTGTTTGTTTTGCAGGTGGTTGGATCTACTGGGGCTAGGGAAAGAGACCAGGGTTACAGATGGAGTGATTCACATTTGAAGAAAATAAAATTACACAAATTTGTACCATAAAAGCAAAATTACTATGTTTTTCCTCAAAACAGATTTTTGAGGAAAGACACATCTCTGAGCACTTGATGATGAAATTTGTTGATGTTGGAACCTCCTCATGGCCTGTTGGTTGTTATTGGACACTTTGAAACACTTTTATGATGAAACCCTAATGAAACCCTAGACCTAAATGATAATGAAACCCTAAAACAAAAACCTTTGCAATCTTTAAGACAAAAGATTACTATATATGCTTTGAAATGAACAAACATAAGCCAGCAGATAGATAACACAAGGGAAACTGTAGGAAAGCCACTACCATCAGATGATCCATGCGCCTAATGGAATGTAGTTGACTGAGCGAGACACCTAATATGCAATGCAACAAGAGGATTTGATCTTTGATGGAGGGATGAAGATACCGACACTAATAGGAGGTGCATGAAGAAGGTTGGTGCCTAAAACGTAAAAGCTAGGGGCATGATAAAGATCACTTTCCTATCTTCGCGAATTATATTATAGGAGGAGGGTCAATGCCTCTGAGGAGTTGGGTTTGACCTGGAGCATGTGAAGGAAACATTCATGGAAGCAAAGAAAAGCTTCGCTAAGGTCTCTACATCAGGAAGTCAGGAAAAGGTATCTGAAGAGGTTGACCCCTCCATGCTTACTACCTTTTTGGTGACTTGTATGAAGTTGTTGCACGATAGAAAGGCCATGGCAGGGCTACAAGAACTGATAAATAAGTGTGTTGGTAAGGAAGGTGCTACTGAAGGACACCGCGCAGTAAAAAAAAGAAGGTAAACACAAGATGAGAACAGGGCGCAAAATGAGGCTTACCATGCAAATAGGAGAGTATGAGATGGACCAAGTTATTTCGGATCTCGGGTCAGATGCGAACATTTTGCCTAAACAGACATGGGAATGAATGGGGAGACTCGCGCTGTAGTGGTCTTCGATTTAATTGAGGATAGAAAACCAACAAAAGATTATCCCTATGGGGCGATTGCATGGAGTGACCGTAGATATAGAAGGTGCGAGCACGCTAGCCGATTTTGAAGTGATAAACTCGATTGTTGATGATAGTAATCCACACCCCATGCTCTTAGGAATTGATTGGGCTATTGACATGAATGGGGTAATCAATTTGAAGAAGTAGACAATGTCATTTCAAAGAAAATCACTCCATATTGTAGTCCCATTGGACCCTGCAGAAGGACCGCGCTATACTGAACCAGTCTGCAATTATGAGGAAAGCGACGATGATTTGGACTAGATCTATAAAATAACAGTGCGAGATCAGGACTAGGTTAATCCAACAGCTGGTGGATGAATTTCATGGGACCAAAAAAGTTCCTATACATCAGACTCGGATGAAGAATTGGAGCATTGACAGAATAGGTTGCACGAAGTATCTATGCTGCGCTGCAATATGATGACTAAGTCATTGTGTTGTGTATCATCAGAGGTAAGAAATTTACCTTATTATGATGGTCTAAATGATGTAGATAAATTTTAAAATGCATGGGAAAGGGAAGTACCTGAGAAATATCGCTTCCAAGCACTGGATTGGGCATTGCGCACTACGCCTGCACTGTGGTGGGGTGTTATAGACATTTTTGTGCCTTACAGCATGAAGCATGAAATGTCCATAATATAAGGGATCCAAAGTCCCTAAACATGTTGTTCCTACCCCTAGAGGAACAAGGTCAGCAAACCACAGCACTGAATATCAGTTCTCCACCTGAAAACACTCAAAAACAAGGCAATTCTGGATCATGTCAACTGCTCCACTGAGCATCTGCGCTGAATGTCAACTGCTCCACTGTCTACCTGCGCTGAATGTCAACTGCAAAGAAGGCTACCTGCGCTGGGCGAGTTGGGACATGTGGCACAGTCATTCCTCAAGGTGTCAATGCCCAGGAAGCTTCCAAAATGACACTTGGATCAAGGAATTCGACTGGTGACGAGTAAGAGGGTCTAGATCTCCAAGTGGAAGCAAGAACCTCCAAGTGGACTCAAGAACTGAAGAATAACTGAAGTGAGAGAGGACACTAGTTAGCTTCATGCCAGCTTCAAGCTAACTCATCCTTTCTCCAAAACTCCTATATATAGAGCTCTCTCATGAGGTCTAGGGAGGCTGGAATCTTGTGAATGTAAGGAAGTGCTGTTGGTTTGAGTATAGAACTATTGGGTGATTTGCTTTGAAGGAGGTGAAGAGGAGATTTCTTTCTGCTGGGAAGGTGATGCTGGATTGGGCCTCTTATGGTTGTATCACTTCCTGGACTTTACTTCTTCCATTAATAAAGCATTTGAGGTTCTTCTATATACATGTGTCTCAATGATGTGTTGCTATACTTTTGTATTTGATTTATTCTAATCCTTGAATCAATTATGAATGTATGCTTCTTGTAGTTTCCCTCTCTTGCCATTTTGCAGGATCTTGTTGTAGCTGGGCCAGTGAAAGAGCAAGGAGCTGGGAGCAAGCAGCAAAGAGAGAAGATTGGATCAATCATTAGCGAAAGACATCGGTTAGTGGATCTCTTTCTCCCCTCTTTTACATCTCATAAATAAGTAATCTCAAATAGCTTTGCTTTGATTGTTGCTGAGGTACTATCACCCTTAGAGTGGGATAGGGTCATTCCGTATTGGATACTTTTCCCAACAACAAATTGGCGACTCCGCTGGGGATCATATCTTGTTGGTTGTTTGTGTTTTTTGCTATTCATTTCCTAAACACAGGGAGTACCGAATCAAACTGCATTTGGATCTTTCAAATGCAAAGTAGAGGGCAGCTACTCTAGCTCAGTTTCTGGGCATGTTTATGATTTGAAGAGCTGATCCACAAGGACTCTGAACAGCTCTTAGTGATAGCTTTTCATCCTCCTGATTACCCTTTAGTGTGTACTTGATTGATAGCTTTTGATTTGGCCAAAAACTGTGGATTTTTTAGCAATCTGTAACCCGGAAACCAAGAGAAACGAGAGTTTCTCTGTTCATTGCAGGCACTGTGAAGGCAGTCTGCATTTCATCGCAGGTCCCGAAGGGGCTACCTTCGCTGAATGTCAAACTGACAGTGTACTACCTGCGCTGAACCAGTTTTTCCTTGTGCAACTGGGGTTCCTTGCTTTCTGTTGCCCTGTTTTCATCCTTGTTTTTGCTGCCTATTATCAGTCAATGTACCTATCTGAAACCACTCTTCTTTGCCACTATTCCGCCTCGGTTGTATAAAGAAACTGTGTTTGTTCTTTGTGTATTTCTTACATCATTTGCAGTTTCCCGTAACGAAAGTGAACTAGTCTTGCTATGGCCTCTTAGATCTAGACCTGTGATAAGTGTCGTTCTGATCTTAAGAGTTAGTTTGTTTGCTGTTCATAGCTGATTGAGCTTTTGCTTTCGTCATATGGTTTGAATTTATACATTTCTAGTGTTGAAACAAGTAAATCTTAAGGTGTCTTTTGATTTTGGACAAAAGCTTGTTTGCTTTCACTTGAAATTGAATTCAAGATTATACAACAGCTTTCTTTTTGTATTACATCAACATTAAGAAAGAGAAAAGAAATACCTGCATTGTGCATGTGCATTTTGACAGCTTGTATGTTGATTTAGGAAAAAGTGCATTAGTGTGTGCTCTATGATCTGTGTGAAAAGATGATGTCTTTCTTTTCCCTCAGTAGTTAAGATTTTCAAAGTTGAAAGATTGAAAAGCTTGCTTATCATCTTAGACTGCATTTAGGAGTTGTACCATACATCTCGTGGTGATCCATAAAGGCAAACTACTAAACAAGATCAACATTAAAATGAATTGAATTTACATAACAACGCATTGAAACATAACACAAACACATAGAGGTCTAAGCTAGAGATGTGTTCCGGCGTCGTTAAACGTGATATCTTAGCGTTGAGTGGTTGGGTGATTCCTCCACGGTGAAGCGATAAGTATCAATATGGACTTGTGCTCCCACGTACCGTCGCGTATATATTGGGAGACCCCTATAGGAACAAAGTCTTTATCCATAGGAAACCGTGTCGGCCGCCCTACTGATCGCAATGCAGTGAACACAGCATTCACGAAGATCGACCACTCGTACCGTAAAACGTATTCTATGGTTTTGCGAAAAGTTTGGCACACCCTTTGCCTAGAACTCCAGAGTAGTTTCTTTTGGCCTTTTTCAAACTCTATAACTGAAAAAGTCCATCCGAGCATTTGTCACTTCGGGCTCGTTAAAACATCGAAGGAGACTAGAGTCATCTTTAGCTTTTTCTCGACTCTTAAAAAGTGAAAAAGCAAGTTGTGTCTAAAGCGTCGTTATAAAATTTATTTTAAACGGAACATAATCACCTCCTATTCCTGCGTTGATCTGTAGGTTGAGAACATGGAACGCCCCAACCAAGGAATTCCACATGATGGAAATCCTAGTCCTTTCTCCTCTTGGGGAGAAGTTGGTGTGCCCCACATGGCCACATTGTCACTTCCAGGACTGACAATTGGCCTGCCAATTTGGCTATTCTCAACCAATGTAGTTCAGAACACCATGGTTCCTGAATAGTCGAGTCAACAGTTAGATCAGTCTAGAGCTGCCCACCAGCCTTCTACTTCCTATAACTCTTCCTCCAATCCTTCATCTTCGCAAGGTAGAACTGGCAAAAGCCAAGCTCCCATGGAGAAGAAGGAGAAGAAGAAGAGAGAGAAGAAGAAGAAGGAGCCTAAGGCGACTGGGGGCAAGCAAAAGACATCTGACAAAAATCCACACACAGCACAGACCGGGCCTAAATCGCCATGTGTCATATGTAGAGGAGACCACTTCCATAGAGATTGTCCCTGTATTCCCCGGATACTAAGGGACTGGTCCCCTCGTTTGCACAATTCGGGAGCATCAACCTCTGATAGCCATGTTGAATGCTTACCGTCAACCAACGAAAGTGAAGGTTCAAGACAAAGAGGGGGAGCAAGATCCCCCTGCAGACTGTGTGAAGGCGATCACGCCATCCACCGTTGTCCCTTCTTAGACGAAGCGAAGAGAGTTTTGGAAGATCGTCCGGTTTCACCATTGAGACTTCCTCCTGGATACAAAAAACTCGTGCCAAGTCCTTCGTTGGTTGAGAATACAGCTAGCCCACTCAAGTGGTCAGCTGAAGCGTCAGTCATTGAAAATGAACCTACTGAATCCAGACCGGACGAAAGTCCAAAGGTCGATACGGCAGTTGACCCGGTTCTCCCTTCAGAAGTTTCATCTTCAAATGACACCGTCACTGAAGATTTATCTTCAAAGGACACCCTCACTGAAGAGAATAAGGATGACACCATCCAGATTCTTTTCATCAACACAGACTCTGACGAGCGTCAGGGCAATGCGCCCATTCCTTTATCGCAGGAAGGAACATCGTCAGGGTCATATCCGACCGTGTATTCGGTCCCACCACTAAGCAACCTGGTTGTGTCCTTTGATTGGAACCAACTAGGCAGACCCCGGTTGCCAGCCAGTATACCATTCAGAATCATGGTCCAAATATACAGAATGGTAATGGTTGGAACTATCATTGATGAAGGGGCATCTGTGAGTATCCTTTCCTCTATTGCTTGGAAAGCACTGGGTTCCTCGGCGCTTTTGCCTGAGATAAGAAATCTCTCGGGTTTCGATAAAGGAACCAGTCGACCATTAGGGATCCTCCCCAATGTGCCTATTACATTGAAAGAAAAGACCGTTCAAATGAACGTGATGGTCGTTCAAGTACCCTTGGATTATAACCTACTCCTTGGACGAGACTATATATATTGCATGGGAGCAATAGTCTCCTCACTCTTTAGAGTAATGTGTTTTCCACACGAAGGAAGAATGGTCAAGCTCGTAGACCAACTTTCATTTCCGGGATCACGCATCGCAAATAGTCACATACCAACCCTGAATGGTCTATTCAATCAAGAAATGTCTCCACCCCCAGTCCTCCTTCCCGATGAGTGCGAGTGATTCGGAAAGATGGGACTGGAACCCAGGGGGCATGCATCCTGGTCTGCTTCGGGCAGAGAAAACCTTGGGTATAAGATAGAATTTCCGCGGGAGAATATGACTAGTCCGTACCCCGTCCGTGGTTGGAAGAGGGGTTGTTCTAGAATAGGATTCTTTTGTCAAAGTTACGTGTTTGACAACAGTCATTCACCCTTGTCTATTTCGGTAGACATTGCCGAGGAAGTGTTCAGTTTGAAAGATTAACAGAACAATCTTTGGGTAACCTGAAAGAGGTAAGCCTCACCCTTTAAAACAAATGTTTTGACGGATAAGTAGGGGCAGCCTTGAAATTGTATTTTATACCTGGGGGCATGCAACCTTTTGGAGTGCAAGCAAGGGACGACTATTTATTTTTTAAATTTTTAGGTCCTCCCTTTAAACCTGTAGGTCTAACCCTTTAAACTCGTAGGATTAGCCGTTTCCGAACTTGCATAAAGAAAGGAGCGGAGCATAGCTTCGTGAGATAAAGCTCCATAAAAAATAGCTATCTCACAGGAGACATTCTTATCTTATGACTGGTATATCGAGCAGTTTTAGCATAAAGTTCATGCTCGTTAAAAAATAAACGCAAGATCCGAGCAGTTTTAACGCGGTCTTCATGCTCGTTAAAAAATAAATATAAGCAGTGAGCAATGTTTCCTCCAGAGTTTAAGCTCATTTTTAAATAAAAAATGAACCTATCCCGGTAAATAACCACTGTGATCGTAAATTTATTAGCCATAAAAGCCTTGGTCGTGTTTTGCACCTGCCACCTCCACCGTCATTTGGCCGATCGTTCACCTCCATATGATTGTTTACCCATTTTGAGGAACAACTGCGAAGAGTGATTTCACCTAGCCATCCTTGTGACACTGCCGTGATTGGAAAATTCCAACCTGCTGGAATCAGTTGCTATCCCTGTTTATCACTCGTTCCTCAAAAGACGAGTTTTCTTTGAGCTCTTTTCATCTGACTCGTAAAATATGAAAAGTTTGCCGAGTTTTGGCCTTCCAGCTCGTTAAAGTGACCGGAAGCGCTATCCCTCCTCTAGATTTTAATCTTTTTGGACCTGAGGGATTATTGCACAAAAAGGTTGAGCGCTTGTTTTATTCAACTCGTTAAAGTTATCGAAAACTCATCCCTTTCGTATTGTTTTATACTTTTTCGGACTTAAGGGATTAGATGACGAAAAAGGAATTGTGGAGTTGACTTTATATACCTTTTCAGACTCTCTAAAAATGAAAAGGACCGAGTTTTCCTTGTCGTTAGACTCGTTAAAATGATTAAATAACGACAAACTTGTCTTTAGACGAGAACGAGTCTCCCTATCGCTAGGCTCGTTAAAACATAGCGATGGGCTTGCCCGAAGGGCAGGTTATAGAACAAGCATATGTTATCCTCCTCAAGCTTGACAAAAATAAAGAGGTACTGGTCAGAAATGACTGGGGAAAAATTGGGAGAACCTCAAAGCTGTAATGGTAGCAAGTCGCTCTTGAACATGACACTTTTCCTCCGTATCACATCGGGTTGGGTTGTTTCATTCACCGGTCTCATCACCATGGTCTCGCCAAACCATCCACATTTGGGGTAGTGCTACCGATCCATCGCATCATTGTCGTTATATGTTCAAGAGATGTTGTTCAGAAAGAGTCAACCGTGTCCCATCCACTGCCATACATTATCCTTCATCCATCCATGATCGCCACCCTGAATCATATGTCACAAACTGTTTTCACCTCCACTAAAATCATTAGCTCCGTTCCGTGTCACTGATGTGGGATTCATTAAGGCCCTCCTTTGACGGATCGCTTCTTGTCGACTTCAGCTCATTATCCAAGAAGTTGATCTAGTAACAACCCCCTCGGTACTTTGAAGCTTGCATGCCTCAATGGCAAGTTTCTCACTTCCGGCGACAGGTATACATCAATGACCTTCGACCGAAAGATTTTGCGTGGTGTTCGACGCCAAGTCCTTTATTCACACCACGTGAATTGTACTGCAGTACCTTGAGGGTCATTATCATTATCGGTGATTCCTCTCGCGCTTGTTTACGGTTTACATCATTGACCGGTAATCAAGCGATGTCTTTCCATGTTCGACTTCAGCGTAATTCTCACATGGATCGACTTGTACTTAGAGTGAAGATCGAACGAGTTTGAAGACCCCGGATCTAGTTTCATCCATCTGGGCTGCGATATATATTCAGGAAATATAAAGACATTCGATATGTACATCATTGCAGCAGATGATCATCCTACTCAAAGGATGGTAATTTCAGCAGAGAATTATCAGTCTATCATCAGACGATCGTCTGTTCTATGTACCAAAATGAATTTATAAAGCTGAGTATGGGAATGCCCGCCTCAGCTAGATCATGAAAGCAGAATGAAAAATAATGTATTGTATTGTATTTTATTACAGGTCACCTCTCAGCGATTGAATGAACTTCGGATCCTCCTGATAAAGCATTTCACCCGATAAACGACCTCATACTTTAGGGGGCAACTGTTATAGACATTTTTGTGCCTTACAGCATGAAGCATGAAATGTCCATAATCTAAGGGATCCAAAGTCCCTAAACATGTTGTTCCTACCCCTAGAGGAACAAGGTCAGCAAACCACAGCACTGAATATCAGTTCTCCACCTGAAAACACTCAAAAACAAGGCAATTCTGGATCATGTCAACTGCTCCACTGAGCATCTGCGCTGAATGTCAACTTCTCCACTGTCTACCTGCGCTGAATGTCAACTGCAAAGAAGGCTACCTTCGCTGGGCGAGTTGGGACATGTGGCACAGTCATTCCTCAAGGTGTCAATGCCCAGGAAGCTTCCAAAATGACACTTGGATCAAGGAATTCGACTGGTGATGAGTAAGAGGGTCTAGATCTCCAAGTGGAAGAAAGAACCTCCAAGTGGACTCAAGAACTGAAGAATAACTGAAGTGAGAGAGGACACTAGTCAACTTCATGCCAGCTTCAAGCTGACTCATCCTTTCTCCAAAACTCCTATATATAGAGCTCTCTCATGAGGTCTAGGGAGGCTGGAATCTTGTGAATGTAAGGAAGTGCTGTTGGTTTGAGTATAGAACTATTGGGTGATTTGCTTTGAAGGAGGTGAAGAGGAGATTTCTTTCTGCTGGGAAGGTGATGCTGGATTGGGCCTCTTATGGTTGTATCACTTCCTGAACTTTACTTCTTCCATTAATAAAGCATTTGAGGTTCTTCTATATACATGTGTCTCAATGATGTGTTGCTATACTTGTGTATTTGATTTATTCTAATCCTTGAATCAATTATTAATGTATGCTTCTTGTAGTTTCCCTCTCTTGCCATTTTGCAGGATCTTGTTGTAGTTGGGCCAGTGAAAGAGCAAGGAGCTGGGAGCAAGCAGCAAAGAGAGAAGATTGGATCAATCATTAGCGAAAGACATCGGTTAGTGGATCTCTTTCTCCCCTCTTTTACATCTCATAAAGAAGTAATCTCAAATAGCTTTGTTTTGATTGTTGCTGAGGTACTATCACCCTTAGAGTGGGATAGGGTCATTCCGTATTGGATACTTTTCCCAACAACATGGGGTACACATAAAGACAGTTTTGAAGAATGGCCTAAGTACAGAAAAATGATGAGATTGTGGTTTGGTCGCCTAAACGTTCGGCTAACTGAGAAATACGATGGAAGAAATGATCTGTGCGATCATTTAGCAAAATGGACTAAGTCCATGGAACAGAGCCACGGCGAGAGTAGGTGCATATATTCTGTCACACTTTGGACATCATTTCTATGAATGGGTACTTGGAAATGAAACTCCACCATGGTGCCGTGGAGTGGGATATCTTAAGGGAAGGATTTCTTATGACATTGAGTTTTGAGGATGGGTTTGAAATCATCGACAAAGCGTTGCAGGAGGTTAAGGCAGTGATATTCCAAATACCATAGGATCCTTTGGAATTGATTCAACCAGATTGGAGCACCCAGTTGCACCATGCACTGGAATGCTATAATGTGACTGCTAAAGGAGACGATGAGGATCCAAGGAATATTAACATTCCAGAGGCAGAAGGCCACCACAAAGTTGAAGGACCGTAGATAGAGAATCCAGATATCACCGCGCCACTAAAAACTAGGCAAGTAAACATTGGCACAGAAGCGGAGCTAAAGTTTGCAAAGATTGGGGATTACTGGGATGATGCTACAGTAGATAAAGTCACTGAGTTGCTCTGTGAATATCAAGATTTGTTCCCTACAAAATTTTTAGACCTAAAAGGTATCATAGGAGACCTGGGCATAATGAAGATTACCTTGAAGCTAGACACAAAGCCAATCAAGCAGAGGCCATACCGCCTTAATCCCAAGTATAAAGAAAAGGTACGCTTAGAGTTGGACAAGATGCTTGAAGTAGGTATTATTGAACCTGTGGAGGAGTCTGATTGGGTGAGCCCAATGGTAGTTCAGGAAAAGAAGCAGAAGGATGAAATAAGGATCTGCGTAGACCTTAGGAAGCTTAATGATGAATGCGTTCATGATCTTTTTCCGACACTATTCATAGACAAAGTACTGGATAATGTTGGAGGATAGGAGGCCTACTCATTCACTGATGGGTTCTCTAGATACCATCAGATTAAGATCACGCCAGAAGACATGAGTAAGACCACCTTCATGACAGAATGGGGATGTTTTCAGTATACAGTGATGCCTTTTGGACTTAAGAATGCACCAATGATCTTCTCGCACATAGTCATCATGGCATTCAAAGAGTTCATTCACAAATTTTTGGAGCTATGTTTTGATTATTGGATAGCGTTTGGGCTAGTAAAGCGCCATGTAATCAGTTTGCGCTTGATGTTGGATACATGTCGAAGGTATCAGATTACAGTGAACCTGAAGAATTGCGTGTTCTACATCCCTTTTGGAATTTTCTTGGGTCATGTGGTGTGTAAGGAAGGACTAATGGTGGACCCTATTAATATCATGCTAATAATTAATTTGGCAGTGCCAATAAGTGTCAAACAGCTGCGTGCAACATTGGGTCATACTGGATAGTATTGGAAGTTCATCAAGAGTTATGCTCAGATTACCGCGCCTATGGAAAAGTTGCTAAAGAAGGATGCTACATTATGTTGGAATGAAGAATGTCAGCACAGTTTGGATGCATTGAAGGGAAAAAATGGTCACTACGCCGATCCTAGTATTCTCGGATTGGAATAAGGAATTCCACGTGCATGTAGAAGCCTCGTGTATTGCGCTAGGAGCAGTGCTAACACAAGCCAATGAAGGAGAACTGGATCATCCTATAGCATTTGCAAGCAGGTAGATGTCAAAAGATGAAAAGAATTATTCAATGACAGAGCGTGAAGAGTTGGCTATGGTGTACGCGCTCCAGAAATTTCGACATTACCTGTTAGGTGGACATTTCAAAATGTACATAGACCATTTTGCATTAAAGTATCTATTCAACAAGCCTGTGTTGGGGGGGGGGGAATATGCAGATGGTTGTTGTTGTTTCAAGAATATGATTTTGAAGTAATTATGAAGCCAGGAAGATTGAACACGAGACCCAACCATTTGTCGTGCATTGAAATAGGAGAGGAGCCTACCAATTTGGAGGAAGGGTTACCTGATGCGCAACTCTTTGCGGTGCATGTAGCGAATAATCACTTTTCAGATATTATCCACTTCCTGACTACAGGAATGGCTTTGGAGGGATATACCAATCAACAAAAGAAAGAATTGGTGGTGCGCGCAACATACTTTTCGGTCATTATAGGCCATTTGTATAAGATGGGATCGAATGAAATACTTCAACGTTGTCTACCTGATTTTGAGAGAAATAGTATCCTCGTTGAAGCTTATGGAGGAGCTACGGGAGGGCATTATGTAGGAAAAAAAATAGCGTAGAATATTTTACGCGCTGGATTGTGGTGATTGGCGCTGCATAAAGACTCTAAAGCATATTTTAGGGTATGTGATGGATGTCAAAGAATAGGCAGGCCATCAGGGAGGGATGAGTTGCCTCTGAATCAGCAGGTGTCATTGTAGCCATTTGAGAAATGGGTAATTGACTTTGTAGGACCAATTCAACCCCACGCAAGAAGACGAGTGCACGTTATATCATCATCATGACATAGTATTTGACCAGATGGGCGGAGGCACAGCCTGTGAAAGACTTTACAGGGGCAACAACAACAATTTTTTTGTTTGAATATGTGTTGACCAGGTTTTCTTGTCCAAAGGTTTTGATGAGTGATCGTGGTACGCATTTTCTTAATGAAATAGTGAGTGTGCTAATAGAAGAGTTCCAGGTTTACCATCAAAATAGTACACCATATCATCCTCAGACCAATGGAACGATTGAGGCTTTTAATAAGATATTGGAGAATGCGCTAACAAAGGTTTGCAACGCACAGCAGAATGATTGGAACATGCGCATACCGGCAGTATTATGGGCTTACAGAATTACTTGTAAAAAGCTTACTAGTTAGACACCTTTTAGGTTGGTCTATGGCGTAGAAGTTGTGATGCCTATGGAATACATTGTGCCTAGTCTACGCATAGTGGCTTTCACAGGAATGGCGGACCATGGAGCCTTAGAAGAACAGCTCGTGCAGCTAATGGAGCTCAAGGAAGATAGATTTCTAGCTGGATTCCATCAGCAGGTTCAAAAGGAATGTGAAAAATCTTGGCACGATCAGCAAATCAAACTGCGCACCTTCAAGGTAAATGATTTGGCGCTATTATATGACAATAAGTTTTATAAGTTTCCAGGAAGATTTCATATGCACTGGCTAGGACCATATGTTATAAAAGAAATTACAGATGATGGAGTAGTTCAGCTCGCGAAGTTGAATGGAGATCTATTTCCAGGAAGGGTAAATGGAAGCCGATTAAAGCCATACATGGGGGATCCAGCACAATGACTACATGATGGTAGCACAGCCTTAGCACTCCAGGCAGCTGTAAGGAGGCACGGGACTATAAACTACATAGCCTGGTTTGTAAAGCTACGCAATAGGGGGGTTGCATGAAAAAGGGTGATGTCACAGTACGAGAAGAGGTGCGAAGGGATTTGCGCTACAGAGGGAGGTACCGCGCAACACAGCCAGAAGATGACCGTTACAGTTACTATTCATGATTTGACTACTAGAATATGGTTAAGAGGAGTGGGGGGCGACATTTAAGGCAGTTAACACTGAAATATTTAGAGATCTGCCACCAAATAAGAATTTATGGACAGATTTTGGGGGGAACGGTCGAATTTGAATTCAAATTCACCTATAAATTACGCATGACCATCCAGTAAAAAACACTTTTCATCCTTAGATTTTTTATCGAGTTGTGTTGTTGATTGCGTATGAATTGCTCGTATTGGAAGGATTTAGTCGCGAGCCCTAAATTTGCCAAGTTATTATAGGTAAATCAGAAATTCATCCTAGAAAAGATGTTAGGACCAAGCCCCGTGGAAACTATGAGTATTGGTGGGGATGTCGCCTCTGAAGAAGCTGCTCTAGAGGTTGTGAGCATGGAGGTTCCAGCTGATATGCCTATGGCACCAAGGTCGCCTCAGCTGAAGCCTACACCGATGAGGAAAGCCTCCAAGCCCACGAAAGACAAACAGAAGAAGCCAATGTTGGTGCGTGAGTCATTGAGGAAGCATGCTGCTACCTAGGCTCAGAAGAATGAAAAACAACCAATGAAGGATAAGGGGAAACTAATGGATTTGTAGGCTAAATAAGGCACAAAGGATATAGATGCTATGAGGGTGGAGCCTATCTCAAAACTACCATATTATATCCATCCGCGTAAGGGAAAATTGAAGGTCCCTAAGGACCCAGATGCAGGAAAATTCCTCCTAAACACACCAATGCTACCGGAGGCCATCACTTTTGAAGGTCCGCGCTTGGCACAGATTCCCCATTTAAGGCTGGAGGACTAGGATTTGGCAGACCATGAGAGGTTCCCCCACCTTCCAACAGAGAACTACATGAAAAGAGTATTTTAGAAGGAATCAAGTGTTTGGAGCCTGTGGAGTGGATTCACAGAGTGAATCAGTCAAGATTGTTGAACGTGTTGTGGGTGCCACACTACCACCGCTCCAACATCAACCTTATTCTTATCAAGCAGTTGTTGACCTTGGTACATGACAGATGCTTGTGGTTGAGTGTGTCGATCCCTACCACTGATATGTTGATCCATCGGATCACGTTGTTGCCACACTCAGGATTAAATCTGGCCAAGGAGTTTGGTGTAAAGACAAGCGATTGTGAACTCACAGAGAAAATGAAGGAGAAATTCAAGCTCATGAAGAAGTTGCACAGGTACTCTATTACCTCAATCACCGAACCCGTGGTAAAAATTGCTACGCAGATCCTTGATGGCAAAGTCATGAGAAAATGTCGCGCAGACAAGTTTCTGATGCCAGTTATTTCATTAGTTGCACAATGTGCAGAGGGCATGCAGTTCAATTGGTCACGCTAACTTTGTAGCGAGTTCCTTGTGCACTGTCAAGAGGCACAGGATGAGAGTAAAACATTCCACTACGCATGGTTGTTACTCTCCATCGTATTAGTAGCTTGGGATCTGCTGGAGGACAGTCGGTTTCCTCCCGTGGAGAAAGATTTGCTAGAGGCTACACAGTTTGCATCCCTCTGGGCAAAGGACATTGTGGGCGCCATAGAGACCAAAGTCTTCTGGGTATTGATGGAGGTGAGCATTCGCATGGCCATCAACCAAAAGTCATGGTTGCCTGTAATGGTATTTGAACATCTTTCAGAGTACACTGATTTTAAAGCTGACTTCCACCGCGTATACATCAGGGCGTGGAAGGATCTGCAACAAAAATGGTTTGACTTGCCTTACCTCGCTACGGTTGACATTATTTAGTAGGTCATCAAGCATTGGCCAATAGATTGGAATACTCCATCTGATCTGGTTGAAAGCACCAGCAAATCTGCAGAGAAGAAAAAGAAGGAGGCAACAAAGAAAAAGGTCCAGCAATTGGCTGAGAAGCATTGAAAAGAGGTCGAGGAGAAGGCCCAGGTCGAAAAGGAGCGCGTTGCGAAGCAGTAGGCCAAACAAGAAGAGCGTGACTCTGAGTGCTGTGCTAAGTATCCTTCGCCCCAAACAGAGGAGGAGGAGCAGTCAGAGTAGGCTGGTGGCGATTAGGAGGAACATAGAACTCCCTTCCGAATAAAGAGATACAGGGATCAGCAAAAGGAAGGGCTGCAGAAGAAGTCAAAAGCGACAAATCTGTCACTGGATCCAATCACTCTGATAGAAGGTGGCCTTGATGAAATCGGAGACAAGGTACGCGATACCACAATGGAACTATTACAGTAGTTCAAACATCAACAATAGTAGGTGCTAAGTACCATTCAGAAGGATCTGCATGAGCTGCAGATCCAAACTAGTTAGATCTAGGTGAGCGCAGGGCAGGGAAGCACTCCACAGACAATTTTGGCACCGGGAACTAGTCAGGCAGCAGAGATGGTTAGGTCACTTGATCTCCGGGCAGTCACGCTAGCCAATGGATCCCTAAGCGCAGAGGTAGTTGATGACAAGGTCGTCGTAAGTTCTCTGAGGAAAATCAGCCTCAACCTCGCCACCCTTCCTAACGAATATCTTCACATGCTGCAGGCAGGTGTGACAACATAGTTCAAAGCACAAGAGCAACGCATGCTAATATTAATAAGTGAATATAGGGTAAACAATGAGCAGATGTTCACTGAAAATATAGAGGCATTAAATGAAAAGGAGACAATACAAGTGTAGAGCGCCTAGATAGCAGCCGCAATAGTAGAGGCTTGCAAAATGGTGCCAGAGTTGCACATACCAGAGGAAGCACCGTTGCAGGCAAAGATCAGAAATCTTGTTGCCGGCGTCTGTGACGCCAAGTCCGAGGTGGCCTGAGTCCAGTGTGAGTTAAACATGAAGATAACATAACTAGATCTAAAGTCATAGCCCTATACCCTGCCAAAGGTTAGGGAACAACACAAAGCCGCTATTAAAGATGGAGTTGCGATGATGGATGCCACGGTCGAGGACTGCACTACATTGTTTGAGCAGGCTATGGAGGTAGTAACGACCAAGGATAATTTTAGGGGCGAATGTTCGCCCTTTGGCGAAATTAAGGGGTTTTAAATTTTTAGTGGGCGAATATTTTGTATCATAGTACATTTTTACAAATCACCTCAAATAGCCCACCTTATTTTAAGGGAGAGGGTAAAAAAGGTAAATTTAGCCCTTAAATTAGGACTTACAACCTTCCATTCGCCCATTTTCAAGAATAGGTTTTATTTAAGTGAATCCATTCGCCCATTTTCAAGAATAGTTTTTATTTAAGTGAATCCTATGGGCCAAATACCATATTTATAAAAGAGGTATGGTAAATTAATAAAAATATAAATAAATGAGAGGTATGGTAAATAAATAAAACATTTTTTATATTTACTCCATAAGTCACCTTATATACATGTAAGGGTGTAAACAAATAAAAATATAAGTAAAGTGGAGGTATGGTAAATAAATAAAACGTCTTTTTATACTTACTCAAAAGGTATGGTAAATAAATAAAAATATAAATAAACTAGACATATCGTAAATAAATAAAACCTATTTTTATATTTAGTCCATAACCCTCGTTCTATTTATGAAGGCTCAAGAAAGAGGTTTTATTTAAGTGAATCCTATGGGCCAAATACCATATTTGTAAAAGAGGTATGGTAAATTAATAAAAATATAAATAAACGAGAGGTATGGTAAACAAATAAAACATTTTTTTTATATTTACTCCATAAGTCACCTTATATTTACGAACACTCAAAAAATGGGTTATATTTAGGTGAAACCTATGGCCAAAATACTATGGGACAAATACCATGGACTAGATTGTTATTAATACCATGCAAAAAACCATTATTAACCCTAATATTAGAATTAATAAAAATAAATATGGCACATGGTATTGACCCATGGTATTCACCAAAATGGCACATGGTATTGACCCATGGTATTCACCTGGAATGTAGCCTATTTAAATGGGGGAATTAAACCAGCATGTAGCCTATGCTAAGATTCACTAGGACTTTACAAAGTTTTATTATTTAGTGAAAGACTCGCCAAGATCTTACAAGATTTTATAATTGAGTAAAATATTCGCCATGCCTGGTGAGAGATTCGCCAAAAAATTATATATACATATTATATTATTGATAAAATCGCCTTCCATTTTTCCTATATACCATGGAGATTCGCCCATTTATTATATTCATAAATTTAGGGGGGGTTCTTAAAATTTTCCCTGGTAACGACTTTGCAGGAAGATCCCAACCTGCAAAGATGAATATAGAAGTTTGTGAGTTACAACAGCAATATGACAAAGTAAGGGCGACGACACGTACCGTTGCTACAGCTCAATGCCTGGCCAAGCTACAGGAGGCTAAGCAGCTGCTTACACAGGTAGAAGCAGTGCAGAAGAAAGAGGCCATCCTTCAGACCAGATTGGGGCCTTGGTTGGATGAGGCCTACATCGTCTCTGCCAATATTCAGGAAAAATTGGCAAACTTGCAGAGTACGCAACAGAAGATCAAGTCAGACAATTCAGGACTAGCCACAGAGTAGCTAGTGGAATAGATCAAGAAGGTAGCCACGTAGTGCACGACTGAAGTAGCGATTTCTCAAGTGGAGCTGGGGGATCTTTGTAGCAAGATATTCACGCCAGTTGAGTGACTCGAGGGTGAGCCACGATCTTTGTGTTGGGGGCCTGTTGGGATGGGGTCCCCTGGATCAATTTTTGGGCAAAAAACCCAAGTTTTGTTATATACAATGTAAAGTCTCCTCAAGTTGTGGTCACAAAGTGTGTAGATAGTAAAGGAGTCAAAAATGGTTTTACCCTTCTTTTATGT
This sequence comes from Pinus tabuliformis, assembly GCA_031772625.1. NCBI lineage: Eukaryota > Viridiplantae > Streptophyta > Pinopsida > Pinales > Pinaceae > Pinus > Pinus tabuliformis. The sequence goes on from CM062810.1 coordinate 460,419,728, forward strand.
AAGTTGAGTAAGCTTTTGAAGATCTACCCATGGTCCGTGGATGACGTGATTGTATAAATAGAGGTTTCTTAGCGATGTATAAAAAATGAAAAGTAAGTAAGTAGTCTATGGAAAGAGTCTAAGGGGTTAGCGTAGGAGAGTAAGAAGGAAGACTCTGTAGTTGTATGCACAAAGGCCTAGAGTAGAGTCCGCAGCTAAGTGCACAAACCCCTACATCTGAGTACACAGAGAAGTCTTGAGTCTGTAAGCTGAAGTGATTATCATTAAAGAAGATTATTACTGAAATTCCTGTGTTTACCCAGTTACTTATGTTATGTATGAATGTTCTTTATGATGTGATAAATAATGCTTGTATGAAATAATGATGTATTGATGCACGACTTTACATGGGTTATATTGTTATATGAACGCAATTAACATTTAATGTTTACGCGAAGATTATACTATTGCATGTTAAAGTTATCCAACACTTAAGCAGGTCTAAATAATTGTTGGGTTAAGAATAGTCTTGGATGTGCGTAAGTGGCTGATTAGCCTGTTCAGGGTCCGCAAAAGCCAGTCGTAGACCTTCATGGAGGTCTAGAGGCTGATTCAAGGAAGTTATATTGATAAGCCTTAAAGGCTTATCGATCTGCACGAAGGCATATTTAGGGCATAAAAAAACATCACGTTGATCTTTGGGTGTGGAAAATTGGTTCTAGCATCCCTCCATACTGCTTCGGGTGAGATTTTAGTCCGCGCTCCGTAGATTGATGCCGAAAGGATCAATAATGTATGGATTTGTTTGGCACAACTAACTCTGAACATGGGTCAGGAAAGGCTAATCCAACAATAACTAAGAGCTCTTTTTCAGTCACAGTATAGTTCAATTCAGCCTTGGATAGGTTTTTTATAATGAAGTAAATGGCATAAGGAAACTTGTCATCTATTTGGCCTAGAGCTACTCCTATAGCATTGTCAGAGGCATCAACATAGATGTGGAAACGAAGGGCCCAATTTGGGCCTCAGAGTATGGGTGAAGTAGTCAACTTGTCCTTTAAGGTTTCTAGGGCCTCTTGGCAGCTTTCTGACTAGCAATAGTCAGAATCCTTGGCCAGTAATCCAAACAATGGTGAGGCTACTTTGCCGAAATCCTTTGTGAATCTCCTATAGTATCCAGCTAAGACAAATAAACTTCTGACATCCCTCTGCTTCTGAGGAGTAAGGACCCTCTTTATGATAGAAATTTTATTTGGGTCCACTTGTAGTCCTTCCTAGGATATTGAGTGACCTAGAACAATCCATGCATTCATCAAGAATTCACACTTCTTAGGACTAAGGGATAGGTTCATTTCAATGAAATTATTTAATAATTTCCCCAAGTTAGAGAGAGCCTCCAAGAAATCACACCCATAGGGAGTGAAATCATCCATATAGATTTCTACAGAGTCATGGACTAGCTCTAGAAAGATGCTCAGAACTGCCCTTTGAAAAGTGGCAAGGGAATTACATAATCCAAAAGGAAGGACCCTATAAGAAAAGGTACCCCAAGGACAAGTGAAGGTGGTTTAAGCTTTGTCCTCTAGGTTGATATGGATCTTATTGTAACCACTGAATCCATCTAGGAAAGAGAAGAACTTCTTCCCTGCAAGACCACCCAAGAGTTTATCAATGAAAGGTAGAGGGAAACGGTCTTTTTTAGTGCCTTTGTTTAAATCTCTGTAGTCCACAGAGATCCTCCATTTTCCATTCTTCTTTGGGACCAAAACTAGAGGAGACACCCACTCACTATCTGAGATGGGTTAAATGAACCCTGCATCTAACAAATTATGCAATTCTTATTTAACTATGTCATTGAGGGTTGGGTTCATTCTCCTCTGAGGTTGGTGCACTGGCTTGTAGCCTTCCTTGATCTAAATGTGGTGACTACACACCGAAGGGTGCACTCCCTTCATTTCCTTATAAAACCAGGCAAAGGCATCCAGATGCTCTCTTAGCATGTCACATACTTCCTTTTCCTGGTGTGCAGAGAGAGAGGGGTTGATTTTCAATGTTTTAGCTGGACCAAATTCTATCATCTTAACATGAGTAGGACTTCAGTCAGCTAGGCAAAAATCAGTCCAAGGGTTATCTTCAGATTTCTTTACTAACTCATCAACAAACATGGTGTTGGGGGGCTGATTCTGGAGGATTTGATCAATCAGATTGTCTTCATCAGGTTTCCCCCCTCCTATAATAACATCTAGGGTATAGATTGGGTAAGATGTGGCATGGTATACTTCATCTTCCTCCTCATCTTCCAACCATAAGGGTAAGTCATGCTCTAGAGATGGTTGAGCAGGAGGGTACAAGACCAATTGTTTGGACAAATGCCCATTTTTAATGGTCATATTCCAAACCATGCAACTTATATAAGCATCAAAAGTGGCTAGCCATGGCCTTCCAAGGATGAGAGGATAACCATTGAATTTGGTCTTAGGTTGGAGAACTAAGAAGTCAGTAGGGTATTCCTAGGAATCAATGGAGAACATCACATCCTCAACAACTCCCTTAAGAGCTATTGTGGATTTGTTTGCAAGTTTCAACATTGTTGTGGTCTTCCTTATGATTCTTGGAGATTCTATTGAGAATGCAACAAGATGATGGAGCTTAGTGGAAAGAAGTCGCCTTCACTAAGTGGGCCCGCAGGGTATTTTTGGCGCAAAGTCTATTTTTAGACTATGTCTATTTTTAGACATATGGATCATGGTCTATGAGTTGCAGGATGTTGTTTATGGATGATTGGTCATGTTGGGAAAAATAGATGGACTTCTATTTCTGGTTCACAATGGAGTGATCAGAGTCTATTTTTAGACTGCCACGCTAAAAATAGAAAAGTCAAATATTATTGTCTCATAATAATATTTAGACTATAAACATTATCTTATCCTATTGGAGCACTTTAGTTTGAGCTACAGATGTGGCACATGCAGCTGTCAGAAGGAAATACACTTTTCTTGTGGGTCAGTTGAGCTATTGCATGGAGGACTTCAGTTAGAACTCATGCATGTGAGTTCTGTGGAGTTGGATGTGGAGTTGATGGAGTTGTGTTCAGTTTGACTTGGTTAAACTAGTTTTAATTAGTCTAACTGCAAATAGACTAGTGATGAGTGATGTGAATTAATTGATTAAATTAATTCACTAATTATTAACTCATAATGCAACTGAAGAATATCAGTTAACTCAGTGCATGTACAGTTCAGTGGAGACAGGTGTTAGAGGTTGAGATTGCTATCAGTTATGACTATAGTTGTGCATTAGATCTTGCACAATCATTGGATTGAGTATGCCCATGAGGATTGCGCAATATATGCCCAGTGAAATAGCCTGTGCTCACGTGATTTTCACTTGGTATTGTGCAATAGAGGCAGGCAAAGCAGTGGAGAAGATTTGAACCTGTGACTTGTTCGAATCTGAGCTAGTTTTGTGTGTAACAGGTGGAGATAGTGCTGGATACTTGAGAGGAGTATTGTACTATGTATTGTTACATGTTCTCAATCATTAATATACAAATAGTGTGGGGTTTTCAGCTGTAAGCTTTCCCCGGCTTACATACTGTGTTAATGTGTGCATGCGATTGATGTTTCATTGTTTTTTATGCTGCTAAATTGATGATCAACGTAGAGGAGGTTACGTATTATGCATGTATTCCGAAATAGTGTATAATCAGGATAATCTCAGTGAATAAGTGTTTATTATTCAAAATTTCTACAGATTCATTTTAAGCATGGTCTCCTTAGTCATCACATTGATTGCAGGCCTAAGATCAATCAAGGTATGGGGGACAATGATGACATCAATGTGCACATCTACCACAAGACTTCCAGGGTCTAGATACTTCAGGAAAATCACTCTCCCCAACATTAAGTCAAATAGTTGTCCATTGACATTAATGGTAGGGGTGTCTTTCTTTCTCCTCCCAGGATGTTTGAAGAATTTCCCTTTGATTAACTTGTTGTAGTGGGGACATCCTTGATAGCTTGAAGGAGTGGGATTTTAACACACAAGTTTTTCAATTCACCCAGAAGTTTAGTCTCTTCTCAGGTGTGCTAGCTAGGATGGATTAGTCTCTTAGGAAAAGGAGGTGGATTGGCTTGAAGAACACTCTCTTCCATTTCATATTCAAGCTCCTCAGGTGGAGATGGAGGTTGGTTATCTGGAAGCACTCTTCCAGACCTGAGGTTGATTTCTTGAATTTCGACAGCATAGGTAGGGTAGGATGTCTCTCCACTATAGACCTATTGTTCCTGCTTGTTGTTCAGGTTCGGATTTGGCTAAGAAGGTATCTGAGGTTTTTTAGGTGGAGTAGGGTGAAGGAGTTGTGGTTTAGGTGGTGGTGGAGGCAATAAGGATGGAGATTGGTTGAATGGGGGCCTCCACCCCTGTGATGGTGTATTCCACTGAGGTTGTGGGGGAGCATATGGATGAAATGATTGATTAGCAGGTTGGGAATGCTATTGAGGTGCACAAGACCAGGGAGAAGGTGTGGACCATGAAGGATGAGCAAGAGGACACCAAGGGGGAATGGAAGCATTTTGATTGGGGTTGTAATATGAATGAGGTGCCCCTTGCATGCTCTATTAGTATGGTCAATGTCCTTGAGGCCTCCTTTGATTGATATGAAAGAGTTGTTCAGTCGCACCTTCCATTCCTTGATACCCAGCTTTCAATCCAGGTAGATAAGGGCACTTATCTGTGGAGTGGTCTTCCTCACAGACTAAGCATATCTCTATAATATTTAATGGAAATTCATTTCTAGGGTGCCTCCTGGTGCATCTAGGGAAAAATATAACTAAGGCTCTTTCTGCTTCCTCCTACTTCCTCTTGACCTACATGGTGTCCATTTGCAGAGCAAGGGTATACAACATCTCACTCTTAAAGTCTTCCAACATCTTCCCAATTTCACTTCTTATGGATGTGTTGGAGGAGGATAAGTTGGCCAAAGCTTGACTGGCCCTACCCTTCTTTCTGGCTGCCCTAGAATGTTTTTTGAAAATTGTCTTTAGTATTATCATAAGATAACTAGTAGATGTCCCCTTCAAACAACATGTTTAGGGTTTCTAGGATATCTTCCATGATCCCTATAAGAAGGACTAACTTGAGTGATTCAGGATCGAGGGTGCATCTAGTCCTTTTATAGCTGAGTTGGAACCTTTCCTTATAATCTTCCAAGGATTCGTCATGTCACAAGGTCATTCTGAAGATTTCTTCTTTGGTATCCTTATACCTACAATAGTCCCTATACTTGTCATTGAATGATTATTGCATCTGAGCCCAAGTAGTGATGTTGTCCCAAGGCAAACCCATGAACCAGTGCAAGGTTGCATCCTTATGGATTGATGGGAACAATTTCAACTTCTTGTCATCAGAGGTATAATCATAAGTTTTGCAAATGACAACAAACTCAAACAAGAACGTATCAGGGTCTTCTGAGGTTAAGCCATGGAAGTGAGGAAAGGGAGAGGTGTGGTGCAGGTAAATTCTAAGTGTGGACACAAACAATTCCTCTAGCCCGAGAGAGGGGGTCTAGCCATAAAAAAACAATCTATGGAAGATCTCCTTAGGCTAGAATCAAATAAAAGGGCCTACCTCTTAGTACGTTATTCCACTTGGTGACGATCTTGCGTCCTTGCTCCAGTTATATTTCGTTTCCTTCCTTCGAACACGTGAAACAAGTAAACAACAACAAACACAAACATGATAACATACAAATTGCATTCAACCTACTTAACAGGTCAAGAAACATTAAGACATGAATATGTGAGATGACATTTCATGTAGGAAATCAATCGATAGTTTCATCTATATTAGTTCAAGAAGAGATTACAACCGATGTCTTGACATTGTTGTTCTCCTCCCACATATCTGTGTTCCCACACACCTCTGCTAGTATCTCATGGGTAGACTTAACAATGGTAGTCTCAAGGCTCTTCCCTTTAGTCCTCACACCAAAAAAAACCAAATTATTCTCCCTTAAACACAAAATAGAAAGCTACAAACTATGGGTGACTTGTTGATTACTCCAAAACCAAAAATTCAGCCAGAACTTAATTAGGACTAAAAGCTAGCTTGTGCTTGGGAAAAAGAGAGGTTTATATAGCTTGGATGGAGGGGATATGGTTCCTCTTCTCATGGGAGAAGACCTTTTCTCTTGGATTAGTTCCATCCTAATAGGGGAAAGGAGCCCAAACTGACCTCCTCAACTCTATCCGGCCTAACCATTTACCAGACTTCCGTTACGAAGATTCTAAAGCTGGAAACTTCAGCTCCATATTTAAAAAAGTTTCCAAAATAGGATCGGCGTAACTGAGAAAGGGCTCAATAGATTCGATCAGCGCTAGGGACGGTTGTAATCCCTGCATATCGGCGCGAGGAGGACATGGGTCATTAGCACCGGTCTTGTAAACTAGTATAAACAGAAGATTTGTCAGAAATGATGCAAAAGGGAATTTTTCTGCTCATGAAGAGGGACATAATGGGAGTTTCTTCATGATAGTAAAGCATGTTGGGTACACTGTAGAGGTCCTCCAAGATCGTAGATGGGGATTACAGGGACAATGACAAAATGTTGTTTAACAGATGCCCCCTAGACCGTGAAGGCCGAGGTAGAGTGAGGGGTGAAATGCATTATAAGTGGAAGCGGGGAACCGGAGTTTGTCATCGGAAAACCTGCAAGCAAGCATAGATACATATACATCAATGAAAACTTCGAATAATAATACATGAATCGTGGTATGGATGCAACCATCCAGAGAATGATCATGTAAATGGATCCAAGGAATGGGCGCAACCATCCAACAGAAAGGATAATAATGAAACCAAGGTATGGTCGTAGCCACCCAATAATGAGAAGGATCACATATAACAACTCATGGTATGGTCGCAGCATCCATCTGAAAGAGACATGTATATCGACATGACCATGTCACATCTCCTTGTAGCTTGGACTTGTGTAATCTTAGCCCAGGGTCTTGCACTCCAAACGACTTGATCAAAGTACAAATCCTAACATGCGAATGAATGTGTTGAAGTCAAACATGCTAAGAAGTCGCTTGATCATCAGTCAATGATGTGAATTATTAACAAGCCCCAGAGAGAAAACACCAATAATGACAATGGCTCTCAAGGTACTGGTAGCACAGTTAACGGAATGTTAATAAAGGAACTGATGTCGAACACCTGTGAAATCACCCGATCAAAAGCCAATGATGTGAACTTGTCGTTGAGTGTGAAGAACTTACCATTAGGGCATGCAAGCTCTAAGGTACTGGAAGGGAGTCTCTCAGCTAGCTTACTAGATAATGAGCTGAAGTCGACAGGAAGCGACCATATCGAAGGAGGGCCATGATGTATCCCACATCATTAACACAATACAAAGGGATGCGAATTATTTCAGATGATACAGAGAATCGGGACTAAGTGTAACTACAGAGGGACTGACTCTTGAACATATCGGCAACACAATTCTGAAGTTTGGTAGCTTTTAGGTCCATGGGATCAGCGGTCATGATGACATGGCAGAGATAAAATGGAAGGAAAAAATTGATGAGCCTTATCATTAGGTAATTATATGGGCCTTAATTCACCTCGTAGCTTAGTCAAACCAACTATTCTCACAACTTATTGCATACTTTTGATTATATTTTGTTTACGAGATGAGTTAGAGTTGGATATTTTGCTTTGTGGTCTAATGTGCATGTAATGTAGGATTAAAGGATAAAAGCAAGGAATTTTAGCAAAGACCTTGGTCAAAACTTGAATGGGACAAGGGAGAGACATTATAGGAGGGAAATCCTCCTCATTTACTACCCCTCCATTCGAATATCCCTCCATCAGCTCAGAGTGCAAGCAGCCAAATCATGAGGACTAGAAGGCAGCTCAGCAAGTGGAAGTCAAAGCACCAGTTCATCTCTAGTTTGGGAGCCGAGCCTCCGTAATTTTTAAGGAAGTTGTTGGAGACTTCAGTCGTATAAGTAGAGAGGCCTAGGACCTCAGTAGGATTTAGACTTTTGATTGTAAAACTTTACTTTATTTTCGATCTGCAAGACTTATGACAGTTTTTTATGTAATCCATTGTTTTGATAATAAGAATGAGTTTTGTTTCAAGCTAGCACTGAGTTAACTCAGAGATCTGAATATCTTGGGTTAGGGCCCAACCCTAGCAGCTAAGGCTCCTCTTTACTGTACATGTATGCTAGCGTAGATCCATGGTTTAATCGTTCATTTGCTTAAATAGCTGCATTTCCATTACATCAGTATAGCACATAGATTCATGGTTTAATCGTTCATTTGCTTAAGTAGCTGTATTTTCATTACAAAAGTGTAGAGTAGATTGGTTGTGTTTCATATTTCTAGTTATTGCATGAGCCTTGGAGTTTGTGTCTCAATTTAGTACTTGGTTCATTTCATCATTATCATCTTCAATCGCTGTCTTTCTGTAATAGATCTCACTCATATTATCATTTACTTTAGCACAAAATACTTAAGCGCGAGCCAATAAATCATGTCTTAAGCGGATTGTACCCGTAGATCTCCTTACCGTCCGATCCACAACAAACCTAACAAACAACCGTCTGATTCATTTCAACACTTGACTTTATGCACTCCATATCACCACCATTGATCTGTCTAGCTTGATCCAACGGCTATCGTGAATTTATCCACCTACTTTATGCACTCCAAATCTCCACCGTTAATCTGTCGCACCCTTGATCCAACGGCTATCGCGCAATCTCGTGCAAATTCTTGCACAGCCGATATCTGTGCGAGACCATGTGAAAAAAGTAGTTTTCTCATGCTATGTGTCACCCAGTTAGGCTAATCGCGCAAAATTTTGGAATTCCACTTACAGCCTTGAGGGTGTGCGAGAAACTGCTTACCGCCTATGGAAATCCGCTCCATCATTCTGCACGTTTCTTACCTTTTTGTCACCATGTGACTTGATGTGATCCACCCATCTATTCACTTCATCTTCGCGATAAGATCTCTGCCATTCATCTCCCGTTTAACCCTGTTCGTCCATCTATTCACTTAACCTACACAATAATATCTCCGCCGCTCAACTGTCATTAGTCCTATTCGTTCATCTTTTCACTAAATCACCCGTGATAATATCTTCGTCGCTCATCTTTTGTTAACCATGTTCGTTCATCTATTCACTAAATCACCCGCGATAAGATCTCTACCATTCATCTTCTAATAGTCTTGTTTATTCATCTATTCACTTAGCCTCCCGCGATAATATCTCTGCCATTCATCTTCCGCCAGTCTTATTCGTGCATCTATTCACATAATATTCTGCGATAAGATCTCCGCCGCTCATCTCCCATTAATATTGTTCCCGATCGATCCAACGGCTCCTATGAATTGTTGCTTCGCTACATCCTCCCTTCGTTGATTTCAATCTTCGCTTGCTCTTCTGCTTAACTCCTTGCATGCTTGATTTTACCAAAAAAACAAAAAACACGAAAACAAATTTAGTTTAGTTTCTTTTCTTATTCATTAGTTTAGTTTGATGCTCTTTACTTCTGTAACTTAGATAACAACATTAGGTTAGTGTTGATTTAGCAATTCTGCTTAGCATAGATGTCTAAATGGTTAATTAGGATATAGTGTGATATTAGAATTACATGTTGTTTTCTTCATTACTGTAGTAAAGTAGCTCTCTTAGAATAGATTTTCTCTTCTTCCATCAAAGAATCAAGCTTCTTCTGACTCTATAGATGTCTGGCTAGGAACCCTTACGGTATCTTTCCAGATGAACAAGTGACAACAGGCAGGACCTTCACTTCTACTTGTGCATATATCATTGTCACCTCCAAGTTTGTACGAACCCCGGGTTGATAAGTAAATGCTGGTAGCCCAGGAGTTGTAGCATCCTTGCTACCATACTGGCACACATCACTTTTTGGCGTCGTTGCCAGTGAGGTGTCAGACTAGAATGTGAGTATTGCTCTCTTTTCTTCTATTTCTAGTCTTCTTTCTTTTCTTCTATTTCTAGTTTTCAACTTTCTTCCATTAGTTTATTTATGCAAAAGTAATCTAGTAGCTTCCTTTCTTTCATTTGTCATTATTTGCTTTCCTTTCCATTCTGCAAATAGAATTTCAATTCAGCAAACTTTTCTTTTTGTCAGTAGTTTTCATTCAATCAGAAATTTCATTTCTGCAAAGTACTTTCTTGCTAAAAAATATTCCAAAAACCAACCCAAAAACATTTCATTTCATGCCTCATATGAGTAGGGACAATTTAGGAAAATTCTTGCCAAATACCCCCACTGCATCCAATAGCCAACCTTCTCTCTCTCAGTGGCTATGAACTGGAGGAACCTTTAGGTGAGCAACCTGACATATTTGAAGAGCCTATAGGGAAAGAAGAAGAAGAGGAACCCATTCCTATTGAACCAATGGACGAAAACCAGAATGACAGAGGGAATAGAGAGAGAATTGAGGGTGCCTTCCCCATCAGGGAAACCAATGGGGACACTAAGATGAAGAATATAAGCCCCTTTTCTCTACCTCATTTCCATGGCCTGACCACAGAGGACCCTGACACTTTCCTATTTGAATTTGTTGTTATATTCCGAACCTATGACTATACAGGTGATGAGAAAATGTTAAAATTGTTTCCATCTACCCTCAAGGATGCAACATTGCGCTGGTTCATGGGTTTACCTAGAGATAGCATCACATCTTCGACTCAAATGCAGCAGCCTTTTAAAAACAAATTTAGGGGCTACTATAGGTCAAAGGATACTAAAGAAGAGATTTTCAAGATGACCATGGGCGAGGATGAATTCTTAGAAGACTATGAAGAAATATTCTAGCTCAGTTACAAAAGGGCCAGGTGCACACTTGACCCTGAGTCACTAATGTTGGCACTACTCAGAGGAGTAAGGGAAGATCTTCTGGATACCTTACATTTGTTAGCAGGAGGAGATATCTACCAATTACCCTATGAGGATATCAAGACTATATTTAACAACCATTCTAGGACAACCAAGAAAAAGGGTAGGGGTAGTCAACCTATGGCCAGTACATCATCTTCCAACTCATCCATCAAGGGTGAAATTGGAAATATGCTAGAAGATTTCAAAAGTGAGATGTTGCAAACCCTTGTCTTGCAATTTGACACCACGAACATCAAAAGGAAGCAAGAGGAGGCAGAGAGATCCTTGGCCATATTTTGTCCTAGCTGCACCAGGAGGCATCCTAGGAACGAATATCCATTGAACTGCATTGAAATTTGCTCGTTCTGTGAAGAAAACCACTCCACAGATAAGTTCCCTTCTTTACCCAGACTCAAAGATGTATATCAAGGAGTTGAAGGGGTCACTGAGCAGCTTTGCTAGATCAACCAAAGGAGTTCTCCTAGGCCTAGACCATACTAGCAGGGTATGCAAGGGTCATCCCATGCATATTACAACCCCAACCAAACCACAACTATACCTTCTTGGGGACCCCCTGCTCATCCTTCCTGGTCTACACCCCCTCCTTGGTCTTATGCATCTCAGTATCATTCCCACCCAACCAGCCAGTCATTTCAACCTTACATGCCACCACAACCTTAGTGGAATACCCCACTCCAGGGGTGGAGGCCCCAATTCAACAATGTTATAGCTCTATTGCCTCCACCACCTACCCAACCACAACTCCTACACTATGCTCCACCCAAGCAACCCCAGATTCCTACCCAACCAACTATAAACCTGAACAATAGGCAGCTTCAACAAGTATACAATGGAGAGACATCATACCGAGCTTATGTTGTAGAAATCCAGGAGATCAACCTAAGATCTAGGATAATTCTCCCAGATAACCGACCTCCCTCTCCACGTAGGGAGGTTGAGGTAGAAAGAGAGAAAATCAACCTTAAAGTAAATCCACCCTTTCCTTGGAGATTAGCCCAACCACTCCAACCTACCCCAGAAGAACTTGAACTTTTGGGAGAATTGAAAAATCTATGTGTAAAGATCCCCCTTCTCCAAGCAATAAAATATGTTCCCATTTACAATAAGTTGATTAAGGAGAAGTGCTTCACACATCCAGGAAGAATAAAAATGGATGCCCCTACCATTAATTTCATTGGGCAGCTGTCTGACTTAATGTTGGGGCAAGTAATATGTCCAAAATATTTGGACCCTGGAAGCCCTATAGTAGATGTGCACATCAATGGCACCATTGTCCCATACACTCTGATTGATCTGGGGCCTACCATTAATGTGATGACCAAGGACACCATGCTCAAACTCAACCTCCAAGGTTCATTAGGGAAGACCACAATAGTTCTGCAACTTGCAAACCGTTCCACAGTCACCCCTGAGGGAATTGTGGAGGATGTGATGGTCTCCATTGACTCTTGGGAGTACCCTACATATTTCCTAGTTCTCGAGCCTAAGGCTAAGCTTACTGGTTACCCTCTCATCCTTGGGAGGCCATGGTTGGCCACAGCTGATGCTTACATTAGCTGCAGAGCTCGGAATATGACCATCAAGAATGGGCTTATGTCCAAGAAGTTAGTCCTATACCCTCCTACTCAACCTTCTCTAGAGCATGATTTACCTTTATGGTTGGAAGGGGAGGAAGAATATGAGGCTTATTCAGCCCAACTTTATGCTTTGGAAGCAACCATAGGAGGAGTATAGCAAGGTGAGGATGACTTAATTGAACACTTGCTCCAAATTCCAACTCCTAGTTCGTTACCAGTAGAAGAAGAAGTAAGGGAAACCCAAAACAATCATCCAATTAACTTATTCTTGGCCAATTCGAACCCACTTCGTGTCAAAACCATAGAATTTGGCCCAGAGAAAACTTTGAAAATTAATCCATCTCTTTCTTCTCTTGAAGAGGAAAAGCTATGCAACATGTTGAGAGAAAACCTAGAAGCCTTCTCTTGGATTTACAAGGAAATGAAGGGAGTACACCCCTTAGTGTGTACTCACCACCTATACATGAAAGAAGGTTGCAAGCTAGTCAGGCAACCACAAAGGAGGATGAACCCAGCTCTTAAAGATATAGTCAAATAGGAACTGCAAAAACTGCTAGATGTAGGATTCATTTACCCTATCTTTAACAGTGAGTGGGTCTCTCCTTTAGTGTTAGTTCCCAACAAAAATGGTAAGTGGAGGATTTGTGTAGATTATAGGGAGTTGAACAAAGCCACAAGGAAGGATCATTTTCCCCTACCCTTCATTGACCAAGTGCTAGATTGCCTGGCAGGGAAGAAGTTTTTCTCTTTCCTATATGGATTCAGTTGGTACAACCAAATCCAAATCTGCCAGAAGACCAGGATAAAACCACATTCACCCGTCCTTGGGGTACTTTTGCCTATAGGGTCCTTCCTTTTGGCCTATGCAATGCTCTTGCTACTTTCCAAAGAGCAGTCTTGAGTATTTTTGCTGAATTAGTACATGATGCAGTGGAAATCTATATGGATGATTTTCACCTTATGGCTGTGATTTTCAAGAAGCCCTGACTAACCTAGGCTAAGTATTGCATAAATGCATTGAAATGAACATGTCTCTCAGTCCAGAAAAATGTGAATTCTTAATTACTGAAGGGACTGTGCTAGGTCATTCAATATCTTAGCAAGGACTGTAGGTGGACCCAAACAAAATAGAAATCATCCAAAGGGTCCCACCTCCTCAAAAGCAGAGGGATGTCAGGAGTTTTTGGGGTTAGTTGGATACTGCCGAAGGTTCATAAAGGACTTCAACAAGTTGGCCTCTCCTTTATTTGGGTTGCTGGCCAAAGATTCAAAGTTTATTTGGTCAAAAAGCTATCAAGAGGCCTTAGACATTTTAAAGGGTAAGTTGACCACTGCACCAATTCTTCAAGGCCCAAACTGGGCCCTCCCTTTTCATATTCATGTTGATGCCTCACACAAAGCCATAGGAGAAGACTTAGGTTAGGTAGAGGAGAAATTACCCTATTCCATCTATTTTATCAGTAAGAACCTATCAAACGCTGAGCTAAATTATACTGTGACCGAAAAGGAACTAATGTCTATTGTGCATTCATTAAACAAATTTAGGCACTACATTACAGGATACCAAACATTTGTGCATACTGACCATGTTGCAATCAAATATTTAATGAAAAAACTAGATGTGAATGCTAGAATTATAAGATGGTTGCTTTTATTACAGTAGTTTGATCTAACTATTGTTGATAAGCCTGGTATGGAAAATGTTGTTGCAGACTTTCTCTAGGATGAATCTCCTGCAGGTGAAGAAGGAATGGTGGATGACCAGTTACCAGACAAGCACTTGTTTTCTACTTCAGTTCTCTCCCCATGGTTTGCTGATATGGCAAACTATTTGGTATCAACACAGTTCCCACCAAACTTGCCCTCCAAAGAAAAGAGAAAGATAGTCAAGAAAAGTGCCCCCTTCACCTGGATTGGGGGCAATCTCTTCAAACTTGGCCCAAATCAAATCTTGAGAAGGTGTCTAAGGGAAGAGGAAGTTTTTGACATCCTTCTGACCTGTCATAATGGGCCTTGTGGAGGTCACTTTGCAACAAAGAGGACAACATTCAAATTGTTACAAGCAGGATATTATTGTCCCACTCTTCATCAAAATGTGAAAAAGTAGATTAGTCAGTGTGATCAGTGCCAAAGGATGGGAAAGCCTACTCCAAGAGATGAAATTCCCCTACAACCTCAAGTGACTTCCGATCCATTTGACAAGTGGGGCATGGACTTCATTGGGCCTATCAACCCTCCTTCAAAGCAAAAATAGTACATTATTGTGTGCACTGATTATTTGACTAAGTGGGATGAAACCAAGGCGATTAAAGCAACAAAAGAAGAGAAGGTGGCTCAGTTCCTAAGGGAGAATGCATTCTACAAATTTGGGTACCCTACAGAGCTATTCACAGGCCAAGGAAACCAATTTACCTCCAACATGATTGAAGAACTGCTCAGCCATCACAAAATCAAGCATAGGACCTCCACTCCTTATCATCCACAAGCTAATGGGTAAGTGGAGGTGACCAACAGGGCACTGGAGAGCATCTTAACTAAGGTAGTGAGCAGCAGCAGGAAGGATTGGGCAGAGAGACTAGTTGAGGCCACCTGGGCCTATAATACAACATGGAAGACCACCATTGGATTTACACCCTATGAGCTGGTCTATGGGAAAAAGAATTTGTTTTCCATTGAGTTTGAATATAACACATTGAGGATGGCAACCCAACTAGATTTGGATCTCAGTCATGCACAGAAAGAAATATTGTTCCATTTGAATGGCTTGGATGAATTCAAAATGCAGGCCCTCCTACATACATAAATAGTTCAGCTTCAGAGGAAGATCTGGCATGATAGACATATTAAGGAGAAGTAATTTCAAGAGGGTTATTTGGCATTATTATATGATTCTAGGTATAAAGACTTCAAGGGCAAGCTAAGGACAAGATGGCTCGGACCTTATGTGGTGGAAAGATGTCATGATAATGGTTCAATGCAAATCATAACTATAGATGAAGAAGCCATTCCATTGCTTGTTAATGGACACTGATTGAAAATGTACAAGAGGCCTTTATCAAAACAAGAGTTCATTGACAATATCAATAAGACAGTGATGATGGTGGAGAAAGTTCTAGATCCTCCCTCATCAAGTCACTGAAAAAAAAAAAAAAAAAAAAAAAAAGGGATTCAGGTGAAAACCTCCATGAGGTGCCTGAGTCCCATATTTGGGTTGAAACCTCCTGAGGTGGCCCAATGAAGAAAAAAAATGAAAAAGAATAAGAAGATCCCTGGGTGAAAACTTTCCATGAGGTGCCCAGGGCAAACATCTAAGGTGAAAACCTCTCTAAGGCAACCTAGGTGTTTTAAAGAAAAAAAAAAGAGAGATAAAAAGATGTAATTTCTATTTGAAGGTGGACGAGAAAGACAATCAAGGAGAAAAGAGAAGATCCAAAGGGAACCCTGCCTCACATATTCATCTCCTCCACTCCTTACCATGCATCCCTCCATCAATTCCATTGTTTTTTCACTTCATTGCTTCAATTTAGGCGAAGACTGTGTTTTCAAAAAGAGATCAGTTTCTGCCAGTTATTCCCTTGCTCCACACACAGTCATTCATTGCAGCATCCTCACAGCCCCAACCAGCAACATGATTAAGAAATTCTAAGGGAGAAGCAGCTACAGGACATCCTGTAGGAAATCCTGTAGCAACCTATCCCACAAAATATCAATCATCAGCTACAGGTCTTCACTAGAATGATCCAGGAGCTCCACAGTAGCAGCAACATCAGTTCTTCAGTCACAGACAACAAAGGAGGAAGAAGAATGACCATGCAGCAAATAAATAACGCATCACCTTTGATCTTCAACAACTACAGCATGTCATCGAGACCACAGGTAAGTAACCTTCTCACTCACTCACATGCATAATTTGATCAAAAGTTGTAAAGGTTAAGAGGTAGTTGGTTTATAAGTGAAAAGGTGGTCAGTTAACTTGGCCACCTTCGTTAAGTCGTCACATACAAAACTAGGTGTACTCTCACACATGGCCGCAGTCAACTCAAGGATAGAGGAGGAGTAGGACAAGAAGTAGTTAACAACGGATCTACAAGATGGGAGCTAATTACAAGGAGTGGGAAACAAAACATCGTTTTCATGCATTCATCCATTCCACCTCCTCGAAAATCCCTCACTCAAGTCACACTTATAACTCTGGCCACCCACCAGAAGCAAGGATCCATCGTTCTGCAAGAGAATTTCTATAGGAGCATGCACAAGAATTCTTACTCGAACAGTCTACAGGAGCAGTCTACAAGATACATAGAGGAAGCCTACAAGATAGGCAGAGAGGGGTTCAAGAGGGAATATCATGAGAGTTGTCCACTGCCACCATTCTAAAAAGGTAGGATCTAAAAATCCATCCCCATTTACAAGAAAATGAACTAGAAATGCTCTAAAAGCTAGTGGATATAACAACTATGGGAGGTGAATTACATACACAAGAAACTCTTTTTTCTCCTGAATTTAAAATTCTTGTGTCAAACCTCTCATTTCCTCCTCAAGCCTCATAATAAAGATGACAAGAGGGTTTAATAGGAGAGAACCCACAAACACTGTGAGGATACAACAACACCCCCAAGTGCTTGAAATCTTTATAAGACACCAATGGATGGGGTTTTTTGAAAAATTCATAGGGTATGATGATGAGGTGGCTCAATAATTTGCTCATTCCCTCACTCCACACAGTAGAATCCATACCATTGTTATAGTTAGAGGGCTCACTATAGATCTCACCCTAGAGCTCATTGGTAGGGTCACCACACTTCCCCTAGGAATTCCATGGAGAAAAGAAGACAAAGCAGACAGTCAGGTGGCAAAAAGGAAATTCTTTTTAGAAGGTGAAGAACCCATAGAGGATAAAAATGGAGTAAGGAGAGACAGTTTGCCATACCCATGGAGTGAGGTAGGTTACCAACTCATCAAATATATCTCATGTGAGGGTAGATACAGTGTTGTTTATGGCTACCATTTTAGGATGCTTGAAGAATTAAGATTTGGGGTAGAAACACCAGTTCACCAAAGACTCAGCATACCCTATTTCTTGATGCAATCACTCATAGACTCCAGCAACAAAGTAAAGGAAGGGAATTCCCAACAATTGGCTCACCATGGGTTGATCAGGATCCTCATTGAGGATGCCCTCCAAAACCTTTGGATCCCTATAACATGGTCAGTCTTCAGAGACTTACCAGCAGAGGATGACATCAAAACCCTCACCTATGATGTTAGTCCTTCTGTCAGTGAGGAGGAGGAAAAACAAGAAGAAGAAGATACAGAGATAGATGGGGATGAGATGGATGAAGAAGAAACTAATACAGAGGAACATGATGAAGGAGAAGAGAAGGAGGATGATGCTAAAACAGAGGAGGAAACAAAGGAAGAAACTGATGGAGATAAGAAAGAACAACAAGAGGAAGAAGATAAGAAAAATAGAGAGGAAGAAGGCATTGAAACAGAAGGGAAAGAACACGAGGAGGAGTCATTTATGGTGTCTTTAGAGGCCCTGAGAGGGAGGCAATAATTACCTTCACTACTCTCAGCACCCAGTCAAGCAAAAAGGGAAAAGAAGGAGGAAAACCCCTCTATATTTCAGAACAAGAAAGAGCACAAGAATCAAACAAGGGAAGCCATAAATATCAACAAAAAACCCTATTGATATTGAATATTCCCCTACACCAAGGGACAAAGCAGCAATAATGAGAGAACAACTTGAGAGGGAAAATGCATGGCTAAGAGGACAGCTGCAAGAAAGGAAGAACCAAATAGCATGTATGGCCAACATCTCCTTGGAGGCCATCCAGTGTAGGATGCCAACTAAATCCTATGCTCTTTACCTAACAGAACAATGGCTGCAATTTCAAATTAAAACACTAGCACAAAGGGGCACCATGCCATTTCAAGACTACAGGTAGTTTATTGATCTTTTTTTATCAAAGTACACGTGAGGATAGAACCAAAATGGCTTAATCTTACTTGCACAACAAGGCCCTCACAGACAATAATGTTGGGGATCCTAATGCCAATCTAGGAGATCTGCAATTAATGGATTCGGCATCATGGATGAACCATGAGGAGTCAAGGGCTGCAGAGATGAAAAGAATATTGGCCAGAGAATAGAATGAACCTCTTTTCATTAGAGCTGAACAATCAAACCCCAAGGCGCTAATCAGCACCCATAATCTAATTACAAATGATCCTCAGCTGGCACCTAGATATCTTGCTGCCCAAGAGAAAGCAATTTCACATTTTGAGGATATGTTTAGGCTGCTAGGAGATGATAGTTTACATGCATGCTCAAGGAGATGGAGCACACTACCACACAGCTTGAAGATCAAAGAATATCACTCCCCTCAAAGGTTGAGAGAGGCACTCAACAAGACACCTATGTATAAGAAATCAACGCAAAGGTTGAAGGGCGATTGGATAGGCCTAAAACTCAGTCCACCACTACTACTAGGAATGTTAGAAGGGAGAAAAGAAGAAGAGGAAAAGAGGCAGTGGGAAGAAGTAGAAAGGAAAGCAGGCTTCTATGTACAAGAAGAAGAGACCAAATCAGAGCCATGGGATGCCAGAGAGGCTACCAAAGCCATGAAGGACATAGACATTGACTGAGTTGCTCAAAGGTTGAACAACACTTTTAGTAGGGGGGTGATGATGAGCCTCATCATTGGGTAATTATATGGACCTTAATGCACCTCCTAGCTTAGTCAAACCAACTATTCTCACAACTTATTGCATACTTTTGATTATATTTTGTTTATGAGATGAGTTAGAGTTGGATATGTTGCTTTGTAGTCTAATGTGCAGGTAATGTAGGATTAAAGGATAAAAGCAAGGAATTTTAGCAAAGACCTTGGTCAAAACTCGAATGGGACAAGGGAGAGGAATTATGGGAGGGAAATCCTCTTCATTTACTACCCCTCCATTCAAATATTCCTCTAGTAGCTCGGAGTGCAACCAGCGAAATCATGAGGACTAGAAGGCAGCTGAGCAAGTGGAAGTCAAAGCACCAGTTTATCTCTAGTTTGGGGGCAAGCCTCCCTAATTCTAAGGAAATCGTTGGAGACTTCAGTCGTATAAGTAGAGAGGCCTAGGACCTCAGTAGGATTCAGACTTTTGATTGTAAAACTTTACTTTATTTTCGAGCTGCAAGAATTATGATAGTTTTTGATGTAATCCATTGTTTTGATAATAAGAATGAGTTTTGTTTCGAGCCAGCACTGAGTTAACTTAGAGGGCTAAAGCTCTTGGGTTAGGGCCCAACCCTAGTAGCTAAGGCTCCTCTTTATTGTACATGTATGCTAGCGTAGATCCACAGTTTAATCGTTCATTTTCTTAAATAGTTTCATTTCCATTACAGCAGTATAGTGCATAGATTCATGGTTTAATCATTCATTTGCTTAAGTAGCTGCATTTTCATTACAGTAGTGTAGAGTAGATTTGTTGTGTTTCAAATTTCTAGTTATCGCATGAGCTTTGGAGTTTGTCTTGATTCAATACTTGGTTCATTTCATCGTTATCGTCTTTAATCACTCTCTTTCTGTAATAGATCTCACTCATATTCTCATTTCCTTCAACACGAAATACTTAAGCGCGAGCCAATAAATCACGTCTTAAGTGGATTATACCCATAGATCTCCTTACCGTCTGATCCACAACAAACCTAACAAGTCACCGTCTGATTCATTTCAACACTTGACTTTATCCACGCTAGATCTCCACCGTCGATCTGTCTGTTGGGTCCCTATAATACTAGTGATTATCCCATTACTATTGTAGTTATACCCCTTATTTATATTGTTGTGCCCCTATTACCCACATATTGTTATTTCTGTGCCCCATAGAATCCCTCTATCATTATTTTTGTGGCTTTATATTATTATTGTTAGGTCGGCTGGATTATATTGTGACTCCTTAGACTCCTATATATAGAAAGGAGGTTTTGTCATTTGTATTATCCAAGAATTGTTCATTTATGTAATGTAAAGGAGGTTTCCCCCTCAAAGAGGCTGAATTCTAAGGCGTTGATCTTTCTTTTCTATCTTTTCTTGAGCTGGTTTCATAACATTTGGTATCAGAGCTTTGGATTCTAGGGTTTCGCTGCTCCAAACAGGTCATCGTGGAATTTTCGCTATAACTTATTTTCTGTGATGTTTCAGAAGTCGCAAAAAAAACCCATTTGAGAAGAAATCGCGCTGAACCTCGGGTCCGAATTTCAGAGTTTTTCGCGCGATATTTTCGGAGATATGATCTGAGGAAGTTGGTCTTTTTGCAGACTCCTGAATTACACTCAAAACAGGTGACCTAGGGAAAATCGTCATAACTTTCTTTCTGAGCATCGGATTGAAATTTCGTAAGAAGGTACAGAAAGAGGACGGACTTTAGTTTTCTTTTATATATATTTCAGAGTCAAAGGTTGAAACAGTGACACGTGGCACGTCGTACAAGTTCACTCTACTGAACTAGTCTATAATCAAGTCACTGTGGGAGATTTCGCATAACTCTTCCTTGGAGAATCCAATTTGGGTCAGACTTGTGGCATTGGAAAGAGGACATAGAGGGCTACTACAGGTCACAAATTCAGAACTAGATAATCAGAAAGTACAGAGATACATTGGAGGCAATATCAAGCTCCTACAAAGTGAAAAAAGGTGTGTAGATTTTCTTTAATTTTTGCTTAAGCTTGGTTTGAAAATTTATTTTAAAGAAATTCAAAGGGCATATTAGAGAATTATTATCGGTAACTGATGCCCCGAGGAAAGAAAATGCAAACACCTAGTAAGGAGCCTAAAAGCTCTAGCATGACTCATGAAGAAGAAGAAGAAATGCTATATGATATATCAAAATTACAAGAACAAGTGCAACGAGTGTCACTTGCACAAAAAGCAACAGAATCTAAAATGGATGGTTTAATGAAAGATGTAGAAGATAAGATGGATGGTTTAAAGAAAGGTGTAGAAGCTAAGATGGATGGCATGGAAGCTAAGGTGAATGGCATGGACGCTAAAATTGATGGCATGGATGATAAGATGGATAAGTTGCTACAAGAAATAGTCACTAAGGGTGAAAGAGTACTAAAGGAAACTCATGATGAGAACAAAAGAAATGTTAATCATGATTCCATAGACTCTAATGTTGGATCGAAGACTCACCATGTTCCAAAAATCGATATGAGGAAGTTTGATGGCAAGGATCCCGCCACATGGATATTACAGATGGAGCAATTCTTCGATCTCAATAATGTGCAAAACACACAAAAGGTACGTATGACAACTTTATATTTGGAACCAAATCAGTTTGTATGGTATCAATGGCTTTTTCTCGTAAACAATTTATCACTTGGGAAATTTTTACGGAAGAATTGATAGCACATTATGAGGATACAAAAAGCAACACTTTTTTTAGCCAATTGATAAGTCTCAAACAAAAGGGTTCAATAATGGAGCACATTGAGGAGTTCCAAAAATTGAACATAAGGGTAAAAGATATTCCAGAGGAGCATAGGATTGATGTGTTCATAGGGTCTTTAAAGGATAATATCCAACATGATGTGTGCCTTTGGGAACCTGATTCATTAGAGAAGGCATTCAGGTTAGCAAGAAAAATGGAAAGCAAAATTATGGCAACTAGGAAGCATACCATTCACAACTATAAAGACGGAAGTGTTGTTGCCCATAGTCTTCCACAACCTACAAGGTTGACACCACAACAATTGGAAGAAAAAAGAGCAAAAGGGCTTTGTTACAATTGTGATAGCAAATACACTAAAGGTCATAAGTGTGCTGAGAAGAAATTATTCTACATAGATTGTGAAGAGGAAGAAGAAAAGGAGCAAGAAAGGTCAAAAGAAGAGGATATATTCCAGGAACAAAGCCTAGATGAAGAACAAATAAATCCGACCATATCTTGTAATGCATTGGCGGGAATTACCACTCCTCAAACCATCAAGATAGAAGGACAAATCAAGAAGAAAAAGGTAATAGTGTTGATTGATTCAGGAAGCACCCACAATTTTATTCATTGTAGGGTAGCAAAAGAATTGAATTGCTTCCTATATCCAGCACCAGAGTGTCAAGTGATGATTGCAAATGGAGGAACAATAAATTGTTCTGGAAAGTGCCATAATATCAAGCTATCCATGGGAGAATATGTATTGACTAGCCCAATGCTTTCCATTCCAATGGGAGGTGCTGATGTTGTACTAGGAGTCCAATGGCTACAATCCTTGGGTACAATAGCTTTTAATTTTCAAGAACTTTTCATGAAATTTTCTGTGGAAGGAAAGGAAGTTGAATTAAGGGGTATTGCAGGGAAACCAGGAAAGATAATCAGCTCTAATGGCATGACAAAGCTTCTAAAAAAGGAGCAAAGAGGTGTAATTGCACAATTATGTTCGCTAGATGTTTCCACATTGGAATCATCTATTTCTCCAGATCTCCAAAAAGTCCTGGACAATCATTCCAAGGTATTTGAGACTCCCAAAGGTCTCCCACCTATGCGTGATCATGATCATGCTATTCATCTGATTCCAGGAAGTGTTCCTCCAAACATCAGGCCGTACAGATATCCATATGTCCAAAAAAGTGAAATTGAACGTATGGTTGCAGAAATGCTAGAGGCTGGTATAATTCAACCGAGTCAAAGTTCTTTCTCAGCTCCAGTAGTATTGGTGCACAAGAAGGATGGATCATGGCGCATGTGTCCAGATTATAGGGAGCTCAACAAGCTCACTATTAAAGATAAGTTCCCCATTCCTGTCATTGATGAATTACTGGATGAATTGCATGGATCAATTTACTTCACCAAGTTGGATCTTCGTTCGGGATATCATCAAATCAGAATGAAGATTGAAGACATTCCGAAAACGGCATTTAGAACTCATGAGGGTCATTATGAATTTTTGGTCATGCCTTTTGGCCTTACCAATGCACCTTCAACATTTCAAGGTTTGATGAATTCAATTTTCAAACCATTCCTTAGAAAATTTGTGTTAGTATTTTTTGATGATATACTAATCTACAGCAAGTCTTGGAAGGATCATGTTGAACATGTTGACAAGGTGCTACAACTATTGGAGGAGAAACAATTATATGCAAAAAGATCCAAATGTTTCTTTGGAGTCCAGGAGGTGGAATATTTGGGTCATATTGTATCTCATGAAGGAGTTAAGGTAGACCCTAGCAAAATTAAAGCCATTAAGGAATGGAAAATCCCCACATCCATAAAGCATCTGCGAGGATTTCTTGGGTTGACAGGGTATTATCGCAAGTTTGTTAAGAATTATGGGAGAATAGCAGCACCTCTAACAACATTATTGA
This sequence comes from Pinus tabuliformis, assembly GCA_031772625.1. Classification (NCBI taxonomy): domain Eukaryota; kingdom Viridiplantae; phylum Streptophyta; class Pinopsida; order Pinales; family Pinaceae; genus Pinus; species Pinus tabuliformis. The sequence goes on from CM062810.1 coordinate 460,443,587, forward strand.
AGAAAGATTCATTTTCATGGACTTCGGAAGCAACAAAGGCCTTTGAACATCTTAAAGAGGCAATGTGCCAAGCACCGGTCTTAGCTACACCGGACTTCACAAAAACCTTTATTGTGGAATGTGATGCTTCAGGAAATGGAATTGGTGCTGTTCTAATGCAAGATGAAAGACCCATTGCTTTTGAAAGTCGTCCAATCAAGGGAAAGTTTTTAAGCAAAGCTATTTATGAGAAGGAAATGTTGGCAATACTCCATGCACTTAAGAAATGGCGACCCTACCTAATGGGAAGACACTTCAAGGTAAAAACGGATCATGATAGCCTTAAATACTTTTTAGAACAAAGATTATCCTCTGAAGAGCAACAAAAGTGGGTCACAAAGATGTTGGGTTATGACTTTGAAATCATCTACAAAAAAGGGAAGCAAAATGTGGTGGCAGATGCACTCTCAAGAAAGGATGAGGATGTGGAAGCATTGTTGTGTGCCATTTCTATTATCCAACCAGATTGGATAAACGAAGCAAAGGAGGAATGGAAGAATGACGAAGAAGTGTGGGCACTTATTCGAAAGCTACAACAAGATTCCAGTACTTCTGATACATTTAGCTGGCAAAATGATTCGTTATGGTACAAAGATCGCTTATACCTCTGTAAGAATTCCCAGCTAAAACAAAAGATTCTTATGGAATTGCACACTTCTCCCTTAGGAGGGCACTCAGGATTTTTAAAAACTTACCACAGGGTTAAGAAGGAATTTTTTTGGGATGGCCTTAAATCAGATATTCAAAAGTTTGTGGCGGAATGTTTGGTTTGCCAACAAAATAAAGTTGAAACAATTAAGACACCGGGTCTATTACAACCTTTATCCATTCCAAGCCAACGTTGGGAGGAGGTTTCAATGGATTTTATCACAGGTTTACCCAAGTCTGAGGGAAAGAGTGTCATCATGGTGGTAGTTGACAGACTTACCAAGTATGCACACTTTTGTGCATTATCACATCCATTTAAAGCCAGTACAGTTTCTACTGCATTTATGGAAACAGTTCAAAAGCTACATGGAAACCCAAAGATTATTGTAAGTGACAGAGATCCCATTTTCACTGGAAATTTTTGGACAGAATTATTTTCTTGTCTTGGTACTCAGTTAGCTCATAGCTCATCTTATCATCCTCAATCTGATGGGCAAACTGAGATAGTAAACAAATGTTTGGAAGGATATCTTCGTTGCTTTGTATCTGATAAACAGACACAATGGGTCAAATGGTTGCCTCTGGCTGAATGGTGGTATAACACTTCCTTCCATACAGCAACAAAAATGACCCCATTTATGGCACTTTATGGGTATCAACCACCATCCATCACATCATATTTAAGAGAAAATTCTAAGGTTCAGGCAGTGGAACATCACATCGAACATCAACAACAAGTCCTCCAACTCTTAAAGGATAACCTCGTGTTGGCACAAAATAGAATGAAACAACAGGCAGATCAACATCGCAGTGAAAGAAGTTTTGATGTAGGTGATTGGGTATTCCTACGGCTACAACCATATAAGCAAATGTCCCTAAAGCAAGCTAAGAAGGATAATAAATTATCACCAAAGTATTATGGTCCGTACAAGGTGTTGAAAAAATTGGTACTATGGCATACAAATTGGAGCTTCCTGCAGCTTCTCGATTGCACCCAGTTTTCCATGTTTCATGTTTAAAGAAGGTTATAGGCGACAAGCTCCCAGTTCAAACAATATTGCCAGAACTTGACGAGGAAGGAAAAATTATATTGGAACCGGAAGCAGTCACAGAAACAAGAACTCGACAGCTACGAAATCGATCAATTTCAGAGTATCTTATCAAGTGGAAGAACTTATCCGCTGAAGATTCCACATGGGAGGATGAGAATTTTATGCAGAAGTATCCAGAACTACTCAAGCGTTGAGGACAACACTTTTTTGAAGGAGAGGGGCATGTTGGGTCCCTATAATACTAGTGATTACCCCATTACTATTGTAGTTATACCCCTTATTTATATTGTTGTGCCCCTATTACCCCCATATTGTTATTTATGTGCCCCATAGAATCCCTCTATTGTTATTTTTGTGGCTTTATATTATTATTGTTAGGTCGGCTGGATTATATTGTGACTCCTTAGACTCCTATATATAGAAAGGAGGTTTTGTCATTTGTATCATCCAAGAATTGTTCATTTATGTAATGTAAAGGAGGTTGCCCCCTCGAAGAGGCTGAATTCTAAGGCGTTGATCTTTCTTTTCTATCTTTTCTTGAGCTGGTTTCATAACATTGTCTAGCTTGATCCAACGGCTATCGTGAATTCTTCCACCTACTTTATGCACTCCAAATCTCCATCATTGATCTGTCGCACCCTCGATCCAATGGCTATCGCGCAATCTTGTGCGGATTCTTGCACGACTGATATCTGCCCGAGAACACATGAGAAAAGTGGTTTTCTCATGCTACGTGTCACCCAGTTAGGATAATCGTGAAAAATTTTAGAATTCCGCTTACAACCTTGAGGGTGCGTGAGAAATTGCTTACCACCTACAAAAACTCGCTCCATCATTCCACACGTTTCTTACCCTTCTGTCGCCACATGACTTGATGTGATCCACCCATCTATTCACTTCATCTCCGTGATAAGATCTTCGCCATTCATCTCCTGCTTAACCTTGTTCGTCCATATATTCACTTAACCTATGCGATAAGATCTCCACTGCTTATATGCTGTTAGTCCTATTCGTTCATCTATTCACTAAATCGCCCGTGATAAGATCTCGCCGCTCATATTTCATTAACCCTATTCGTTCATCTATTCATTAAATCGCCCGCGATAAGATCTTCACCATTCATCTTCCAATAGTCTTGTTCGTCCATCTATTCACTTAGTCTCCCGGGATAAGATCTATGCCATTCATCTTCCGTCAGTCTTATTTGTCCATCTATTCATGTAATCCTCTGCGATAAGATATTCGTCGCTCATCTCCCATTAATATTGTTCCCGATCGATTCAACGGTTCCTATGCACTGTTGCTTCATTACATCCTCCCTTCACTGATTTCAATCTTCGCTTTCTCTTCCGCTTAACTCCTTGCATGCTTGATTTTACCAAAAAAAACCAAAAACGTGAAAACAACTTTAGTTTAGTTTCTTTGCTTATTCATCAGTTTAGATTGATGCTCTTTACTTCTGTAACTTAGATAGCAACATTAGGTTAGCGTTGATTTAGAAATTCTGCTTAGCATAGCTGTTTAAATGGTTAATTAGGATATGGTTTGATATTAGCATTACATGTTGTTTTCTTCATTATTGTAGTAGAGTAGCTCTCTTAGAATAGATTTTCTCTTCTTCCATCAAAGAATCAATCTTCTTCTAACTCTATAGAAGTCTGGATAGGAACCCCTGGGGTCTCTTGCCAAATGAACAAGTGACAACAGGCAGAACCTTCATTTCTACTTGTGCATATAGCATTGTCACCTCCAAGTTTGTACGAACCCCGGATTGATAAGTAAAGCTGGTAGCCCAGGAGTTGCAGCATCCTTGATACAATACTGGCGCTCATCAAAAATGAACGCCCAACCCAGGAAGGTCAATGATGAAAAGGAGGATATCACAACTCGACATGAAACAGAAAGTGTCATGTTCAAGAGTGAGTTGTCGACACAACTAATAAAATTTCCAATTTTTCCCCACAATTTCTGGAAGGTAACCAATTATTATTTATCGCAAGCTTGAAGGGGATAGCATATGCTTGAACTATAATGTTAGCCTACGAATGAATCCGACCTAGTAAGTTTAATAAGCGCTATGAAGGAGAAGCTCACGTTCGTCATGGTGACAAATCCAATGTTGTTTAATGGTTTAACGAGTCCGACAAAGGGGTAACTCGGTATCTTTTTCATGTTTAGAGAGTTTGAAAAACACCCAGAAAAGAAAATTCCACATGGTCCCTGTTGGGTTGTGTTATATTCTTTCCACGACTAGCCCACGTAGTTAATCGGGGGGTTAGAAGGCCCCCCCTTCATTGCACCGATTGCGTAGCGGAGGGGAGTCACAGGGGGTTTGAGGGGTTCAGGTAACCCCACGCTATGTGGTCCGAGGCAATGCCTCGAAAAATTTTGGTTTTGTACCCTATATTAGGTTGGGCGAACCTACCTATGGTTTTGTGCATGTTTTTCGCACATGGTTTTGAACGTGATGGTTTTCAGTCCATGGTGTTGAATGATTCGGCATGTATAAATATGTATTGTAACATTGAAGGGAACAAAATGAAAAATCAATTTGGTAGTCTCAGTTTTGGGATCGAGGGGAAAATCTGTGTGTATATGTGTTTTATGTGTTATGCTCTCGCATTGTTTATTTTCTGTGTTTTAGAATTCGTATGTAGGTAATTTTTGTACGGGGTTAAAACCTACATTTGGTATCAAAGCTTTTTTGGCTTCAAGGGGATGCATTTTCTGTTGAGGGGTTTCACTCGGGCATGTGGTAGACCATGTTCAGAGGGAGATCTATGGGATCGATTATGGTGGTGAAAGAAGATGGCAAACAGTGGAAAGATAGAGATCGAACAATTTAATGGTCAGAGGACTGTAGATAGATAAATTGGTTTTTCCGGGGCGGACGTAGCCAAGTGGACCAAGGCAGTGGATTGTGAATCCACCACGTGCGGGTTCAATTCCCGTCTTTTGAGTTATGGAAACTCAAGATGGAGGATCTATTGGTGGATAAAGATCAGTGGATCGTGGTAGATCCGGGTACTAAACCAACGGGAGTGTCCAATGAAGAATGGAAGAAGTTGGATCGGAAGGCAAAGAGCACAATACGATTGTGTGTCTCAGATTCAGTATTGTTGAATGTATCAGGGGAAGCTACGGCGAAGGCTTTCTGGGACAAGTTAGGGACTTTATACCAATCTAAGTCTCTAGTGAATAAACTATTCCTACGGAAAAAGTTGTATAACCTGAGGATGAAAGATGGAGACTTGGTGACAGAGCATCTGAACGCATTTAATATTGTGGTAAGTCAGTTATCATATGTTGATATTAAAATTTTAGATGAAGATAAGTGCATCAGTTTGTTGTGTTCCCTACCAGATTCATGGGATAGTCTGGTTATTACAATAGGTAGCAATGCAACTGCCTTGTAGTTTGATGAAATAGTCCCATCCTTGCTGATGGAGGAAATGAGAAGGAAAAATATGGAGAGCCAAAATGGTGATGCATTGTTTGTACAAGGACGGTCCCAGAACATAAATAAAAATAAGTCATCAAGTGGGAGGTCTAAATCTAGAGGGAGATCTAAATCTCCAGGAAAACTTATAAAGGTGGTGTGCTGGAAATGCAGAAAGGAAGGGCACTACAAAAGGAACTGTAAATCTAAAGCTCCTAATAAAGGAACGGGATCTGATGATGCTTCTTCTGCAGAGGCGAAAACCACCTTAGATGAAGGTGGGGATGTGTACTTTTCTTCTTTAAGTACACATGTAGATCACGAGGCACGGTTGATTGACTCAGGTGCATCCTTTCACTTCACTCCCCATAGAGAGTGGTTCTGCGAGTATGAGAAGTATGATGGTGGTGATGTCTTCTTGGGGGATGATGGGAAGGCTGGAATCATTGGTCGCGGAAAAGTAAAGTTGAAGTTGCAAGGTGGAAGGGTTAGAACACTTCCAGGTGTTCTACATATTCCTGCATTAGCCAGAAATCTGATTTTTGTAAGCAAGCTGGATGATGCAGGTGTAAAAATAGTGTTCGAGAAGGATACATGCAAGATGGTTTGGGGGGCACTGGTATTGATGCAGGGAGTTCGAATTGGAACTTTGTACAAGCTGCAATGTAGCACTATTGTTGATGGGTGCAACAGTTCTGTGGTTCCTGAAAGTGGAGCAGAAAATCTAGTGGTCTCTAGAGAGGAGACCATGCTGTGACATCAAAGGCTTGGACATATTGGAGAGAAGGGTCTTCAAATACTTCATGGTAAAGTATGGTAGAAGGTATGAGTAATAGCTCTCCAGATTTTGATTTCTATGAAAATTGTGTATATGGGAAGCAGAATCGGGTGAGTTTCCCCTCTGGTGGTGAGAAGGTGAAATAGATATTAGAGCGTGTGCACAATGATGTGTTTGGACCTGTGAAGGTTCCATCACTAGGTAAGTTTGTGTACTATGTATCCTTTATAGATGACTTCTCAAGGAATACATGGATATATTTCCTTAAGAAGAAATCTAAAGTCTTTGACAGGTTTAAAGAATTTAAGGCTCTGGTGGAAAACCAGACAGAGAAGAAGATAAAGGTGCTGAGGACAAATAATTTTGGAGAGTTTTACAATAAGGAATTTGAAGAATTCTGTAAGAAGTGTGGTATAGCACGGAAGAAGACTACTCCATACACACCTGAGAAAAATGGAGTTGAAGAAAGAATGAACAAGGCATTGATGGAAAGGGTAAGAAGCATGCTCAGTGGTGTCAGGTTAGGACAGGAATTCTGGGCAGAGGCGGTGGAGACAACATGTTACCTGAACAACAGATCACCTTCATCAGCATTGGAGGATAAGACTCCACAAGAGGTATAGACTGATAAGAAACCCTCTCTTTCACATCTGAGGGTATTTGGATGTGATGCATATGTACATGTTCCAAAGGAGAAACAAACCAAGTTGGATATTAAATCTGAAAAGTACATCTTTATTGGGTATAAGGATGGTTTAAAGGGTTATAAGCTTTGGAACCCAGTAAAAAGGAAGGTTTTTTACAGCCGAGATGTGGTGTTCAGAGAGGTAAAAGATGTTATTAAACATGAAGTCCAACCAAAGGAACCTGAGAAGATAGAGTTTGAGCTAAAGGAGGAAGAATTAGACTCTATAGCAGAGGAGGAATCAGAAGATGAAGAGCCACAAACTCTAGGTGTGAGAAGATTAGTTTAAGAAAGAAGGCAGCTAGAAAGGTATAGTCCATCTACTTTCTATTCAAATTTTGCTTTATCTATTACTAATGATGATCCCAGAACTGTGAAGGAAGCAGTAGATTCAGAGGATGGAAAACTCTAGAAAGAGGTCATGGTTGATGAAATGGCATCTTTGCACAAAAATGAGGCTTGGGATTTGGTGGAGTTGCCAGCTGGAAAGAAACCCATTAGCAGTAAATGGGTGTTCAAAAAGAAGACAAATGCAGAAGAAAAGGTGGAGAAACACAAAGCTCGGTTGGTAGCAAAAGGTTATTCCCACGTGCCGGGAATTGATTTTGGTGATATTTTTTCTCCTGTTGCCAAGGTAACTTCTATTAGATTACTTTTATCTATTATTGTTGCTTTTGATTTTGAGGTAGAACAGATGGATGTGAAGACAACATTTCTTCACGGGGATCTGGAAGAGGAGATCTACATGAAGCAACCTGAAGGCTTTGCAGTGAAGGGTAAGAAATAACTAGTATGCAAGTTAAAGAAGTCTTTGTATGGGTTAAAACAATCACCAAGGATGTGGTATCAGAAATTTGATACATTTATACGGGGACTTGGCTTCACCAAAAGAAAAGCAGATCACTGTGTGTATTTTAAATTAATTGGTGACCATGTTATTTATCTAGTCTTGTATGTGGATGATATGTTGCTGGTTGGAAATGACAAAGAAATTATCCAGGATTTGAAGACCCATTTGTCCTCCAAATTCGACATGAAATATCTTGGTGTTGCAAATTATTTTAGGCATGGAAATTAAAAGAGATCGGACAAAGAGGAAGCTTTGGTTAAACCAGAGGAAGTATGTCGAGACAATATTGTAGAGGTTTAATATGCAGGATAGTAAACTAGTGAAGGTTCTGATTCTTATAGGTGTAAAGTTATCTACTAAACAATGTCCCAAGACACAAGAAGAGGAAGAGGACATGTCCCATGTTCCATATGCAAGTGCAGTCGGTAGCCTAATGTATGCAATGGTTTGTACTAGACCAAACATTTCACATGTAGTGGGAGTATTGAGCAGGTTTATGTCAAAACCAGGGAAGGAGCACTGGACAACAGTGAAGCGGGTTTTCAGGTATTTGCGTGGCACTAGTGATTATCGTTTGTGCTACCAAGGAAGATCAGGATTGGACAGAGTGTTGGATATTCGTGGCTTTGTTGATGCAGACTGGGCTAGAGATCTAGATCGGAGAAGATCTACAAGTGGGTATGTGTTTAACCTATTTGGAGGTGCAGTCAGTTGGATGAGTAAGAAACAATCTATAGTGGCACTATCAACTACAAAGGCAGAATACATGGCAGCCACTTATGCAAGCAAGGAAGCATTTTGGTTCCAGAGATTGTGTTCAAGTATGGGGTTAGTACAGGGAGCTATAAGGATAGACTGTGACAGCCAAAGTGCAATTTTCTTGGCAAAGAACCCTACATATCATTCAAATACAAAGCACATTAATGTTCAGTATCACTTTGTGAGGGATATGATAGAAGACAAAAAGGTGTTGCTGGTAAAGGTGGACACTTTGAAGAATACTATAGATGCATTGACAAAATCTGTGAGCTTTGATAAGTTCTCTTGGTGTAGAGAAACAATGGGCATTGCAGGGCTAGATAAATGACTAAGCTCTCTTGTGGCCCCCCGTGGAAAGAAAACAACAAGTGGGATAATGTTGGGTTGTGTTATATTCTTTCCATCACTAGCCCACATAGTTAACTGGGGGGTTAGAAGGGGGGCGGAGCCCCCACTTTGTTGCACCGATTGCAGAGTGGGGGGAGTCACAGGGGGTTTGAGGGGTTCAAGTAACCCCACTCTATGGGGTCTATGGCAGTGCCCCGAAAAATTTTGGTTTTGGACCCTATATTAGGTTGGGTGGACCTACCTATGGTTTTGTGCATGTTTCTCGCACATGGTTTTGGATGCGATGATTTTTAGTCCATGATTTTGGATGCGATGGTTTTCGGTCCATGGTATTGGATGCTTTGGCATGTATAATATGTATTGCAACATTGAAAGGAACATAATGAAAAATCAAGCTGGTAGTCTCACTTTTGGAATATAGGGGAAAATCTCTGTGTATATGTGTTTTATGTGTTATGCTTTCGCATTGTTTATTTTCTGTGTTTTAGAATTTATATGCAAGTAATTTTTCTACAAGTTTAAAACCTATAGTCCCTTTTCGGACATTTGTGTCTCTCTAGCCCAAAAAGGTAGAAAACGATACTTGAGAGAACTTCTTGACCATTTCAGATAAGGAGTACCTTTTTCGTAAATAGTGCATCCCAGCCCGAAAAAGGGGTAAATGTATACTGGGCACACGACGTTTCGTAGCCTTTAACAAGTTCAAAATGACAAGAGCTCGGCAATATTTTCATGTTTAAAGAGTCGAAAAAGAGCTTGAAAGCAGACCCCCCATTTTATTCTCTTTTACGAGTCAAAAAGGGAAAAATACTCGGTGATCTTTTCATTTGAGATTTACGAGTCGAGAAAAGAGCTAAAACACGACTCTAGTACCATCATCAACAATCCATCACCTGTTGCTGCACAAGAAAGGTAAAGGCATTATCCAGTTTTGTGGCAAAATAGGTCAAAAATACTTTAAAACCCTAATATTTCATGAAAAAAATGAATAAAATGGGGCAAAAGTAATTATTTTTTACCATTTACCATTTTACCTTTGCGTGAAGAGCTTTTTACCCACTTGTGCCTTAATTCTTCTGGAGAAGATTGCAGGAGATCTGGGAGGTCATTCGTCGAGTCGTCAATTGCAAGTAAGAGCCAAGACCTTAAGCTCCATTTTCATATTGATTTTTCCTGTTTTATCCATTTTTTGGGTTTCATGGGGAGATTTTGACAAAAACAATTCGCCCTCAGTCAGCGCAATTTCTGAGCACAAAATCATGGTGAACGGGGATGGCTAAAACTGCCAACCGCACCGTCAGCGCAACTGTTTTTAAAACAGTCGTGCTGGCGCCGTGAGAAAAAAAATTGCATGTTTCTTGCTCAATTCAACCATTTGAACCCAAATTTTCTTGACCAAGGATGACCATTGACTTGATTACATGGTTTTTTGCAAGAAGAAACCATGAAAAAATGGTAGATTGGAAAGAACGTGAGCACGAGGATATTTATACTCGAGCAATAGCCGATCCAAATTGCTTGGAGGCTTTAAGGAACTGTGGGCTCCTCAAATTCTTTCTTACACCAGGTATACAGACCCAACCTGAGTTTCTATGGTACCTAATCAGTCTCTGGGACATAAATCGGGAAATTTTCATCATCAGTGACTAAGAGCTGGAGTTGGAGACTTCAGACATTTATTTCATCACAAGATTGTCCAGGAGAGGGGAACCAGTCAACCTATGTGTGTTGAGGCCAATTGGGGCAAGCGTGACTATGCTACTTACCGAACATTGCCCAGAAGCTCTCAAATCCAAAAGTGGCAAGATCGATATCATGATCGTTCAAGATCTTGTGTTGAGAGTGCTATTGTTGACCATCAACAAAGTGGTTGGGTCCCAAGTGCCGCATCAGACCAACAAGTCAAAGTTCCAGTATGTTATCGACTACACGACGCCCACCATCTTTAACTGGGTGGAAGCAATGAAAATCAACATGAAGCGCCAGCTATCAAAAGCTAAGGTGAGACACCTGAAGCAATTTTTCTTTGGATCTGTGTTATTGACCTTCTTCCTGAAGTGGGTTCTGTTATTCCAATACAAGCTGACTGAGGTAGATCCGTCGATGCCTCGAGACCCACGGATGGTCCGTTGGAGCGAGTTGATGCCCATGGTCATAAGGGGCCAACAGATATCCTACAAGCCCGCCTTTTTCTCGTGGCTATGATTACAACTTATTGTAGTGGAGGATTAGCCTTCCAGTGGTACCGACTTCTGCAGAGATTTGAATATTCCGCTCCTAGAAGGGGAGGATTTTGATGATGGAGGTAAAAACAAACAATTTTTTTAATGTTATTTTACTATTTTTTAAATATATATGTTCATGACACTTTGATTTTATGAATGTAAGTGTTAGACCAAACACCCTACCGGGATGTCCCCGATTTCCAGGCGCGTCGCTCGGTAGTTTGATGTCGCTCCTTATAAGGAGGGGAGTGACAACGAGGAGGAGATTGCACGGAATCTCAAGGGTTTGACCCATGGGATCCCAGAGTATGCTCGGATGGGTGATGTCCCACACCAGTACCAGAGGCATACAATCGAAGTGTCAGATCGGATTCGCCGACTGCTAACTCGCATAGTCCGAGTAGTTATGCTATCATGAGCATCATGCTGTTTAGTGAAGAGGTCTAGCATTCCATATTTCTTAGGCCTGCGAGCCACTGACGTATTTCGAACACACATATTTTTTTTTGAGGTTTTGATGTATGACAAATGTTACCAGCACACACACACACACACACATATATGTTGTACTTCCTTGCTTACTATGGTACAATTTTTTTTGTTTTTGAGTTGTTACATGTTTTGCAAATGTCTATCCAATGCATAATTAGCTAATGCAACTGTTAATGTATTCATATGCCAAGGAATATGATGATATGTAATGTAAACAAAATTTCTCTCTAGTAGACAAATACGTAGATACATTCTCAAGATCTGAGGATTTTTTATGGAATATTGCACGTTGAGTTGAAGAATAACAAGTTGTGAATCAAGGTTGACAACCAATTCCCGAATGCCAAGAGCAATAGCTTTTGACAATAATTCGATAACTGTGCTATATTCAGTGATGTTATTAGTTGTTCGACCTAGACAGATAACTTGAAGATCAATCAACTCACCATGGGGGTTAGAGATGGCCCATGCGACGGATGATAGATTTTGGGTACGCTGGCAAGCACCATCAGCGAAATCGACATGAGGGGACACCGACATATGCAAAGCAAGAAAAACATAATAAGCAGAGAAGTTGCTTGTAAAATAACACACCAAACCATACTGTACAAAAATGAATGACACACTATTGTTCAAAAGTAACCATGCAAGATGACCTAAGCATAGTATGTTGTGAGAGAGTCCATGCTCGGACTTGGGTAATCAATCAACACAGATCAACACTGGAGTTTTACCGTTGACATGACGGGTAAGTATCAAGTCGACCAAATAATAGAGTAGAACACGTATAAGGTTGTGCCCCCATGCCCCTTGGGTGAGGGAGGGTTATGAGTCAGAAGATGACAACCCCATTGCAATAATGGGCAATCGTCCAAAACTCATGGAGGGTGAAAAAACCTGAATCCGTGAAGAGATAAAGGTGCCCTCAGTTGAAAGATCTTGACAATGGAAGGAGAATATGACATGTCAATAGGCACCGGAGAAGATAACTTCTCAGAACACATAGGCATGACTGTTGGGCTAGAACTAGGCCACGGAGAGTGAGAATACACATTGAGAGATGTCCTTGGCACGGGATCATCAGAGGATACCGAAGATGAAGCCGAAACAGTTTCCTTGTATTAATCAATTTCAGCCAGACTTAACGGCATAACCTCGCCCCATGTATCAACAAGATCCGTTGAAGGTATGACCCAAGGATCAGATTTGACTAAGATCAACATGAGGAGGTGGGAGCAGAAAATTTTCCATCAACGTAGGATCTTTAAAAATCCTTGCCCCCACACTCTCATAAGGAGCACCGGTGTGCTTGACATACGGAACATTTCCATCTGAGGAGGAAGAGGCAAAGAAGGACAGTTGGTCAACTGTGACTATCTTCCCTTGATGGGGAAACGAATCATGTGGAATAGGGAGGAGGTTGTAGTATGCATGGCATGGGTCCAAATCCATCTGAGTAGAAGATTATAATTGAGATTAGCGTCAACAATCTCTACTTCAATGTGTATTATCTTTCCCTCCAAAGTAATGGCAAGGTTGGGTAAGACACTGAATGGTCGCAAATAATGCCCATCAAAAGCTTCCAAAGTGTTAGGGGACAGAGATTTTTAAGCCATAAATATGTGAGATGACATTTATGGGTTCGATCCCCAATGGAGTCGCCAATTTGTGGTGCAAGTAAATTCTAAGTGCGAACACAAACAATTCCTCTAGCCCAAGAGAGCGGGTCTAGCCACAAACAAACAATCTATGGAAGATCTCCTTATGCTAGAATCAAATAGAAGGGCCGACCTCTTAGTACGTTATTCCGCTTGGTGACGATCTTGCTTCCTCACTCCAGTTATCTTTCGTTTCCTTCCTTCAAACACCTGAAACAAGTAAACAACAACAAACAACAAATGTGATAACATACAATTTGCATTAAGCCGACTTAATAGGTCAAGAAAAATTAAGCCATAAATATGTGAGATGACATTTCATGTAGGAAATCAATCAATAGTTACATCTATATTAGTTCAAGAAGAGATTATAACCGATGTCTTGAAGTTGTTTTTCTCCTCCAACATATCCAGGTTCCCACACACTTCTGCTAGTATCTCATGGATAGCCTCAACAATGGTAGTCTCAAGGCTCTTCCCTTTAGCCTTCACACCAAACCAAACCAAATGATTCTCCCTTAAACACAAACTAGAAAGCTACAAACTATGGGTGACTTGTTGATTACTCCAAAATCAAAACTTCAGCCAAAACTTAATTAGGACTAAAAGCTAGTTTGTTCTTGGGAAAAAGAGAGATTTATATAGCTTGCATGGAGGGGATATGGTTCCTATTCTCATGGGAGAAGGTCTTATCTCTTGGATTAGTTCAATCGTAATAGGGGAAAGGAGCCCAAATTGACCTCCTCGACTCTATCCGGCCTAACCATTTACCAGACTTCTGTTACAGAGCTTCTAGAGCTGGAAGCTTCGGCTCCATATTTAAAAAACTTTCCAAAAGAGGATCAATGTGACTAAGAAAGGGCTCAGTCGATCCGATTAGCACTAGGGACAATTGTAATCCCTGCATATCGGCGTGAGGAGGACATGGGTCATTAGCGTCGGTCTTGTAAATTGGGATAAACAGAAGATTTGTGGGAAATGATGCAAAAGGGAATTGTTCTACTCATGAAAAGGGACATAATGGGGGTTTCTTCATGATAGGAAAGCATGTCGGGTACACTGTAGAGGTCCTCCAGGATCGTAGATGGGGAGTACAGGGACAGTGACAAAATGTTGTGTAACAAGAGGGGTTTATGTTTTTCATCCCAACATCTCCATTAGTCTCTCTAATGGGAAAATCACCTTCATTTTCATTTTCAACCATGTTGTAAGTGTGTGGAAGGGTTTCTTCTTCTTCTTCCCCAATAAGCTCTTCAAAGATCTCTGGTTGTTCACCTCATGGGTCCTCCAACTCCCTTGTAGTCAGAGATAGAAGTTGGTAGCCACGGAAGAAGAGGGTAGGTTGGTTTTTTGATGGTGTAGGGGTATTTGGAATTTTTTTTCCTAAATTGCCTCTACTCCTACGAGGCATGAGAAAAAAAAATCTTTTCTTTTTAGGTTTTTTTTCTTCTCAATTAGTTGCAAAATGGAAAGAAAACATAAATTGCAACTACTTACCGAATGCCAAATAGAAAGGAAAGAAGAAATTGAAACTACTTACTGAATGCAAAACAGAAAGGAAAGAAGAAATTGCAACTACTTAGACAACTCCCCGACAATGGCACTATTATGAAACCAGCTCAAGAAAAGATAGAAAAGATAGATCAACGCCTTAGAATTCAGCCTCTTCGAGGGGGCAACCTCCTTTACATTGCATAAATGAACAATTCTTCGATGATTCAAATGACAAAACCTCCTTTCTATATATAGGAGTCTAAGGAGTCACAATATAACCCAACCGACCTAACAATAATAATATAAAGCCACAAAAATAACAATAAAGGGATTCTATGGGGCACAGTAATAACAATATGGGGGCAATAGGGGCACAACAATATTAATAAGGGGTATAACTACAATAGTAATGGGGTAATCACTAGTATTATAGGGACCCAACATGCCCCTCTCCTTCAAAAAAGTGTTGTCCTCAACGCTTGAGTAGTTCTGGATACTTCTATATAAAATTCTCATCCTCCCATGTGGAATCTTCAGCGGATAAGTTCTTCCACTTGATAAGATACTCCGAAATTGATCGATTTCGTAGCTGTCGAGTTCTTTTTCTATGACTGCTTCCGGTTCCAATATAATTTTTCCTTCCTCGTCAAGTTCTGGCAATATTGTTTGAACTGGGAGCTTGTCGCCTATAACCTTCTTTAAACATGAAACATGGAAAACTGGGTGCAATCGAGAAGCTGCAGGAAGCTCCAATTTGTATGCCATAGTACCAATCTTTTGCAACACCTTGTACGGACCATAATACTTTGGTGATAATTTGTTATCCTTCTTAGCTTGCTTGAGGGACATTTGCTTATATGGTTGTAGTCGTAGATGCCCAATCACCTACATCAAAACCTCTTTCACTGCGATGTTGATCTGCCTGTTGTTTCATTCTATTCTGTGCCAACACGAGGTTATCCTTTAAGAGTTGGAGGACTTGTTGTTGATGTTCGATGTGATGTTCCACTGCCTGAACCTTAGAATTTTCTCTTAAATATGATGTGATGGATGGTGGTTGATACCCATAAAGTGCCATAAATGGGGTCATTTTTGTTGTTGTATGGAAGGAAGTGTTATACCACCATTCAGCCAGAGGCAACCATTTGACCCATTGTGTTTGTTTATCAGATACAAAGCAACGAAGATATCCTTCCAAACATTTGTTTACTATCTCAGTTTTCCCATCAGATTGAGGATGATAAGATGAGCTATGAGCTAACTGAGTACCAAGACAAGAAAATAATTCTGTCCAAAAATTTCCAGTGAAAATGGGATCTCTGTCACTTACAATAATCTTTGGGTTTCCATGTAGCTTTTGAATTGTTTCCATAAATGCAGTAGAAACTGTACTGGCTTTAAATGGATGTGATAATGCACAAAAGTGTGCATACTTGGTAAGTCTGTCAACTACCACCATGATGACACTCTTTCCCTCAGACTTGGGTAAACCTGTGATAAAATCCATTGAAACCTCCTCCCAACGTTGGCTTGGAATGGATAAAGGTTGTAATAGACCTGGTGTCTTAATTGTTTCAACTTTATTTTGTTGGCAAACCAAACATTCCGCCACAAACTTTTGAATATCTGATTTAAGGCCATCCCAAAAAAATTCCTTCTTAACCCTGTGGTAAGTTTTTAAAAATCCTGAGTGCCCTCCTAAGGGAGAAGTGTGCAATTCCATAAGAATCTTTTGTTTTAGCTGGGAATTCTTACAGAGGTATAAGCGATCTTTGTACCATAACGAATCATTTTGCCAGCTAAATGTATCAGACGTACTGGAATCTTGTTGTAACTTTCGAATAAGTGCCCACACTTCTTCGTCATTCTTCCATTCCTCCCTTGCTTCGTTTATCCAATCTGGTTGGATAATAGAAATGGCGCACAACAATGCTTCCACATCCTCATCCTTTCTTGAGAGTGCATCTGCCACCACATTTTGCTTCCCTTTTTTGTAGATGATTTCAAAGTCATAACCCAACATCTTTGTGACCCACTTTTGTTGCTCTTCAGAGGATAATCTTTGTTCTAAAAAGTATTTAAGGCTATCATGATCCGTTTTTACCTTGAAGTGTCTTCCCATTAGGTAGGGTCGCCATTTCTTAAGTGCATGGAGTATTGCCAACATTTCCTTCTCATAAATAGCTTTGTGTAAAAACTTTCCCTTGATTGGACGACTTTCAAAAGCAATGGGTCTTTCATCTTGCATTAGAACAGCACCAATTCCATTTCCTGAAGCATCACATTCCACAATAAAGGTTTTTGTGAAGTCCGGTGTAGCTAAGACTGGTGCTTGGCACATTGCCTCTTTAAGATGTTCAAAGGCCTTTGTTGCTTCCGGAGTCCATGAAAATGCATCTTTCTTCAATAATGTTGTTAGAGGTGCTGCTATTCTCCCATAATTCTTAACAAACTTGCGATAATACCCTGTCAACCCGAGAAATCCTCGCAGATGCTTTATGGATGTGGGGATTTTCCATTCCTTAATGGCTTTAATTTTGCTAGGGTCTACCTTAACTCCTTCATGAGATACAATATGACCCAGATATTCCACCTCCTGGACTCCAAAGAAACATTTGGATCTTTTTGCATATAATTGTTTCTCCTCCAATAGTTGTAGCACCCTGTCAACATGTTCAACATGATCCTTCCAAGACTTGATGTAGATTAGTATATCATCAAAAAATACTAACACAAATTTTCTAAGGAATGGTTTGAAAATTGAATTCATCAAACCTTGAAATGTTGAAGGTGCATTGGTAAGGCCAAAAGGCATGACCAAAAATTCATAATGACCCTCATGAGTTCTAAATTTTGTTTTCGGAATGTCTTCAGTCTTCATTCTGATTTGATGATATCCTGAACGAAGATCCAACTTGGTGAAGTAAATTGATCCATGCAATTCATCCAGTAATTCATCAATGACAGGAATGGGAAACTTATCTTTAATAGTGAGCTTGTTGAGCTCCCTATAATCTGGACACATGCGCCATGATCCATCCTTCTTGTGCACCAATACTACTGGAGCAGAGAAAGAACTTTGACTCGGTTGAATTATACCAGCCTCTAGCATTTCTGCAACCATACGTTCAATTTCACTCTTTTGGACATAGGGATATCTGTACGGCCTGATGTTTGGAGGAACACTTCCTGGAATCAGATGAATAGCATGATCATGATCACGCATAGGTGGGAGACCTTTGGGAGTCTCAAATACCTTGGAATGATTGTCCAAGACTTTTTGGAGATCTGGAGAAATAGATGATTCCGATGTGGAAACATCTAGCGAACATAATTGTGCAATTACACCTCTTTGTTCCTTTTTTAGAAGCTTTGTCATACCATTAGAGCTGATTATCTTTCCTGGTTTCCCTGCAATACCCCTTAATTCAACTTCCTTTCCTTCCGTAGAAAATTTGATGAAAAGTTCTTGAAAATTAAAAGCTATTGTACCCAAGGATTGTAGCCATTGGACTCCTAGTACAACATCAACACCTCCCATTGGAATGGAAAGCATTGGGCTAGTCAATACATATTCTCCCATGGATAGCTTGATATTATGGCACTTTCCAGAGCAATTTATTGTTCCTCCATTTGCAATCATCACTTGACACTCTGGTGCTGGATATAGGAAGCAATTCAATTCTTTTGCTACCTTACAATGAATAAAATTGTGGGTGCTTCCTGAATCAATCAACACTATTACCTTTTTCTTCTTGATTTGTCCTTCTATCTTGATGGTTTGAGGAGTGGTAATTCCCGCCAATGCATTACAAGATATGGTCGGATTTATTTGTTCTTAATCTAGGCTTTGTTCCTGGAGTATATCCTCTTCTTTTGACCTTTCTTGCTCCTTTTCTTCTTCCTCTTCACAATCTATGTAGAATAATTTCTTCTCAGCACACTTATGACCTTTAGTGTATTTGCTATCACAACTGTAACAAAGCCCTTTTGCTCTTTTTTCTTCCAATTGTTGTGGTGTCAACCTTATAGGTTGTGGAAGACTAGGGGCAACAACACTTCCGTCTTTATAGTTGTGAGTGGTATGCTTCCTGGTTGCCATAATTTTGCTTTCCATTTTTCTTGCTAACCTGAATGCCTTCTCTAATGAATCAGGTTCCCAAAGGCGAACATCATGTTGGATATTATCCTTTAAAGACCCTATGAACACATCAATCCTATGCTCCTCTGGAATATCTTTTACCCTTATGTTCAATTTTTGGAACTCCTCAATGTGCTCCATTATTGAACCCTTTTGTTTGAGACTTATCAATTGGCTAAAAAAAGTGTTGCTTTTTGTATCCTCATAATGTGCTATCAATTCTTCCGTAAAAATTGCCCAAGTGATAAATTGTTTACGAGAGAAAAGCCATTGATACCATACAAACTGATTTGGTTCCAAATATAAAGTTGCCATACGTACCTTTTGTGTGTTTTGCACATTATTGAGATCGAAAAATTGCTCCATCTGTAATATCCATGTTGCGGGATCCTTGCCATCAAACTTCCTCATATCGATTTTTGGAATATGGTGGGTCTTTGATCCAACATTAGAGTCTATGGAATCATGATTAACATTTCTTTTGTTCTCATCATGAGTTTCCTTTAGTACCCTTTCACCATTAGTGACCATTTCTTGTAGCAACTTATTCATATTTATCTTCAATTCTTCCATCTTATCATCCATGCCATCAATTTTAGCGTCCATGCCATTCATCTTAGCTTTCATGCCATCCATGTTAGCTTCCATGCCATCCATCTTAGCTTCTACGCCTTTCTTTAAACAATCCATCTTAGCTTCTAAACCTTTCTTTAAACCATCCATCTTAGCTTCTACATCTTTCCTTAAACCATCCATCTTAGATTCTGTTGCTTTTTGTGCAAGTGACACTTGTTGCACTTGTTCTTGTAATTTTGATATATCATGTAGCATTTCTTCCTCTTCTTCATGAGTCATGCTAGAGCTTTCAGGTTCCTTACTAGGTGTTTGCATTTTCTTTCCTCGGGGCATCAGTTACCGATAATAATGCTCTACTATGCCCTTTGAATTCCTTCAAAATAAATTTTCAAACCAAGCTTAAGCAAAAATTTAAGAAAATCTACACACCTTTTTTCACTTTGTAGGAGCTCGATATTGCCTCTGATGTATCTCTGTACTTTCCGATCATCTAGTTTTGAATTTGTGACTTGTAGTAGCCCTCTATGTCCTCTTTCCAATGCCACAAGTCTGACCCAAATTGGATTCTCCAAGGAAGAGTTATGCGAAATCTCCCACAGTGACTTGATTATAGACTAGTTCAGTAGAGCGAACTTGTACGATGTGCCACGAGTCACTGTTTCGACCTTTGGATCTGAAAAATGCATACAAGAAACTACAGTCCGTCCTCTTTTTGTACCTTCTTACGAAATTTCAATCCGATCCCCAGAGAGAAAGTTATGACGATTTTCCCCAGGTCACCTGTTTGGAATGTAATTCAGGAGTCTGCAAAAAGACCAACTTCCTCAGATCATATCTCCACAAATATAGTGCGAAAAGCTCTGAAATTCGGACCCGAGATTCAGCGCGATTTCTTCTCAAATGGGTTTTTTTTTGCAACTTCTGAAACGTCACAGAAAAAAAGTTATAGCGAAAATGCCACGATGACCTGTTTGGAGCAGCGAAACCCTAGAATCCAAAGCTCTGATACCAAATGTTATGAAACCAGCTCAAGAAAAGATAGAAAAGATAGATCAACGCCTTAGAATTCAGCCTCTTCGAGGGGGCAACCTCCTTTACATTACATAAATGAACAATTCTTGGATGATTCAAATGACAAAACCTCCTTTCTATATATAGGAGTCTAAGGAGTCACAATATAACCTAGCCGACCTAACAATAATAATATAAAGCCACAAAAATAACAATAGAGGGATTCTATGGGGCACAGTAATAACAATATGGGGGCAATAGGGGCACAACAATATTAATAAGGGGTATAACTACAATAGTAATGGGGTAATCACTAGTATTATAGGGACCCAACAGACACCAAAAAGTGATGAGCCCCAGTATTGCAGCAAGGATGTTGAAAATCCTAGGGCTACCAGCTTTACTTTATCAACCCGGGGTTCGTACAAACTTGGAGGTGACAATGTTATATGCACAGTAGATGCAATAGTATACTCTTATCACTTTTCAACTGGGGCGATATACCACTAGGGTTATTCAAACCAATGTGACTAAAAGGACTTTGACTACTCACAGAGAATGTAAAGTTATCTTTAATGCAGAAAGTAAATGCTTACATAATTTAGGAAAATGAAAGTGTTGAATGGAAAGTGCTATGAAATGAGATCAAATTATCTAGCTAAGAATTGACACACATTACTTGCAGAAGGGAACTAATCTAACCTTGCATTCAACCATCTATCTATTTGGACTAAGTAGGCATGGAAATTATCCTAACACTGCTATGACTGATGTACACATGCACTAGCTATCTTCTATTAAAATTGCAGAAAAAAGAGTCTTTTGATTTTCACTTTAGAAATGTAAATGCTAAGCTAAACAATATGATCTTTTGCAGGGGAGAAAGGCATGGAAAAGCTAGTCCAAAATGGCATTGAGGGGCATGGAAGTCACGTGGAGGGTCTGCCCTATGCTCAGATTAGCATTTCTGCTCAAAATAGGCTAAGACAAGTTGCTACAAGGTTTCCTGTAGTTACTACAGGATGTCCTGGTTTTCTACTGGAAACTAGCTGAAGGCCATACGAAGGTAGGGAAGGTGAAATGAAGTACTGGGAAGATATCTAATGGTGGAATAAGGTGTAGGGAAGGTGCATAATTCCCAAGGCTCGGCCCAACACTTCAAGATGGTTGGATTTTCTCAAGGTGGTTGCCATGGTGGCTATGAAATAGAAATTCATATTAGGGGTTGGTAGGCCTTGGCAGTAGGTGGAGAAGGCTTAGATGAGGCTAGTGGAATGAGTTCCTCCATGAAAATCAACTAATCCTGCAACAACACATGTTCTTCTCTTCATTTATGCATAACTTCATATAAATATGGAAAAGATGAGTTGAATTTGAGAAAATTGATTTATTGATGGGTAATGACTATATCTATGGAATGAAATGCTTTCTTAAACTACAACAAACTTAAGAAACAAAATTACAACTACAGGTGCTTCCAAGAAATTATAAACAATGATATATTCAACAAGGAATCCTAAGCTATGCAATGATCAAAAGATAAATATGTTTTTGGGGTTGTGAGAGTGGGGCCCTCAAACCATGATCCCATGAGGGAGATGAGGAAGAGGCCACTGTCACAAGATTTTCTGAAGTATTATCTTTCACTATTGTACCATTGATCTACTTCTTCAACTAATGGAAGCAAAACTAAACAATCATTCAAATACTTGTAAATTAAACAAAGCAGGAATAACTTCAACAACTAACTATGATTTTAACCTAAGAATACATGTACAAAAAGAGGAACTTCTGTTGCTAGGGTTGGGCCCTAACCCAAGAGCTTCAGCCCTCTAAGTCAACTCAGTGTTGGATCAAGGTAAACCTTTTCATTATCATCAAAATGTCAAAAATAACATAAGAGTAACAGTCACAATGTCTTAGCTCCAAATTGCCTCTTGGCTACAACAAAAAGTTGAATCCTAATGAGGCCCTTGGCCTTCTTATTTATACAAATTGAAGCTACCAACAACTTCCTAAAAATTAGGGAGGCTTGGCTCCCAAACTCAAGATTGACTTGTCTTCAACTGTCATTGGCTTGGTTACCAATGAACTCAGTTAGCTTGGCTTCTTGTAACTCCGAACTAATGAGATTTGGTGGAGGAATCTTCAAATGATTGAGGAGTTAAGGAGGGAGACCAAATCTCTTAAAATCCCTGTTGCTTGCCGACTTCGAGTTCCTGCACTTAAATTAGCCCAAAACTGCTCGAATTCCTTCATTTAATACATATTAGGTTACCTGACATAACATCTCACCTTTACCCTTCTCACTAAGCAAAATATAATAAAATATGTAAATAAATGTGAGAAAAGTTGATTAATAAGTTGGAGATTGACATTAAGACCCATATAATTTACCTATTGATGAGCCTCATCAATATCCATAGCAATTATGGATCAAATAAATAACAATCTATATCTTCATTTCCACTACAAGGAATAATGTACGTGAGTAGCAAGAGTAGAATAACATATCACTTAAAGAAATAAAGAAAAAGTTAAAACACAATAGTAAAAGAGTATATTTAAAAAATAATAATAATAATAATTATGAATTTTCCAACCTTATCTTTATCTTGAATATATTCTATTTGAAATTATAAAAATGATAATTATCAAAACACATATTTTTATAATTATCAAAACACATAATAATAATCTGTTTACTCCTTACCAACTTATCATCCTCTATTTAAATAATAAACCAAATGCATTACAACAATACATTCAATATTATACAAGTTAAAACATACATTCATAAAACATACATCGTTAATTATACATCAAAATATACACCAATTAAATTCAATACTCCTTACCAACTTATCATCCTCTATTTAAATAATAAACCAACTGCATTACAACAGTACATTCAATATTATACAAGTTGAAACATACATCGTTAATTATACATCAAAATATACACCAATTAAATTCAATAGTGTATATCCCAATGTATACAACATTTACTTCACTATTATCGAATAAATATAATTTATAGTTTGCCCTCCTTATATAAGCTTCCAATGCACCTGTGAGCACATTAGAGTTTTCCGCACACTATTATCCAAATAGAAACGAGTGAGGCATATGATAGGTCACTATTATATGTGACCAATTTATATGGCATGATATCACTACTTATTCCTATTAACAATTTTTTTTTAAATGGGGTGTCTAGTCCCCTGAAGAAGCAACATATATTAGGCCATATGTACAATATTTACATGAATCCAGGCTGATAAGCATCACATCAATCAAATATCATTTATCAATATGCACTGACGATCTTACAAATGGCTGATACAAATGGCTGCAGAGCAGTTTCACGATAACGATTCGAAACCGGACGGGGCGCGAATAAGCCGGCAGCCCCGCCGATGAACCATGCACTTATTCCTATTAACAATACAAAGATTTTACCTATATTTATTGTTTCTCTTTTATAACTGATATTTCTTCTAGTTTGCAATATATTTTTTCTTTTTTCTTTCTGGAAAATAAGTTCTAAAAATTTGTCATTTATTTTGAATATACCTTATCAACATGTGCACATAGATATTGTGCACATAGATACCATGCAAAATAAAAGGACTCAGACAAGTTCAAAATTTAATATTAATGGAAAGTGCAACATGTGCACATAGATATTGTGCACATAGATACCATGCAAAATAAAAGGACTCAGACAAGTTCAAAATTTAATATTAATGGAAAGTGGGGTTTTGTTTTAAATGTAGAATAAAAGAATGGCAATGGGATATTAGTTAATTAGAACATTATATTGAATATAATTTTTTTTAATATATTTTTTATGTGTTATTTGTAAAAAAAATTAAAAATTTATTCTCAAATTATATATTAACTATTTTATTAATATTGTCATCTTAATTTATTTTAAATATAATTTTTTTAAAAGGTATATAATCACTTTGTCATATAGAGAAATTTAAACATATTCAAACTTTAATTTTAATATAGATTTTGTTTCAAATGTAAAACAAGAATACTAATTATAGATTAGCTAATTAACACCATAAACATCAAATTCATTTTTAATGATATATCAATACTCATAATATATTAAATCAACTAAGATTTATAACATTTGATACTTTACGCCAAATTTTAATACTAGGATTTATTTCCATTTATAATGTGTATACTAATTTATAATAATCAGTTTAAGTTTTCAAAAATTAAACTTCACCATCAAATTTGATTTTCAACTTATGAATACCCATAATTTTGAATCTCAATTTATATATATTAAAGGTTGTGAAAAATGATTCTAGAAAACAAAACAAACATATATATATGAAGGGACTTTATCATTTGACATTTGGAATGCAATTAAATAATACCAAAATTTATAAACCGATCTTTAATTGAATATTAATAAAGTTGATTTGAGGATTATCTCCCTCTGTCGTACTTTATTCATTAATAAAAAGCATGAAAACATGAATCTTTTGCAGGGTAGTAATTGCAATGAGGTTATTTGTCTCAATATTATCTACTAACACAACCACATTTACTAATGTGGTTGATATATGCCTATAGCCATATATTAACTAGATTAATAACTATTAGGTATTTGGTAGGGATTCAAATTTTCGCCATTATATTTAAACTCAAACCCTATTGCAATCAAAACAAATTCAACATTAACATTAAAAACAAAAACCCTATTGCAACCAAAACCCATTCAATATTAACATAATAGTGATGGCAATATCATTAACATAAAACCATTTGGCTTTTAAATGAAAGGAAAAAGATGAGAGCATATCTAGTAATCCCACATGGAATTCAAGGTGGGTGGAAAATACGGGACATATATCTATCAAATCCTCCTTATTCTTAACAAATAGCTTTTTACAGCAAAGATAATAGTGCATTTAAGTTGATTATTCTTATATTTAAGAAAATTATTCTTTGATTTGTGTAGGTTTATGTTAGAATTTCAGAAAAAGGAGTTGAGAATGTAAATATTGATAAGTGAAATAAACTATTCCAAAAAATATCTATACTCAAACTATTCTCACACAATATAGATAACCACATGCTACTATAAACAAATCATTCTTCCATTCCTTTTCTATCACAATCATTCTTCACACAAAAATTAAATTATTATAATATTACGTAAGAAACTAGGAGTAGATAATAGATTTATTTTGTGCAAGTATATCTCCCATCTAGATCTTGGACAGATAATCATAAATAAGTGAAAAGATATATTTATCAAAAGGCCCAATAAATAGCCTGCAAGGTGCAAAAGATCTTGATCTCATTTGATATTTGGCTAGAATGGTGGAGAAAGAAATATTTTTAGAACCTATATGCAACCACAAAAAGAATTAGTTTGAACTCCTTTCAAAGAGAAAACACATAAAAATATGCTTAGATTTATGGGAAAAAAGAGTCAACCCATTTACTTAGAGAAATTGCATTTATAACTAAAATTCGAAAGAGAAAAACTTAAAATTTTAACATTTTCATTGATTTTTACCAAAAGAAAATGCATAGAATTTGAATAGAATTATATTTATAATCATTAAACTCCCTCCATTTATATTATACCAAACTATTAATACATTTTTCGAAGCTTTCCTAAGTTAAAAATCACCCTTATAGATAATTTTATTACACAAATTATATTTTGCATTATATTATTCAGTGACACAAGGGCCAATTAGATCCTTCTCATGTATAACCGGAGGTTCCCAATTCATAAGCAGTAAATCATTTGGCAAGAATTTGAAAATATGGGCCTTCTTTGTCCCGTCGATCAATAATTCTCTAATGGTCAAAGATATGTTGGCATCGAATAATTCTACATGAATTCTGAACCAGAAATTCTTTCGTACCTATATTGAGAGAAGTGGTGCGCCTTAATGGTTATGCTACAAAGAGTCAGCATGCGTAGGGACGAGTTGCTTGAAGAAGTTTCTGTGCTAGAAATCATCTTTTTCCGAGCTTTCGAAAGGTAAATGAATTCCACTCCAACATCATTACTTCTCTTTTGCCAATGCATAGAATCCACGAGAAGTAATGATGGGCATAAAACTAATAATTTCTCCAAAAGTGTAAAGAGAGGTCTATAGGATTGTTAAATTGTGATCATTTCAAAAACAAATGTATTTTTAAATTTAGCATCCCAATATTATCAGTTTTTCAAGAGAGAATTCAACACTATTTTATAAAAAAAAGAAAACTGCAATTTCAACCCATAAATTGACTAACTTTACACTGTTAATATGAAATAGCGAAAATAGCACAATCAAATTGAGAATATAGCATAATTTCCTCAAATAAATAAAAAAAACCTAATCCATAATAGTAAAATTAAAACAAAAAAATCATAAACTTACACATTTTATGTACTTAATAAACTTACTTTACAAACAATTTAAAATTTTATAATTACATGTATATCAAATAAAAAATGGAAAAATTGTAATTTGATCGCTTACCATTAAAAACTAAAAAATTCCCACAACCTTTCCCTCTAGCCACCTTTTCTACTCCAGTTAGAATAAGACTCTCATTTCAAAGTGTTTAAATTTTCATATTGTTGTTCGAATAAGTGAATGAGTAAAAAAAGAAGGCATTTGCAGTTATACATTGACCAAGAAAAGAATATAACTAACAAGAAACTGAATGCAAACACACAAATAATAACACAGGATTTACGTGGTAAAACCCTAACAGAGTGTCAAGGAAACATCCATGGGACAAGGGATTGGAATCTCTATTCAATCAATAAATGATTCTCCATACAATAGTTTGAGCATTCATCAGTTTTATATGAGCCTCCTCAGTTACATAACCGATGTTTCAGTATAAAACTAACTTGTTACTAATTAACATATTTTACCCAAATTTACATAATTGGTTGTCAAACTTCCAACAAACTCCACCTTGACAACAATTTCCCTAATCCCTTGCCCATGCCCATTCATCATCTTTTCTACAAGCCAAGAGAAGCCAAACATCATCGCAGCTTTTCTACTATAACTGGTTTTGTGAATATGTCTGCACAATTCTCTTGCGTATGGACCTTTTGAAGAGCTACTTTTCTGCCATCGATCACATGTCTCAGAAAATGATACCTTACATCAATATGCTTGGTTTTGCTATGATAAGTAGGATTTGTAGCCAAGTGAATAGCACTTTGACTGTCACAAATTACATTCACTTTCTCTTGCATTCTTCCAATCTCATCAAGTAGACCCTTTAACCAGATTGCTTCTTTACTAGCATCTGAAGCAGCTATATATTCAACTTCAGTAGTGGACAATGCAATTGTTTCTTGAAGCTTTGACATCCAACTAATTTCTCCACTTGCAAGAGTAAAGACATAACCTATAGTAGATCTTCTTTTGTCCAAATCACCTACATAATTAGCATCTACATATCCGCACACTGATCCTTCACTACCACTAAAGATGATGCAATGGTCACTTGTGCCTCTTAGATATCGAAACACCCATTTCACTGGTCACCAATGTTCTTCACCTGGATTTGCCATGAACCTGCTGACAACTCTAACTGCATGTGAAATGTCAAGTCTTGTAGATACCATCGCATACATTAAGTTGCCTACAGCATTTGCATATCGTACATGAGACATATACTGCTTTTCTTCATCAGTTCAGGACTCAAAACCAAAGAAAGCTTAAAATGGGAAGCTAATGGAACATTAACAGGTTTCACATTGCTCATACAGAACTTTTCAAGTACTTTATCCACACACTTCTGCTGTGATAACCAAAGCTTACCATTTTTTCCTGTCTCTATGTGTCTCCATGCCCAAGATATGTTTTGCTGCTCCAAGATCCTTCATATCAAACGTCCTAGAGAGCTAAGCCTTTAACCTGTTGATCTCTTCCATGCTTTTGCTTGCAATAAGCATATCGTCAACATACAAAGCTAAGATAATGAATATGCCATTGAAACTTTTGAAGTATACACAATGATCATACTCACTTCTAATAAAGTTCTGGCTCACCATGAAGGAATCAAACTTCTTCTACCATTGTCTGGGAGACTGCCTTAGACCATACAATGATTTCATAAGTTTTCGAACTAATCTTCTGCTGCGACCTTGTACAAAACCTTCTGGTTGTTCCATATATATCTCTTCATTCAAATCACCATGTAGAAAAGTTGTTTTAACATCTAACTGTTCTAACTCAAGGTTAAGTAATGCAGTTAGTGCCAACACAGTACGAATAGAAACAAGTTTTACAACTAGAGAAAAAATCTCATGAAAGTCGATACTTTCAACCTGAGAATATCCTTTTGCTACCAGTCTCGTCTTATACCTTTCGATACTTCCATCAACTTTCCTTTTAGTTTGAAGATCCACTTGCATCCAACAACACTTCTCCCTGCATGAAGTTCTACAAGATCCCAGGTATTGTTCTTGGCTAAGGAATCCATTTATTCTTTCATAGCCGTTTTCCATTTTTTACTATCTGTATCATCTATTGCTTCCTGAGAACAAGAAGGTTCCCCATCTTCAGTAATCAAAGCAAAAGATGAAGCAGAATCTTCATACCTTTTGGGAGTTTTTCTTTCCCTTGTAGACCTTCTTAGAGTGACTGGTTGCTGAACTGGTTCAGAAACTTGAACTAGTTCAGAAACTTCAACAACTTCCTTTGTATCTTCAACACCTTTTTCTCCAGAAGTCTCTCATTCCTGAAAGGTCTAGCCTCCAACTGAACTTGTTGATTTGGCGATACCTGTTCCTATTCAATTCTTTCAACATTTGATTTTAAAAGAGAAGATTCATCAAATGTTACATCTCTACTAATGACTATCTTCTGCAATGTAGGATCCCACAACCTGTATCCTTTCACTGCATAGTCATACCCAACAAAGACATAACATTTCGATTTTGGATCTAATTTTGAACGCTGATTTTTAGGAATAAGAGAATAAGCATCACAACCAAATATCCTTAAATGTGAATAATCACAAGATTGACCTGTCCAAACTTCTTCAGGAATTTTACAATTAATTGCTACTGAAGGTGATCTATTAACTAAATAACAAGCAATGGATACTGCTTCTGCCCATAACTCCTTTTGCAAGTTAGCATTGTTGATCATGCTTCTGGCTCTTTCCATAAGAGTCTGATTCATACGTTCAGCAACACCATTTTGCTGAGGAGTATAAACAACAGTTTTGTGTCTAACAATTCCTTCATTCTTACAGTATTGTTCAAATTCAATTGAAGTGAACTCACCACCATTGTCAGTTCTTAAACATTTAATAGATTTGCATGTTCTTTTCTCTACCATTGCTTTAAATTGTTTAAATACATTGAATACATCAGCTTTTTTTTAGCATAAAGACCCAAACTTTATGGGATAAATCATCAATAAACATTAAAAAATATAGAGCACCTCCATATGCTACAACAGAAGATGGTCCCCACAGATCATAATGAATATAGTCTAAAATATCTTTACTATTATGATTCCCAGTTTTAAATCTCTGTTTACACTATTTTCCATACACACAATGTTTACAAAAATCTAACTTCAAAAATTTCAGATTGGGAAGAGATTTACTTTTCATCAGTATCTGAAGACCTTTCTCGCTCATGTGACTCAATCGTTGATGCCATAGACAAGTACTTGCTTCTTCCTTTTCTGACGCAACCGCTGCTTCACTAACCTGAGTACTTCCTTTTAACCTGTAAAGATTTTCGACATTTTCTGCTTTCATAACAATTAGGGCACCCTTAAAGACTTTCATTACGCCATTCTGCCATGTAAACTTATAACCATCTGAATCCAACACTCCCAAAGAAATCAAAATTTTCTTCAAATCAGGTATATGTCTAACACTAGTTAATGTTCTAACTGTGTTATCATACATCTTAATCCTGATATTTTCCATCCCAACAATCTGC
This sequence comes from Pinus tabuliformis, assembly GCA_031772625.1. Taxonomy (NCBI): domain Eukaryota; kingdom Viridiplantae; phylum Streptophyta; class Pinopsida; order Pinales; family Pinaceae; genus Pinus; species Pinus tabuliformis. The sequence continues at coordinate 460,473,752 of CM062810.1, forward strand.
CATGATACATTATTACCCATAAACAAAGAACTACCATTTACATTTTCATACGAAGTAAACCAATTTCTGTGTGGACACATGTAATGAGAAGCACCAGAGTCTAACAGCTAGCTTTCTAAACTCTGAGAGACATTACATTCAGGTGAATTTTCATCTATCATACATAATTCTTCAAAAGATAAAACTTTGTCTATCATACCAGAATCGACCTGATTTGCTTCCTTCTTCGGGTTATCAGATTCTTTTCATTTCCAACAGTGTTTCTTCAGGTGTCCAATTTTATTGAAATGCCAACATTTTGCCTTACACTTCTTTCCCTTCGATTTAGATCTGGAAGACCCCCTTATTTTTTCTCCTCTTTCCTTTGACCATCCTCTAACTATCATGGCTTTTGATGCAGCTGTTTCAGTACTGAATTTCCTTCGTACTTCTTCAGACAAGAGAGCTCCCATGACTGATTCAAATTTCAAAGAATCAACAGTGCTCAAGTTGATTGAAGTTACGAAGTGATCCCATGATTCGAGTAGAGAACACGGCAAGGTTATAGCTTTATCTTCTTCCTGAATTTTAACTTCCATATCTGTTAATTGGCATATAAGTGTATTAAAAACATTCAAATGTTCTGCAACTTTTGAACCCTCTTTCATGCGAACACTGTACAGTTGTCTTTTTAGATAAATTCTATTGGTTAACGACTTTGTCATATAGAGTTTTTCTAGTTTTTCCCATAGACCTGAAGCTGTACTTTCTTCAACAATGTTGAAGAGAACCTCATCAGCCAAGCATAACCTAATGGTACTGAGAACTCAGGCATCCAAGTCCTCCCAATCTGAATCAATCATGATTGCAGGTTTCTTAGTTGCCCCATCCAATGCCTTGTGCAACTCTTGTTGCACAAGCACATCCCTAACTTTCAGTTTCCAAAGAGCAAAATTGCTCTTGCCGATGAATTTCTCCACCTCGAATTTTGCATTCGACATCTTGGCCATTTTTTCCCCTCCTAAGGTTTCAGTCTTCAGTCTTTCAACTAGGGTTTCTATTTTTCCTTTCTTCAAAAAACTTCAAAAAAAAAAAAACAAAAAATCCCCCAAAACAACCCTTGTACATATTTATATTTCAAAACCTTTGTTTTCTTTTCTTCAATCTAATAGAAAAAACCCTTTGTTTTTTTTTTCCTTCAATTTAAACAAATCCACCCCCTTTGTTTTTCACAAATTTCTGGAAAATTTTTCTGAAAATTTTCTCTCAAAATTTAACAGAAATTACCCGGATCCATAAGTCAAGCCTCTGGCCGCACGCAGGCTTTGTTCTCGCAGCAATATTCAAAGACAACGGCAGGCTACGCTCTCCAGCACGCACTTCCTCTTTGCTTCAGCACGCAGAGGTCCTCTTCAGCACCTCCAAGCCAGCAACAGGCATAGTTATTGCGGCACTTCTGGCAGCACGCAGAGAACTTCACCGTAGCTCTATGCACGCAGAGGTCTTCTTCAGCACCTCCAAGCCAGCAACAGGCTTAGTTCTTGCAGCACTTCTCGCAGCACGCAGAGAACTTCACTGTAGCTTTATGCACGCAGAGGGTAGTGGCTCCCACGCAAAGACAACCCACACAGAAGAGCCTCCCTTCAAAGAATACACGTAGTGCCTCTACTCCAGCATGCAAAGTCACGCTCTAAGACGCAGCAAAATGCGCTCTGGTCTTCATGCAGGCCACGCGGGCAACAACGGTGGTCTGGCAGCGTCTCTTGCACGCAGAGGTCTCTGGTCACACAGCACTCATACAAGTGGTCTTCACGCACAGAGAGCTCCTTGCATATAGTTCTATGCTCCCTCTTCCATCAACCATTCCATGCTTCCCCACTCAGCGTTTGGCAGACATAAATCATTCCACGCAGAATGCAAAATGGTATTTACACACAGAGAAGGTCACCTTACACACAGAGAAGGTCGCCTCCTCCTCAGCCTTTGACAGACGCAACAGAAACACCACGCAGAGAGGGCAAACAATGGCGACGGTCTAGCAATACGCAAGTTTTGGGACACAGAGGATTCTGAACAGGCAACAACAGTGTTCCACGCAAAGACTTATGGTCTTTAAGACCAGCAACCGTTCCACCGAAACAAATGTAGCCTTTAAAAAATAATTATAAGGTGGATACACGGACTCAACTCAACTCATTTGGCTCTGATACCATTTGTTGTTTGAATAGGTGAATGAGTAAAGAAAGAAGGCATTTGCAGTTATACATTGACCAAGAAAAGAATATAACTAACAGGAAACTGAATGCAAACACACAAATAATAACACAGGATTTACATGGTAAAACCCTGGCAGAGTGTCAAGGAAACATCCACGGGGCAAGGGATTGGAATCTCTATTCAATCAATAAATGATTCTCCATACAATAGTTCTGGCATTCATCTGTTTTATATGAACCTCATCAATTACCTAACTGATGTTTCGATATAAAACTAACTTGTTACTAATTAACATATTTTACCCAAATTTACATAATTGGTTCTCAAACTTCCAACACATATGAACCCACGAAAATATTAACAAATATTTACAAATTAAAAGCCATGGATAGATACACTGTAAAACGCTCAACACCAATAACAACCTTTTCTCATCTTTTTAATGTTCGCTAGTCATTTTGTTGCTCCTCTTTTCCCCTGTACAAGGCTTCAACATACTTACCTTTGTTTATCCACCAAAGCTTAAAAAGCTTAACATTTTAAAAAACATTAAAAAAATTGTACCCCTCCAACTTAGAATCTCATTCCTCTATTCTTTCCCAGCTAATAAAACTAGTCAATCTATCTGTTTTCCCTCGACCATAATTTTCATTGGATCCAAGGCCATGGAGATGTTTAGGAAGCTGCATGTACCTATATTTTATGCCTTGCTTGCTTGATACTAACTATGGCTCTGCTTGTTTAGCAGTTTCAGGCTTGCTCTTCCGGGGAACTTGCAAAGCATGTTGTCTCATAGGTTACCAAGGCGGTTCCCAAGTTCACCAGCTCTTAAATTCGGTATTTATTCTAAATTAGCTTAAATGGTGTTTTTTGACACCACTTTCGCTATTGAAATTTTTATATTCTCTTTGAGCAGCCAGTTTGATTTGTATCAAATTTCTTATAGGCTTGCTCTTCCGGGGAACTTGCAAAGCACGTTGTCTCAGAAGGTGCCAAGGCAGTTACCAAGCTCACCAGCTCTTAAATTCGGTATGTATTCTAAATTAGCTTAAATGTTATTTTTCGACACCACTTTCACTATTGAAATTTTTATATTCTCTTTGAGCAGCCCGTTTGATTTGTATCAAAATTTTTATAGGCTTATTGGATCTGTGGTTTCAAGATGTAATGGATTTTGGTTCAATTGTAATATGTGCCAACTTATCTTGAGCATCCTACTCAACATTCAATGCATTTGGAGGCATAAACAGTAGATTAGACTCGAGATATAATTTTTGTCTCTATAACATTCAATGCATTTTGGCTCTATCCCTAAACAAGACATCATCATTAATGGAATTCCAGTCACCATCTATCATAGAACAAAAACAGAAACCCTGACCCTCTAGTACAACTTCAGAAAAGCAGAAATCCTGACCCTCTGGTACAGTACGCCAATCTGAGAACCCACTGGGAAAAGTCATCACAAAATACATTCATCGTATGGTGAATATATCACTCATGAAACTGTGACAACAGAGCCCTTCCCTATACAGTGGTACCAGGTCATGACAAAACACATTCATCGTACGCTGAATATATACCATATGAAATTGTAACAACAGAGCCCTTCCCTATGCAGTGTTACCAGATCATCACAAAACACATTCATAGTATGCTGAAAATTGTGACAACCGAGCAAGGCCCTGTGCAGTGGACCAGGTCATACCAAAACACATTCATCATATGCTGAACACTTTATGAAACTGTGACAACAAAGCCCTTCCCTGTGCAGTGGTACCATGAAGTTCCAGCGTCTCTTTTGCAGTGTTCCCTTTTCCTGCGACCCTCTTCCGGCAGAGGCTGTTAGATAGTAATGAAATCTTTTTCTCTAACTGATCTAGAGTAAAAGTTAATATAACAATATTCTTAGTTATACGGTCAAAGAATTAATACAACAATATTCATGGTCACATAATTATTATCAGTGAATTAAACTGGGGTGAAATTTAACCATCCTACCCAGCCAGCTAATACCAAAAGAGTTTTTCAAACACTCTATAAATACATAAGCACTGACCAGGAAAACACCCCGTACTTGTCAAGTGGTGACAGTAAATGCAGGCGACGAACGGTGGCTTACGATAGCCCAGATCTGATGTCATTCTATTTGGATGTAATTTCAGGTTGTTTTACATTCTTTAATAATGTAGTTTTAGATGAAAAACTTAAAACTATGTTACAGTTACAGCATTATGTTTGAAATTCTAAATTGAGTTGGAATACAATGTTTTTATTTTTTTAAAGATGAAGTATTGTGGTTGGTTTGGGTAGTTCAACTAGTAGTGGTTGTGGAAATGAAGTCTCATGGAAGCGTAAGTCTTGGGTTTAAATTTTATGCTATCTTCTTTTAGCCAAGTGAATAATAGACATGTAAACACAAAAATAAGAGTCTTACCAAACTTACAAAAAAAAGTTGTGGAAATGAAATCTCACCGGAAATCTTGAATTTAAATCTTATGCTATCTTGCTATAACCAAGTGAATAATAGACATGTAAACACAAAATAAAAGAGTCTTACGAAACTTAAAAAAAAATAAAAAATAAAGTATCGTATGTTTGAGTTGTTCTTTCTTTGACGGTTAACCGTCTCTGGATTTTGCTAGGGATGAAAGTATTATCTGTTTGAACTGTTGCTCTTTCCGGTTTTATTGGTTGGAGATCTCTTTCTCCAGTTTTCTTAAACGTTGTTCTGCCATTCAATTTGGCTCGTTATGGATTGTTCTATTTTCACTTCTGGTTCATGTAAATTTTGTGGGGTTCGCTTTGGTCGTTCTCAATGTGCTCGGTTGGCTTGATAAATCCTTTTATGAATTTTGGAGATTTTGATTTGGTTTGATATTTATTTTTAACTATTGATATTATACACAGCAGACACTTTGGGATTAAGAATATAATTGTCTTTTTATTAAACTTATAATCAGTAATATTATAGTTGTCATGAGTGACAGTGTTATGATGATGCTGATGTCAGAGTCTTATGATGATGCACAGATAGGTGATGTCAGAGTGATTAGGAGATGATGTTACAGGCCTTGATGGTTTGTAAAAGAGATTTGAATGTTTGAATCTTTAGAAAATGAAATGATTTAGAAAAATGAATGAATTTTCAAATATTTAAAATGGAAATTTATGATAGTGGAGATATGACTTTTGATACTATATTCATTTCATACTCTTTACAACGGATTATTTGAAGGAATATTATATTTAGTTTTGAATTGATTATGATAAATAAATTTTATATTATTTAAAAATCTAAAGGTGTAAATAATTTTTTAAATTGTAACATATCATCCATTGCGGGAATTTGGTATGAGACCAGGAGGTGGTGGCAAGCCAAAAAAGTGGGATCAATTTAAGCCCATAAGAAACTAAACCTGCAAAATATGGGATGATGGAATTATCCTGGCCTCAAAATTGCAGAAAGCAAAACTCCCTAACATTTGGGTGAAAATTGTGAAGAATAACTGGAGAAAAATAATATTGTGCCTAATATTATGAAGGCGAACACATGTGAGTTGATAGTCAATGGAAAGGCGAACACATGTGAGTTGATAGTCAATGGAAAGGTCCAATGCAGCAATCACCTGGGTAAAATAAATGTAAAATCAACAAAAACGACCACAATATGAATAAACTGGACTATTTAGGTCATTGCATCTCCAGAAGTCCACATTTCTTTCTATATAGTATGTTATAGCATTCAGATCTTTGCGATCAAATTCGTGAAATTTTTTCTTATAAATATTGTATTGTCTTTTAGACTAACCATTCTCACGAAACCACCATGCAACTATCTCCCTTATTTACAAAGCAGTCAAAGAAAATATTGACAAATTAACGATTGGAGAATGTAAGAGCATTGATATGACTATTTGGAAGGTTATTCTTGTCCAATAGGTTACAAATTTAATTTGTATTTTTGAGTTATTACATATTTTAGTTTCAATTTGATTTAATTGTGATTGTTATTATTTCATTTTATATGTTTTTTTTTCCTCTTTTGTTTTTTGTTTACTCATATTTAATTTATATTTTTGGGTTTGAATTTAAATTTTATTTTTTTATTATAATTGGTTTTTATAAATAATATTGTTTTAATCATTTATATAATAATTAAAAATGTAAAGGTTTTTTATTTTACTACATAATAGAATTAGATTTTGTTTATACATTTTAGATAGAATTTTTCTCAATCAATAATGAAAATGGAAAAATCACAAACCTCAAATCAATTGGCAAAATTTTAAATCTTATATTTTTTAGTTCCACATCAAAGTCTTACTTTGTTTGACACTAATCTTCATGTTTCATCTCTCAATCCAAATTACATTATACATATTTAAGAATTAGATCAGAGCTATATTGAGCATCATTATGAAGATCGGGTAACCATCTTTCTTTTTTGCTCATCTATTCCTAAAACTTCCCACGGAATATACACTCTCTTCCATTAATATTATTATAATTGTTAAATGGGAAATCTAAAACATTTTTGTTGGTGCAGTCAAAACAATTGAAATGACCTTTAAAACCTATGAAGACAAAGTTGACATAATGCTCAATAAATTCCAAGAGTTTCTACACTTTTTTGGAGATCCATATGATCTATTTCATCTTTTAGAATGTTTTTAATTTCTCTCTTTTTAAATTAATATTTGCAACCAATCTAACAATAATTATAGATACTCCAACTACACCACTACAATAAACTCCAACTAAATTACACCCATTGAATAACATTAATACTTATAACATTTTTGTTAATGTGTTAGAATAGCTAAATTTTCTTTTTCAAATACACTTTTTCTTCTCCATCATAACAATCAAAAACCAGCTACAAATCTCAAAATAAAAAAGTGCTCTAGTAAATAACATTATATTAATATTCATGATGCAATAACAATTCCTTATTAAAAACAAGTTATATAATTATTAATATTCTATAAACTTTAAGATTCAATAATTTAGCTTTAGTATTCAAATCTATATTCATTCTCAAATACATTCATACCACATGAAGGACCAATCACAACTACCACGAATCTATATTTATCCTCAAATGCATTCATACCACATAAGGGATCAATTACAAATACCAATATCAATAGATTTCTTTTATATAATTATTATTATTCTATAAACTTTAAGATTCAATAATTTAACTTTACTATTCAAATCTATATTCATCCTCAAATACATTCATACCACCACATGAGAAATCAATAACAACTACCAATGAATCTATGAATCTATAGTCATCCTAAAATGCATTCATACCACATATGTCATACCTCATACCACATAAGGGATCAATTACAACTACCAATATCAATAAATAACCAACAAAATGGTGATCATGCCACAATAAAACAATCTCTATTTAATTGCCTACTCAAACAATTTCAATTTGAATATCTCTATATAATTGTCTACTTAAACAAATTCAATTTTTTTCCAAGATAACAAAGTATAACAAATCTATAATCTCATAATACTCTAACTATTGATTACTCTATTTAATTGCCTACTCAAACCATTTTAATTTGAATATCTGTATATAATTGCCTACTTAAACAATTCAAATTTTTCCTAACTATTGATTAATCTATTTAATTGTCTACTCAAACAATTTTTAATTTGAATATCTATATATAATTGCCTACTTAAACAAATTCAATTTTTTCCAAGATAACAAAGTATAACAAATCTATAATCTCATAATACACTAACTATTGATTATTTTACAACTAATTACTTTTTTTTGTAGGCTGGTAAGAAACTACATATTACATATGTTTACATTGTTCACCCAGTGAGAATTTGAACCTGAAATTTCGAGGACTGCTCACACGGCCATCGCTAGTTGGGATGCCTCACCTACACTCACAACTAGTTACTTTTAGTGTTATAACCTTATCTAACCATGTAAAAACTATGTATAGTATCCTAATGTATTCCATTTTACAAGGCTAATTCTATCATTATTTTTGGCTTTGACTTTTACATAACTAGATTGGGTGTCCACCTAATTTCTAAGTTTCAGACATAGTGTTTCACATCAAGGTTATGTGGGGTCCTAGTAGATTAAAAAGATTGTCAAAATGATGGCGCCCAGCCCAAACGCCCTTATAATACTATGATATATGAAATGATTTGGTTTGTTTAACGAACGTGTGTGGAATGATTTATGCAATAGTTATGTGGTTTATTAAAACAAATAATAGAACGGACACATGTATGAATCGCATAGGATGTAACTTACGGTTGGTATGACATTTAATGAGTTCATTAAAACAGTCCTTGCCTGGGTAAGTGTGTTTCCCGCTCGAGCCTAGACTCTTCCCCTAATTTGTCTACTCGTTTGGTCATTTTCCGTTGTTGGTTGTGGGTTTGCTACCGAGCTCTGCAAGTCGGAATGTTGTGGTTATGCGTTAAACTGTGGCCGTTTCTGCTTGTCTGTCTCTGCATGCATGCGGGTGCTTGTTCCTCGGTCTGTGGCTTGTTCTGGTTCACCCAACGGTGGCTTGGTAAGTTCTCTGTCGAACTTCGGCTCCTCTCTGTCACAATGTCTTCAGGTTGTGCATGTAAACTTTGGCAGTGGCATTCTCATTTCAGTTGGCATTTCCAACGGTGGCTTGTTCTCAGGTTGGCGTTATGGTTTCCTTCGGCTTCTGCGCAATCTTCAGGTAAATGTCTTGTCCCTGCTTCAATCATCAACGCTTCCTTCCTCAGTCGTTAATCTGGCTTGTTCCTTGTTCGCTACAGTCAATGGTTGCTATTCTGGGAATGTTTCTCCACGATGCTACTGTGAGCTCTCAGGTATGGTCATGGTCCCTTGCTCTTGCTCTGTATTTTCCTTCCTTTTAATTGATGTTTGGCTAACTTTGGCGAATGCTGGCTCTACAGGTATTGAGGGCTTCAGTAGGAGGGTTCAACCAAGGCTCTTCTCGGTCCTATCCGGTAGGCTCTGCCACTCTACGATATTTTTGTTGGTTCCTTGTATGGCTCTGTCAACTCAGGTTCTCGTTCCTTAGTTTGTGTCTGTCACGCCTTCAAACCCTCACCTAGGGTTTCACCATTCTCGGTCGGTGCCTGCTCTGTTGTATTAGTTTATCGAAATTGAAACCCTCTTCCAGGGTTTGTAATTCAGGGTCTTGTAAGGATGTAACCCTCGGTATTTTATTCTTCCGTGACTCTTTTTGTGGCTCTGGAAATGAAAACGATATTGAAAGATGTAATGTTGCACATGTAAATTTACCTGTAATTGTCGTGGCTTGTATTCGTTGTCCCGTCACTAGAACTACTGTTGTATATCGTCGACTTATTTAATTAAACTGTTTGGAATTATTTTGTTGAACGTTGTAGATGTGTTGTCGATGAAGTGATTACTCAAACTTGTTTTCTCAGCCAGTAATGATTCTGATTGGTGTCTGCGTTTTCTGTTACGATGCCTGCAAACTCTTTGTTTTGTGCTGCTCCTTAGCACAGTTAAACGAACTGTTTGTTCCCCTCAGGTAACACAACCGAAAAGGTTTACTTTACGGAACCTGTAACTAATAGCTATACATATTCAGATTATTCTCAGTCAGATTTTTTAGCAAATAGGAATAAACATACATATGGACAGCAGTCTGGATTTCTCTGTTGATATTCTTTTTATTAGAGTGTGAGTGGTCTTCAACTAAACCCCTCTATAGTCTTGTCCTGCTACATTTATAGCTACTCAGTTCCAGTTAATGAAACTGTATGATTGTTCTTTCGATTGGGTTTTTACAGTTATTTGGTTATTAATCAGTTGTCCTATATTACAACAAGATTTTGTCTCCCAGTACATTTGTTTTTTTCTTTTCCTTTTAAAACAAAAAGGATAATCCTGGTTTGCTAACAACAGACAACACCAGATCCTAACTATGTAATGGTCTTTAACTAAATGAAAGTAAATAAAAGTAACAATCCTACCTAATTTCCTATTGACCATCATAAAAAAACTCATAAAAGTAAATTCACTGTTCTTTGACCTGGCTGAGACTTCACCCAGTCATGGTGAGCTAGATGCTCCTGCATCAGGCTCCCGGGGCAAAAAGAAATCATGGCTCCGGTCCATGAGCTTCTCGACAGAAGTACCTGTTTGTTCGATCTGCCTGGCATCAAGCCACGAACTGTCCTCAATTGGACGGTTCTTCCACTTGACCAGGTACTGTAAGTACTCCTTCCGCCGAGTTCGTTTCGCCACCTGAGTGTCGAGAATGCTCTCGATCTCGGGAGGTGGAACGTAAGGCATCTGTCTCTTCCAAGCTTCTCCTTCGTCCTGAGTGTCTCATGTGGGTCGCGTGGTTCCTTCGTCTTCCTTCTCCTCTGGGTCGGTCGTGTAGGGAAACAAGTCTGCTACATTAAAAATAGGTGAAATGCCTATTCCTGGTGGCAACTGGATCTCATAGGCATTTGCTGAAAACTTCCGAAGGATTTTGCAGGGTCCTATTTTCTTGTACTTCAACTTATTGTACGTACCTTTAGGAAAACGTTCCTTGCGCAAATGTGCGAGGACTTCGTCTCCTACATTGTACTGTACCTCCCTTCTCCGCAAGTCTGCTTGTTGTTTGTACTTTAAGCTGCTATCCTGCAATTTAAGTTTCACCTGTTCGTGCAAATCCCTCATAGCGTTAGCAAAATCTTCTTCGTCCACTCTTCGCCTTTCTTGCAGTCCAAGATCTCGCAGTTCATGCACTCCGTGAGGATGCATGCCATACAGGATTTGGAAAGGGCTCAAACCTGTGCTACAATTAGGTGAATCGTTGTAAGCGAATTCTACCTGCGCCAGCACTCGATCCCACATCCGCGAGTTCTCTCCCACTAGACTTCGCAGCAGATTCCCTAAGCTCCTGTTTACAACTTCTGTCTGTTCGTCCGTCTGCGGATGGTAAGCAGAACTGTAACTCAGCTGAGCATTCATCTTTTTCCACAGGGTATGCCAAAAATGTCCCATGAATTTCACGTCCCTGTCTGACAGGATGGATTTGGGTAATCCGTGTAACCTGACAATCTCGTTAAAAAACAAGTGGGCCACGTGAGTGGCATCACTAGTTTTCCTGCAAGGAATAAAATGTGCCATTTTCGAAAATCTATCCACCACTACCATTACCGAGTCGTACCCTCGCTGTGTCTTAGGTAGGCCTAAGACGAAATCCAAGCTGACTGAGTCCCATGGTCTACCTGGAACAGGTAACGGTGTATACAGTCCTGCATTCTGACTGTGACCCTTTACTAATTGGCACACTTTGCATCTGGCTACAAATCGCCACACATCCCTCTGCATCCTTGGCCAAAAGTAAAAGTGTCTGAGCTTCTCGAGTGTTTTATCCACGCTAAAATGTCCGGCCAAGCCTCTGCTATGCTTTTCTCGAATAAGGTTTTCCCTCATCGAGCAGTCTGGTATGCACAGTTGTCCGCCCTTGAACAGCAACTTCTCCTGCAAATTGTAGTCTAACCAAGGGTTGTTATTCCTCACCAAGGGGTTCTGGCATGCCTCATAGGCCTCCTTAAAGTCTGCATCTGTCTGGTACAAATCTCGTAAGTGCTCAAATCCTAGCACTTGCACAGTGCTTTCCTGCAATAGTAGAGCTTTTCTACTCAGTGCATCTGCTACTTTATTAGCTTGCCCGCTAATATGTTTCAATACGAAATTAAAGCTCTGTAGATACTCCACCCATTTGGCGTGTTTGTGGTTCAATTTGTGCTGCTACATTATGTACTGTAATGCAGAGTTATCTGAAAACAACACGAACTCATTTCCTAACAGATAATGCCTCCAGTGTTTTAGTGCCTGTATAACCGCATAAAACTCTTTATCATACGATGAGTATTTCTGCCTACTCTCATTCAGCTTCTCATTGAAAAACGCTACAGGCTTATCCTCTTGACTGAGAACAGCTCCAATTGTTGTCCCGCTGGCATCACAGCGAACCTGAAATAACTTCTTGAAATCTGGTAACCTCAGGATCGGCCTTTCAGTAATCCTTTTCTTTAACAACTGGAAACTTCTCTCCGCTACTTCTGTCCACCGAAAAGGTTGGCTGGCCTTCTTAATAGTATCCAGCATTGGCACACAAATCTCGCTGAAATTCCTTATGAACTTCCTATAAAAGCTTGCTAATCCATGGAAGCTACGTACCTCAAACAAGTTTTTCGGAGATGGCCAATTCACTATCGCTGCCACTTTCTCCGGATCCATCTTCAATTCATTCTCTGCTATTACAAACCCCAGATAAATCAATTCCTTCTGCAGAAAAGTACATTTCTTCAAGTTTATTAGTAGTTTGTTCTGCTGTAATTTCTCCAGCACCTTACGCACATGTTGAAGATGTTCTTCTCTTGTCCTGCTAAAGATAAGTATGTCATCCAAATAAACTATCACAAACTTCCCAATATACTCCTTCAGCAAGAATGATATTATTAAACTTAGATGCAAGGGAGTCTTAATGTTATAATTTATCTAGATAAGTATTTCAAAAGAGTGAGTGAATTAATAAAGGACAAACTCGATAAGAAATTGGGTTTTGGGATAGAGAACTGAGATGATTAGGGAGCTCTGAAGATGAACCCTAGACGCGTTGATGCCGCCTCCTCTCCTTCGGCCGCCGCCTGGCCCCTGCTCGGCCCTGCCGATGCTGAAGACGCGCGATTCAGTCAGGGAATGCAGGCCTATCCTCTCTTCTCTGTTCCGCATGTTTTCAAATATCTTCTGAGAACCCCCCTCCTTCTAACTTATTCCGCTCTGGACTTTGGGGCCGCCTGTTCTTGGCCCTCTATTGTTGCCTCTAGTTACGCCTGCCCCCATCAGATTGCAGATGCATTGGCTAAGGACGAACAGGTAGAATGTGCTCTCGTTTTCCCCCCGGTGGTGACTCTTGGGAAGGAATTCTTTGTCCTGGAAGGCTACTCAACCCTATTTGTACCTTCTCTGTCCCCCCAGAATAGCCATTACTCTGTATTTGTCCTTCAGAACTCTTCAAGCTTCCTGAATCAGCCTGGATGGAGCATCTGGAAGCTCTTTTGGGTGGATTGCTATGACAAAATCAATGACCTTAGGATTTTCTCCTCATCTCCTCACAAATTGTTACAGGGAAAAGTGTCTATACAGAACCGCTTATTTCACTAAGGTGTGGTAGCTACCTTAGAAACAAACAGAGTAAAGCTACTTTCGTTTTTCCCTTATGAAATATAGATGAGAGAAGAACAAGGGAGACCAACCTCTGTCTTGCGCTTGGCTCCTAGTTCGATTCCTCTCTCTTCTGATAGTCCTTTGCTACTTGCTTCTTTGTACGCCCAGCTTCACAGAGTACCTGCAGAATCAGAGTAGCACAACACTATACAAGAACATGGATCTATAATCATAAACAATCTAGGATCAGATGTAAATTGACCATACAAATGCATAAAACATAAATGACACAAGAGTATGGAGGAAAACTTGAATAGCTTTTATTGATAATCAAGAAAGAGCCAAGGGAGTTACAACCAGTTGTTCTGACCCAGCATCATCCTCTCAGCAAGTAAGCCCTTCTTCACCTCATACAAAGCTTAGATCACCCAACACTATGATTTCGCCTCAAGAAACCAACAGCAATTCCTTACAAGATGCAAAATTCCAGCCTCTGGATCTCTGGGATGAGGGATCCATATATAGATATCTGTAATGGAGATGAGTCATCTTGTGATTTGATTAGTGTCTTCCCTCTGATAGTTGTTGCTTCCACTTGGAGATTGATGATCTCTTACTCATCCTTGGTCGAATTCAGAGAGGCAAGTGTCACAGGAGAAGTTTCTGGAAGATTCCATGCCTCTCCACCTCGCGGATTGACACTGCCATTTGTCACTTCTCGCCCATCGCACCCCATAGAAGGGCTTTTTGAAATGCAACGCACCCACAGAGTGTACTTAGGTGAGATGCAACGCACTTTTCCTATGGAGCAGGTGAAATGATCCTGTTTTGACCAGTTCTGAGTGGTTTTTCATGGAGAACTTCTGGGAGAAGCTGTAATCAGTTGACCTTGTTCCTTTAGGGGTTAGAACAACACTTTTAGGGACTTAGGAGCCCTTGGTTTATGGACATTTTATGCTTGGGGTTGCAGTGCCCAAAAATGTCTATAACAGTTGCCCCCTAAAGCATGAGGTCATTAATCTTTTTTGATGTCGGGTGAAATTCTTTATTATGAGGATCCGAAGTTCTTTCAAGCTGGGAGGAGACCTGTAATAAGATACAATACAATACATTATCTTCATAATATTTTCATGATCTAGCTGAGGCGGGCATTCCCATGCTCAGCTTTATAAATTCATTTTCATGTACATAGGACAGACAATCGTCTGAGCGTAGACTGATGATTCTGGTAGAGCCATCATCCCTTTGATTAGATGATTATTTGTGCAGCAACGATGTACATTTGATGTTTTTATTTCCCTGAATATATATCGCAGCCCGGATGGATGAAACTAGATCCGAGGTCTTCAATCTCCTTCAATCTTCACTCGAAGTACAAGTTGATCCATGTGAGAGATGTTCTGGAGTCGAACATGGAAATACATCGCTTGATTACTAGCCAATGATGTAAGTTGTTAACAGGCGCGAGAGGAATCACCGATAATGATAACGACCCTCAAGGTACTGCAGTACAATTCACGTGGTGTGAATAAAGGACTTGGCGTCAAACACCACGCAAAATATTTCGGTCGAAGGCCATTGATGTAAACCTGTCACCGGAAGTGAGAAACTTGCCATTGAGGCATGCAAGCTTCAAAGTACTGAACGGGGTGTTCCTAGATCGACTTCTTGGATAATGAGCTGATGTCAACAAGAAGCGATCCGTCATAGGAGGGCCTAAATGAATCCCACATCAATGACATGGAACAAAGCAAATGATTTTAATGGAGGTGAAAACGATCTGGTGATATAAGGTTCAGGGTGGCGGTCATGAAAGAATGGAGTGTAAATGTATTATAGCGGGTGAGACACAGGTGAATTCTCTGAATGACTTCTCTTGAACATATCGGCGAAACTGACGTGATGGATTGGTAGCATTAACCCCAAATGTGGATGGTGTGATGGGACCATGGTGATGTGATCGGTGAATGAAACAACGCAACCCGACTTGGATGCGGAGTGAAAGTGTCATGTTCAAGAGCGGCTTGCTACCAACAAAGTTTCTTCAAGTTTTCTTCCCAATTTTTCCCCAGTCATTGCTGACCAGTACCTCTTTATTTTTGTCAAGCTTGAGGAGGATAACATATGCTTGTTCTATAATTTGCCCTTCGGGCAAACCCATCGCTATGTTTTAACGAGCCTATCGATAGTGAAACTCGTTCTTGTCTGCTATGGACAAGTTTTTCGCTATTAAGTTTTAACGAGTTTAACGACAAAGATAACTCAGTCCTTTTCAATTTTAGAGAGTCTAAAAAGGGACGTAAAGGAAACTCCAAAATTCCTTTTTCGTCATCTAATCCCTTAAGTCCGAAAAAGTATAAAACAATACAGAAGGGATGAATTTTCGATACTTTTAATGAGCCGAACAAAACAAGCGCTCGATCTTTTTGTGTAATAATCCCTCAGGTCCAAAAAGATTAAAATATAAAGGAGGGATAGCACTTCCGGTCCCTTTAACGAGCTGGAGAGGCCAATGGCTTGGCAATCTTTTCATATTTTACGAGTCAGTTGAAAAGAGCTTAAAGGAGACTCGTCTTTTGAGGAACGAGTGATAAAATTGGGTAGCAGCTGATTCCAGGTAAGGTTTGGAATTTTCCAATCACGGCAGTGTTACAAGGATGGCTAGCGGGATCACTCTTCGCAGCTGTTCCTCAAAAGGGGTAAATAATCAAATGGAGGTGAATGATCGGCCAATACAGAGTGGAGGTGATGATGGGAACATGACCAAGGCTTTAAAGGCTGAAGTAATACATTCACGATGGTTATTTACCGGGAAATAGTTCATTTTTTAATGAGCTTAAACGCAAGGAGAGGGCAGCTGTTTCACCAGTATTATCTAATGTAGGCATTGCCTCGGCCCATTTGGTAAAATAGTCAACTGCGACTATGATATACCCATGCCCCTCGGTCGAGGTGGGGTTACATGTCATGAAATCAATGCCCCATTTGGCAAATGGCCCAACAGCAACTATTGGCTGTACAGGTGCGAGCGGTCTTCTAGTTTTGCTATCAAAAATTTGACAGGCATGGCAACTTCTGACTGCGGTTATGCAATCTTTGAACATTGTTGGCCAGAAGTATCCTGCTCGTAAAATTTTTGTGTTGTAGCGTAACCAGATTGATGCCCCCCACACGCGCCTGAATGACAATCATTCAAGACTTTTTCGGCCTCCTCATGGGTGAGGCACCTCCGTAGAACTGTATTGACACCACGACGGTAAAGTGTATCACCGACGATCATGTAGTCTTTTGGTTGGTATCGAATACGTTTTTTTTCGGAGCGAGAGGTATTGGGCCTATATTTTTGGGTTTGGAAATAAATGATTATATCCCCATACCACAAATTGCTTGAAGATTTCATAAACAAATTTTCGTCCACGATCGTTTCTTCGGATGTTTCGTCGTTGGACGACGATGGGAGATCGCATAATAATTCTGCAAAAACCAGAGCTTTCTTTGACTTGGATTTTACAAATTCCAGATCAAACTCTTGTAGAATTGCTATCCATTTTGAATACTTGCCCCACAGCAACTGTCGCGACAATATATAAGTCATGGGGTTGCAATCTGACAGAATGGTAGTTTTTCGAAAGAGGACATAGTGTTGAAATCTTTGTATCGCTTGAACAGCTGCGAGCACTAGCTTTTCAACATAAGAATATTTGCTTTCTGTATCATTTAAGTTCTTACTTAAATAATATATAGGATGTTCAATTCCGTTTTCTTCTTGAACTAAAACCATTGCGATGGTTGTATCCGCTGCAGCCAGATACAGGTTAAAGTCTTTTTGATAATCAGGGGCGTACATTAATGATGCTTTCATTAGGGATTCTTTTAAAGCATCAAAGGAAGCTTGCGCGACCTGATCCCAGACAAAGGGTACTTCCTTTTTCAAAAGACGTGTATAACCTTTAGCAAGTTCGGCGTAATTTGGAATGAACCTCCTCAGAAAGTTCGCTTTCCATTAGAGTTTCTGAATCTGAAGCAAATTCGAAGGTGGAGGCAAATTTATGATTGCCTGAACCTTACATGGGTTGAGACGAATCCCGTCTTTCGAGACTACAAAGCCAAGTAAACGACCGAAACTGACACAAAATACACATTTGTGTGGATTGAGTCGTATCTTGTAGTGTCGGCAACGTAGAAATATCGCTCTTAAATGATGCGGATGATCAGTCCGCTTTCGTGAATGAGCCGGAAGGTCGTCGAGGTACGGTTGAACGATGTTTTTGATGTCATGGAAGGCATAATTCATTGCACTCTGAAATGTTTCCCCTGTGTTCTTTAAACCAAAGGGTAATTTCCGATATGCGAACGTGCCCCACGGACAAATAAATGCAGTCTTTGACTGGTCCTGTGGGCGGATATTTATTTGATTATATCCGGAGAATCCATCCATAAATGAAAAGATTTCACATCCGGTGCATTCATCAATTATCTGGTCGATGAAGGGTGTAGGGTAGTTGTCTTTTGGACAAGCTTGATTTACATCCCTATAACCGACGCACACTCTAATTGTTCCTTGTTTTTTCATAACAGGGACAATATTCGATACCCAATCGGTTAGAGGAACTGGGTAAATGAAACCAGCATGGAGAAGTTTTTCAACTTCTGCCTTGATGGCAATGGCTTTCTTGGGGTGCACCTGCCGTAGCCGTTGTCGTACTGGTTTGACATCTGGATACATCTTGATTTCGTGTTCAACGATACTCGAGTCAATGCCTGGCATTTCATTATATGACCAAGCAAAGACATCTCTGAATTCACGAAAAAGAGCGTTATATATTTCCAGTTCTGAAGGAGAACAACATTTGCCAACATAAATATTCTCTACAACATCTGTTTTGGTCGAGATATTTATGGCGATAGTCTCTTCAATGTTGGACAAGTTTCGCTCGGAATCCACCGTGTTTACAGTATTTGATAGAAAATCAAAAACTGAAGGATGATAAAGGTCATCAGGAGTATTTTCTTCACAATCCGAAAGAAGGGAACGATGGTGGTAATCTTCCCATGGTGCCCCTTCAATTACCATTGATTGAACAATTCCTTCGTCGGTGACATGCACTCGCGACCAAGGATCTGAAGGGGTGCCATATTCCTTAGACCTATCTATCCAAATGCTTGATGAGCGTTGATTTGGGTTTTCCTCCCATGCTAGGAACATTGATTGCTACAATATTTCTATCGGGCTTGGAGGCAATACCTACGCATGATCCATGTTGATATCGTTTCCTGAGATCTTTTTAATTGAAGATATCATATTGCAGGTTCCTACCGATGCTACTTCCGCCAAATTGATTGGAGGTGGAAGGGCAAAAGTTCTCATTAATATAGGGTCTTTTAGTAGGCCTACTCCGATATTTTGAAGCGAATTGGGGCTTCCATGGATCATTGGAATGCTTCCCTTAACTTGAGAACCATTGGGGAGGAAGGTTTGTTGATCAACGATTGTAATCCCTCCTTGAAAGGGAAATGCAATCTTCATGAAATAGTTCGACACAACAGCAGCCATAGCATATATCCATGGTCTTCCCAGTAGGATGTTGTAATCGAAGTTTCCATCGATTACTTCAACATCTATTTCTATTGTTTTCCCTCCTAGTTCAACCTTCAAGTTACTTAGAATACCATATGGGGTATATGTTCGTCCGTCAAATGCTTTTAATGTCGTCGAAGATCGCGACAAGGTTGGAGATCCTAAATTTTTCTAGCAACTCATTGACATAATACATGTAGATGCCCCCTCATCAATAATCGTTCGATGAACAGTTTTTTGAGGGCTTTCACTTGAACGAGGAAAGCTAGTTTAGCTGGTACCTGAGGATCGTATCCTTTATGATCAAAGGATACAAGATTGGAATCCTTTGGGTCTATCCCACCGATGGCTGATAATAAAGCTTGCTTTTGGGATGGGCAATTTTGCAGTACCTCAAGCGTCGACATAGCGGATGGCGATTGGGCCAAATCTTCCACTATATTATAATGTTGTGCTGCTCTAGCACGAGGATTAAACGTCGACTTGTGTACTACTCCCTTTGGTGGTTTTATTGTCAACTCAGGAATGATGGGCAGCGCAACTTCTGTCGAAGTTGTTGTCGAACTACTAGGTTGATCTTTATCCTTGTTGTTCGACAGCTATGGATTCCCGTAATCTTTGTTCCTTGTCGATATTAAAGCATCATTTTGCTGTTTGGAAACCGACAACATCAGTACTTGAGACGGGGAAGCATTTCCACTGTCAACCAGATTTGTTCCTGGATTTGGAAACGGATCAGTTAATACTGTCGAGGTTTTTGAATTCTTCAAGAACTTTTTAAGCTCAGCTCTGTGTGGACAATCTGCTGTCCAATGATCCTCATCGCATATAAAGCATGGATTTCTTTGTTTCCTATTTCCAGGAGGATTTGCAGAAGATTTTTCAGGTGATGACTCTTCCTGTTTCTTCTTCTTCTCTTTGCTTTTCTTCTTGCCCCCTGGTTGCTTGGTTTCTTTGCCTTTATCTGTCGATACGACATTTACTTCCGAGGCAAGAACTTCTTCTTTTGCATTTTGACTGGAAATCTTACGGGCCCTTTTAGATGTAGCCTTTGTCGATTTCGTGTCTGTTGCGCCAATCATGCCATCGTCGGCATGAGAGTCATTGTTTGATTTAGGAGGAGGAGGGACTAAGAATTCCGGTCTAGGGGCGACAGGTATTTTATCGTAGAGCATGCCAGACTGAGTGTAAATCAAGTCCAAATATTGTGCACGAGCGATGACCTGCTCTTCGGTGACGACTACCCCTTTTGCCACATCTTCTGTGATGGAAGGCAATAATGACTTAATAAACCATTCAGCTAAAATCTGATCAGGAACATACGTTTTTACCATTCTACGACGAAGCCGACACTCATGTATATGATCAGATATGTGAGTGGTCGTTGTTTGTTTGAAATTGGTAAGAAGTTCTGTTCCCGTTTCGTACCTTATCGGTAATTGAAAATGGGTTAAAAAGGTTGTGGCTAGGGTACTGAAGTTGTCAAACGAAGCTCTGGGCAATTCGATATACCATTTTGCCGCCGGACCAGTTAACGTCCTCTGAAAAAGGTGGAGCCTAATCGAATCATCGTTTAGGGTGTTTGATGAACACCACAGATGAAAGGTCATCACATGATTCGACGGATCTTCACCCGGATTTCCATTAAATTTAGGAATATCTGATGGAAGTTTATGCGAAATCGCTAGCCACCAAGGGGCGTAAGCGATTGGATCGTTTGTTAACCGGTTTAAATCAAGTAACTCTAAAGTCGCCACAAAGGGTAACTGTTGATTCAGGTTAGGTGAAGCATACCCAGGATAAGATGGGATCGCCTGAGCAGTTGGTCTTTGCATACCTGCATAATGCATTTGATGCTGATAACTTTGGTAGGGTTGGTGGGCATGACCATTGTAGAATGGTTGATTTTGACTGTTTTGAATATACGGCTGCCCACTATTTGCAAAGATTTGTTGCTCAGATCCTTGGTATACTTGTTGGAATTGCGGTTTTTGGTACTGTACAAGCCATGGTTGTGAAGCCATGTGCTATTGTCCGATACTAACTATTTGACCAAGATGAGGGGTAATTTTACCCGTTTGGACCTGTGTCATTCCACCAGTCGGCGATTGTGGTTGAGTCGCAGGGTCAAGGGGCTGTTGCATTACAACCTGAGAAACCTGAGGTTGGCATACAACAGGCAACGCTTGTACTTGCGACACCGTCACAATTGCTGGCGTAGTTGGTATATTTGACATAGGTAAACATTGTTGCATCGAATATATGACTCTTGGTTGTTGAGGTAGTATTGGTACCCAACCGCTAGACGTAATTCCAGCATAACCCAAATTTTTTTGTGAGCTCCCGTATGGCTGTCCTCCCAGAGAGGACAATGAAAGGGTATATTGCCCCCCATACGGTAGTAATCCGATACTTAAGGGAATGGTTTGCCCTTGAGGACCGGACTGCCCAAATTGACCTCCAAATGGATCAATTTGTTGAGACTCAACATAAGAGTTTCTGGATATTATTCCGGGTGAACAAACAGGAACGGACCATACCGTCGAAATAGCCCCTGAGTGGGCTCCTTCTAGTGATTGAGAGCTATTTGGGACAGATGGTATATTGGCGAACATTATTGGAGTGATAGCAGGAATTTCTGTCGTCGCTGTGTCAGATGACACAGTCCTAGATGTTGACGGTTGTTCAGACATATCTAGTCTATCCAAAAGATTACCTAGCGATTCTATAGGAGCTTCCGCTGGCGGTAGACTAATTTCTGATGAAGAAGGATACAGAGTGATCCCGACTCCAAATTGCGATGGAGTACTAGATGGAGGATCCTCCACAATCTCTTCTATAGCAATCAGACCAGGTGGAAGAGGTAGACCGTCAAGTCCGTAGAATATTTCTGGTGCCGAAGAAGGTATGGAATCTACAGTGACAGATGTTTGGGGAACAACACTCTCTGAACCAGTTGTAGATGGAACTGGTTCAGTGATACAAGTGTTTACCCTCAGACTAGGATCAGTACTACTGTCCTTCGGTGGCTGCTGAACTTCTTCTGTAAAGGCAGGGATACCAGAAATGTTTGGAGTAACCGAAGTCTCTGATGTTGTTGGAACACTTGTTCTAACTTTACCAGGAGATTTGGAACCGGTCAAACGAGTTCGCTTTGTCCGTAATAGTTTCGATTCCGGGGACAAAGACGGTTGACTCATGAGCCTCTGCGAACGACGGGGTTTCAGTTGACTTTCTTCCATTATTGCTGATTACTCGATCAACTAAAAATCAAGGGGAAGTATGTTTCCAAATTAGATGAATTTTAGACGCTTTGACACAACTTTTTTTTTCAATTTTTAAGAGTCGAGAAAAAACAAAATATGACTCTAGTCGCCTTCGATTTTTAATGAGCCTGAAGTGAAAAGTGCTCAGATGGACCTTTTCTGTTAAGGAGTCTGAAAAGGAACGAAAGGGACTGCTTTGGAACTCTAGGTAGAGGGATTAACAAACCAATCGCAAAACTGCAGAATAATTTTTATGGTACGGCAGTCAATCTTCCCGAATGCTGTGTTCAGTGCATTGCGATCGATAGGGCGGTAGACACAGCTTCCTATGGATAAAGGATTAAGCCTATTGTGGTGTCCTAAAACATACTCGACGGTACGTGGGAGCACAAGTCCGTACTGGTACTTATCGTCTCAAAGTGGAGGAATCACCCAACTAACAGTGAGAAAAACAGTTACCAGGCTTTACGACGCTGGAATACGTCTCTAGCCTAGACTTCAAGATGTTGTGCGTTAGGTTCCAAAGCATTGTTAGATTCATTAAATTTATTTTATAGTTGATCTTGCTTAAGAAATTTGCCTTTCAGGTTCACCGCGTGATGTAGATGTACAATTCCTAAAATGCAATCGAAGATGATAAACAGTCTTTTATCTTCTTTGTGCAATGAAAATCCTAGCTACTAAGGAAAGAGAGACAGTATTCTTTCACAAAGAGCAAAGAGCACACACTATATGCACTGTCCTAAATCAAACCAATCAAACAGTCTAAATGCAAATGCACATGCATGTATTTGTTTTCTGCTTTCTTAATATGTGAATGATAAAAAGAAAGCTAATGCGCAAATCTGAATTACTTTTCAAGCGACAATTGCTAACAAGTTTCTTTTCAAAATCAAAAATGAAGACAATCACAACACTTTGCGATTTGGAAATGAATACTTGTTTTCGACACTAGAAAAACTACAAACTCAGATCAAATACAATAGTAACAGGGTAATCGACTATCAAGAGCAATCATACTCTCTTCTATGACTGAAAACGACACTTGCAACACTTTCAAATCAAGAAACGACAGTACAATTACGTTACTTTTTTGCAAATGAGAATTGAAAATGACTCAACAAATACACAAAAACATTCACAGTTCTTTCCTCAATGGAGGCGGAATATCAGTAAGGAAAGGGGTTTCAAACAGAGGTATACTGATTACAGGCAGCAAGATTTATGAATAGAACTGAAAAGAATGAACAGAAACCAACATCCAGGAAGAGTCTGATCAGCGCACCTGTAACACAGTGAATTTGAAATGCAGCGCACCTACTACACTCGGGAAGTGCGCTGAAGTTCAGATTCACAGAACAGAGACTACGCTGGGCCAGGGACAAGACTTTGTTTGGGTTCCGGGTCACAGTTTGCAGTTCAGTTCAGGGGTTTTGGTCGAGCAAATGGTAATTAGTAAATCAACAACAAGGGTAGATCTAAGGAGGTTACTAGAGCTACCACAAGGGCAATCAGAGAGTTTGTAAATCATGTTAGGATATTCTGACACATAGGATATAGTTAAGTTCAACTTGGTCTAGTGTAGAGTTAGGTATAGAGTTAGGTAAAGTGTGTTTCTTTACCGTTGTACATTTTGTAACTTACAATCCGACGGTCACGATATGTAGTGATCCGACGGTTCACTCTCTCCTTGGTATTACCGACACTTGATCCGTGGCTTGACACCCGATTGGTCCATGAGTTCTATTTAAAGCGCATGGAGGTTCATTGTTCGGGTAATCCGTGCATGAGAGAAGCTTATGTAAATTTTCATTCTTTGATTAATAAATTGCCTGTAGTAGCCACGTTGGCGCAGGCCGTGGACTGTTTCCCTCTTTGAGGGTTTTAACCACGTCAAAAATACTGGTGTATTGATCTGTGATCTGGTTGTGAGCGGTGTCCTTTTGGTGTTCTTTCTGAGGAACTTACCCTGTAAATTCCTACATGGTATCAGAGCTATTTGAGGGCCGCGTCCGTTGGTGATCCAAATCTGAAGCCGGTAGAACTGCATCCGACTGCTGTTTCCTAGATCTGTTGTTTCTGACTGCTTTCGGGCCGAGAGGACTGCTCTGTTGTGTTCGAAGCATCTGTTCCAGTGAGGAACCCCTTTTGTTTCACACGAAAAGGTTTCCGGTAGCCCTAGCTGCGTCTTTTTTAAAGATCTGGAGGTATACAGTGTTTATTTGCAGTTTACTGTTTTTTTTTTCTCTCTGCTTATTTCGGTTTCGGTTTATTTAGCTTTTTTTAAACCGGATCTATACCTTTCATTTCTGTGTATGCTCTTTGCCCTGCGACTCTGTGCGATCTGGGCAAATCAGAAACAGAAAGGAAGGATTTTTCTCATGCGTATGCTCTTTTCCCTGCACCTTAGTCTGATCTCGGAAAATCAGAAACATTGAGAAAAATATTTAGTTTTTCGGCTAAAGCTAAATTTGAGCCGCAAGGTTCTTTTTTTTAAAATATCTAGTTTTTTGGCTAAAGCTAACTTCGATCCATAAGGTTTGTTTTCTTTGCATGTCCGTGTTGGGTTTTTTGTTTTGTGTTTTGTAGGGAAAAAGAGCTTTCTCAAGGCAAGCACGCAAACCAAGGCCCCCCCCTCTCTCTCTCTCTCTCTCTCTCTCTCTCTCAAATTTTTTGTATAGATCAATTGGTTCAAAGCTATTTTAAGAGAGTAGAGGTCTTGGGTTCAAGTCTCCATTTTGTGGGGGCGGATTTTTTCATTTCCGCACATTCGTGCACTTTGCCGGCAACTTCAACAAATTTTTTTTCAAAAAGCCATAACTTCTTCATCCGGAAGCCTTTTTCAGAGCCTTTTTTTTAAAACAGCCTAATTTTTCGAGATCTATCCATTGGAACACTTACTTTCAGCATCTTCAGCTTTAGTTTTTTTTTAAAATGGAAAGTCCATGCCAAGTCATTCTTGACAGCACTAACTACTTCCAATGGATATCCTACATGGAAGATTTACTTAGAAGTAAAGGTCTCTACAGAATAGCCACAGACCAAGAGAAGAAACCAAAAGATGAAGACAAGGCTACAAAATGGGAAAATAGACATGATCAAGCACGTGGTTTGATAGGGATGTCTATTTCTCCTGATCTTAGAT
Organism: Pinus tabuliformis; assembly: GCA_031772625.1. Taxonomy (NCBI): domain Eukaryota; kingdom Viridiplantae; phylum Streptophyta; class Pinopsida; order Pinales; family Pinaceae; genus Pinus; species Pinus tabuliformis. Next base: position 460,499,140 of record CM062810.1, read on the forward strand.
TCCATATTACAGAACTTGAAACTCCTCATGAAGCATTGGAACAAATCACTAAAGTTTTTGGGATTAAAAATGAAATTAGAGCCCATCAACTTGAAAATGAGTTGCTTACATTGGATCCTAATAATTTTTCTTGCATTGAAGATTTCTTGTCCAAATTCAAGACCCTTAGATATCTCTTGGAAGGTGTTAAGGTTAATAAAGAAGATAGTAACCTTATTTATTCCATCCTTACTAAGTTGGGACCAGCCTACTCTGTATTTGTTTCCACCTTCCATTCTACAAGGGAAGCTTTCATTTGTCAAGGAAAAGACTACAAGGCCCCTTCCTTTGACTCTTTTTGTGATTCTTTAATAAGAGAACAAGAAAAACTCTTACACCTTGGTCTTCTTAATCTTGGAAACTCTTCCAAGAAAGCGTTAGCCGCCCAGCAGCAACCAAATTCAAAGAATCCTAAGAAGTCATATCCTAAAAAGAATGGTCCTAAACCAAGCAAGGGTCCTAAGCAAACTCAGCCTCAAAATGAAAGATCATTTCAGCAAAATGATAAGACCAATAAAAACAAATGGAAGAAGACTGATAGACATTGTAACTTTTGTAATCGAGATGGCCACTTAGAATCTAAATGCTTTAAGAAGATGGAAGCCTTGGAAGCCGCAATGAAGAAACATAACATCCATGTGGAGCATTCTTCAACTTCAACTTCAACTTCATCTTCAGGAATGGCACTTTCTGCATGTCGCTGTCAATCATCTCAGTCTGGTTATGCATTAAATGTATCTTCTTCTTCTCATTCTCATGAGTGGCTCATTGATTCTGGAGCCTCTTATCACATGGCCAAAAACCAAGCCATGTTTTCTTCTCTAAATGATTGTAACACCAAAAATATATATGTTGGTGATGATAGATCTCTTAATGTTGTAGGGACTGGAACTGTTCATCTAGACAATGGTCAGTTTAATGATGTATTATGTGTTCCAACCTTATCCTGCAACCTTCTATCTGTATATCAGATAGCTCATTCAGGTGAAGGTAAAATTGTTGAGTTTTCACCTCATGATGTTGTAATCAAGGATCTAAGAGATCCTAAACAGATTCTAGCTACTGGTATTTCTGATGATTCCACAAGGTTGTATAAGTTTCACAACTCTGGGTCATCAAATATTCCCTCAGTATTTGTTGCTCATAATGATGAAGTGAGCAAACTTTGGCATGAGCGATTTGGGCACTTAAACTATCGCTCCCTTCAGCATCTATGTAAAGAAAATATGGTGACAGGTCTTCCTATGGTATCTTGCAGAGATGGTGTTTGTTCCGGATGTGTACTCAGAAAACATCATCGGGACAGTTTTGAAAAACGTGCCTCTTGGCACGCCTCTACCCCTTTACAGCTTGTGCACAGTGATTTATGTGGTCCACTTCCTATTGCTTCATTCTCTGGCTGCAAGTACTTCTTAACTTTCATTGATGATTTCTCCAGACGCACTTGGGTATACTTCTTAAAACTCAAGAGCGAAGTATTTAACACATTTTTGGCCTTCAAAGCCTTTGTTGAAAAACAATCTGGACATCAAATTCTTAAGCTAAGAACTGATAATGGTGGAGAATATGTTAAAAACACATTCATCAACTTTTGCACCGAAAATGGAATTCAAATGCAACATACTGTTCCATACACTCCACAACAAAATGGTGTAGCTGAAAGGAAAAATCGCACCTTAAAGGAAATGGATAATTGTATGTTGTAATCTAAAGGACTCAGTCTTAGTTTTTGGGCCAAAGAAATTAATTGTGCAAATTATATAATCAATCACACTCCTACTAAGGTTCTAAAGGATATCACTCCAGAAGAAGCTTGGAGTTCCATTAAACCAGATGTAAGTCACTTTCGTGTTTTTGGAAGTGAAGCATGGGCCCATATTCCAGATGAAAAGCATAAAGCTTTAGAACCTAAGAGTGAGAAATGTACTTTTGTTGGATATTCTGAAGATTTAAAAGGTTATAGACTTATTCCATTTAAGTCCAAAAATGTTATCATTAGAAGAGATGTAAAATTTGATGAAAATAAATCGGCCTGCGAGCCTAGTCCGGCGGATGTGCCACCTCTTCCTATCTCTTCTACTTTTGAAAACATTTCTTCTTCAGATGATGAAAGTGAGGATGAAAATCCTCCCCCACCTTCTCAGGATCCTCAACTTCCAAGATGGGTCCGTGCTACTCGGGATGCAGCAGGTGATCTTGCCGGTGATCCTACAGATCAGCGACATACACGTTCTCAGTTTGAAAGAGCCTCTTCTTTATTGGCTCAAGCTCCAGTAAATCATGATCCTGACACTTTTGCAGAAGCTTCAGGCCATCCACATTGGGAAGCAGCTATGAATGAAGAATATCATTCATTGTTGACAAATGATACATGGGATCTTGTTCCTCTACCAAAGGGACGCAAACTTGTTAGATGTAAATGGGTTTACAGAACCAAGTATGGACCAGATGGGAAAGTTGATAAACATAAAGCTCGTCTTGTTGCTAAGGGCTTTTCACAGGTTGAAGGCATTGACTACACTGAAACCTTCTCCCCTGTTGCCAAAATGAACTCTATCCGCCTTGTTCTTTCCCTTGCTGCCTCTTTAAAATGGGAAGTCCATCAGATGGATGTTAAATCTGCCTTCTTGCATGAAGAAATCTATATGGAACAACCCATTGGCTTCATCCAAACAGACTCCAGCCTTGTATGTCGACTTAAGAAATCTCTTTATGGTCTCAAGCAAGCTCCTCGGGCTTGGTATGCCAAAATGGATAGCTTTCTTTTAGAATCTGGCTTTTCTAGGTGTTATTCTGACAATACTGTCTACACCAAGAAAGTGGGCAACTCTCTTATCATCCTTGTTCTTTATGTTGATGATCTTATTCTTACTGGTAGTGATCCCAACCTTATAAACCATGTGAAGTCCAGCCTTAAAAATAAATTTGAAATGACAGACTTAGGACACTTACACTATTTTCTCGGTCTTCAAGTCTTGCAATCCAAGGAGGGTATTTCCCCTTCCCAGTCCAAGTATGCTTGTGATATTCTTTGTCATTTTCACATGGAAGACTGTAAGCCAGCCCCTTCTCCCTTTCAGTCTGGAGTCAAACTTTCAGTCTCTTGTACTTCTCCTGAAGTTGATGCTACCTTATACCGTCAACTTGTAGGAAAACTCTTGTATTTAACCCATACTTGTCCTGACCTTTCCTTTGCTGTTGGCCTTGTTGCTCGTTTTATGCAAAACCCCCGTGAAAGTCATTGGAAAGCAGCCAAAAGAATACTTCGTTATGTTCGAGGTACAATACAGTTTGGGATTCATTACAGTGCCAAAGCAGCTCCTCTATTAGTTGGTTTCACTGATTCTGATTGGGCTGGTGACCCTGATGATCGGAAGTCTACTGTCGGTTATGTCTTCACTCTTGGTTCAGGACCTATTACATGGGCTTGTAAGAAACAAGCTGCCATTTCTCTTTCGTCAGCAGAAGCAGAGTATCGTGGTGCCGTGGAAGCTAGTAAGGAAGCCTTGTGGCTTCGTTAGATCCTATCAGAGTTTGGCTTTGAGCAGCAGCATCCAACCACACTTTGGTGTGATAATCAAAGTGCCATTCAGCTATGCAAAGATCCAGTCCAGCATCAGCGCAGCAAACACATTGAACTACACATGCACTTCATCAGAAATCTCATTCATCACCATGTTCTTGAAGTGAAATATTGTTCAACAGATGATCAGGTTGCAGACATCTTCACAAAGGTTCTCACAGAGGCGAAGTTCACTAAACTTCGATATATGCTTGGAGTTCAGGAAGTTGTCACTAAGGGGGGATAGGCTCTAGTGCCTCCTTCCTTCTCCTATTGTGTCATATTTGTAAATCCTTCAATCCTATCCCAAGTTGTTCTTAAGGGGGGATGTTAGGATATTCCGACACATAGGATATAGTTAAGTTCAACTTGGTCTAGTGTAGAGTTAGGTATAGAGTTAGGTAAAGTGTGTTTCTTTACCGTTGTACATTTTGTAACTTACAATCCGACGGTCACGATATGTAGTGATCCGATGGTTCACTCTCTCCTCAGTATTACCGACACTTGATCCGTGGCTTGACACCCGATTGGTCCATGAGTTCTATTTAAAGCGCATGGAGGGTCATTGTTCGGGTAATCCGTGCATGAGAGAAGCTTATGTAAATTTTCATTCTTTGATTAATAAATTGCCTGTAGTAGCCACGTTGGCGCAGGCCGTGCACTGTTTCCCTCTTTGAGGGTTTTAACCACGTCAAAAATACTGGTGTATTGATCTGTGATCTGGTTGTGAGCGGTGTCCTTTTGGTGTTCTTTCTGAGGAACTTACCCTGTAAATTCCTACAAATCAGTTGTTTAATTCATAAACAAAACCCGGAGATTGACTGAAGCGGCATTTATCTACTGTGCATTTTCATAGCAAATGCAGTTCGAAAGCTACCTGGCTCGACTTCAGGCTCCGTCTGTAAGTTTATAAAATAAACAACAAGGAAGATAAACAAACAACCTAGTCGCTCCCCAGTGGAGTCGCCATTTTGTTACAGGGAAAAGTGTCTATACAGAACTGCTTATCCCACTAAGGTGTGGTAGCTACCTTAGAAACAAACAGAGTAAAGCTACTTTCGTTTTTCCCTTATGAAATATAGATGAGAGAAGAACAAGGGAGACCAACCTTTGTCTTGCGCTTGGCTCCTAGTTCGATTCCTCTCTCTTCTGATAGTCCTTTGCTACTTGCTTCCTTGTACGCCTAGCTTCACAGAGTACCTGCAGAATCAGAGTAGCACAACACTATACAAGAACATGGATCTATAATCATAAACAATCTAGGATCAGATGTAAATTGACCATACAAATGCATAAAACATAAATGACACAAGAGTATGGAGGAAAACTTGAATAGCTTTTATTGATAATCAAGAAAGAGCCAAGGGAGTTACAATCAGTTGTTCTGACCCAGCATCATCCTCTCAGCAAGTAAGCCCTTCTTCACCTTATACAAAGCTTAGATCACCCAACACTATGATGTCGCCTCAAGAAACCAACAGCAATTCCTTACAAGATGCAAAATTCCAGCCTCTGGATCTCTGGGATGAGGGATCCATATATAGATATCTGTAAGGGAGATGAGTCAGCTTGTGATTTGATTAGTGTCTTCCCTCTGACAGTTCTTGCTTCCACTTGGAGATTGATGATCTCTTACTCATCCTTGGTCGAATTCAGAGAGGCAAGTGTCACAAGAGAAGTTTCTGGAAGATTCCATGCCTCTCCACCTCGCGGATTGACACTGCCATTTGTCACTTCTCGCCCATCGCACCCCATAGAAGGGATTTTTGAAATGCAACGCACCCACAGAGTGTACTTAGGTGAGATGCAATGCACTTTGCCTATGGAGCAGGTGAAATGATCCTGTTTTGACCAGTTCTGAGTGGTTTTTCATGGAGAACTTCTGGGAGAAGCTGTAATCAGTTGACCTTGTTCCTTTAGGGGTTAGAAAAACACTTTTAGGGACTTAGGAGCCCTTGGTTTATGGACATTTTATGCTTGGGGTTGCAGTGCCCAAAAATGTCTATAACACAAACCCCCGCGGCAAGTTCAAGAAAAGAAGGCCCTTCAAAGTTCCAGCCTCCTCACGTCTCAGATCTGCAGAAGAAAGCAGAACTCTGAACTCTCTGCCTCGTTCCAGATCCTGATCAGGCAAATCTTGGGCAAAACTCTGCTACAATGGGTAAGCACGTCGAATCAAGTGCAAGACCTCAAACACGCTCTGGAACTCAAGTTGGGGATTCCCTCTGCAGCCTTTCGACTTCTCTACGAAGGTAAACAGCTCGAGGATCTTTACCCCCTGTCTTTTTACAGTATTAAGAGAAATGCTTCCATTGCTTTTACCCTTCGTTTGAGAGGGGGAGCTGTAGGACAGTCTTCCTCAGCTGGGGCGTTTTCATACAAGGATGCTGTCCATGCTCAGTTGCCTAAGAGAACAGCTCCACCAGTTCAGGCTCCCAAGCCTTTTTTGGTGGATAAACTGGAGGAAACCCCCTCCATTGAAATAAAGCATCCATCGCTGGATGAGAAAACCCAAAAGTTTGTTGAACATGCCATTATTTGCAGGTTCAATGGGATATGGCCACGCACAGCAGACCTTTACCAATGGCTTCACTCTAACTGGACCAACAATTGCAAGGTTTTGTTATGCTCAAAAGGCTTCTTCATCGTAGTGTTTGCTTTCGGTGAGGACTATCAAAAAGCCTTAACTGAAGGCCCATGGTTCTGGGGTGCAGCTATTCCATTCCTCACCCCTTGGTTCCCAGATTTCGATCCCTCTACAGCAGTCATCACCAAACTCCCCATCGGGGTCAGACTTCCATACCTCCCGGCGCATCTTTGTCACTTTGCTGTATTCCAAGGGATTGGCAATTCTCTAGGCCGCTTTCTAGACACAGACATCTCTAGAGGGGAAAAAGGCTTATACACCTTTGCCAGAATCTGTGCAGAAATAGACATGAGCAAAGGTCTCCCGGACCAGATCAATCTCAAAATTGGAGACTTCCATTGGACTCAAACCTTGGATTACAAGAACACAGCGTTTCGCTGCTGAAATCGCCATCATACAGGACACCTTCAAAGCTCTTGTCCCACGATGCCTGCTCAAAAGAAGAAAGCCAATCCTACACAGAAATCCAAAAGCTGGAAGCCACATGATCCTCTCCCCATGGACGATTTTGATTTCAGCTCGGATGAAGAGGAAAAGAATGAGGAAGGATTGGCAGCAAAGCTGGCACAGGATCTACCCTCGACTGGTCCTGTGGTTTCGTCTGTTCTACCAGTCTCACAGAAAAGGAATCATGAGTCCTCCACCTCGGATTCAGACAAGGAGGCCTCTCCGCCAGCACATCTCAGTCTGCAAATCATGCCAGCCCAGCAAAGTCCTCTTGATTGGGTCAAAGTTGGTAATAAGAAAGGGAAAAAATGTCGAATAGTTGATTCTACACATGTTGGGTAGATTCCTCTGTTTTGTTCTTGCTCCTCTGTTCCTCTTGCTTCTTCTTGCTCAGTTCTGCTCTCTTCTCTATTTCTCTTAGGGGCCGAGGTGGATAGCCTATCCTTTCCTGGTTGTAATCTCTTATTGTACCATACGTTCTCTTAATAGATTTAGTTTTTACCGAGAAAAAAAATATATATATACTCCTTCAGCATCTCATTCATTAGTCTCATGAATGTGTTGGGCGCATTGCTCAGCCCAAATGGCATGACCAGCCATTCGTACAGCCCCTCATTCATCTTAAAGGTTGTCTTCCATTCGTCCCCCTCACGTATTCGTATCTGATGGTACCCGCTCTTCAAATCTATCTTGGAGAAATACGCTGCCCCGCTTAAACAATCCATCATATCATCCATTCGTGGTAGCAGAAACCTATACCGAATGGTGATCTTGTTGATGGCCCTTGAGTCAATGCACATCCGCCACTCTCCTCCCTTCTTGGGGGTGAGGACTGTTGGAACAGCGCAAGGGCTTAAGCTCTCTCTTATCAATCCCTTGTCCAATAGTTCTTGCACCTGCTTCCTGATTTCTTCATTGTCCTTGGGGCTCATTCGGTATGCCGCTTTGTTCGGCAAACTGGCTCTGGGTATGAAGTCAATGTGATGACTTATGCTCCTTTTGGGGGGTAACTTGTCTGGCAAGTCATCTACAACTATGTCTGTAAACTCCTCCAACATTTTCTAGATCTCCATAGGTAAATCTGTTATCTTTGTATGCAATAACACTGTCCTGGCCTTCTTCACCACTGCGTAACCTATCTCACTGTCCTCAACCTGTCTTAAAAACTGTTTTCCACTCACCAGCAATGCTCTGGTTTCACTTGTCTCAGCTGCCCCTTCTTCTTCTTTGATGGGCACAAGCGTATGCTTGATTCCATCCTTCACGAATTTATAACAATTCGTCACTCCATCGTGTGTCACTTTCCTATCATATTGCCAAGGTCTGCCCAACAGTATGTGACAGACATCCATTGGCATGATGTCACAGACAACTTTGTCCTTGTATCTACCTATTTGAAATTCCACCTCGCTCTGTTCATCCACCAGTAACTGATGGCCTTTTTGCAGCCATGAAACCTTGTAGGGACTGGGATGCTTCAAACATTTCAATTCCAGCTTTTCTACCATCTCTGTAGACACTAAATTATCAATACTACCACTGTCTATAATTAATTTACAGCACTTACCTCACAATTTACAAACTGTTCTGAATAAAGCCTTTTGCGTGTATGGTCGGTGACCTCTTTAACTGGTTTTAACAACACTTTATGCAGCACTAAAGCTTCCCCTGTCTCTGGAACATTCTCCGCTTCTTGGGGAGGTGCTGCTGCTTCTTCCGGCTGTGCCACGTATGCACCCCGCTGTCCAGCTTGTTCTGCTTCCAGACACTCAAACGATCTATGTCCCCATTTATGACACCGATAACATTGGTAACCAACCCCTCTTCCTCGGCCGCTACCTCTACCCCGCTGGGATGACCTTCCACCCCTTGTACTATCGCCTCTGTCTGTTGATCCAGAAGCTCTGGAACTGCTGCCTTCTTCATTGCTGCTAGCAGTCTGCCCTCTACCATAGGACTGGCCTTTCCCTCTACTGGCTCCTCGTCCTCTCTGGGCGTTCTGTCTTCTGGTGATTTTCTCCTCAGCCTTCATCGCACTCTGATACGCTTCCTTAGTGTTATTCGGTGACAAAATGCTGATTTCATCCAAAATATCCAACCTTAATCCATTAACATACCTAGCTGTCCTTTCTGTTGTATCCTCTATATATTCGGCCTGCAAATTCACTCGATAGAACTCCTCTGTATATTCCCTTACTGTCAATCCTTTTTGCCTCAGATTCTACACCTGCCTGTGCAGCGCAATCTGATAGTCTCTTGGCAGAAATATGCCTTTTAACTTGGCCACCATCCTTGACCAGGTCTTGATCGATAGTTTGTTCATTCTTTTCCTCTCATTCTGGACGATGTCCCACCATAGGGCTGCATGTCCTTTCAATTTCGTCGCAGCGAACCAAACTCTGCGGTCTTCGCTGACTTCCTCACACTTGAAGTACTTATCCATCTCACTAATCCAATCTAGTAAGACTTCAATAGACAGGCTGTCGTCATACGTCGGGAGTTCCGGTTTGGGTTTACTGCTCGCCACTAGAACAGACTTCAACAATCTCACTTCTGTAGACTCACCTTCCTGTCCATCTGCTGCTGCTTCAGGTTCTTCCTCACTCTCGTCACCTATCTCCGGGTCTCGTCGTCTACCTGCCTCTACTGCCTCCAAACGGGCAGCGAGAATTCGAATCTCCTCTCTCAATCCTTCATCTGCCAATCTGCGAGCACCTCTGCCACCTCGGCCACGACCTTGTCACCCCACTTCCATATCTTCAATCAACTTTGCCTGCTCTGATACCACTTTGATGGCGCCCAGCCCAAACGCCCTTATAACACTATGATATATGAAATGATTTGGTTTGTTTAACGAACGTGTGTGGAATGATTTATGCAATAGTTATGCGGTTGATTAAAACAAACAATAGAACAGACACATGTATGAATTGCACAGGATGTAACTTACGGTTGGTATGACATTTAATGAGTTCATTAAAACAGTCCTTGCCTAGGTAAGTGTGTTTCCCGCTCGAGCCTAGACTCTTCCCCCGGTTTGTCTGCTCGTTTGGTCATTTTCCATTGTTGGCTGTGGGTTTGCTACCGAGCTCTGCAAGTCGGAATGTTGTGGTTATGCGTTAAACTATGGGTGTTTCTGCTTGTCTATCTCTGCATGCATGCGGGTGCTTGTTCCTCGGTCCGTGGCTTGTTCTGGTTCACCCAACGGTGGCTTGGTAAGTTCTCTGTCGAACTTCGGCTCCTCTCTGTCACAATGTCTTCAGGCTGTGCATGTAAACTTTGGCAGTGGCATTCTAATTTCAGTTGGCATTTCCAACGGTGGCTTGTTCTCAGGTTGGCATTGTGGTTTCCTTCGGCTTCTGCACAATCTTCAGGTAAATGTCATGTCCCTGCTTCAATCATCAACGCTTCCTTCCTCAGTCGTTAATCTGGCTTGTTCCTTGTTCGCTATAGTCAATGGTTGTTGTTCTGGGAATTTTTCTCCACGATGCTATTGTGAGCTCTCAGGTATGGTCACGGTCCCTTGCTCTTGCTCTGTATTTTCCTTCCTTTTAATTGATGTGTGGCTGACTCTGGTGAATGCTGGCTCTACAGGTATTGAGGGCTTCAGTAGGAGGGTTCAACCAAGGCTCTTCTCGGTCCTATCTGGTAGGCTCTGCCACTCTACGATATTTTTGTTGGTTCCTTGTATGGCTCTGTCAACTCAGGTTCTCGTTCCTTAGTTTGTGTCTGTCGCACCTTCAAACCCTCACCTAGGGTTTCACCATTCTCGGTCGGTGCCTGCTCTGTTGTATTAGTTTATCGAAATCGAAACCCTCTTCCAGGGTTTGTAATTCGAGGTCTTGTAAGGATGTAACCCTCGGTATTTTATTCTTCCGTGACTCTTTTTGTGGCTCTGGAAATGAAAACGATATTGAAAGATGTAATGTTGCACATGTAAATTTACCTGTAATTGTCGTGGCTTGTATTCGTTGTCCCGTCGCTGGAACTACTGTTGTATATCGTCGAATTATTTAATTAAACTGTTTGGAATTATTTTGCTGAACACTGTAGATGTGTTGTCGATGAAGTGATTACTCAAACTTATTTTCTCAGCCAGTAATGATTCTGATTGGTGTCTGCGTTTTCTATTACGATGCCTGTAAACTCTTTGTTTTGTGATGCTCCTTAGCACAGTTAAACAAATTGTTTGTTCCCCTCGGGTAACACAACCGAAAAGGTTTACTTTACGGAACCTGTAACTAATAGCTATACATATTCAGATTATTCTCAGTCAGATTTTTTAACAAATAGGAATAAACATACAGATGGACAGCAGTCTAGATTTCTCTGTTGATATTATTTTTATTAGAGTGTGAGTGGTCTTCAACTGAACCCCTCTATAGTCTTGTCCTGTTACATTTATAGCTACTCAGTTCCAGTTAATGAAACTGTATGATTGTTCTTTCAGTTGGGTTTTTACAGTTATTTGGTTATTAATCAGTTGTCCTATATTACGACAAGATTTTGTCTCCCAGTACATTTGTTTTTTTCTTTTCCTTTTAAAACAAAAAGGATAATCTTGGTTTGCTAACAACAGACAACACCAGATCCTAACTATGTAACGGTCTTTAACTAAATGAAAGTAAATAAAAGTAACAATCCTACCTAATTTCCTGTTGACCATCATAAAAAAACTCATAAAAGTAAATTCATTGTTCTTTGACCTGGCTGAGACTTCACCCGGTCATGGTGAGCTAGATGCTCCTGCACCACAAAACCTTTTACTCCTTTTTTTTTCACAAATTTGGAATGTAATAATATATTTAAAATAAATAAATTGGATTTTATTTATTATAACCAATTATTTAAAGAAATAAAGAGAATTTTGTTTTTTGGTTTTAATGTATAATAAGTACATTTTTTAAGATAATTTTTTTAAATTTATTATTTTTTCAATTTTTTTAATCTATAAAGATGAGCAATTTTTTTTCTCGTTCAAGTATAAGTTAATCTTGTAGCTAACTAAGTGCATTTTTAGATTTAGAAAGGGTGTCACATAAAGTGAAAAATTTAAAGATAGTTCGAGTTTTATATGATTCAAATTTCATGCATCATAGAATCTTACTTATAAAGGTTTTACCTTATTTTAAACTAACTTAGATACTCTAAAAGTTGATCAAAATTTCATATTAACCAAAAATTTGAAATGTTGGATCATTGGATTTAATAAGGGAGAAAAGCTTGCTATTATTTTAACCTACTCGATTTGTTGTTGTACATCAAGCTTTGCAAATGTGGGTTTAAAGAGTTTCTAATGACAATAAAGGATCTAACCCCGAACATCTTGATTTATATAGCTCATACATTATCCATTTTTAAAATAATAATCCATATACTTAAAAGAAATTATATAAAATTTATTACCATGTGGATGGATAGTATCTCGTTTTAAGCATGAGATTGAGATTATATGTTACCAAAAAGCACATGACCACATTGAAGGTAACCTCAACAATGACCGCAAGGGACATTGGCTTTCTAGTGGATACTATATATGTTGAAATTGATTTTTGGTCATGGAATAAGACATAAAACCACTTTTGATTAGCTAAGAGATCATCTTTCTTGGACAGAAGGTGTAACACCCTCAAGATGACCCCTTGTATGTATTTGTACATATTTTATTAGCTTGGTGAGTCATGATGTGTTGGCATCGTGTTCCCATGTGTATATATCTATTTTGGTGCCTGCACACCTATGTTTATATGTTTTGAGGCTAGAAGACATGCGTGATTAAGTTTGGAGAGCCTATGTATTGAAAGGCCAATGAAACTAGCAATGTAATATGTAATCACACTCAAGTCAATAAAATACATTATTGTTTTAGACTAAGCCAAACATAAGATATCGGTGGTTAGGACTCCACAAGAGGGAAAGGTGAGGGGATTAAAACCATGAAGTGGTACCTAAGCCAAAAATATAATAAAATGTTCCTAAAGTCAATTTATGGAATACAACCCAAAGTCAAATGGCATGCTATAATCCTAAGTCATAATGGGATGTTATATCCCAAGTCGAAAAGTAAATGGACTGATAGTCTAATTGGGTTTTGTCATGTCCCCAATTTTCGTGAGTGCAAAATTCACTAAGGAGTTTTGTCAAATTTGGAGATATTAAATAAAAAGGAGAAAATAGTATTTTATGGGAGAAAAGAATAAATTATTATTTTAATGGAGAATAGGGAAAAGTAATATTTTATTGGAGAATGGAAGAAAAATATTATTTTATTGGAATGACGACAAATTATTATTTTATTCAAATGGTGGCAAAAAGTGGAAAATACCCCTGCCAATAAAATAATAAGGAAAAAGGGAGGATCTAGAAGCTAGAGGGAGGCTCCATGAAGAACTATAAAAGGAGGAGGAACTCAATTGAAAATCATTCTATCTTATCATTTCTATTTGACATCTAAACTTGAGTTCTCTTGAGTTGTTCAGCTAAGACAACTAGTGTTGCTTAGCACAAGGGATTTCCAGGCGAAAATTCCACCTCTATCTTTGAAGAACTTCAAGTGTCTCCCTAGTGAGGCTTTGGGGGAGTCTATTTTAGGACTTCCATTAGAGTTTATTGTAGAAAATTCACATAGAAATTTGTTATTTCTGGGCGCAGAAGACAAACCTCGAAGGTTATTTGGAGAAACATCTTTCTATTACATGTTTCAGGTATTTGCAAGAGATTTTCTACTAGTTAGGGGAGGATTTTGGCACCATTTTTCAGAGTTGTTCATGTATCTTTTGGTTGGGCCGAATTTTCTCTCATATAGCCTACGCGGGGGTTGGAGAACAAATTTTTTGTTGGTGTTTGGTGCTGGTATTTGTTGGGAGTTTTTAATTGGGAGTGATAGCTATTTCCTGAGGATATTTGTGCATAATATCTCAGCCATTTGCTAGAGAGTTTTATCATTTCTCAGCAATTCCTCTTTGGTTGGGCGCAAAACTGTGTAGTTGGAAATTTGCTCTATTTTGGGCATTCTGGGTAAGTTAGAATTAGCCCCAATGATTTTTGGTTTTTGTTGGTTTGGGTGCGAGGAGATACTAACTAATTTTATAGAATTTTTCAGGCAATATTCGGGTTGGAATAATGCATTCTTATTGTAGGGTGTATTGTTAGTTAGCTAGGCAGTTTGCATCACATTATGGGTTTGATTTTGGCTTGGAGTTAAGCCAAAAAAAAATTGGGTTTTTATGGGTTTGGCGTGAGGAACTTCGGGTTAAATTTTCATAATTTTATAAGTATTTTCGAGGAGCAAAGTGGAGGATTAATGAACTGGTAAAAGATTGCCCAATAGATATAAATGGTGTAAGTACCAAAGAAGACCTAAATATCATTCCTTTGGGGTCATATAATTTCCTCATAGGTATCTGTTGGTTGGAAAAGCCCCATGTTTCCCTAGAATTTTATAACAAGGCCATCATTTTCCTTAATGAATGATGTTGGAGAATTGAGAGCATGGTTACAGGTAAACCAACAACCTGGGACAAGGATGATGAGGATGATGATATAGAGAGAATATAAGGTACATGTATTAAAACCTATGATGGAATAATGGTTGATGAACCATTTACAAGAAAGAGTTTATTAGCAAATCGGTGGATATAGTAGTTGATGATGCATTTACTCCAGTGGATGGCTATTGTTTTACATGGACTTCAATAATGTTCATATTTTGCATGTAGACGAAGAAGATCAAGGAAAAACATTGAAAAAATACCAAAGATTGTGGAAGACAAGAAAATGAAGATGAAGCAAGTTCAAAGGACCAAGTGAAGAAGAGATATAAATGGATCACAAGCATTTGTTATGGGTCAATATGAAGGAATAATTCCTACTTGTGATGGTGAACAAAATAATGGTATTTTAATAATGTAGACTAATTCTAGAACCCTATGTATGAATGAGAGATGATGAGGAATGAGTGAAAGTATGGATGAAGATTTATTGAGAGAATGATGAAAATATTGTGGAGAGGATTATGGGGATAGTTCTACATTTGGTTTGAAATAAATGCCTAATTATGATATAATTGGTATTCTCACATATTATTATATAAGGGACAATTTGTACACTAGAAAAGACATATGGAAATAGTTTGTTTATATAATTTCCCATTCAAGACTTTGGAAGGGTTTGGAAGCATATACTTTTAGTGTCCCTTGTTTTGAAAAATGTAGTGTATGCGTGTCTTTATTTGTTACATGCCCTAATGCATCAATTTGGTATCATAGGTTGGTGTGTAGATCTAAAAAAAGTGAAGTTATTAGTAAAAAATGTGTTTGTGTAATTTTGAATCATTTTTTTAGTTAGTCACTCCCCTTGTCTAGAAATTCGTTGTTTATAATTGTTGAGCAACTTTATCAGTCCCTTATGCGTTGGCAGTTATCCTTTGGGTGCATTTAAGTTGAACTATTGATTGTTTTTATTGAGGTCGTTGATTCCTTGAGTGATAAAAATTGATTTGGGTGAAACCTTTATTGATATACTTAGATTGGATGATTGCATCCATTGACAAATAGAATAGTGTTGGTGTATTGGCAATGAACAGTGTGTGATGGCTCTTGAACTGATTATTGGGTGTTGAATCATCAATGCTTTTATCAGTGCCATATTTCTTTGAATATTAGTGTCCAACTTTTTATTAGCTAGATGTAACAAGATATAAATAGGTTTTATTTGTCTTCAACCTATTCCAACATGTATCTTTTTGGTTCAAAATTGTTTACAATGTAGATCGTGTTGGAGTTGGACTGCAAAACGCCACTGGCCTCATTCCTACCGGACTTGTTGGCTAAGTGGTAATGGAAAATAAACATAGATAGAAGGAAAACAAATCTTAAAGACCATACACAAATTTCCCATATATACTTGAACATTCGAAGGATAAAAATACAACCACTCATGATTAATCTGCAGTATTACCTGAAGGTGGGTCGCTTGAACCATGGCCATGTTCTTGGAAAAAGGCATCAAGGATATGAGCCTCCATATGTGCCATCCTTCCTTCAAATTTGTCTATCCTCTCCTAGATTTGATTCTAACTTCGTTGAAAGGAGACCAACTGATTCATCATGTGTCACTAATTGTGTTGGAGATCATTCATGAAAGCAATGATCTCGTTTCTATCGTCATGTATGTCATGGGCCAGTTGCTCCACCACCTCTAACACTGATCCATATTTATGAAGGAACAAAATGAAATATAGATTTAATCACAAAAACAGAGATATAACAAAATAAAACTTTAATTAATAAATAGAAATTATTGAAAATCGTTTACATGCAAGAAGGAAACAAACTATCTTGGGCAATGGTAGCTTATCTCTCAGAAG
The DNA here is from genome assembly GCA_031772625.1 of Pinus tabuliformis. Taxonomy (NCBI): domain Eukaryota; kingdom Viridiplantae; phylum Streptophyta; class Pinopsida; order Pinales; family Pinaceae; genus Pinus; species Pinus tabuliformis. The sequence continues at coordinate 460,515,202 of CM062810.1, forward strand.
AGATGTGACGGATACATGCCTTCTGAAATTTTTTACAATGAGGTTTTCATGCCTTTTATCATCAAGAAACAATGGGTGAATCTAAACATCCAAAAACATAACCCTAGGAGCTGCAGCGCCAAAAGCTTGTGGGCCCCACTAGGGTTAGTTGGAACGTCAACTTCTTAGCATCATAACTTTGGCATATGATCTATGTTTGGGGTGCACGATAGCTCATTTGAAATTTCTATCTAAGTATAAAAACTTTTGACTACAAATGTAGGCCATAAGCTTGACATTTTCCCATTTCCCCAAAGAATGCCATTTGAGGCCTCAAAACAGCTCCGAAATTTCAAGACCCGAAAAACTACCAAAAATAGAAAATGGTTGAAATAAGAAACTATGCTAGAAATTAGGAAACTAAAAGAAAACTATGTTGGGGATCTAAGTGGAAAAAATGACTCGCCACCAATATCCACCAGGATCAGTTCTCCCCTGTTAGTAAGCAATGATCTCCTTTGCATTGAGTACCTCCATGAGATGGGGAAACTTCTGTTGAATTTGATCCCTGGTGACCCACTTTCCTTAGTGCAAGAGATGGCCAATTTTGAAAAACTGATACAAATCAATTCTCTGTTGGCGAGTGTTTTTAACCTGTGTGTCCGTGATCCGATCAGTTGTGGCCTATTCGATGCAATTTGGGTTGAGCTTTGTTGGTGTCAGTTGCTCAGCAATGTCTTATGTGTCCAACAATGGTGGAAAGTATGGTCAAATGTGGTCCACGTAGAATATGAGGTGCAGGCCAAGGAATGGAGGGATACCTAGCTTGAAATAATTATCACCCGTGGCCTTAGTGATGGTGTAAGGCTCATATCGAAGTGGTCAAAGCTTCCAATGGGATTCGGCAAGGCGTTCCTTTTGTAGATGCAACCACACCTTGTTGCCCACTTGAAACTTATGTGGAACCCGATGTTGATCATGACCTTGTTTATACTTGGAATTGGCTTTATCTAGGATATCATGAAGTTGTTGGTGGATGTGTTAGATGCGTTCAATAAACCTAATGGCTTTATCAGCTTCGGACTGTACATGTGCAGATTATGTCTGCGTAGTAGCAAGGGGCATGGAAACATCAGTTAGGCACAATGGTTGAAATATCAAGCCCACTTGAAATGGGTTGTGGCTAGTCGAGTTATGGAGAGAAATATTATGGTTGTGTTGTACATAGGAAAGGCTCTCATCCCATGTCCATGGATGCTTAGAGTTGTACATGTGTAGTATGTGCATTATCATCCTATTGACGACCTTTGTCTGTCCATTAGTGTAGTGATGGAATGCAGTCGACTTAATGAGCTTGGTGTCCAACAATGACCAAAGGCTTGACCAAAATGTGCTTAGGAACCTATTGTCTCAATATGATATAATGTTCTACGAGATCCCAAGATGTACTCACACTCATTCAAAGATTTTGGTAGTGTCTTTTGTTGTGATACTCTTCTTGCAAGCATCAAATATAGCCATCTTAGAAAATATATCAATGACCACAAATGCACAGTATTTACCATGCTTGGTAGAATAAAGGTTAGACATATAATCCATGGAGATGGATTCCCAAGGTTGACTAGGAGTAGGGAGACGAGTGTACAAGTCTTGCTTGTTTATGGTTAGCTTGGTGATGACACAGAGAATGCAGGATATGATATATCTTCCAATATCATGTCATAGTTTTGGCCAATAAAAATACTTATGCAATTTTGCCACTATTTTGTCCAGATCAAAATGTCTTATGACCCAACTATAGTGCGCCTCCCAAATTATCTTGGCACACTCACTTGAATGAACACAAAGGTGCCATAGGTAGCATAACAATGCATCCTGGAGATGGAAGTCTGGTACTTTCTTTCCATCCATCAACATCTGGTATGTGGTGGCGAAATCTAGATCATTTTTATACAGTTGCGACCATCCAGAAGTCTCATGCCCAAAAGAGTTGAGAATAGTGGTAAGTGCCACAAACTAGGCTGACTAAGGAAATATGCAACGTTATTGGTGTTGCCCTTCTTGTATTTAATGTTCAAATTAAATTTTTGCAAATATGTGGACCATTTCCAATGGCAATCATTCTACAACTTCCCTTGTGTATGTATAAACTAAAGAGGTTGGTGATCTGTGTGGATGATCATCTCCTTCCCTAGAATGTAATGTTTCCACTACCATCAAATCTACATAATGAAATACATCTCCTTGTCGTAGGTGGGGTATTTTTGAATCCTATCGGAGATTATCTCACTATGATAGGCCATTGTATTCCCTTGTTGGGTGATAACTACACCAACAGCATAGTTGGAGTCATTTGTCTCAATTTCAAATGGTTGTTGCGGGTCTAGCAATGTGAGTATTGGCACAGATCAAAGGTGATGTTTTAACTCAACGAATGTATTCTATTGGGATGCAAACCAAAAAAACTTTTTTTTCGCTTAGCCCTTGGTAACTTGACTCAATTTCCAAGTGATATGAGAGAATCCCAACACGAACCTTTGATAGAAATTGGCAAGGCCCATAAAATTGTGAAGCTCTATTAGAGTTTTTGGGGCTGGCCAATCCCGAATGACTTGGATATTAGCCAGATCCACATGCATGCCTTGCTCATCAATAATGTAGCCCAGATATTAGACCTGGTTCATCCCGAAGGATCATTTCTCCAAGTTGGCACATATTTTATGTTGGTGTGGGGTTTGAAGAACCTATCAAATATGTTGCAAGTGCTCTGCCCAACTCTTGTTGAAGATGAGGATGTTGTCCAGATATACAATCACGAATGAGTTGGTGAAAGGCCACAAGATATCATCCATCAACATCATAAAATTTTCAAGGGACTTTGTTAACTTGAAGGGCATGACCAACCATTTAGAAAGGCCCTCCTTGGATTTGAAGGCGGTATTTCATACATCTATGGGTTCTATTGGAACTTGGTGATAGTCAAACTTCAAATCAATCTTGCTGAAGTATTTAGCCCCCTTGAGTTGGTCAATAAGGTCATCAATCTGTGGGATTAGATACCTGTTCTAGGCAGTGATTTTATTCAGTGCCTGATAATCAATGCAGAGTCTCCAAGTCCCGTCCTTCTTCTGTACGAGTACAATTGAGCTCCTACAAGGTGAGGAACTTGGTAAGATGTGTCCTTTTTATGAAAATTCCTGGATTTTCCACTTGATTTCCTTGTTTTTTAGAAGAGAGTGGTGGTATATTTCCCCATTGGGTAGATGTGCTCCGGGAGTTAGATCGATAGAATGCTTGACCTAACAGTGCAAAGGTACACCTATGGGCGAGGAGAAGATGTCCCTATACTCTTCCATGACCTTACCAGCTTGCTTTTTCTACACAGAGGAACCCTTTCTATGGGTCATGGACTTGGCCATGATCTTCCCCTTACTTTGAGAGCAAATCAGAAAGAAAACAAATTTCCAGGTCTAGGAGATGATCTTACTGCATTTCTTAATAGAGAACAAAGAAATGGAAGTAGATGGGGCTACCTATGGTGTCCTTTATAGTTTTCTGCCTAAAGTAATAATAACAGAGTGAGGTCTAAATGCATACACAACATGATTCTTCCAAAAGTATGGTTGGCATGAAAAACATCAGAAACTTCAAGAATATCATCATCACATGGTACCTCGTCCATTAAGGGCTTGATGTTGTAGGGAAGGGGGCACTGTTGGCTAACACAAAGATATCATCCTTGGTGGAGCCACCCAATGGTGTATGGTTGTAGGTGTGTTGTGGTAGGCAGGCCCAACCACTTAACGACTTCTTCCGAGATGAATTTCTTTTGGCTCCCACTGTTGACAATGAACTGTAGTGGAGAACCCTTCACCCACATCTGTGAGTGGAAGAGACTCTCCCCCTCCTCTAGATCTTTCAGCTCAATCTTTTGGACCTTGGTGGTCGCAACAGTGGAACTGGGTTATGCATCAATAAGATGTCCCTTTTTTGGGTTCTGGCTCAAATTCAGAACATGCATTTGAATTTGAAGCTTTTAGCTTAGCCACTAGTGATTTCTTGGTGTGACACTCATTTGTGTTGTGGGTGGGGCTCTTGTGGAACTCACACCACTTTCTTATGTCCTTCTTCATCCATGGTGTTATTATTTGTTTATGGATTCAATAGTTTTTCTTGGATAACTCCACCTTGGCTCTGTCCTTTGTTGCGCGGTTTGGAGGTGCCTTTTTCTTGCTTCAAATTCGTAGATCCAAAGTCTCACTTCTTCTGTTTAAATTTTTGCTCGATCTTAATAGCATATTGTTACATTGCACCAAGTGAGGAGATATCCAGGAACTACACCTTTGCCTAGATATATTTTTAGAGACATCCATGGTACTTGAGTACTAGGTACCACTTAGATTCCTTGATACCCAACTTCATGCGTAGGGTATGAAAAATATTTTCAAACTTCGGCACATCTTGGTCCCTTTCCTATCACAGTGTGGTCCATTTTATGTACTTATCTTCATAGCTCCTGATAGGGTAATATTTTTCCTTGACGACATCTTGGAAAGAATTCCAAGACGGTGCGACTGGAAGTAGTGAGGGTTCCTCCTCGTCCCTCTATTCACAGTAAGTTTACCACTAGTCCTTGACATGGGGGGAAGTTTTAAGGAGTGCAAAAGTAATCTTTTCCCTGTCGGAAAAATTATGGACAAGAAAATATCCTACCAGCAGATTTAACCATCTATCTAGAGCATCTCCTTTTATCTGACCTTCAAATATAGGAATTTTAAATTTAAAGTGTACCTTAAAGGGGGTGGCACCTCTGAAGTGACTGTTGGAAGAAGATGCTTCACCCACCAATGCTCGCCAAAGGATATGAGAAAAATTATCCATCACCTTGTTCCTTTATCACTCAAGGGCCTCTCGAGCAACAATTTGAAAGGATATCCTACTCCTTCATCTTTCTTTTCTTCCACCATTTGATGTCGTCAGGATTGGCAAGGTTAGTCTTGCAAGAGTTCAACCAGTTCAAGTCCCAACTCCACATACCCTGGCCTTGTTGGTGACATGCACAAAAAGACAAAGAAAGAGCAGACCACTTTGATACCACTGATATGGATTTATGAAGGAATGAAATGGAATATATATTATAACAAAAACACAGAGATATGACAAAACATAACTTCAATTAATAAATTATAACTTCTGAAAATTATTTATATGCAAGAAGGAAACAAACTAGCTCTGGCGATAGTAGCTTATCTCTGAGAAGAGTTGTGACTGCTACATGCATTTTGAACTGTGTTATAATGAGGCTCTTCTGCCCTTTTATTATAAAGAAACAATGGAGAACCCTAAACATCCAAAAGCTTAACCCTAGTAGATGAAGGGCCAAAAGCTTGTAGGCCTCGCTAGGGTTAGTTTGAACGCCAACTTCTCGAGGTCATAACTTTGGCATATGATCTTTGTTTGGTGGGCACAATATCCTGTTAGAAAGGTCTATAAGAGGATAAAAACTTTTGATTTCAAACACAAGTCGTTAGCCTTGCATTTTACCATCCCCAAAAAATTTCGTTTAGTGCATCAAAACGGCTCTAGAATTTTAGGACCTGAAAAACTGTCGAAAATAGAAAAATGTCGAAATAAGAAATTGTGCTTGAAATTAGGAAACTAAAAGGAAACATTGTTAGAGGTCCAAGTGAAATAGGATAGTGGCCACCAATATCTACTTGGATTTGTCACCCGACAAATTTTCTCTTCTAGAATGTCAAATGTTAGAGGAAGTTCATTTTATTCTAACGAAATGGCATGTTGTTGTTCCAACTCCTCCCCCTCATCTTGGTGATCAACACGATGTCCAGCACCCTAACCACGTAGACACATACTATGTTGTGCCCATCCCTGAGTGCATTGCATTATGCTCTAGCTTTCTACATGATGCAACTCGCACAATCTATGTCTCCCCATGCCCAAGCTGCGAAGGTGGAAAACCTATCAAGCCGCCCAACTTTCCATCCACTCCTCCCCAACTCGCTCGATTACTTCCCACCCAAACAACTAGACAATAGAGTTTTCTTTTGCATCTAACTGACTTCCTCGCCACCTCGAATATGCTACACTATTATGACCCCTCTTGGTTAAACCAATCCTTCTTTCATGACTCCACCAACTCACCTTGCTACAAACCCATTTCTCTATACAATGTAGTTATACCCACCCCCAGAAAATGAAACATCTATCCCTATCAACCTGCATCCCCGCTCAACCTCTAGGGCCATAAAACTATAGGAAGGAGTATCAAAATCCAAACTAACAATTTTTTGTCTTCAAAGCCCAGCCCAGCCAAACCCCCATACCCTCTAGATACCACAACAAAGACTCTATAAAATAAACATCAAACTAAAAGGGAAATAGAACACAATCTAGATACCTGAACTGCACTGAGAGGGAAATTATCCCCAACAATGTCCATTGTCTCCTTGTCAACTATGCCTCCCTCTTGCACTGCAACCCAGAATTCACCCACACACAACACCTCATGGAGTGGATTGGGGTCCCAAGTGCTTATTCCCTAGACCCCTTTATCAGCCTGTTTTCTCCCGTTAATTTGAGAGACCCTATTGTGCTTCCCTCACTCAAGATAGAGGCCAAGGTATGGTTGTCGCAAGTATCCACCTTGTGCTCCACAAGATGAACTCTCCACAGTTGATCCACCGCCCATAACCAAAAACTAACCGATGCTACCACAACCATCCAGACCATACAAATAAACCTCAATTGTTCACAAATGTTCTAAATTTGTGCTCCAACCAAAGTGCATTCAACACTCTTCCTCATTTAAGTGTCGTGTGGGAGTGGATTTTTACCCACTCATTAACCTCCATCACCTCGTTACTCACCCCCATCGGGGAAGTGTGAAATACTATTTTAGTTGCAAATGTTATTTTAATTAAAATTATCTTTTGGTTTTGGAATAAGACCTTAAACCATTTCTAATAGGCTAAGAGTTTATCTTCTTTAAATGTAAATAAACAAGTTAACATCCCAAGGCTTAAAGGTATGTAGCAACAGTGAAATTAAGCGACCTTAGTAACCACTAAATGGTCATTCTAGTAGTCATGATATTCTTTGAATAATGGTGTTGAGTCAACCCAAAAAATTTAATAACAACTAACGATAGTTGTCTTCACTATCAATTGACCACTAAATTATAATAGGTTTTACCACCTTTGAAAAAAATATTCCAAATATAATTTAGATAAATCTTATAGAAAAATAATAATTTAACTTTTTTATTTATGGATCATTTTCAATAACATAAATCTTATATTGACTATTTTAGAAATTGAAAGGATAGCTATTAGGGTTTCTGTCATGAACAACTAGATTATGCAGAAGGCCTACAATGTGGTGTTGGTTGAGGCCCTTGGCCTTGGATAACATATATGATAGGTTTTATGCCTCTAAGGATTGTAGTCACCCATGCCTCGTCCCCACGGCTCTTCTGGAATTACAAGTTGCTCGTAGGGTATCCTAGGATCACAACCACGTAGTTGTAAAAGATTAGATTTCTTTCAGCAATGATCAAGATCCTTGGAATGGTGTGGTGGGAAAATTGGTTGTCCCTACACAGGTGGATCTGATCGAAGGAAGAATAGAGACATCAATAACGATGGTGAATCGCGGCTCTACTTTTCACTGTAGGTTTATTCAATTTCTCTCTCTTCATATCCAAGGATCAATTTGGAGCTTGATTATGGATATATCATCTGCTTGGTGTAGAAAGCCATGGTTTCCATTTTTATGCGAGGGCCCCAATTGAAGGTACCTTTTGGACTATGGTCTGCATGCCAAATGCTTGTGATTTCCTTGTTTTCCATTTAAAGGATCTCCCTGTCCATGGGATAACCCACAACCCCCTCTTTCTTCAAAATCTAGCCAAAAGACAATGAACGAAGGAAAAATTACAGATTTTCCTAAAAAAATTCAACAGGGAGACCTCTATCTTCTAGATCTAGTGCTCAGATTAGGTGGAAAATGTGAAGCAAAATATCAAGAACAAATTGCGTATCCTTTTACTATTTCAATGTTTGTTATATGAAGGAAAAAATTTACAGGATTCTTTTCAAATGAATGATTATGGCATTAAATGAAACTCCACCATAATATTAAATTTGAGGCTAAGAGGTGGAGCTTTTGGTGTCAGAAATCTAAATGGACTAGCCTTGTTCAAGAATGCAGTGAATGGGAAGGTCGTCACTCTGATTGATCAGATCCAAAAAAATTCAGGACATTATATAGTCGATAAAAACAAAAAGACAAAAAACAAAAACAAAAAACAAAAAAACAAAAACAAAACAAAAAATTTAAATTTAAATTTAAAAAAAAACAAAACAAAAACAAAACAAAAACAAAAAACACAAAAAAATAAAAAAAAAACAAAACTCTAATTGTGGGTGTTAAACCCACATAGGTAAAATAATTTCTTGTTGATCCTCAATATAAGGCGTTAATATGCAAATTTAATGGCTTTTGGTCGAGATACAAAGGTTTACATCAATGATTATATTATTCTTGTACAACCAACTGTAATATCTTCTTATGCTCCAAGGTTTTTTGCATAGTACAATTTGACACATAGAAAGACATGGAACAAGTCCTAAATGATGGGCCATGGTTTTGGGTAGAGTTGGGATTTTTATTACCCCATGGTTCCCAGAATTTGATGCTACAAGAATGGTGATCACTACAATTCCATTATGGGTGAGATTACCAAATCTCCCTATCCCTTTTTGGCACCATCAGGTCCTGGAAGATATTGGAAATACCCTTGGAAAATTCAAAAAAGTGGAATTTGACAGAGAAGAAAAAGGTATCTTTACATATGCCAAAATTTGTGTGGAGACACACCTTAGCAAATGTCTTCCTAATCATATCCATCTAAAACACGAAAATTTTCAGTGGACCTAGGTTTTATATTATGAGAATATGACATGTAAATGTTGAATTTGCTTTCAAACAGGACATTTGTAGAACACATGCTCGCAGGAAAAAAGGATCCCAAAAAAGAAAAAGAGTCAGGCTCGTAAGGCAAAGGGATGGCAGGTACCTACCATTTCTAAGGATGAAGAAGAAGATACCATGGAAAATTGATCTGATAATCACCCTATGAGTGACCTCAGCTAAAGATTTATTAAACAAAAGGTATTACAGACCCATGTGTTGGTGTGTGTTCTGTGTTATTGAAACAACGGATCGATCAGATTGCCAATACACAGAAAATAAATGGAAAGACAGCAAAGAAATACAGTAAGCAACACAAAGACACAAACAATTTTTAATAAGGAGTTCACCCTATTCTCCAGGGCTACGTCTTCGGTCCAACTTCAGTGGTGGCCTTGTTTTATTATGTCTTTGAGCAGAGAAATTACAATACAGGGACTCAATATGAGTTCTCCTGAAGCAGATTTTGCTTGGCAGGGTGGTTCTTGGATTCCCCAAGCCACTTGGAGTACACAGACTCTTGTTCTTCCTACCAGCTCTGTGACCCTCGGTCTACAGTGGAAAGAGCCAACTGTGATGCTCAATCCAGACAGATTCCTCTATGGGAAGGCTTGATTCTTCAAGCTCTTTGGTGCTCGATGCTGCCTATGGTCAGCTCGGCCCTCTATCTCCTCTGCTTGGCTTTAATGCTCTCTGTGCTCAGTCCTCCTCTCAGGGTTCATTGTTCACTGTCTCTCTTGGTCGCTTGGACTCTTCGATCTGAATCTCTCTTTTGATCCCTGTTCACTATCTTTGTTCATGGCTTTAGCCATTCGACCTCCATGCCTGTTCGCTTCCTCTCCCGCCTGCGTTGATTCGCCTGTCGCTTGCGTGCTTGGAATTCCCTGTTCGACATCAGCATGAACGCTCGAGAAGTAGCCACGCATCCCCATTGGAACTGCGCCAGCGCGCTCTTCGATTCGTTGCTTTCTCCACCGTGGTGGTCAACGGATTACAAATCCTCTTAAATCACGGCTTAATTCCCTGTCAATTCCACTCTGTCTATCGGGTGCAATCTCAGCCATCCGATCTGGGATCCTCCAGATCCAATGTCACTTGCACGTCGAACGCAGTTGACTTGCTCAATCGATAACGAGCGATCGTGGCAGTTTTTCTCTCTCCTCCGCTGCCACGCATCGATCGCTGAGGGTGCTCGCTCCATTTTCTCCAAAACCTCTTACCGTTCAAGGGCACCCCAGGTAAAACCATCGGTTTCCAAGTCGTGGGTCCCACCTTCGTGCGATGGAGCTTTTTCGCTTTTTCGCCCATGGTCCTCTAGCTCCCAACGTGACCGAGTGCTTATGCCCTACCATTTCAGCCCTGTTTTCCCAGTCTCGATCCGGGGCTCCCAAGGGCTATTTTGACCTCCTGCGCAGTCTCCATGGGCCTCAGTCAGCGCGCTTTGACCGAGGTCCTCGTCGTTCCATGCCGGCTGCCATGGCCACTGGTTCAGGGTGTTTTCGATTGCTGTTTTGGATTCTTCAAGGATTTGTTCAACTTGATTTAGTCACGGTTCTATGACAGTCGTTTATGGATCTGATTCGGATCATGGCCTCCCAACTGAAAAGCTTTTGGACCACCAAAAGTTGGTTTTTCTTCAAGCATCGACTAAGTGAGGAAACTGTTGTCTCACTTGTCCAATCTCAATCCACTTCGCACTGCTCGACTTCAAACCTTTAAGCCCAATTTTGAGGTATTCCACCTGTCCACTACGCGTCGTCCTTACCTTCCTGTCCAGCACTGTATCTTCCTGCAACTCATTAAGATATTCAAGTAGTAGGTCATCAACAGAAGGCAATTGACTTTGCTCTTCAGGGTCCTCAATCATTGAAGGCTCAAACAACCTCAAGCAATCTGCGTTCACGACTGAGTAGATGTGCATGTAAGCTGGCAGATCAAGGCGAAAATAATTTTCACCAATCTTCTCAAGTATCCTGAAGGGTCCATACCTGATAGGTTTTAGCTTCTTACCTTCACCTTGCATCCTGTCCTTGCTGATATACAGCCAGACTTGGTCTCCAACTTGAAAACTATGCTCCATCCGATGCTTATCATGCCTAGCCTTGTACTTGGCCTGGCTCTTTTCCAGCTGTTCCTGTACTGCCTGGTGGATCTCCTGGATCTGTTCAATGAACCTAGTTGCTTTGTCCACATCACTGTGTCCATCAACCATGGTATCTTTACCAAAGACAAAATCCAAGGGAGACCTTAGTATGAAACCAAAGCAGGTCTCAAAAGGAGATCTCTGTGTAGAAGAGTGTTTGGCTCTATTGTAAGCATGCTGCACATAACAGAAGTTCATCCCAAAGCTTAGGGTGTTTGCTGCAATATCCTCTCAGTAATTGGATCACTGTCCTGTTAACTACTTCTGTCTGGCCATCTGTTTGTGGATGAAAAGTTGTGCTTTTATTTAATTTGGTGTCCATTAGTTCCCACAGACTGGACCAAACTTCCCCACAAATCAGGTGTCTCGATTAGATATAATAGAAGTGGGTAATCCAAAATGAACCCATACATGTTCAAAGAAGAATTTTGCAGTTTGTTCAGCTGTAATTTTTTACTACAGGGTATCAAAATACACATTTTGTTGAACCTATCCACAACAACATATAGATAATCATGACCTTTCCTAGATTTAGGCAGCCCTCCAACAAAATCCATGGAAATGCTTTCCCAAGGGTGAGAAGGAACTGGTAATGGAGTGTATAAGCCTTTTCTGTTACTGGGCTTGCTTTTAGCACACATAGCACACCCCTTTACATATCTAGAAACTGTCTCACTCATTCTTGGCCAATAACAGAACCTTTGCAGTTGTGCAACTATTTTACTTACCCCGAAGTGACCTGATATCAGAGAAGTGTGTGCTTCCCTAATTATCTTTTTTCCCTCAGTTTGTGGAATGCAGAGTTTCCCACAATCGTATAAGAGTCGGTCCTTCACATGATAGTCCAATTCTTCTACTCTTTTGCCTTGACTCAAAGTTGCATATACATCTATTAAGTCCATATCCTAAGCATACTGTTCTATGTAGCTTTCATGTAGCACAGAATTATGCTTAAGTATGGTAGATGCATTTATAATGGGTCTAGATAACATGTCTACAACCTTGTTATGTATGCCCTTTTTATATCTGATGACTAAATGAAACTGTTGTAAAAAACCCATCCATTTGTAATGTCTTGATTGTTGCAACTTAGTTTGGGAGTGTAGATATTGAAGTGGTTGATGATCAGTATGTATTACTGTTTCTTTGCCCATTAATTAATGTTTCCACTTTTTCACACTCTGAACTAATGCATACAATTCCTTATCATAGGTAGGATAGTTAACTACTGCAGGATTAAAAGTCTCAGAATGATAACATATGGGTTTACCGTGTTGTGTCAACACTGCTCCCATGGCATAGTCACTGGCATCAGTTTGGATCTCAAATGGTCTTTGTAGATCTGGCAGTGCTAGTACAGGTGATGTACTAATTTTTTCTTTCAAGGTGTCGAAGGATTTCTGCTATTTGCCTCCCCACTGAAACACCTTGTTCAATCCTGTCAAAGCATGTAAGGGAGCTGCAATTGAGGAGAAATTTGAAATGAACTTCCTCCAATATTGTGCTGCTCCTAAGAAGCTTCTCACTTTTGTAGCAGACTTGGGTTTAGGCCAGTTTACAATGACTGCCACTTTAGAGGGATCTATTTTCAATTCACCTCCCCTACTATATGACCCAAATAATTTAGAGAGGTTTTGCCAAATTCACATTTGGAGAGTTTAACATGAAGTTTTTCTCTTTTCAAAACATCTAATGTCTGCTTAACATGCTTTAAATGTTCTTCCCACGTTTTACTAAAAATCAGAATGTCATCCAGATACACAATAACAAAATCATCAAGAAAAGGTCTGAGTACATCATTCATTAATCTCATGAAAGTAGCAGGGGCATTGGTCAAGCCAAAAGGCATAACCAGCCATTCATACAATCCCTGCTTTGTTTTGAAAGCAGTCTTCCATGCATCTTGCTCTGCAACTCTGACCTGATGGTATCCACTGTGCAAATCCAGCTTGGTGAAATAAACAGCTTCCTTCAATTGATCTAAAAGATCATCTATGCGAGGAAGGGGATAACAATTTTTTATCGTTATTTTATTCAGTGCTCGGTAATCAATGCACATTCTCCACGAGCCATCTTTCTTTCTCACCAAAACGATTGGTGACCCACATGGTGATGTGCTAGGCCTGATGAACCCTTTCTCGAGCAACTCCTGCACCTGCTTCTTGATTTCAGCATTCTCTAAAGAAGATAACCTGTACATCCCAATGTTAGGCAAAGGAACATCTTGCTGCAAAATAATATCATGTTCTATTCCCTTTTTGGGTGGCAGACCTTGAGGTTCTTGAAACAAGACATCATACTCTGAAACAATCTTTTCTATATCAGCTTGCTGATCAGAATTATAGCCCTAAAATACATTGGTTTTATCATTTTTCTTTTCCTTTACAACCATTAGTAAGAACTGTTTGCATGAATTTATCATTCTTTTCATCTGTCCTGAGTTTATGAGAGTATAATTATTCTTGAGCTTATGAGCTCTTACAAAGTATTCGATTCCATCTTTAACAAGTAGATACTTGTTCTCAACTCTATAGAAAATAGCCTTTCTATCATACAAGTAAGGACTTCCTAAAACAATTCCACATGTATCCAAAGGAATTATATCTAACTCAACCTCATCTACAAATGCTGACCCAAAAGAAAACTTGAGTTTGCACTGTCTAGTCACTTGTAGTTGTGCTTTATCATTCAACCATCCTAATGGGTATGGTTTCTTATGAGGTGTAGTTGCTAATCCCAATTTCTTTACAATTGCTTCAGAAATCAGATTTACTTGTGAGCCACTATCAAACAAAGTATCAATCTTTTGATATTTGGAAACAACTCGAATATGGAAAAGCTCACGCCTTTTTCTCTCATGTTCTTCATCAATAACAAATTGAGCAGAATTACTAGTAGATGCTTCAGAATTCTTACCTTTTATACCTGTGGCTGCAATGATTGTTTCATCTCCCGAGTCTGACCCCAAATCCTTCTGAATAGCTGCAGCAGTCATCTTCTTCTTGCCCTCGGACTTCTTAGGTCTCAGCTCTGGATGCAGAATCCAACAGTGCTCATCATCATGCCCCTCCTTTTTACAGTGAGTGCATGAGGCTTTGCCTTTCTATGCAGTGTTAGCCTTCCTTGCTTTCCACTTCTGCTTTCTTTTCTCCTTGCTTTTGCTTACAGTGGGTTGGGATGGTCCCCTAACTTCTGGATTTCCATTCTTTCCTCTAGCTTCTAGATGAGTAGCTTGTACAGATACCTCATCTATACTAGTGGGATTAAACATGAGGATAGTGTGCCTCATGTAGCTGTGTAGACCCCCAATGTACTTCAAAAGAGTTTTTGGTGAGTCTAATGAAATACCTAACATCAATGCTCTCTTTCGGAACTCTTGAGTATACCCTTGTACACTTTTCCCTTTCAACTGCCGAAGAGTTTGCCAACTCATCATGGCTTGTTGCATGTAGGCCAATGGATAGAACTGCTTTATGATGGCAGAAACAAAGTCACTCCAGACAGAGAAGGTCTTACCATGCTTCTTCACATCAGCTTGGGTTTTGCCTTCCCACCAAACCAAGGCAGTGCCCCCTAGGCAAAGGCTCGCCAGCTGAATCTTGCTCTTGTCTGAGTCTATATTTTGTACTCTACAATACACATCAATTTGTCTTATCCAGTTGTCCAACTTTTCAGCATTCAACTCTCCATCATATATAGGCAAATCAAATTTAACATCTAACTTAATCAAATATGCTTTCTTATTATGCACAGGGCTACTAGGAGGTGTAGGGAAGTTTTCCTCTTTCCCCTTTCCTTTGGAGTGGTCCTAGGAATGAGATTCATCTTCTTCTTTATCTTGCTTAGAGCCTGATGAATCTTCACCCTTATGCTTTCTAAAGTCCCTATACATTTCTTCCACCATGGACTTTATAGCTAGGAAACTTTCTAGGAACTGAGAGTCTGGCCCTATAGAACCTTCTTCTGACATTGTCTTTCGAGAATAGACTCTTCCAATTTCAGGGTTAGTTTCCACCAATTCTCCTTCTCCTAATTTGAGCTTTGATCTAGTGAGCATTCACAGCTAAACCAACACAAGCTTGTCTAACCTTATAGCCTAGAGCTTTGATACCACTTGATCTGATAATCACCCTATGAGTGACCTCAGTTAAAGATTTATTAAACAAAAGGTATTACAGACCCATGTGCTGGTGTGTGTTCTGTGTTATTGAAACAATGGATCGATCAGATTGCCAATACACAGAAAATAAATGGAAAGGCAGCAGAGAAATACAATAAGCAACACAAAGACACAAACAATTTTTAATAAGGAGTTCACCCTATTCTCCAGGGCTACGTCTCCGGTCCAGCTTCAATGGTGGCCTTGTTTTATTATGTCTTTGAGCAGAGAAATTACAATACAGGGACTCAATATGAGTTCTCCTGAAGCAGATTTTGCTTGGCAGGGTGGTTCTTGGATTCCCCAAGCCACTTGGAGTACACAGACTCTTGTTCTTCCTACCAGCTCTGTGACCCTCGGTCTACAGTGGAAAGAGCCAACTGTGATGCTCAATTCGGACAAATTCCTTTATGGGAAGGCTTGATTCTTCAAGCTCTTTGGTGCTCGATGCTGCCTATGGTCAGCTCAGCCCTTTGTCTCCTCTGCTTGGCTTTAAGGCTCTCTGTGCTCAGTCCTCCTCTCAGGGTTCATTGTTCACTATCTCTCTTGGTCGCTTGGACTCTTCGATCTGAATCTCTCTTTTGATCCCTGTTCACTATCTTTGTTCATGGCTTTAGCCATTCGACCTCCATGCCTGTTCGCTTCCTCTCCCACCTGCATCGATTCGCCTGTCGCCTGCGTGCTTGGAATTCCCTGTTTGACATCAGCATGAATGCTCGAGAAGTAGCCACGCATCCCCATTAGAATTGCGCCAGCCCGCTCTTCGGTTCCTTACTTTCTCCACCATGGTGGTCAACGGATTCCAAATCCTCTTAAATCACAGCTTAATTCCCTGTCAATTCCACTCTGTCTATCGGGCGCAATCTCAGCCATCCAATCTGGGATCCTCTAGATCCAACGTCATTCGCATGCCGAACGCAATTGACTTGCTCAATCGATAACGCGCGATCGTGGCAGTTTTTCTCTCTCCTCCGCTGCCACGCATCGATCGCTGAGGGTGCTCGCTCCGTTTTCTCCAAAACCTCTTACCGTTCAAGGGCACCCCAGGTAAAACCGCTGGTTTCCAGGTCATGGGTCCCACCTTCGTACGATGGTGCTTTTTCGCTTTTCTGCCCACGGTCCTCTAGCTCCCAACGTAACCGAGTGCTTAAGCCCTACCATTTTAGCCCTGTTTTCCCAGCGATGATCGAAAATCAGCTCCTTTTCCCGATCCAGGGCTCCCAAGGGCTATTTTGACCTCCTGCGCAGTCTCCATGGGCCTCGGTCAGCATGCTTTGACCGAGGTCCTCGTCGTTCCACGCCAGCTGCCATGGCCACTAGTTCGGGGTGTTTTCGATTGCTGTTTTGGATTCTTCAAGGATTTGTTCGACTTGATTTAGTCACGGTTCTATGACAGTCATTTATGGATCCGATTCGGATCAAAAATACTCCAAATATGGATGCTCAGACACAAAATGATAGTCATGTAAAAGGAGTAAGGGATCAATCAGGAACTGTGACTCATAGCTAGAAGGGTGCATAATTAGCAGAAATCAAAGCAACAGAGCAATAGAAAAAGAAAACACCCATTGAAAAGGGGTTGGTGGTATAAAGAGAACCCAAGTATCTGAGAGTTCGGATTCAGACAAAGAAGTCCCCTTGAAAGTAGTTGGAAACCAATTGGAAATAGTAATAGTTGATCCCAACTAGGGGGTTTGGCAAAAAATTCAGTAAAACAAAAGTAAAAAGGGGAAGTTAAGTGATTATTATCACACTTATTCCCTGACAAAATTATGTATTTTCTTACAGTTTTGCTTTTATTTTGCATCAGTTGAAAGGTTGACGTGACCAAATGCCTTATGGCATCTACAAAATATAATTTTGTTCCTTGTTTACAACTTGAATAAAATTACAATTTTTTCTTTAAAAAAAACAAAGAAACAAATAAATATTTTTAAAAAATGAATAATTTTATTTTTATCTATGGATAAGTCTCAAACACAATTGGAATTGAAGGGTCACTTAAACATTTTAATTATCAAATAACTTTGAAACTTCAACTACTCACACCATATAAATTTAATCACATCAAATAGGTTTTTTTTTTAATTGATGCTGAAAATTCTATTAAAATAAAATATTTTACATTGCCATCATGTTGACAGGCCTTTTGAAAGATATCACCATCATGGCCACAGGGCCACAGAATCATCCTCAAACTACAACATGGGGACTAGAACATAACAAACCTAAGTCATAAATGTAAATAAGAACGAGGAGAACCAACATATATGAGAACCAAATAAATTTAATCACATCAAATAGGTTTAAATATAGGGTAACACCATATAAATTTAATCACATCAAATAGGTTTAAATATAGGGAAAAAGTACTTTCCAAAGACTAACATTGCACTCAAAATTGTCATACTCAATATTATGACAATAAGCTTTATTTTCATTGTGTTCAAGCATGCATATGAAAGTGACATGTTATTATTACAAAATTAAGATTTAAGTCTTTATATTTTTGGGTGTGTGAATTGTATTTAATTTTAAAGTCCCTTTTGTATTTTCAAATAAGCATTTTTATGAAGAAATTTTCATTTATTTATATTTTTACAATTCTAAACTATGAATTTAATTTATTTAGGTGTGCAAATTTCTTCCGCTGTTCGTATTTATAATTTATTTCCCCTTTATTTTTTATTCCAACATGAATAATTCATTTGTATTTACCAAAGTCTCTTAAGGGAAAACCTAACAAAGTAATTTTGAATAGTTTTTGGGAACATATGATAATTATGCAAGCATAGAGAAGAGAGAAGCAAACTTCAAATAAAGTTAGAGATAGTGCATGATAATAAGTTTAGATTCTTTGAAGATAAGATTAAAAATAGATGCACAATAAATTATTAGGCTTAGAGACTAAGCTGTGGAAAATGGAGATTAGATTACAATAAATGGGAAAACATAGCCAAGAAATGAGAAAACAATCAACCCATGAATGAGAGGTCAATAATCTAGAAAATCTTAAATTGAAGAATAAGATTAAAGAGCCAGAAGAAAAACTAAATAACAATTTGATCCTAAATAGTTTGGAAGGTAAATTGGATACCATACCCATCAAAAAGGAATGAATAAGCTTGTAGATTTAGAACATGATCATAATAAAAAGTCTTGTACCTCATATTTCTCTTTTTAAAGAAAAGAAAGATGAGGACGCACTAGCACTAATAAAGGAAGCACAACAAAATAAATTACAAATTTAACAACTTGTCTAGTTGAAGAAAAAAGGCTAGTCAACATATTTTAGCATAAATATGGGTTAATTTGTATAAAAGTAAGCTCTAATCACCATAAATATGGCATGCTCTGGTAAAACTCCAGTTTAAAAGGGTTGAGAATATTTATAAATGAAGACCCCAAAAGATCAATGAGTTAAGGAAGAAAGTACAAAGGTAAAATAACCTAGGAAGGAAGGAAAACATGTAATAATTAGGAATTGAAAAGCTATTGTTAATGATAAATACCAAAAAGATAATAATGTATATGAATCTAGGACGCCTTGGATCCTCTCTTGGAACTGTCTTTCTAGGGAACAAAGGGCCTATGTTAAGTTGGATCTCAAGCAAAATTGATATTATGGTGCCTGTTGAAACTTGGGAACATAAAGAATATAAGGTCCCTAACATACAAAAATGTGTCTTATAGTATTTATGGAACAAATGTCCCCACTATGGAGGGATTGGAGGCATAGCATGTTAGATAAATAATAACAATTTTTTTCACATTAGGCTTCACGAAAAAGACCCTTTCAATCAATACACGTGGATGGAGATTTCAAGTATTAATGTTATTATAGAACATTTATATAGCAATATGTTATTTCAAACCTATTAATTCTACCTTTTATAAGAATATTATTCTAGATAATTGAAAAAAAAACAATCCTTACAATGGATTAGAATAGGATATTTATAATTATTTTATGAAATGCTTCCAACCCTAATCCTTTATGGCTAGATAAAGATCTTGTTTTAGCTAGTAGATACAAAAGAAACTTTGAATATATGGTTAAGAATTTGTTTGGTAGTTTTTGTGGGTTGTACAACAACCCCCCACTATTATATGAGTTATTTATAAAATAATGGGAACCCTTTCAAAAAATTCTTTGTTTTATTTTATTTTATTTTATTCATTTAAATCTAATTTTAACTTCCCCGGATGCAGTGACACAATTGAATTAAATGTTATTCATGACAGATCGTAAGACCAGGTACTACCAGCTGCAGGGCAGCGTGGCTTCCCAGGCTCTCACCTCGCGCAAGAGGGATAGTCTTAATAAGGGTGGATATGGTAGGATTTCAGCATTAATGGTGTGCATTGTTCGAAGCAAAACTGTGGTAGTTATAATCATGGCGATCCTGTTTATTCCCTTCACACTTCGCGTTCAGTCCTATTGCTCCGGGCCTTGGTTTGATGCGGTTTTTGGTGGCAAGCAGGACTCTGCTAACAGAGGCAAGCTCCAGGCCGGTTCTCTGTTATTCTGGAGGTGGTATTACTATGCTAAGGGTCCCCACGGCAGGATTAGTGCTGCATTAAGGGGTAAGCTCTCCAAAGCTCTAGAATTTAGAATTGGGCGATTTTCTTCTCCTTCTCAGGCATACTCTGTGCGCTTGTATCGGTCTCTGTTTCAGTCCTTTTGTCCTCCTGTCGTTGTTTCTGGTTACTCTGTGCCTTCCCCTTCGCTCCTCATTATGGTTCGCCAGAGTGGGAGGAATCGTTCCGGGGGGCGACGTGGTAGCGGCAAACGTTCGATGGCCAGCCATTCTGTGGACCCTGAACAGTCTCCTGTCAATCTTCCCTCCTCTCAAGTGAATGTGCCCCCTCCGAGCCCTGTTCGCAAGCCAACTCCGAATAGTGCTTTCCAAACCATTCATTTCAAATTCCAAAGCAATCTTAATAGGCCTCTGATCACTGCTCATATCACTCTAATCCTCTCGGAAGAAGAAAATCAGCTCTATCCTCTGTCATGCATGGCTCCTGAACCTTCTCAAAGCAGTGAGCAATTAATGGATGGGGGAAGCCAGGAGAAACGTATGAGTGATAAGCTTGGCCAGGATGAAGTTCCGAGAGTCATTCCGCATCTTGAAGACAATTTCCCAGTGGCCGGGGAAGGGAATCTTGGAGCCACTAATCATCCCTTGGCGAACCCAATGGGCGAGAAGGATGGCAGTGAAGATTTGTGGATTGGCAGCGCGTGTCCGGTAGCGGAGAAGACTCCTGGTGAGGATGTGGAAGGTTAAGGCCACCTGGGTCTGTTTTTTCTCTCTTTTTAGTTTTGCTATCGCTCAGATGACTACTTCCAAGCCACTATGTTTATAGTCATGGCTCAGCATCTTCAACCTGATGATTTTGTTTCCCTCCAGGGAAGTGGCAGTATAATTATCGTCTGGTTTGCCAAGTACATTGGCTTTCTTTCTTTCATGTTTCTTCCTATGTTCTACTGGTCTATCTCTGAGTCCTATATCTGTCTTCTAGCTTTTTATAACTGGTCTCCCCAGTTTCCTTCTATACTGTGGCGGTTTTGCTGTGTTGAGTGCTCTCAGGTACTGTTATCTAAGGCCTCAACTCCTTGTAATTTTATTCTACTTTTCAGTTAATAGATTTTAGTCTTTGCAGAGAAAAAAAAAAAAATCTAATTTTAACTTGTTTGTAAATATCTAGTCATACTTTTAACCTATTTGTAGAAATTTTATTTTGATCCTTTTAATCTTATATGATAAGTTTTCAAGGTTTTCATAAGTTTTCATAATTTGTTCCAATGATTTTTCCTTATTTAATTCAACTTAACATTCGTTTATTGCAAAATGCCTAAATTCCCAAGGAAATGGCTTTTTTTTGTATCTAGACCTATTTTTCACCTTACAAGAATAATTCTTTTAAATGTCAAATACATTTGGATATAAATAATTTGAACACGGGATGTCGAGCCATGTATCTAGATTTGGAGGAAATCTATCTTACCATTATTTGTGTTGCTTGGATGCCTAGATGCCAAATCTTATTTTTTTGGGGAACCCTTTTCCTTATTTTTTATAATTTCATATTAACATGTGGCATTTGACAATCCTAAGATCGAATGAATGTTATTGTTGACATGGAATATGATGTGCCATTTCTAAGATGTTATATGTCACATCATCACACATGGAATGTATTTTTAATTGTGCCATTGTACGAAGTGATTTGCATTAAGGACATGGTAGGCAGTTGTTATATTTGAATCCAAATTTAAAATTATAGAAATATTAGTTGATTGTTTCAGGTTTCATATACTTAGTCTCAATCGATATGTATCCAGATCTAAGATATAGCTCATGGTAATTCATTTTGAATGACCCAGGTGCAAAATACCTTACATTATTAATTATATCTAAATCTAGGAGGTATGTTTATTACAACTCACACAAACATCCCAGATCCTAGATAACTTAATGCAAGTAACATATATATGTATCATGAAAGCACATCAATTGTAACTCATTCACGACTTCAAGATACTAGATATCATGTATTGTCAATCACATCTATATTTAGAAGGATTACTCATGGGCATTGTTGCGACACTCCTAATGTTCTATATTTTTTATATCTATTTAAAAAATGATTTGTATATGAATCTAGGACCATGTGGTATGCATTGCATTCAAATCATATGAATGCCTAGATATCCAGACTTTTGTGATGTATCTAGATGCCTATTTATGTCAGCTACTAGTCATATACTATTTTAGTTTCAAACCAATCAAAGTCAAATCTACATGGCACTTTAGTTATCCTATGTGGCAATACTGAGGTGTATGTGTTGATGTGAAATTAAAAAGCAAGAGTTTTTTGTATGCAGATTATATATGATATCAAAGTTAAATTTATACTAGTTGTTTAATCAACTTTACTATATGCTATGTTACACACGAAATATGTTATGTTGATAAAATATTATAAACCTCTTGTTTTCATTTTACCTAGTTGATGTGCTATAAACCTTCACAATTATGCCAATAGAGAATGATAAGTCACCTATCGAAATTAATACGCATTTTTCTTACAAACTATCAAGCACAGATCTAAGTTCTCTAGAGATTAAATTGGGTCAAATACAACTTTCATAGTATAAACCATAGAAATGAATTGATTAACAAAATCTTTTTATAGTTGTAAGTAAATTATTTGGGCAGTATATTAAAAAAAAATCTAGCAAGTTTATTGATTTTCTTATTTTATTTAAAATTTTGAATATTTATAAAAAGGAGAAATTATCTTGAAGACCAAGAGTATGGGTAGAGTGAGAGGAGAAATGAAGAATTGGAGAAATCAATATTAGGGTATCTACTCATGAACTAATAAAGAATAATCCATGTTCCACATCATGAATCAAACATAGTCAAGTGTGTAACAAGCTTCAATTTGTTATTCTATGAGAAATTTCCTTTATAGGAAAAAGAGAAGAATTTATCAATATTATTGTTTGAGAGGAATAACCATATAATTTTCCAAATGATTATCATTAAATTATTATGATATTTGGCTTGAAAAATAAAATTTTTATATCAAAAATGTCTTAGAATTCAAATGAATGTACTAAGTCATAGATTAATTTAAAAAGGAAAATTTTTTAGGGAAGATGGGCTAGAAAAAATTTCTTTGTAAGTCACGAATCATTATCAATGAAAATAATAAATTTTGAAAACCATATTTCTATTGCAGAAATTGAATATGGGAACTTGCAATTATTTAAATTACATTCTTGTAAGTTTGTTCAATGTATGTTTTTCACTTTGATGCATGAAATTCTTTTCTTGTTTCATAATTTCTTCAATATATATTTATCAAATACAAGAGTAGTTATAATATCATTTATGAATAATTATGTATTCATAAAGTGTGTAAGTGTGTGTGTGTGTGTGTGTGTTACGACCACAAATTACATATATTCCCCAATGGGTCCATATTATATCATATTCAAAATTATTTTTTAGTTTCAATTGAGCCCACATACTAGTGGATAGTACCATACCAATGAGAGTGAATTCTATTGGGACTTTCCATTGGATGATGTTCCCTCTTTGTTGGCGGAATTTTTTTTACCATCAACAATATCAAGATAATCAAATTTTGTAGTTCTCAAGATCTAGTAATTTGCAATAGACTAATGAAGTGGCCAAAATACAAAAGGACAACTTATATTCATGAGCTTGGCAATATTTTCATAGATTATGTGAAATTTTATATCCATGTATACAACCAAATAGTAATTTTGGCATCTTAAGTGACAATGAGTTTGACTCTAATCATATACCTTTAATTCTAACTTTAAACTTTGTCATGCTCAAAATCCACATTAAAGAGGATTTTGATAAGCAAGAGCACTTGATATTTGAGAAATATAATGTTGATTTTTTATAGAGTATTTTCAATAAGGAATTAAATTTCCTACTAAATAAGGACAATATTAAATAACTCTATCATAATTTTACAATAGATCTCTCTACTTCCATTAATGAATTCCCTTTCAAGTTGTTGTGTAAAAAGGAAAATAAAATGGTCAATCCTTTATATGATAAAGTTTGTGAGATTCCGAGAAAAGATATTAGATATGCTTCTCATGAACCCTTAAAATTCAATAAGATAGATAGTATAAATCCCTAATTACAAGGGAAAAATGTATTGTGTAAATAGAAAAAAACATAAGCTTTTGCACCTATCTAAATCTTGACTCATAAAAATGAAGAAACAATAAAATCCCCTTAAGGAATTGGAATTCCCACCTTAAAAATATTTACAAATCCCCTAATGTCATGGACAACATTCAAACCTTTTCTATAGAGGAAGAAGTATTTTATAGAATACATAGAGTATGAGTTAAGTGGCTTACAAAAGGGAAAGATTCAGACATCGAAGGTTACCAAGTAGAAATGTTAAAAATTGAAGGGTATATCATCACCCCTCACATCCATAAAATCTTTAATTTAAAAATCAAGTAGTGCTTCCCTAAATGGACACAAAGCCTCATTTTACCTACTTTTAAAATGGGGATAATTATAGGAACAATATCATTAACCCAATTTCAGCCAAGTTCCATGGAATTATTTTGGAAAAGAATATCAATGTTTCACTAGAAATTCATGAAAAAAAGAGCTAAATTCCAAGTTAGATTTAGGAGCCATAATTCTATTGTGGACCACCTTTTTGTGCTTATGATCATTATGGAGGAGTGTCAAAATAATAAACTAATCTCTTGTGTTGTTTCATTGACTTTATAAAAGTGTGTGACACAATGCACATGACTAACCTTTGGAACATATTATAAGAGTTAAAATTTCCTTTTGAGGTGAGAACCATTTGTTATAAGGTTGTATGAGAATGTTGCTACCAAGTTTATGAACATTGAGGGCTAGTCAAAAGAAATTAATTGTAATATAGGAGTTAATGTGTATCCCTTCCCCTGTCCTTTTTTGCATATACATTAACAAGTTAGAGAGTTGTTTGGAAGAATCAGGTTGCATTGATTTGATTGTATTTAGTATAGTTATCATTCTTCTTCCTTACACTAATGATATTGTTCTTATAAGGAGGAGTCCCTATGATCTTGACAAGCAACTAAAATTCTCAGGGATTTATGCTCTGATATGGGTATGATTATTAACATTGTTAAAATGAAGGTTATGATAATTAAATCTAAAAATATCACTCACACTAATTTCATGTATGAAAAGAACATTGTGGAGGAAGTGACTTTTTACAAATACCCTGAATCAATCTTACAGGCTTAACTAGAACTACAATATTGTAAAAAGGGATAAATGGAGGTTGGAAGGCGTATTATGGACTTGAAAAGTTGTTATTCAACAAACCTTTGCCTATGGGATAAGAATAAAATCCCATTTGAAATTGTCTTCACTTCTATTATGTTGCGTGGTTGTGAAGTTTGGGGCTACAACATCTCTAAAGAATTGTGGAGAAAAATAAAGCACTTTCAAAAGGATATTATAACTTATAATCTCAAAATAAACGAAATACACCCTATCCTATCCTCCTTAGAGAAGCATGTATTTCCCCTATTGACAGTTCGACTATGACTAGGTACATAAGGTACAAGAACGGGATAAAAGAGAAGGGGCTTCCTAAGATTGCTTCAAACTCCAACCAAAATCACCTAAAACTCAAGCGAGGGTCAAATCTTGGCTAATTTATCATTGAGGAATAAAAGAAGAAATCACTCTACATAATAATGATAATATTAAAATTTTATTACATCTAAATTCAAAGAGAGTTTGTGGTGTGATATAGGGTTAGAGGATAAGGGGAAATTGAGATACTATAAGGAGTGATCAACCCTAACTTAGAATATCAAAATATCTCTTTATTTTGACTAGTATAAAGAAGAAAAACAATATTGCTAAATTATAATAAACTCTCATGAGCTCCATAGTGAAACAAGCAACAAAAAATTCCTAAAACTTCATGAATGGAAAGACTTTTCCATATTTTTCACACTAAGAGGATTGAAAACAAAAATATTTTTTTCTTAAATGTCTTCAATACACCACATTAAATCACAATTTCAAAATATTTGTTATATTATCGGTCTTCCCAACTTTTTAACTCATCAAAACTATGGTGATTTATGCATGCTTCTCTTAAAGCTTTTCAAATAAAGAAATAAAATTTTAAAACAAACTAAGTAATTCTCACCTTTCTCAAAATCAAATAGACCGAATTTAATTTTAATGATCATCATCACAATTTTTTATTAATATTAATTTTAAAAAACCTTATTAGTTAAAAGTTTACAAAGTTTTCCCACGAGGCATAGAATAGGCGATGATGGGGTGTACTATTAAGGCACTCTATGATGTGAAGGTCACATGTTTGAAACTTTGAGGGCAAAAATTAAGCCATGTTAAGGGTTGGTCTAGCACAAGTTGGGTGCAATCCAAAGGTGATTTTGATGGCTTAGATGCCCTTGGATTGTTGTTTATCAAGCAAAAGGTTAAGTGTATAGTCATCTCAGCCCCCTCCTTTAGCCGAATTATTTCGGGAGTTCATAATGATTCTATATATATTGGTATTCCCTTTCAATCTCCTCATCTTTGACATCCTTTTCATCGAGAAACTAGGCAAAGTGCGGTTTTGGTTTCTGAATGAAACCTTTGTTGGGGGCATCTTGGCAAGCTAGAAATCCACGTTGTTACCTACCAAAAGTGGTGTAAGATCCAAAAGATGAGGTCAAATATAGCAAGATCAATGAATACATCCAATATATGCAGGATCACGCTCTCATATGCAAATTAATTTGATTATGGCCCCCTGAAAAGTCTTTGATTGGGTGGATTCAAAATAAATGGAACTGCTAGGGTCAAATAGAATTGGAGCTAGGAGAAAAAGGATTCTTCACAATCATTTTCTCCATCTTGGAAGAAATATCGAGGGCTTTTGAAGGAGGGTAATATTTTTTTTAACAATGCAGGTCTCTTTATGCAATTTTGGAAGGACAAGTATAATGCAGAGAAGGAAGACTTCCTTACTTCCAAGGTGTGGGCTTAACTCGTTTCTCTTCCTAAGGAATATTGGGAGAAAGAAATTCTTGAATGAATCATAAAAATTGATCGACAACCTTTTCAAAGTATCAAAGGCTACTAAGAGAGGGAGGTATACATAATATGATCATATCTGTGTTTACATGAATATCTCCAAGCCTCTTCCAACCTCCATAGATATCTATTATTAGGATAGTGTTAAACTCACATGGAATGCAAACAACAATATGAAAGATAAGCATTAGATTTCCTTTACTATTCACAAAATGTTCATTTATAATACATTGTACATGACTGTTGGATTCATCTTCCAACATCTCTTGGACTCCGTTGGTTGTTCACATTCCACACCAACCCATAGAGGATTAGGTGTCCAACATTCCCCCCCTTAATCTGAAGGGGTATGTATGAGTCCAAGAAGAAATTGTAATACAAAATTTGAAAAAATGCATGGAAGCACTAAGCTGAATGTGCTCTCTGAAATGTTGGTATAACGGAGGTGGTTTAAGGATGACCACCAACACTGGAATGCTTAGTGCAGCTCCCAGAACTCTTTCAAGTATGGAAAGAAGCTGAGGTATTCTGCTAGAGTAAGTTATCATGATGTTTTGAAGAGGGAAACCTTCAACCTTGAAAGGGAGGTCTCACCCCGCATAAAAAGGGATAACCTCAACCTAAAAAGGGAGGTCTCAACCTGTGATGGTTTAAGGATGACCACCAACTTTGGGATGCTTAATGCAATTCCTCGAACTCTTCCAAAACTGGCATGAAGCTGAAGTATTCTGCTAGAGGAAGTGTCCCCAATTCTTTGAAGAGATGTCTCAACCCCACATAGATGGTTTAAGGCTGATCATCAACCGAAGGAATGCTCAGCGACATATTTGTCTCTGGATACAACTTTGAATATGGTATGGCAGGTTATGGCTCAAGCTTGCTTGATGTGGCTTTGAAGCTTGTAGATAACCATCAGCTCCCCCGTCAGATATAAGGTGAGAATATGAAAAGATCTCAACTGCAAGACTTTTCAATATTCGAGAACAAATCTTGTTGTATGAGCAAAATATCTTCTTGGTTGTTGAAGTCCATTGCCAAGAAGCGATCCATCCAAGATGAATCTTTGTTCTTGCAGGAGGTTTTTTTTTTAAGCATATGTGTGAAGAATGGGTATGCTTACTGTTAGGTTCCTATACCAATAGGAGTCATAATTTTGAATGACTAAGGTTAAGCCTTGTAATATTGTACATAACTTTTCTTTCTGCAAATGTTTTCCATATTAAAAAATTAAAAAATGTAAAGACGGTATGTCTTAAAAGAAATATCAAAGGACAAAAAGAATAAGAGAATGTCAAAAAATAAAAATATATGAACCCCAAAAACAAAGAGGGACCATGAAAGTGTGCAAGTATAAATGCCACTACTATTTACTTTTATGCATAATAATGATCATGTGCAGCCTGATTTTCATGCCACAGTCCATGGTAATCAAACAGTTTAATCTTGGTATATCATTAGATAGGTAGAGAAAATAAAAGGAGCTCATCAGTTTAATCTGAGCCCTTGGATGATATAAGGTTAGAATTAGATAGATTACTTTTCAAAATAAAAATGGATGATAAGGGTTTGCTAGTCTAAATGCACCCAAATAAAATGAAAAAAAAAAAAGTTAGGGTTAGTAAATGGGTAAGTAGAAGAAAGGTTGTTGAAGTATAAAGTTGATTGGATCAAAACAAATTCATCATGCTTAGACATATGTGCTAATATGTATGATCAATTATGAAGGCAAAAGAAAAGGTTTACAAGTTAATTTAATTAACTCCCCCTTAGTCATTTTTTCCCCTATACTTACTAATTTCCTACCCACAAGTATGTTCTAGTACTTTTAATCCTTCAAGTCAAAGAGGCTCAGAGCATTTCTCTGACTTTTGGTGGGACTGGATCCTCGGCTTAATGGCTTATGGACATCAAGTGTTAGAATCCCCTTCATAAAAGTCATCCCCCTTCACTACCCTAATAAAGCCCCTTTTCCTAAGGTTAGACTTCATTTGCCTAGGTAAAGTAAAAACCCCCATGTAACTCCTATTTCACCCAAAAACCCACAAAAATCCTTTTATCCTAAGTATAAAACAAAGTGCGCGAAATGCATACATTTTACCTTTTTACTTAAGGATATACCCACTCCCCCATATTTCATATTAATTATTAACTTTATTATATAAATCCCCGATAAAACCCTTTTCCCGTATATTAGTTAAACCCCTATGTAAATACCCCCAACCCTTAGCTTTAATGAAAGCTATATGTTTACCCCTTATCCCGACAAAACAAGAAAATCCCCCATTAACCTTAAATAAACACAAATCACTTGTGATTAAAGCGTCGGGCCCCCCTTAAACCTCTGTACATTTCACCCATGCTATTTCACCACCCGACTACCGTCAGATCAACATCTCTCTCATCCAACGATCCAAAGCCATATCGGCCGCGCCTGATGGCCGAACATTACCCACCCGATAAAGTGGTTTTCCCCGACCCCCCTAAGGCTACATGTCAATCTATGGACTATATCGGGTGACCCCCCCTAAAAACTGCCTTCGCCTCATAAGTAGTGCGACGACCTCTAATACCGCCTCCTCACCAACCCGATAAACCACCTATTATCTGTAATATGAATTTTTGCGCCATATTTTAAAGGGTTGCCCATTAAGCTTAAAACCCCGAAAACCTTCGTTTTCGTGCCTTTCGCCCATTTCACAGATAAAACCCATTAAACCCTTCAACGCAACCATGAACCTCTGCAATGTGATTCCACCTTCGATTACATTCGAAACACTACCACGACCCCCTTCCCCAGGCATCCCGGTGCAAACAAAACCATCAGTTGCCTTTCTATAGACCGAGGTTTTCTTAATAATTGTTGCATTTTGCAAGTAATTAGCCGAAGACCAGAGCTTGGATAAACAGTTCTGATACTAGTCACAGAACCTGTTTACTCCAAGACTCGACAAGAAACCTATTAAAAAAGCCTATATTCAGAGGAAGAAGACCAATTACATGCAGAACAGAGAAGAAGATAATTATACACAGAGCATTGACTATTAAAACAGAGGAACCAGACAGAGTATGCAGTTAGAAGATAAACAGATGAAACATATAGAAACTTGACCAATATCCAATACTAGATGTTGATACACATAAAAACTAAAGAATTTACTATTGAAACACACAGTAAAAGGTTAAAATGTACAGTAAAGGATATTGACATGTTAGCAAGTCAAAAAGTATCGGTGTTAAAGAGTATCAGATGAAAGCCTGAAGTAAATGAAGCCTCCAGTGTGAAAGATCCAAACAACAAAGAGCATAAAGGGCTAAAACCAAACCATAAAGGCCAGCAGTACCACAATAAATGGGACAGCATGAAAGCAGTTCAATCGCTGTCTCTATCTTCTTGCAAGAAGATATTTGCATTTCCTAGATTAAATCTCAAGTTAGTTTGAAATATTTTGTAATAAAACTTTCTATAAATACTTCACAATTCGAAGTATGTAGGGTGGATTCTTAGACATTTCTATAGACTTCTTGATCAAAAGACTATAAAGCTATTGGATCATTGACTAAGCTAGCAAGCTGGATTAATGAATAAAGACCAAATATTTCAAAGGATTCATGTGTTGAGCGAAGTGCAGACAAGTATTTTCTCACGTTGTTGTTATCTTTGTTAAAGTTTTTTCACAATGTATATCTGAATCTGAATGCTATAACTGGAGTATTATCTCAGAATTTGTTTAATTACACTTTGTTTTAACAGTTAGGCATATCAATGTTTTCTACTGATATCTAAGTTAAGGAATTATTAATTGCTCCTTAGTTTAGGTTGTCTCTCTGTAATCTATAGCAAAGGATTCTTAATTGCCCTTTTTTTCCGATTATCCTTTGTTCCTCGTTTTAATCCGGTCTAAGAATTCTTAATTTCTCTCTCGCCCTGGTTAAGACCTTTTCACCCCTCTGGCCCAAAGACCTGCACTCTACTATGCTATCTTGCCCTTTGAACATTCCCTTTAGTGAGTTAATTCCAGTTCTGTTGCCCTTTTTTTGACTCCATAGCCCAATGCTCTAAAGACATCATTCTATGCATCTGTTTTAAGGATTCCACCATCCAATCTTCAATACAAATCAAAAACTCCTTAACATTCATAACTAGCCTAAAATTCAAACAAACAAAGCTAAATCATATAGAGAGAGCCCTCTCTTAAAAGTTGGTTTGTGGTTACCTCGGTGATTTATTTCTTTAACCTTGAGAAATTACTGAGTGATAACATAGTGGCAACCATATGGGGAAGACTAAATTTTCTTCAGAAATCTTTTACAGGTTTTGATCTGATCTATGATGGTGGACAATGATCAGACACACAAAGGTTTAAGTCATCCACCTGGTGACTCCAAATCAATTTCACAATCAAGACTCCACTGGAGGAATGAACCTGAAAGAACAATATGAAAAGATCAGTCTTTTAACTTGGATTGTTACCCAAGACATTATGTTCTTTCTCATCAATAAATTTTTTCAATATATATTGTATTTTAGAGAATATTTTACATTAATTTTTTATTATTTCCCTTTGAAAATTGTAGATATAAAGTCTCCTTACACATTTGAGCAGCATTCTTCTAACTCTTATGAAGATCATTTTCCAATTGAGGAGCATCAAACAATCAAGACTAATCATACAATCCCTGTACATATTCCTGTACCTTATAAAGTTCCTGATAGATATAAGCCCCTCATGTTACCTCCTATACTCCATGATTTCCCTAATAATTATTACAAGTATCTCCCTAGGTTTGATGGAGAAAATGGTATCACTACCCAAAAACATATTCAAGGTTTTGAGAATTATCTGAACATATTTGAAATTGATGAAGATGATGTTATTATCAGGTTTTTTGCTCTTTCTTTGCAAAGTAAAGTAAAGAGTTGGTTCAAGAATTTATCTATTTCAAGCATTTCAAATTTCCAACAGTTTGTCAAATTTTTCCTTGATAGAGGGATAATCAAATTCAATCTTTCTGTGATCATAGAAGAATATAATCAGTTAAAAAGACAGTGAAATGAAACAATACAACAATTTTCTGACATATTTAATCAAATATATTAGTCAATGCCATCAAATATAAGACCTCCTCCTGATTCAGCTCTTTTGCATTATCCAAAAGCATTTGATCCAGAGATAGAATTTCAGCTAAGAGAAAGAAACCCCTCAACACTGGAACAGATGCAGAACATTGCAGTAGATGTAGAAGTTAATCTGCAAATTAGAAGAGAAAAGTTGAAAGCAGAAGCAGAGGAAAACAACATTGCAGAGGTAAAACTCGACATTTTGGTAAGAAAGATAGAGGAAAGGATACAGAAGATCACCATGAAAGATAAATTTTTTGCTCAAAATCACCATGACACATTTATTTCACAAAAAGAAGAGATTGGTAGAC
This sequence comes from Pinus tabuliformis, assembly GCA_031772625.1. NCBI lineage: Eukaryota > Viridiplantae > Streptophyta > Pinopsida > Pinales > Pinaceae > Pinus > Pinus tabuliformis. The sequence continues at coordinate 460,547,543 of CM062810.1, forward strand.
ATGAACAAATTCCTGCTAATTCCGACTACCATAGATCAGAAGATAGAATTATAGAGCAATATGTGGAGAAGCAATCCGTTGATCTAATGTGTATGTTTGATGACATTACTTATTTTAATGATTTTCCTAAATATGATCAGTATGATGATAATTAACATGTAAACTTTGAAACGGGAACTATAAACTCAAAACGGGAAATCTAGCCAAAAAACCCCAAAAAAACATCAAAAACAGTGCTAAAAATGAAAAGTGTGTATACTGGAACAATGAATTTTTTTTTTTAGGGTCAATTTTGAACATGCTTTAAAAATGGCAGTGAAAACGAAATTTTCGTGCAAAAAACACCTTGAAAATGAAAAAGTGTTGACACTAGAACGATGATTTTTTTTTAGGGTCAATTTTCAACATTTTTAAAAAATACTAGTAACACCGAATTTTTATGTGCAAAAAAAAGTTGTTTATGAGGAAAAAAACACACTAATATTTTTGGTAGAATAACATTTTTCTTTCCTAAGTATAAATTCAACATGTTTTCAACCATAACATGCTAGATACGAAAGAAATTGAAATTTTTTCAACCATAAAAATAAAAAACCATGACATTATGAACAAATTACATGACTAAATGAATTCAAATGTCATTATTTGTATATTGAATGAAACATACATTATATCTCTAATTTAATGTTGCATTGTAGATATTCTAAACAATAAAAATTATCATAATTAAGACATATAATCCAACAACATAAAAATGACTCATAACTTCTGATTTAACACCATATGGAAATCAAAAAATTTATTTCAAGATACAATGCAAACATCAGTTATATAAACTGTCTTAGACAATTATTCAAATTCATTCATATTTTCTTGCACACCATCAGAATTCACATCTTTAGATGAATGACTGGATGCGGACAAAGATGTTACATATTTTTATCTTTCATCAACTAGTGCCCCATCTGAGTCCACATGCATGCCCACCATTTCAAGTTTCAAAATTCTTCTAGATCTACGACTGGTTTCAACAGACTCCCATCTCAACATTGTTCCTTCTGGTAACAACCTTTTTAGATTCACTATTGTCTTGAAGCGAAGAGTTCCTCTCTTTGTTAAATTGAAGTCATAAACAAGTATGTCAACATCCTCCAATTTTAAGATGTTTGTGCAGCGGCGATTTATATTTGTACCCTTTCTTTTTCTCTTTCCTCCATTTTTTTGTCAACTACCATCTCTGGCTTATACACACCATTGGATGGGTGTGTGTTTTTGGCATACCAATGCACTTCAACACCTGTAACATCCTCATTTTCTATAAAGACCTTTATAACTTTAGCAACCCATAATGGATAGCCATTGGGATCTCCATCTGCTAGCACTGCAATCATGCAACCCTCCTTAATATCTTGTAAAGGTCTTCCATAGGTTCACATTGTGCACGAGATCTTCTGGAACCAATATACATCTCTCTTTCCTCTACCTATGAAGAATTAATAATACCTTGAGATTGTTGTTGTTCAACAATGTTTATTTCCTCATGTTCATTCGACACATTTTGTGGCCAAATAAATGGATTTTTCAAAGGTATATCTTCATTTGTTGTTGTTGAAATGATATCACTCTGATTATTGAAAAATGACTCCCACCAAACTGAATCAGCGATGTCAAAGTACTCATTTGTATATCTAATACATTTTTTAATTTCTTCTAGGCAATCAGAATAATTTATATCTCTATTCTGTCTTCGTGAATTATGAACTTCACCAACTGATTTTAATAACAATATTTTTGATGCAAATATTGGATGATTTGGAATGAACTTCAAAAATTCTGAACCTGATGACGGTGCCCATTCTGCAGTAGTTGAATACTTCTTGCCCCATATTAGTGTTTTCCCATCATTTTTTTGGATACGAAATTGATGTTGGAAGCTAATGTCATTAAGTTGTTCAATGCATTTCTCCTCACCATGCGATCCCAGAATAAACCTTCGCATGTCAACTGTTTCTTCCAACACATCAAAATTAGACTCTGGCATGTATGATTTCTTAATACATTCAATTAATGATGGCAAGCTCCCAACTTCCTTCCTCCTCAATGTGACTGAAAAACGACTAAACATCTAATCGAGTTTGTCACGTGTGTGCCCAACAAGAAGGAAACCAACCTTTACCTTCTGAAAAAGTCTCAATTCAACAAGCATGTTTAGATGTCCAAAATCAACCTGATTTTTGTTTTCACAGCAAGCGTTGTCCAATTGTAGATACAAAACTTCAGGAAGATTACTAGACCAATGAGAAATCACATCATGAATTATGGTTATTGTCATATTTGCATCATTATGAATATTTGGAACTGTGAAGTACACCCTTGGCAACATTTTCCCATTGAAGACCATACAACTGACCAAGTGATACTCAATTAAATTTTCCTCCTGTAAATTTTTGGGTGTGCGAACAAAATGTGGTAAAAGTGTTTTCTTCTAGTCCATACCATCAATTATCAAACCCAAATATTTATTCAGATTATCATAACACTTCTTTCGATGCTTGTACAACTTTTTCCTTTCACTTGTTTATTGTTCACGATGCTCCTGAAGTTCTTTGACAATTGAATCTACACAACATAAAAGAAAGCCATTAAGAAATATGTTTTCATAGTTGATGACTATACAATTTTAAAATTTAAAGTTATGAATGCTTACCTCTTTCTAACCCTTCACATTTGTCCCTTTTTTATTTAAGAGAAACACATGTACTGCAAATCCCCATCCTTGTCTTCTTAGGAATACGGACATTGTTGAATTCTTTCTTCCATACTTTCACAAAATATTGATATGTAATAAACCGGCCATGTCCCTCAGCACCTTCTGCATATTCTTTGCATAAGTTGTAGATTTCTCGTCTTGAAAATTTATCTGGAATATGTATTGTCTCTCTATTTGGCATACACTCTCCATGCTTTGAAAATAAATCTTTCATCCATGACATTGCAGTATTTGATAATGGCCCAAACTGTCATTTATGACGTACTTCTAAATAAAATGTGTGATCATTTTCCAAATTTTCTTGAATTCTCGAGAGACGAAAATTCCCCATCAAATGAAACATTTTGAAAGACTTTCTACAGATAAATAAAGACCCAATATGATAATCATAATGTGACAATGTAGATTGCATGCATCCAACTAAATATGAATTTTGCATGCTTTTATTCATTGACAAATATCTATTCCTTCTCTCTAATGCAAATTTGAAATCCATATGTTTCAAGCAATATTTTTGACAACATTCACTCGAAATGAGAGTGCTGATAGAACTTCTTCTCGTCAGATATTCTGCTCTACCCCTTGGATAACTAGAACATCTTGCATTGATACGAAAAGGTCTGCTCCTACTCCTCGATACAATATTTCTTGGCAACATCTCCATCATTGGATCATCATTTGTATAAGCATTTTCATCATCATTAAAAGGAATGTTATCCACACTATGATCAGTTGTGCTTTTCAAATACTAAATTGGAGGATATTCTTCATCTTCCCCTTCTTCAGTGCTACTATCATAGTCCTTAGAATTGGGAATAAATGGAAAATTTGACTCGATGTTTATTGGACATTCTTCCTCGTGTGCATTGTTAGCGCTGCTCTCATAGTCCATAGAATTGGGACTACGTCGAAAATGTGACTGTTTACTTACTGAAAATGCTACAATTCTTGTTCTTTGTCACTGCTACCTTTATAATCATTAGGATTAGGACTAAGTTCTTCATCCTGTCCTTCATCACTACTGCTCTCATAGTCCATAAGATTGGGACTAAGAGGACATCGTGAAACTCCATTCCTTTGAAATTTTTCATCATGCTCTTCATCACTACTACTCTCAAAGTCCACAAGATTAGGACTAAGTGGACACTGTGACACTCCATTCTTTTGGAATTTGTCATCATGCTCTTCATCATTGCTGGTCTCATAGTCCATTGGATTAGGACTAAGAGGACACTGTGACACTCCATTCTTTTGAAATTTTTCATCACGCTCTTCATCACTGCTACACTCATAGTCCATAGAATTAGGACTAAGTGGACACCGTGACACTTCGTTCTTTTGAAATTCTTCATCACTGCTTCTTTCATAGTCCATAGGATTAGGACTAAGTGGAAATTGTGACACTCTATTCAGTTGAAATTATTCATCACTGTTGCTCTCATAGTCCATAGGATTAGGACTAAGAGGACACTGTGACACTCCACTCTCTTGAAATTCGTCATCATGCTCTTCATCACTATTGCTCTCATAGTCCATAGGATTAGGACTAAGAGGACACCGTGACACTCCATTCTTTTGAAATTCGTCATCATGCTCTTCATCACTGCTACTCTCATATTCCATAGGATTCAGACTAAGTGGACACCATGACACTCCATTCTTTTGAAATTTGTCATCATGCTCTTCATCGCTGCTGCTCTCATAGTCCATAGAATTATGACTAAGAGGACACGTGACACTCCATTCTTTTGAAATTCGTCATCATGCACTTCATCACTGCTACTCTCATAGTCCATAAGATTAGGGCTAAGAGGACAGCGTTAAACTACATTCTTTTGAAATTCGTCATCATGCTCTTCATCACTGTTGCTCTCATAGTCCATAGGATTAGGACTAAGAGGACACCATGACACTCCATTCTTTTGAAATTCATCACCATGCTCTTCATCACTACTACTCTCATAGTCCACGGGATTATGACTAAGAGGACACCGTGACACTCCATCCTTTTGAAATTCGTCATCATGCTCTTCATCACTACTGCTCTCATAGTCCTTAGGATTAGGACTAAGTGGACACTGTGACACTCCATTCTTCTGAAATTCGTCTTCATGCTCTTCATCAAGGAGCTCTCATAGTCCATAGAATTAGGACTAATTGGACACCTTGACACCCCATTCTTTTGAAATTCATCATCATGCTCTTCATCATTGTTGCTCCCATAGTCCATAGGATTAGGACTAATTGGACATCGTGACACTCCATTCATTTGAAATTATTCATCATGCTCCTCATCACTGTTGCTCTCATAATCCTTAGGATTACGACGAAGTGTGATCCGTGACTCTTTATTTATTTGAAATTCTTCATCCCCTCTTTCATCAATGCTACTCTCATAGTCCTTAGGATTAGGACTAAGTGGAATAATTGACTTTATATTCATAGTGGAAGAATTTCCGTTATATTCATTAATATGATTAGCGTTTTTACGCGATGAAGATGTTGATGCTTTACAAAGCGAAACTTCACTATGAGGAGAATCCATCCCTTTCAAATAGAAGAGGTTGAATGATACAAATGCAGACTCCCCTAAAGATATTATATAGCTTAGAGAATGAAATTTTCCCTCCAAAATTTGTGTTTCATGTATTTCCCTTCATTATTTTATTCTATAATTTATTGAAAAATGTTAACTAATTTTTTTTTAATAAATATTTAAATTTAAAATTGTAAAATAAACTTTTACCTAAATTATTTTAATAGTTAAACTATATAAAAAATTTTTTCCCATAATACCTTCTAAAAAAAACTTAATCCCACATTCACCACATCGTTAAACAATTCCATAATATTCACTTTAACATAGTTTCCTATATCGCCATAAAAAATAACATGTTAAATGTTCTTTAAAACAAATCAATCCCACATTAACCGTACAGTAAAACATCTCCGTAATTTTACCTATATAATAAATTTTATTATCACTATTATTCACATCACATCAAGGTTTTTTGAGGTTCGTTGAAAGACTTGGAGCAAATTTGTGGAGCAGCTACATTGCTATCAACAACATATTCAATGGAGAATTCTCGCAATTGAAAGGTTAGTTAATTTTTTTCCTTGCAAATTTTAATATTAAATAAGTTTAATGAAGTTTAAATTTTTTTTTAAATTAAAACTTTTTGCGGACCAAATTTACCCACTATGTCCGCTGTGGGCATGGTGGGCCCGATAAATCTCACGGCGGCCAAACGGGCCCGTAGGTTAGGGGCGATGGGGATGGCTACCACGCTATCCGCCCCTCCCCGCTGGCCCGTGGGGTGGCGGGCCGCTGAGGTGGCATGGGGGAGCTGTGGCAACTCCCCTCGATGCCACCCCGGTAGCCCACCACCCCACAGGTAGGTGGGCCGCTAGGGTGGCACGGGTGGGCTTCCGCGACAGCTCGCCACCCCGCGGGCAGGCGGGACGTCGTGGTGGTGTGGGGGGGCGCTAAGGCATTCCCCCCCCCCCCCCCCCCCGCGCCACCCCACCGGCCCACCACCCCGCCGGCGGCCGGGCCGTCAGGGGGGGGGGCTGTCGCGCGCAACCCCGCCGGTGGGGTCACTCGGGGGGACACTGTGGCAGCCCCCCCCCGCTCAACACCACCCCGGCGGGTGAGCCGCCTAGATGGCACGTGGGGGCGCTACGATAGCGCCCCCCCCCCCCCCCGCACCACCCCGGCGGCTCGCCAGCTGCGGGTGGGCGAGCTGCCAGGGTCGCGCGGGGGGGAGCAAGGCACCCCCCCTCCCACACCACCCCGTGGGCCGCCGAGGTGCCGCGGGCCAAGGATGGGCGGAGGGCAGTGATTGGGCCACTAATGTGGGCTAGGGGGCCAGACCCAATGGTCGGCTTGGTTGGCCGGCCGATTTTCAGGGTGCGACGGCAGGGCGATGTATTAAAAAAAAAATTGAAATTGTTATGATTTATAAAATTAATTATCATTTATCGTTTTCATTGTTAATTTAAGTTACTATGTTTTTGTCATTTACTGATTTATGTGTTTCTTTTTTCAGGAAAATGGCATCAAAGATGATTTTTGTGAATCTTTCTAGACCAAAAACTCTTAAAAGTGGATCTTCAAAAGACATTGGTGAACGAACCCCACCTGAGCTGATGGCTACAAATCTTTCAAGTACCTCAAATGATAAGAAGATGATTTTATACTAGAAGAAATCAAACAAAGTGAAACTTCCATCAAAAGTCTGGTATGTGAAAGAAAGAGAAAGCCAAAATGTGCAGATATATCTATATGTTGATATACCTAATGACAATGGCATTTATGACGTGATGGGAAGAGTCATAGACATGTGTTCGGTACCGGACAGTAAAGTTGTTTACATACTTACAAAACCGCCCAAGTCACATGAAAGGATTAAATACCAGTTATCATATTCATTATATGACACGAGAGAGGTATCTACAAAGTTGTGTAAACAAATCGTAAATGAGATGAAACAAAATATCGTAAGTATTGTTATTTATATTTGTGTTTTGCATTCTTGTAACTGTCTCACTATATTTTTTAACTTTGTTTTTATTGACATATGATATTTTGTTTGGCAGAATTTTGTTGAAAATTGTTCAATTAGGTTGAGAGGCATTCATTTCATAGAGCATGATATTATGAAAGTTGTCAGCAGTTTCTACTCAGTGTCAGAAGAAGATATGGCAAACAAGCAAAATGTAGTAATTCATGATGCTACAAAACTACATCCAAGGGATCAGAAAAAAGGCCTCTAGTGGATAAATTTAGCAAGGGTAGACAAGTTACTTTTGAAGACGAGGAATTTGAAACTGGCAGTGAAGAATATGTTGTCAGTACTGAGGATGACATTGAAACTAAGAAGAGCCGTAAAAGACCAAAAGTAACAATGCCCAAGAATAAATATGTTACATTTAATGATGAGAATGTTATGAAAAAGAAAAGTAAAGTTGAACATTTTGAGGTAGTCATTACCAGAAATCAAGAACCTAGTGAAACTTCAAAAGAAAGCAGAGAAATCATTACACCAAGAGCTGATTTAGAGGATGGCATTATCAAAACAAAACAAAATGTCATTCGACAGAACTTGACAAAAAGAAACTTAATTGAGGGTGGTCGTACATTTCATCTTAATTTCATAAAAATCTATAAGGCAAGTGAAGGACAATGTCAATATCAAATTAGAAAGCCACATCATCTGCATGTTCACAACTTGAAGACATTGATGAGGTACAATCCATATGCTCATGTGGTTAATTATGTGCTTTTTGTTGATCCAGTTCAAGTTCCCAACAAAGAAGCATTTGATAAGTCAAAAAAAATTTAATACAATTATTATGTGCTTAGGGGGAACCATTCTGTAGAAGCTCAAAGACAATTGATGGAGGAATATCCCAATAACCCACGTTTTGAAACAATGAAATGTATCATTTATGCTGGTTTATCAGATACAGAAGCAAAGTTAGTGGCATGGGATCATAATTCAAATAATGAATATAGGATGTCTATGACTTTCATCCAAAGGGTTAGATTTATTCATAGTGAATTTGAAGAAAAATGTGGTGGGGATAGGATAAATGTTACTGTAGATTTCCAAAAGGAATGTTGTATGGAAATAAGCTATCCAATTGAAGAGAAAATCAATTCAAAAAGGTGGCAAATGCAACAAATTTAGTGATTTATTCAGAGGTGTTGATAACATTTTCTAATTGGAATTTAGAACTAGAGAGATATGGGAGTTGATTAATGATATTTTTAGCATGTGGGAGAACATTGGCATTAAAAACCAGAAGGTCAAAAAGTCTAAGCCATTGATATGTAGCAACAGTAAATCAGGTCCTGAAATGAAGCAGCTTCCAGAAGATATGACTATCACACCTTGGAGAGCATTGCAAGGAGTGAAGGATGAAAAAATTGTCAAAGCAATATTATCTCGTGTGAGGTCAGGGAATTATCATTGGAGGAAATGTCTGAGGAATTTCAAAAGTAAGTTTGTTGAATTATTTTTATTTATTTCTAGATTATAATTTTCTTTTAAATATAACATATTGTTCTTGGTAGTATTTGTTATACATATCATTATATTAACTTTTTTTTATTTTAACTATGCAGTCACGAAGTTTACATGAAAATTCAAGAACAAATGGTTAAATTGTTGAATAAATATAGTTGGGATGATGTTGTACACAACTCCCCAGATTCAAGTTCTACATCAACATTAAAAAAAATTATCTTGCATTTAAAAAGGTATGTTGATTTATACATTCATTTTTATTTATCTGTGTACTATTTTTAATTTATAACTTACACATATATTTGTTTATTTTATAAAAGATGAAGAAGGATGATAATGGAGCACCAGATAGTTTCAGAACCTTTATTGAAAAAATAAAGATCAAAACATTGAAGAAGCAACGTCTTAAAAATGCTGAACTTGATCCAACTCTTACTCATTTCATTTGGAATGGGCTAGACACTATTCAATATCAAGTAATACAAGGCGATTGTGAAGACATTGCTAAACTCATACCTAAAAGAGATTATGCCCTAGTTATTGCAGATATTCCCCATGGTTTCAATATTCCAAACATTGACTATGATAGTAACCCTTATACTTATCAAGCTCTTAGTAAAGTGGTTGTGGGATTTCTAGAAGTCACGTCATCACCATTATGGAGATTTGTGACATTTCATTCAGACACACAGTTTGCAATATTATTCTCAAGCTTCAAGGGGAAAACAAATTCAAAGATGCAGCTTACATGGTAAGACGTTTAAAATGTATATTTGATTAATGTTAAAAAAATCATTTATATACAAGTTAATTGAACTTTTACTATTTCATGCTACAGGGAAAAGTCAAATCTTCTTAACCGTGAAGATCAACTATTTATAAATGATTGTGAGTTCATCCATATTGATAATTGGGAAAAAGATGATAGCTATATGTTCATGATTTTTAATCGGGTAGATGGAAAGAGCCATAACCAAATACTGACTTATGATATTGTTGTGAGAAAACTAACATATGAAGACAAAGAAGCAAAAGGAGAGATAGTTAAAATTTATCTAAAACCACAGTTATTGATTAACTATCTTATAGACATATGTTCAAATAAAGGAGATTGAGTTCTGGATTTATTTTCTGACTCAAGTAAATTTTATTATATGGAATTGAATTTCAATATGTTATTTCTTAATTTATATGTCATTGTACTAATTTACTTCATTATTTCTTTTGTGCTTGATAATTAGGTACAACACTAGCATGTTGCCTTTAAAAAGGAAGAAATTGCATTGCTATTGAAAAAATATTCAATACAGTGCAATTTCATTCGGCAAAGAATTAATGCTCTTCAATTTCTTCGAGATGCAATGCAGAAATTGGGTTGAATAAAGGGGACTTTAGTGAATCATGTGTGGCAAAAAAGGCAAAGGAACCCCAACCACCATTACACGGAATGATTGGAAAGGCATACATTGGGAGATTCACAGACATCAAAGATCCATTAGAAGAGGAAAATGAGCAAAATGAAGCAGAAAATATTGTGGAAGAAGACAATGATGAAACTCTAGAGGACGAAGAGTTTGGATTACGTGACATTGTTGATTAAATTTAAGTTATGCTTGGAAATCAAGCTCATTTTTTGTAACTATTAATTAGTTATACTTGTAATGTTTTGACTTTGACATTTTATGAGAAGAATATGCACTCAATTAAGGTTGTTATGCATTCAATATTTGTATTATGTGATTTTCGCATTAATTTTTATGTTAATCATTATTTTTGAAAAAAAATGATTATTATTATTATTTTGACATGAAATTCATAAAAAAAAAAAAAAAATATATATATATATATATATATATATATATATATATATATATATATATATATATATTATTTAACCATTTTTAGTTAAAAATTTCCTATAAAAATTGTTATTTTGACATGTCATTTCTAACAAAAAATTACAAAAAAATATCAAAACGTGTAGTTTTTTAGTTATATTTATGTTAAAAATGGTTATTTTTATGTCAATTGTTAAAAATTATTGTTTTTTAGAGACAATTATTTCATGTGGATTGAAAAATTAATTAACGATGTATAAATATGTAGAATATCGAAAATTCAAAATATCGACCTTCTTCTTTAAATATGCAAAACAATAAAAACCTCACTACAAAAACAACAACAAAAATTAAAATAAAAACAAGAAAATATGAAGAAGACCACTTCAAAAATTATTAAATTTAGAAAATAATTATTTACATTTCATACATTAGAAAATTTAAAGTCAAAAAATAGGTCTTTTAAAAAAAGGGTCTGATGTAGAATTACCACTTTTTTAAATCAGTGTGAAAATTACTACCATTCTAAAACGCAATGTACATAAAAAAATTTATAGTGCCAAAAATTATGTGTTCTGCATCACCCCTTTTCAAAACCATGTCACTTTTTACTATCTCTACGAAACGGGTAACAGTATCAGTTCCTGTTTCAAAGTTTACATTGTTAATTATGTTCTTCAAATCCAAACTAACTTTACAGAGCAATCAGAAACTAGTTTGGGAAATAAAGGAATTCAGTTTCAGCAGCTTGAAAATAGTGATCATCTTATCCATATCAGCTATGAAAGTGAGGAAGAAAGTGAAGAAAATTTGGAAATAAGTGAAGCTTCTTTACCACTATGTTTTGAATCATTTCAATTTTTAAAGGAAATGTGGTATGAAAACTCTAAAGTAAAGGATGAGCAACTTGTAGAAATTTGTGAAGTCCCATTCGAACCTATGAGTAATAAGTTGCAGCAATCCTTCCAAGTTTTTCATGATCCCATAACTGATAGGTTGGATGATGAATGCAATCAAAAATTTTCTTCATTAACTAACAATCATATTCAGGATCCAAATGATAAAGGTTTCACCAGTCAAACATTTCAATCAGAAGAAATATCATCACAAAGCTTGTTTGAAAATATGCAGGGTGATAAAGGTGAAAGTGATATTTCAATTTCATGGCCTGGAGGCCATCCAAAGTAGATGTACAGTTGCTTAAATCAGTTCCAAAATAGTGTATATATTTTGGAATATCTTTTTGTACAGTTTTTAGAGTCCACCGAGGAAATCAAGTATTTCCTTATCTTCTCATTGGTTGACAAGGTTATATTGGGCTGTAGAACTTCAGTTTTAATCACAAACAAGCACAAGCAACCAAATCAACCAATGTATATGATACTTGAATGGTTGCATTGGCTGTTTCATTTTACTTAACCAGCAGTTGGATAGTTGATTAGAGTAAGTAGGTAGGATTTCAGTTCGAATAAATTCAGTTTTTCAGCAGCAAGTTTATGTTAGATCAGATTTTAGTTTGCAGAAAAGGATGTATTTTCAGTTGAAGAGTTTCAGTGACAGAGATTATACAACAAAGCATATACATGTTTGGGATTGGCCCAATGGATCAGGCTACTAGTCGACGGTGTTCTTGACATCTCACAAGGAGATGTCATCCCCATGTGGAGCCACTGTTAGGTTCCTATACTAATAGGAGTCATAATTTTGAATGACTAAGGTTAAGCCTTGAAATATTGTACATACCTTTGCTTTCTGCAAATGTTTTCCATATTAAAAAATTAAAAAAAGTAAAGAGGGTATGTTCTAAAAGAAATATCAAAGGACAAAAAGAATAAAAGAAGGTCAAAAAATGAAAATATATGAACCGTAAAAACAAAAAGAGACCATGAAAGTGTGCAAATCTAAATGCCACTACTATTTACTTTTATGCATAATAATGATTGTGTGCAGCCTGATTTTCATGTCAGGGTCCATGGTAATCAAACTGTTTAATCTTGGTTATTTTATGATTTGAAGTTTATGTTTATAGTTAGAGAATAAAATCTGACCAAACAATTTAATCTTGGCAGATCATTAGATAGGTAGAGAAAATAAAAGGAGCTCATCAGTTTAATCTAAGCCCTTGGATGATATAAGGTTAGAATTAGATAGATTACTTTTCAAAAGAAAAATGGATGATAAGGGTTTGCTAGTCTAAATGCACCCAAATAAAATGAAGAAAAAATGTTAGGGTAAGTAAATGGGTAAGTAGAAGAAAGGTTGTTGAAGTATAAAGTTGATTGGATCAAAACACATTCATCATGCTTAGACATATGTGCTAATATGTATGATCAATTATGAAGGCAAAAGCAAAGGTTTACAAGTTAATTTAATTAACTCCCCCTTAGTCATTTTTTCCCCTATACTTACTAATTTCCTACCCACAAGCATGTTCTAGTACTTTTAATCCTTCAAGTCAAAGAGGCTCAGAGCATTTCTCTGACTTTTGGTGGGACCGGACCCTCGGCTTAATGGCTTATGGACATCAAGTGTTAGAATCCCCTTCATAAAAGTCATCCCCTTTCACTACCCTAATAAAACCCATTTTCCTGAGGTTAGACTTCATTTGCCTAGGAAAAGTAAAAACCCCCATGTAACTCCTATTTCACCCAAAAACCCACAAAAAACCTTTTATCCTAAGTATAAAGCAAAGTGTGTGAAATGCATACATTTTACCTTTTTACTTAAGGATATACCCACTCTGCCACATTTCATATTAATTATTAACTTTATTATATAAATCCCCGATAAAACCCTTTTCCCGTATATTAGTTAAATCCCTATGTAAATACCCCCAACCCTTAGTTTTAATGAAAGCTATATGTTTACCCCTTATCCCGACAAAACAAGCAAATCCCCCATTAACCTTAAATAAACACAAATCACTTGTGGTTAAAGCGTCGGGCCCCCCTTAAACCTCCGTACATTTCACCCGTGCTATTTCACCACCCGACTACCATCAGATCGACATCTCCCTCATCCAATGGTCCAAAGCCATATCGGTCGCGCCCGATGGCCAAACATTACCCACCCGATAAAGTGGTTTTTCCAACCCCCCTAAGGCTACGTGTCAAGATATGGACTATATTGGGTGACCCCTCCTAAAAACCACCTTCACCTCATACGCAGTGCAACGACCTCTAATACCGCCTCCTCGCCAACCCGATAAACCACCTATTATTTGTAATATGAATTTTCATGCCATATTTTAAAGGGTTGCTCGTTAAGCTTAAAACCACGAAAACCTTCGTTTTCGTTCCTTTCGCCCATTTCATAGATAAAACCCATTAAACCTTTCAGCGCCACCATGAACCTATGCAACGTGATTCCACCTTCGATTACGTTCGAAACACTGCCACAACCCCCTTCCCCAGGCATCCCGGTGCAAACAAAGCCATTAGTTTCCTTTCTGCTGACCGATGTTTTCTTAATAATTGTTGCATTTTGCAGGTAATTAGCCGAAGACCAAAGCTTGGATAAACAGTTCTGATACTAGTCACAGAACCTGTTTACTCCAAGACTCGACAAGAAACCTATTAAAAAATCCTATATTCAGAGGAAGAAGACCAATTACACGCAGAACAGAGAAGAAGATAATTATACACAGAGCTGAGAAGAAAACATTCACACAGAGCATTGACTATTAAAACAGAGGAACCAGATAGAGTATGCAGTTAGAAGATAAATAGATGAAACATACAGAAACTTGACCAATATCCAATACCAGATGCTGATACACATAAAAACTAAAGAATTTATTGTTGAAACACACAGTAAAAGGTTAAAATGTACAGTAAAAGAGAAATCACAGTAAAGGATATTGACATGTCAGCAAGTCAAAAAGTATCAGTGTTAAAGAGTATCAGATGAAAGCCTGAAGTAAATGAAGCCTCCAGCGTGAAAGATCCAAACAGCAAAGAGCATAAAGGGCTAAAACCAAACCATAAATGCTAGCAGTACCACAATAAATGGGACAGCATGAAAGCAGTTCAATAATTGTCTCTATCTTCTTGCCAGAAGATATTTGTATTTCCTAGATTAAATCTCAAGTTAGTTTGAGATATTTTGCAATAAAACTTTAGTATAAATACTTCACAATTTGAAGTATGTAGGGTGGATTCTGGGACATTTCTATAGACTTCTTGATCAAAAGATTGTAAATCTATTAGATTATTGACTAAGCTAGCAAGCTGGATTGATGAATAAAGACCAGATATTTCAAAGGATGCATGTGTTGAGTGAAGTGCAGACAAGTGTTTTCTCACGTTGTTGTTATCTTTCTTAAAGTTTTTTCACAATCTATATTTGAATTTGAATGCTATAACTAGAGTATTATCTCAGAATTTGTTTAATTACGCTATGTTTTAACAGTGAGGCATATAAATGTTTTCTACTAATATCTAATTTAAGGAATTCTTAATTGCTCCTTAGTTTAGGTTGTCTCTTTGTAATCTACAGCAAAGTCTCAATTGCCCTTTGTTTCTGATTATCCTATGTTCCTCGTTTTAATCCCGGTCTAAGAATTTTTAATTGCTCTCTCACCCTGGTTAAGACCTTTTCACCCCTCTGGCCCAAAGACTTGCACTCTACTCTACTATCTTGCCCTTTGAACATTCCCTTTAGTGAGTTAATTCTAGTTATGTTGCCTTTCTGTTGACTCCATAGCCCAATGGTCTAAAGACATCATTCTATCTATCTGTTTTAAGGATTCCACCATCTAATCTTCAATACAAATCAAAAACCCCCTGAACATTCATAACTAGCCTAAAATTCAAACAAACAAAGCTAAATCATATAGAGAAAGCCCTCTCTGAGCCTAGGTTGGCTAAAGCCTATGCTTAAAAGTTGGTTTGTGGTTACCTCGGTGATTTCTTTCTTTAACCTTGAGAAATTACTGAGTGATAACACTGACCACAATGCTTGCACGGATGAAGATCAAAACAATGATATTTCACATGGCCAACTCAGTCACAATGTTGGCATTTAATAATCTGTTGTTGTTGATGTGGAAGAGGAGCAGAATCTGGAATAGCTGAAAGTGAACTGTTATAAAGGCATCGAGCACTCTTAAACTAAATGGGCTTTGAGTAATCTGGAATATGAAAGGAAACCTCCTTATCATATCCAAGACCTGTTATGTGCTTGTTATGGACAAGCTCTTCCCAAGGTCTGATGACTGACTTGGGAAGTGTAGGCTAAATTTCTGCATCTACATGTACAATTGCTGCTTCATTTTGCACTGGATCTGAATCAAGTGTAACGTGATTAGCTTATTTTTTATGGGAGTTTGTTTCAATGTTCTGAACAAAACGGGTTCAGAATGATGACTCCACTACTGTAATTCTTCTTTATGCAGCTGTGATTCAAGCTGCTGAAACTCTATCTTTTCATATGCATTTTGCAGACAGGTTTGAATGTTAGAAAGAGAGGCTTTTCTAATTTTGACTATGTTGTCAGCAATGGACCTTATTAGAGTTTTCAATAACTCTAATATTATTTCAAGCTTAGCCATTTCTCTTAATAGGTGGAAAATAAAGATTGTGAGCTTCAATTGTATCACTATATACCAAAGTCTTCTCTAACATTATCTTCTTCTACACACAATATGAAGCCTTGATGGTAGGCTTTGGAGCAACAATTAGGAGTAACTTTTCTAAGGCAGCAACTCAATAGTACAGAATTCATATATACAAAATCAACCCATCAAAACAAGGAAACTGAGAGTTTTGATGCCATTATCTCTCTTGTGGGTCATAGATGCTTTGAGTCCTTAAGTTACAATATCACACCATTTTCCATTATATAAAGGGATGACAGGAATAACCCATTCTACTCCAACCAGAATCGTGGATATCCAACATCCTATAGTTCAAGAAATAACATTAACAATGATGTGAAGCATGAGACAAGCTAACCTAGATATGAGGGAAAAAACACCAGTTTGATATCACAAAGCCCCAACATCTAGCTCTGAACATGAGGTTGCATCTAAGACACTCGATGCTAAGACATTGAGGCGTCTTGCCCAAAATAGAGAACCAACAAAGAAAAGTAGACTGAGAAAGAAGGCTTATGTCCAGCAGTTAGAGTCCAATCACATGAAGCTCAATCAACTTGAGCAAGATCTTCAACGAGCAAGAACACAGGGTGTTTTCCTTGGGGTGGGATTCATTGTTGATCAATATCACCCAGGTTTGAGTCCAGGTGCTGCTATTTTCGACATGGAATATTCACAGTGGCTAGAGGAACATCATGGCCGAATGTGTGAGCTAAGAGCAACATTGCAAGCCCACATACCGGACAATAATCTATACATGCTGCTAGACGACTGCCTCTGCCACTATGATGAAATATTCCGGTTGAAGAGCATTGCAGCCAAGACAGATGTGTTCCACCTAGTTTCAGGGATGTGGAAAATGCCTGCAAAGCGGTGTTTCATGTGGATGGGAGGATTTTGTCCCTCAGAACTTCTCAAGATCCTGGTTCCTCAGCTGGAGCCCTTGACAGAGCCGTAGTTTGTGGGCATTTGTAACTTACAACAGTCTTCACAGCAAGTTGAAGAGGCTCTTCTACAAGGAATGGAGACTCTCCAATAGTCTCTGTCAGAAACCATAATATTTGGATCTCTGACCTCACCTTCAAACGTCGGGAATTACATGGAACAAATGGCCATCACCATGGAAAACTCGCCAACCTACAGGGCTTTGTGCGCCAGGTAGACAATTTGAGACAATAGACACTGCACTAACTTCACCGAATACTCACCATTCGCCAAGTTACGAGATGCTTTCTCGCCACTGGGGAATACTTTAATGAACTTTGAGCATTGAGATCCTTGTGGTGTGCTCACCCATGAGAGCAACACCTACTCGATGGAAGCTCTTCCACCGCAACGACGATGACAACTTCATCTACGAATTATTTCTCCACTTTATGATCTTCGACAACATCAGCATTAGACATTGGGAATTTCACTTTTCCCAGAATCCTATTTTGATTAATTTTTTTACAGATATAATTATGAAATTATTAGCTCATTGCAGCACCCACAGATCTTATCAAGTAGGAGAATTATTTTTCTGGGTGCCAGGATCGCTGCTACTTGTAAATATGAATTGACTACAATCCCATGAAAGGTTGATGTGTCTCTAAATATGGGAACCAGACATTATATTGAACAGAAAACGTGATTATAGATCTGTTAGTGTCAGTCTTTTCATACTTCCATTAGGGATCAAAATCTACTCTTTTGCATTTTCATAGTAGGAGTCCCATACTGTAAATTTTGCATCGTTTCATTAGGTCATGATATAATGGTCCACTAATGGTTGTTTTCTCTTCAGAAAATCTAAATTTTGCCCTCATAGTGTATACTTGTTGATCCTTCTTTTGTCCACCTGCAAAAACACAAAGAAGAAAAATCATTAAAATAGAATTTAAAGGGTGAAAGTGATCAAAAGAAAAAAACATTAGAAAAAGGGGTTTGAGGAGCTAAAGATTAAAGTCAAAGGCCTATAAATATCTTCTTTCCCTTTATTTACCTCTTACCACGCATTGAGCAAACTGGAGCTGCGTTTTGGGCGATTTCAAGGCAAAATTGTGAAAACAGAGCAGGCGCTACGCATTTCCTCCTGGCGCTGCACGTTCTCTTTAAGCGTTGCACGTTCCCTTAAGGCATTGCGCACTCCCTTCATGCGTTGTGCACTTGACCAGTTTTACACTCCTTCAGTCTTCAAGCTTGCAAAATCTCTCCTAAGCCCTAAATCAAGTAAGTATTGCCATTTCCCTCTCATCAAGGTTATTTACTTCATGCTTAATGAATGAAAACCATATGTGGTTAGTTTCTCACTTCAAACCCTAGCCTTTATCCTAAACCCTAGTTTTCACAAGAAAATTCCCCATTTCTCCCAAAAACACCTAATCTACACCCTACATTCTCCCTCAGAAGTTTCTATCCCTACCCCATCAAATCCTCATTTACTCCCATCTACCCTTCCCTTCCTTTTTTCCTCCCTACACCCTTGCATTCCCATACCATCTATCTAAGGTTTCATTTCAAAACACCATGGCTGATGAGGAATATAGACCACACAATGAAGAAGAGGGATCAGACAGAGAGAGAAACATAGAGCAGAGAAGACCTCATAAAGGAGGGAACATACACAGGTTTGAGCCCACAGATCTCAAAGAGCTTTTAGCCTCTCCCATGACAGTGACATCCTTCAAGTGGTTAGGATGTTTTGAGTTTTTTGAACAAGTCCAAGCAATCCAGTATCACCCTGAGTTGACTAAACATTTCATCACTGGACTTCAAGACAATCAGGTCACTCTTGCAGGCATAACCTTCACATTGTCTACTGCCACCATATCAGCTACCACTGGGATTCCAAAAGTTGGGGAAAAATGGTTCAAGCAGGGTGAAATAGAAGCACATTTCTATGAACCATACATCAAACCTAGATACAAACATGAAAGAAAGGGCTATTTTCCTTTCTCATACCTCCTTGACAGATATGCACCTATGATGAAGATTATAATGAAATATTTTTCATGTGAGGGAAGATTTTCTAGGGTATACTCCTACCATATCAGGTTACTCATGCATTTCACTAGGGTTAAAATGCTCAATATACCCTACTATCTTTTCAGGAGTGTGGAGAAAATGGCTTACATTGCCCAAAAGAGAGAACCCAAAGATCAAATGAAAAGCCTATTTCATCATGCTCTCATAAAGATCATAGTTCTTTATCACCTTAAAGAACTTAACATTGCATGGAGTACATTTATAGCCAACCCCATTTTCACTCATACTTCCACTCAGAATGTTCAAAACATGCCATCATCATCACATTCACCCTCACCTCCATTATCACCTTCCCATGCACCTATTCCTTCACCTGACAGGAAACAAGACAATGGCAAAGAAAATCAAGGTAATTTGGGCCAAAGCAGCAAGTTTGGAAAGATTAGTACAGGTACCATGGTGCATACTTATCAGAGAGGACATAGGCAAGTGTTTGCCCCACATATTGTGGGAGGGTCCTTGCCTTCATCATCAGCAAAGCAGGTACACAAAGGGAAGGAAAAGATGGTTGAAACAGAGATGCAACAGCAGAAAGAACACCTCCATGAAACTGAGCAAGATTTTAACCTAGTGGACTTAGATGAGGAGGGTGAACAGACAAACACTAGAATGCTCATCAAAGAGAAAGAGGCATTGATAGGTGAGTTGCAGGTGAACCTGCAAAGAGCCAAATGGATCATCTCTTATTACAAACAGGAAAACAGGCAGTTGGAGACTAAGCATGAGCTTATGGCAATTCAGCTCATCAAGGCCAAAAGAGAGGCAGAAAAGGCTAAGGTGCAGCTTGAGGAAGCTTATGGTGAATATGGTGAGCCCATGGAGGAAGATATGCCTAGGAGAAGGCCTAGGACTAGAGGCCTAAAGAGAGCTTTGGAGCTTGAGAAGGAAAAAGAAGCCCAACTTGCAAATCAGCTTACCTTGAATGAACAAATGGGCCAAATGGTGAATGAGAACTGGGAATATTGGCTTGAGAGGGTTAACACTCACCTTGAGGACTTGCTGGCCAAAGCCACTAGAGATGTGGAGGTGCAAAGGAGAATGGCCAAACATTATGCCATGAGGGACAAGATTTCTAGAGCCAAGCTCAAAAGGGCTCAAGCAAAAATTGAAGCCCTAGCTCACCAAGAAGAGAGGGACAAGCTTAACCTACTGGTGGAGGCTTCACTACAGGCCTAGTCACCTTCAACATCAGCCATCACAACCATTTTTGAGGAGCCTTGGCTCAGTTTTTGATTTCCTAGCTGTTCTGTGATTTTCAGGCATTTAATTTATCAGTCCACTGGTCAAACAGGGCGCTGTGCATTTTTTTGGGTACTTTTTGGAGAAATGGCCACCACCATTGGATTCAGAAGGCCATGTACATGTAGGAAAACCATGTTTCCAGGTGTGAAAGTCATATTTGCTAGGTGAAAAGGCCAAAAAACCACCAAAATTTCATGTTTCTGCCTGTTTTTTGAGCCTAGCGCTGCATGTTTGAGAAGTCTTGGGAGATTGCAATTTTGGAGGGTCAAATCAAGCTCAAATTGGAAACCAAGGGTATTTTTGGAAACTAGACAGGACAAGCTTTCCAATGAGCTATCATGAGCCAGATTTGGAGGTCAGGAAGGCAGTCAAAAATCAGTTGGAAGTTGGCATTGCGCACTCCCTTTAGGCGCTGCACGTTTGACAATGGCGCTGCGCACTTGACAGATTGCCTATTTTTTCACTGTTTCTTCTAGAATTTACTTTTCACCTATGGGATTTTGATCTTTTCACTGATGAAATGTAAAATCATGATGTAATTAATGTATATTTTGGTTACCTAGGGTAGATACATTAGATGAAAAGCTTAAATGAGATGAATGAATCAGTTTGCTTCATACTAGGAATGTTTTAGTTTCAGCATCCTAGTCTTCAGCTGTCAGCTCAACTTTTTGTGCAACTGATTCCTCCTCTCATGGATTTGACCCCTGAGGCTAGGATTTGTTGTTTTGAATCCTATATTATGTATTTTCTTAGTCATTGTGTAGGTTGGACTCACTTGGATGCTCAGAGCTTGATTGTACATCATTGTAAGCAGTTTGGCAAGGAGATTAATCAGATTTGCAGCTATTTTTATGGGATCCCTGTGGTATGGAGTTTTAGCATAGTTTCTTCTTTTGTAATAATTTTTTTACATGTTTTATGTATGCCATCATCCATTTCATTGCTTCTTATTGAATGTTATCAAGTTTGATAGGTAGAATCCATTGTAACAGTGCTCTGCCTTGGGAAATCATTCAATATTTCATGTTTTCTACTATTTGAGAAGGATCCATGATTGTCACATGCCCTCCTCAGCTCCTCATCAGTCTTAAACACCTCACACCATTAAGCCTAAAGTGCTAAAGCCTATGCCTACCTTGCCCCATAGAACACCCTGCATTTCTAACCTAATTTCCCAGACCTAAACTGCCCAGCTCCATCTGATCCAGCGAAACACCAACAAATTCAATCAAAACCTTCGAGCTACTATACCTAGCCTAAAATCAATTACCTGATCCAGTCATCTTGACTGAGATCCTTACAGAGAGAGCCCTCTGCCGACCTAGTAGGGCTAGCTACTTTGCTAAGCTTGGTTTGTGGTTACCCTGGAATTGCCTCCCTTCAGCCTGAGGTCAATCTAGGTGATAACAAGATCCCTCGAGTTTTGAATTTCTTTGTATCATATCTAGCAGAAATCTATTATACTAGTCGCACACTGGATTTTTTTATGCCCATTCAGACTGGATCAGTACAAATGTATCATATGCCCTCACTTCTTCAAATATCAAGTTGATATGCAGAACGAGTAGATGAACGTGTCAGAGTAGTCCAGTCGCAGCAAAAGAAGTAACATTCGGTCTCGCACAACCCTTAATCATGTGAGTTGCTTGTGCCTTACACTACAACACTAGCCTGGCGTGGCTGACAAAACTGAATGTTATAGCCAGGAATATACCAGTGACACCAGTACGCAAAAAGGTTGTAACGGTTCCTTCAAGGGGCAGTGGTGACAACATGCAGCAAGAATAGTAATGGAAGTTCTGACACACAGGAAGGTAGAACTGACATTTAGAGAGTCCACAAAACAAGTGGCTCAAATTAGAGCAGGGCCAGAATTCTCCTGCAGCTCTGATACCATGTTAAACTCACATGAAATGCAAACAGCTATATGAAAGATAAGCATTAGATTGCCTTTACTATTCACAAAATGTTCATTTATAATACATTTTACAAGACTGTTGGATTCATCTTCCAATAGTCATGTACAATGTCATGGTTGTTCACATTCCACACCAACCCATAGAGGATTAGGTGTCCAACAGGAAGCAGTGTTTAGATTATGAACATGTACCCTCTAGATGTAAACAATGTCATGAATATTGTAATTTTATTTGGGACTTTCTAATTAATACCAAGGAATCACTTGAAGAACATCCCTCTCAGAAAGAGCAAGATAATTTGAGAAAGGTACCAAAGAAGAAGAAATTTGAGTCATTAGGGTACCTCAAATCCTGACCAAATCCTTACATTTGGAAATAGGTTTGAGTCTCTCTCCTCTCCAAAGGAGTCTCTAGAGAAAGACAATATTCAATCAAGTGTGTAATCAGCAGAAGGAAAATCCCATAAACCTGTATTGAATCCAGCAGAGCCCATACAAAATTTTCTTGAAGAGTGACAGTAAAATCCATTACCACAGGAAATGGTAATCTCCTTATTGGAAGAAGTTGAAGTAGAGGCCCTATCAAAAGATGTGTATCTATATGATCCATGATTGATTTCTCTTACAGAAGAATGGCATGGAAAATATTTGACGGGCATGCCACGTCATCAGGCTAGGATTCTTTACAATGCCTATCTTCGATGCAAGGAAAAATATGAAGTGAGCTCAAGTTCTTCAAAGTTCAATATTGGGGTTCACACGAAGGATTTCAAGGTGGTCTTCATGCAAGACAAAGAATCCAAAAAATGAGGCTGCAAGAGAAATAAAACATTGATCCAAGAAGATGATGAACAATTAGTTAACTAAGGGAAAATCGTGCCAATGTGAGAGGCGTTTCCTCCCTTGAAATCTTGAATTTTCAAGGAGTTTTTTATGTAATCATGATTGTCATAGTTTGCTTCAGATTCCCTGTTATGGGTATTCAATTTGCTAATCTCAAGAATCGCTTAGATTTTGGCCCTCTTTTGGAAATCCAAGCTATCTATAAATTTTTATGATTAATGAAAGGACACACACACACACAAAACATTAAAAGAATAATATTATAATAAAATAATTATAATTATAATATCTTTTATCATTTTATTGATAATTGTATAATATAATTTTCTCATATTTTATTAATTATATATAAAAATATAGTGTGCATGTTAATTTTTTTAGAACTTAAGAAAAGCTAAATACTTTAGCAAGGTTTTTTTCCCATAAACTTACAAACCAATACTTAACATACATTTTTTCTATGTTAATATTTATATTTCCTTAGAATGTCATAATATCAAAATAAATCAATCAGACAAGCATAGCTTAAACATAGTTCTTTGTATGTGGTTTTAATTTTCCCTAAGGGAAACCATATATTTTTAACCACCTATGGAATAAGTAGATTGTCTAAAATACTACCATAGTAAAAAAAAACAAGCATGTCTGCTATGATGCAGAGACCAGATTAGGAATTCCTCAAAAAAACAAATATAACGTCTATGAATTTAATTTCTCTCCAAACTTGGGTTTACAAATGAATTACATGGCTATTTATTCTTGAGGAAGAAATCTCTCGAATTCCTCAAAGAGAAAACTCCTTCCTGGATATTTGGAGGAAGTTGAGAGAAATCCTCTCAATTCTAGGAATCTATCCTAACTACTTAATCTCCAACAATTTCAAGAAGTCTCCACAAAATCTATAATTTTCTAAATTAAATAAATACATAAATATAAAATAAGAGATGCTCCTACATCATACTACCGAGGAGGAAAAGATACATTCATATGCTTTGCTTCTAGAGTTCTTCAATACTAGTACCATATTTTGAAATCTTTGTTGTTGTCATCCAAGTAGCATCTTCAATTGGTTGATTCTTCCATTTAACCAAGTATTGAAAATACTCTTTATTCTTGGTCCTTTTAGCCACCCTTTTATTGATGATTGATTCAATATGCTTTGTTGGCATTGAAGGTAGTTATTTCTCCCACTGAACTTTATCACTAACATGTGCATATGTAGGATCATTCACTGGTTCCTTAAAGGGGTATATATCTGAAACATTAAATATTGGTGAGATGCCAAAGCCTTTGGGTAGTTCTATTTCATAAGCATTCGAGGAAAATTTCCTCAAAATTTTGCATGGTCCGATCTTTTTTAGTTTTAACTTATTATATTCCCCTTTAGGAAATCTTTCTTTCCGAAGATGTGCCATAACCAAGTCTCCAACATTAAAATCCAGTTGTCTTCTTTTGGAATCTATTCTTCATTTATACTTGTTGCTGCTTTCTTGTAATTGTTGCTTGACTCGATCCTTATTTCATGCATACTAGCTGCAAATTCTTGTTTTCCAAGGTTCGTTAACTCATAAATTCGTCTTGGATGCATTCCATAAACAATTTGGAATGGGCTTAATCCTATGCTTCTGTTAGGTGAGTTATTATATGAAAATTCTGCCTGAGCAAGTACCTAATCTCATTGCTTGGGATGTTCACTTACCAAACTCCTCAAGATATTTCCAAGACTTCTATTTACCACCTCTGTCTGACCATCAGTCTGGGGATGACATGTTGAACTAAAGCTGAGATTGGTTCCTAACTTTTTCCATAAAGTTCTCCAAAAATGACCCACAAACCTGGTGTCTTTGTCAGAAACAATACTTGTAGATAATCCATGCAATCTAACTATTTCTTTGAAGAATAAGTTTTCTATGTTAGTTGCATCATTTTTCTTTTTACAGGCTATAAAGTGTGCCATTTTTTAGAATCTGTCAACAACAACAAATATTGAGTCACTTCCTCTTTTTGTTTTGGGAAATCCTAGTACAAAATCCATGCTTATAGAATCCCATGGTCGATTTGGTATTGGTAAGGGTTGATATAGTCCAGTGTTCTAACTTCTTCCTTTTGCATATTGACATATCCTGCATCTTTCAACAAATATTCTTACATCTGTTTGCATGCGAGGCCAATAGTAGAATGCTTGTAATTGTGCTAGAGTTTTATCTTGCCCAAAATGACCTGCTAAGCCTCCACTATGTTTTTATTTTAATAGTTTTTCTCTCATCGAACATCTTGGAATGCATAACTATCTTCCTTTGAACAAAATTCCTGTAGAAATTCCCACCTGTAGATCACCTGATAATGCAATAGACTAAAGCAAAATACTTGATCTACTTCTACAACCAATTTAGCAGAAGCTTAATCAAACATGAGCGACATCCATAAGAACACATATAACTGATAAGAAGGAATCAATCACACATAACACAGAAGATATAACCCAGGGAAAGCCTCAGCCTAAAACCCCAACTTTGTATTATCATACAAGTGGAAATATAGCCAGTATTACAAAAAGAATCAGCTCAAAATCTATCCTGCTCTCTCTGTAATACCTCTGCTACTCATAGACAATAAAAGGCCTCTATCTGACCTCTGGTCTGACCTCCAAGACTCCTATTTCTTTGCGCAATTCTGATTGGGGTCCAATGCAGCCACTTGTGTGAATTGGCCTCTTCACACACTCACTAACCTCTGATCCAACTACGCAGTCCTAAAGGAGATAAATCCTTCTCCATGGATGAGCTTCCTTTATAGGAAAAAAATCATCCAACTGATAGTACATTGTCCCCTCTTTGATCTCAACTAGGTCTATGTCTGAACTGACATGCATGAGTTATTCATGAGAGAATCTTCAGTTATCTGAAGTGTAGCAGTTATATACAAACATACATTAACGAACTGAACTCACATTAATTTAAAAAAACTGTTTAAATCAATCTAACTGAACTTGACGCAGTTAACTGAGCCAATTAATTGCTACTCAAATTAGAATTCATCCTTATCTCTTTAACTAATGGATAAATTCATCAATTAATAGATAAACTATTGCATGTCCTCACATAGACTTCATGTTTTATTTTTCACAACTAATTAACTCATGGTGAATTAATTAATTAATTTACAAACTGTTGTTAATATCAAATTCGAATTTTACTTCCTATTTCTAGTCCAGGGACTGACTAAAATAAGAATCCATACTGAACTGCTAAAAATAGCAATGTTATTTTTAACACTTCCATTTTTCATTCCCTGTTGCTCAATCCAGCACTGGTACCCAAACTGTTATTTTTAGCACTTCTATTTTTAGCATTTCTTGTTGCCATTTTCAACACTCCCTCTCAACAAGAAAGGCTTCCTCTCGAACCCAATCCTGTACCTTCGGAATATTCTGCATGCAACACTTCTACCAAGTGTGGTAGCTCCAGCAACTCTCGGAACAAAAAAAACTCCTGACTGACCTCTCTGTTAGGCTAGAAACATACTCTGATGCTAAAGCTCTACCTGCTGCTAACAAGTGCTCCCTCTCTGACCTCTGCGCTACTGCAACATCTCAATGCATCTTGCACCGTTGCACACCTCTCTGTGCCATCCTGCACTGGTGCAATACACTTGTGCCTCTCGCATTGCTGCAGCTTGCTAGCTTTGCGATGTCTTGGGATTCCTGCACTGTAGCTATCTATGCCGCTCTATTCGCATTTGTCTCTACCCAATCAATCAGTCATGCTACTCCTCATCGGGACTCCTATAGCAAAGTCAAATCAAAGAGGTTGGGTACCTCAAGGATCCTTCCCCTATTCCAGCCCTCTTGGGACGATCACTCCACATCGCCCCACCTCCTACCTGGAGGTATGGATGCATGTGATCCCTCTGCCCACTTGGCTCGAAGTATCCCCCTACTAGAGGTCTCTGCATGAGTAGATGTCTCTATTCGATCTCCTCTTAGCTTCTCTAGTTGTGGTTGCTCCACAACCTCCTGAAGTTGCTTCATCAATCGTGGCTCCTCCACAACTCTCTGAGACTTCGTCTAGCGCTGCATGTTGAGAGGTAACTTACTCTCCCTCTCAACCACCAAGTATCTAACCTTTGCCTTGCTCCTCAAGACTTTGGATGCATCTTGTACCTCAAGTGCATACAGGTTCTTGGCTAGCACACCAATCCGTTTCCACTTTCCTGCCATCACGAAATTTTCTAGAAAAAGAGCCGATTTTAAATCAGTGATATCTCCTTCATCCGAAATCCGATTCAGCCGATTTTTTGTTTTGAATTTAGGTATTTTTCTGTAAAGAATCCAGATCTGCTATTTGTTTCTGAAAATTTTGCACAAAAAATTTCAGATCTGCTCTGCAAACTCGCGGCCCAATTTTTTATTTTTTTTACCACTTTGATTTCTCTTTTTCGTATACCATTCACAGCTCTGATAAACTCAGCTCTGATACCATGTAGAAATTCTCACCTGTAGATCACCTGATAATGCAATAGACTAAAGCAAAATACTTGATCTACTTCTACAACCAATTTAGCAGAAGCTTAATCGAACATGAGCAACATCAATAAGAACACATATAACTAATAAGAAGGAATCAATCACACATAACACAGAAGATATAAGCCGGGGAAAGCCTCAGCCTAAAACCCCAACTCTGTATTATCACACAAGTGGAAATATAGCCAGTATTACAAAAAGAATTAGCTCAAAAGCTATCCTACTCTCTCTGCAATACCTCTGCTGCTCATATACAGTCAAACACCTCTATCTAACCTCTAATCTGCCCTCCAAGCCTTCTATTTATTTGTGCAATTCTGATTGGGGTCCAGTGCAGCCACTTGTGTGAATTGGCCTCTTCACACACTCACTAACCTCTGATCCAACTACGCAGTCCTGAAGGAGATAAATCCTTCTCCTTGGATGAGCTTCTTTTATAGGAAAAAAATTCATCCAATTGATAGTACACTGTCCCTTCTTTGATCTCAACTGGGTCTCTGTCTGAACTGACATGCATGAGTTATTCATGAGAGAATCTTCAGTTATCTGAAGTGTAGCAGTTATATACAAGCATGCATTAACTAACTGAACTCACATTTGTAGAAATTTTGAATAATATGACACATATTCACAGATATTATCCTGATTATACACTTATAAGCGGAACATGCATAATACATAACCTCCTCTACGTTGATCATCAATTTACAGAAGCAGAAACATTCACAGGCATACATAGAAGCATCAATCGCACATATCAACACAGTATTTTCCCAGGGAAAGCATCTCGCTTAAAACCCCAAATATCTATAATTATAGTGATTGAATCATGTAACAATACATAGTACAATACTCCTCACAAGTACTTAGTACTATCTCCACATGCTACACACAATACAGCTCAGATCTAATCTCCAAATCTATTCCACTGCTTGCCTACCTCTCCAGCTCAATACCTGCTCAAGAACTAATGAGAATGGCTTACCAAACTCGTATTTGACCTGCAAATAATCACTCACACTCTGTTGGACGTGAGCACAGGCTACAATTCTTGATATTGGCCAATTCATTGGCATACTCAATCCCTCTGATTGTGCAAATCATCATGCACAACTATAGTCACAACTGATAGCAATCTGATCCTCTAACACCTGTCCCTGCTGAACTGAACATGCACTGACATGCAACTGAGTTAACTGATGTATTCTATAGTTGCATTATGAGTTAATAACTTGTGAATTAATTAATAACTAATTCACCCAACTCATCTCTAGTCTATTGATCAGTTAGACTAAATACAACTAGTTTAACAAAGTTAAATTGAACACAACTCCATCAACTGCACCTCCAATCCACTAAACTCAACTCACTTGAGTTCTAACTGAAGTCCTTCATGCAAATATTAGTCATCCCATAGGTAACCACGTATTTCCCTCTGGGATCTGCATGTACCACATCCGTAGCTCATCCTGAAGTGCTCCAAGAGAATAAGATCAAGTTTATAGTCCAAATATTATTATGAGACAATAATATTTGACTTTTCTATTTTTGACAGCCAGTCTAAAAATAGACTTTGATCACCCACACTGTGGTCACCCACACTGTGATCACTCATACTGTGATCAAAAATAGAACTTGCGCCATAATTTTCCTGCGAGCCCACTTAGTGAAGGCGACTCTTTTCACTAAGCTCCATCATCTTGTTGCATTCTCAACAATCATTTCTTGTTGCACACTTTTCAACACTTCCTCTCAACAAGAAAGGCTTCCTCTCAAACCCGATCCTGTAACTCTGGAATGTTCTCCATGCAACACATCTGGCCGGTCCACTTGCTCTGTCATCAAAGTCTCTGACTGCTATTTCCTCTGTCGACTAAAAACTTTGCATCTCTGTGCTCTTCAGTATCTGACTGCTCTAGCCTCTGTCACTTTGATCTCTAACTGCATCTGTGCTGCTGCTAGTTCTATCTCCCAGCATTGCATCCGCACTGCACCTCCCAACTGACCTCCCTGTTGGGATAGAAACACCCTCTGATGCTGAAGCTCTACCTGCTACTGACAAGTGCTCCCTCTCTGACATCCGCGCTACTGCAACATCTCCATGCATCTCGCACCATTGCACACCTCTCTGTGCCACCTAGCACTATGCAAAACACTTGTGCCTCCCGCATTGCTGCAGCCTGCTAGCTATGCGCTGTCCTGGGATTCCCTGCACTGTCGCTCTCTCTTCCGCTCCATCTGCATCTGTCTCTACCCAATCAGTCAGTTCCTGCTACTACACATTGGGGCTCCCGTAGCAAGGTCTCATCCAAGAGGTTGGGTACCTCAAGGATCTTGCCCCTCCTCCTTGGGACGATCAATCCACATCACCCCACCTCCTACCTGGAGGTATGGCTGCATGCGATCCCTCAGCCCACCTGGCTCGAAGTTTCCCCCTACTGGAGGTCTCTGCATGAGTAGATGTCTCTACTCGATCTCCTCTCAGCTTCCCTTGTTGTGGCTACTCCACAACCTCCTGAAGTTGCTGCACCAATCATGGCTCCTCCACAATCGTCTGAGACTTCTTCTAGCTTTGCATGTTGAGAGGTAATATACGCTCCCTCTCAACCACCAAGTCTCCATCAATTGCCTCGCTACTCAAGGCTTTGCATGCATCTTGAACCTCAAGAGCATACAAGTTCTTGACCCGTGAACCCTCCTTATGACAACGAAAGCATCGCACTTTCGATTTGTCAACCTTCTTCCCACCACTGGAAGAACTGGATTCGGAAAGAGAAACCTTCTCCTTCCCCTTCTTCATCTTACTTGCTAAGGCACAGTTCTCCTCATCCTGCATGGATGAAGAACTGTCTCTGGTGCTCCGTCTAATCTCCTCCTGCATCAAATCCGACCATAGTTGTCCACAATTTGGCAGTTTCTCCCTTCCATTGACCGAGTCCTGGTAGCTATGCCAACTCTTAGGAAGGTCAAGGAGTCCTAGACTCACCATCCCCATCATCCGACAGTCAACCCCACACTTCCCAGCTCATCCCGACATTGGGTGAACTTCGCGAGATACTGGGGCATACTGTCTCCATTCTCACACTTAATGTTTCTGAGTTTTATCTCTTGCTTTGGAATTAAATTCTAATTCCACCAGCTCAAAAACTCAACCACTTCTGATCTAGAATTCGTGAGAACAAAGTATTTCTTGTACAGAGATCGATTGTTTGGGCATTCACCGGATATCTCACCTTCCAAAAGAAGGATGAATCCAGAGGCTACCTGGCCCGATCACAGACTCTGCCTAAAGAAATAGAATGTAAACACGTCCTGAATAGTAGATCATATGATCAATCCTCGCTTGATATCCTGTAAAAATCTCTTCTACAAATCAAGCAGCTCTGATACCATGTAGAAATTTTGAATAATATGACACATATTCATAGAGATTATCCTGATTATACACTTATAAGCGGAACATGCATAATACATAACCTCCTCTACGTTGATCATCAATTTACAGAAGCAGAAACATTCACAGGCATACATAGAAGCATCAATCACACATATCAACATAGTATTTTCCCAGGGAAAGCATCTCGCTAAAAACCCCAACTATCTATATATTATAGTGATTGAATCATGTAACAATACATAGTACAATACTCCTCACAAGTACTTAGTACTATCTCCACATGCTACACACAATACAGCTCAGATCTGATCTCCAAATCTATTCCACTGCTTGCCTGCCTCTCCAGCTCAATACCTGCTCAAGAACTGATGAGAATGGCTTACCAAACTCGTATTTGACCTGTAAATAATCACTCACACTCTGTTGGACGTGAGCACAGGCTACAATTCTTGATATTGGCCAATTCATTGGCATACTCAATCCCTCTGATTGTGCAAATCATCATGCACAACTATAGTCACAACTGATAGCAATCTGATCCTCTAACACCTGTCCCTGCTGAACTGAACATGCACTGACATGAAACTGAGTTAACTGATGTATTCTATAATTGCATTATGAATTAATAACTTGTGAATTAATTAATAACTAATTCACCCAACTCATCTCTAGTCTATTGATCAGTTAGACTAAATACAACTAGTTTAACAAAGTTAAACTGAACACAACTCCATCGACTGCACCTCCAGTCCACTAAACTCAACTCACTTGAGTTCTAACTGAAGTCCTGCATGCAAATATTATTCATCCCATAGGTAACCACGTATTTCCCTCTGGGATCTGCATGTACCACATCCGTAGCTCATCCTGAAGTGCTCCAAGAGAATAAGATCAAGTTTATAGTCCAAATATTATTATGAGACAATAATATTTGACTTTTCTATTTTTGACAGCCAGTCTAAAAATAGATTTTGATCACCCACACTGTGGTCACCCACACTGTGATCACTCATACTGTGATCAAAAATAGAACTTGCGCCATAATTTGCCTGCGGGCCCACTTAGTGAAGGCGACTCTTTTCACTAAGCTCCATCATCTTGTTGCATTCTCAACAAGCATTTCTTGTTGCACACTTTTCAACAACATTAATTTAAACAAACTGTTTAATCAATCTAACTGGACTTGACTCAGTTAACTGAGCCAACTAATTACTACTCAAATTAGAACTCATCCTTATCTCTTTAACTGATGGATAAATTCTTCAATTAATAGATAAACTGTTTCATGTCCTCACATAGACTTCATGTTTGAATTTTCACAACTAATTAACTCATGGTGAATTAATTAATTAATTTACAAACTGCTATTAATATCAAATTCGAATTTTACTTCCTATTTCTAGTCTAGGGACTAACTAAAATAGGAATCCATACTGAACTGCTAAAAATAGCAATGCTATTTTTAGCACTTCCATTTTTCATTCCCTATTGCTCAATCCAGCACTGGTACCCAAATTGCTATTTTTAGTAGTGTTATTTTTAGCACTTCTATTTTTAGCATTTCTTGTTGCCATTTTCAACAATTCCTTCCTCCGTCATGTAATATAACCATGGAGTTCTATCTCTACTTACAATATTTTCACAAGTTGCATAAGCTTCTTTGAAATTTGGATCATCTTTATACATATCTTTTAGCTCATCAAATCCTAAGACATTCACTTGGAATTCTTGCAAAATTAAATTGATCCTGCTTAATGCATCTGCTACTTTATTTGACTACCCACTTTTATGCTTGATAACAAATGTAAAATTTTGTAATAATTCAATCCATTTAACATGTCTTTGACTCAATTTTGTCTGATTGTTGATATATTGTAAAGCATGATTATCTGTGTAAAGGATGAACTATTTTGGCATAAGATAATGTCTCCTTTTTTTTAAGTTTGTATGATGGCATAGAATTCTTTATCATAAGAAGAGTATTTTTTCTTGGCTTCATTGAGTTTTTCATTGTAGTAGACAACTGGTATTCCCTCTTGACTTAGAGAAACTCCTATTGCAATTCCATTGGCATTGGTCTCAACTTGGAACAACTTGTTGAAATATGGAAATGCTAAAATAGGTTGTTATATAATCTTTTTCTTTAATAATTTGAAACTTTTATTAGTTGCTTTTGTCCAATGGAATGGTTGATTTCTTTCTTTGATGGTTTCTACAATTGGAGCACATATACCACTGAAATTCTTGATAAATTTTCTGTAAAAACTTGCCAATCCATGAAAACTTCTTACCTCTGAAATGCTTCTTGGGGTTGGCAAATTGATTATGGCCTTCACTTTCTCCTTATCCATATTTAATCCTTCCTTTGAAATCACAAATCCCAAGTACAATAATTATGTTTCATGATACTACACTTCTTTAAATTGATTAACAATATTTCTTGTTTTAACTTCTTCAAAACCATCTTAAGATGTATTAGGTGCTCTTCTTTTGATTGATTGTAAATTAAGATATCATCAAGATAAACTATAATAAATTTTCCAATGAATTCTTTTAAGACTTCATTCATTAACCTCATAAATGTACTAGGATAAATGGTAAGTCCAAAGGGCATTACCAACCATTCATATAAGTCGTTATTAGTTTTAAATGTTGTTTTCCATTCATCGCCTTCTCTAATTTTGATTTGATGATATCCACTTTTTAAATCTATTTTAGATAAATATGTAGCACCACTTAAATAATCTATAAGATCATCAATACGAGGTAATGGAAATCTATACATGATTGTGATTTTGTTGATTGCTCGAGAATCTGTACACATTCTCCATCCACCATCCTTCTTTGGAGTTAACATTGTTGGAACAACACACGAACTTAAGCTTTCTCGGATGAGACCCTTATCCAACAATTCCTACACTTGATTTTTAATCTCTTCATTCTCCCTTGGAGTCATTCTGTAGGCTGCTTTGTTTGGAAGGTTGGCACCTGGAATGAGATCAATATGATGGCTGATACTTCTAATGGGAGGCAACTTATCAGGCAAGTCATCCACTACAATATCAATGAATTCATTCAACATATTTTTAATTTCTTTTGGAAGATCATTCAAATTTGTGCTTGTGAGGACTACCTTTGGCTTACCAATCAAAGCAAAATTTATCTCCTCATGCTTGATTTCTTGAAGGAACTATTTTCCACTAAGTAACATTACCTTGGATTGGTCTTCTTCTGGTGCTTTTTCATTCTTCAAAGGAAAGAGTACATGTTTTTCTCCATCCTTTTCAAAATTATAGGTGTTGCTCCTTCCATCATGTATTGCTTTCCTGTCATATTGCCATGGTCTTCCAAGCAAAATATGACACACATCCATAGGCATAACATCACAAAGAACTTTATCTTTATAGCATCCTATCTGAAACTCCACTTCACATTGTTCATTAACTAGTATCTGATGTCCCTTTTGCAACCATGAGACTTTGTAGGGAGTAGGATGTTTAGTTTTCCTTAAATTCAACTTTTCTACCATTTTTGTGGATACTAGATTATCAGTGCTTCCACTGTCAATAATGACTTTACAACATTTTCCTCCTGATTTACAAACAGTTTTAAACAATGTTTTCCTTTGTGTAGGTTCCTTTACTTCTTTAGGAGACTTTAATAAAGTTATTTTCATCATTAAGGATTCACCAGTTTTAGGTACATTTTCATGTGTAGAGAATTGTACACTTTATGTATCAGTTTGTGCCATATGTATGCTACCTTGACTAGAAGATATTTCTAAACATTCATTAGATTTATGGCCAACTTTATTAACTATATAACATCCTACCACAAATGCTCTACCTCAACCTATTTTATATGGTCCCTGTCCTCTGAAATCTCCTCTTGATGATGATTCTACTCGATGTGAATTGTTGTCTTCTTCTTTTTGAATGGGAAATATTCCACTTGAATATCCTCTGCCTAATTGTCCTCTACTTGATGGTCCTTTGCTTGATTGTCCTCTGCTCCTTACTATACTTTGTCCTCTTCCTCTTTGACTCTACTTCCTTGCCAACTTTTCTTCTATCTTGAGGGCTATCTGATAGGCTTCTTCAACAGTTTTCAAAGATAAAATATCCAATTCATCTTGTATTTCAAATATTATGCCATTAATATATCTAACTAACTTTTCATCATCTTCTTCGCATGACCAAACCTTATACTTAATTTATAAAATTCTTATGTATATTATTTTACAAACATGAATTTCTACTTGATATTTTGCATCTGTCGAAAAAGATTTAACTGATAATCTTGAGGAAGAAATTTACCTTTGAGCTTGGCAATCCCAACTAGTGATCTTCCCTTTTCCTTTATTTCTCCGCTCAGCTTGTACGTTATCCCACCATAGTGCAGCATGTCCTTTTAATTTGGTCACCACGAACTTAACTTTATTATCTTTAGCTACATTTTCATAGTCGAAATATTTATCAAGGGCACTGATCCAATCGATTAGTTCTTCAGGGTTTAAGTTTCCTCCGTATATAGGCACTTCCAATCCCGGCTTGCTGATTAATCCTGTGATCATCTTGACCATTTTCTCTTTTGGAGTTTCTTCTTTAACTTCAGCTTCTTCTTCCGAGGTTGCTTTTACTTCGCTGATATCACCAATGTCAATGTCTCTTCTGCGTGTTGTCTCCAATGCATCTAATCTCATTCAAATATGTCTTACTTCATTGAGTAAGACTTGATTGGCAGCTGGTCTTCCTCAGTCAATTCCAACTCCCCTTGTTCCTCTAACTCTATCTGCCATCTTTTAATAAAATAAAGGCAATAATTCCTTGAATTATCCTTTAATAAATGATCAAAATACCTTAAAATAAATAGTTCTATGAATTTTTTAAAATAATAGCCGGAAATGAAAAAGTAGGTATCGGGAAAATTTTATGTGAAACCAATTGAAATTTTGGTGGAGAGATTCCATTTTTTTGTGAAACAAACAAACAAATTGAAACAAGTTTCAAAAGGTATGGGAAAATTTTATGTGAAACAGATTGAAAGAATGTGTTATAATATCTTTTTAAAAGAATAAAAGAATAGATATAGTTTAATGAATTTTTTTTAAATAATAATAAAGTATTATAAATTGCCTTTATATTGGAATACCAACAATCATACAAGAATTTCAATCATATAAAATTCCGGCTTACAATCTCCACTTGTATATTTTTCCACTTCAACGTGAAAGTTATATTTTCCCTTTTTTATTTTTTATATTTCAGGCAACGTGAAACTCTTTAGTAGCCAACTATGCAGTTATTCAATGTTTATGCTAGGTTCAATGCTGGTCTCCCCAAATATATTCCACACAACAATATTCCTGCAGAGTGCAGGCTCCCTCAATGTTGTTTAAACTCGACTTCAATCGCGTCAAATAGATTCATGCAGCTTGTCCACTCAACATTCATGCTTGTCCAGTGCATAATTCATCCATTATATAATATTCATATAATATTCATTAATAGTATCTAAATTTATGAATCTTAAAATTATTTAATAACTAGCATTTGCACCTTATGTTGCAAAGGAAACGTCGTAAGGCATAGAGTGGTAAGGCATAGAGTGGGGAAGAATAGCGACATGTTGAATGGGCATTGTTGAAAGCAAGGGTGGACGATAATGTGTATTCTGAAAATGGATATTTTGCTATGGTCAACCTAATGAATTCATTAATTAGATGACAACAAAAAAGTTTCGAGCCCAGGTTGAACCAACACAAATCTTTTCTACAAGACTGAAATTGCCGAAATGATTCCTCAATTAATGGAAATAACCATTTCCCTCCTCTAATACCTAAAATACATTGTAGGAGACCGATTTTTCAAGTAACTTAATATAACTAGCAATTGCCCCAAAAAGTGCAAAGAGAGGTCGATTACAAACAAGTTTTTTTATGTATAAAGTGTTGAGAATGGAGGATCTCGGATTAGACTTTAGTTGGACTCCGTTGGTTTGGGAGATGTATCATGTGTTACCATTTGTGCATATTATGGGCATAAAGTTGGTTATGATGATGGAGATTATTTTCAACCAGTTGTGGGTTGGTAACAACTTTTGTGAATTCCTTGGGTAAGATTCGATCTTCTGGATAACGGAAATTCCAGTGTCCATTTAGTCTATACTAGAGTACAATGATTGTTGGCAAAGCTAAAGAAACTGCCATCAATGTATAGAGCCAATGTAACTCGTAGTCATCATTTTTATCCATACAGGGCTATGATTATAGGTACCAACCATTTGAGCAGGCAGGGGGTGTATTTGCTAAATAGGGATCATGTTATCCTCGTGGAGTTATTGGTTGCACTTAGAAAATATAAAGTAGGATTGAGCATCGACTATCTGGCTGGATGGAATTTTTTATAAGCGCTAGCCAATTTTATCTATTGTGTAATCATTTCCCTGATTTAAAGGTTGCTCTGAGTTACTAATAGAGACGGTTCTAAAAGATAAGGCTTCGAGAACCTTACTTTAGTTGGTGGAGGCTTAGTACATTTTCTTCTGAAGCTTTGGCCTCAAACTCGAAAGCTACTTGTAAAGCATTCTCCAAAGCATTTATACTAAGCAAGTCCATTTTTCTTTGGATATTTTGGTTGAGAGTCCTCTGAGAAGTGAGTCGAGGAACTTCCAATTCGTCACCATGGACTTGAAGCCATCAAAAATATTGTTTGATGCCTTTGACTAGGTACTTGCCTTACATGAATCCATTGCTTCATGATTTCCTCTACTCTCCCCTTCAGGTATAACCTATCTTGCATTTCTTGCTTGAAGCATATCAAAGTTTGTGTAGGAGGTGAATTTGAGTTGACTAAGTCTCGTACAAGAGCCCACCACCATGTTAAGGGTTGGTCGCTCCATACTGACTTCTTTTAGCATCAACTTCTGTGCATCATTCAGTTGTTATATTTGAAAGAAGGCTTCTCGTACAAGAGCCCACCACCATGTTATGGGTTGGTCACTCCATACGGACTTCTATTAGCATCAACTTCTGTGCATCATCCAATTGTTACATTTGAAAGAAGGCTTCTAGGCTTTGTAATGAAGCATCCATCACTTATATTTTAGGATTAAAAGCTTGATATATAGTTCATATATCAGTGATGTTATTGTCCCATAATACCATAAGACTGAAAGATTCATATCTAGTTGGAATTTCAATGATAATGACGGCCTCACATTCTGCTAGACTCCACATTTTCTGAAAGGCCGAGAACATATTTTTCATTTTAGATGCAATTGTTGGTTGTCAAATATGTCTTATACATTATTTTTATTGGACTTCATGCCTGTAGAGATATTTACTCTTGGCTACTTCCCCAACCATGATAGAGAAAAGGAGCCCAAACACTTGTGAAGCTTCTTCCTCTGCATAGGTGGTGTGTCAAAATGGGTTCTCTTTTTGGCAGACATTTGAGTAACGGTCTTCCGCCAATATAAGATTCTGGTATGCAAGTATAATTTCAACATAGAATTGCCTACATGAACTTAGACCTGAACATTGCCTGAGAATAGAGACTTTAAAGCTAGTTCTTCAAGCGCATGTAATATAGATTCATTTAGAAAAAGGATGCGTGAAGACAATTGTAATGTTGAAGACAGACTTTGATCACCATATTGAGGAACTAACATTGTGTCGGAGCCCTACTGGCTTGAGAGTTTTGACAGGGTTTGTGTTCGACTAATATAGTCAACGAAGGTGAGTATTGAATAGGTTCTGATTGGACCACAAAACCATGATGAGTCTCAATGATTCCTCAGCAAGGCATCAACCAAAACAAAGCAGGAATTACACAAGCCTTTCGGGATGCTCTCTAAAGAAGCATGAAACTTCTCATTGTGTTCAACAACATTTCTATTGAAGGTCAAGTTGGCTCATGTAAAGCAAGGGAAGTTTTGCATCTTCCACAACTTCACATTGTCAAAGACAGTCGTATTCTCTTGTCCAATGTAAGAAGAGAGAACACTTACAATGCAATATATTCATAAAAACATACTAAGAAATGATAGTTATCAAGATAGAATCTGAATTCAAATGTGGATACCGTACAATACAGAAAACAATTGGCCCACAAAACTACAGTTCAGAAAATTTAGGAGTATACATATTATTAAAGCAAAAACATGCACTTCTTCAAATTTATTGAAAAAAATAGGCATGTGGATAGTCCAGACTAATTTTATCAAAAATTTTAATGATTGGATAACATAAACCCCTACAAAAATGCTCAAAGGTCCGTTGAGACTTCTGATGCAATCCCTTCAAGAAATGTATTTCCTTATGATACACTATAAATTGTACGAAACCCAACAAAAACTAGAGTAGCAGGTCTTCTCTAAAGAACATTAGATTTATTATTGAGATTATTGCAAGTTTGATTTAAAAAAGTTGATAGCCATCACACTATTTTCTTGTGCTTGGTGGGCGTATGTAAAGTTGATAGCCATCACACTATTTTCTTGTGCTTGGTGGGCGTATGTATTTGTTTGCGTGTGTTGTGATTCTACTTTTGATAATGCAAATGATGTAACCTATTCTAGGTGTTCTGGAAGTAAGAAGGATATGCACAGACATTAGGTACACCCTTTCAAGTTGAAAAATAAAAAATAAATAAGCACATATCAAACAGAGAATATATGACTAAATACCTAGTGGAAGCTACTTATTTAGTATGTTGGCTCGGTTGGCATGCTTGATTTGAATGTAACTTTGTTTATGAAGGTCTCAGCAGGCCTTTAAGGTGCAGGCAACAGTGTCCCAACTACAAATGCAGTCTCCTCGAGACTTCACACATGAACAAAATAGACAAACCTCTCTAGGCATCAGCAGCAGCATAGTCTTCTGAAATCTCCCATGGCTAGCTCCTAAAACGTCGTTAAACCATGCAATGAATCATTGTAAGCGCTCACTGTATCTTAAAAAATTATTATTACTTGTAAAATTTGTCATTGAAAACAGAATTTTTGTGTGACAGGATAAACAAATTAGTGCAGCTCGGACAATCAAGTGAGGATCTGCAGGTTGTTAAAAGGCGAGCCCGGTCGAAAATGCACCTCCCCTTTGAACTTTCTCATTAAATAATTTTAGGTCGAGGGGACCCATGTGAAGGCTTCATAGCAGCACGGATTAAGAGCATATGGATGCTGGTTATATGGATCTTTCAATTTTTGTAACATGTCAAAGGCTGTACTTGAATGGAGTGGTGTTCATTTTTTATGAAATGAAATAAAGTGCGAGGTTGAACGGCAGGGAAAATGGACACCATTTTTTCCAATAGAATTAATTTAGATTTATTTTAAATATAAATCTAACATGAGTTTAGAGGGATTTAATTTATTTAACAAATATTATTTTAATGTTTTGTGTGGTTATTTTTTTTATTTTGTTTTTGTAAAGTTTTATTTTTTATTTTATTTTGGTGGATATGAGCAAAATTTCAACTTTGATGATGGAGGGACACCCTTACACATCATACTCGATCGGTTTAATGAGACAAGTAAGAAACTTGCAAACTAATGACACTAAGTAAGTTAAAAGACAGGAGAATGGAAAAAAGGGATGCATGGAAGGTGTTGAGTATGAAATGATATAGCCACTCTATTTTAATTTATTTAGGCTTATTATTCTTAATGAGGTTGGACAAGTCCCTATATGGTTACACTTCACTAGAAGGAGGATATAACCACAAAAATGAAATAATGCAACAAGTATAACTTCCAAGCATCATGATTCATTTCCAACTTCAACCCACAATCTTTACATCCCAATATACTAAATGAAAAATATTCTTATGAATAAATGACTAATGTACCTCATGCGTGTTGAGTCTCCATCATTGGATGAGTACACTTATTTCAAAAAATGACCTGAGCATATGAGAAAGATGCATCACAAGAGTTGTGTATGTGGATAATGTCAATTATTATTTCTATAATGTGAATCATGGAGGGATGATGATTATTATCTCATGATGCCCATGGCTTCTTTCAGCCTGCCCTTCACCAGGTACCACCGCGGGGACTCCCAAACGAATGGCAGAACGAAGATGCAATACACGGCCGAGGGAATCGAACCCGCGACGTACAAATATCTCCAGTTGCCGGAAAAGTAGGACAGAGCCAGCAGCACTGCTATGCCGAGAGAAAAGAAGTAGAAAGTCGACATGCCAACCGGTGCTCTCTTGGACGGTCCGACGGCTTCCGTCGCCAAGACGAATGACGACAACCCCAGGCCACCATTGCTAATTCTCGTCAATAGACGGAGAATTAAATAAACCCAGAAATTCGGCGACATTGCCGTCAAGAAACCAAAAATGGCATTGCAGATGCAGACCAACTTCAGGACACCCTCACGCCCCAGCGAAGAATCCGATAGATGCCCAGATATCCCTGCACCTGTATCAAAAAATAAATCAGAAACTGAAAGAAAATCTTAATGGCGATCACCCGTCAGATATAAAAGCGCACAGGGGCTGAAAATATCAATTACCGAGCAAACACCTGACAAAGAACGCAGACTGCAGAAACCCAACTTTGTATTTATGGCCGCAGACGAGATCCCATCTGCAGACCATCGAAACCCCGGGCCTCCGTCCCAGTCCCATGAGGCCCGGTCCATGGAGCATATAGATCCCGTCGCGCTGCAGGATTCGATCCTTGGCTTCACGGAAAGGAAATCCTCTGGGGTTTTCCCTCCATTGCAATGCCAATGGGGTTCATAGTCGGCGAAAATCATGACCATCGTAGGAAAGGCCTCCAGTGTCCGTGCGAGGCTCGACAGCAAGAAATGCTTAATCTGCCACCGCCCGAACAATAACTCAGAAGACACAGAGGCCATTGGGTTGGGAGACAAAAGGACAGTGTGAGGATCAACGACCAAACTTCCTTCAATCGTCTAACACCACAAATCTACGGTCAACAATAAGACACGGCATCGGCTGGGGCAATTTGTTTCAAAGGGAAACGCCTTACGGCGTAATGAATTGAATTTTGTATCCCAAACTCGGTCAACAATAAGACACGGCATCGGCTGGGGCAATTCATTTCAAAGGGAAACGCCTTACGGCGTAATGAATTGAATTTTGTATCCCAAACTGTTTTCGAAATTATATCCATATGGATTAACTGTTAATAGTTTTTGTGAAGATCTATGATAAACACTTCACTGTTTTTGTGGAGATCTATGATAAAGATCTATGATAAACACTTCACTGTTTTTGTGGAGATCTATGATAAACACTTGCACTAGTGGATCAATTTGAAGAATACCTGCAACCAGGGCAAAGCCATGTCCAAATGACTTGGTCAGCTAGCCAAATAATGCTAGAACATAAATTATAAACTAATGAATATATTCTCTATTCTCAGGAATCCTCTGCTTTTTATATTCGGATCATATAGATAATGAGATCAACATATATGAATCAGAATAAGTGATTAATAAACCAACACAAATCCACAATACAACGAAAGTCACCTTCCTGATCTTAAAATGACCTTGCATTCTGCCACCAACCAGCATTTTCTATTAATTAATTTAACAAGAGTTCTCTCTTGTTTATTTAAACTGCATGACTCCATTAGGCCTGCACAAAATTTAATTTGAATGTTATTAAATGCAGGCCTGCTAATGGTGATGGAGTAGTTGATGGCCACCATTTCCAAATCTTATATTAAGTCGTAGAGATGGAAATCGTGCTATAAATATATATATATATATATATATATAGTTAGTCACATTAGCAATTATAATTCAATGGTGTTGGCTTGGGCATTGATTTTGAGAATATCATCATTCAAATTCAAAATTCAAGTAAGCAACCTGCCTACTCTTTCCGAATCAAAAAGGGAAGTTATTGGTTTTTTCTCATTTCAAGGATAATCTTTGTGTTATGAACTCACAAAGAGTTTATTATAGATAATAGAATTTTTCGTCCAATTTCTGTGTTGCAGGGTTTTTTTCTTTTCTTTTCTTAGTGCTGTTCCCTGCAATTGGAAGTTATATTGAGTGGTAGAGTCATCGTAACTGCTATGTATTAATCATGGATAGGGATCATTATGAATAATATGTACATGTGCATGGGAAATGATAAGCTCTTGCTGCTTGCTCTATTAATGATGAAGGGAAAGCGTGAACTTTCACAGGAAGTCCTCAATTTTTGGAATATTTGATGGCATCTAAGCTGGCGGTAGAGGATAACTTTGACTTTCTCCATCCATGGCACTGAAATTCTATCTTCGCACAGATTTTCCTAAAGCTAGAGTCTCATCAGAAAGCCTTTTCAACCTTAAATTTCCGATAAAACTTTAATGCTTTTAAACTGTTTAGGTGTGCGTATTATATGACTTGGAATTCTGAAACTGAGTCTAACTTGAGAGATTTTGAACCAGAACTCCTTGATGTGTCAGTCTTAATTATTCAAAATCATTGAAATTGGTACATCCAGGAGTTTTACGAAGTAAAGATGGAATTGTACCACTAAGTAAGATAAAACAAGATGGATTTCTGCGACGAATTAATAGATCGAAACATCATAATGAGAGTCCATGAACTCATGGGTATCTTAACGTAGATAAAACTGAGTGAATGAGGAAACTTGCAGGCATAAAGTAGAAACCTGAGCTTAGAGAAGCCAAAAAGCACAGTAGATTTTGGAATGGAAATAAGCTTTCCTATTTTGGGTATTCTAAGATATCTGTTTTTGTATTTGAAAAATCAGGTGACGTGGCAAATTTATCTCGACACCAGACTTGTGACTGAATTCTGATAATGTTGTTCTGTGATGAACAATTGAAAGGCTACAGTCCTTAATGTGAATAACCTATGCAAAATTATCTTTAACTGCTTCAATATAAATGAGTTCCATGGCCTTACAAGAAGGAAAAGTGTCTGATACCAACTTGACAACTTCTGAAAAAAACAGCATACATGATACAGTACAGAAAATCATACAAAATATTAAGAGTTCAAAAAGAGAATTTGTTGGTGGAAGTACTCTGGTAGAGGATCTCGATGCTGAAGGTGCACTCAAATATCATAGAAGGAAAAGCAACCGAAAAAATCCCAAGTACTTTCAGAAAAGAAAACTTGTTGCTGGAAAGAGCAAATCTACATCTTCAAGATCATTCAAAATATACCAGGGATTTACCGATGAAAACCATCCTGCAGCTCTGAATTCCTTCCATGAGTTTACACTGCCTGCAGATGAAGATGATTTTTCATTGATTAGTTCTCCCGCTAATACTTGCAAAGAAGAAAGCTTCGAACTTGTTTTACTATCAAAACTCATCACAGGACCAGAAAGTCAGGGATTAGTGAATATGAGACAGAGGAGGAATCCTTACAGATGAGGACTAACGAAAACATGTTAGTGAATAGAAGCTTGAGTCAAAAGTACAGTCCCAAGTCTTTCGAGGAACTGGTTGGGCAGAGCATTATTGCTCAAGCTCTTTCCAGTGCAATTAACAAAGATAAGATTGCTTGGCCTCTCTTCGCTGACGCTTGGTTTCTAAAAAGGCCGATGATCTAATGGTTGGAGTTTATTTCATCGTCTAACAATCGATCTAAGGGCCCATAACGAGACACCGCGGCACGGAGGGGAGTTCCTCTCAGAGGGAACGCCTTACGGCGTAAAAATATTATAAGGGTGTCGTGTCATACTTA
Source organism: Pinus tabuliformis (assembly GCA_031772625.1). Classification (NCBI taxonomy): domain Eukaryota; kingdom Viridiplantae; phylum Streptophyta; class Pinopsida; order Pinales; family Pinaceae; genus Pinus; species Pinus tabuliformis. Next base: position 460,592,439 of record CM062810.1, read on the forward strand.
TGTTTTTGAAATATATATCTTCTAATGATAATCGTTAAAAATCAATGTACAAATGATTAAGTTTACAAATAATTCATGATTATAGTACTTATGATGTTATTGTTATATGTATAGTTGAAATATCTATTAAGTAAATTCAAATATGAAAGCTTAATTCATGATTATGGTTACTTATGATGTTATTATTATATGTATAGTTGAAATATCTGTTAATTAAATGCAAATATGAAAGCTTGTGATCTTTAGTGTATTTATATTTATTTGTGACATATTTTAAAAATATTATAATTGTCTAATATTTATTTATATTTTTGAAATATATGTTGGGTGATAATACTTGTTAGGAAACATAAATATTAATTCAAATAAAAATAATCAACAATACTTATATATTTGAAAAATAAATATATGATTGCAAAAGTTAATTTTGTTAAATTTAACATAAATATAAAAAGAAAAAATAAATATTTGTACTTGATAGTTATCTTTTGAAATGAATATGATTGATAATAATTGAAAAACACATATATTTTTGTAAATTGAATATAAAAAGGTGAATAATATGATATTGAATTATAATTTTTACATATGTTTTGAAATGAATATGTTTGATAATAATTGCAAAACAGATATTTTAGTAAATTGAATATAAAAAGGTGAAGAATATGACATTGAATTATAATTCTTACATTGATATTGGCCAAAATCATTATCAATCACTTAATAAAAAATAAAAATAGAAATATTTGATATTATATCATATAAAATGAACTTGACTAGTATATTTTAAAAACATATTTCTTTTTCAATTTATGCTAGTTTTGCGTTATATTTTTTAAATATAATAAAAAATTGTTATAGATAAAATTCATGATCATAGTCATTTGTGATATCACAATTATTTGTGTTGCTGAAATACATATTATTTTAGTGTAATTATGAAAATATGTGAGTATCAAATATAGAATTCATAAGTTTTAGTGGTACTATAATAATAAAAAATATTGATTAAAAAAACAATGTGATATTATTGTTCGTGAAACAAATGATAAACTCCAACAAAACTATGAAATATCAATTAAGAAATGCTTTAAAAATAGATTTAAAGGAAGTTATTAAAGAAATAATATTTGTCAAAAAAATCAAATTTTATTCAATTGAACATCAATTTATTTTTAACAAGTTATAATACAACATTCCAATAATTTAACAGGTGAATATTATCTACTTGTAAAATCATTGTACACTCACAAACAAGAATACAAAAAATAAACTAACCTTACAACCATTAACTATAACCTTACAACCATTAAATTAAAAAAAATCAAAATTATTGCCACAAAATATTGAATTTATTGGAACAAATATCATTATTGTAAATTATTATTACATTCCAAAACACAAAATATAAGTTTGTTGTAACAAACAAATAAAGGCATAATTGAAAACAAGAATCCTCAAGTAACATAATCACAAAAGGAATTCTTCATAGATAACCATGGGCATAGCTATCTTGAAGGCTTGATAGGGGGTAAGCTCCTCTTTAAAAAGAAAGGAAATACTAATTTCATTGATATGGTGTTTGAGTGTTTATAAATAATGATGTAATTTACAAAGAAAATAAAAATAATAAATTGAATCATCCTCATCCTCCGTAACCCTGTCAACACATTTCAAGAATCAATTCAAGAGTCAATAATTGTGTAGTATGATAATTAGAAAACATTTTATTATTTTAATTTTGAATAAAATAAAATAAAATTAAGAAAAACAACACCAACAATGCTAAGAAATGATTAAGAACCGTGAGGTGAAAAACAAAACAACCAAAAATCTACTTCTAGACATTTAAATAATAATAACAATAACCAGAATCTAAATGACAAGGGATGGTAAATGATTCTAAGAATCAAATAAACCCCACCCTTATATTATATTACTAAAAGGACTTCTTCTCTGATTGTTGGCTGGGTGAAGGAAGCAACCGATTCCAATTTCTTTCACTCCAAGGAGAGGCGAACCCACCCAAATATCGGTTATCAAGTAGCTAACAAGAGGAATTACAAATCCTGAATAATTGTCAGCAAGCATTGAACCCTATTATGGCTTTGCATATTTACAGGGGTGTATTTGAATGTGAAACAATCTGGGGAACGTTGAAAAAAACATTGGAATTAAATAATCTGATGATGGAAAAAGCATTTGAACCGGGTTTTATAAGATTTAACTTAAATCTGTTCCGTCTAGTCCATCGGCACAAAACTCAAGATGATGAAATAACCTTATATACCAAAAGAAATTCAAAATGATGAAATAACCTTATATACCAAAAGAAACTGGGCTCAGGCTTACTCCCTATAGGTATAGGTAGGCTTATTTCACATCAGGATTCTGTCTTCCCAGGCCTGGATCTAGATCTGTATATCTATACTTCAAATTAAAAAAATAGGCTCCGTATATTTTTGTGCTCTGACCATACAATAAATCGTTTTAAAAATACATATTTACCTCTGTAAAATTTAAATATTATCAACAACAAATACCTCAAGTAAATAAATCTAAAATGCACATTTATCAATAATTGTATTGACATCTACAGATTGAAATATGAAAAGAAATTAACAGTCAATACCTCATCTCCTGGGATGCTGATGCCAATCGTTTAATGCCTGCCGCACTCCTCACATATTTTCTCGGAACCCATTCCTCACATAGTTTCTCCTCTGGTCACAGAACCAGAGTCTAATAAAACCAACCTTCTCGGAATCAGAGTCCAATAAAACAAAAATACCAAACAAGAAAACATAAAGGAAATAAAACGTTAATTTCTCCTCTGGTCACAGAACCAGAGTCTAATAAAACCAACCTTCTCGGAATCAGAGTCCAATAAAACAAAAATACCAAACAAGAAAACATAAAGGAAATAAAACGTTAATAAGAAAACACACGACGCTTGGCCTCTCTTCGCTGACGCTTGGTTTCTAAAAAAGGCGGATGATCTAATGGTTGGAGTTTATTCCATCGTCTAACAATCGATCTAAGGGTCCATAACGAGACACCGTGACACGCAGGGGAGTTCCTCTCAGAGGGAACGCCTTACGGCGTAATTATAACATTAAGATTAAGTCATTAATATTTTTTAGAATATTATATAAGGGGTTATAAAAAGCTTTAATTAATTATTTTATTAACATATTATAACTTTTTATATAATATTATTTTTTCAAAATTATAACTTTTTATATCATTATTTTATCAAAATTATTTTTAAATTCTATTCCCTTAATTTTTTTGGTCAAAACCTTTTCTAATTCCTACCCTTAGTCAAACTAGTTGTTATCCATAACGGCTAGTTAGCAGCTCTCTACATCTATTTATCTCAATGCCTAGATCTGGTTCCTCATCTTGTCTTGAAGATGAACCACACTGGCTGGTTCGAAACGCGTCAACGAGAATATCTCTTATGTGATTTTTACCGAAAGATGTTATTATAATTATTATGGATCAGAGAAGTCTAAGTTCAAAAACATTTATTAATTTAAATTCTCTCCAAACTTGGGTTTACAAATGAATTACATGGCTATTTATTTTGGAAGAAGAAATCTCTTGAATTCCTCAAAGACAAAACTCCTTCCTGGATATTTGGAGGAAGTTGAGAGAAATCCTATCAATTCTAGGAATCTATCTTAACTACTTAATCTCCAACAATTTCTAGAAGTCTCCACAAAATCTAGAATTTTATAAATTAAATAAATACATAAATATAAAATAAGAGATGCTCCTACATCATGCTACAATATTATAAAACAAAAAACTACCATTAGACACTGAAGAAAGTTAGGAATCTAAGGAGGTAACTAGTGCAGGGTCTTTGGCATTAGATCTTAGAGGAGTTGGAAAGTCAACCTCACATTGAAGGTGGCTCTCTAAATTTTCAAGCTTGGTATCCAATCTTTCCAAACATACACATTGATTTCTCTGATCACGTTTGATGTCTTCTAAAGTAGAAAAGGTGGTGTACCTTTCCTCTTGTTTTTCTTTTAGGACCCTACCCAATAAAGTTTTCATTTGCTAGTGAAGAGATATGGAGTTGAGGTATTTTTTCATTCTTCCCCTAGTATGACCAAGATCAAGAACCCAGTGAGAGACCTCCTCTAATATCTTTGAATCTAAAAATGGATGGTGGTCCATAACAGCAAGGCATTCAAAGTGACAAATATCGTTGCATGTTTCAAGAGGGACAGTTAAATAGAAAGTGTCTCTAGCATTTTTCACTCATTGTTAGGCATGATTTTGACCCCAGGGCCACGGTCATCCCCTCCATGTCGACTAAGCATACACTTACGTGGCATGTTTTACAAAAGGAGCACACACCAGGGGTCCACACTAAGTTTAACAGGGACAAGGGAATGGAGGCAAAGATTGACCAAATCAAGTCAAAAGAAAAAATGCAATGGAAAGATGTCTAAAAGCCAAGGGTAATAAGAATTAGCAAGCGAGGGAGAAGGTGATTTGTCTCAGACCTAGGAAAACATCATATTGTTGGTTTTAAGCCACTCGCTAGGTAATAATAATCCCGCCAAAAAAATAATACCCATAAAACAGAGACCATTCAACTCATTAGAATGAGAATTGTCAAAACAAGTGAGGGAAACAAGAACTACCCTTGACAAGGTGTATGTTGAAGACTCAAATCTTGAGAGTTGTAGGAATGGAGAGAGTGCTAATGACCCAAAAACTCAAGGAACACACCACTTCCAATGAACAACGTCTACAACGCACTGCCTCTCTACTCATATATGAGTCTCCATGTCTTCCACTGCTCTAAAGCTAGGCTCACGTCCAACCAGATTGAGAAAACCATGTAGCTGGAAGCAAACTCCACCACACTACGTCTAAGAGGAACCAGAGAAAAATTAGTCGAGGTAATCATTAAACTTTCAAGGTCTGGCTATGCCTCACTAGCAATTTCCTTGAGAGATCCGCCCTGTGGCAGGGGCACAATATTTTTCCTCAATCTTTGACTCAGAGACAAATTATTTAGGCCAAAACAAAGGAATGAAATGTCACTCACCATATTTACTTCATGAAGTAGGTTTGCATGCTTGTGCATGCAGAGGGCATGGGGGCTTCACTGGGGGACCAATACCATACCACGTGCATTCATATTGGGGGATATATATTGAAGAAAAAATGACATAATATATTGAGCATATAATAGGGGATAAAGGGTTTTTATATTGGTAGGTATAAAAAATGGAGCTCAAATTTAATGAAAAAATATAAAGGGGTATAAAAAATGTGCATGAAAAAATGGATACCTACAATATCTAGTGAAAGTAGAGGTTTTTTAAATTTGGAAGGTGTATTGGGCTCGTATTGGTAGGGGTTAAATAATGTGATTTTTAGAGGTATTTTCCAATATGTAGTCAAATTAAGGGTATTGTTTAGTATGACATGAATGTACGTGATATGTTAGGGGTTCATTGAGTGAAGCCCCTGTGGCGAGGGCTGGCCACGCCACCCCCTTTATAAATTATTGGCTTGTTGGTGGAGTGTCGAGCTCACCCCCAGCCCTTCAACCTTCGTCATTATCCACCCCCATCAGGGAAATACTTAACATACATTTTAATGATGGGAAGATTATATATTTAATTTAGTTTTCACTATGATTTGAAACATTAATTTTTTTTTGTTCATTTGACCCATGGGGGATTTGAAACTTGATTTTATGGTTTACATAATACTTCCTAACATGGTGATCACCAATTGAGCTACCCCTCGTGGGTTGTGATTTGATACATTATGTATTTATTGTTTGGTATATTTTTTGTGGAGACAACTATGTAGATTGTAAGAAACAACCGACATTTCGGCTGGACGCACCACCCATCATCAAGGACACATTAAGTTTTCTTGGAATTTTGTGAGTGTAAAATCAAGTTAAAAGGAGTGAGAGGATAAGGGCTAGTTGAAAAAATTCAAGAAAAATTGATAGAATTTGACTTATATTAGAAAAGTTATTAATAAATAAAAAGGTAAAGCTAAGGCAAAATTTGACCCAATTCCAAAAAAAGCCAAATTTTCACTTAAATTAAAGAAACTATTAATAATTAAAAGGTAAAATTAAGGTAAGCTTTGACAATATTCTTCTTTTTTTTTTGGTAGGTAAGTACCTATGGGGGCTTTGAACCAATGACCTATTGCAAGGAGTGCCTTAACAGTGCACCCATTCATCGTCAATCCAAAACCCCATAGGCTAGCTTTAACAATATTCAAAAAAAGGGCTTAATAAAAATAAAGCAAATAACATTTAATATAATAATATACCGCATAGTCTAACTAATAAAGGAAATGGCCTTTTTTTGCATTTTTTTCTTATCAATTTTGCCAAAAATCCAGTGCAGATTTTTAAAAATCATAAGTTTAAGTCATTTAAATTGCAAAGATCGAGTGCCTCGTGGATTTTTCAAGGTGTTGGATCCATTTATGCATTCAAAATTGTATTTTAAACAACAAGAAATAACAATCTCTTTATAAATTGTATTTCCATATTCCAACCAAAAAAACCATTTCGTCTATTAATTAGACTACACCATAATATATTATGATTTAGATATTTTATGTTGATTAAATTAATTAATAATAATTAGTAATAATATATTATTATTGTAAATAATCTTATTATTAATTGACTGGTTGATATGAATATAGGTTTGTAGTAAGGTTTTGATATTATCAAAAAATTATAATAATTGATATTATTAATTAAGTTAGAGGAGAACAATATTAATATTAATATCAATATCAATATCAATATTAGATATTAGTATAGTTAATATTAAATAATGTAACATTAATAATGAGGGTACCCCGAAGGGTTAGCTCAATTGGTTGAGTTCATGTCGTTAAAGTACCTTTGTTATTGAGAGGTCACGGATTCAATTCTCTCGACACCCTTGGGGTCGTGCTCCATAGTTGAACCAACATGAAGTGATCCCTTCGGGTGGATCTTCCTAGTACAAATATTCCATGGAAGTACCGGTCACTAATCGGGGTACGTGAACCACATAGAAAAATAAAAAACAAAACAAACAAACAAATATTAATAATAAAGTTATTTTAATTAAATTAATTGACAATAGTATGAATAATTGGTAATAATATATTATTACCATTAAACTCATGGATATAGCTCAATTGGTGGTTGTCGTGATATGAAGTAATATGTAAATTGTGATTTTTTAGGTTCAAATCATCTCGTAGTTGTTTAGCCCACAAAAAGGATATATTATTACCATTAATATTATTATTATGCCAAAGGAACTTAGCTCAAGTGGTATGGTTCATGAATTGTGTCCCAAGTAGTGTGGGTTCAAGTCTTCTGAGACATGTTGGCCCTTGTGGCATTTATAAAATATTGGTTCTACCAGTCATTTCTACGAAGTTACCAATTGCTCCTAGTGAAATGCTTGTTAATATATATATATATATATATATATATATATATATATATATATATATATATATATATATCATTTTTTATATCTATATATATATATATCATTTTTTACATATTATCCTTTTATATATCATTATTGTTACTCTTGATATTATCAATTTTTTTAAACTATGGTGAATGTAATATTATTAAATTATAATATTTTATATTTATTTTTTTCGAAAGAAATGTGTAGGAATTTGTATTAAAAAATTCAGGTTACTAGCCCAGAACCTTTACATCTTCCAATCTTCCTTGCAAGTTTGAAATTGAGCACAGAACCTCAACCCAAACCCTCAAGTGAGTTCTCCATGACATAAAAAAATTAGACCCTTTCCAACTAAAAATTCTTCAAAAATCTCCCAATATATAAATAGATTTACATTCCATTATTCATTACTTTTGTTTTGACTTAATTTTCCTTGGTGAAATGCCTTTTCCTTTCTTCCCAACTTGAGTCTAGCTAATGTTTTCTTCTATTTCCAACGAATTATTCTTTGCTAGGTGGAATTTGGATTCTTCCTCACCTGCTTGATCTGCCCAAGAAGATTATTTCCCAACAAAATTCCTTGTGGATTGAGGAGGGTATATGTTTTCCACAACGGTTTGTTGCTTTTCCACTTTCGCTAAGTTTGGAGGATCCTCATTGGCATGCATTTTTTCCTACTTGGTTTTTGTTGCCACTGATGTAACTTCTTTGGTCGTATTTTCTTCCTTCTTTCCTTCTGGTTCTTGTTTATCCTTAAACTCTTCCTCTTTGAATACCATATAATGGTCACTCTGAGATCCTTCTCACCATTTGGGTATTCTAGTTTTTTCTCTGATATTTGCTATTTTGTAAATTCTTAGGCCCTTTTTTAATTATGTGCGTTGTTTCATAGCATGCTATACACTAGAATTAAATATTCTCATAGTCAAGCTTTTGGACCCAAACATCGTTTAGAGCCGTCAAATTAATCTTTGTGGGAAAAACCTTGTTGAAGTCCATCTCCACACATATTCCGGCATAAGTAGTCATGAAAAATGTTGCAGTTTCAGGGCAATGGCAATAAAGCTTTCCCAACGCATTCCTAATAAAGGACAATGGTGGAAGATTCCAAAATGCAAGGGAAGGTTTGAAAGCCTTACCCAAACTAGAGTCATAGAGATTGGTGTTGTTACCATATCCAAAGTGGGAGTCCAAGGTTGCATGAAGAGATAGGCACTACCCCAAAACCACGACCCAAATTTGTATAAAGCCTTCTTGTCTTCTATATTATCGAAAACCACAATAGAAAAACCATATGCCATAGGGTAAATATGTAGTTCATCTGTCAAAAGGGGACTGCATGTCTTAGAGATCCATTTCTGCACATCAGTGAGCCGCAACCAATACCCATTAAACCTGCAAACCAAACCTTGCTCCAATTTTTTTTTCATAGTTGAAAGATTCCTCATCCATGGGAACACTAAGGGAAGGAATTTCTTGAACCACTAGATGACGAGAACCAAATTTCAACATGTAATTATACGAACCAAAAAAGAGCTTTCTTTACTTGCAACCATACCTTCAAAGGAAATAGTCTTTTTCATTGAATCACTTGGGATTTTCCATTGAACAAACTACATAATAGATCTACAAAATATTCACGCAAACTAAGCATAAAATGGATGGTTATGGCGAAACCCTAGCTACCGCAAGGGTTTCTAGAGCGCCATCCATCTCTTCTTACAATAATTTATATTGTTAGTTAAGTTGGCCGAGAACAATATCAAAACAAATATTATATATTAGATACTATTATAGTTAATATTAAATAATATTGAATAAACTAAAAACTAGTGCAACCATTTAAATTAAATGGTTAATAAATGCTAATAAATATCAAAACACCTACTTTATCATAGCTTTCAAATTGTTAAAATTAAAAAAATCATAAGAATTAACTAAATTATAACTTTACTTAAAATTATTATTATTATTATTATTATCATCTTGCGGCTAGCAAGTATATCACATTTAATATCAAGTTGATTGCGCATTAATTTTTAAATTGACTATATATTAAAATCTTATCCCTAAAATAAACATTAGGTAAACAATTCAAAATATTTTTTATTAATAATTTATTTTATTTATCATGGATTTTATTGGTTGTGGGATTATTTCTCTTATTATATAATCATTACTAATTTGTACTCGGGCGTGATGGACTAGTGTATCATTACTAATATGTACTCCTCCTTCGGCACAATGAACTGGTGTACCACTGTGCAGTTGTGCTTATTCAATATAATGTATGATGATCATTAAGTTAATACAGTTGCATTTATGTATATGATAAATCCATTACAATGTTAATGTGCACTAAGTTCATGATTATAGTTTCGCAGTTGTCTATAACGCGACTTTTTGAAAGCTTTTCTGGCGGTTTTTCCCGATGAAAATCCGGCAGCAATTTATTGGAATCGTAAGTTTGATAGCTAGTTTCTGCACAATCAAAGCGTCCTAGGGGTTTTTCAGGTTGCTGAATCCGAATATGCAGTTAAAAAACCATTTTAACTGCAACAAATCATGATTTCATCTCAATTTCTTCCGCCGGATTCCGTCACCGGAATCTCAAAAAGTCGCATTATAGACAACTCCTATAGTTTCTATAGCTTAGGGTAGTTCGTACTCTGTTACTACAAACAAATTAAAGTAATAACTTTGTATTGTATTTTATTACTAAGTCAACCATATTTCAAAATTATAAATTCACCATTGATAACAATTGAGTTGCAATCAATCTTGTGCAACTCAAGAAAAAAACTTTCATGTACGCATCTGAATGGTTGAAAATGGACAAGAACATCTAGATAAAATATGTGCAACATTCAAATGAAAAACGACAACAAAATAAAACTGAATCTATGTCACAAAATAAAACTGAATCTATCTCACAAGGTAGTGGAAAGTACGAAACATTACAGAGATTATTCTCGTAGTTTGTTCAGAAACAACCACAAACAAGCAACAATCGATGGTCAAACATAATACACAGGCAGAACAAGAACATCGGATATGCTTCCACCCTTACCTTCATTCATTCTATTGTGATAGGCATTGTATATTGATGTCACAAATTCGCTCGAACGATAATTTTCTTGCCGAAATCTAGTAAAAAAATATTCAAAAAATCAGAATATTGGAGTGTTTGAATCATTTTTTTGATGGTGGAAATGGATTCAACACCATCAAGAACCCCTAAGGCACCCAAAACCTTGAAGTTTGACAGTTGTAACCCAGATTTTCAAAAATTTCTGCCAAATTTTGTCATAATCTTGTCGGAATTTCCATTATTTTATAGGATAATTTGTGGGTTTTTTAGACTACGCTATTGTTATTAAGGCATTGTCTACCGACAGTAAGTATTGTGATATACTTAGCATCCCCTTCGTATGTTGGCAATCATGAATGAATTACGCCAATCAATCGCAGGCATGCCCTTAAAATACTTTATATTATTAGTGAGGTGTTTCACAGCATTGGGTTCCATTCATAGAGTCTAATAATTAATATATATTTATAATTTATACATGGCACATCCAGAGTGACATATTTCACATTGGATTATGAATTTAAAAAATTCAAACACATGATCTACTAAGTGAACCCATGGAGTCCTTGTCTAATGTATATTCTTAAATGTAACATCTGAATCACCACAGATTTTAATAATGGTTGGCCAAAAACATGGATCCATTAGTACATTATGCAGTGGACGATGTTTTTTTTTATAGGTTTTTATTATATTAACATGTTTATAGTTATGAAATCTGAAAAAGATCATACATATCAACAAGTGTAACATGTAACGTCACTGCTTAGTACTTGCATTTATGTAAAAAGTTAAAACAAATAGAATTGTTAAAGTTTTGAAGTAGGAGATTTTTATAGTTGAATTCAAAAAGTTAAGATTCGATGAGTGTTTAATTAAAATAATGAAATTTCTATTTTGCATTAAAATCATTCATAACAAAAAAAATCACAACAAATGGCATCAATTGACTTTGTTTGTTGTCTATATTCTTAAATAACTAATACATCCACATATGCTTATAAGTCATTACTCCATAGAAAAATGTTAGCTAGGCAATTACTGACGCTGATAACTCATTACTCTTTTTTGTTCTTGCATCAACTTGATATTTTAAGGCCTTATTTGACTCCTACACAAGTTGCCCATAACATCAAGGTAGTTATTAAAGGTAGGTAAAAATGTTTGATCAAAAACAAAATATAATATTAAAGGAACACATAATTAATTATGAAAAAGCATATTGACTTAGGGGCATGCCAAAAAGCTATAAAGATTTATAATGGAGGGGACATTATTTCTTTCTTATGAACAGATTATATTTTTTTGAAATATGTTGTTAGTAAAGGAATAAGAAATTAAGTTAAGTTTTAGGAATTTTATATTTTTATGAAAAAAATAATAGAAAAATATTTATAAGTATTGGGAGACTTTAAGTTATTAATAAATTAGACAGGTAATAAATGTAAAATTAAGACTATAATATCAATCCTAATCAGAAATCAATTTATGAAAATAAAAAGCAATTTTAATGATTTTTTTTTCATATTTATATATATATATATATATATATATATATAATTCAATTCAAATGTTGATCATCTATTTAAAGAAATTGTATTAATGTAAAAAAAAACTAAAATGCAGCCACAGTCTGTTAAAACAAATTTTATTACAATCGGTTATTATTCAAACTTATTTGACTTTTAATTAATTTACAAAATTTTCAAATAAATCTTAAAGTTTATTAAAAAAATTATAAAATAAATGGTACACATTTGGATGCTTGAGGCTTGAGATGAACATAGTTGTCCACATGTTTGTCACAAATGACCTGACTTCCTTCATGCATTTGAAGTTGGGAACAAAATCAGTTTGGGTGAGTAGTCGCTATGCAATCCAATTTGTACTCTATCCATCCTATGGTTTGTATTATTTTGGGAGGTAATTAATCAACGTGTCAACGACAAATGGCCAGCTCTCCACGTGGATACGTGAATATTTAATAACCGTTTAAATGGGTGTCCGTATTTTTTAAGAAAATGTTTTGCAAATGTAAACACACTAACATGCGGCTGGCATTTATGAATCAAGGTCTTATTTAATTAAATTTATTAAAATTATAATAGCAGTTGTCTATAATGCGATTTTTTGAAAGTCTTTCTGGCGGGTTTTTCCGGTCGAAATCCGGCAGGAATTTATTGGAATCGCAAGTTTGATAGCTAGTTTCTGCACAATGAAAGCGTCCCAGAAGTTTTCCAGGGTGCTGAATCCAAATATGGAGTTAAAAAACCATTTTAACTGCAACAAATCAAGATTTAACCTCAATTTCTTCCGCCGGATTCCGTCACCGAAATCTCCAAAAAATCGCATTATAAACAACTCCATTATAATATGGGAAAACGACTTGAAAGTGCTGTTGTTATTATTATTGTTTCTATCTTTAAATTTATTTTTAACAATAATTATGTTGAGATGTAATATAATCAGAAGAATAAGGGAATGGTTGCAATATGTTGAGATGTAATATAAGCAGAGGAATAAGGGAATGGTTTTGCAAGTGCAAACGCATTGGACTTGAACATGGTATTGGTGTTATTATTATTATTTCCATGTTGAATTTTATTTTTAATAGTAATTATGTTGAGATGGAATATAGGTAGAAGTTGTTGATAAATGTTTTATAATTTTTTTTACTATTAATAATTAATAATTAGTTTTTATTTTTAATTTGGATATGATTAGGACAGACTAATCATGAGGTATATGTGGCATCTTTGGTTACCTATGCTAAGTTAGGCGTGCAATGTGGACCCACTTGCTCGTGTACTCATTCTTCCAAAAAAAAAATAAAGGTGTGACGTTGCATATGGCTAATGTACTTTGCATATACTTGTTTAGTTTTCGGGAGAGATCATTTAATTTGTTTTTTTAATTAATATTATTAGACACCATGGATTAGGAAGAGTTAAGATAAAGTTTTCTTGAAATATTGAAGATGTTCTTTCCTGTAACTAAAAAGTTACTAATTTTGTTTATTATTTATTGAAGTTATCTTATAAGATTGATTTGATATGGGTATTTAATTTTCATAAATATTGGGATGTGATGTGTGTACTTGTGATATTTGCTGACATATATTTTTTTTAAATAATTTTATTTCTGACAAATTCTATTTATAACCCTAAAAAGTTAGTCATGTCGTTTATATGGGCCAATACAAAATAGAAATATAAATTTAAAAAATTATTTTTAATTTGCAAAATATTTAGTGTAATATCTGTATTTTTCAAAACTTTAATAAACTTTATCAAATCTATTTAAAATTTTCAAGACTAATTGAATGTCAAAATTTTTTGACTAAAAATGATTACAATATAACATGCCTATCGGCAGGTATAATAAGACACGGATATACACATATTCAACAAAACCATCGCAACAAATCTTCAAATGGGATTAATGCAGATTGTCTAGAAAGGATGATGTTTAATATGATATCAAATGCATATTCCATGACAATAATCTCCAAGTTCCAATGATAAATGTTAGTCTACTTATATGATCATTTAATATATTTAAATAATGTCATTCGTGTTGAATTATTTTACCAATCCCTAGGCTTAGTATATCGATAATGGATTCTATATTTCTATATAACATATAATACGAAACCACTCTGACGTGGCAACCAGAGAGATGTAACTTGATAGGACAACTGAAAACACATTAATTAGGACAAACTCAACCACTAATGTACATCACATGTTGGATACATTCTCATTTCTTGATATGTACCAAATTTATTAGTCACCATGGTACTATATGCATGCCTCAATAGCCATGTATGTTAACATTAACATGAATATTTGTGTTAAATAGAAATGATTATATCACTCTCGATCATCCCCAACGAAAGTTCATTTTTTACTCTAAATTAACTATATTTAAAATAAGTGAGAGTATCTACATTGTAGCCCATGTTCAACTATGTCAGTTGGTTTATACCTTTTAAGTTTAATAATTAAACTAAACGGCAAGAATGCTAGTTATGCAACCTTGTTATTATTGATAAAAATATTAATATATAAGTTAAACCTATATACATTAAAAAAAACATGTAACAAGATTATTAACCATAGATATTCACCCATATTTCATCATAGAGATTCTTAATTTGTAAATAGGGTTTGTTACAATACCATGGCTAATCAATACCACATGCCTAAAAAACCATAACTCATTTAATATGACACTTTTTCATATGATATTTCTTTTGATTAAGTAATTAAATTAAAAGATAAAAAAGGTATAACTACTTTGGAAATAAATCTCAGCCTTTGATTTGTGTATATTACTAAAAATATAATAGAATATTCTATGGAGATTAAATCCCTAACATCCACCTAATAATTATTGATAATTAAATTAAAATACTAAGAAGCCCTATTCCAAAATAGACATGCCTATCGACGTAATAAATTTAGAATCAATTAAGTTTTCTTACTCAAATTTTTTGTTTTTTGTTTTTTGTTTTTTATTTTTATTTTTATTTGAAGAATCAATAGACCTACCACTAGTCACTAAGGAGATATGGGATTGAGTCATTGGGACTACCACTATACTCCTAACCCTAACACAACTACCCACAAAGCCATGCTAGATGGGTAAACTAAGTTTTGAGCCTTCATGAGGCCCCTGCATTGGGTGGTAAACGCCTTCCAATACCAAATGTCCATCATTAGGCCTAGCCCGATGAGACTTCACTCATAAAGTTATAGTTGATAAATCTGACATCATATAGGGAATTTCACGGTGATTTGACATTTTATTCATAGATTTTGCATTATGATGAATTTGGTGGATTTAAAGGAAGTTTTCTTAAACATGGATGGTATTGAGAAATATTATATATTATTGTATATGTATTATGTAATTTTAAATTGATTTGAAAATAAGATAAATCATAAAATATATATTTTTAACACATATTTTTAAATGGTGAATAAGAATACTCAAATTGAATTTTTTAATCAATATTATTAATATAAATTATATGTATATATATATATATATATATATATATATATATATATATAATTCAACCTAAAACTGCTTCTGCTTGGCTAAGAGCTCGTCTTCCTCGGATGTAAGGAAACAGGTTAACGGCCCATGACCCAGAGGCATCTGGCAGGAGTGAGAGCCTGCTCCCTTGGGGACCACCTGAGGGGTTATTCCAGGTGGCGTGGTTTTCCTTGATAACAGTGATGAGTCAACCAACAATTGCGGATAGCAGCCAGAGATGGTTGTCCTCACTGTTGGTTTGACAAGCTGAGTTTGATAAATTTTTCCACCATTTAAAAAAAAAAAAAAATTATCTATAATTTTATTCATAATATAAAGACAAAATTAGATTATGTATATGTCTCATGACATTCCTTTCACAAAAAGTGGCCACTAAGTATTATCATAAAAGAAAGAAAAATTAGCTTTCAAGGACATGTCCTCTGATTTCCTATTATTAACCTCCAACAAAACCTCTGTTTTTTTCAGTTCAATCAAAATACATATAGTTTTCAACCTAATACAGGTTCTATAAAGTCCAAAACAGAAGTAGTTATTAGAGTATGAATTCAACCAACAAAGATTATGAAGTGTCATGTGTCAAACACTACTACATATAGCACTGAATCACGACGACTCTTTGTCGATCTTGCGACGAGCATTCGCAACTATAACAACAAAAGTAATCTTTCTCCAAACGTTGAACATTTTATCATCGAAATTTGACGGAATTTTTTGTCGCAATTATTGGCGTCTTTATTTCGATGAGCATTGTCGTCACATTAAGGCATCGAAATTGTGGTGTTTATTCATAAAAAAAAATTCAAAGTTTAGACGTTAGAACTTGCAACGTTTTGGTGTCAAAATTGCCACACTTAGACCTTAGAAATTGTGATGTTATGGTGTCGAAAGTGCAATGTTTATTCGTTGAAATTGCAATGTATCTCCAAAGAAAGGGATGGCAGGGTCTAGGCAGATGTCAAATGTGCCTTTCGGAAGCTGAATCCAACGCACACATGTTCTTCAGCTGTGCCTCATCTTCAACAATCTGGTATGAATTATCTTTGATATATGGTTTTTCTCATCAAGTTTTTTCATCTGTACAGGAAGGCTTCAACTGGTGGAGCGCTCAGAATCCCTCCTGGCGCTCATTGTTTATCCTCACCTGCTGGTATCTTTGGAAATGGAGAAATGAATGCATTTTCCAGAACTCCAGATTGCCCCTTGATTCTATCCTGATCCAAATCACGGGCAATCTGCCTCCCGCAGATTAATCTCCAATCCAGCTCTGTTTTTCATATTCAGCATATTTGGACCATCTTCTCTTCAATGCTGATGTATTTTCACTTACTGGTTTCCTGTCTCAGCTCCCACTGAAGGCTTATATTTCTCTCCTTCTCAATCTTTTTTGGAAGGTCTGCTTCTCTCTTGAAGCGACAATGTGTGTTTGTTTCATGGTTTTTCCTCATGCCTATATGCTGCGCCTTTTTGCACAATGCGGGGCTCAGTGATTCTCGCTGGGTTTTCTCTATAAAATCAGTGACAAAATGTAAATATGCTGCCTCAACAGTTCTCTCTAATGAAACAGCAGCATGTCTTCCTGCTGTTTCACATAGATATGATTTCGATCATGTATTTTGAACTCTATATTTTCTTAATATAACTATTTTGATTTTTCTCTCTGAAAAGGAATTGCGACGTATGGGTGTTGAAATTGTGACGTTTAGTCATCAAGAATTGCGACATTATGGTGTCAAAATTTCCATGCTTAGGCATTAGAAATTGAGACGTTAGGGTGTTAAAAGTGTGATGTTTATTTATTGAAATTGTGATGTATCTAGCCTAGGAATTGCGACGTTTGAACATAAAAATTGTGATGTTTAGATGTCGAAATTGTGACGGTGTTGGAAATTTAAAAACAAAAAATAAATTCACCTCTCAAAAATGTGTTTGACCTTTATGTTAATTTTGTTATTCGCGTTGTGTCTCGGGTGGTTGGGACGGAGCAATATTGCCCTCCCCACATACATGCCAAATGCTTGCACGCATTATATGTTGACTATTCAGGGTTGCTGTCAGTGTGACACAACGATTGTATAAATATCGATTGTACACAATGTAAATTATGTAATATATATATACTGCGTCTTCTGTGCCCCCCCCTCCTTTTCCAAAAAAAAATTGGCCAAGAACATTGAATTAGGATTCAAGAATCGTAGCCTTTGTTGTGGCCATTATTGGCTCCCTATATAAGGTACTTGTGTTGAAATTGATGCCCAGTTAGATATCCTAGGAATGAAGAGCAATATTTAACAACATGTAAGGTTTGGGGTTGGGACATGGAAATCCGAGGGAAACATGGGGCTTAAAGCATGCATGGATTCACGGGTAACATCATGAGGTTTTGGCATGAAAATAATGCCTCCACATCTCTCCACTCTTAGGCCTTCAATTCTCAGGTCTCTATATATAATAATTTGTTGGGAATCCTAGAAAGCAACATTTTTTTAACCATTGAGATATGCGCCTGCACTGGGCTTTGGTATTTCAGTCAAAGAATGAGATCGAGTTCCAAATTGTAACAACATTCCTAGATGCAAAACTAGGAGAAAAGACGAAGGTATGTGGTTCTTGAGAAGTCAAGATCACGTCCTTAAAGGAAGAGTTACAAAAGATTGTTAGTTCAAACCAAAAATCCCATTATGATACTAGGATTGTTAGTAAAATGGGAAAAGATTTAGTAACAACGATATATGTGGTATTAGGAAGGAA
Source organism: Pinus tabuliformis (assembly GCA_031772625.1). Taxonomy (NCBI): domain Eukaryota; kingdom Viridiplantae; phylum Streptophyta; class Pinopsida; order Pinales; family Pinaceae; genus Pinus; species Pinus tabuliformis. Next base: position 460,610,835 of record CM062810.1, read on the forward strand.
AAATATGAAATCGTAGAATCTCATGTCTTGAACATTATGGATTTGGTGGCTCCTCCTCTTGAGAAGAGGCTTGTCTCTTTGGATTATTCCAGTTTCCTCTCTAATTCCGGGCATGACCAAGTGATTTCTTTGTTATCAATATAACTTTTAGATATCAGTCCTACATGTTATACATGTTGTTTTTTTGGCCTAATTTTTTTTCCCTTCTATTTGAAACACAAAACATAAATAATGAGGTAAAGTCTACTCTGGTCATTGAGTGGTTTCATTCGGGTAGGAATAAGAATGATATGAAAGAATTCAAGGGGGTTCATTAATGATATAGTCAGGGAATAGTTTTGAATTGTATCTCCTAATATAATATATCCAATAGTGCCCATTCCTCAATTTTCTCATAAATGGAGAGAAAATTAAATGAGGAAAAAGGGAATGAACCAAAAAGAGACTTTATTATGGCTATCAAACATTAGTAGTAGTGATGCTACTACCCCTAAACTACTTTAATGCCAAATGGAAACATATTGTATTGATCTTAGTAGTTGTTTATGAAAAACATGGGATATATAGTGCACCTGATAAAACATAATAGTTAATGAGCATATAGTACACACATCAAATAGAGCAAGTGCAAACACACGACCTTGAGGGTCATATAGTCACATCTTAGAATATGTCTACCATCTTTTCCAAACTTTATATCAGATATGGAAGCAATTATCTCTATGAAAAATGATCTTGAACTATGTGCTTCCAACTCCTCAAATCTATAAAAAAAAAAAACATAAATGAAAGTTGTTCATTATGTGAATTAAATGAAAAATATAAGGTCACAACAAAAGATCAATCCTCAAGTCTCCAAAAAATCAAAAATTTTATGTAGAGAATTAACATCACCAAATTAAAATCTTTCTCATTACAGTGAAAGACACTCCTCTGTGTGGGTCCTCCCTATACATATTGATCATAAAATATCTATATTCCTTGTAAATATTGGGAGCCTTGAAGATGAACTGCCATCAAAGAATTATTTTAGGGCTTTGTGCTCTATTTCATAAATCTTGTTCCACGAAAACCAACCTAGCAACCATGTAACAAAGCAAAATATAATTAAGAATTAGTAATATTAAAGTAGAATTTTAGTGGCTAATAATTTAGAATTTGTAGTTATGCAAAATAATTACAAACTTCTCAAATTTAGCAAGATAATTTCCCTCCACTTTAAATATTTGGGACATGTGTTATTGGAAAATATTTATCAGTTGGCTATTAATTGCATTTTTTTACAAAAGAACAGATATTTCAAAGAAATATCTTGTTTTGTACAAATTTGATAATCACTTTATTGACCTTTATTGTCATTTGGCCATTTCTTTGGCAAATCATCCAAGCAAATAAACATCCAGTTCACAAAACTCATACTTGAACGTAGTCCCTAATTTCTACCAGTTAAAACTTGGGGAACTACAATATAGGTCATAGAAAACCTTCTTATGAGTTTTGAACCTGGAAATCAATAGGAAAAGAATTCCAAGGGATTGTGCCATGGCCAAACCTCTTTAAAATTTATTTCAGAAGTGCAGTCATAGGAGAAACAGAGGATGTAAGAAATCCAAGTTCGACATGGTTTCAACAGTTAAAAGAGCAGGGATGAGGAAGATGCTAAATGCTTGCCTCCTAAAGGTGGACAAAAACCCAAATAGTAATGTTAAAGCAGAGATTGTAGTTGATGATTAAGTTATGTAATCTACCATGCCTTAATTTGTGAACAGAATTCAAGTCACTTGGCCTTATGAGGGAGCTTAATAAATTGGTTCTTCCCTAATTAGCAATTTAAAAGGGAAACCAATGTTAATTATGTGTAAAGGGATATTCCATTATGTATACTAGTCTCGACGATATAAAAAGTATCTTTCACAAAGGCTCGTCATTCTTAACATCTTTGACAGAGCAGGGATGTTCATGAAATACAAGAAGATTGGGTTTAACCCATTTAAGGAAGCACCAACTGGTAATGGGTCATGCTTTATTCCCTAGAGTTAGAACTTGTCATATAGAAGATTTTGTATCAATTAAAATTTACCAGGAGAATATATCAATTTTGTAGTTTTAACAAGGGGAAGATTGAAAACAAAGCACATCAAAGTATCTGAGAATGTAACTCTAGAAAAGCCTTACAAAAAATATTATTCTATAGCCTCTAGATCATGAATAAGAATATTTAATTGATTGAGGGAATCCCTTTCAAATGTCACTTATGCAACAAATACAGACACTTCATAAAGGTGTTAACAAAATCCTTGGCAACAATTGCTAGCAATTCCAAGAAGGAAAGATAATATGAGAAATAGGAGAGGGAGGGGAAAGCCCATGTGGAAAAGGAAATAAAGGGGATAAAAAGCAGACCGAGGTAGTAACTAGTAATAAATATGAGGCTCAAGGTATAGAAGAGGAATAAATCGAGATAGAAAAACATGATGGAAAATGAGTAGAGAATTGGGGAAGAAAATAAGGACTAGGAGGACATGAATGAGAAGGAAAGATAAATAATGAGGAAACCAGAAAAGGTGACAAGGGAATGGGGAAGAACCCCAAGAACAATGCCAATGGGACAAGCACTTCTTAAGTACAATGACGATGTGCAACAAACTCCACAGTGATATGTTGACGAGCAGTGATCTATGACCTATCCCAGGTATGTTAACAATTAAATGATAGATTTGTCCCTCTCTTTTTTCTCTCATTCAATTGCAAATTTGAAATCTTTGTTTAAAGTCTTGTAGTTTTAGCTTCTACTAGTATGAAGTTTGAACTTTGCATATTAAGAATTGAGGGTAGGGTTTTCAATGTTGCATATTTAAATTTGTAGGTTAGAAATTTACCATGGCCCCAAGAGTCAAAGACTCTACATGGATCCATGTTGATTTTGTTAGTAAGGAGATTTATTCCAAATATTGAAAGAAATGCAGAGTAGGGGGTGGGGTTTATGAGAGGCCAAGTTGCCCAATTAAACCATTAAATGAAATTGGACATATTAGATTGAAATTGCAAAATCAGTTTGTGAAATTTAAAGGAGACGAGACTAGGTAGATAAAGGAAAAATACATGGCAGCCAATTTTGCTAGTTGTGAAGAAAATTGTCGTTGCAAGTTGACGGCATAGTTGAACAATTAGAGATTGGAGCTTGCTATGTATTTATGTGACAATCAAAATTGTATCAGGCTCTCTAGGAATCCATTATTTCACATACCTCCAAGCACATTGATATGTGGCACATTTCCTTAGAGACGGAGCCCAAAAGGAGGAATGTTTTTGAACATGTTCCTCCAGATTCATATATTGCAAAAACTTTACAAAGCCCCTCGCTAAGGGAAAGTTCAAGACACCAAAGGAGAGACTACGCTTAGCAAAGAACACCTTCCTCACAACAATGGAATGTTATATCTTACCTTGGTTTCTTGACATACAATTATGCAACAATAAGGATGCACTTTAACAAATACTATCTTGGTACCTATGCAATCATAACAAGGGCACGATGCAGAAGAGTGGTAGTGTAGCATAGATGCTTGGGCAGTATGTTGCTCTTAGAGTAGGGTGTGCATGTGAATGCCTTCATCATGCATGCACTAGCTTCATCCACTACCAATGTTAGAACTAGTGTCCCAAATTTAGATTTCCACAGTTAGATATCATTTCTATTTTTGGTTTTGCTTTACCATTTTTAGATTCTAGCAAATGGTTTAGAGCACTTTCCAAGTTTATAACATGGAATATTATCCTAGGATGTGATGCATGCTTACCTCTCCTAATGTGCATTATTTTCTAGGAAACTTTCTCCTTGCACGTTGTGCACACCCTCCGGGATTGAGTTAGGGATAAAGTTTGGCTATGTCAAGCTAATTACTCTTTTGGGGTATTCCCATATGCAACAAAACCCTTCATCATCCTATTTTATGACAAATATGGAGGGAGCATCATTGTCTTGTTAGTGTAGTTATAGTAGCGAGTTTCAAATACAAAATTTCATTCCTTGAAAATTTGGTGATTCAATTTAGATTTATATGCATTTTAAAAGTTTCTTTAATATTTTTGGGGTTTTTGGGTTGTTTCTTTATAATTTATGGGCCTACCAAAATCAAGGATGTGAAGTATATTATTAAAAATAGTCAAAAGTACATTGACAATATTGTATTTGTACTCTGCAGAAAATTCATTGAACATTTTATTTTGTTAAATTTCCTAAGGCAAAGGCCAATATGGTTGAATGTTTCCCTATGAGCGTAATTGATTTTTGAGTTATTGCAGTGTATTTCTTTTTCAATTTTTAATAGAAAATAGGTGTAGTTTTGAGAATTTACAATTTTGTATATTTTCTTTTCATACTTACAATTGTATGTGTTTGTGGATTTGGAAGAAGATGTTTTGGTTGGAATTTTTTAGTGTTTTAGCTCCCTAATATTAAGTTATCTTTCTAAGTGCAGAATCTGCCTACCATGGTGTGAAAATTAATATATAGGGTCTACACTATAAAGAATAATATTTCCTAATTTATGCTACCTTAAATTGAAATACTAGGACTTACCGGTTGAGCATAATTTTTTACATGTATTATTAAGATGGGCAACATGGATATAGACTTGTAGAAATTCTAAAATAACTAGGAAATTCAAGTTTCTTAAAGCAATGGAGATGAATGAATTTTAACATAATCAAAATAATGCTCAGTTAAAGTGTGGTTCAACATAGGATTCAAACACAATGATAATAACTCATAGAATGAGTTACAATAATGAAAACATGGCCAATGAGCAGGATATATGATGAAGACAAAATTCAAAACGCATCCATTAGATCCAGTAACTAACAAGAAAAGAATTAAATTGACTTGTGAAAATACACAAATATATGTAAGATCTTTTTTTGCAAGAACCTGCTATTGCTTTGGTTTGTTTACAAAATGTATCTCTAGCTTCTCTTTGTTTAAGCGTCTCTCCAACACAAGATATTACCTTCAAACCTTGAGAAAGAGCATAAGTCACTTTATTTGCAACAAACCAGCAATCCATATATACTAAAATCAAGATGTTGCAACATAAAACATAATAAAAACCTATAATATTCAAAAGTGCATGACTTTAGTTTAGTGAAATGAAGTACATGATATATCCCCAATCTAAAAGATGTGTTTAATAAGGAAGACATGTCCACAAGATGAAGTTAATAAATCTTTCCAATAAAAAAAACCCAATCTCACAAAAGGATTAGAAAATTTATGATGGTAATTGAATCTCCATGAAGGCTTATGATCTTGTTTAACAAAATTGCAAGCAGTTAACTGATAACTAAAATTTCCAATAGACTGAATAAATATAACTATGTAAATGTGATGTCGTACCTCATTATCTTCTTTGAGTAGAAGCCTTCTTTCTGAATGACCGAGAATGACCGAGTATGACCCATGGAATGTCCAAGTTGATCAGCGTGTCTACACTGCATTGACAAATGACATGCATGGCAACAATTAAAATCCTAGAAATCAGAACATTAGCAATACTTGGCATAGTTCTGAATGCTCCCTCTTTCATTTTGGAATGTGGATTTTGTTGCACTTCTTTCATTTTTGAATGTGGAGTTTGTTTCACTTCTCAAGGAAAATCACATTTGTTGCATGTTTGGATTAGAACAGATTAAATATCTATGAGTTTTTACATTTACAATTAGGGTGTGTAGAGCGATAGAGAATTTTTTTATTAAACATCCACAATACCAACCACTCTATTAGAGGAGATACTACATTTATGTATTACAAACATTTTGCTTGAAATAAATAGAGGCTAAATGTACAGATAAATCAGAATGAATTACGAATTCCAATCCATGTCATAGTATTACAATTACGGTTGGTTCCTCCAGTTGCATGGCTCTTAAACACGATGTACTCTAGATGGAAGACTTTGGAGTATCTTTCCATGAGAGAGAGAGAGAGAGAGATTAATGACCACTCTGTCATGGATATAAGAAACAAATTCACAAGGTAATGAAAAAAATTGTTTAGCACACCTCAACAATAAAAAGGGAAGCACTTTGCTTATAAGCTATGGGAAAATTAGGAGAACTAATTGCATCTCCTAGATAACAATTTATCTAGACTATTATAATTGTAAAGCAATAGAAAAGAAAAAAAGAAAACAAGTGAAGAGAAAAAGAAGCCACGTATATAACTAGTAGCTACATCAAATCATAATATACTTCTTGAAATGTGTTCTACAACATCTCGTTATGGTGATGGTAACAATTATTTGTCATCTATGATATTGACCCAAAACCTGGTTTTAAAATAATTGAAAACCCCACTAAATGTTTCCTTGTAAGATAATCCCTCACATAACTCTTAATATGACACCTTATGCATAAATTTATCATTAGCAAGGAATTGTTCTGAGCATTATTTGAACAAGAAAAAACAATTATTTCAAACAATATTAGACATCAAAAACCAATTATTTCAAGCAATATATCATTTGACAAAGGAAAAATACATTTGTGATTTATTTGGAGGAAAACTAAATGAAATAATGTAACAACACAGAGTTAAAAATCGATGTAATAAAGTTAATAAAGGCAAAATAATAACCAAGATCATGGGACATGTATTCCAAGCTGAATGTTGGGCAAAAACAGAGTGACGGGGATCACTTTTGATTAATTAATGGTTATGGAAACTGACAAAGGCAATGACAAAGGCTTTGTAAAGGCATGAGATATTTATTGGCATTTTATTTATGAAAATAATGGAAAATAGGAGAAAAGAAAGGTGAAAGGTAACACGTTGCATGTGAGGAGGAAAATGAAGGAAAATAATGGAAAATGAAGAAAATAGAAGCCTCAATGATAAAAAGGCTTATCGGGATCAATTCTCAACCTTTTTTCAGTTTTAGCTTGGAGCTCTATACTATTATCTCTCTCTCATACTCTTGGACACTTAGAGTTTTCTTGGAGCACTCTTGGATGAGTGTGTCATACTTGGGATTTGGAGCAAGAAGGCAAAGGAAAAGTAAGAATACACAAGAGGACAACAGGATCAGCAACTACAACAAGTTTCTCTTGCAGGTATAATGTTGGATGTATGATTTCCTTGCTAGTTTTGGCATGCATTGCACATGCATGTGGTTTCTTGGTTATGATCTGTCATTGGTATGGAGGATTGTCTGGATTGATAGTGGTTTTGCCTAGCCTTGCCATTTCCTGGATAGTCATTGTGTTGTGGGTTTTACCTTTTGTTTTCCAGTTCATGTTCCTTATGGCTGTGGGTTGAGTTATTAGTTCCTGGAACCTTGGTTGGACAAACGCTCTGGAAACCCTGTAACAACTTGGGTTGAATTACTAGTCCTAGAAACCTTGGTTGGACAAACGCTCTGGAGCCCTTGGTGGGTTGAGTTACTATTCCTTGAATCCTTGGTTGGACAAACACTCTAGAGCCCGACGACAGCTTTGGGTTGAGTTACTAGTCCTGGAAGCCGAGTTGGAACAACCACTCTGGATCCCTGGACAACTTGGATAAAGACCGATTTGGTGATGGTTAGTGATGTCCGATTGTGAGGTGGAATCACTAGTTGAGGGTTGAGGTGATTTAGCCTTTAGAATCCCTAGGTTTGGTTTTGATTGGTTATTCCATGAGATCCCACAGTCATGCTTGGAATATGGCATGGGGTTGACTCACTGAAAGAGAGATTTCGTTCATCCCAATCTATGGTCGGGTGGTACGTGGAAGTCCCTGACTTGGTTGGATTTGCATATGTTAATAAGAGCTCCTTTCCTCTTATGTTCTATGTGTAAATGTACTTGTTTATATGCGGTTTTGATGGTTGTTCTATTGTTGTTATTTATCTAGTTATATGCTGGTTATAAGTATGGTTTTATGACAATCTTGAGTTATGGTTGTCATCATGTTTTGGTTAGTATATGAAATGTCAATGAATGAATGACATAATAGATGATAATGCAACTATTGTGAGAGGGCACCAGACCTTATTGACGATTCACGAATAAGTGTGAGGTCCCTATGTTCATATGTGTTTTATGGCTTGTACATTACATGTTCATGATGTGTTTGACAAAATGCCTGCCATGGTTAGGATTATTCAGGTCATGTATTTGTTCAAGCTTTACATTAGAGGCATTGTCTTCTTGTTATTTACCATTTCTGATAATTTCATCAAGTTCTGGGCAGAGACCTGAGTCCTAGCTCTAAAAAAGTGGCTCAGATTTTGGGGTTGCTAGCACAAAAATGCCTGGAAAAGACTACAGTCACATGGAGTCCTCATTGTGGGAGTGACTGGAGGGTTAAAGTCACTTGGATGGATTTTCATGGGAGTGACTGGGGTTCTAGTTCAGTCAAAGAGCAAGTTAACTCAGGTGTTGGGAACCTGGAGTGGTTGGTTAGCCCTTGGGGGTCCTGTACCTCCTGAGGAAGGTCAGTTTGATCTCATTTTATCGATTCCACTTCCTTAACTGTATTTGGGGAGTTGAATCATATCATGGTAACTCTTTGTCACATATTTACCCTGGTGGACTGGTAAACTTGGGTAAGTGTGGGAGGAGGGTGGTTACAGAGTTGTATCAAAGCATGGTTCAACCCTTAGACTAGATGGGAGGAATGTGTTTGTTGTGCATACATGTCGGTTTCATATGTGTTTATTATGCTTATGGTCTACGTGTTTGTTTTGAATGCATGGTGGTAGTCATTGTTACAGTTGTGTTTCCATGTAGAAATTGATGATGTTCTTGTTGTGATGTGCTTGTCGTGAATGCATGTCAGTTGTATATGCATTGGTTATGCATGTTAGTGTCTATATGTTTTTGTGCATGCATTGTGTCTAGTTGGTGTTGTAGTTGTGACATCATGCATGGTAACTGGGATGATGATTGAGATGATGTTTATATACTACTATGATTATGTTTATACATGTATTGTGTTAATCTGGTTGATCTTGCAGACGAGATATCCTCCCCTGAACTATACTGAGGTATGTTGGTTATGTTTATGTTTTGGTTTAGCTGACATGATATACTTGCAGGAAGAAGAAGATCAAATATGACTAGAAAAATGGTAGACTATAGTTCACAAGACTCTCCCTATAGATCAAATGAGTAGCATGGTGATGGGTACTCTCCTGACATAGCAGACACTTTGAGAAGTTTGAAGGTAGAATAAGAATTTTTAAAATAGATAATGATAGAATCATTTAATCACAAGAGAGACTTTCCAGGGCACAAGAGAAACAAGCAGAGGTTAATGCAGTCATCCTTCAGAGCTTGTCAGACTTGCAGAGACAGGGACCACTTAGGATCAGTCATGGACATGAGGATAGGACTAGTGGAGCATATGGTAGCAGGTCTCATGGGTGGCATAGGTAAGATAGGTATGACATGGTTATAGATGGAAAGTTCCTAGATACACCTGATAGTAGAGGCAATGGACATGTGCTTTACTCTAGTTCTGGTTCAAAAAGGTACCACGGTCATCATCATTATCATCCTTACAAGAGGAGTGATAGGGGATATATACCGGATGAGTTCAAGAAATCCAAGACACCTACATTTGATGGATAAATGAAGAAGTTACAAGATGCATAAGTGTGGTTTCTTGGGACGAATAAGTTCTTCAGAATACATGATTACTCAGAGAACATGAAAACCAGAATAACTACGTTCAGTCTTAAAGGTAAAGCATACATTTAATGGGAATATATAAAGAATGTTAGAGGTATTCATGAAGAGGAGTTGACTTGGATAGATTTCAAGAGAATTTTCAGGAAGAAGTGTCTATTTGAGAGATACTACGATGACAGGGAAAAATAATTCTATGAGTTGAAGATGAGATCCATGACTGATGAGGAGTACACTAGTTGTTTGGTAATTTAATTAACTTTAAATTACTTGCATAAATTATCGACCAGAACTACTAAGCTGATGAAGTGTAAGTGCATTGTATGTTCTAGAAGTCCTTGATTATTCACACCTCTAAATTAAACTGAGTTATCGAAATATAGATTCTAAATTAAGTTATTGGAATGCACATGAGTAGAGCAGTTTCTCATGAAAGTAAAATGATCACACTCTTTTACCAACTACTTCAAAAGAAACTTTCACAACTCTGCATAAAAGTAAATCAATCCCACACTTATGAAAATTAATTGCACTCTTATAAAGGTTATATCTAGTTATGAAATCCACACAACTTATGAAAATCTCATAATTATAAATCAATCTCACACTTGTAAAATTCCTTTTCCTTTCTTCCCAACTTGAGTCTAACCAATGTTTTCTTTTATTTCCGATGAATTATTCTTCGATAGGTGGAATTTGGATTCTTCCTAATCTGCCTGATCTGCCCAAAAAGATGCTTTTCCAACAAAATTCCTTGTGGATCCAGGAGGGTATATGTTTTCCACAGTGGTTTGTTGTTTTTCCACTTTCGCTAAGTCTAGAGGATCCTCATTGGCATGCATTTTTCCCTAATTGGTTTCTGTTTCCATTGATGTAACTTCTTTGGCCGTATCTACTTCCTTCTTGCCTTCTGGTTTTTTTTTATCCTTAAACTCTTCCTCTTTGAATACAATATAATTATCACCCTGAGCTCCTTCCCACCATTTGGGTATTCTATTTTTTCTCTGATCTTTGCTATTTTGTAAATTCTTAGGTCAGTTTTTAATTACATGTCCCATTTCATAGTATGCTCTACGCTATAATGAAATATTCTCATAGTCAATATTTTGGACCCAAACATAGTTGGAGCCGTCAAATTAATCTATGTGAGAAAAACCTTGTTGAAGTCCATCTCTACACATATTCGAGCATAAGTATTATTGAAAAATTTTGCAGTTTCAAGACAACGGCAGTAAAACATTCCCAACACATTCCCAATAAAGAACAATAATGGAATATTCCAAAAATGTAAGGGAAGGTTTGAAAGCCTTACCCAAATTAGAGCCGTAGAGATTGATGTTGCTACCATATCAAAAGTCAAGGGTTGCATTAAGAGATAGGCACTACCCTAAAACCATGACCCAACTTTGTAGATAGCCTTCTTGTCTTCTATATTATCAAAAACCACAACAGAAAAACCTTATGCCAAAGGGTACATATTTAGTTCATCCGTCAAAAGGGGCTTCTGTGTCTTAGAGATCCATTTGTGCAGATCAATCAGCCACAACCAATACCCATTAAACTTGCAAACCAAACCTTGCTCCAATTTTTTTTCACAGTTGAAAGCTTCTCCATCCATAGGAACACTGAGGGACATAATTTCTTGAACCACTCGAAGACCAGAACCAAATTTTAGCATGTAATTGTACAAAACCAAAGAAGAGCTTTCTTTACTTGCAGACATACCTTCAAAGGAAACAATATTTTTCATTGAATCACCTAGGATTTGCCATTGAACTAAATACATAAGAGATCTACAAAATATTCACACAAACTAAACTTAGAATGGATGGTTAGGGTGAAAACCTAGCCACTGCAATGGTTTTCAGAGCTCCGTCCATCTCTTCTTACAATAATTTATATTATTAGTTAAGCTAGCCGAGAACAGGATCGAAACAAATATTATATATTAGATACTATTATAGTTAATATTAAATAATATTGAATAAACTAAAAACTAGTGCAACCATATCAATTAAATGGTTAATAAATGCCAATAAGCATCAAAACATTTACATTATCATACCTTTCAAATTGTTAAAATTTAAAAAATCAAAAGAATTAACTAAATTATAACTTTACTTAAAATTATTATTATTATTATCATCTTGTCGCAAGCAGGTATATCGCATTTGATATTGGGTTGACTGCACATTAGTTCTTGAGTTGACTAAAAAATAAATTCTTATCCCTAAAGTAAACATTAGGTAAACCATTCAAAATATTTTCTATAAATAAACTATTTTATTTATCATGGATTTTATTGGTTGTGGGCTTATTTCTCTTATTATATAATCATTAATAATTTTTACTCGAGCGTGATGGATTGGTATATCATTACTAATATGTACTCCTCCTCCAGCGTGATGGACTAGTATCCAACTTTGCAATTGTGCTTATTTAATACAATGTACGATGATCACTATGTTAATACAGCTGCATGTTATGTATATGATAAATCGAGTACAATGTTAATGTGCACTAAGTTCATGATTATAGGTTTTATTACAATTTTGCAATGAAGCTTAGGGTAATTCGTACTCTGTTACTACAAATAGATTAAAGTAATAACTTTCTATTGTATTATATTAAGTCAATCATATTTCAAAATTATAAATTCACCATTGATAACAACCTTGTGCATCTCAAGAAAAAAAACTTTCATGTACGCATTTGAATGGTTGAAAATGGAGAAGAACATCTAGATAAAATATGTGCAACATTCAAATGAAAAACGACAACAAAATAAAACTGAATATGTGTCATGTGCACAGGACGGCCAATAAATTGGCGGACATACTTGCCAATAAAGGTGCTCTCTGCACTAAAAGCAATAATAAGTACAGATGGCAAGAGGTTCCACATGGTAGATTGAGGGATGACTGTCTCAACTAGGCAAATGAGGACCGAGAGATACATCAGAACAGAAAATGTTAGCAGTAGCAAAGGTTGGGTTTTGTAGATACACAATCAACATGAAGTGGTTTTCTAGAGGTAATTTTGAAAACAGCACGCAGGCCTTTGTTAGCTTTACCAGTCCAGAACAGCTCAGACACAGAGTTCTTGGGTGGGAGATGATTTGCAGCTTGAGGATTTTTTCAAAACTTTCTCCTAACACAAATCAACTCCGTTTTACTTGGTGGGAAGAGGGGGTGAAGAGTCTTCAGTTAGAAGGAACAACAAAAACCCACCATAGGTATATAACTATTGGATAAGGACACAGTGAACCAGTGTGGTTGGTCTACAGGTTTTCGGGTGTGTTAGCACCTAAATCTGCCTCAGGCTGAAGGAAGGCAAAAATTAGGGTAACCACAAACCACGCTTAGTCTGGTAGCTAGCCCTACCAGAGCAGGAGAGGGCTCTCTCTGAGTCACGCTCAGTGAATAGATGATCGAAAATGGTCTGAGATGACTTACAATACAATATTTACCTTAGGCTAGTAAGTGAATAGGGATTCTGGAAACAATTTTATGAATGACCGAGCTTCTGGGATGTTATGGGACTGGCGCTCAGCAAAGAACAGAGAATTTAATACAAAGGCACAGATTATTCTGTGAGGCAAGGTAGGCGGAAAATGTAACAATTTAGTTTGAGGTACCACGGCATGAATAGATTGTTGAAGAAAGTGAAAAGGGCATAGTGACATGAATCCTTTTCAACAGAAGAATAACACTGAACATGAAATTTTCCCACAGGCAGAGCAATAAAATTGAATTCTACCTAATCTCACTCAGAAAATTTCACTGGAAATGAACATGAATTGAATTATGAAACATAACGAAATACATATGAAAACATAAGAGACACATTTTCTACACTCACAACCACAAGAATCTCATGAAACAGAGCCGCTGCCTTTCATTAATTCTCTGTCAAAAATACACAGTGAAGAAACAAAGTTTCTTTCCCATAGTCTCCCAGAAGTTACAAGCCAACCAACCCTTTGCAAATGACTTGCATACAATATATAGAATGTGTGAAGAAGAGATAGAATGCCCAAGGGTTTGGGAGTTACTCGAATCATTACAAAATGGAGATGGAGAGCCAACCATCAGCTACAGGAGCAGCGCTGAAACATGACATTTGGCTTGGGGTGACCGTTTTCCTTCCTTCGCCACTTGGATAGAAGCCAATCTAGAGAAAAAAATCTTTAAATGCCGCCTTTGGTGCCAAAAAACCGAAGTTTAGATGAGCGGGCCCACTTGGAGAAGTCGCGAAATGAAATTTCGCGAAATGGAAGCAAATTTGGCAAATTTGTCCTCTGTGCGCCGCGCCATTTTTTCTGTGTGTTGCACTACTTTGGGAGCTGTTTTGGCACACTTGAAGGTGTCCAAAATGTGCCCAAGTGGGCTTGATGGAAATCATGTCCTATCTACTTTCTAACCCAACTGGAATTTTCAAATTTGGTGCTCATTTGCCCCTCCAAATCTCTATTCTCCCAAGACTGCTTTTTGTGTGTCAAAAAAGTGGCAGAGAGGCCATTTTTGGGTGTTTTTTGACCTTTAGGAGACCCATATCTTGCCCAAATATCTTGCCTGGACACTAGTAGTCGTAATTTTCGATTTTGAATCCAAATCTGCAAGCCATTTCTCAATGGGAGCCCTAGAATTTTAGCGTCGCGCCAGTGTGGCGGCGCACAGGGAGAAAATCCCTGTTTTTTACCCAAAAAATTATCAAGTGACCAAAATTTCCCCAAATTTTTTGAAATTTGGGCTGGAGGTTCTCTATGGGGTGCCATGCTGAGCCAAGGAAGCCTCAGCCAAGATTCTAAGCCTATCTTGCTCTTTTTCCCGTTTTTCCCTTCTTGTTGCTTTCCTCAATTTTGCTTTTAAACTCCTTATCTGGGCCTGTGCACTCATGTTTCGCACCCTGTAACGGAAAGCCATATGTCTCAATAGAGCAAGGTCCTGGTCGGCTTTGTCCAGTAGCCTCTCCAAATGCATGTTGACCCTCTCAAGGTTGGCCTCCCGATCCTCATTGATTGCTTGCTCCAAAGATGTGAGCGCAACCCTTCTTCTTTGAGCAGCCTGGCAATGCTCACGGATATTCTACAGCTCCATGATCGTCTATTGGTCCTCAAGATGTTTGTTTCTTCGCTCCAAGTAGTTCATGTTCCATTTGGCCCTCTCCAAGTCAAGGGACAAGGAGTCAATCACTGACTGTTGCTCCTGGATGATCTCTGTGAGCTCCTCATTTGTTGGTTCTGCATCTGTCTCATCATCCTGGAGGAGAACAAACTCGGTCTCTCGCTCACCTGATGGCCCTTCCTCCTGCACTGGCTCCTTACCCTTACCCTGCTCCTATGGTGCTGATGTCGGAAGCGAGGCCCCTTCCACCCCGGGTGGAGATAACACTCGCTTTGCTGCTGCAAATAAGGGTCTACTGCCTTTCTGATAGGTGATGTATACTGGCATAGTGGCAGTCTCATGTCGCTCATACTGATGAGATGGGCCCCCTACCTCATGCTCTGCCTCTGAAACCACCTGTGGAGTGCTGAAAAAGTCACGGGAGATGAAGTCCTCCCAAGCAATACCCTGCAATCCCAACTGATGGTCTACCAAAATCCGGATAAGGGAAAAGTGATACACACTGTTGAGCTGCTGTCGAGGGGTCTTGTGCTGCATGAAATTTCTCATCCTCTCTATGTTCCCGCAGATGAAAAATGGGAGGTTCATCATCCGCACCCTGGTAAAGTGCATGAGCAACCTGATGTGATAGGCATAAAGGCGAGAAAACCTCCCCTCGCAACTGAAGTACTTCATGATCAATTTCATGAGCGGGGCATACTCATCTTTCAGAAATTTGAATGGAAAAACTCTCGTGAGGTGGCTCAAATAGCTGTCTTTGATGTAAGGCTCATAATGATGCCTCTCTACCTTCTTTTTCTTATGCCACTGCTCTCCAATGTTTGGTATGCCTGTTGCCACTGATATGGTCTCGGGTGTCAATGTGAAAGTGACCCCAGCCAAGATAGACTGTCCTCCATGTAGGTGAAGTGCAAAAAGTCGGGCCAACTCATGATGAACTCTGACATTTGCCACCCTCTGACAAAATTCGAAACATGCTAAGTGCTGGAAGCAAGACATAGCAAGAGGGCATGCCTGCAACTCGGTGAGGGTGTTTGGCTCGTCTCTAAGATGTCTGCCACTCCAGTGATGTCTCCTTTGGGCCCTTTCTCCCGAAGCTGTGTCACTGTGGGTCTCCTCCTCATACTCTGATGAAACTTCGGATGCCATTACTATTGTTTGTACCTTGAGTTTTATGCTGCCCTTGAATTCCAATGAAGCTAGTAGCTGCCCTGAAAATCTGCCACCAAGGGGACAATAAAACAGGGAGTATTAGGAGGGGAATGATGAAATGGGAATAGGGGTTTAAAGGGAGAGATTTATCAGGGATTTGGGAGTAGTTTGGGTATAGGGTTGATGGGGTAGGGTTTGAAATATATTGGCAGCACTATCATTGTAGCATAAACCCTAGGATCATGATTTCTTTGTTTCTCTTTTTTTGGCTTTATAAAAATGTTTGCACTTGATTTATACCCCTATAACCATGCTATCCCTTTCAATTTTGATTCAAGAATGGAGGTAGGTGGCCTACCTTTCAAAATTGGTGAGCATCCAAAAGTTTTTAGGCAGATTGGATAGTTTCTGGGCCTTGTATTTCTGTGCGCCACGCGCTCTGCCCAGTGCGCCGCGTGCCGGGTATGCGCCGCGCCAGTGTTATATTTACACAGTGGGCGGGCCCTGTGTGCGCCACGCCCAGTGAGTGCGCCACGCCCAGTGAGTGCGCCATGCCCAGTGAGTGCGCCGCGCTCCTTAGTGTGTGCGCCGCGCGCTATGAAAACGCCTTAAATTTTCTCCTAATCTTTAACTCTTCGACCCTTTGACCATGCATCCCTCTCCCAAAGCTTTGCTTGCCCAATAAGCTGGTCCTATGGTGATTTTGCATTAACCAAACAGTGGAGGAAAAGGGAGAGGGTTTGGTAGTGACTTAGGGCAGGGGTTTAGGAAAAATGACAAGGGAGGATGGGGAAAAAATGATAGGTGAGGGGAATAGGTGGGTGGAGTGAAACCTTGGCACAATCAACATAATTTTGCAACCCCGGCCCTCGTTTTCTTGGTGATTCTCTCATGGTTGACATTATGCATTTTGAGTGACATTCAAACCTCTTCACAAACACCATATCCTTGACAAAATTTGATGAGCAGGTGATGTCATAAGGCTTACCTCTCAATTTGATAGCCTTCACCAAAGTTTGAAGTGGTTTGGCACTGTTTCTTGGCCGCTGGACTGTGTGCGCCGCGCGCAATTCCCAGTGCGCCGCGCGCCTTGTATGCGCCGCACCTGTGCAATCTTTCAACGGCGGGCTGGCTGCATGTGCGCCACGCCCGGTGAGTGCGCCGCGCCCCTGGTTATATGCGTCGCGCGCTCCCAAAACCTGCTTCCGCTCACTCAAACTTCTCCAACCTCACACTCACACCTTTGAAATGCTTTCTCCAAGTCTTGCAAGAGCACAATGCCTTTGATTTGGGTCAAAACATGTATTTATAGCCTTGGAGGAGATGGGTTTGATTTTTGCCTCTTTGAAAACCCCTTTTCTAATGTTGTGTTTTTCACTTTTTTATTGACCTTTAGACACACTGATTTTCACTTTCCCTTTGACATTTTGGCTCAAATGATGAAATTCTCGGCACCTATTTGCAGGGACTGTATGACAGAGCATTTGGCCATGTAAATCATAATTGCATCTGAAAAGTCAACTGGTGATTTTTTGGAAAATTTTGTCATAAATGACCTTGTTTGACTTTTCTTCAAAACAGAGTTTTGAAGAAGAGTCGATGTCTATCCAAGTGACGATGAAGCTCTCTGAACCATAGTTGTATAAGGGCCTCCCTCTGGCCTGCATGGCTTGTTCTGGACATGTTTTCAAAGACCAAATTGATGAATTCCTAGACCCAATCATAAAAATGACTTTGTCCTATAAAGGATCAGACCTTGACTATCATGAACTTTCGGTGATTATGGACAAAGACTTGAGCCAGCAGGAGCCAGACATGAGGGAAAATGATTAGCATGACTTTCTCCGTCAGATCATGGCATGCCCCTAGCGAAATGCAGCTGAGTGAATGGAGCGGGACACCTAAAATTTAAATTCACAAAGAGTTTTGATCTCTGACGGAGGGCTGACCAGACCGACTCTAACAAGGTGCTCGGACGGCGGGAATCCCTCCTGTTTTTCTTCAAATGGAGATTCCTCTCATCCGTTGGGTCAAACGGCTGAGGATCAAGAGTGGAGATTCAAATTGCAGATTGATGGGTTTAGGTCAGAGTCTTTGCTTCCTCAGCGGACTTGAAACCTTCCTCATGACAACCTTTAGTCTCAATACCGCCCTCAAGGTGGTTTTCGGCTCATTAGAAGCTCTCAACTCCGGATGTGGTTTCACATAATTGAGCCCAATGCCACTCAACATGCAACACGTGGCTCTAGTAGGAGAGAGAATACCGCCCTCATCGAGCGGGTATTCTCCGGGCTTTTTTTTCCATCCGATATGCTTATCAACTGTTGAATCTTGCAATGCGGATCAATGACCCAGGATCATTATGCATGTTGGTGGGTCCGGGTCAGAGTTATGCCTCATTGTTATCGTCCGTGCTTGTTTAGCTTCGTGGCGGGTATCAATGAATTTCAGGCGGATCACATACACAATGTTTATTCCCCTTTTCGGACTCAAAATCTAAATAGTTTGGTTTAAAATTCCTTTTCGGGTCCATTTTAGTTCCAACTTGTATGCCTTTTTTCGCTCCGTTGTTACGGATCAAATTACATCTGTACTTTGAAGAACTTAGAGTTAGGGGGTGAGCACAGGGCACAACTGTTTTGCCTTTGGCTCGCTGCCCCATACCCTAGATGGGTTAGTTAATTCTATGTCCCCATGTTTTCTTTGGGTGGTTGTAATTTATGTAGTTAATCCTTTTTGTTTAATTTAAATAGAAGGTATGACTTTTGCTTCAACAAAAAAAAAAAACTGAATATGTGTCACAAGGTAGTGGAAGGTATAAAACATTGTAGAGATTCTTCTTGTAGTTTGTTCAAAAACAACCACAAACAAGCAACAATCGATGGCCAAATGTAATATAGTGGTAGAACAAGAACATCAGATCTGCTTCCACCCTTACCTTCATTCATTCTATTGTGATAGGCATTGTCTACCGATGCCATAAATTCGTCGGGATGATAGTTTTCTTGTTGGAATTCAGTAAAAAATTTAAAAATTAGAATGTTGGAGTGCTTGAATCATTTTTTTGATGGTGGAAATGGATCTAGCACCATCAAGAACGCCTGGGGCACCCAAAATCCTGAAGTTTGAGAGTTGTAACCCAGATTTTCAAAAACTTCTGTTGAATTTTGGCATAATCTTGCCAGAATTTCCATTATTTTTTGAGCTAATTTGTGGAGTTTTTAGACTATGCTATTGTTATAGGAATTGTCTACCGATGCTAAGTAAAGTATTGTGATATACTTAGCATCCCCTTCGTATGTTGGCAGCCATTAATGAATGACGCCAATCAACTGCAAGCATGCTCTTAAAATATTTTATATTATTAGTTAGGTGTTTCACAACTTTGGGTTCCATTCATAGAGTTTAATAATTGATATATATTTATTTTATACATGGCACATCCAGAGTGACAAATTTCATAGTGGATAGTGAACTTTAAAAAGTCAAACACATGAACTACTTAAGTGAACTCGTGGAGTCCTTGTCTAATGTATATTCTTAAATGTAACATCTTAATCACAGCGGATTTTAATCATTGTTGGCCATAAACATGGATCCATTAGTACATTGTGAAGTGGATGATGTTGTTTATAGGTTGTTATTATATTAACGTGTTTACGGTTATAAAATCTGAAAAAGATCATACATATCAACAAGTGTAATATGCAACGTCACTGCTTAGTACCTGCCTCTTATGTAAAAAGTTAAAACAAATAGAATTGTTAAAATTTTAAAGTAGGGAGATTTTTATAGTTGAATTCACAAAGTTAAGATTCAATGAGTGTTTAGTTAAAACAATGAAATTTCTATTTTGCATTAAAATCATTCATAACAAAAAATTTCACAACAAATGGTATCAATTGACTTTGTTTGTTGTCTATATTCTTAAATAACTAATACATCTACAAACACTTATGAGTCATTACTCCATAGAAAAAGGTTAGTTAGGCAATTACTGATGCTAATAATTCATTACTTTTTTTTGTCCTCGCATCAACTTGATATTTTAAGGCCTTATATGACTCATACACAAGTTGCCCATAAAATCAAGGTGGCTATTAAAGGTAGGTAAATATGTTTGAAAACAAAAAAACAAAATATAATATTAAAGGAACATATAATTAATTATGAAAAGGCGTGTTGACTTAGGGGCATGCCAAAAAGCTATAAAGATTTATAATGGAGGGGACATTGTTTTTTTCTTATGAACACATTATATTATTTTGAAATATGTTGTTAGTAAAAGAATAAGTAATTAAGTTAAGTTTTAGGCATTTTATAATTTTATGAAAAAAATAACACAAAAAAATTTATAAGTATGGGAAGATTTAAGTTATTAATAAATTAGAGAGCCAATAAATGTAAAATTAAGATTATAATATTAGTTCCAATTAGAAATCAAATTATGAAGCTAAAAAATAATTTCAATGATTTTATATATATATAATTCAACTCAAATATTCATCTATCTAAAAAAATTACATTAATGTAAAAAAAAACTCAAATGAAACAAAAATCTACTTAAAAACAAGTTATATTGCAATTGATTGTTAATCAAACTTATTTGACTTTCAATTCCTTTGCAAAATTTTCAAATAAATCTTAAAATTTATTAAAAAATTGCACACATGTGGATGCAACCTGACTTTCTTTATGCATTTTAAGTTTGGAATACAAATCAGTTAGGGTGAATAGTCCTTATGCAATCCAATTTGTACCATATCCATCCTATGGTTTGTATTATTTTGGGAGGTAATTAATCAGAGTGTCAACGACAATTAAAGGCAATGACCAGCTCTCCACGTGGATATTTAATAACCGTTTAAATGGGTGTTCGTATATTTTAAAAAAATGTTTTGCAAATGTAAACACACTAACATGCTGCGGCCATTTATGAATCAAGTTTTTACTTAATTTAATTTATTAAAATTATAATATGGGAGAACGACTTGAACGGGGTGTTGTTATTATTGTTGTTTCTATCTTGAAATTTATTTTTAACAATAATTATGTTGAGATGTAATATAGGCCGAAGAATAAGGGAAGGGTTTAACGCATGTTAGGGGTAGGCATTTATAAACAAAGATTTTATTTAATTAAATTTATTAAAAGTTTAATGGGAGGACATGAACATGGTGTTAATGTTGTTATTATTATTATTTTTATGTTGAATTTTAATTTTAAAAGTAATTATGTTAAGATGTAATATGGGTGGAAGTTGTTGATAAATGTTTTATGGTTTTTTTAATATTAATAATTAATAATTAGTTTTCATTTTTAATTTGGATAGACTACGCTATGAGGTATATGTGGCGTCTTTGGTTACCTATGCCAAGTAAGGTTTGTAATATGGACTCACTTGCTCGTGTACTCATCCTTCCAAAAAAAATAAAGGTGTGACTTTGCATATGGCTAAGGTACTTTGCATATATTTGTTTGGTTTGTCAGAGATCATTTAATTTGTATTTTTTTAGTTAATATTATTAGCAACCATGGATTACGAAGAATTATGAGGAGATAAAGTTATCTTGAACTATTGAAGATCTTTTTTCATGTAACTAAAAAGTTATCAATTTTGTTTATCATTTATTGAGGTTATTTTATAATATTGATTTGATGTGTGTATTGAATTTTCATAAATATTGGGATGTGATGTGTGCACTGTTATGACACTTGGTGGCATATAATTTTTTTTTTAAATAAATTTTATTTCTGACAATTTTTTTTATAACCCCAAAAAGTTAGTCATGTCGTTTATATGGGCCAATAAAAAAATAGAAATATAAATTTCAAAAATTATTTTTAATTTGCAAAATATTCAGTTTAATATTTGTATTTTTCAAAACTTTAATAAACTTTATCAAATCTATTTAAAATTTTCCAGACGAATTGAATGTCAAACTTTTTTGACTAAAAATGATTACAATATAACCTGCCTATCGGCAGGTATAATAAGACACGGATATACACATATTCAACAAAACCATCGCAACAAATCTTCAAATGTGATTAATGCAGATTGTCTGGAAAGGATGAGGTTTAATATGATATCAAATGCATATTCCATGACAATAATCTCCAAGTTCCAATGATAAATGTTAGTCTACTTATATAATCATTTAATATATTTAAATAATGTCATTTGTGTTGAATTATTTTACCAATCCCTAGGCTTATTATAGCGATAATGGATTCTATATTTCTATATAACATATAATACATAACCACTGTGACGTGGCAACCAAAGAGATGTAACTTGATATGACAATTGGAAACACATTAATTAGGACGAACTCAACCACTAATGTACATCACATGTTGGATACACTCTCATTTCTTGATCATTAATGGTACAAAATTTATTAGTCACCATGGTACTATATGCATGCCTCAATATGTTAACATGAACATGGATATTTGTGTTAAATAGCAATGATTATATCACTCTCGATCATCCCCAACGAAAGTTCGTTTTTGACTCTAAATTAACTATATTTAAAATAAGTGAGAGTATCTACATCGTAGCCCTTGTTCAACTGTGGCAGTTGGTTCATATATTTTAAAGTTTAATAACTAAACTAAGCGGAAAGAATGCTAGCTATGCATCCTTGTTATTAATGATAAAAAAGATTAATATATAAGTTAAACATATATACATTAAAAAAAACATGTAACAAGATTATTAACCATAGAGATTCACCCATATTTCATCATAGAGATTCTTAATTTGTAAATAGGATTTGTTACAATACCATGGCTAATCAATACTACATGCCTAAAAAACCATAACACATTTAATATGACACTTTTTCATATGATATTTCTTTTGATTAAGTAATTAAATTAAAATAGAAAAAAGGCATAACTACTTTGCAAGTAAATCCCAACCTTTGATTTGTGTATATCACAAAAAAGTATAATAGAATATTCTATGGAGATTAAATCCCTAGCATCTACCTAATAATTATTGATAATTAAATTAAAATACCAAGAAGCCCTATTCCAAAATAGGCATGCCTATCAACATAATAAATTTAGGATCGATAAAGTTTTCTTACTCAATTTTTTTGTTTTTTGTTTTTTATTTTTATTTTTATTTGAAGAATTAATAGACCTACCACTAGTCACTGAGGAGATATGGGATTTTGGGAGTACCACTATACTCCTAACCCTAACACAACTACCCACAAAGCCATGCTAGATGGATAAACTAAGTTTTGAGTTTTGGTAAGGCCCCTGCATTGGTTGGTAAATGTCTTCCAATGCCAAATGTCCATCATTCGGCCTAGCTCGATGAGACCTTACTCATAAGTTATAGTTGATAACTTTGACATTGTATAGGGAATTTCACGGTGATTTGACATTTTATTCATAGATTTTGGATTATGATGAATTTGATGGATTTAAAGGAAGTTTTCTTTAACATGGATGCTAGTGAGAAATATTATATATTATTGTATATGTATTATGTAATTTTATATTGATTTGAGGATGGGATAAATCGTAAAATATATATTTTTAAATGGTGAATAAGAATACTCAAATTGAATATATATGTACAATGTATATAATTCAAGAATTTTTTTTTGGAAAACATTATCTATAATTTTATTCATAATATAGAAACAAAATTAGATTATGTATATGTCTGACGACATTCCTTTCACAAAAAGTGTCCACTAAGTATGATCATAAAATAAAGAAAAATTAGCTTTCAAGGACATGTCCTGCATGTTAGTGTCTATATGTTGTTGTGCATGCATTGTGTCTAGTTGGTGTTGTAGTTGTGTCTAGTTGGTGTTGCAGTTGTGACATCATGCATGGTAACTGGGATGATGATTGAGATGATGTTTATATACTGCTATTATTATGTTTATACATGTATTGTGCTAATCTGGTTGATCTTGTAGATGAGATATCCTCCCTTGAACTATACTAAGGTATGTTGGTTATGTTTATGTTTTGGTTTAGCTTACATGATATACTTGCAGGAAGAAGAAGATCAAAGATGACTAGAAAACTGGTAGACTACAGTTCACGGGACTCTCCCTATAGATCAGATTATCAGCATGGTGATGGCTACTCTACTAACATAGCAGACACTTTGAGGAGTTGGAAGGTAGAATAAGAATTTTTAAAGAAGATAATGATAGAATCATTTAATCACAAGAGAGACTTGCTAGGGCACAAGAAAAACAAGCAGAGGTTAATACAGTCATCCTTCAAAGCTTGTCAGACTTGCAGAGATAGGGACCACTTAGGATTGGTCATGGACATGAGGATAGGACTAGTGGAGCATATGGTAGCAGGTCTCATGGGTGGAATAGGTAAGATAGGTATGACATGGTTAGAGATGGAAAGTTCCTAGATACACCTGATAGTAGAGGCAGTGGACATGTGCTTTACTCTAGGTCTAGTTCAGACAGGTGCCATGGTCATCATTGTTATCATCCTTACAAAAGGAGTGATAGGGGATATTTACTGGATGATTTCAAGAAATCCAAGCGACCTACATTTGATGGATAAATGAAGAAGTCACAAGATTCATAAGTGTGGTTGCTTGGGATGAATAAGTTCTTCAGAATACATGATTACTTAGAGAACATGAAAATTAGAATAACTACGTTCAGTCTTAAAGGTAAAGCATACATTTAATGGGAAGATAGAAAGAATGTCAGAGGTATTCATGAAGAGGAGTTGACTTGGATAGATTTCAAGAGACTTTTCAAGAATAAGTATCTATCTGAGAGATATTATGATGACAGGGCAAAAGAATTCTATGAGTTGAAGATGAGATCCATGACCAATGAGGAGTACACTAGTTGTTTGGTAATTTAATTAAATTTAAATTACTTGCATAAATCATTTACCAAAACTAGTAAGATGATGAAGTGTAAGTGCATTGTATGTGCTAGAATTACTTGATTATTCACACCTCTAAATTAAATTGAGTTATCGAAATGTAGATTCTAAATTAAGTTATTGGAATGCACATGAGTAGAGAAATTCCTCCTAGAAAATAAAATGATCACACTCTTTTATCAACTACTTCAAAAGGAACTTTCACAACTCTGCATAAAAGTAAATCAATCCCACACTTATGAAAATTAATTTCACTCTTATAAAGGTTATATCTAGCTATGAAATCCACACAACTTACGAAAATCTTAGAATTATAAATCAATCTCACACTTTTAAAATAAAATTTAACTTAGAAAAACACACACACACACACACTCTCTGCTATATGTCTGAATTATGCTTTGAAAGAAACTCAATTCTCTAAAGGAATAAAATAATCTATCATACTAACACACTCTTGCATGAAAATCCAAAATGAATTGAAAATATATTCTCACTTGCTCAAAATCATAAATCACTCTTGCTTGAAATAAATCTTGTAATCAAATCCTCTCTTTTTAAGAATTACAATTTTAATATAAATCTAAACTCTCAATGTTGTTATTGTTACTCATTAAACACAATTCATGTGCTCTTGAATCAATAAAGAAAATTAGTTCACAAGACAATCACATTGCTGCTATTTAACTCAAAAATCAACAAAGAAAAACGATAAGGAAATTCTACAGGATGCATCTGGAAGATAAACTTACGAAATGATATAAGGAAATTCATTTAAAAACATAAAAGAACCTTACTACTTGAGGGGGCCCTCCACAAGCAGATGGTCACGAGATCCAATTGAACAATCAACCATGCGTTGAAATAAGAAGGATTCTTATGTCGCATAATAAAATCATTATGTTTTTGCTTGCTTACGAAGTCTTTTTGTAAAGCCCGTATCATTAAATGTTCAGAGCTTCATGCCTATCTTTGCTTAACAAAATACTAAAATTAACTATGAAAGATATTGTAATGAAATTTGCTAACGATTTGCTATTAGCAAAGCAAATCATTAGGTGTATATATTGTTCCTCGCTCACCTGTATAGCTAACAGAGTTGACTTTTTCCTTTGACCATGTAACTGGAAGCTTCCTTGATCGATATGGTTCATGAAGGTAGGAAATAATCGTGGAGTGCATTGATTTCTATCTTCCATATATTTCTCACTCCAGCTGGCACCTTAGAACCTATGAAACAATGGACTTAGCTACAGAATTAGACATTAGATGCAAAATTATCCCAATCCAGTAGCTAAAACAAATATTAGACTAATAATAAACAACATTATTAACTTATGAAATACAAGACTTTCATATACCTGCCATGCCATGGATTTTGTGATTTGTTTCCCATTAAGTGATTATGATGATAAAAAGGGAGTAAAATAGGTGTAAAAAGGGTGTCAAAAAGAAGAAATTATGAGGCTCAACATTCCCCCACATGGAGGTCATTTCATGTCCTCATGCAAAAAATCAAAACTGATAATCTTTCTCTGTCATTGCACTCCTTCAGAAGCTTGAGCTAAAACATCCAAGTTTTTTTCTTTACCTTCTTCTTAGCAATTGCCATCTTGGGCTTCTTCATCAAAATTTTCTATTTCAAATTTATGACCTTTCTATTGAGAGACTTGTTCTTCTCATTTAATTTTTTTTCTTTTCATATCATAAGCCTAGATGCAACATAATGTTATCATTTTTGGTTCTTTGAATTTCATTTTGCACCTTTAATGTCTCATGTTCCTATTTTAGATGTTTGTTCAATGTCTCTAATTCAAAAATTTCTTGCTTCAAAATATTCACAATTAGAGGTTCTTGTGGACTGTCACACTGAATTTCTTTTCCTTGAATTGAAGAAGAAGATACCTTTCCTGTAGCCTTTTTCTCTAGAGACTCAATATAGTCATATATCTCTTGTTGTATTGGATCAATCTCTGGTGTTCTTCTCACTAGATTATCAATTGGTGATGACATTGGTGATAAAGCTGGTGATGGAACCTCTAGTTCCTCTTCCTCTTCCAGATTAACAAACTCCATGAATTGTTGAGATGACTCCTTTACCATTTTTTTAAGTCTTGTGCTTCTCCTTATGGTAGATGAGAGAGGAGTTTGTTTTTGAGTTTTCTTCTATTCTGTAGTGGCCTTCTTTGTTTCATCTATTTTCTCCTTGGGTAGAAAATAGAGGAAACAAAGAAGGTAGCTTGACCTGTGGGTAGCCTTCCATAAATTTATTTCCGTTCGGATTTACTCTAACAATGACTCCCATGTTGGCAAATGATCGCTTCACAATTGCTTCTTTGACAGGGTTTTGGAATGGTATTAGGTTCATAAATATGAGTATGGATAGGAGAGTGAAATGGAAAATGGAGATGAGTGAGACGGCTTAGGGAAATGAGTGAAATAGCTCTTGAGAAATAAAGTATAATGGACATGAGCGAGTGGAATTATCAATGAAGCGGGGTTTTGTGATTATGATGAATAGAAAATGGGCTTTTCAGACTAACTTCATTGATATGACATGATATTTATAACTCAGTCCGAAGTTAGAACAATAATCATTATTTTGAATGGCAGTACAATGTCTATATTATTTCATAATGTAATGTTTTTACCTTTATTATTAAATCCAATATTTGCATACCTTCAACTTGTGATTCTAATACTTGATTGTTCTTGTGAAATTGTCTTCAGGTGCTTCCACTGTGGACTTGATCATTTCCTTCTGCTACAATCTTCAATCATTCCAATCAGTGATTCCTGTCAATATTAGTTGCAGAATTTCATCAAAGTTGCAGATTCTCAGCAATTTTGTAGCTACTTATTCTAAAAAGAAAAAGAGGGACATAAAGAAAATGGGAATTAGAATAGGATTGAAAAAGAAAAATTAGGGTGCCAAAATTACTTGGTTTTCGCCCTAGATTTTCTGTATAAACATGCCAATAGAGTTGGTTTTCATGTTTATATATATATATATATATATATATATATATATATATATATATATATATATATATATATATTAAGAAAAAGAAAAAGCTTTACAAATCAAGTTGGAAAGGAAGGAAAATCCTTCCTAATCATCTTCAAATCAATATTGTCTTGCAAGTTTTTAACAAATTCCTCCTTTGTCAATGGCTTGTGATAAATTCTCAATCAATGACCATTTACAAAGAAGGTCACTCTTTCTTCATCAATGGTTCTGATCCTGACTGCACCATTATCAAAGACAATTTCAATCTCATAAGGCCCAAACCAATGAGTTTCAAATTTTCCTTGAAAATCTGTAAACTTTGAGTCAAAAAGTAATGCCCAATCTCCTCGCAGAAATTTTCTTTTCTTTATGTACTTTCCATGCCACCTGGATCTTTTTTGTTGAATTATGTTGGTTCTTTGAATAACATCATGTCTTATCTCATCTAGTTCATTCAGCTACTCCATTCTTTGTTTTTGTGCTTTAGATAGATCAAGACCTAATTTGATTGTTGTCTTGAAGGTCTTTACCTGGAACTCAATAGGAAATAAGACTTGCTTCCCATAAACAAGTTCATAGGGAGTATGTCCTGTAGTGTTTCTCCATGTGGTACGGTATGCCCATAAAGCTTCTGGAAGCTTTTTTTCCCAATCTCTTCTATGCAAATGCACAATCTTGATAAGAATTACTTCAATTACTTTATTGGTGGATTCCACCTGCCCATTTGCCTGTGGATGATATGGAGTGGACTTCCGATGTTTGATTTTATATTCCTCCATTATCTTTTGTACCAACTTGGATGTAAATTGAGTTCCTTGATCTATCACAATCTCCCTTGGGACACCAAAATGAGTAAAAATATCCTCGAAAATAAATGAAACTACAACATTTTCAGTTGCAAAAGAAAGTGCTTTAGCTTCTACCCATTTTGTAACATAATCAGTGCAAACAAGAATGTACATTTTTTGTCTGGATGGTGGATTAATTGGACCAACAAAATCTAGAGCCCATTTCTCAAAAGGTTCAATGAGTACCTGAGGTTGCAGAGGCATTTCATCTGAAGGAACAGGTTTCCCCATTCTCTGACAACTATCACATCTCTTTACATATTCTTTGGCATCCTTGAAAAGGGAAGGCCAATAATATCCTAAGAGAAGGACTTTGTAAGCAATTCTTTTGTCAGCGAAGTGTCCTCCACATGGCTCATCATGACAAGCTTTTAGTATTTCTGGTACTTCATCTTCTTTGACACATCTTCGAATAATCAAATATGGCCATGTTTTGTATAATTCTCCATTTATCCATGAGTAAGATGCACTAATTTGAATTACCTTTATTTTCTCTCGAGGAGACAAATATAATGGTAACTTCCCTGTAGCCAAATAGTTAGCAATATCTGCAAACCAAGGAGATTTAGTAGATACTGCAAATAAATATTCATCAGGAAAATTGTCTTCTACAAGTACATCATTATTATCATTTTGAATCCTAGATAGAAAGTCAACAACTGTATTTTGTTTTCCAGGTCGATCCAAAATAGTAATATTGAATTCTTGTAACAACAATAACCATCTTGTAATTTTTCCATTAGTAATTGGTTTATTCATTAAGTACCTAATTGTAGAATGATATGTATGTACAAAGGTTTCATAGCCAGTGATGTAATGTCTAAATTTGTTGATGGCATGGACAATAACTAAAAACTCATTTTCTATTACAGTATAGTTTAACTTTGCAGGAGTCAAATTTTTACTGGTATAATAAATGGCATGAGTTAAATCTTTTTGTCCTAGTACAACTCCTAATGTTGTATCTGAAGCATATGTTGAAATGTGAAAAGGTAATTTCCAATTTGGCCCTCTTAGAATAGGTGCTTCAGAAATCTTTTCTTTCAATGTTTCAAAGGCTTTTTGGCAATCATAACTCCAATTGAATTCACAATCTTTTGTGAGCAATTTGAAAAGTGGAGATGCAAATTACATAAAGTTTTCTATGAATCTTATATAGTAACCAGTAAAACCAAGAAAACTTCTAACATCTCGTTGATAAGTTGGAATTGACAATTTAGAAATAACTTCTACTTTATATGTGTCCACTCTAATTCCATTTCCTAAAATATGGTGTCCTAAAACAATCCCCTCAGTAAACATCATAAAACATTTTTCATGGCTTAATGAGAGATTTGCTTCCTTACATCTAATGAGAAATTTTTCCAAATTTTTAAGAGCTTCTTCAAAAGAATTTCCATAAACCATAAAATCATCCATGTAAACTTCCACACAATCATGAATTAGATTAGAAAAAATTCCTAAAACTGCCCTTTGGAATGTTGCAGGTGCATTACACAACCCAAAAGGAAGTACTCGGTAAGCATAGGTTCCCTATGGACAAGTAAAAGTGGTTTTATCTTGATATTCTGGAGCTACTTGGATCTGGTTATATCCACTAAAACCATCTAGAAATGAGAAATATTCTTTCCTACCAATGTGTCTAAAACTTGATCTATGAAAGGAAGTGGAAAATGATATTTTAAGGTAGCTTTATTCAATTCCCTATAGTCAATGCATACTCTCCATTTTCCATTCTTTTTAGGATTAGCCATTTTTGTAACTCCTCTTTAACAATTTCTCTCAAATTTGGATTCATTCTTATTTGAGGCTATCAGATTGGTTTCACATTTTCTTCAATGTAAATATGATGTATACAAGTATTAGGATCAATTCCTTTCATGTCAATATATTCCCATGCATAAGTAGTGGGATGTTCTTGTAACATCTTTATTAATTCTTTCTTTTGAAATTCTTCGAGATTATTATTGATATTCAAAGTTTTTTCTGGGAAGATTTCCATTGAAGAGTTGGCAAATTTTTCCGTAGAATGTAAAGATAATTGACGAGATGATAATTATTCAATATTGCATTGTTCTTGAAAACTTTGATTAGATTCACAATGTGAGGAAGACTCATTGTTTTCCATTAAATTCAAAATTTGATCTTCTTCATCTATTTGTTAAGTAACAAAGATTGGTTGTATATCAATATCATCATCTATCCATTCTTCACTTTCTACTGCTATTGTTGTTTTTGCGGGAGGATATAATGTGAATTTCTTTGTTGAACTTCCATCAAAATAAAACATATCACCATATCTACAACTTATAAATGCATCAGTTGTAGCTAACCATGATCTTCCTAGAATTAATGGATGTCCTCCTAAATTACTCTTAGGTGTTAGAATCATAAAATCAACAAGATACTCCCAAGAATATAAGGATACAAATATGTCTTCTAATACACCATCAGGTTTAATAACATATCTATCTGCTAATTGCAACAATGTAGGTGTATATTGAAGATTAGGAAGTTTCAATTGATTCATAGTTTGTTTACTCATGATGTTTATAAGGGCTCCTAAATCATTCAATGTATTTGGAATTTCAATACCATTGATACATGTTTTCACAATGGGACTTCCTGGATCAAGGTATTTCTGAATTGTTGTTTTTCCCATCATGATATCTGCAATTTTTCCAACTAACTGAATTCTTTTGATTTCTTTTCTCTTTCTTCCTGGTCTTTTAATACTCAACTCCCTAATTGTCTTTGCAAAAATTGGTATTTCCTTAATGGCTTGTAGCAAAGGAATTTTTATACAAACATTCTTCATCTCATCTAACATATCATAATCAGGCAATAAAATATGTTTTTCTACCCCTTCATCAATTTTTAATCTTTCAGGAAAAGGTGGTTTTGAAACAAATACTGAAGGTTGTTCCATAATAGGAGTTGGAATGTTATCAAAATGTGTAGGGGTGACTTGTTTTTGAAGTTTTTCTTTTTCATTGAGAGGCTCCTATTTTTTAGAGGGATTTTCTTTTTTCAAATTCCTGAATAACAACTGCCTGAGACTTCTTTTCCAATACTCTACCAGATCTAAGTTGGACATTGTTTAGATCTAGTGGAGTTATCATGTAAGTTTTGAAATTCTGTCCTTCCATATTGTAAATAGGTTGTGACTTTTTATTATTATTCAGACTTGGAAGTGGTTGAGTAGGCAATTGTTTTGGTCTTTATGAAAATGGTAATGAAAGTTGTGGATTTGGATTTTGAGGTTGACTTGGTTTAACATTTTGAAGAAAATATTGTGGTGGAAAAGCAGGACAAGGTTGTTGATATTAAGGATATTGAGGATATTTGGCATAAGGATTTTGTCATCCTTGTGCCCAAGGTTGAGGCCAAGATTGCCAAGGCATGGGTGCAGTCTAATTGTTTTGTGATGGTTATGCAAATTCTTGTGTTAAATCCCTAATTCATATTTGGTTGTGAATTTTTCCATGGTCTTTTAGCAATAAAACAGAGGGGATCTATCTAATTTGGTATCATTTCCTCTTGATAAACTGCTTTAAGACGTGGTATTGAAGGACATTCTTTTGTATCATGATTTTTGCACATATAACACATGTTTCTACACTTTTTAAATCAAGAGGGAATTCTCTCAGAGCATGTTTCTTTCTACATTTGGGACAAAGATTGACAATGCAACATTTTCAACATTTTGCTTATTTTTCACTTTAAGGGTATCTATTTGTTCACTAAGACTTCCCAAAATGTTTGTTTTAATGTTTTCATGCAAATTACCTAATTTAGCCCTACTTACAGTCCCAACTGTAGATTTATTAATCCTATACATGAGAGGATCTCTTGGATTTTTCCCAGTTCTTGCCTTACCTCTTGAAATGTGTATGCACAACTCACAAATGTCTCCAAATGATAACTGAGAAATATATCCCTTGCCCATCAAATTGAGGAGATCAATCCACTCATCTCTGATGGATTTTAATAAGAGAGATTTCAAAGTTTCTTCATCTAGTTCATGCATTTTAGCCCTTTTAACATTATAAGCAAATATTTCAATGAAATCTTCAAGATTTTCATCTTCTTTCTGCATCATTTTAAAGACTTTATCCTTAATAATATGGGGCATACAATAAACATTATATTTCTCTAAGAATGTAGTTTTCATTTCTTCCCATGTTCTTATAGAGTGTGCTCCTAAGCCCATGAACCATTTTAATGTTGCATCCTTAAGAGTTGCTGGAAACAATTTCAACTCTTGAGGGTCAAGCAAATAATCATAAGGTCAACAAAAGACTTCAAACTCAAAGAGAAATGTTTCAGCATCCTCACTTCTTAATCCATGAAAAATTTGAAGGATGGAGGGTGAGATGTTTTTCATTGTAGTTGTTGTATCTTCATCGAGGATAGGAAATCCAAAGGGTTATGGATCTCCCCTACCTCCTCCTCTCCCTCTTCCTCCTCCAATCCTAGGTTGTTCACCATAACATTATGTACCTCCCCTTCCCCTTCTCTGGCCATTATAGCTTCTTCAGAACTAATATAAGGCTCCAAAATTGGGTTTTATGGTTCTTCTTCTAGCTCTTCTAGTTCTAGTTCTTTTATCAATGGTAAGTTAAAATATGTTTATTCCTCGTCTTCTTCACTACGGATCTCTAGCTCTTATCCTAGAAGTCTTTCTCCAGTTGAAGATAGGAAAACTACTCCTTGTGTTGGAGATGTAGGATCTTCTTCTTCTATTACTGCTATGGTTGATGAGGTTGGTGAATCTCTAGGTTGGATTTCGGATCTAAGTACCTCAGGAAGTTTATGTTTGCCTGCAAATTATGGAATATGAGTTTGAGTGGGTGGTGTGGCACTACAAGGTCGTGGTGGGGTGAGTGATGTTGTTGGAATTAAACTTTTACCTCTACCTACAAATCTACCTCTAGAATCTCTTTCCCTATGCATATCATTTTTGTTTTTTCTTTTATAAAAAGAAAAGACTCCTATTTACACTTCCCCGACAATGACGCCAAAATGTTTTGTAATTTAATTAAATTTAAATTACTTGCATAAATTATCAACCAAAGCTAGTAAGCTGATGAAGTATAAGTGCACTGTATGTGCTAGAAGTCCTTGATTATTCACACCTATAAATTAAACTGAGTCATTTAAATATAGATTCTAAATTAAGTTATTGGAATGCACATGAGTAGAGAAATTTCTCCTAGAAAATAAAATGATCACACTCTTTTATCAACTACTTCAAAATAAACTTTCACAACTCTGCATAAAAGTAAATCAATCCCACACTTATGAAAATTAATTGCACTCTTATAAAGGTTATATCTAATTATGAAATCCACACAACTTATGAAAATCTCATAATTATAAATCAATCTCACACTTGTAAAATGAAATTTAACTCTGAAAAACACACACACACTCTCTGCTATATATCTGAATTATGCTTTGAAATAAACTCAATTCTCTAAAGGAATCAAATCATCTATCATACTAACACACTCTTGCATGAAGATCCAAAATGAATTGAAAATATATTCTCACTTGCTCAAAATCATAAATCACTCTTGCTTGAAATGAATCAAGTAATCAAATCCTCTGTTTTTAAGAATTACAATTTTAAACTAAATCTAACATCTCAATGTTGTTATCGTTACTCATTAAACTCAATTCATGTGCTCCTGAATCAATAAAGAAAATTAGTTAACAAGACAATCACACTGCTTCTATTTAACTCAAAAATCAACAAAGCAAAATGATAAGGAAATTCTATAGGATGCATCCGGAAAACAAACTTACGAAATGATATAAGGAAATTCACTTAAAGACATAAAAGAACCTTACTACTTGAGGGGGCCCTCCACAAGCAGATGGTTTTTGCTTGCTTACGAAGTCTTTTTATAAATCCTGTATCATTAAATGTTCAGAGGTTCATGCCTAGCTTCGCTTAACAAAATACTAAAATTAATTATGAAAGATATCTTAATGAAATTTGCTAACGATTTGCTATTAACAAAGCAAATCATTAGGCGTATATATCGTTCCTCGATCGCCTGTATAACTGACAGAGTTGACTTTTGCCTTTGACCACATAACTGGAAGCTTCCTTGATCGATCTGGTTCATGAAGGTAGGAAGGAATCATGGAATGCGTTGATTCCTATCTTCCAATATATTTATTGCTCCAGCTCGCACCTTAGAACCTATGAAATAATGGGCATAGCTGCAGAATTAGACATTAGTTGCAGAATCATCCCAATCTGGTAGCTAAAACAAATATTAGATTAATAATAAAGAACATTATTAACTTATGAAATACAAGACTTTCATATGCCTTCCAGGCCATAGATTCTGTGATTTTTTTCCCATTGAGTGATTATGATGAGAAAAAAGGAGTAAAATAGGTGGAAAAATGATGTCAAAAAGAAGCAATTATGAGGCTCAACACTAGCAGATTCTTGGAGTTGTTGAGGTATGTGACTTATCTGAAGGAGGAGAAAGTGAAGACTCAGAGATTCATCAGTGGGTTATCAGTAGCATTCAAAGATAAGATCGAGTTTGATGAGCCTAGATCGTTGGAGAAAGCCATCAGAAAGCTAAAGCATTGTTATTAACAATCGAAGTGCAAATCTGAAACTAAGCTGGATTGGAAAGGTAATGATAAGAATAAATGAAAATGGGATAAGAATCAAACAAAATCTCAGGACACAGGTAACAAAGAGAATGAAATACCACCTAATAATTTCAATGCATCTAACAAAGGGTAGGGATTTCAATTTGAGGAGTAGAACAAGGGTGATGACAAGAAGCCTTTACATTGTTGGATTTGTGGCAAAGATCATCGCAGGAGAGATTGTCCACAACATTAGGTGGTAGACCGCATATCTACAATTCTCAGGAGGTATAGATAGTGAGGGATGTTGGACAAAGTATTCCTCAGATTTATGCAGTGTTGGATAACAGGTAGGCAGATCACCAGACATCTATTATCGAGATGGACGATAATCTTTTTGATCAAGTTGTTTCTATTTTGATTGACCCTAAATCTAATTATAGTTATGTTAATCCTAACATGGTGCATAAGTGTGGTTTGAATAAAGAAGTACATGCAGAATCTTGGTTAGTGTAGTTGGCTATAGGTACTAAGAAGAGAGTTCATCACTAGGTAAGAGCTTGTGCATTTGAGTTGAATGGTATGCCTACATTAGCACATTTGAATGTGCTTCCATTGGGATCATACAATATTTTGTTGGGTATGGACTGGTTTTATCTTCACAAGACTAAGGTGGATTGTTATGACAAGGTTATTGAGTGCTTGGATGAAAATGGAGAATAAAGGATTTTGCAGGGTAACAAGAAGGCAACATCAGTTAGAATGGTTACAACTATGCAGACAAAGCACAATCGTAGGAAAGGGTGTATGTTATTTGCAATACTTATTTCTAGTGATAAAGGTAAGGATGTTGAGGATGCATATTTCTTGAACAGGTACCTAGTTCTACAACATTTCCAGGATGTATTTCCTGTAGAGATTTTAGAGTTACCGTCTCACAGGGAAGTGGACTTTTCTATTTAGTTAGTACTAGGGGCAACACCAACATCAAAGGCACCATACAGGATGAGCACACCAGATTTAGTGGAATTGAAGTTGCAGTTAAAGGAAATGCTTGACAAGGGATATAATAGGCCAAGTGTGTCACCTTGGGGTGCACCAATGTTGTTTGTGAAGAAGAAGGATGATACTCTTAGGTTATGCATTGACTACAAGCAGTTGAACAAGGTAACCATCAAGAACATGTATTCATTTCTGAGGATTGATGCCTTGTTTGACCAGTTGAAGGGAGCAATAGTGTTCTCGAAGATTGATTTGAGATCATGATACCATTAGGTACGCATTAAAGAAGAGGAAATCTAGAAGACTGCTTTCCGGGCCAAGTATGGGCGTTATGAGTTTGTCATAGTTCCTTTTGTTTTGACTAATGCTCCAACTAATTTCATGCGCTTGATGAATAGTGTGTTGTGTCCTTATCTGGACAAGTTTTCTATTGTGTTCATTGATGATATATTGATATATTCTAAGAATGAAGAAGAACATGTCAAACACTTAGAAGCAGTGTTGAGATTTCTCAGGGAACATCAGTTGTATGCCAAGATTAGTAAGTGAAAATTCTTTCAGACAAAGGTACATTACCTGGGGCATGTAGTTTCCAAGGAAGGCATAGCAGTGGATCCGGAAAAGATAAAAGTTATCATGGAATGGGCAGCTCCTAGGAATTTGGATGAGGTAAGGTCATTTATAGGGTTAGAAAGTTATTATAAGAGGTTCATTAGGAAATTCTCACAGATTTCTTATCCTATTACATCATTGCAAAGGAAAGGTAAGAAATTTAAATGGACATAAGAATGTGCAACTAGTTTTGAGCACTTGAAATAGTTTTTTACAAATGCTCCAGTTCTAAATATTGCAGATCCAGATAAAAAGTGTGGTGTGTATAGATGCCTACAAGATAGGTCTTGGTGGAGTATTGATGTAGGAGGGGCAGGTGGTATGTTATGAATCAAGGAAATTGAATGAGCATGAGCAGGATTATGTTACACATGATATTGAGTTGGCAACGATCATCCATGCATTGAAGATGTGGAGGCACTACCTTCTTGGCAGGAGGTTTGCATTGATAAGTGATCACAGTGGATTGATATACTTGTTTGACCAACAAAATTTGAATGTTAGGCAAGATATATGGTTGGCCACGATCAATGAGTTTGATTTTGAGATTAGGTACATTAAAGGGAAAGAGGACAGGGTGGCAGATGCTCTTAGAAGAAGAGTGCAGACAAATCATATAATAACTATGAGTTCATATGGGACGGATTTACAGAATCAGATCTTACAAGCGGGTCAATAAGATGATAGGTATAGGGAGCTTAGGAACAAGTTACAACAGGATACAGGTGATTAGGATGTGGACTATCATCTCATAGTAGATGGTTTGGTGAGATTTAGGGACAGGATATATGTGTCGGACAACAATGAGCTCAAGAAGCTTATCTTGAGGGAATTTCATGCTAAGTCATATTTTGGTCACCCAAGATATAAGAAGACATTGATAGTGGTGTAGAAGTTCTATTATTGGTAGAATTTGAAGAGAGAGGTGGCAAAGTTTGTGGCTATATGCTTGGATTGTCAACAGGTAAAAGCAGAGTGTAAGCATCCAGGTGGATTACTACAACCGATTCTGATTCCATAGTGGAAAAGGGAGGTAATTTCCATGGATTTCATTACAGGTTTGTCGAGGACATCTAGACATCATGATTTTATCATGGTTGTGGTGGAAAAATTGACAAAGGTAGTGCACTTCATTCCAGTGAAGTCTACTCATTCAACAAGTGATGTAGCATAGGGCTTCATTAGAGATATAGTGAGGTTGCATGGTGTACCAAAGAAGATTGTATCATATGGGGATGCTAAGTACACTTCCAAGTTTTGGAGGGAGTTATTTGTAGGTTTGGGTACAGAGTTGTCCTTCAACACAACTTATTTTCTGCAGACAGATGGACAGACAGAGAGGGGGTCAACAAAATTCTAGAGGACAAGTTTAGGATGTACGTGATGCATTAGTAGTGAAAGAGGGAAGAGTATCTTCCACTGGTAGAGTTTGCTTACAACAATGGGCATCAAGAGTCGTTGAGGATGAGTCCGTTTGAGGCACTCTATGGGCAGAGTTGTAATACTAATATCAGTTGGAGTGATCCAGTGAACAGGGTATTGATAGGACCGGACATGTTGGCGGAGATGGAATAGGAAATGTAGGTAATCAAGAAGAATCTAAAGGAAACATAGGACATGCAGAAAATTTATGTAGATCAACATAGGTTGTTTAAGGAGTTTATGGTTGGGGAACATGTGTACTTGCACATCAAGTCCAAGAAGAGTTCCTTGAGGATTATGTCATGTGCGAAGCTGTAACCTTGGTATTGCGGGCCTTTCAAGATCCTTGAGAGGATTGGACCAGTGGCCTATCAACTTGCACTCACTCCAACAGCGAAATTCCATGATTTCTTCCATGTTTCATTGCTTAAAAGATATGTGATAGATGTTGATCATGTTATTAATTGGTCTATATTATAGGTGGAACTCGAAGGAGAATTCCAGCCAGAACCTCAATAAATTTTGCAAAGAAATATGCTCATGCTCTAGAATCGAGAAATCGAGCAAGTTAAAGTGCAGTGGAAGCACTTTGGGCCCAATGAAGCTACATGGGATATTGTTGATCAGATGCAGGCTATGTATCCTTCATTGTTTGTCAGTTGAGGCAAAGCAGTTTTGGTATATGTACATATTTATATATGGTTGTCATTGTAAATACTGTAATGTGTTGTGTTATAAAGCTCCAATAAGAAGTATGGGTGTCATGTTGTTATGTTTTTCATGTTGGTTTGCTTTTCAACAGGTTGTTCATTGTAAATACCGCAACAAGCTAAGCTATAAAGATCCATGGACAACATGTTTTGCTTTTCAGCGGTCTTGTTGGTTGTAGGTGTCATTGAACATCGAGGGCGGTGTTCCCCTAAGGGGGAGGGATCTATAACAACCCCGGGTTAAAAATCCATGTAATAAAGTTAGTAAAGGCAAAATAATAACCAAGGTCATGGGACATGTATTCCATGCGAAATGTTAGGCAAAAACATAGTGACAAGGATCACTTATGATTAATTAATGGTTATGGAAATTGACAATGGCAATGACAAAGGCTTTGGAAAGGCATGAGAAATTTATTTGCATTTTATTTATGAAAATAATGGAAAATAGGAGAAAAGGGAGGGTGAAAGGTAACAGGTTGCATGTGAACAGGAAACTGAAGAAAAATAGTGGAAAATGAAGAAAACAGAGGCCTCAATGATAAAAAATCTTATGAGGATCAATTCACAACCTTTTGTCGGTTTTAGATTGGAGGTCTCTACTATATTCTCTCTCTCTCTCATACTCTTGGACACTTAGAGTTTTCTTGGAGCACTCTTGGAGGAGTGTGGCATACTTGGGATTTGGAGTAAGAAGGCAAAGGAAATGCAGGAAAGCGTAAGAGGACTACAGGATCAACAACTACAATGATTTTTCCTTGTAGGTACTGAGTTGCATGTATGGTTTCCTTGCTAGTTTTGGAATGCATGACACATGCATGTGGTTTCTTGGTTATGATCTATCATTGGCATGGAGGATTTCCTGGATTGATAATGGTTTTGCCTAACCTTGCCATTTCCTGGATAGTCATTGTGTTGTGGGTTTTACCTTTTGTTTCCTAATTGGTGTTCATGTTCCTTATGGATGTGGGTTGAGTTATTAGTTCCTGGAACCTTGGTTGGACAAACGCTCTGGAAGCCCTGTAACAACTTGGGTTTAATTACTAGTCTTGGAAACCTTAGTTGGACAAATGCTCTGGAGCCCTTGGTGGGTTGAGTTACTAATCCTTGAAGCATTTGTTGGACAAACACTCTAGAGACCGACGGTAACTATGGGTTGAGTTACTAGTCCTGGAAGCTGAGTTGGAACAAACGCTATGGAGCCCTGGACAGCTTGGATAGAGACTGATCTGGTGATGGTTAGTCATGTCCTACCTTGAGTTGGAATCACTGGTTGAGGGTTAAGGTGGTTTGGCCTCTAGAAGCCCTGGGTTTGGTTTTGATTGGTTATTCCATGAAATCCCACATTCATGCTTGGAATATGGCACAAGGATGATTGATGAAAGAGAGATTTGGTTCAGCCCAATCTATGGTTGGGTGGTACATGGAAGTCCCTGAGTTGGATTTGCATATGTTAATAAGAGTTCCTTTCTATAATGTTGTTTTAATCAATCTTAATTGACCAAGACTGCAACCATTTAATTGTCAACCCAGGGTAGGTCTTCCTATTTCAATGGAGTTTGCAGTATCTGTGCTAATACACTACAGCCAAGAAGGAAAACAGAAAACAGTAAATAATGTCGTTGAATCAATTGTAGAAATTAAATCATTCATGCAGAAATTAAAACACTCTACAAAAATGAAATCACACTTCATGATTACCAAAGCAAGGGCACGCCACACACCAAACTAATAACTACACCAATTGGTCAACTACCATACCGCTTAATCAAATCAGTGTAAAAACATAATATAATTCTGGAACTGAAGCAGATATATTCCACAATTTGTACAGTAACAACAGAAAACCATGCAAACAATAAAAGAAACAATAATATACAACTACTTCTACCGTTGCAGTCCCTGCTAAAGAGGATGGCCCTTCCTCCTAACAGGGGCGCAGGAATGAACACGAGATTGGTTAAATAATCAAAATGAGAAACAATAACAACATCACCGCAATGTCTTCAATATTAAAATAATTAAAAGTTACAAGATCAAAATAATGGTGCTCTCTATGTCGTCCCCGTACATGAGAGATTAAGTTTCTCTTATAGTTATTACATACCCAAAATCAGGAATAGATCTGTCATGAGAATCTCACGATTCTCATGCTGATCATAAAATAGGAATCGTTATAACATGTTCCTAAACACAAATGTTATTTAAATACATTGGTTAAGATCACAATCGTTTGGATCTATTACTTTCTAAATAAACAATTCATAACTTCCAACAGTTGTTGCGTGGAATAGTACCCACAACTTTGCCAGCTACAGTGCAACAACATCCTGTGGTCAAATAAAGGTTTGGGATGTAATAGAAATCACTGGGTAACAACATCCTTGTAACATCATCCAAGGTGTAACAACAATCACCTTTAACAACACGTGGTTTAACAGAAACATTTGTAACAACATACAAAGTGTAACAACAATCTGTAACAGCATACAGGGTGTAACAACAATCTGTTCCATCCTGTTTTGAGACCGATTGATGAGCCCCGAATTGGGTAACTTATTGGGCTCATTTTGCCTAATTGTCCTTGATCAATCCACCATTTTTCATAGATTATGCATGTTTTTTTAGTATGTTTATGTTATTTGAACGAATAATGGTGGTCACTTCACCAAGGAGGCTAATACGTGGTTATTTTAGGTTTTTTGGACAAATTTTGGAGCAAAGCCAAGAAATTATGAGTCAGGTGACAGCCAAGCTTGAGGAAGCAAGGGTGAGGATTTGTAGGGAGGTTTTCTCTTGCATTAAATGGCCCTTCCTCGAAATCTCCACCCTCAACTCGGAGCTCAACAGGCCACCAAAACGAATCCTAAAGGCAGCCAAGCAGCTTTGGGAAGAGTGACTGTTTACTGGCAGTTTGAATAGCCGAGTCCCTTGAATTAAGGAGGGCTGCTAGGCCCCTTGTAGTGTATAAATAGGAAGGCCTCAGCCTTCGTATTTTACTTTTGGAACTGTTGGGTTTTGCACTATAGTGTTATCATTATCTCAACTCGTTTTTGTAGCTATTGTTGTATAACTTTCTTGTGACATGATTATTTTTGGGTAATGAAAGGCAGCTCTATTTGGCATCAGCTTTGAGTTCTTTATAGGAGCCTATAGCTCTTGGGGTTGGGCCCAACCCAAGTGCCAGGGCTTCCTTATGCAGTATTATTTGCTTTTTATGTCTTTGCAAAATAATTTCTGTTAAGTAGATTAAAATCTTGCTGATTATCTAGGTCATTGTTGATGATTAGAAATACTTTTGATGTTCAGATTGAGTTGATAGGTTATTAACAAGGACAAGCTTTAGAAAAATGCCATCAAGCACCTCTGATTTCACCTCTCCCTCAGTGGGATCAGGAGCTGGGATCAAGGTGACCTTGCTGCCAACAAAAACACAGTCTTTGCTTCACCATGCAATCATTAGTGTTCGATTTTTATTTGCAGAAGTTGGTTACATGTTCAGAGTCTTGATTGCTTCGCTGCATAGTTGGTATACATGGTTTCAGTGCAAATAAACTTCTGTTCATTCTCTTTACTGTTAGCTAGATCAGATTAGGTCAACGTAACTAGGTCTCTGATTTTACAAGTCTTCGTTGGTTCAGTTGGAAAAAAAACTTGCAGAGCACCCGTACCACTTCTCTATCTGCCCATACTCCATCAATCCCATCTGCTCCATCCCCTAATGCGGATTCTTGCCTCACGTTTGCCACATTTTCTCACATAACCCTAATTTTTGTGCAACATTGCTTCACTCCTCTTTGAACAAATCCAGCCATCTTCATCTCTCCTCAGCTCCATCCACCAAGTCCTAGACCTCCTCACACCCCTGTCCTACCCCCATACTCACTCCTTCACCTTTCTCTCTCCATCCATCCTCCAAAATCCCATTTCTGAGCATCCTGTAGAAAATTACAGACATCCTGTAGAAATTCCAGAACATCCTGTAGAACCCCTGCAGACTTCCTGTAGAAGCTCACGAATGAGGTTTCTTGATAGCCAAACTCTGTGAAACTCTCTGGAAGGGTGTTAGGGACCCCTTAGGCCCTCTCTGAACCTTCCCGGCCTCCTCCAAGCATTTCCTCTCACCAATCCACCTCTGCATAGTCAAAAACAGTTAAATCGCATACATGATAATTCTGGCAACTTATTCAAAAATACAAAAAGATGTTTTTTTTTACAGATGTTATTGTAGAAGTAGCTTAGACACATGCATTCTACCTTCCTAGAAGTCAATGGCATCTCTTTCAGTAGCTTGCATCCTCTTTCTTGCATCAGTAGGGCTAGCTGGTAAAATTAGGGTTTGCTAGGGTTTAAGTTTCCTTTCGGCTTCCTAGTTTCTTTCTGCAAGTAGATCAGCCTTCTTTGAGTTATCTTTCGTCCATTAGTTAAAAATCTTCTTCTTAGAGCTCATAGAAGTTGGCTTAAGCTCCTAGCGG
The DNA here is from genome assembly GCA_031772625.1 of Pinus tabuliformis. Lineage (NCBI taxonomy): Eukaryota > Viridiplantae > Streptophyta > Pinopsida > Pinales > Pinaceae > Pinus > Pinus tabuliformis. The sequence continues at coordinate 460,654,389 of CM062810.1, forward strand.
ACTTGTGCCGGCTGACCAAGTGACAGCTGCGACAAGAGCTAGTACTTGTGCATATAGCACCGTCGCTTCCAAGTTTGTTACGAACTACCGGGTTGATAAAAGTAAAGAAGGGAGTCCCAGGAGTTGCAGCATTATTGCTGCAATACTGGAGCCCACCACTGATCAACATGGCTTGTTCACCCTGTAACCTCGTTCTCGCAAGAAACACTTGAAAAAAGAGGAGAGGATCCAAAATACTTCTCCAATGCTTACCCCAGTTAGCCACAAAAATGAATATTGCATCATTATATTCAGCAAAAAAGGAAAAATAACATGACGGTGAAATAGGCTGTATATAGTGAGAAAAAGGTGATTAACATGTGAAGTTTCATTGGCCTGGAGGGAAAGAGGATCAAAACTGGGGAAAGAAAGTGTAGGAAATCGATATAAAAACCACATCCAACATCTCCCCCCAACTGAAGCAATTGCATGTCCCCATGCAAAGCCTTAGCTTCTCCTGCTATACCCCCAATGCAAGTCTGTAAAATTATAGGCACCAGCAGTGTCTTCACTAGGAGCCCTGTACCCCTGAGTAGCCATTAGCTATCGCGGCCAGGATTCTTCTTCATATTCGCATAAGTGGCAATCCGGCTGGTATTCTTCCATCGATAACCAAACTAGAGGAAATCTGAATCTAAGTTTAATCCAGAATGCTCCCAATGTTTGCACCACCCAGGCATACTCGGGTACTCGTGTAACAACAGCCACGAAATTCCTATACTCAAAAGGATCTCCTTCTTATAATCCAACACTACATGCCTCAGTGCGCTTAAGGCACCCTGTTAGCGCTCGACTTTTCATTTGTGCATACAAATTGAGGCAAATCCCCACAATCCTTTTTCTATAAGTGGCTGATTGTTCCCTGATCCTCAGGGTACTCAGGAAAAACTTAAACTCACATCTTAGTTCATAAACCATTCCTAGTTCTTCTCTAATCCATAATGTTACCCTTCCTTCATTGGTCTCAACTAATTTCATGTCCAGATGCCATTCGATTTGGTTCCTCATAAAATAAAGGAAGGCCCGCAACTGCAAATCCCCCATATAGGAGAAAACACTTGCCACCATATTTGTGCTGACATATTCACACATTATGTTATGCAAAAATAGCTCACAAAGTAAGCTCTGTTCATCAAAATCACAAGTACGAAAAATTTCAAGAAAAGTATGGGTAGAAGAACCCAAATAAGGTTTGTTCTCAAAGACTGCTTTTAACTGAAACAAATAATAACGTTCCCAGAGGAACACTGGATATGATGGGGAAGGTCGCCTGCATCCTAGCAGGTTCAAGGCAAGCTCATGAAGCTTTGTCTTATCATTTGTTAGATCCAGAACCTGTTGTTGTAACAGCTGCAGTTGTTCATCCTTCTTCTTCATAGCTTCCTTATGTCTCCACTCTTCCCATTCTCTCTCCCATTCTTCCTTTAACCATTTCTCCCTGAGTGAATCCATCATCTTTTTATGTGCCTTGAGCGAGATCATTCCCTCTTGTAGAGAGAGCGCCTGCTGCTTCCATTTCTGTAACTCTGGTATCAACAACATTCTTTCAGAACACCATCCTTCATCAGGACCTGGTGTTCTCCCACATGCACTAACAATTGAAGGTGTAACAACCTCCCGAGGGTGAAACTACTCCATTTCAGCTGTTGGTTCTTGTGTAACAGCAACGTCATCAATGGATTTTTGTGTAACAGTTTCTTTTTCTCTTTGACCAAATTCCGCTTCCACTGCTGGTTCTTGTGTAACAACAGTGTCATCCACAGGTTCTTGTGTATCATTTTCCCCTTGGTGAGCTTTTGTTTCCACTGTTGGTTCTTGTGTAATAGCAATGTCAACCACAGGTTCATGGATATCATCTTCTTCTTTTTCCCTTTGGTTAACTTCTATTCCCACTATTGGTTCTTGTGTAACAACAGTGTGAACCAAGGGTTTCTGTATATCAGCTACCAGATTACTTTATGTGGAATGCTCTATCTCAACTACTGGTTCTTGTGTAACAATAGTGTCTTCAATGGGTTTTTGTGCATCAGCTTCCTAGGACTCAGTTTGTGTTTCCCTCGAGATGGTGTCCACTGCACAGACTCTATACCCTGCTGCCACTAGCTCCTTAGCACAGGTCGTGCACACAGCACCCAGAACATTTCCCTTCTCGACCCTATCTACAACCTTAGCCAAAGTATCTAACCTCAGGGCCCTTGCCTCTACCTTATCCTCTGCTAATTGCTTCCTTAGCTTTTCATTTTCTTTTTCTAAACTTTCAATTTTAAGCAACAAGGATTGGGTCTCGTTCTTACCTGGTGAGGAAGGTTCCTCTGGCTGAGCTTTCTCTTCATCCTTCTATCTTGTTGCCTCCTTGTTCTTCTTAGACATGGATGGGGACTCTGGGTGCCCACTAACCCTTATTCTCTGTTTTGGCCGCTTATCACCAATTGGCTTGTCAACTGGTCTCTTTCCAACCCTTACTTTCGAGGGCTGGGGCTGCTCCTTGGTTTCTGCTGGAGCTTCCTCAGACGTCCCAGTTTGCTTCCTGCGGTTAGTCTTACCTAGGCTTCTTTCTCATGAATTCCTCCCAGCTCTTGCCCTGGTGACTTAGGGTGTCCAACACAATTAGCTTGATGAGGTCGTGGTTTGTGATGCAAGTCTCTGGATGCACAACTGTCTTCACGGTCGTGGCCATATGCCTGATATTTTCCAATAAAAAGTATGGGAGATTTATCAACTATCGATGTCGAAGGTGATTTAGCAACAGGAAGTGGTAATTGAATACAATTGTTGCCCTTCCCTCATAGGTAATATACTTGATGAGGTAAAGGGTGACATCGACCCATGGCTGGGGAAGCGACAACCTATCAATCCCCCTTCCCTTCTTCACCAGTCGTTCCTCCCTTGGAGAAAATCCTCCTTCAAGGAGGGGTCATTAATTTTTTTGTTAAACGAACTTTTACCCTCTATTGGTAATGTCGTTACATGGGCAATTACCTCTTTTGTAACTTCCAGCTTTAATCCCTTGACCTTCGTTTGATTCCTCTTTAAATTATTCGCGAATTCCATAGAAATTGCCTCGTCTAATCCTTCCAGCCTTTGGAAAAACTCAAACCAACCTGCGTCTTTAAAAATTTGGCATGCTTCGGGTAGTTTTCCATTGCCTTTGCTGATCTTGGTTCATGTTGAATTGTTATCCCACCCATTTCTACACAAATTCAATATTTTTCTCCTCTCTTCTCCCCCTTGAGAAGCTCTGAAGCAGTCGGCACAATACTCAGTAGTTCTTGCCCTGCAACTGTTCTCCTCCACTTCTATATGAAAACTCTAAATGAGGATGTAACGCTTCAGCAGTGGGTAAATGATAGGGTGACGCAGGCATAAATTTCAAATCAGGATTTGCAGTAAGGATTCGTACTGTGTGGTAACATTTCCTTATTAATGCTAAGTTATGGGAGGTCTAGTATGAGGTACAATTCCCTTTTTTGCATGATTGATCATTAAATGATAATGATTACAAGATCATCATGCTTTAGTTGCGATTTTTAAACGCTCGCAGGTCATGCAAGGGTCATGTCATCACGTAATTCGTCCCCTCACCCCCGGCTTAAATGTGACAACCAACCTCTGCCGTCAAAAGGGATATCGTGTTAGATTACGATAATTACTAAATAAAGAGGATAACAATATTACCATTTTATGACGTACCTGGTGTGACGCGGAGAGAAAACATTGGTGACGAGGTGTGCGAATTTAATTCCGACGGTCAAGGAAACTGCTCCATAATCATGGTGATGCGTGCTGTGTATCACAATAAATGATTTACTTGGATTATTTTTAGAAGTTGTTGGTTGTTACAGACGTAGCAACCGAGATGGTTGTTATGTATTATTGATTTCCATAAAATATAAAAGCAAAGAAAAAAATAATCGTGTAACAAAATTATTATAGGATATGCTTGAAATAACAAATGTTATTACAGGCTGTGTAACAGCTGCCACGGAGTGGTTTTCAACTGCTACAGAAATTGTCTGTCTACACCCGAAAAAGGTTTTCACAGCCAGATTGTTATATATATATATATATATATATATATATATATATATATATATATATATATATATATATATATATATATATATATATATATATATATATATATATATATATATATATATATATATATTAGAAGGTGTAACAGCCGCCAACAAAGGTTGGTTTTCAGTTGTTACACTTATTGAAAAATTAGAATTTTGGCAGCACAGGGGGGTTTTCCCCTGCTCCTGTAATCTGAAGATCCGAATTCGTGACAATGTTAACAAATGAATCCCTTGAAGCAAGTTTATGATATAACCGAAGATGGTGCCCATTTGCAAGCAATGGTGTCCTCGCACTGTCAATGGTAACCAAATTTACAATCCCATTGTCAAATACTGCATCTACATCATAGGGACCTAGCCATCTGGTGCAGAGCTTACCCTTGAAGTCCTTGAATCTTGAATCATATAAGAGAGCCCAATCTCCTTTCTGAAACTTCTTCTTCTTGATAAACCTATCATTCCACTTAGCTCTCTGCTACTGGATAATATTTGTTTGCTGGATAGCAACCAACCATTTCTGCTCCAATTCATTGAGCTGGTTCAACCTTTGAATCCTGTGGTATTCCTCCACGTAGTTCATATGGTGAGAATCCCGTGGTATTCCTCCACGTAGTTCTGTATGCCCACAACACTTTTGGAAGTTTATCAACCCAATTCCTTCAGTGACTAGCCACAATCTTGGTAAGAATCCCCTCAATGACTTTGTTGGTGCTTTCCACTTGGCCATTCGCTTGTGGATGATAAGGTATTGTGATTATACGATGGATTTTATATTTTTCAACCAACTTTTGGATCATATCGGATGTAAAATAGGGCCCTCCATTTGTCACTATCTCCCTGGGTATACCAAAATGGACGAAGATGTCTTCAAATAGGAAGTCTGAAACAACATGCTCCATGGCTCTGGTTAGTGCTTTTGCCTCAACCCATTTTGTGACATAGTCGGTGTAGACCAAAATGTAGGATTTTTGTCTAGATGAAGGATTAATTGGTCCCACAAAATCCAAGGCCCATTTCTCAAAAGGTTCTAAGATGATTTGAGGCTGTAATGGCATCTCATCTGATTGCAGTGGTTGGCCCATTCTTTGGCAACTATCACATCCCTTCATGAACTTCTTGGCATCCTGAAATATTGTTGGCCAATAATATTCTGTCGAAAGGACTTTGTATCCTGTCCACTTGTCTGTGAAGTGCCCTCCACAAGGTTCCTCATGACAAGCCTTAAGGATGTCAAAGATCTCATCTTCCCTAACACAACGTCTGATCTGGAAATCTGGTCCAGTGTGATAGAGATTCCCATCTATCCAGGTATAGGTAGCACTCTGTTGTATGATCTTTCTCTTTTCCTTGGAGGACAAATATTGTGGAAACTTCTATGCAACAAGATAGTTGGCTATATCTGCATACCATGGTGAGTAAATAGAAATAACAAAGAGATACTCATCAAGGAAAGAATCCTCAGTAGGAATGCAATTGTCATCAATAGTTAACCTAGAAAGGAAATCAGCTACTACATTATCTTTTCCAGTTTTATCGACAATTGTGATATCAAATTCCTGTAACAACAATAACCAACGTGTAATTCTACCATTGGTAATTGGCTTATTCATTAAAAAACGAATGGCAGAGTGGTCAATGTATACAAATACTTGATACCTAGTGATATAATGTCGAAATTTATTGATGACATGCACTACTGTTAAGAATTCCTTCTCGGTCACTGTGTAATTGAGCTCGGCCAGAGTCAAATTCTTGCTTATGTAATAAATAACATAAGGTTCCATGAGCCCCAAGGGCTAGCTCAATTGGTCAAGTCAGGGCCTCGCCAGATGGGAGGTCACAGGATCAATTCCTGAAAGCTCTTGGGGTTAGGGCTTGCAGTGGGCCTAGGGGCGTCGGCCCAGATTTTTCCAGTGGACGTAGCCCCACCCGTTGATCAAAGGTGTCCATGAACCATGTGAAAAAAGAAAAAAAAGGTTTCATGTCCTCTAGTTGGCCCAAAACAACACCTACAACAATATCAGACGCATCCGTAGCTATGTGAAATGACAGTTCCCAATCAGGTCCACGTAAAACCAGAGCTGCTGATACACAATGTTTCAACTTCAAAAAGGCCTACTCACACTTTCCTTTCCACAAAAAGTCAACATATTTCATGAGCAAAGAAAAAAATGGTGATGCATTTTTTGAAAAATTCTCTATAAACCTTCTGTAATACCCTGTATGTCCCAAGAAACTACGTACCTCTTTTTGTGTCTTGGGAGTTGAAATTTTCAGAATTACCTCTATTTTAGCAGGGTCTACCTTGATCCCGTCAGCAGAAATGTAGTGCCCTAGCATGATCCCTTCAGTCATCATCATGTGACATTTTTCGGTGCTTAAATCAACATTAGTCTGTACACAACGTTCCAACACTTTCTCTAAATTAGATAATGTTGTTTCAAAAGCATCACCATAAGGTGTAAAATCGTCCATGAAGATTTCAAGGCAGTCATTCAACAAACCAGAAAAAAAATCCTAGTATTTCCCTTTGAAAAGTTGTTGGCGCATTACAGAGTCCAAAAGGGAGTACTCTGTATGCGAAAGTTCCCCAAGGGAAAGTAAAGGTTGTTTTATCCTAATCTTCTAGGGCAATCTATATCTGATGTAACCACTAAACCCATCTAGAAATGAAAAAAAAAAATCCTAGAAAGGGTGTCAAGGACCTGATCTATGAATGGTAAAGGAAAATGGTCCTTTTGAGTGGCCTTATTGAGCTCTCTGTAATCCACATAGACTCTCCACTTTCCATTCTTCTTAGGGACAATGAAAAGCAAAGACACCCACTGACTGTCAGATATCGGATAAATAAAGTTAGCACTCAAGATTTTTTGTAATTCTTCCTTCACTACCTCCTTCAGTGCAGGGTTCATGTGGCACTGCAATTGTCTAATTGGTTTGCAGCCATATTACAAATAAATGCGGTGAGTACACAGGTGGGGATGAATCCCTTTCACATCTGTATAATCCCATGCAAATGCCTTCTTGTATTTTTGTAACAATTGTAACAACAATTGGTTTTGGTCAACAGTCAGGTTGGGGTTAATGTTCAGATACTTTCCTGGTTCTATTTCGACTGGACTACTGTCAGTATGCAGAGAGGTTCTCATTTGTTCAAAGTTTATATCTTCTACCTCCTCTTCCTCCCTTGAATTTTCAATAGAAGCGACAGAAATCGAGTTACTAATAGAGCCATTAATGATATCATCTTTTGTTATGAAACCAGCTCAAGAAAAGATAGAAAAGATAGATCAACGCCTTAGAATTCAGCCTCTTCGAGGGGGAAACCTCCTTTACATTACATAAATGAACAATTCTTGGATGATTCAAATGACAAAACCTCCTTTCTATATATAGGAGTCTAAGGAGTCACAATATAATCCAGCCGACCTAACAATAATAATATAAAGCCACAAAAATAACAATAGAGGGATTCTATGGGCACATTAATAACAATATGGGGGCAATAGGGGCACAACAATATAAATAAGGGGTATAACTACAATAGTAATGGGGTAATCACTAGTATTATAGGGACCCAACATGCCCCTCTCCTTCAAAAAAGTGTTGTCCTCAACGCTTGAGTAGTTCTGGATACTTCTGCATAAAATTCTCATCCTCCCATGTGGAATCTTCAGCGGATAAGTTCTTCCACTTGATAAGATACTCTGAAATTGATCGATTTCGTAGCTGTCGAGTTCTTGTTTCTGTGACTGCTTCCGGTTCCAATATAATTTTTCCTTCCTCGTCAAGTTCTGGCAATATTGTTTGAACTGGGAGCTTGTCACCTATAACCTTCTTTAAACATGAAACATGGAAAACTGGGTGCAATCGAGAAGCTGCAGGAAGCTCCAATTTGTATGCCATAGTACCAATCTTTTGCAACACCTTGTACGGACCATAATACTTTGGTGATAATTTATTATCCTTCTTAGCTTGCTTGAGGGACATTTGCTTATATGGTTGTAGCCGTAGGAATACCCAATCACCTACATCAAAACTTCTTTCACTGCGATGTTGATCTGCCTGTTGTTTCATTCTATTCTGTGCCAACACGAGGTTATCCTTTAAGAGTTGGAGGACTTGTTGTTGATGTTCGATGTGATGTTCCACTGCCTGAACCTTAGAATTTTCTCTTAAATATGATGTGATGGATGGTGGTTGATACCCATAAAGTGCCATAAATGGGGTCATTTTTGTTGCTGTATGGAAGGAAGTGTTATACCACCATTCAGCCAGAGGCAACCATTTGACCCATTGTGTCTGTTTATCAGATACAAAGCAACGAAGATATCCTTCCAAACATTTGTTTACTATCTCAGTTTGCCCATCAGATTGAGGATGATAAGATGAGCTATGAGCTAACTGAGTACCAAGACAAGAAAATAATTCTGTCCAAAAATTTCCAGTGAAAATGGGATCTCTGTCACTTACAATAATCTTTGGGTTTCCATGTAGCTTTTGAATTGTTTCCATAAATGCAGTAGAAACTGTACTGGCTTTAAATGGATGTGATAATGCACAAAAGTGTGCATACTTGGTAAGTCTGTCAACTACCACCATGATGACACTCTTTCCCTCAGACTTGGGTAAACCTGTGATAAAATCCATTGAAACCTCCTCCCAACGTTGGCTTGGAATGGATAAAGGTTGTAATAGACCCGGTGTCTTAATTGTTTCAACTTTATTTTGTTGGCAAACCAAACATTCCGCCACAAACTTTTGAATATCTGATTTAAGGCCATCCCAAAAAAATTCCTTCTTAACCCTGTGGTAAGTTTTTAAAAATCCTGAGTGCCCTCCTAAGGGAGAAGTGTGCAATTCCATAAGAATCTTTTGTTTTAGCTGGGAATTCTTACAGAGGTATAAGCGATCTTTGTACCATAACGAATCATTTTGCCAGCTAAATGTATCAGACGTACTGGAATCTTGTTGTAGCTTTCGAATAAGTGCCCACACTTCTTCGTCATTCTTCCATTCCTCCCTTGCTTCGTTTATCCAATCTGGTTGGATAATAGAAATGGCGCACAACAATGCTTCCACATCCTCATCCTTTCTTGAGAGTGCATCTGCCACCACATTTTGCTTCCCTTTTTTGTAGATGATTTCAAAGTCATAACCCAACATCTTTGTGACCCACTTTTGTTGCTCTTCAGAGGATAATCTTTGTTCTAAAAAGTATTTAAGGCTATCATGATCCGTTTTTACCTTGAAGTGTCTTCCCATTAGGTAGGGTCGCCATTTCTTAAGTGCATGGAGTATTGCCAACATTTCCTTCTCATAAATAGCTTTGCTTAAAAACTTTCCCTTGATTGGACGACTTTCAAAAGCAATGGGTCTTTCATCTTGCATTAGAACAGCACCAATTCCATTTCCTGAAGCATCACATTCCACAATAAAGGTTTTTGTGAAGTCCGGTGTAGCTAAGACCGGTGCTTGGCACATTGCCTCTTTAAGATGTTCAAAGGCCTTTGTTGCTTCCGGAGTCCATGAAAATGCATCTTTCTTCAATAATGTTGTTAGAGGTGCTGCTATTCTCCCATAATTCTTAACAAACTTGCGATAATACCCTGTCAACCCAAGAAATCCTCGCAGATGCTTTATGGATGTGGGGATTTTCCATTCCTTAATGGCTTTAATTTTGCTAGGGTCTACCTTAACTCCTTCATGAGATACAATATGACCCAAATATTCCACCTCCTGGACTCCAAAGAAACATTTGGATCTTTTTGCATATAATTGTTTCTCCTCCAATAGTTGTAGCACCCTGTCAACATGTTCAACATGATCCTTCCAAGACTTGTTGTAGATTAGTATATCATCAAAAAATACTAACACAAATTTTCTAAGGAATGGTTTGAAAATTGAATTCATCAAACCTTGAAATGTTGAAGGTGCATTGGTAAGGCCAAAAGGCATGACCAAAAATTCATAATGACCCTCATGAGTTCTAAATGCCGTTTTCGGAATGTCTTCAATCTTCATTCTGATTTGATGATATCCTGAACGAAGATCCAACTTGGTGAAGTAAATTGATCCATGCAATTCATCCAGTAATTCATCAATGACAGGAATGGGGAACTTATCTTTAATAGTGAGCTTGTTGAGCTCCCTATAATCCGGACACATGCGCCATGATCCATCCTTCTTGTGCACCAATACTACTGGAGCAGAGAAAGAACTTTGACTCGGTTGAATTATACCAGCCTCTAGCATTTCTGCAACCATACGTTCAATTTCACTTTTTTGGACATAGGGATATCTGTACGGCCTGATGTTTGGAGGAACACTTCCTGGAATCAGATGAATAGCATGATCATGATCACGCATAGGTGGGAGACCTTTGGGAGTCTCAAATACCTTGGAATGATTGTCCAGGACTTTTTGGAGATCTGGAGAAATAGATGATTCCAATGTGGAAACATCTAGCGAACATAATTGTGCAATTACACCTCTTTGCTCCTTTTTTAGAAGCTTTGTCATACCATTAGAGCTGATTATCTTTCCTGGTTTCCCTGCAATACCCCTTAATTCAACTTCCTTTCCTTCCGTAGAAAATTTGATGAAAAGTTCTTGAAAATTAAAAGCTATTGTACCCAAGGATTGTAGCCATTGGACTCCTAGTACAACATCAGCACCTCCCATTGGAATGGAAAGCATTGGGCTAGTCAATACATATTCTCCCATGGATAGCTTGATATTATGGCACTTTCCAGAGCAATTTATTGTTCCTCCATTTGCAATCATCACTTGACACTCTGGTGCTGGATATAGGAAGCAATTCAATTCTTTTGCTACCCTACAATGAATAAAATTGTGGGTGCTTCCTGAATCAATCAACACTATTACCTTTTTCTTCTTGATTTGTCCTTCTATCTTGATGGTTTGAGGAGTGGTAATTCCCGCCAATGCATTACAAGATATGGTCGGATTTATTTGTTCTTCATCTAGGCTTTGTTCCTGGAGTATATCCTCTTCTTTTGACCTTTCTTGCTCCTTTTCTTCTTCCTCTTCACAATCTATGTAGAATAATTTCTTCTCAGCACACTTATGACCTTTAGTGTATTTGCTATCACAACTGTAACAAAGCCCTTTTGCTCTTTTTTCTTCCAATTGTTGTGGTGTCAACCTTATAGGTTGTGGAAGACTAGGGGCAACAACACTTCCGTCTTTATAGTTGTGAGTGGTATGCTTCCTGGTTGCCATAATTTTGCTTTCCATTTTTCTTGCTAACCTGAATGCCTTCTCTAATGAATCAGGTTCCCAAAGGCGAACATCATGTTGGATATTATCCTTTAAAGACCCTATGAACACATCAATCCTATGCTCCTCTGGAATATCTTTTACCCTTATGTTCAATTTTTGGAACTCCTCAATGTGCTCCATTATTGAACCCTTTTGTTTGAGACTTATCAATTGGCTAAAAAAAGTGTTGCTTTTTGTATCCTCATAATGTGCTATCAATTCTTCCGTAAAAATTGCCCAAGTGATAAATTGTTTACGAGAGCAAAGCCATTGATACCATACAAACTGATTTGGTTCCAAATATAAAGTTGCCATACGTACCTTTTGTGTGTTTTGCACATTATTGAGATCGAAGAACTGCTCCATCTGTAATATCCATGTGGCGGGATCCTTGCCATCAAACTTCCTCATATCGATTTTTGGAATATGGTGGGTCTTCGATCCAACATTAGAGTCTATGGAATCATGATTAACATTTCTTTTGTTCACATCATGAGTTTCCTTTACAACCTTTTCACCATTAGTAAGTATTTCTTGTAGAAAATTTGTCAAATCTGTCTTCAAATCTGCCATGTCTGTCTTCAAATCTGTCCTCAAATCTGACTTCAAATCATCCATCTTAGCTTCCATGCCCTTTATCTTATATTCTACGCCATTTATCTTAGATTCCACGCCATTTATCTTAACTTCTGTTAGCTTTTGTGAGTGTGACATTTGTTGCACTTGTTCTTGTAATTTTGATATATCATGTAGCATTTCTTCCTCTTCTTCATGAGTCATGCTAGAGCTTTCAGGTTCCTTACTAGGTGTTTGCATTTTCTTTCCTCGGGGCATCAGTTACCGATAATAATGCTTTACTATGCCCTTTGAATTCCTTCAAACCAAGCTTATGCAAAAATTTAAAAAAAAAAACTACACACCTTTTTTCACTTTGTAGAAGCCTGATATTGAATCTGATGTATCTCTGTAATTTCGGATCATCCAGTTCTGAAATTTTGACCTGTAGTAGCCTTTTGAGTCCTCTTTCCAATGCCACAAGTCTGACCCAAATTGGTTTCTCCAAGGAAGAGTTATACGAAATCTCCCACAGTGACTTGCTTATAGACTAGTTCAGTAGAGAAAACTTGTACGACGTGCCACGAGTCACTGTTTCGACCTATGGATCTGAAAAATGCATACAAGAAACTGCAGTCCATCCTCTTTCTATACCTTCTTACGAAATTTCAATCCGATCCTCAGAGAGAAAGTTATGACGATTTTCCCCAGGTCACCTGTTTTGAATGTAATTCAGGAGTCTGCAAAAAGACCAACTTCCTCAGATCATATCTCTGAATATCGCGTGAAAAGTTCTGAAATTCGGACCCAAGGTTCAGCACGATTTCTTCTCAAATGGGTTTTTTTTGTGACTTCTGAAACGTCACAGAAAAAAAGTTATAGTGAAAATGCCACGATGACCTGTTTGGAGCAGCGAAACCCTAGAATCCAAAGCTCTGATACCAAATGTTATGAAACCAGCTCAAGAAAAGATAGAAAAGATAGATCAATACCTTAGAATTTAGCCTCTTCGAGGGGGAAACCTCCTTTACATTACATAAATGAACAATTCTTTGATGATTCAAATGACAAAACCTCCTTTCTATATATAGGAGTCTAAGGAGTCACAATATAATCCAGCCGACCTAACAATAATAATATAAAGCCACAAAAATAACAATAGAGGGATTCTATGGGCACATTAATAACAATATGGGGGCAATGGGGGCACAACAATATAAATAACGGGTATAACTACAATAGTAATGGGGTAATCACTAGTATTATAGGGACCCAACATCTTTCGTCTCATCCTTGAAATACTGGGCTTTTTCGAAAGTGAGGAGAGGTAGGGAAAGATCTGATTCAGGCTCAAATTCATCCCACCAGGGATCGTACAAATCCATATTTGGTTTTGGGGGATCAAGATTAAGATTATTTGTAGCCTGGCCATCTGAGATCACCATAGATCCAGACCTGCATCCTATAAATGCATCTGTAGTGGTCAGCCAAGGTCTCCCTAGGATCAAATGATGTCCCCCAAGGTTGGATTTGGGTTGTAAGATAAGAAAGTCAGCCAGATACCTCCAACAAGCTATTGTGATTATTATTTCTTCTAATACCCCCTCGGGTTTAACATGGGATCTATCTGCTAATTCAAGTACAGTAGGCGTATGTCTAATCCCATGTAGCCTCAGGGTGGTAAAGATGTCCTTTGTCATCACATTAACGGAAGCCCCAAGATCAATCAATTTATTAGTTATGGGTTGGTCATTTATATAGACGGTAACCGTAGGGTTTCCCAGATCATTATACTTGGTTAGAAGAGGTTGAGCAGTCATTAATTCGGATAATTTCCCATCACATGTATTGTAGCAGGGTGTTATAGCACCATTTACCACTCTTCTTAGATCTAATGCTCTGATTATGGCCTAGGGAAACCCCTCCTTCTAGACTTGGTCCAAAATTTAAAAAATAGTGTTTTATTCCCTATACGCTACTTTTCCCTGTGATAAAAGCGTGTACACATGGGTCAGCAGATACCCAACCCGCATACATATGTTAAAACACTTAAAAAAAAAATTCCTTAATTTCGGGCGGAGTTCATGGGTTTCACCTGTTACTCACCTCCTATTGCCCGTGGCCCAACTGTTTCCCAACTAAAAAAACTAATTTGGAGAAGTATAAATAAACCTCCATGGGAAGGCCTTAAGGGAGAAGATATGAGATATTGATACTATAGTGAGATTATCCCTAATCGAGTCTGACGAATCCCTGTGCCTCCTGCACTCCCCAAAGCTTCAGGAAACCCTTGTTTCCTTGTTGTAGATATCCTTCATCTTGCTTGAGATATCCTTGTATTGGTGATGGAGGAAGATTGCTGAAGGCCGGGAAAGGACGGATCCGGAGGATGGTTCCACTTGGAGGTGGAGAAGGACTCAGGTCGTATTTCTCCACTTTACTTGTAGCTAACTTCAATAAAAGGAATGATGTTTTGTTTCTGATATTATATGTGTTTATGCATCAAGTTATGTTGTAATTCATTTATGAATCTTGTATTGATGTATAATTGGTCATTCATTTATATGATTTAAGGTTAATATCATGAACATGCTTTATGTTTCTACTGTTGTATATGTTCCATTTGAATAATTTTCAAGTTTCAAGAACATTAGGAGAAGCTAAGGGTTTGCACCCTGTGGGATCTACCCAAATGTAGGACATCCGGGTAAGGACACTCCTGCACAGTTCAGTAGAATAAGCATTTAGGTTGATTGCCTGAGCATTTCTTGTTGTGGTTTTCCCTCTACTCTGTTGGGGTTCTCAACCCAAAGCCCTAGGGTGGTCTCACCTGCAACATAAGGTCCTTAGGCTTCCTTCCAAGTTTCTTAATGCACATTTCTCGTATTGTTTTGGCATAAATAGGTACTTCTTTAAGAGCTTGCAACAAAGGAATTCGTACGTGCAGATTTTGCAACTCCCTAAGGAAATTAGATTCGGGCCGTGAGGTCATTCCAGTCACAGTTAATCTCTGAGGATACAGAGGATTTTGAGTCATGACAATCGAATCGACTACTACAGGTGTATCAGCCTTACCCGAGTTAGCTGTTACAAAAGTAACAATTCTTCTCAGGTTGGTTGTTATAGACGTAACAATTTGCTATGTATCGGTTGTTAAAGGTGTAACAACCGCCTCAAGATCCACTGTACCTCCTTTGGAAGGTTCACATTCCTCCTCGGTAATGATAGGGGAGTGATTTGGTTGAATTACCTTACTCGACCGTAGTTGAATTCCATTAAGTCCAAGAGGAGTGATAAGGTAAGTCTGGAAGGTAGTCAGAGCTTCTAAACTCTGGGCTGCTTTATTATTCGGGTTAGGGTTAGGTTGCACATGTAGTTGGGGTGGGACAGGTGGTGTAGGAACAGGAGTTTGGAAAGGGGACAATTGTAGTTGTTGCTGCATTGGTAACCCAGGTGGGGTTGTACTCTAGGCATTCCCCCTCCAGTTCTGATTCTAAGGGTATGGTTGAGGTGGAGGATATTGAATAGAGGGAGAAGAGTATTGCCATGGATATTGCTGAGTGTTATATGCATTATTCCATGAATTAAAAGAAGAAAAATCTTGGGACATACCTGGAGGTCGTGGTTGTCATAGTCTCCTAGGTGCAATGAAATAAGAGGACTGAAATTCTTCACTCGACTCTCTAAGTACTTCTTTCAGTCTGGGAAGCTCTGGACATTGACCTGTAGAATGTTCCAGCTCACAAATATTGCACAAGCTAATGTTGTTCATTTCACACTCCCTCAAGGGATGTTTCTTCTGGCAATTCAGACAGAACACAACCAGAGGTGTATCAGCTTCTCCTTGTGTCTTCTTGATCTGTGTTGTCATTATCTGGGCAGATAGAGTATTGAGGATGTCGGTTTTGAAATTTTCGAATAAATTCCTGATCTCTGCTCTGGTTACTCCTCCACTTGCAGATTTTTGTATTCGGGCAGAGGCATCTCGGATTGTGCTTCTTCCCTTTGATGATCCTCTAGAGCATCTTAGACAGAGCTTTACAATTTTG
Source organism: Pinus tabuliformis (assembly GCA_031772625.1). NCBI lineage: Eukaryota > Viridiplantae > Streptophyta > Pinopsida > Pinales > Pinaceae > Pinus > Pinus tabuliformis. Next base: position 460,670,398 of record CM062810.1, read on the forward strand.
GCGAATGGTTCCTGAGATATGTCCCCTTTTCCTAATAGATTCAGGGTATCAAGGCAGTCATCCCTCATTCCTCTTATAAATATGGTCTTCAAGATCTCGTGATCTAAATCATTGTGTTTAGACCTCTGCAAATTATAGTGAAACCGCTCTACGTAGTCCTCCAGGCTCTCATCCTCCTTCTGTGTCATCCTGAATACTTCCTCTCTTAAGTCCCTGGTTCTGCAATAGTCTTGATACTTTGATAAGAATGTCTCCTTCATATCGCTCCATGTTCGAATAAAAGGAGAGCTTAACCCCATGAACCATCTCAGGGCTACTCCTTTTAGAGTAGCAAGAAATAATTTTAATTTCTAAGCATTTGAAACATAGTCATAACTCCTGCATAAGACATCAAATTCGAATAAGAAGGTGTCAGGGTCTTCTCTAGTCATTCCTTGAAAGGATGGTAAGGATGATAAAGGATTATTTTTCATGGGAGCCTTACCTTTGATGTCCCCAATTGGGAACTCAAAGGTGGTGACAACATCATCTGTTTTAGTTTTGTTATTATTGTTGTCCCCCATTGCTAACCCTTATAATCCTTGCTGTAACAGATGTTCTTCAAACTGTTCTTGTGATTGTCTTGCAGGTGAAATTGATGGCTCAGGCGACTTCAGGGCTAGCTGTTTCACTGCACTGCCTGAATCTGGATATTGATAAACCAATAGGTGCTCTCCTGTTTCAGGTTTTTGATGTCCCCCTTCAGTTTCCCCTTGTCCCTTAGTCCTAAAGTTCTAGTTACTAGCTTCCCCCTGTTGTTCCTGAATTGGATGCTTAATCTTGGGAGTATTTTCGCTAGCTTTAGAATGGTATGGCCCCGAGACAGAGGAATCAGAGGTTTTTGTCCTTGTTATGGGAGTAACAACTTTTTGTGGCCCTGTTTTCCTTACGTCCTTTTGAGAACTTGACTGTTCTTTTTCTGCCTTTGAGATCAGTTCATGGATAAATGTTTTCCTTCCCAAATCTACACTCTTCCTTTCCTTTTTATGACCCGTTTTTCTTGTGACTAATTAGAGTGGGGGGTATTTTTGGTATTTCTATAATTCGTACAATTGCACACATGGACCCTATGTGTATTAATTCACACCGTAAGTGTCTCAGTCTTCGATAGTGGTGAGCCTGCCCAGGTATGTTAGAGCGATGTGTAGGTTCTTACCTCTCGTCTTACTACCCAACAAATGAAGAGCTGAAAACATGCTTTAATGATCACAATGGTGAGCTCGCTCACGTATGTCAGAGTGATGCGCAGGTTCTTACCTCTCATCTTATCGCCCAACGATTGTGGACTAGGAACACTCTATCATCAAACAAGAAACTTGGCTTAATTGTATCGTCAACTGCCATCCCTGGCAACGACACCAAAATGTAGTGTTGTTTTAATCAATCTTAATTGACCAAGACTACAACCATTTAGTTTTTAACCCATGGTAGGTCTTGTTGTTTCAATGGAGTTTTCACTATCTGTGCTGATACACTACAACCAAGAATGAAAACAGAAAACAATAAAGAATGTCGTTGAATCAATTGCAGAAATTAAATCATTCATGCAGAAATTAAAACACTCTACAGAAATGAAATCACACTTCACTATTACCAGAGAAAGGGCGCACCACACACTGAACTAATAACTACACCAGCTGGTCAACTAACATACCACTTAATCAAATTAGTGTAACATCATAGCATAATTTTGGAACTGAAGCAGATATATTCCGCAATTTGTGCAACAACAACAGAAAACCATACAAATAATAAAATAAACAATAATATATATCTACTTCTACCGTTGCAGTCCCTGCTAAAGAGGAGGGTCCTTCCTCCCTAGAAGGGGCGCAGGAATGAACACGAGATTAGTTAAAGAATCAAAATGAGAAACAGTAACAACATCACTGCAGTGTCTTCAATATTAAAATAATTAAAAGTTACAAGATCAAAATAACAGTGCTCTCTATGTCGTCCCCGTACACGAGAGATTAAGTTTCTCTTATAGTTATTACATACCCAAAATCAAGAATAGATCAATCATGAGAATCTCACGATTCTCATGCTGATCATAAAATAATCGTTATAACATGTTCCTAAATACAAATGTTATTCAAATACATTGATTAAGATCACAACCGTTTGGATCTGTTACTTTCTAAATAAAAAATTCATAACTTCTGATAGTTGTTGCGTGGAATAGTACCCACGACTTTTCCAGCTATGGTGCAACAACATCCTATGGTCAAATGATGGTTTGAGATGCAACAACAATCATTGGTTAACAACATCCTTGTAACAGCATCCAAGGTGTAACAATGGTCACCTTTAACATCACCTGGTGTAACAACAACACCTGTAACAACACACAGAGTGTAAAAACAATCTGTAACAACATACAGAGTGTAACAACAATATGTTCCATCTTGTTTTGAGACCGATCAGCACGGCTTGTTCGCTTCGTAACCTCGTTCTCGCAAGCAACACCTGAAAAACAGGAGAGGATCCAAAAGACTTCTCCAATGCTTACCCCAGTTAGCCACAAAAAGAAATATTGCATCGTTATATTAAGCAAATATGGAAAAATAACATGACGGTGAAATAGGCTATATATAGTGAGAAAAAGGTGATTAACATGTGAAGTTTCATTGGCCTGGAGGGAAAGAGGATCAAAACTGGCGAAAGAAAGTGTAGGAAATTGGTATAAAAACCACACCCAACACTTTCCTCTTATGTTCTATGTGAAAATGTACTTGTTATTATGTGGCTTTGATGGTTGTTCTATTGTTGTTATTTATCTGGTTATATGCTAGTTATAAGTATGGTTTTATGGCAATCTTGAGTTATGGCTCTCATCATGTTTTGGTTAGTAGATGAAATGTTAATGAATGAATGACCTAATAGATGATAATGCAACTATTATGAGAGGGAACCATACCTTCTTGACGATTCTCAGATAAGTATGAGGTCCCTATGTTCAGATGTGTTTTTATGACCTGTACATTACATGTTCATGATGTGTTTGATGAAATTCCTGTCATGGTTAGGATGAGTCAGGTCAGGTATTTGTTCAAGTTTTACATTAGAGGCATTGCATTCTTGTTATTTACCATTTCTGATAATTTCATCAAGTTTTGGGGAGAGGCCTAAGTCCTAGCCTTGAAAAAGTGGCTGAGATTTTGGGGTCCTTGGCACAGAATTGCTTGGAAAAAACTGCAACCGCATAGAGGCCTTGCTATGGGAGCTATTAGAGGGTTATAGTTGCTTGGAGGGATTTTCATGGGATAGAATTTGGGTCTAGTTCAGTTAAAGAGCAAGTTAACTCAGGGGTTGGGCACCTGGAGTGGTTGGTTAGCCCCTGGGGGTCCTGTAGCTCCTAAGGAAGGTCAATTTGGTCTTGTTTTTTCGATTCCATTTCCTTAACTATACTTGGGGAGTTGAATAATATCATAATAACTCTTCGTCAAATATTTACCCCGGTGGACCGGTAAGCTTGGGTAAGTGTGGGAGGAGGGTGGTTACAAATAGTTCCATAGGTAAGCTCAATCGGTTGAACCATTGTCCAAGGCATGTTTACCCAAAGGGAAATCATTGGTCACAAAGTTCCAATCTAGTCCCTCAAGGTTACCAACCACCATTGCGTTTGGAAGTTGGTGAGAAATAAACATGCCATAAAGCAAGAAGAATAGTCAACTTTATCTTAAAATGGGAGAGAAAATATACTCCAAACTCATCCTTGCCAAATCTGCTAAGAAATACAAGAAATCAAGATAGATACTAAAATGAAAAACATCTTCAGTGCTAATTAACTATCTCACTCCCTTCCCCATACCTCCCTTTGGGAGACAACAAGACTTGAATATACCCTGTAGGGTGAAATCTACTGGCTCATTTGCCATGAATGCATAATACAACCTAACATTTTCTATACACTTATTAAAGTTTAAGACTAATTTCTAATTTTCAAAGCTTCCAAGACTAAAGTTCGATGAAGTACCTCATGGTTTGGATCCATACAAACAAAGCATACAAATATTACATAAATATTGGTGGATGTATACCTCAACATGTGCTTATGATAATTTCATCCACATTGACCTTGATAAGGCTCAGGGGAGAAATTATCAAGTAGGATTATATAGGAATACTTGAGGTGCTATGATAATTGCATCCATGTTGACCCTGGCATGACTTAGTGAAGCCATTATCAAATAGGATTATATAGGAATACTTGAGGTGCTATGATAATTGAATCCATGTTGACCTTGACATGACTTAGGGAAGCCATTATCAAATAGGAACCCTACATGAGCAATGTCACCTCAAGTATTCCTAGATCAAACAAACTGCTACGTCTATCTCAAACTATTTGTATGTTTATATAATGTATTTCACATTAACTAATCCTTGGAAAAGGAGGAGTCTTGCTAGAACTTGAGATGGGGGCTTCTGGAGTTGGGGCATGGGTTTAATTTCCAGCCACATAAACAAGCCTAAAATTAAATTAAAATTAAAATCCACAATCCCACCTACAAGCATTCAATAAGAGCAACTACAAATCTTCATTAGTTGGTGATTTTTTTGGGAATCACGGTGATTTGGAAAAAAAAAAAGAGTGGAAGGAAAATTTTGACAACATGGGCATAAAAGTCAGTTGGAATATTTACGCAATGAAGATTACAAGAAATAAGAAATACATTGAGGAAAGCCACAATGCTTTTTAGATAAATTCCTCAACCTAAAGATGGGGTGCTAAATAAGACTATAGGCAAAGAGGTTGGAAGGTTGTGGGTACATGAAGAAATTTCCCAGAGGTGTAGCTTGCTTTTAGGAAACCAACTATCTAGTTTGCATGGCTTACCACACAGCAGGATTTGTTCCCATATCTTGCACCTCATTGATCGAACCATACATAGTTCACTCTCCCAATATTTTCAAGAAACTGGAAAAGGCACAAGATTATAAATAAATACCTCAGCTTTACCATTTATCATTGATTCTATCCAATCATGTTAATTATGTCAACAAATCTATCATTGTTGAATGGTGGAAGGTTTAGAAAAGAATATCTAAGTTGACTTGGATTTGGTTAGGATAATCAATTTTTTGCAATTTCAATGCTTCTGGTAGGTTTATCAATGTTCTTTTATGGTTGTGTTTCCATTTGCAGTAGGAAGAGCACAATATCCAAGGAGAAGTTGCAACATGTTATGTTTAGGTTTGAAGGAAAAAGCAACCAGTCTGGTGGTGGAATAATTTGGAGTTCAAACTGTCATCATGTAAAATCTTCATCAATAACATCAAAATGTTTTTTCTATACAAAAAAGAAGGATATTAAATATGCAATAACCAACACAACATCCACCTAGAGGCAAGGATTGTGTTTACATATTTCTATATATATTTACTTTTCCTCGAAGTCTGCACTGCATAGCTAGTGTTTACCATTTAAAATTAATGTTTATACTATGCTTGCCTATAAAAACTCATATTATAGGGAAGTTGCTTTGACTCTTATTGCAAGGATCTTCTGCTTTTATAAGTACTGTCCCATTTTGTGCAATGCAATTTTGTACTAAGTGTCACAACCATCTAAAGATGAACTTTCTCTATAATATCTCAATTGAAAACATCATTATCTCTCCAAAGATGCACACTTTGACACAATGAATAATGGCATAAATAATTCCATTAATTGGTATAAGGTTACAGGAACCAAGTATTGGTCCCATTGCTTCAGTGCTATGCAATAATACAATAGGGGTAACAACCATCTAAGAAATTAGAATGCACTTTTTCTCTATCTTAATTACAAAAATGCTCATTCCTCTAGAGATTCCAACTTTGACATTGATGAACACTATATAATCATTCCATTAATTGGTATAAATAACCAAGTATTGGTAAAGGAAAGTAAGTGCTAACTTGTTCTTTTCGTTACTTGCTTCAAGTTGCTCAACAAGTAGTGAGTGAGGCTTCAAATTTAATTTTGGCCGCTCAATAGATTTGTTCTCCTCCTCAAATTTAGATGCCCCCAAAGACTTTATAGTTGACTAATTGTTGTTTCCTACAAATGTGTTGGAAACCTCAACAAGAAATGAAGCAGCAACAAAATGGCATTCATATGACTTGCTCATTAATCTGCTATGTCAAATTTTCCATTAAATGCTAAGGAATTTATATAGTGCATTAAAAAATTTAACGAATCAACTAATGTGTGATGACTATATAAAAATCCAGATTTTGCAGTACCTCTGCAACTTCCAATATTGTAGTTTGAGAAGTAGCATCCAATGGCTTAGTTCGTGGAGGCAACTTTGATTTGGGCTGCACCAAAACATCAAATTGCATATGAACTAAAGAATCTATGGAATTTGTTGCGGAAGGATGGTTTTTTTCACTCAATGGTGGTATGTGGCCACTAAGGGGGCTTGATACACGAACATATTCTGTTGAAAACCTATTTCTAGTAGCTTCATAGTAAAAAATGTGAGCAGTGTTGCTCCCCAATTTAAAGTCTAAATCAAATGTGCTCATTGCATCTACATACTTGAAAGAATCCATAGAAGTAGATTTTTTAGATACTTCCTTAGATTCCCCTAGCATTTCTATTTCAGGAACCCCTTCTTCAGTTGAAGTTGTTCTAGGTGCCCTTATTTCAACAGTCTTTGCTTTAGGCCCTTCTTCCTCAATAAGGCATCCATAATAACTATCCTAAGGTTTTGCACTAGATATATCCACAGGTTCTTTAGTGCATGCTCTTTTTCTTTCAATGGATGTACCAATGAACGTTCTTATGGAACTCCATCTCTTAGGGTTTCTGTGACAGGGTCTAAGAAGTGTAACCGATGTTCTTTGTGTAGGAAGTGTAACTGCTCTACTTTGTTTGGGAGGTGTAACTGCTCTATCTTCTGGTGTTGTTTCAACACTTACCTCATATTCTTCACTTTTAGATTCTTCAATTTCCTCTTTTTTACTGCAGTTTGTACAAGAGTAGATTTTTTAGATACATCCTTAGATTCCCCGGGCATTTCTATTTCATGAACCTTTGCTTCAGCTGATGTTGTTCCAGGGGCCTTTGTTTCAACAATCTCTACCTTAGGCCCTTCTTCCTAAATAGGGCATCAATAATAACCATCCTTAGATTGTCCATTGGATATATCCACAGGTTCTTTAGTGCATGCTCTTTTTCCTTTAGCAGATGTACCAACAGACGTTCTTATGGAACTCCGTATCTTACAGTTTATGCGACGGGTCTAGGAGGCGTAACTGCTCTTCTTTGTCTAGGAAGTGTAGCCACTCTACTTTGTCTATGACGTGTTTCTCTATCTTCTGATGTTGTTTTAGCACTTACCTCACGTTCTTCACTTTCACTTTCCTATGTTTCAATGGTAACTAGTCCACGTGCTTCCTTGTTGTTGTAATGAATGAATTATGATTAAATTGATGAGCACAGGGTTGGTTAATAAGGTCTTTGGATGTTTTTCCATACACACCACCTTTGCCATATGTTGTAAAGATTTTAACAAATAATAGGGTAAATGTATAAGTTGTCCATTACGAAGATGTGTTAATAGCTAAAAATAAAAATTGAATACTATCCCAAAACATCCCTCACAAGTAATGAACTTCTAAATAAAGAAATGCACATCATCCTAAGGATGAGGAAGGGATGTTCTACAAATACCTCTCCCCTTGCTCCTTACTTACTCTCCTTGCTGTAAAAATATTGTCCTAGCTGTTGGAACTAATATTTTCCTAGAAAAACAGCAAGCCCTCGTCTGAGGTAAACCTGCCACCCTGGAAATTATGTCCTCTGTAATAGTAATTCTAAATGCTGCTCCTGTAGAGCATGTGTGAATTCCATAGCAATATGTTCGTCGAAACCCTGCAACTTCTCAAAGCAGACTAACCACACTACATTCCTAAATATTTCTAGGGCTTCTGGATGATGTAGCAACACATTAATGGAGTTTGGTTCATGATTGACTGTTGCTCCTCCCATGATTGTTTCAAAGACTACTACTACTTAGAATTGTGTAGAGACTGTTATAGGGTGACAATTGGTCAACACAAAACACTTAGGTAGAGAATATCAATCAAATGAAACTTGGCAATGGGTAGGGAATAATTAAGGTTACCCTTTCAATGAATTCAACCTTTTCATCATAATTGACTACTACCAAGAATTATTGCAAAGTAGTCACATTGATTTTCAAAAATAACAGTAGGAGTAACAACAACATTGGGTAATTACTAATTTAGGAAAAGTGTATTGTGCATCAACCAGATGGTAATTACCAAATTTGGCTACAGTCATAGTGTATCGTATGATACATACGGTACACTCCTCCCCCCAACTTAATTACAAAAGCCGTCCTTGGCATGTGTAACAGAAAAAATCATATCCAATGCCATAGCGAGGAGAAAAATAGGATGTTACAGAGGAAGCTAAAAAGGAAGCTAAAATGGACACTAAAAACAAAGCCATAACTAGGAGCAAAATAGGACGTTACACATGAAGCTATACATGAAGTTACATTAGGAGCTAAAGAAGACGTTAAAAGTCAGCAGTAAATTCGGTGCTATTTAGTGCCGATTGTCTGTGATTGGCGAAAAAAATGCCAAAATTAGTGCCATCCCCATAAATAGCGCCACTTTTTTCAAAATGGTGGAGAAAAATACACTAAAATAATGAGTGGAAGCAAAAAAGAGAGCTAAGGAGGAAGCTAATCACAAGGATTTGTGGTAGTGACAAGATAATGTCTTTTGGGCTTCATGAGAAGAACATAGCATTGATGACTATTGTAGAGTCACCTATGGCCGTGATATTCTTGATTCTGAGTTCTTTAATGAGCATTAATATTTGATATAAAATTAGTATCTCTTCTTGATTATTGGTTGCATCACCTAATCCCCAAGAAACTACTATTTTTTAATTTTCTTTGGAATTAGTTATGGTCTCACCTTTTATATATATATATATATATAGAGAGAGAGAGAGAGAGAGAGAGAGAGAGATGTGTATAAGTTAATATTTATACAACAAATATAATTATATTTATTTTGAATATTTTTTTTCTTTTTAGATTAATTAAAAAAAGACTATAAATAATGATAACCAAAAATAATGATTATAAAGTCTAGACGCATCACATACCTTATATATATATATATATATATATATATATATATATATATATATATATATATATATATACACCTTTTAACGGTAGTTAGAACTTAGATGAAGTCTCTTCATATAAGTATCTTGAAATTGACTGTCATCATAAGCTAAAATAGAATTGTAGTGTTTTTTTAATAGGAATCAACAACTAGGTTGAGTTCATACTCGTGTGACACAGGGTCAATCAGATTGCTACCATTATATGCTATAGGTGCATTACATACCCCTGAAGCATAACATGTAGGGTAGGCAAGGTTTGAACCAACAACGTTGCAAGGAGTGCCTTAAAAATACACTCTATCACCATCTGATCTATACACTTGGGGGCATAATTGGAATTATAGTGTTGAAAGAAGAATAATGGAGATTGGAAATCTGTTTTTTTGGTCTTGACAAATAATTGTGAAGAAGTTGAGCTTTGGTTCTAGGAAAAAATAAGTTTATATTTGACACACTTGTGATATAGGTGATGGCACATAGAGGCTCTCTACGACCCAATGTGGGGAAGATTTGTCACATCATATAATGTTACATTAAAAAATAAAACAAATACAAGTCGACTCAATTACACACAAGTTAATCCCACAACGCATTACACACACACATATATGTGAACTTTTTACACATATTTATAATCTATGTTATAGGTCCATCAAATGACTCCATGTACGGACAAGAAGAAGATATTCTAAAACCTTAGAAAAGCCAAAACTAAAGTAAGCCAAAAGCTTAGACAATTTTATAGAACCAAAAGATCAAAAAATCAAAAGCATTGAAGAAGAGCTCTCAAAAAATTCTAAAGATACCATGGCCAATATAACATTTCAAGATTCCATGAATTCTATAACTAGAGAAATGCCATGGAAAGCTCAAAGCTCAAATAACAACGAAGACATGGAGATTCATGGCATCAGATGAATCCATGCATAGAATAGATGAAAAAAAGAGATCAAAAGCTTTGCAAAATCCTCACATGTTGAAATGATAGACAGATAGAAACTTAAACAATCTTGTAATACAATGAAACACATAAAATTAAAGTCACAGAGAATTACAACTCCTTGAGTTCTAAAGACATAGAAAATGAGAAAATAGAAAGCTTTGAAGCAATAACCTTGTCAGATTATACATAAAATGATATATAACACTTAGAAACACTATGGAATTCTATATAGAAAGCACGAAACATATAATTTAAGACTCTTGAAAGCCATAATTAAAGTAAGATGAAAGCTAAAAAGATTCTACATGTTGCACAATACACACATGTAAGTCGACTCCATTACACATTAAACACACATATATGAACTACATTACACACATTTATAATACATGTCAGAGGTACGTTGAATGGTTCCACTTGCCAACAAGAAGAAGATATTTAATTGTCTAAATGGCCTACACCATTGGAACGCTAAGGAAAATAACACGTGCCAATGCCATTCTCAATGCAAACCAAATAACATAGGCGAGTTCACTCCCATTCTCTGCATTATTTCAAGTGGAATAATCCCATATTGAAGAGGAAGAAGACTAATAATATGAGATTTGGTCAAAATGTTTATAGATAGAAGAGCAATAGTTATCTACATCATCTCACTACTCCTCACAATCTCACTCTTTTCCTTATGTGGGCTAAGGATAATGATGGTATTACTTTTGATTCCCCACATGGTTACACTCCCATCTCTCCTACCATTAACCCTAACCCTAGCTTGTATTACACTCCCAGATCATATTACCAACCCAATTACACTCCCACTTCTCTTACTATTAATCCTAACCCTAGTTGACGTGCTAAGGGAGGTTATGAAAGTCAAAGTAATGAAGGCTAGACCAATGCTGATTAATGTTTGTTAAAATCAAAGTGATCAAAGATAATTAATATGGATCATTGATTTGGAAAATAAATTAAAGGTTGAAAACCTAACAAAAACATATGTACAAATCCCTATTGATGATCAAAAGAGTGGAATTAATGATGTGTAGCTATTAATGCAATTATCCTCTAGATTTTTGTTTTTAATGTTGACATCTCTTTCTCCATATTAAACGAATATCTATATTAACGAGGATGGGACAAACTCTAATCAACACATGTGTGAATGATATTTATATTAATGATATGCTTACTAGTCACCAAAACATTTTTTACCCATGTAACAAGTCATCCCACCATCCATCCTATACGCAAGGGTAAGATATTCTTTAAGGCACAAGGTTATCCAACAAGAAGGATCGAAGCCATTATAACAATATACTTGATATGAGCTCATCATGTCACTAGCGAGAATTGAAATTGGAAGGGGAAAGATAATAATCATTCCCGTCAACCACCCAAGATAAACATAGTTGACATAAAAAATGACTTTAAATTAATAAATTACTTATTAACATGGACACTGCCAAGAAATTGATATGCACACAGAAATCAATGAACGGAAATAGAAATAGAATAGAAATTGATATTGAAATAGAAATAGAAATAGAAATTGACATTAAATAGAAATATAAATTGAATTAAAATAGAAATTGGCATGTAGATTGAAATTGACGTACACACTGAATCAATGCATTTGAAATAGAAATAAAAATTGACATCTACATTGAAATGGATGCATCTAGAAATTGACAAGTCAATTGAAATCAACACGTTAGGAATTGATTACAAATATAAATTGATATTGAATATAAATAGATATAGAAAAATAATTTGACATAAAAATATAAATATAGCTAGAAATAGAAATTGAAACAAAAATTGAAATTGAAATTAACATGTACACCAAAATCGCTGTGTTAAAAATTGCGACGTGCATTGAAATTAATAATTTTGTATATCTAAATACAAATATAAATTGAGATGTACATTAAAATTAATGTATTAAAACTTGAATAAGGATATAAATTAACATGTGTAATGAAATCAATACATGTAGAAATTGACATGTACACTAAAATCAACACATGTAGAAATTGACATGCACATTGAAATCAAGACATTGATTTTAATGTAAATGCACTGATTTTAGTGTACATTTTTCATCATTTAATATTGTTACTTTATTTTATTCAACTTATTTCTCATATAATTCTTGATGTATAGTTTTAAATAACACTCTCCATAAATTCCATAAAGCTGAGGAAATTGAGTAAATCAAAATGATTAGATTCATGTCAAATATAAACATAGACATAATTATGGTCATCTACAAATTGTGTTACTACATTTAAAACTAGAGAAGATAGACTCGCATTAATTATTTTTCATAATACTCTCTATACTCTCAATCAACTTAGAAAAGTGAGTAAATGTTAAATAGATTGACATTAATTCTTATTGATAATACTCTTTATACTCTTGAACAATGGAGGAAAGTGAGTAAATATCAAATATGTTGACATGAATTCTTCTTGATAATATTTTCTATACTCTTTACTAAATGAGGAAAGTGAGTAAATTTTAAATGATTAGATTAACTTTAGAAATATACATATACACTACATTGATCATCTACAAATTGTGTCACTCTAATAGAAATTAAAGAAGATAGATTGACATTGATCCTTCTTCATAATACTCTCTTTACTTTCAATCAATTAAGGAAAGTGAGTAACTTTCAAATTATTAGATTAATATTAGACATATACATATAGATAATGTTGATCTTCTTTTCATGATCTCTGAATCTGGCTGTAGCTTTTGCAAAAGCGATTTTTTTTGACTTTCTAGGGAGCTTTAATGCCTTTTCAGGGTGGGATAATTATGTAGTGTGAGCTATAATTCATATTTGGAGAGCTGGTAGAATCTTAGTATGGCAGATGGCCTTCTACGTCCAACTCCACAGGTTTATTTATTTGAAAATCTCTTTGTAAATCTTGTCAAATATTAATAGAATATATGGATTTTTCTTCTTGTAAAAAAATGTTGATCATTTGTTTTGGAAAAAAAAGATAATGTTGATAATTTAGAAATTGTGTCACTATTACAAAAATTGAAGAATATAGATTGACATTGATCCTTCTCAATAATACTTTCTATACTTTCAACCAATTGAGGAAAGTGAGGAGATTTAATCACACACACACACCCACACACACATTTTGTATGACCATCCATAACCAAAACTAGCCTAGATCCATCTTAAATCTAGATCCATTAAGCACTGATATGAATCAAATCCCTCGAGGTACAAACCTTTTCTCAAATTTTGTAATCAAATAGAAGTTTGTTCTTTGAGAGATTTGATCCCTCTTGGTGCTTAACAGATCCAATGCTAAGATGGATCTAGGTTGGTTATGTATAGTTGTGAAGTCTAGGATTGTAATATCTTAAACAAGACTCAAAGAAAATCAAGCAAATATAGAAGCATTTTATAATAAACAATCTTAGAATTACAAGCAATAGGGTAATATACCCTACAATATCCCCCCTTTTAGAAGTTACTCTCTTAGTAGTGGAGAATGAGATTATGATAAAGATACTTATCATACATATATAAGTCGGTTCACATGAAGAAAGAAAAAAAACTTCTTATCACATCTACGAGCATTAATAAAATTACTCAAGGCTAAAGAGAGACTAGGTAATAGAACACATGCCCTTTAAAATATTAATACCATTAATAACATTTTTGTAAAAACGTATTAATTTTAAATAAATTTTATGATGTTATAATGAAATTAAGAATAAGAAAAAAGTCTAAATAAACTTTATGATGTTATAATGAAATTGAGAATAAGAAAAAAATGTGTTGAGATTAAAAATATCATAATTCCTAAATTAAAAAATTAAAATTACTTCAATATATAAGTTAGAAAATTATCAACATAATAGTTATATATATAGTTGAGAGTATTTTTTTGGAGTAAATTGTGTGCATTGATTTGAAACACTCTACTTATTATAAGGACAAAGAAAACTAAATGTTTGAAATGAGTCAGTGGAGAAAGAAATATATAGAAAAAGAGAAAGGGATAAGGGCTTAATGATTAAAGAGTTTCAATGATTAAAGGGATTCAATGTGAATTAACCATGAATAGTTGAAGAGGGTTCATTGACTTGTTGAAAGGGTTAACCATAAACCATTGAAGGGGTTTACCATTAACTCCTTGTCCCATTCTTTTTTTCTACATGTTCCTTTTTTCCCTCACTAATTTCATACATTACAACATTTTTTGTCTTTAATGATGAATAAATAATGGATATTTTAAATTAGGGCACAAAATTTATTTCAAAAAATTCAACAATATAACTAATTGTGAAAAATTTCATTTTTAAAACTTTCTTATGTTAAAATAAAAAAATTGGCATTGTTTAACAAGGTGACAATTTTTCCTCACAACAAATTTCTCATCGAAATCTAATAATTTTTTTTCAAGAAATCCAATCATGAGAATGTTTGAATGGACACCCCAAATTCTAAAACTAACCCCCATTAAACTCGATAGCTATAGCCCAGATTTCCAAAATTTTCTGCTATGTCAAAATCATACCATATTTTCCATTCTTTTTTCAACAAAAACATCACCACCTTAAACTACACAAAAACATTTAATAACATTAATTTTATTAATTAAAATATAAATATTTATTTGAAATTAAAATTCCACACTCTTATATAATTAATAATTATTATATAATTTTTAATTAACGAAATTCATAATTGCAAACATAACCTTATACTAATTAAGAAGAATAATACTTTCCGTTTAACGATCTTATACCATGACCATCCGTTTACGTTGATTTGATTTCTTAAGCGTTCATAATGATTTTCATTTCTTACTTTAAAAGGTAAATCTTCAGGCAACAAATTAGGCGATGTGTAAATCCTGATTTTTGTGCCTAGTCTTCACATGGTCAAGATAAACAATGAATACCCACCCCTGTTTTGTGTCTAGTCTCCACATGGTCAAGATAAACAATGGAATCCCAACATCTCTCTGATCATTCAAAACAGATTAAGCACGTTAAACCGACTAAATAACAACGGACATTCCACAGGCGGCATCTCGCAGCAAAACCCAAGCACAGAAGATTTGCAGATATGTGCAATTTATATCCCAGCTGCTAAATTCAGCCTCACATTCCGTGGGTTGCTTAGGATGCACAGAATCACAGACATCAGCAATACCCAGACGGTCCAAATGCAATAAGGTATTGTAATCTGAGATGTCTTCCAGTGGTGGTGGAGGAGTAGGAGGAGGAGCTGCGGCATTTGTGAGACAGCGCTACAATGCATCTGGGTATTCGTCCAGCGGTGGAGAGGACTTGGAGGATGATGCATCGGGGCCTTCAGTGGATTATCGACCCCAATCCTCGAGGCTTAATGGGTGGTGCCAGCGACTTGAAACTCTCGTCTGGCTTGCTTCTGCTGTCTTCATCATTTACTGTGGAGATCTTCATTCCAATTTCTTCACACTGTTGCTCCGAGACGAACGAATCAAGAGGTCTGTATTCATATATATTCTGTTCTCTGGCAATGTGTCGGGGAATGTTATGTCAGTAGTCGTTTTGGGTTATGCTTTATCAGCCCTTCTTGATCTAATTGTTCATAACTATCCAGCACAGAGCATTCATATATATGTCACATATGTTGTTTTTAATGTCTCGTGTTCTGGGTAAGGCCATGGAATTGGGAAATGACTTTCCCTTAGGTGGAACTTATGTTTCATTTTTAGTTCTTTTAGACCAGACTTTCATCTTAGGTGCCAGGTCTGAGGTGTAGTTGTTCCATCCAAATTCACATGGGACTTGAATAATCTTAGGAGAATACCTGGTGCACAATCAGGAGTCAGAGCTAACCCTAGTTTATCCGGGGAATCTAGCTTAGCTAGCTAAATAAGAAAAGCATGCATTAAAACAAAGCTCGCACAGATAGAGACACAAGATGTCCTGGAACAATGCATTTCATTAACAGAATGAGTGTCCAGGGTTCTGCCTGAAAAATGTGCACATTATTTCTTTTGAAAGATGCTGATAGGAGAAGCCTCCTAGAAGGATCTAAACCTTTCTTGCCATCTTGGCACTGCTCATGTGGGAAGATTTGATCTCCGTCAGATGACGCATCGTAGAGCATGTTCTAAATGTGTTGCCACGTGCTTCGCATATTATCTGCAGATGAGAATGTGCAGGATCTTGCTGCCGGTACTGGTGCAGTTACTCCTTGGTGTGTCACACAGCGACATTTCACGTAATTGGCTCTGGGTGTGCCATGCTTCTCCTCTTGTGCCACCACAAGAATGGAATTTCCGTTGCACTACTTAGTACTCCATCACCCTTGACAGTGAACTAAAACCCCATAGGCATGCCGCTGAATTTTACCCAGAAGGATTTTTTAATTGATCTTGTTTTTGTTTTTCTTTTGGTACTGTGTGGGGGTCATCCATCTTCATTTAAGTTTCTTTATCATTCTCAAAGGTTATTTTCCAGCTTTATGTATGATTTTTTTCTTAATTTAGTGAGAAATTAGGTTCCTACATTCTTTTGGCACGGATACCTGGAGAGTTCTTCACCTAACATATGGACAAATTTTGGAATATTTAAGGGCCGTTTCTCACTTCTTATCAACTATGAATATAAGTTTAATTTGCCTTACTAGCCTTTTCACAAAGAATTCTGCTAAGCAATTGTGTTAGGATAAGATTAACATGGACCAATACCTCTGCCTTTTTCCCTATTACTAAATAATGCAATGAGGTGCTTACAAATGATCAGTCCAATTAATGTGCTAGACAGTATCCAAGGCATTTTATTTAAAGATGTATGGACTGTGTTAAACCTCCCCAAAGTGTTTTACTTTTATGAGCAGAGGAGATTTGCCATTTGAGCCTCACCACTTGTCCATCTAACAGGATTCGTGAGAATGGACATGGTTTGAGAAGGAATTAGATCAAGGGTCTGGGCATAAAGATTATATATGAGGTTTTAGAAGGGTACATACTTGGATCTGAATGAGGCACCACTTGCACGGACTTTTTAAAAAGTTCTAAACCATTGCTACTAAAGACTTTGGACTGGTTCTCTGTATACTGAACCAATGCTAATCCCCTTGATACAACTTATGCTTGATCCCTGTTCTCAATCGTTGCAGTACGAGAGCAAACTCTATTATCAACTATGAATTAGATTCGTGATACATTACTTAATGCTCAAAATCATATATTAACAAAACCATATAAAAAGTGTGAATAAAACATCAATAGCTTGGTATCCAATTCTCCATCAGCTCTACCAATAACAATAACAGGCCATTATCCAATTCTCTTTTGGCTCTACTCATAACATATTACAGGTTGCTTTATTTTAAAGGCATCTACTTGTCTAAATGCAGAACTAGAAGCACACAATGGGTGTTATATATTTCAATTTTCAAGTAGATCAAGATTCAAGACCCTGCTCCTGTCTGACCAAAATTCATAAAATAATTATATGCCACTATCCAATTCTCTCTTCACATACACTTTGTATTATTCAGCACCAAAAATATTTCTTTTCAACTTCTACTTTATAGATTGCTGGGCTGATTGAGACTTGAATCAGTATTGGAAATTACCTGTGTTTGTGTCAAGATAGGTTGTCAAAAAATGTTTCTAGAATGCATATATAGTAGATTCTCAGTCAAATATCACATATAATATGTTGGTGTAATGGTGGTTAAGCTCAACTTTGTGGTCCTTTAGTAGTCATTAAAGTCATTTACGATTCCTGATTCTTTAGTGTGCGTTATGGTGTTATGACCCCATGGGGGGCATATATTGGGTCAAACCATCTACATTTAATCCAATATATGCCCGCTTTGAGGTATGTTATGACTCCAAGGGGGGCATATATTGGGTGAAATGTATATCTTATGACCCCCCCTTTGACCCCAATGACGGGTCATAACATATACATTTAACCAAATATATCCCCCCTTTGGGGTCGTAACGTATAGCTTACATTGGTGGTTTGTAGTTGGGCTTTGTGGTCCCATATTTTTATGGGTTTTGGGCAGCTAATTTAAACCCCACTCCTATATATTTGAGGCTTTGCCTCATTTGTAATCACTATGTGATCCATTGATTTATTTGGGTATTGAGGATACCCACCATGTCTTGTGTTCTGTATTATTGATGTGTTGTTTGTCGTGTGTTCTGGATTATTCATGTGTTCTTTGTGTGGAGACTCTACTTTTCATGTGGAATTTTAATTTTAACTTCAATAAATATAAATATGAAAACTCTATATATAAATGAAATATATTGTAAAAAGGCTTAAGAAACTGAGAAACTGTAAGCACAATTTTCTTTTTAAACTGCCAGTGCTTGTATAATGTGAGAAATGTGTTAGTGAACAAGGAAATCCGTTGTTGCATCTTGCAGTTATCAACAGTACTGTACAGCATCCATGCAGTTGCTCACATTTTTTATTCATATCTAGCATGCAACATTGTGTAAATATATTACCTCTTATGATTTGTTGAACTTTTGGATGGTAAAAGGATTCGTGATCATGCCTACCCTGATCATGAACTTGGTGAACACTGTGAGCTTGATGTTTGTAAACATTGCAAGACAAAAGACAGAATACTTTAAAGACTTAGTACTCATAGACCATCTGGTGGGAATAAGTGGGAAAAGTAGGTAATTGGACAAAATTTAGTCGAAATCTGACATAGCATCAAATATAAATAGTATAAATCGAATTATCACGAAGGCAGAGTACAAAGAATGCCAGACCATAGTTTTTTTGTTTGTTTGACCATGGTGGTTTAGTAACTCATTGGTGTGATCTGGGCTAGGCCCAGGATGAAACCTTCCGGCTGCCACTATACCACCAAGAGTATATCCGATCTGCGTGTGAGATGAATATAACAGGAATATATGACTTAGCAAGAACTGAGACTACCCATATTGACCACGAAAGTTACTATCATCCATGGCCTATACCAGAGGGCAAATCAAATGTTTATTGAGTATTCCAGGTGGCTGTACTAGGTGAAGCATGCAGCAGATGGAAGCATAGATAAATACAAGGCTCTGTTCGTAATGACAGGATTTTCCTAGAGAGAGGGAGTTGACTATGGTGAGACCGTTGCTCCATTTACTAGTTATAATTCTATCGTGCCTATTACATTTTTAGTGTTAGCTTTTGATTAGCAGTCATATCAAATGGATGTAAAGACGTTGTGATTAAGGAAGAAGTATACAATAATCAACTGAAAGGGTTTGAGGTGCATGGGCAGGAGACCCATGTGTGCAAGTTGAAGAAAGCCCTTTCGAGGGTGAAGTAGGCACTGCATTCTTGGTACTTCAGGGTTGATCAGTACTTGTTAGATTTGGCTTTGCAAGTTGATAACAGAGCTAAGAGGTGAGATGTTGGAGCTACTACTGTCTATGGTGACAATTAGAGTTGTTTCACTCTTTGAGAATCGAATATTCCATGACCACTCCAAGCACTTTCTTCAAGACATGGTTTAGAAGGAACCAATAGCTCTAGAGCATGTTCAAACAAATCAACAGGCTACAGATATCTTGACTAAGCTCCTAGCAAAGGCGAAGTCCAAGATGTTTAATGAGAGACTAGGTTTGGTGGAGAACACTTTCCTTGCTAAGAGGAGTGTTAAATTACTTATGGTAGATCAGGCAGTCTTCTACACAGTACCAGGGTGCACTCAACTGATCTTCTTCAAAGTTAGCAGCTATAGCCGCTGATTTGTCAGTCAGTCTTCTACACAGTAACAGGGTGCACTCAACTGATCTTCTTCAAATTTAGCAGCTATAGCAGCTGATTTGTATAATAGATTGAGGGTACACTCATGACAGTGCATTCAATGCTTTGATAACTTGATGGCACAGCAGAGAGAGTGGAGGATTGTCATAGTTATGTAGGGATGAGTTAGGAGGGCATATGCATGTCTCCAACTTGCATGCACCGATGCTTAATTTAGTCTCTAGTTTAGGTGTAGTTTCTATGTTTAGAAAAGATTGGTTGCATAAAAGGTTTACCTATTTTGTGAGGGGCACAGACCCCAAGGATACCATATAGTAGTTGCTTTTTAGTTCTTGGGTTCCATTGCATGCATGCATAGACTTTGTCATCTTTAGTTGGGCACACTATCCTTGGTAGTAGTTTCCATGCATGAGGTTGCATAGCTCTAGAAGTTTTGGGTATGTTTTTTGATATTATGTTATAATGTGTGTCATTCATGACTAGATAATCACATCTTCTCTCTTCTTCCTATTGTATAAAGAAGATGCAAGGTGCATCACTATGCTAGTGAGCAAGTTTTTGTTTTCAGCTATTGCAGTTTATTTTCTTCTTTTCATATTCAATAGAAGATAGATGTGATTGCGAGTTGAGATCTATGTATTTGCTGTTCAAATTTTCAATGGCAGGGAATCACTCCTTATTAGATCACTGACCTATTCATCATTGTGATTCCTCTTCTACCAGGTCTCCTCCCATCGGTGAAAGTCTGTAAAGAGCAGGGAGCTTTCGCTGAGGTTATAGCGGGCTTGTGACGTACATAGGAGCTTGTACATTCGATCCCTCCTTTGGGATTTGATGGCGAGAGGTATTGAGCTGGTACTCGATGGCGCAGATTAGGCGGTTGGGTACATCCATGGCCGCGTTTCAGCAAAGGCCATGGATGGTACAAGGACCATATTGTTGCTGGGACCTAGGTGGGATTCCTCGCCACAACATGGGTTTGGTTAGTGATGGTATTAGCAGTGCGATGGATCCGGTGACTGAGCACCCACACACTTTCAGCTCTCCATCTGCACTATTGTCGGGTTGGATTGATTGTTAGTTTTTGTAGCATCAAAGGTATTCTAGTCTCGACACTTTGTGGAGAGGCTAAAATACATAAATTCTCCATAACCCATAAATTGTTTGTGGAAATTCCACCTAGAAGTGTCTCAATTAGATTATTAGCCTATTTTTGAATATTTCTTAGGTATAAACTTAGGGAAAGGGGTTAATTAATCAAAATTAATTGAGATAAGGTGTGAATCATCTAGAAACTCACACAGATCGACTGAGAAATAATCTGGGCCCTTGATTAAGTTTTAATCTTGGCCGTTGGAGGTCCAACAAAAGATTATAAGAAGAAGTTGATGGGTAGATGGAGAACACACTTGTGAGACACACATAGATCGATTTCCTTAGAGAGTTTAATTTTCCAGAGGCAGTAGCCAGAAGAGTTCGAGCTTTAGAAGGGAAGCAGAGATAAAGAGGGGCATGGACAATGATTTGGAGCAAGTTTTCCAGATCCTAAGAGGCAACACAAGAGGTCGAGTTATTCCTAGTGAGGCAGCGCAAAGGACTGCGTAGTTAGCTTCAAAGGGCAATTCGATTTAGCTATGGGAAAAATCGATTCAGCTTCCAGAGGCTTGGAAAGTCTTCTAGAAGGCCGGAGAATCATTTACCTCAGCAGATAACGACAAAACGACTTGATCAGAGCCAGTTCTGGGCTAGAGGTCCAAGGGTCTGCGCAAGCACAAAAAGAAGTCAGCGTGAGGGGTCTAGGAGGATGAGTTTCTGGAGCGAAGTTGTGTTGGGGTTGCTTGTGGAAGAAGGGGAATTCCCTTAGATAATTTTGGTTAGATTTTCATGCTATTTGGAATCTGGATAGCTAGTTTTCGGCGTCCAAATTGTACTCGGATTATTTCACTGTTGCTTAATAATATAAATCCCTCAGTTGCTGCACCGATTTCCTAAAGTTGGGTTTTTCTGGGGACTTTAGTCCAAAAATAAGTGTGTCAAATTTTATGTGTGTGTGCTAGCATATTTCTCAGTTTCCAACGCTATTGTTTTCCGTATTTTTATTTGTGAAGGTTGTAGTGTGATTTATTCGATATTTGCCGTAACAAATAAATTGTTAATTAATTAACAATTAGAAGAATTAATTCTAGTAGTTGCAATAGGATTTCAAACTTGAAAATTTTACATGGTATCAGAGCGTGATTGATTAGACGGGGAAGCTAAGAAACAGAAGTAGAAATTCCCTATTCAGAGGGAGCAACATGACAAATTTCTGGAGGCTGCAAAAGACTAAGCCAGGCAAATCAAATTGCTTGGGGAAGTTCGTTTTTTTCAGTGCAGGATTGGCAGGAAAATTTGGCTTGCCAGTTGAGTGATTCCGGTAGGCAGAGGGAGCAGCAACAACTAAGATTTTCGCTGAGCAGATTCCTTGTTTGGGTGCAGAAGGGTTTTGTAGCAGTTTGTAGTAGTAGAATTAGCGCTGAGTGGAAGAGAAATAACACACACAGAGGGAAAATTTCTCTCAGGGGATCTCAAGTTTTAGAGATCTAATTTTTCTAGTTGCAGATTGGTAGTAGCTGTGAGCATATTTCCTCACTCCAAAAGGGAGTGCATGTAGCAGATCCAGCAACCGAGTAGAGGGAAAGAGGGAGATTTTCGACCAGATCTAGAAATGGCCACAACTGGGCTTAGAGATCAGGATAGGTTGGAGGGAGCCTCCAACTATGTCATCTGGAAGGCTAGGATGTCCTTCCTTCTGGATGAATATGGCCTGAAAGTCTATGTGGAGAATGTGGTAGGAGTACCCTAGGATGTCGAACAGCTCAAGGAGTACAAAAAATAAATGGCAACAGGGTTTCAGACTTGAAATTTTCACATTGATAGGGGTGTAGGCAGACTCTGTGGGTTGTCCGGGGGTGTTGGGCATACATGGGATTGTAGGATGATCAACATACTCTGGCAAGGGCTAGCCGGAGGAGGTGGCATTAGCAGGCCATCAGACAAGGCATTTAATGGAGACAGTGCTCTCTTATTGGCATATTGTGTTGGTTTGGGGTAGCATCAGATGTGCTCTAGCCACTAAATTTGGTGGAGAGGTTGGGGCACATGAGATCTCCAATACCCAAAAAGGGTTTGGGCAGATTCTAAACAGTTTAGGAGATATTAAAATAATTAATATTTTTAATGGAGTCCCTAAGTTTAGTATTAATGTGGATTAATATAAAACTGTGTTAGAATGGTCCAATAGACATGGATCAAGCCAGATTTAATCTTAGTCGTTGATATGTCAACGAGAAAAGTATAAGAGGAGGCTTGAGGGTCACTTGGAGAGCACACCAGATGATCAATCATTCTATTATATAGAACGGGGTTTGCTAAGAGAGATAGAATCAGTGATTGGAGTTGCAACTGAGGGGCATTGAGTACAGAGAGACAGAGAGGCAGAGATAGTGCTGGGAGATCAACGCAGGAGCCAGAGAGAGTGACGTAGTAGCAGCCAGGGCTCACGCAGGGCCATGCAGAGGTAGCCAGGAGCTGCATAGTGCTTCAAAGAGGCCAGCGTTGCTGACGCAGAGGGCCAGAAGGCTGACGCAGGGCCTCTTGAGGTTGACGTAGACCGATTCAGGGTGACGCAGGGCTAGCGCTGGGCAGAGAGAGGCTGACACAGTCCAGAAAGGCAGATGCTGGGGTTTCTGGGGAAGATTGGCGCTGAGGAGTTGCGGGAAGGTTTATCCGGGGTTTCAGCTGGGAGATTTGTCTCAGATTGAGAGGTAAGTCGGATTTGGCACCCAGATTGTACTCTGAAATTGCTTAATAAGAAAACCCTCAGATAGCTGCACTGGTTTTCCCGCATTGGGTTTTTTGGGGGACATTGGTCCAAAAATAATGATGTCATGTGTGCTTGTTTCTGTTTCCTTCAGTTGATGATCTGTAATATGTTGAGCATGTACTAGTGTTTATTTTCAGTATCTACATTGTAAATAACTTGTTAAGTAACGGAACAAGTAGGTTGGAATAAATTAGTAAAGTGCATGGAGGGTTTCTAACTGGTAGACTTAGAAACTTCAATATGGTATCAGAGCGTGGTTTCGGATCATAGGAGAATTGAGGACATCAGCCGAGCGGAGCAATAGTAGTAGAAAACAACTGTCCCGAGTGACAAAAGTTGTTCCTAGCAGAGCAACAACAAGGGAAGGGTGACGAAGTGTTTGCGTCATCAACGGTGAGCCAGGAAGAGGCAGTGCAGAGGCCAAGGGAGGCAAAGGGAGGCTCACGCAGAGCCACGTAGAGGGCTAGAGGGCTGTGACACAGTTGGCTGAGGAGGCCGAGTTGCTGGTGCTGGGATTGCGCAGAGCCTAGGAGCTCTCACCTTCAAGTTGCTGGGGTTTAGGAGGCTGTGGGAAAGTTGCAAAGTGGCGCTGGGGGGGTATTGTAGTCAGAATAGTACCTGACAGGGCAAGGCCAAGGAGGAGGGAGTTGCTGCCAAGGCGGATTTCTAGCCAAGGAATTCGGATCAGTGTTGTTGTTACACAGACGATCGGAGAGGGGCAACTTGATGCTGGCAGAAGGATTTCCAGGAGGAAATTGAGACTCAGAGGGAGTCTAGAAGAGAACTTCTGAATGGGAAGTAGAGAGACTCAGCAGGAGTCGAACCGAGAACTTCCAAACGGGAAGTAGAGAGACTCAGCAAGAGTCGAACTGAGAACTTCCAGACGGGAAGTAGAGAGGCTCTGCAGGAGTCGAACCGAGAACTTCCAGACGGGAAGTAGAGAGACTCAACAAGAGTTGAACCGAGAACTTCCAGACGGGAAGTAGAGAGACTCAGTCGGAGTCAAACAGAGAACTTCCAGACGGGAAGTAGACTCAGCCGGAGTCAAATAGAGAACTTCCAGACGGGAAGTAGACTCAGCAGGAGTTGAACAGAGAACTTCTAGGTGGGAAGTAGACTCAGCAGGAGTCGAACAAAGAACTTCCAGGCGGGAAGTAGAGAGACTTGGAGGAGTCGATAAGAAGAGCAGAGAGATGGCTATGAATGGGCTGAGGGATCAGGATAGGTTGGATGAGGCATCCAACTTTGTCATCTAGAAGGCGAAGATCTTGTCTGTTCTATGTGCCATGAGTGCACACGCACCACTTGAGTGGAAGTGGGCAAACATCGAGCTGTAGTCAGGCGGACTACAGGCGATTGGGGCAGGATCCTCGAGGTACCCAGCCTCTTGGATTAGACCTTGCTACGGGAGCCCCAAAAAGGAGTAGCAGGACTGGTTGATGTGGGTAGAGTTGGATGCGGATGGAGCAGTAGAGAGAGCTACAATGTAGGAATCCTAGGACAATGCGAGGCTAGCAGGCTGCAACAGTGTCAGAGGCACGAGAGTGTTGCACTATGCAGGATGGCACAGAGAGGTGTGCAACGATGCGAGATGCAGGGAGTTGTTGCAGCAACGTAGAGGTCAGAGAGGGAGCACTTGTCACTGGCAAAGGGAGCTTCAACATCAGGAGGGTTTCTAGCCCAATAGAGAGGTCAGAGTTGGGAGATCAATTACTTACTTCTCAGTAACTGAGTTGCAGTGCAGCAGTGGGCAGCACGATGCAACATGATGAAAGGAGTTGCAGTGTGGATGCAATGTTGGGAGAAAGGACCAGCAACAGCACAAATGCAGAGGGAGTTGCAGTACGGATGTAACAGCGGTAGTGGCAGGGCCATGGGTAGTAGTACAAGATGTGGCAGTGCAAAGGATGTTGGGTAGCAGGCCTAGCATCAGCACAGGGATTGATGCTGGATGATCAGGGTGATACTTAGTGAGGAGTATTACTAGAGCACACTCCTCGCTAAGAGGGATTGTTGATTTGGGGTAACATCAAATGTGCTATAGCCACGAAATTTGGTGGAGAGGTTGGGGCACATGAGATCTCCAATACCCAGAAAGGGTTTGGGCAGATTCTAAACAGTTCAGGAGATATTAAAATAATTAATATTTTTAATGGAGTCCCTAAGTCTAAACTTAGGGAAATTAAAATATTAATGTGGATTAATATAAAACTGTGTTAGAATGGTCCAAAAGACATGGATCAAGCCAGATCTAATCTTAGCTGTTGATTAGGGACTTAATCTTGGCCGTTGATATGTCAACGAGAAAAGTATAAGAGGAGGCTTGAGGGTCACTTGGAGAGCACACCAGATGATTAGTCATTATATTCTCTAGAGCAGGGTTTGCTAAGAGAGATAGAATCAATGATTGGAGTTGCAGCTGAGGGGCATTGAGTACAAAGAGACAGAGAGGTAGAGCTAGTACCGGGAGATCAGCGCAGGAGCCAGAGAGAGTGACGCAGTAGCACCTCCTGAGGCTGACACGGACCCATTCAGGGTGAAGCAGGGCCAGCGCTGGGCAGAGAGAGGCAGACGCAGTCCAGAAAGGCAGACGCTGGGGTTTTTGGGGCAGATTGGAGTTGAGGAGCTGCCGGAAGGTTTATTCGGGGTTTCAGCCGGGACATTTGTCTCAGACTGAGAGGTACTACTGCCAAGGAAATTCTCTGTTGGGTAAGCCGGATTTGGCACCTAGATTGTACTTTGAAATTGCTTAATAAGAAAACCCTCAGATAGCTGCACCGGTTTTCTCGCATTGGGTTTTTCCAGGGACATTGGTCCAAAAATAACGGTGTCATGTGTGCTTATTTCTGTTTCCTTCAGTTGATGATCTGTAATATGTTGAGCATGCACTAGTGTTTATTTTCAATATTTACATTGTAAATAACTTGTTAAGTAACAGAACAAGTAGGTAGGAATAAATTAGTAAAGTGCATGGAGGGTTTCTAACTGGTAGACTTAGAAACTTCAACATATTGGACGCAAGAGCTACTAAGGCTAGGTGCAATAGTTCTGTTAGCATGTAGTGGATTCACTAGCAGAGTAGTGGATGCATGGACGCATGTGGGATGGCCGAGGATGCAGGGTGGTGCGACAGTTGGCGTAGGTGTTCAATGGTGCATAGAGTTGTGCCACAGAGTTCAGTGTTTTGCAGAGGAGCACAAAGGTGCATGGAGGAGTGCCGTGTTGTGCGGGCTTGCACTGTGGAGTAGGAGCAATTCACACCACCTCGAGGTTTTGCATGGAGTGACAACTACTTCGTCATAGGAGGGATACTAGATGATTCAGGTTGGTATGACGATTGGTAGTTGTGTCCAACAGTGCACAGAGGTGTGCAACTCGGTGCATTCATGTGCCAAGGGGCACACAAATACATGTTCTTATGCAGGGGAGCGTAGGGATGCTTGGCCATATGTAGTGATGTGTGATGGTTTCAATTGGGATTTTGGAGCATTACCACTAAGGAGGCCGCCTGATAGAGACAACAGGCATGCCGTTGGGTATTCTTCACCCAGGATTGATGAGAATGCAGATGAGCATCATTTGATGATTCCACGGGGACTCGTGTGCCACTCTCACTTCTACGTTGTTTGCAGGCGTAGAGGAGTTGGGTGTTGTCCCTTGATACCTTCATCATGAGCAACAAGACACAAGAGGTCTAGTTGAGACAGTTAGTTGGGACACAGAGTATCCAGGGAGAGGCTTCTCACTGGTGGCATTTGGTCAGGGCACAAGCTGATGAGTGCAAGCTTAGGGAGGTGACTGTGGGTGAGCTGCAGCGCGCACTATCGGAAAAACAACCCGAGTTGTTATGTGAGCACAAGGTACAGGGGATGGTAGTCCTCATTAGCAAGAGGATGCCTAGGCTCCAGGTAGTATCCAGGTTCATCATCAGGAGCTGGGAGAGTAGATTTCGCTGTGTGTTCTGGCAGGAGCAGAGCAATTGGTCATATGCAGGACAAATCCTTGATGTTAGGTGCCCATCCATTGGATACATACAAGGGTCAGGGATGAGGCACAGAGGGGTCCCAACAACCAACAACATGTCACAACAACAGGCAATGAGGATGGGGAGTTATGGAGCTCCAGTATGGGTATGGGATCCAGGGATCCAGTTGATCGGTGGGACACTCCATCATTTAGTGAGTACGGTTAAGATAGTAGGTGATCCAGTTCATTATCAGGTTGACATATGGGGGATCACCGAGGTCTTCATTATATGGCGAGGTAGGTGGTTATTCAGGATTGGGGCCAACCATGGAGTGACAGGCACGGGCATTGTTGGGTCACCTTGGTAGGTTGGGCATAGCCTTGATCATCACATATATTATGGCTAAGAGTTACAGGAGAGGAGGTTTTGGTATGAGCATATTAGGTGGTCAGTCATGACCAGAGTGTTGCGGGGTCGACAAGTCAGTTTCCTTCTGAGACTAGCATGGGTCTTGTTACCCACCACATGTGGGTAGTGTATATAGGAGAAATTTGTTACCCACCAGTAGCCAACAACCCTTTGCAGCCACTAGATAGCTCGATCATCTCTGCCACTTGAGCCAACCATGTCGTCCCTCGCCCACTTGTTATGATTGTATGTTTGAAGGTGGGCCTCTCGACCCCGAAGGTATGGCTTTTCATTGGTATAGTTGAGTAATTTTCCTTATTTGTCATGGGCACTTTTGGGCATGGATTGGTGGGGGGATTCGGTAGAAAGAGTGGGCTAGGTATGTACTCTTGTCTCCACTCCCCTATTTCATGGTTAACCTTGTACCTTAGTCCTGTGGGATCTCCTTCACTGAGCATTAGCTTTAGGGTTGGCACTACATGGGAAATCTTGATTTTGGTTGCATGGTCCCGCTTCTTGACGCCATATACATCACTCCCTTACGCTCATTCTAACCCCATTCATCTTTTTTCCCATTCGGGTCCACATGTGTCCACTGGGTCCACATAAGGTTAGCCTCCCCCTCCCGTTCTCCACACCTTGGTTCGGGCCTATAACAATGCCCTAGAGGTTGATGCAACTAAAAAGGAAAGAAAAAGCATAATTTGGCTACTCTCAACAGGAAATGTACCATAAAATGCAAAAGATGGCCAGGACATACAAATTTAGCACGTGGGCAAAAGCCAAACGTGAGCTCTACCCCTATTCATGGGCATCACCCTGGTTCCTATGGGCCCTTGATGAGCCCCCTCCACATTAAGGAACCCATGATTGTCCAACTCCTGTTGGGCAATGAAATGCCCCACCTTAAAAAGGGTCACCTACTGCTACATCCTACACATCATGCTCCCATCCCCTGGAGCCTCGAGCAATTATGAAGAAAAATCAATCAAAGGAAAAAGGCATATGATGAAGGGTGGAAAAACAAAGGGTGAGGTAACTCATGTACCACGCTTTGCTCCCTCCTATACACATACCCAAGTGTGGGCTTCCCTTATTATAGCTACCCTTTTGTCCCATGATCTGTGGCCTGGATCCTTCCCTTGATCCCACTTCGCTCCATTATTATATCATTTTCCACCTACCACTTGATGAATGGACCATGGATATGTCACCCCCTTTAAAGGTTGAAACCACCTAACAGGGTCCTTGATTAACCCCCTATTGAGTTTGGAGACACTTGTACATGCCACAATCCACCATGGAAGGACATGCCACCATGAGGTGCCACATTGATTCCTTGATTTGTAAGCTCTTTTACTTGACTATTTGAATGATTTGTTGTATTGGAGGGCAAGGGGACGTATTGGATCTTATGCAGGATTGTAGGTGGGTCTCCATTTGGGGCTTGGTCTCCCTATACGGGGTCCTAGCCCTCCAGAGGGCCACATTGGCACTTGTAGGGTGAGCGTTGAGAGCCATGGGCCTCCACCATAGCAGAGAGTACTTTATGGATCCCCAACACAACTCATTGATTGCTCGTGTTCCACCTTTTGGATGAGGATGATGCACCTGGTTCACCGTACCTAATCGACTCCACACTTGCACCATACACTTGGCAGATGTTCCAAGGTCCAGATGAGGACGTGTCTCACTGTAGGAGACAAAGGGAGGGATTATGTCATCATCCTAGCCCTTACAAGTGGTCTACAAGCATTTTTGATCCACTTGGAAACCCATGGGGATGTCCTTGTGCCCCCACACCCACTTGGGGGCACCACACGGATTTTCTTGGGCCAACCCCTTGTCCACTATCATGGCACACTCTGGACTTCATTAGGTCTCCTCAAAGGCCAAACGACTCATTTTGTTGATCATTCTATCCTCTTGAGAGGCTTATTCTTATGTTATTGAGCTATCTTGGTGGGCTTGTCACCAAGGGATGTTATTATTCCACATTATTTTATTATTTAGCTATCTAGGTGGGCTTGTCAACTAGGGATGTTATTATTGCACATTATTTTATTATTTAGCTATCTTGGTGGGCTTGTCACCAAGGGATTTTATTATTGCACATTATTTTATTATTGGGGACTCGATTAGGCCAAATTAGGCAAATCAAACTCATTAGAGATTGTATAAATAGATGAGAGGTGGTTCATTCTCTCATCATCACTTGGATTGGGTTTAGTAGCTCCTTGAGAATTTCTCATTCCTTTTGGAGGGCGAGTTTGGATTACATGGATGAATTTTGTTGTGTGGATTTTATCTTTTTAATCTTGGAGCTTCATTATTGGCATAATTTTATGAGTTGATGTACTCATTTGTACATGTAAGTAATCTTTTTCATGCTTATTCTTGTTATTTACTTTGTCACATGAAATGTTGCTGGGATTTTCGCTATACAAGTCTGAAATTTACTGCTTTGCTATACGAAATTGTGGAAATTTTGATATTTTGTAGCGTTGCATCATTGAATGGGCCATGTATGAATGGGTGAATGTTCCTAGAGATTATTGTTGTTAAATACATCTTGATAAGTCATCAATTATTGCATATCGAAGTATAAAGACCTTAAGTAGCTGCTCTCATGCCCTAATGCCATGCGAAGTTGCTTGAAGGCCTCCTTGATTGGGTAAATCCTTTCCAAAAATAAATTCTCTTTGACTCCATCTCTCCCAAAGGATAAGGCACTAATCCTTCCATAGGTGGTCACTTTTAAAGGATATTTTTCTCACCTCTCCTTCTCTTTATAGGCCTAGCCTGTATACGTTACCTAGGGCATCATTTTTCTCCCATTGTAGCCATAAAAAAAGTTTGATCTCTTGTCCATAATTGCACTAGGATTTTCTCTAGAGGCCCTCCAAATTTCAAGAAATTCTGACAGTGGGATCTTGAGATAAAGCAAGCCCTAGCTCAAGGATTGTTTCTTGCCCTAGGTTTCCCTTGGCTAGTGTCCTCATTTGGATCATTGCATTCAATTCTCCAAAGAAAATTTGTCCTTTGATCCTCTTCTCTTCCATAATTAGGTCAAGCCCCTCCTTGGTTGATCAACTCCAAATCCTTGACCTAATTCTAGGTCCACTTGGTCCCGTGTGGTCCCACAACCTTACAACTCTAATTCCACAAAGATCACATAAAGACCAATTCTCCATAAGGATCCTTAAGTCTAGGAAGCCCCTTGTCAAGGCATATCCTCTAAACCTAGGCTCAAGTGTCCTCTTAGCCCTTCCTAGAGAGCCTATCACCTTGCTTCTCAAGCAAGTAAGCTATTTAATTAAGTCTCTCTTGTGAATAGGCTTTAGGAATCACTCCTTATCCGATCATTGATCTATTCATCATTGTGATTCCTCTTCTATCGGGTCTCCTCCCATCGGTGAAAGTTCGTAAAGAGCAGGGAGCCTTAGCTGAGGTGACAGTGGGCTATCGCTCCATTGTTGCCCCTTTACCTAGTAGTTTCTCTATAGGATCCCCTCATATGACCCATGTTAGTTTGAGCAGTAACATTTTGGCACTGTTGCTGGTGAGGGAGCAGGTCTACCTCCCTAGTGAATTGTTGAGGAATTGCTTCATAGACGACATTTCAAATATTCCTCTGGTGACTCCATTCATTGTCCAAATCCCTAGATTGGTTGAAGGTGACAACATTCCTCCTATAACTAGGGTTGTTGCAAGAAGGGGATAACGAACTCCATCATTTGTTAGAACTACCCTTCTCCTTGAATTTGAAAAGGTTAAGAACACTACCCCGAAAATGGCATCGAATTCCAACATTGACCAACCTAAAATGACTAGAAGTGAGAGGCGTTTGGTTAGCATCTTTGCCCCTCTAAACTTGAGTGATGACTGTAAACCTTTACTCGAGAAATACAATAATTGGCTTCCCAAGTTCAAGGGTGATGCTACCATAAGTGCCCATGATCATGCGGATGAACTCTATTGGAACATTTCTCCTAGGATGATATTTGATGAAGATAGGATCATGATGCTTTTTGCTTTGTCTCTGGAAGGGCAAGCAAGGGAGTGGTACCTTAGTCTTCCCCCAGGGTGCATTGACAACTTTGACCAATTTGAGGACAAGTTCTTGAGAAGATGGTCATGTGATGCGCAAGGAACTTTCAACATTGTGAAATTTTATCAAATAACTAGGGGAAGGGAAGACATCAAAGAATTTATCCAAAAATTCGATAAGGTAGTTAGGGAAATTCTCGATCATTTGAAACCCCCTGATGCTAATATACTTGAAAAAGATTCATCAAAGTTGTGGGGGGTCATCTAACATATGCTCTAAGGGATAGGAAACCTAAGACTTTGGTATAGGCTAAAGAAATTGCCATGGAACTTGAACAAAACCTATGAATTTCCAAAATGGATGTAGATGAACACACTAAGGCTGAGGTTGAATTCAAGAAGGGAAAATCCAAAGGTCAACATGAAGAAACCCTTCTAGTGTTTCTTAAGAAGATAAAAAAACTCAATGAAGAAATGAATTCATGAGATAGGCTCTACATGAACAAGCTCATCTCCTTGGAAAGGGCCCAAAAGTCAAGTTATATCCCAAAAGGAAAACCTTTCCTTAGGATGCCTCTTATTCTTTTTCTTGTATATGGACTCTAGGAAAAGTTACGAGTTTTTTGAATTGTGCAAAGCCGCACATGATAGACGATGGTCATGGTTGTCCAAACTTCTGAATAAAGATAAGGATCTTCTATATAACACCCGTGTTATTACTCAGGAGTTTGATCCCCAACCAAACTGGACACTTCCAGATATTGATGTAGATAAGATTTATAATATGCCTGTGTTTAAGTTCAAAGCTGCCAATCTTTTCCATTTTACTTCTGTTAACATTCCAATCTCTCTATCGCAACAAGTCTACCAGGTTCCTTTAATCAATAGAGAAGATGTAGAATGGGGTCTTGAGAACGGTTTTCGGTATATCCATATCAACCTTATACAATTTGGTATTAATCCTTTGGTGCAACTAGGATTAAATACTTCCTGTTTGACTTGCGTCCTCGACTCCAGAGCCAATGAGTTTAATGATGCCTTGCTTGGTGGATTTCAAAGTCCTTTGAACAATGGTCCTGTTTGGTCCTTTGTAATCCCTAGGTATCAAGTATCATTGACAGACCCTTACATCAATGAGTTTTTGCAAGCCTTTATTCAATTCCATGGATTCAATTTTGCTCCTCAAACATAGATAGCCCAGCTACACTCTACAATGTGTATTCGTTTTGTTACATCTACTATGCCACCCATAAACCCAAAACTGCACAAGCGAGCACTCAAAGAAGGTGTTGTAATTGGCCCCGGTAACGCCACCCCACTCCAGATTGGGTTCAGTGAATTAACTCTTCCTGATGAATGGTCAAGTGCATATCAACTTTTGTCGCAAAAATATCCCCAATTGGCTAGCACCTCCCATCAATTGAGAGTTGTTCCCACAAATGATGGTAGAACTAGTCTGAAATTTCAATCTATGAATCCGTTGAGTCGTAGTCTATCGACCAGACTTGATAAAAGTCCTATTGCTCCCAAGTTGTCAGTTTCCTCTATTCCTACTACCAGTTTCCGTAGTCATGTACAGACACATAAGTTCTGTTCTTTGCACTCCTGTGTATATTGTCAGGATAATACAAAAAATCCAAAAAAGAAGTACCAGTATATTGATGTTCCATCCAGTTCTCAGTCACACCATGGCCAACACTCTGATTGTCCAGATTGTATTATGATTCCTGCTCCAGATATTAAGATGTATAGTCTGCCCTGCGAAAAATCCAACAATAAGCCTATACTCCCAGAAAGAACTCTAGAGCCTGGGAATAGTACTCCCGAGTTCCAAAATGGAACCATGCAGAGTGACCTACAATTTCTACACTATCGTACTACTGCTGATCCTGAACCAAGTGAGCAAACAAAAATGCTTAATTATGTCAATTATCAGTCTGTTTGCCTTGCACAAAACTTAGATGACTTGGCCTGAGATGTGATGGAGGTCAAGGAACATGTTAAGAAATTGCATCAGACATTTGACACTCTTTATGCTCACCAAGATGGTTAAACCGAAAAACTGCAGGTCATTACAGACCAACTAGGTGTGATTAGTAAAGCAGTTTCCAATTTTCAAAGTTCAATGCCAAGGCCACCATCCTCACCTCATTATGAAGATGTTGAACAAGAAGGAACAAAGTTTAGCTATCATAAAGCCACCAAAAGCTCCTCAAGTCTTGTTCTGAAGAATATCTCTGATTTAGATATTTTGGATAAACTTAATCAGGGAAGAAAATTGGCTTGTGAAAAGCTAAATCTTGTCAAACAGAAATTACAAGAATTTTCTATTTCTGAAATCAAAATGACAGGTTCAGAAGAAGTTGGAGAATCTTCTAATAAGCACAAACATACTGGAAATTTTAATTTCTCCAATAAAACTCCCAAGACTTCCAGATTAGACCTGGGATCTCAGCCACATAGTAGTCCTTTCTCCAAATGGACTAAACAAATGAGTGATATTGATGCCAAGGAAGAAAAACCGTCTGACTTTAGTAATCAGGGTAACGCATTATTTATTAATTTTTAGAACAAAGATCAGACATTGATTTGTTGCAAAAGATAAATGCACGGGGATTCCAAAAGAAAGCTGATTCTAAAGCATCGTCGAAGGATGTGGTCATCCAAAATTCAAATCACTTGGGCACTAAAGGTAATGCTAGATTATGGTGGGATAAGCTTTACCAGAGCAGAACAATTAGAAATCCTTGACCCTGATGACCCTCTACAAGCTATACTTGAAGCCCTCTCTCATGAATTTCTTGGGATCCCGATCATCCCAACTGATGCAGACCATTATGCTCAGTTATTCATGAGCCAAAGATTATGTAGTCTTGAATTGCTTGCAGACTACTACTGCACCATGACAGGAAAAATTCTTGAGTTAGTTCATCAGTTTCTCTTTGCTGAAGGAATTTCTATGGAAACACTTTCATTGGCTGCATTGCATCAACATATACTCACCACACTCAGAAATGAATGTGCTGCATATAAAACAAAGAAGAATGTGAAGAAGCAGTTGCATTTTAACCCCAATATTTGTGACTCCTTTATAGAGACTTATAGGTTTGGATTGCTAAACTCCAAGAAGGGTTCTCAGAAAAACCAGAACCATAAGTGTTATTGTTCTTCGAAAGGGTCTAGACAAAAGAAAGAATATTTCAAGAAAGATTCCCAGAAGTTTAAAACGTCTCCTAGATCCAGATATGTCTTCAGAAGAAGAGAAAAACTAACAAAAGGATCTACGTGTTTTATCTGTGGGAAAAGTGGACACTGGGCTAACAAGTGTCCTGATAAAAAGAAAGGAGTTCAAAACAAAATATGTGAGTTATTCACCACCACATATAATCCTGCTGATTGGGATCTGGTTTCACAATCAAATTCTGACTATGAATACTTTTCTGTATATAGTGACTGATTTTGATATAGAAAATAATTTCCAGAAAATGTCTATATCATGTTCTTCTAGCAGTGATGACTCTACATATATTTCAAATTGCCCTATGTTTTCTGTACAAAGTTCAAGAGAAATGCTTCAGTCTCTCCAAAAACAAAAAGATGCTCTTGCTCCAGGATTGGTAATTCCTCGACGAATACTCCAAGCAAGGATAAATAAATTAAAAGACTCTTTGGAGTTACAAAATAATGAAACAAAATTAGATCCTGAGGAGTGGTATAAACCCTCCTATGCTTCTGTCTTAGAACCACTCCCTTGCTCATGTTCCAAGGAAGAAAAGATTTTGGATGAAATCCGAAAGACAGAAGAAGATATAAAAAATAAACAAAAGAAGATGATGGAATTAGCAGATCAGATTCAACATCAAGTTTAGAGACTTGATGAAATGAATTCAAAGTTTACAGCTTTGGTCCTGGCTCGTGCAGATATACCAGCAGTTAAGGTAGAAGAAACATCTCCTAAACCTGTTCTTGATATCAGTTCCATAGGAGATCGGATGGTCATCCCCATTGGGATTAAAACTGATGGTTATAAACAGTATGAATTGGATGCACAGATCGACATAGGGGCTATGTGTAGCTGTTGCAAGTATAAAGTCATTCCCTCATACTTTTGGCTGCCTACCTAGTTGCATTCCAAAGCTGTTAACAAACAACTCATGAAGATTTGATATTTTGCCCCTGATTTTCCTATATTGCTTGCATCTACTCTTGTTTATGTCACCCTGTATAACTATGATACTGGTTGTGATATGCTATTGGGACAAGATTTTGTGAAAAAATATATGCCTATCATAGTTGACAAAGATGCTATTACATTCACTGTGCAGCAAGCCAAGATAGCAGTCCCAGTTAAAAGCAAATATGCAATCCAAATTAAGACAGATACTCTAGAGACTATTGAAGAATCTGTTCAGGACTTGGCAAAAATTCAAAAGATAATCAAGCATGCTAACCTACATGGCCAAGACTTGTTAAAAGATATTGTCTCCAAACTCCAGAAGGATTGCACTTCAGAACATCCTGATGCCTTTTGGTTTAGGGAAAAATATTTTGTAAATTTGCCTTTTAAAGATGCTCAGACCCATCGAGCACAAAAAGCATCTGCCAATCACATGAGTCCCTTTGAACAAGAACTTTGCAGGAATGAAATAAAACAGTTGCTTGAGAGAAAGCTCATTGAGCCCTGCAAAAGCCCATGGGCCTGTCCTGCATTCTATGTGAACAAACATTCAGAGCAAAAAAGGGGTAAGAAAAGGTTGGTAATCAATTATAAAGTTCTAAATGATGCATTACTCCCAATTAGATATCCCTTGCCAAACAAGGAGATCCTTCTCTCTAAGATTGCTAAAGCCAATATCTTCAGTAAGTTTGATCTAAAAAGTGGATTTTGGCAGATTGACATTGCTCCAGAAGACAGGTTTAAAACAACCTTTGTGGTACCAGGAGGGCAATATCAGTGGACAATGATGCCTTTTGGGTTGAAGAATGCCCCATCCAAATTCCAGAAAAGGATGGAAGATATTTTTCGGGATTTACCATTTGTCATTGTGTACATAGATGATTTGTTGATTTTTAGTAGAGATATTCAGCAACACAGACAACATTTAGAAATATTCTACCAGTTTGTATATAAGCATGGTTTAGTTTTGTCTCTCCTGATAAGTTCATTATTGGACAAACAAAGATTGATTATCTTGGTCTGGTAATCTCACAAGGTAAGATTGAACTCCAGCCTCACATATTGCTTGCTCTCTTAAATTTTCTTGACCAACTACCAGATGTCCAGACAGTGCAAAGATTCTTAGGCGCACTAAATTACATCAGATAGTTTTATGCCGAACAAGCTCGCGACACCAGAGTTCTACAACAATGTCTCAAATCAGGAGCTTCATGGACCTCTGCAATGACTACAATTGTCCAAATAATTAAGCAAAAAATACAGCAGTTGCCACCATTGTCTCTACCCCAACCAGATCTTCCATTTATCCTTGAGATAGATGCTTCTGACACATGTTGGGCTGCAATACTTCTACAAAAACATCCCAGAAAAGAGGAAGTTTGTGCTTATGCATCAGGTACATTTTCAGACCCTCAACTCAAATACCCTTCCTCACATAAAGAAATTCTTGCAGTAAAAAAGGGCATTAAACGTTTTAGACTCTTCCTTAAGAGTGTTCATTTCACTGTTAAGACTGATCTAAAACACATGAAAGGGATGTTGAGTAATAAAAGATTACTTGAACAAGGCAACTCTAGAATTCTCAGATGGGCATTATGGTTGGAAGGATTTGATTTTGACATTGTCTACAAGGCCGAAAAAGAAAATTATTTAGCAGACTTGCTCACCAGAGAAGGAGCAGCCTCCAGCAAGTATTTTGAGTTGAAGAAATTTGAGATTGGTGAAAGTTCTTCCTCTAGGAAAAAAGCTTCTATTGACTTGTGTCCCTGCTGTACATACACCTTTTGTTGGGATTGTTTTACTTCAAGGATAAAGGCCTTACCAGTTGAAATTCAAAGGATGATTTTGGAAAGATGGTTTAATTCATCAGAAGGCCGACACAGTTATGATATTAACTAGTGTCTTATACAAAATGATCATGTTTACTTTGGTTAGGCAAGAGCTCCATATTCCAGGATAATCTATATATTTGACCCAAATCTCAGTTGGATTGAATATTATGGTATTCACTAGTATGCCAGAGCCTTTGAAAGAATCTCTGTCATTATGTATTGTGAGGATATTATGTCTCCATTCTGACACTGGAGTAAATGGATGGATATACTAATGGTTTCATATGTCCCAAGAAAAGAAGATTTTGATTGCAGAAGTCCATATAGAACATTATCAACCTTACAGAAAGAAATGGAAGAAGGAGCTCTCAGATATGATATTTTTGAGTTCGATCTTCTGTATAGAGGCACAACAGTTGAAATCAACCATGATAACAGTTCTCCATTTGGCCATAACTTTACAATTAGTATTGAGTATTTTGGAGAAGTTGGAATCCCTCCAGATAAGTTGGATCCTCACATGTCATTTTCACCTTTCTTTGCCTGTTTTGGTCATGAACCTCCATGGTTAAATCAAATCATACCTGGCATCAATTTGGACTGGCAAGCCCCATATCATGATGAAAGTTTTAATGATTCAAATTATGATTCTGACAAGAGTCCTAAAGGATCTTATTGATTAAATCCTCAGGACAATAATTCAGAACTTTTCTCGGCTTTCGAGGGTTCTTCGTAAATGAACATCCTCTTTGTACAAAACTTTAAGTACAATTATGCATGCTTTTGTGGGTTCCTCTGGGTGGAATCTCCACTGTGTATTTACTTTTACTTTACTTTCATGAATAGTCTTTTACTTTAAGGACAAGAACATGTCGGTTTTGTGGGTTTCCCATGAAAACATCCACTGTGCAAAATATTCCTAGTACAAAATTTAGATATCAGATCTAGCTTTTGAGATCTGGTATTGATAGATGGAATCCAAAGTCTTTGGAACTTCTCTATATAAGGGAGAGGGGACTCTTCCTAAATCACTTGTAATTTTCTGAGAGTTTCTATAATAGAAAACTTGTCTTTGTGTGTTTATGATCTGAAAATTGAGTTCTTGTGATCATTGTAATCTATCTATTCTTGTGTACTCTGAAAATTCTGGTTACTTGGCATCTAATTGGTAATAAGCAAGAAGTTGACTCCATAAGGCACTGGTCTCACATTCAAAATCTGATCTAATCTTTAAGTCTTGCTAAAATCAACCAAGTAGCTAGGCCATTTAGTTATGTCTCCCAGACTTGTTGGTTGCCAATATGTCTTGCATTTTTATCTTCCATAGGGACTACCTCCCATAGCCTGTTGTTGGGAGACAACTAGAACAGAGAGGTCAAGGATCAGAGTCACAACCCTTGACCTGAGTCGTTGTCGCACTGTCCCTGTACAATCTGAGTGAAAACAGGTCCATTTCAAAGATGCAACTCACAAGGAGTGCAAAACAACCAAGTAATAACATGCAACCATGAACATGAAAGGGACATCCATGGCATCTCAATATGCCGAATCAACAATAGCAATATTTATAAATTAAACAATGATTACTGTAGGTTTTAATCCCATACAGAAATTACCTGCATACGAATTCAAAAAATAGAAAATAAACAATGGTGAGAGCATAAAACATAAAACAGATATACACAGAGACTTTCCCCTAGATCCCAAAACTGGGACTACCAGATTGATTTTTCATTATTTTCCTTTCAATGTTACAATACATATATATATATGCTGAAGCATCCATAAACCTCAATCCATTAAACCTGGATTAGAACATAACCGTAGCTCCCTTGACCGGATGTACAAAATACCATGGGCAGAAAACCATCATGCCCAAAACCACGCACAAAAGCATAGGTAGGTCCGCCCACTTAATATAGGGTCCAATTTTTTTTTCCCCGGGGCACTCCCTTGAACCCTGTAGAGGGGGGCTACCGCCCCCCGCCCCCCTCAAACCCCCCCTGTGACCCCCTTGCTGTGCCCCACGCAACGAACGAGGAGCACTCTTGCCCCCCCCCTGTGACCCCGCCGCACATGGGGCTAGTTGTGGAAAGAATATAACACACACACAACAATTACAACAAGAGATAGGGACGGTGAAACTGTTGAAATTTGGGGCAGCTTTGGGATAAATTACCCCAAGGGAAATCCAATTACCCCAAGGAAAAATCCATCTTGTCCCAAAAGAGAATTTGAATTTGACAAAAAGAAATTTCTATTTTGGCACTCCTCTCATTATTATGTGACGTGATAAATTTTTTCAGGCAAAGGCATTTATTAGCAATTTGAATTTATGTTTTTCCCTCTAAATGCACATGTTGGCCTCATAATGTTTCAAGTCTGCTTGCCCCAAAGGTCGTGATCTTTTGCATGTGGAAACAACTATAAATTGGCACCTATCCTTCATTTTGGGCATTCAATTCAGATTTCTGTGGCATATCTTCTGCGACCTATTGGAGGTATCATCTGTGCCCTATTGGAGGCTACATCTCCGCCCTATTGGTGGCTACATCTGCGGTCAATCTCTGAGATTAAATGTGGCCTATCTCTGTAACCAATGCGGCCTTCTCTGTGGAAGAAATGGACGAATGTTATGACACATATTTTCTGTTTGATTGGCCTAGCTTGTGCAATGTATAGGGCCAAGTTTGGAGACAGTCCTGGGCGTTTTTTTGAGCATGGATTGGTGGCTAATTCTCTGTGACAAGGGCCACTATATTTCTGTGTAATTGCAGGGAGGGCCGAGCCCTTGTTTCTGTGTAAACAATGGTCATATGATCTATTAAAAGGGACTGAGATACTTTGAAGCACAGTGCAGAGCTTCAAGACTTGAGAAACAAGGATAGTGTGGGTGTCACAAGAAGCCCTAATCAGAGGGCCGAAAATCTGAGGGCTTGAGCTGAAGTCAACTAGGTAAGTATTATGGTTAGTTTTCAGCGTGTGTGATTGATCGGTAATGTATGGTGGCTGGGCTATTGCGTGAGTATTGAATAGTAGTAAACGCGTGCCCTAGTAACTGTTTTGGAGAAATAAAATCACTGTGTTTGGGCTGCCATGTGTGCCCTAGGTAATGCGACTTCTGTGAGACAAAGCTCATTCAAGTGGGCTGCCTTGAAATCCCTGGATCTGTCTTCTTTGGAGGAGCCAAAGAGGGCTAGTTATCAAGCCGTTACTCATTAAGTTGCGGAAAGGTCATCATCTATGATTTGACAGTGATATATGGTTTGAATGACAGTAATATATATGTTAGTAATGTGATGTGTGACAATGATATATGGCCATGGTACAACAGTGTAGTATGGCAGTGATGTATGTCTAGTGTGACAGTGATATATGACAGAGATACTTATTCCTATATGGCATGATACTTGTAACTTGTTCCTTTATGACAGTAATGTATGCCGTGTCCTTATGAAAGGGATGTATGGCAGTATGGCAGTAAGGACAGCGATATGATCATGACAGAGATGTATCCTACCTACAGTGATTTGGAGAGAGCCCTATCAGAGATCTTGAGAATGCCTCTGTGACTGACATATGAGGATCATGTATGATCCCAGGTTGGTCCTATGAGGCCTAATGTGATTGATGATGAAAGACGTGTCTCATTATATTTGTACATTGTATCTCAGCTGAACATTTGATGAATATCTAAAGAAGAAGAAGAATTGATTTTTGGGTTTTCCCCCTTGTAGGGTTTTGCCCTGGTTTCCGACCAAAATCCTGGTGTCTCTATTGTGTATGCTTTTCTTTTGTTGATCCTTATTGTTGATGTTATTATTCTCTCTATATAATTGATTATGATGATATGGGGTGAATGTAACGTGTACATTGTTGAAGAAGTTTAAAAATGCGATTATCTACAACAGAGAACAATATAGCCCTAAAATTAACAGAAGCCTCTACCCAATGTCTTTTATTGGAGCAAAATTGCCCTTTTTTAAAGATTACATTGACAATTTGGAAGATTAATTTCCAGCTATCAAATCAACCCACGAAAAGTAGAAAAAAGATGAAAACTTCAATTTGAACTCATCCTTCCCCCAATCCTCCCAAATATTTTCAACTAAGTGCTTGGAGGAGAATTTCCTATATTCCAGTCATGCCTCTAGCAAATGAATCCTAATTTTATATCTTTCAAATAAAACCCTGATCCATAAAATAACATTGAAAAAGACCTAGAAACCCTAGAGTTAGGGAGATCTTAGAGTAGATTTTAGGTTTTTTTTTGATCATAAATTGACATGTGTCTACTTCACCTTGACATAGCTCTTCCAAACATGTGAACAACATGCCTCAAATAATGTGTAATGCCCTACAAAGACCCTTAGTATGCTTTATATGCCTTGTTGGAGGGGACA
The DNA here is from genome assembly GCA_031772625.1 of Pinus tabuliformis. Classification (NCBI taxonomy): domain Eukaryota; kingdom Viridiplantae; phylum Streptophyta; class Pinopsida; order Pinales; family Pinaceae; genus Pinus; species Pinus tabuliformis. The sequence continues at coordinate 460,713,025 of CM062810.1, forward strand.
TCCTCTTTGAGAGGGTAGATTCATGATCAAGCAACCAAAATATAATTTTTTTCGCCCTTGGAGTGGAACACTTCTCATCAAATGACACTTCTTTGACCATACAAATACTTTTAGCATTGCCTGACATCATTCCTAGCAAGATATTTCTCCTTTAGCTTCTTTCTTTGCCTGATTTCATGCTCTGGACCTCCTACAAGTTAGGGAGTTTTCTCCCTTGGGGCCTTGTTTGACCCTTACCTCACCATGAGTCATGCCTTCGACATTTGTGTGGTAGGGCATTCATCTTCTAAAGTTCTCTGCTTGCTCATATCCTTCATCCATGTGGTCCTGGGCCCTGGTTTCAACCTAGGAACAAAACTTTGCATTAATGACAACAAAATGTAATGTAAGCCATGCAACCATTCTTCAAAATACGTATTCATATGCCCAAATGGAGACATGATGAAATATGCCTCCAGAATAGTCTCCATCTAACCAACAACACCCTTCTATGCCTTTGTTCTTCCACTAGATGATGAGTGGTGCTGAGGCAAACTAAATGTGGCATACCCCCATGCACAGTGACCTTCGAAAATTTGTTTTTTGGCGAAATTCAAACTTTTGGTACAATTCTTATTATGTAAGAAATTCAAGAAAACATGCATCGGATACATAGGCTCATGCAAATGATTGAGAAACATTAAATACATGTAATGCAAATGGTCACAAGTATATTCAACATTAAAAGATAAATAACCCTTAAAATAAACACAACAAAAACATAATACAGAGAACATAGAAAGCGTTTATCTTTATTAACATTCATCAATTGACTGCAGACGTGGGATGTTCCAACTTCCACCCAATTATATGCTCTATTGCACATTCACTCTTTATAATAAGCCACCCTCGAGTTGAGGCTATGATTCCACAAGGATGGGTGCCTAGGCCAACTCTATCCTCACAGATAGTTAGCTCACAACCTTTCTCTGTTCACACAGTCACACAACATTCACGACTATTACAATTACTCAACCAGTCCTATGGCAATCTCAGTTTCCAACTCTCTTTTCCCTTCAGCCTGTACAACTAAAGCAAATGAATCCCTTTCTCTGCAATGCAGTCCCTTGGGCTATTCCATTGCTCTCTGGGGCTCCAATGCTATTGGTCAGGAAATCTCAATGTTAGAAGATCTAGAGACTCTTAGCCATGGGTAGATTCACCAGTAATGCTACTGCATACATGCACTCAAGCATCTTATTAGCTGGAACATAACAAGGATTCTCACACAACCACTAACAATGGCATTCCACATTAGAATTCTTCTTCTCTCCCAGAAGCAAGAACACCAACAATGGATGAGGAACCCTCAAACCACCAAAGGGGTAAGGTTTAATATTCATGCTTTCATAAAGCCACATGGCTTCCCCAAGAAGCTCAGATATCCACCTTTTCTCAACTAATTCAAATATGGTTATAATGAAATATGAATAAAAAGATTTAGCCTCTCTAGCCACCCTCCTCTCGCAGTATCAATGTCATAGTCTCCTATACTCTTGTCCTTGTTTTTATGCAGTCAATGATGATTTTATTATTAATATTCAAAACCATTGCATAGCTACGCTCTCCATTCTTTCATAATGTACAAATATACATTTTTAAACCAGGGTCAAAACTGGGGTATTATGCTAGAACAAGGAGCATGGTCTCCAGATTTCTCCCAGCAACATGTAACTGCCACTGAAATCCAAATATCTTTTGCTCCAAGTCACAGGGTTTTTCAAACCTGAACTTTCAGGTTTGGAATTTGACGAACCTAGGAAAAAATAATTTGAGGTCCTTTTATGTTCAATAGCAGGTTCGAGTTACGGTTGACTTTGATTAAAAGAATTATCTGCAGGTAGCCATCTCTTATTTTTGAGCTCGATCCTCTGTGGCGTGCATTATCTCTCTATCCTTTGTGTCTTGAACATCTCCTGTGGTTGCTTGGGCCTCTTTGTAGACTATTTGCAGACCCTTTGCTAGTGCTTGGGACTCACTGCCTCCCTCCTTGCTGGTTGTAACGTTCTGCTTAGGCCTTGCCACCTCATGCTCGAATCCCCACTGCCTATAAACAGTAAACTTCTTTGAGCTCACCAAGACATGGCTGCCTATAAACCTTCACTCAGGCCTTGCCACCTCCCTTGCCGAGTGACCATCTGCTGCACTTAAACATTTGCTTGGGCATCCCCTGCGAGCTGATGTCAACTGTTGCCTGTAGCTGAGCCCAGACCTATCATGAAGCCTGAGTCGTTACTTGTAAGCCTGAGCCATTGCTTGTAAGGCATATGCTAGCTCGACTAAGGTGAAAAGTTCAAACTTGTCATTTGGAGTTGAAGACCTCACTGACTGCTGATTTGAAGGTCCTGCATTGTTGATATTTCATTCTAATGTTTATATATATATATATATAGTCAAACCTAAAGCCAAACCTCATTATATATGTATATATATATATAGTCAAACCTAAAGCTGAATGTCATTCAAACCCGAACTGTGTGACTTAGCTTCTGCTATGCTTGGCGAGAGAGGGGTTGATATGCATTTTCAGGGGGTAACAAGACCTCTAGAATGTCTAATCAACAAATTCCCAATTTGAAATCTCGTAATGTGTTTGTGATCATGCATTTGGACTTGATGTTTGGGAACTGTAGTAAAAGTGAATCACAAGATATGTACTGAAATCTGAAATGCTATTGGGATTCTGTTGATTATGGAGTTTCTCATAAGATCCATATGGATTCCAAATAGAAGACTTGCAAGTACTCTCTGATTAATAAAATTTATACATGCAGATTCCATATGGCTGAAATACAAGCCTGTCTTTTTGAAGTGGTATTTAAAAAATTTCTTGTCTTTTTTGGTGCAGAACAGCATTGAATCTTGGGTTATTATGTGTAGCCTGCAACATTGGGATATTCTTATATCTATCCTTTTGGGTGAAGGATATGGCCAAAGTCGATGACAGATGGGACATATTGGCTCCTGCTGCCATTCCCACAGCAACTGTAATTGGCCTCCTAGCATTTTTTCTGTAAGTACTGTTTATCGTGTTTCTTTGTCTAGCATTTTATTTATGGTATATGTTTGCACTGTGCTTCCTAGTATATAATTTGGTTATTTGCATGGCCTGTTGAAATTCAACTGAATAATTATAGTATCTAAGATTTAAAGTCATGCATATGTAGAAATTGATTGGTAAGGTGCTATATTCTGCAGATTCTGCTTGGCATTGTGGCCAATATGGAGTTTTTTGACATTGCCTCTATTGGTAACATTTCTCTCTAACGTTTGAGCTTGATTTAGGAATAAAGAGGAACTATTTAGGTGATTTTATGAAAAGGTCATCCCAGACATTTCAGCTTTACTGCTTTGACATTACTTCTTGGAATATTTGTCAGGATTTCTTGCATCTTACTTTGATTATTTTATTTTGTGACAGTTCACATTGTTTATGGCTTTTGTGGTTATATCTCCATATATTCCGACATATGTAAAAATGAAACCAGATGCATACTCACTCCGCTTAGATTGATGGAAACTTTAAAGAGTATGGAAAGGAAAATCAGCTTGAGGATTATTTTGGCTGATGAGCACTTGAAGGGAATGATAAGATCAATCATGTCTGATGGATGACCCAAGGATTAATGTTGTCCGCTTTGACTTCGAACCTTTATTAATAGAGATTATAAACATGTGATCTTAGCTGCTAGTTGCAGTGGTTCATCTTTGTATCCGAGCAACAAGTTTTCTTCAGTAGATCTGATCCCAGTGTGCATGAGAAAGGATCATATTCTACAAAAGAAACTGGGAATATGTTGGCTTGATTTTCTGCAGTGTTTATCTTACATGTTTTTTTATCTAATTTGATGACCTGTTCTCAGTGAGAGACTTTTTTCTAGTAAGCATGAGTTCCCTATATTACCATTTACTTTGTTACACTTTTGTACCCTTCTCATATTATGTGATCCAGATTTACTTGGAAGACCGAAGGACTACTATATACATTATTTGGCATTGTATATACCTTTCCTTTCTTGAACTGTACATTGACGGATGTTTTGGTTCCATGGCCACCTTTTCAGTTGATTTTGGTTTTGCATGAAACAGTCAGCAATTGTTAGTGAGCATATGAAACATTAATGTGTGTTTGGTGCTTATTATTAAATGGAATATTTATTTCCTTTTGGATATGAAAATACAATTACAAATCGAATAACTTTCCTTAGTACCAGGGTTTGATATCCTCGTGTAGATCTGTAATAGACTTCAAAGGTCATTGCACCTTTGATAAAATTTGCCATCCATGTTCACAACGTGGCCCTTTACTGTGGCATTAGAAATCGTGCATAATACTTTCATTCTGGCCATGTGTAGGGCATATGGGGGCCTTAATTGCACCATGTGTGGATAATCTAGGCCTTAGAGCAAGGCCGTGTTGCAATAGAGACCATACAAAGAATGCCTTTTAAGACTCATATTATTTTTCTTTGAAACTAAGGAAATATATTCAACTTCCTAGAGTTTATTCAAAATTTCCTCAATGTATAGCACACGAAGGAATTGGAAGCATTCCATTTTCCAGTGCCAATGATTAGCTTGGTGGATGAACGGTTAAGCACTTCCTTAATGACTTTTTGAATAACACTCCTCTCTTTCATTATTATTATGATTTAGTTGGGCTTTAATACTTATTCTTCAAAACCACTTCTGCGTGGCTTGTTTCTGGAAATATGTTATACTGCAGGATAAACTCTGGGGGCTTGCCATTTTGGGCTAGCTTGGGTGATTCCCAAAGGGAGCTTAATAAAGTAGATACCCTTGGTTCTTAGCAATCCTAGATTTAAAAAAGTTTTAGATGCTGTTGATGTCCCCTGTATATGCTAGAAGATGTAGATTAGATTTGAATCCCTAGCTCTCTCTGGCCATTTTTATCTTGAGCTGCACTAGAAAGGATATTTCTCTTGATAAGGGACCGTCTAGATTTTTTCCCCTTGGGATACCCCAAGCGTCCGTTTAGCACATAAAGCTATGCAATATAATGCTTTTCTTTGTGTGAAAAATTGTAATTCACTTGACCTATGAAAGCTTTTTCTCATTCCCACACTACTTTTTGAGGAAGCTTGTATGGCTGCAATAACATTTTTGTACATAAAATTTGCATCGAAGCCAACATGAAGAGCAATAGATATTACAGGCGGTATGTATCCTTGTGAAAACTTGGTATTGTGTTGTGAGAGATATCGGCTAAGGACGAATAATTGTACATAAATTTGTAGGGAAGCCAACATGAAGAGCGATAAGATATGGCGGGTGGTGAGTATCTTTGTGAAAACTTGGTATTGTGTTGGGAGAGAGATCGGCTTAGGGACCCAATAATTTTGGTATTTTTTTCTTTCTATTCCATCTAGAGCATAGTGTTCACTGTTGGCTAAATGTTTTCCCTAAAAATTGAAGACCTTGATTTGCTTGATCCATGACCAACCATGACATTTGGAATTAGTTAAGTGCTTGAACATTGTTGTGTTCTTCCACTGTATATGGTATACAAAGGTTTTATTGAATGTCTATTTGTTGTATTACTTGTTTGATACATTCCTCATTTTAAAAATAGTAAACAGCGATATCAACAATGTTTACATCCATGAACTACCTTCCATGCTGAAAGGTGATAAATACGCCACTGACTTGATCTTGTGAAATGTCAAATTGTGTTTTCAGCATACTATAAGATAGCTTATTTAAAAACAAAATGAATATTTTTGAAGTCAGAAAATTAACATACATAAACTGTAGGTTGCTCTCTTAAATTAAATATAATAAACTAGTCTCCAAATTACTCATAGGCGAAGGCCGCTACCATTTTCATCATTGCAGCACATTTTATCACAAATACTTTACGTTTTCGTCATGAATATGATGGCCTTTTACTGCACCATTAGTCTTCGAAAACATTTCGTCTCCATGTGTAAAGAGCTAATTCAACGCAAGGAGACAAATACATTGTGTATACGAAAAATTCTAGGATGAAAATCTGAATTTTTCTTATAACCTAAATCTTATCCAAAACTATATGGATGTGCATCATCATGAGCTATGGTTTTGAGCTTACAAGTGGTGATAAAAAGTTTAATTTTGGTTTATCTCCATAATAAGCATGGTTTTCGGCTTACAATTGGTCATCACAAATTAATGTTAGCTTTATCTCCATGATAAAGCAGCGACAAAGATTGTTTTTTGGATTTATGGTTGACATGTATATTTTTTGAATCAAAGGCCTTACCCTTTTCTTGTTTTCTGCCTAGATGTGGAAGAGGTTTGTGGATGACACTTGTGTCATCTGGTCCCATGGTAAAGAAAAGTTGGAACTGTTTTTCCTCCATCTTAACAATCAATCTAGTTCTATAAAGTTCACCATGGAATTTGAATGTAATGGTAGTCTTCCCTTCCTTCACGTCCTCCTCTCAAGGAATGATGATGACTCTTTCTCTCATCAGGTATATCGTAAGAAAACTCATACGGAACAATATCTTCATGCTAATTCTCGTCATTTCCTAGCTCAAAAGCTTGGTGTTTTCAACACCTTAGCGTCTAGAGCTTCAAGAGTTTCTGATGAGAACCATCTCAAGTAAGAGAAAGCACATCTCCTAAGTGTTTTCTTTAATAATGGGTATAGTAGACACCAATGTACTAAGGCTTTCCTCAGAGCTGAAAAAGGTCCTAGTGCTAAGAAAGATACCAAGGATCGATTTTCTGGTGTTCATTTTCCTTTTATCTAAGGGACCACTGACAAGATTGCAAGGATCCTAAGGAAGCATAAGGTGGCTTCAACCTTTCGGCCTTTAAATACCATCCGGAGCTCTCTTAGATCTGTAAAAGACCTAGTGGACCCCAAGAATATGAAGGGTGTTTACGTTATCCCATGCTCTTGTGAGACTTCCTACATTGGTGAGATTGGTCGCTCGATTAATCAAAAGAATTCGTGAGTATGTCGCTGACAGCAAGCATGGCACGACCCGCTCTTTTGCTTTGGCGGAGCATGCAGATAAATCTAAGCATCACATCTGCATTGAGGAGGCCCAAGTCGTTGCTAAGGTTAGTCATTTCCATCATCGTAAATTGAGGGAGGCCCTAGAAATTGGAAAAAGACCCAATAATTTGAATAGAGATGATGGTTGGAATATTAGTGGAAGTTGGGTCCATGTCTTGTCTTCCTAGTTTTTTAGGCTTCTTTTTGAGATTTATTTTGTTTGTTTGTTTATCTATGTAGGTATTGGCATCCTTTTTATAGTATTTGTTGTTGATTTATTTTTCATGGGAGTTTATTTTCTTCATCCTTCGTGTTTTTTTATGTATTTTATCATCCTATTCGTTCTTAACTCCTTTTAGTATTTTTGTTATTTGTTTAATGGGTTTAAGTCCCATATTTTATTGTTGACCGTGTTTTATTTATTGATTATTTTTTCTTTGGATATATATGTGTGTGTGTGTGTGTGTTTCTGTTTTTATTTATTTATTTATATGTATATGTTTATTTGACTTGTGTATATTTTTGTTTTATTTTATTTATTTTTCCATTATTTATTTTTAATTTATTTTATTTTATTTCCATTAGTCATTTATTTATCAAATGATCTTGTCTCAATTAGGGTCTTAACCCGTTTTTATAATTTTTGACTCCCCTCCTTTAAAGTTTAACTTTGATTATTTATTTATTTATTTTAAATATTATTTCTCAAAAACTAGCTGTTTAATATGGCGGTTACTTATTAATATTCGTTTTTAATAAATTAATAAACTAATATCACAGTTTAAATATTATTTTAAAAAATAGTAATATTTGGTTTTAATAAATTAATTTAAATATTATTTTTCAAAAACTAACCGTTTAATATCGCTGTTACATATTAATATTTTAATAAATTAATAAACTAATATCATCTTTCTTTTTTTTGTTTGTTTATTGTTTATTGTTTTGTTTTGTTTCTGTAAGCTTAGGTAGGTCCTCCTTTTCTATTTATATAAAAACAAACTGAATCCACATATTGTCAATAGGTGGCCTCAACTTGCCCAATGGGAAACCAAGTCTGTTGGCCACCTATGCATATTATAAGCCATCCAAAATTGGAAAGTTAGCAGTCTATCTACCCACGCAAGATATACAGAACCATTCAAAAACCAGTGTTTAATCTTAGGTCCCATACGCATGCATTTAAAAGCAAACTAGCCGCTAAAAAAAAACAGTAACCTGAGATCCATGAACTCAGTGTATTCCTTGGGTTCTTCCTGTTCTGACTCGACGTTCGCTGGGTCTTTTGCTGAATCTCCATTCGTTGGGGTCATTTCGACGATGCATGGAATGTGTCTCTGAATTCTATCTAATCTTATATCTTGCTTGCATAGTTGGAATTGTATGGTTTGCAGGTCTCGTTTATAATCTGGCATGTCTCTAATTATCAAAGCCATCCCCATGGACACTTGTTCCATCGGTTTTCCAACCAGCGTCTTCATGAGCCAGTACAAATGTAATGTCTGTTTAAATTGAGAAAGTCTGCCTCTAGTATTTCCAGGATCGGGAATGAGGTCTTTCCATTCTTCCATTTCTTCCTCTGAGTCCTCTTCCATAATCCTTTCCTCCATTTCCTCAATAATTTTCCTTACCCCTTCATCTGTGCCTTTCTTGTAAGCCTTGGCTACTTCCTTTACTGTCTCATCCATGGGTTGTCTTCCCATCCTGTTTCCTGAGGTTCCCATATCCTAAGATCAAGGTCCGTTATTTCCCCGTCCTCTGTGACCTCGTCCTTTGGTTGCTCGCGCCATGTCTCCAGTCTCTGCGACCTGTTCACAATGGACACAGTTCAGAGTCAGGATAAAACGACCATTACCCGTCCAAATTCCAATTGTTTCATAGGGTTTCTGTCTGCCTGCGCTAGCTTCCCTATGTCTACATTCCTCTGCTCCCAGGTACTCCAAAGAGCCAGGGATGGTCTTCACCTTCTCCCTGCTCCCTCTGTCTTGCTTCTCTTTCAGACCCCTGGTTACTGTCTCTCCTCCTTTTTCACGTCCTCCCTCCTTGGGTTCCCTCGGCCTGACCCCCTCTCTAAGCATCCCCGGGATAGTGAACATGGGGAGCTTCCCACTAAGCTTCTCCTCTCCCTTCCTGCCTTGCTGACTGACACCACTCCCTCTCTTCGCAACATTACCCCCTTTGCAGGTCACCCCATTCTTTTTTAGCTTCTTGCCCGGCTTCCCCTCACAAGCTTGTTCCTCTCTGCTATCTGAGCTTACCTTACCTACCCATAATTTCTGCCTGAAGAAATTTTCAGGACTCTCAGACCTCCCTGCCACCCAGATACCATCCTTTCTAGCCTTTCTTACCTTAGCCCTGAGCACAATGCGCCCCTCCCTATTATCTTCCAAGCCCTCCATCCTTTCCAGCCTCGAAGCATAGCTACCGGGCCACTCCCTCTCGCTACTATTGCTCTGTTTACACAACATAACCTCTACGCGAGGTCTCTCCTTCCCTCCCTGACCCCAGTTCCTTTCCCCTCCCATCATACTGAATTTTCCTTTGCGAATTACAGAGAAAAGACAGTAAACATACATGAGGTTACTCTTCCTGCTTGTTGGATGCGTGTTTGGCTTGCTCGTTGCTCTCCTCTGTCTTCTCCCTCGCAATCTATCCATCCTTCTTTCCTTACCCCCACTTTCATACTCTGTCGCACCTGCCTGCCGTCCCATCCTCCTTATGTCGTTGTCCTTACCACCTCTCCTCTTCCCAACATTCCTCATGCCACTTCTCCCATTTGACATCCCTCTTGATCCACAATACCTCTCCACGTTCTGCACTATAATCATGTGAGCTGCGGTAAGCAGTGCTCGCGTCTCCTAGCCTTTGACATAGCCATTACTTTTGTTCACCCACTCCGTCACCCCGATTAGGGGAGCTTAAATATTATTTTTCAAAAACTAGTAATATTTGGTTTTAATAAATTAATTTAAATATTATTTTTCATAAACTAGTCGTTTAATATAGTCGTTACCTATTAATATTTTTAATAAATTAATGAAATAATATCATTATTTAAATATTTTTTTTCAAAAACTAGCTGTTTAATATAGCCATTACTTAATAATATTTGTTTTAATTGATTAATAAATTAATATTATAATTTAAACATTATTGTTCAAATATAGCCGTTACTTGAAATTATGTCTCTACATTGCTCTCTATTTAAGCCGTTGCCATGGTCCGCCTCTTCATCTGGTCCTGATGATGACCCACACTTGTTGGTTTGAAACGCGTCGGCCAAAAAGTTCTCTCATGTGATTTCTAGCGCGAGACTTTGTTTAATGTGTATTTTAATAAGCCATGATTTATGATTTTTTTTGAGTGGCATCAAATACTAGATTGTACATCTCAGGGTATGTTCGATAAGATGAGATAATTGATTATGCCCTAATCTTTATTTTTAGTGACAAAAACCAGTGATGATGAAAATAGAGTTTCACTTTCAGTTTTAGTTATAATTATAAAAACAAGTGATGATCGAAATAGATTTGGAGGAAACAAAGGTTAATAACTTAGGTCCATGTGTGTTTGTCACATGAGAATTGATGAATAACATAAATTATTCTATGTTTCAACCTTGTGGGAAATAAATGAATGTTATAAAGTAAGGGAGGATGTTATTAAATCAACCTAAAAACTTACACTCCAAGGTTAGAGTGACTTAAAATTTTTGGACTAACAAAGTGTTTTTTTTGGGTGCATATAGTATTTCATAATCACTTGTGTCTCGATGTGGTTTCCAATGGAACATTATCACGTACACACATATAAAAACACACAAACTCTCTATGCATTTTACTTTATTTTTTATGCGAAGTGGTCATATTATTGTTGAATGAAATCCTAATAAAGATTATGTTATTGTGATTTCAAAAGCTTGCATCTAAAAAGGCATTTCAAAGACAATCATAAGCAAAGGGAACAACAATGCATGTAGGGATGTCTAGAGAATGTTAGTAACAGGTGCAAAGTGAACTAACAATTTGGAAAAGTTTTTTCTACCCCCATGACTCATAATTGTTCCCCTTGCATTTAACCCATCAAAAAGATGGAAATCATAAACAAGTGGCTTCATAAAGGACATAAGAATCATAATTGAAAAATTAAGCCATTTGCATAATTATTTTTAGGTTTTGTCATATAGACATGAATTCCAAAAATACTTGGTATTACATTGTGATTTTTTGATGTGTAGGGTAGGACGTTATTAGAATGCCATGTTTCAACCTTGATAGTAACTACTAAGCAATATTAGGTTTAAATGATGCTTGAACTAGAGTTAACTACAATCAAGTTAGGTTAATAGGTCTAAATGTTAACCATGTGTCTCACAATTGTTGCTATTTGGGACATGTAAAACGAAACATTTAGGAACTTGATGTTTCGTGCCGTATTGGTACTCGAAATGTTGAAACACGAGTGTCGTACCATCATCTATGAGAGTTAATATAGACATGGTTTTCCTTCTAAATTGTCATATATGGGTCTAATTCCTTTTTTTCTTGTGTTATTCACTATATATATATATATATATATATATATATATATATATATATATATATATATATATATATATAAGACATTTTAGTCGATGTTTCCATTTTTGGGAGGTGATATTTCTAAATGGACCCGTTTCGAAATCTCCGAAACGTTTCGGCATGTCATGCAACATAGATTTAGGATAATCACACATACACACTCACCATTTTGTTTTCAAATTTTACTTTGATTTGCACAAGTAGTCATATTGGCATGGAACGATAGCCTTGACAAGGGATATACCATTGTCAGCTTAGTGGCTGCACCCCTGAGCCATCTTTGGCATTGAAAAGCTTTTGGTATATTCAATGCTTCTTTTATTGGCGTCTCATAATTGTTATCAATGTGGGATTACGACACACATGCAATTGCACTATTTTAATTTTCACATCATTTTTTCACAAGTAGTCATTATAACATAAAACAAAATCTTTATAAGATATAAGCCATTGTACTTTAGTAAAATTGTATTTAGCTAGGTGAAAGGTAGAGACCATAAGTGAGGATGCATCACAAACACAACAACTATAGGCAAAGTGACTAAGCATAAGGCATTTCTTAATGATGCTAATACAAGGCATGCTACATTCCTTCACTCAAGGCTCTTAGTATAAAGAATGATCAACGATTACTTCCAAATGTTGAATAGGCCCGTTATATGAACTTGTTTATTGCATGTTCGTATTTGGGTGTATGCCTTTGTCATTCTTTGTCTGCTCACTAGAGGGTACTTGTATAAAACATAATCGATAAGCACCCTTAAATTTTGATTAGGTTCCCATATATGCTTGCTTATTATATGTGTGTTTGTGTGTATGCCAATGAAGTTGTGGTTGTAAAGGTGAAAGTGTATCATAGTAAGATTGAAGTTTCTAGTCCACCCATATATTTAAAATTGGTAGAAAGTAACCATTTTATTGTCTATTGGTTTTGAAGAGCCATATGAATCATAAATATGAACAGTAAGCTAGATCAATTATTCAAAACAATAGAAATATAATCATATGTAGCATCTCAAGAGAGTTTATCTACTAAAAGATAAATTTTAAATTTTAAAACTAAACTCATGGATAAAACTCAAAACTACGCATAAATTTAGGGAAGTGAAAACACTACTATCAATGATAAACTTGGACCTAAGCATTAAAGGTACAAAGGTGCAACTTTCCTTAGATTGATATTAAAAGAGTGTATCTCCTTTATAATGTTGACTAAAATATATCCTTCTCTATTTCTAGTTATGTGCAACCCCTTGAGATAATAAAGTAGCTATAATAGTCCAACATCTTAAAGCCATGTTGTTGAGGTGTTGACTTCTATGAAGTCACTAGTTCTATGTGGACATCTCTAGTTACGCTAATAGGGATGTATATGGAATTGGAAGGGAGCTTCCAGATTAAATGGCGGGGATGCATTTAATCGTTGTATTCCCTTTTAATATCCACCATCCAACTTTAAAATTGCGCAAAAATTGACCATCATTTAAAATACGCAGCAATGACTTTGTTGCCAAAAGGCCAAATTGAATATAAACCAATAAGAGCGAAGCCATCACTATTGCACATAGGAAATAGAGAACAAAGACATTTCTTGAATTTGCAACGCTTCAAGCACAAAAAGACACTAAGCTCTCGAACACATGACCAAAAAATAAGAAGGTTTACTGCAATTGGTCATGATGTAGGCAACCTAGTAAAACCAAATCTCAAATGAAAGAGAAAGGGTTTCGAGATTTTAATTATTTAAAATATTTCTAATTAAATTCACAAAATGATATTTGTAAGGGTATGGTTTTTAATATTTTAGAAACCATTTTATTTATAATCAAAATTGATTTTAAAAGCGATTATTTATATTTTCAAAAATATTTTATTTATAATCAAAATTTTAATTATTTAAATTTTTTCTAATTTAAATATTAAAATGATGTGGCTCATTGTATGTTTTATAATATTTAAAAACTATTATATAGTCTTTAAGATTGTAGTTTTGCAAAAAATATTTTTTATTTATATTTTAAAAATGTTTTATAGTTTGACTTTCATTGTTTATACTTTGGCATTATGTTTAGTATTGCAACAACTAAAACAAAAAGATTAAGGTTTATTAGCTATTTTGAGCATTAGTGTAAATAAGTTAGTATATTGTGATTTTATTTTGGTTGAAAGTTTACAACATTCGTTAGCCATTTAACTTATATAGTTGTATTAGTAAGATTTCTTAAACCATGTCAACTAAAATTTACTATAACTATTCAATAACTTATGCATTTCTAAATATGTAAACTATATATATATATATTATCCATTTCTAAATATGTGAATTATCTATATATATAAGATTAATACACTATTAAATCCTCTCATGTCCATCACCTATAATATAATATACTCTTGGCATCATTTTTTCTTTCTCAAAGTGATGTATGAATATGTTTGATTAATTGTTTTATTAATATGCCGAAAGGTTATATTGGTTTCATTACTAGTTGTAACTAGATATGAATTGACATTATGGATATTTAACTAGATGAATAATATAATAAACAAAGTGTGTTTGAAAAGGAAATTCAAGAATTGTGGAATTGAAAATTTGATGATGACCTCACACATTGTTCAAATATAAATACTTGTCATTGGCACCAACCATATTTAAATCCTTTTTACCATCCGTTTTGAGAAATATTTATAGTTAGTAATCATTAACAAACAACAAATGAAAATTATAATTATATTGATAAGTTGTATTAGTCTTCCTAAATTTCCAATTTTTGGTAAAACAAGTTTGGGTAGTCAATAACTGTCTTCTAATGAGATGTTTGTTTCATAAAGTCAAAGAAGATTTTATATAGTGACCTATGTTACCAGTTCTTCGTTATAGTGTAATGTTTGGTTTACTTGTGGCTAATGGATAACATTGCAATCATGTTGTCGCTCAATTGCAGTAGGGAAACTTGGTGAGGGGAAGAGGCCAATCGAATAAGCAGTAAAATATTAAGAGAGGTCAAGTTGAGAAAGTATTTAGGAATAAAGAAACAATGGTAGAAATATAAGGTGAGAAAAAATCAAAATTTGACAAGAAGTAAATAGTTAGAAGAGCAATAGGAAGAGGTCCATTGAGTCAAAGGAAGAAAGACAATTCAAGTTTAATAAATGAAGCATAGTTACACTCAAAGAGTAGTTGTTTACACATACAAATAGTTAAACAAAAAGTTCTAGAGGTAAGGATAGAAAGGAGTTCATGAAGGATGTTGAAACAAAATAGATTTCACCTTCATTCGACAATCATAAGCATGGGATGCCATATGATATGTAGCAAAGGAGATGAAAATTTTCAAAGTAATTTTGTTGGATACATAGGGGTTGGAAATTATTTTAGTTACACTTTTACTTCATTATAAGAAATAATTTGTACAATGTTGAAACAATTTAGATGCAATAATATTTGTGCTCTTTCTTAATTGAAACTCCAATATTATTGATGGGCCTCCTAAATAGGTATAAATCAAGGCCCATCTTGCCATTCTTCAACATACATTTACCTCTCTCTTTGAATTTGATGACGCCTTTTTGGACTATAACGTGTTCATTAGGGAGACTAAGGAATACTTGTCATATCCTATAGCCTAACATGTTGAATGTGCAAGAAAAAGAGTGTTTATGGTGCAGAAGTACGTTGGAGACTGCTAAAGGAGATGTAGGAGACTCGTTGCCTGCATTAAATCGCCAACAAATTGGCTAGCTATTGGGTGGTTACTACACTCAGTGGGTACGAGGATCTCAGGAGATTAGATCCACTTTTATAGGGATTTTGGAGGGAAGTAGTTGAAGCAACCCTCTCTATACTATACATATTTATTCATTTTTTTCTTTTTTTTTTGTGTGAAAAAATACAGTGCAGATAATTGGAATACAACCATAAACAAACAAACATTGGGAACTCATAAATATTAAGCATTTACATCAAACATCTATGAATTACTATACATTCCACATATCCTCTGATTTACATTCTATTATGATTGGCTCAAAAAAATCATATAACATAACATCCTTAAACCGATACCATTCACCTGGAGAGGAAATTCGATCTCAATCGTGCCACCACTACACTCCCTTGCTACCATCCGCCTCCAAGTGTGAATGTTGATGTGCTCTAACCGAATGTAAGGACCCACTGGTTGACCTTGCAGCCTACTCCTTGGGTACTCTCATTCCCTGCTGACCCCCAAGATGAAATGGGGTTGTGCAAAGGAGGAAGTGTGCTAGCTGATAGAGGTGAGCACTCCTGGGCTCAAGAGTCCCCTCTATAAAGTCCTCTACCTCACCAAACTCAGCTATAGCTCGTAGCCACTCACAATGACATAATCTCATCCATCCAACAATAGGGTGAGAAAAAGTCCCTTCTCTCATGGTTTTCCCCTTCTTTTATAGGAGACTTATAGGTGGCACTTGGCACTTCATTCATAATTAATTATTGTTATTAATCCAAAAGTGTGATTATTTACCCACCCATGTCTCATCCTCTCATCAAGGTTCTCCAAAATTATTTTCTTAAAATTTAATTCAAAAATAATATTTTTCCTCACCCTAACAAGACTCCCTATTTCTTTTCCTAGATGAATTTTGATCCCCCTTTTCTACTCCTTAATTTGTGTTCATTACTGAATTCAAATGATAATTCTTAGATTTGGTCCCCTAACTACCTCCTAATTTAACTCAATTTTCCTCTTAGATGGATATTATTATGTTGACCGTTGCCACAAGAAGGTTCTCTAAATTTCTCAAAATTTTAATTTATTAATATTTATTTTAATTCACCACCCTCTTCTCTTAACGATGTTTAAATATTTTAGGATTAAATTTTTATAATTAACTCTATGTCCCTCACCCCCTCTTTTACCTAATTAAAATACTTATGACATTATCTACCTAATATTTTCCAACATGGGAAGGGTAAAGTTCTCAAGGTACAATATTTTTATTTCTTCCTATTCTCCCTTTACCCCAAGTTTTATTTTTGATTAATTTCCTTGGTTCTAACCTATTTACCACCTGAGGTGAATTAGTAGGATTTTCATATATTGATTATATTTAGTAGTTTCTTTTTTATGCTGTTATCACTCAGGGAAAACCCTAGCTGTGGGAAAAACCCTAAGGTAACCTCAGAACCTCTTTTTGGTTGAAAGTCGACCCTTCAACCTAAAGAGGGATCTCTCCGTAAAACTCAACTACTCTATGGTCACTGTAGTAGAAGGTTTCACAATTGAGTTCAGTGGCCAAATTTAGATCATAGGATGAAATTGGTTGGGCAGTTTACAAAACATACCATTGGGCATGGAGTCCAGTTCTAAACAAGTAAGGTTACAAATCTAATGAGAAAGCTATAAAAAGCATGATAGTAACAAATCCTTTGACTATTTGAGAAATTGGAAGAAAGAAAAACTGGAATGAAACAAAGTTTATAACTGACTGAGGCAACAAATACTAATGGCTGATAAATACAAGAAAGGAGCATAAATGAAATCCAATCTTAGATACTAACATTTTCAGACATGAAAGAAAATTTGTATAACAAAGAGGAAACTAACAGGGAACTACAACACATGATTTTCATACAAAATACTCATTAAAAACTGTAAATATATTCACGATTTCTCAAATATACCATGATGCAAATATGTTTTTCAATACAATTCCAACCCTTCTTCAATATTCATAAACTGTTTTATAGAACTTACATAAAATGTTTGCAAAATAATATTCTCCATATTAATTACAATAATGATTATGAGATATCTAAAATATCTTCAAGTTCATGCATGTGAAATATAAAACTTAGATACATTTACGTTTTCCTAAAATAGCTACATGAAAATATGTTGATATATAGGTGGAGTAAAATATCTCTCAAACTGTCTTCTTTGGAAAAAGAAACATGTCCCTAACTGATAGCTTAACATCCTAGCTGGAAAAACACGCCCCTCTGCAAAATAGGTCCAAAATTCCTCCAAAACTTCTTTTCTATTCATCATTATTTCCTTCGAATCTCCCGGAAAAAACACTAATATTGCTGCTGTCAGCTTCACTGGTTTTCTGCTTTACAGCTTTCGCTAACATGATGACTGTCAACATTTTATTTTTCGTCTGATTTCAAAATCACTGACAATAGGAAGGTCAACATTTTCGCCTATCTGAATATCATTGAAAACAGAGATGTCAACGCTCCCTGTTAGCTCCAAAATCGATGATATACTGACTATCAGTTTTCATCCCTGTATCTTTTTCTATCCACCAGCACATAGTTTCGCCCCAAAATAGCTGACAGTGGATCTATCAACTTTATAAAAAACGTTGACGATGGGAATGTCAACTCTCTCGATTGTTCCGTTGCATATAAAAACTATAAGGCCGACTGTCAGCGATAAAAATGAAAACCCTGTTTCATGAAATAGATAGGAAAAATTCTAAGTTTAATCCCCCAAGCCTCTTAGCTGAGGGTACTAGCAGCCTTGAGCAATACATCCACCTTCTCCAATCTTTGTTTTTTGCTTTGCCTTGTCTCCATGGATCCCTTTTTCACAGTTTCTCTGCCTTTTCTCTTCTTAGAGCCTGTAGCCTTCTTCCTGTTGATAATGAGGTCCTTCAGTGGCATGTTGTCAACATCAATCACCTCCTTGGCCAACTCTGGGTTATTTCTAAGTTTGATTTTGTATCTTAACTTGTTAGTTGGCCTTGTATGGGGTCTATTGCCACCCTTGAAAACTTTAAACAATGTCTCCTCTTCGCTTTCAACCTTTGCTTCTTTGCCTTTAGGAACCTTTGTTTTAGCTGTGTTTGCAGGGAAGTTTTGGAAGGTGGAGTCACAACATGGGAAGAGTCGATATCAATAGGTGGGTTCACAGGGGATACAAGGTCTGGTTTATGAAGCCTAACACTTTTCCTCTAGTAGAATTTAGGAATCTTTGGACTAGATGATGTAGATGGAACTCCTAGGTTTTCTTGGCTGGGAGGTGGCTCAATAGGAGCTTGATTTTAGATGATGTATATGGAACTCCTAGGTTTTCTTGGTTGGGAGGTGGCTCCATAGGAGCTTGATTTTTAGATTTCTTCTCTTTTTTGGTAGTCTTTGGTCTGCCTCTTCTTCTCTTAAGGGGTTGAGGTTGAAAACCTCCCCAAAAAAGGAAATGGCTCCAAGTCCTTTCTGCCTTGGCTAGCTAGTTTTCTATTAACAATTTTATTAGGGATTTGTGGTATATAAAATGAGAGGAGGGGTTTGTGCAGGCCCTGAACCTAGCTTCCATATATTTAAGTCTTTCTAGAAAATAAAAATATGGATTAATTATGATTTGACCAACAAGATGTGCGAGGAAATAAAAATGGTAGAGATTTACCTAATTAAATTGTCCTTCACAAGTAAAATATTTCTAACAGAGGCGTAAAGGGACATGTCATTTTTCCTGCAACCACTCTTTTCGAGCTCTAGCCCTCCAATTTTTCCCTCTAAATTATTCTTTGAAGAAGAAAGGGACATTGATCCCTGCCAAAACATGACTATGGAAAATGATCTCTCCGTCTGCTGGTGAGGCTATGGCCTCAGCATTGGTTTGATCTATAATTGAAAATGATAATCCTCCCACCTCCACACAATTCCTGTCGAACCCCTGAGAAAAAGATCGAGCAACTGCATCGTGGTAGTCGGTACAACGGTGGAAGAATTCTCTCCAACCGGCTTGCTGAAACAACTGATGAATTACGGGGTATATGTCCAACAAATCCAATGCTTTGGGATTAGATTGGTTTTCTTTACCTCCTTTCACCATCGCATTGTATGGCCTTCTCGGGATTCGATCTTGAATCCCTATGAGAAAAACGGTTTTCAATTCCAAGTGTGAAAGACTCTGAACTAACAACAAACAAACTGTTGATGGGTCAAGGTAAAACAACTCGAGATGTAGATGAGATAATACAGTTGGCGAGTGAATAATCACGAGGTTTTGGGTTATGATTATGAATAAAGTTTGTATCACATGGTAAGATCATATTAAATGACATTCACTCATTGCAGTGGAAGAAAAATGATTAACAGATACTTTTACCCTTTCAAAACAGATAGAGACGCATTTCAATGAAAATTATGACACTGATGTGGTCAATATAATCATCATTTCTAAATTTAAAAACTAGTTTTGGCGCTGACAGTTGGCCTGTCAGCCAAAATGAAAATTGTTGATACACCTGTTGTTGGCAAATTTCTTTGCAAGACCATATCGGATCACTAAAACGCTGATAGCCCCGCTATCAATAATTTTCCTTGTTCATTACAATTAAGATGTTGACATTGAGATTGTCAGCATTTTCTGATTTTTTTATAAAAACGAAGTTCATTGTGATAGCAACTGGCTCCATGGGGATGCTGTCGATCAATGATGGCAGCAAGAACTCCCCATATTCCAGTTGCCTCATCAGTTTTTTTTTCCCCTGGGAAAAAGTCGTAATTTTCATTAAAGATTAAGAAAATTACATTTTGCAGATGCCGAAGCATATTCAAAAGCAGGCTTATGCCTGTCGAGTTCACTAGCAGCTATATAAGTCTCCACGCAGGGAGCATGTAAATAAGTCAGTTCAAAGTTCAAAATTTGTGCTTTGCTCTTCGCAGAGAGCAATATATACTGTAATATAAACAAAAAGATGTGCTGTTATGTCTGTATCTACATACTGAAAAAGAACAAAAATATCTGCATATGTATGGGCCTATAGCCCATCATTCCAATTGTTCTTCAAATGGTCGATGATAGTACTGATAATAAGTACCATCAATGTCCTCCTGTATCCACCAGTCCTCTCCTATTCTGTGCGCTGCCTCTTTAGAGAGCTGATCTGCAATGGTGTTCTGTTCCCTGTAGATATGGTGACAGACAAAAGATTCAAATGACATAGTCAATCTCTTAGCTTCGTCCAGAATATGTCTTAAAGCAAATGCATGACAATGAGATGCATTATTGAGCCAATTGCAAACAACTTTGGAATCGCCAAAAATCTGTAAGTGTCTGCATTGTTTTAGGATAGCAAAATGAATAATGTGTTTGGCTGTGATAAGTTCTGCATAGTTATTTGTGCCTCTACCAAGGTTTATTTGAATCTTATAGCAGTGTCTGTCATTTAGGTGAAGAATGGCACCCCCCCCACATCCATCATCTTGGGCCGAGCCATCAAAAAAAGCCCAGGGCTTTGTGTGATCAATGGGGATAGGAGAGAGAGTTCTCGGTGCAGTGACAGTGTCCTCTTAGTTGCCTCATCAGTTACAAACACTAGCTCAAAATAAAACTTTTACTGACTAAAAAATAAAGACTTCATCTTTTAAAAGATCATCTTTTATAGACTCTGAACTTGAAAAAATATAATTGTTTCTAAAAAACTTTTATTTTTCGATATATATTAGCAGAACCTTAGGGCCTTCGCTTTGGGCTTCAAGTCCCTTAGAATATTCACCCACACCTGCAAAATACTTTTAAAAAATATATGGATATGTACAATGAAACTTGAAAATGATTCTGTGTTTAGGAGATATAATGCTTCAGGAAACGTTCATTCACTGGACCTCCAAGCATGAATTCTCCTTGCGGACCTTCTAAGATGAAACTGTTCTTACCATGGAAATCTACAATTCTGTATGGCCCTTTCCAAATGTTCTCAAACTTCCCGTGCTTACCCTTATCCTCAATGCGGGCATCCCATTTTAAAACCAAGTCTTGGCATTTGAAGTCATCCTCTTTAGTTTTTCTATCAAAAAATTTCTTAATTTGATCTTGTACTTCTTGAGATTTTTCACACTCTCTCTATGGTTTCTTGCACTTTGATTAGTTGATTTATCCTTCTCTATAGTTGATTTGGTTCTTCTCCTAATTCTTGCAAATATTTCATAATAGGCATTCCAATTGAAACAAGAAACAATGCGTCAACACCATACACTAACTGGAAAGGAGAAGTGTTGATTGACCTCTTAGTACTAACTCTATCTGCCCATAAGGAAAACTTGAGTTTTGTGTGCCAAGCCTTTTTGTTATCTTCTAACAACTTTTTAATAATTCTGATCAAACTCTTATTGGAGGATTCTGCTAGTCCATTACCTTGAGGGTAATAGGTTGTGGAATGGCTAAGCTTGATATGGTAGTCTTCGCAGAATTTTACTAATCTCTTAGACTTAAAACACTGTGCATTATCAGTAATAATCCTCTTCGGGCAACCAAATCTAGAAATAATATTTTCTAAGAATTGAATAACCACAAGATCAATAGCTTTCCTGCTCGGAAGTGCCTCAATCCACTTTGTGAAGTAATATGTCCCTGTCAAAATCCATCTATGTTGTGCTGACGATGCCGGATGAATTTCACCTATAAATTCAAGGCCCCACTGTTGGAAAGGTGCCTCCACAAAGATAGGTTTCAAAGGAAAAGACATTAGTTTTGACTTACCCTCAAACAACTGACATTTGTGACAAGCTGCTACTTCCTTTCTAATATTACAAAATAGAGTAGGTTAGTAAATTTCCAGCTCTCAAGATTTTATCTGTTGTGGCCTTCCAGTAATGATGTCCCCCACATGCTCCTTCATGAAAGTTACTCATTTTCTTAGCTTCGTCTTCTAGTAGGTAGTTCAATAAAATACCTCGAGGATCCTTCCAATACAAATAACCATTTAAAAGAAAATACTTAACAGATTTCAATCTAAAAAATCTAGCCCGTGTCTTATCTATTCTTGGTGGTACTTGTAAATTCTGCAGAATGTAAACAACTTCAACATACCACAGACATTGTTTAAAACAATCTTCAGCTTTAACAACTGATTCTTCACCTGACAGATATGATAATTCAAAAATAGAATTTATACCAACAACATCAAGATTTGTTTTAGTCATTAGTCTAGCCAGACCCTGTCCTTTAATTAACTTGGTAGGTTTGATTTCCAAGTCAAACTCCAAGATTTTAGAAATCCACGTCCCTCTTCTGCCATCACTATTTGGCTATACTAAAATACTCTTTATTGCAGGATTTGACACATACAGGGTCACATGAGAATGCAGAGTAAAAAATTTAAAATCTTTTAGCGCTTTGATTAGAGCATACGCTTGATTATCTAGAATGTTGTACTTTAGTTCAACATCCCTCAACACCCTGCTGAAAAATGAAATGGGCTGTTCTTGACCTGCCTCATTCTTTTGAAGCAACACATTGGAGATAGTTTGTTCAGAGGCGAAAGAGAAAATCATGAAATCCTTTGAAAAATATGGACTAATAAGTAAAGGTGCTTGGCCTAAATCTCTCTTGATATCATTAAAAGAATTATTTGCTTTCCCAGTTCACTTAAGTTCGCTCCCTTTCTTAAGCATACTTGTTATTACTTTTAAAATTTCTACAAAATTTGGAATAAAACGCCGAAGAAATTTACTTTACCTAAGTGTTGTGCTATTCAAACACCCCCCATTTATTAATATAATAGCTAATATTCTATTAATAAATGGGGACCCTTGATAAAATCCTTCAAAAAGAAATTTAGCACTTAGACACTTTCTTTTAAGCCTTTTTAAGAATAAAGCAAGATATCAAGTCAAAACCCTTTGAAAACTAGCAATTCTCGCCTTTTCGCATACTGCTAGACCAAGTGTGTCAAAAGCCTTGATAACAAGAAAAACCTACGAATTGCGATCAAAAGGATCACCACGCTTAACTTAAATATCATTGGGCTTTTCATTTAAAGCTAAGACCTATGACATTTCCTATTTAATAAATCCCATATCACGATCGCACATTGACACTCATAAAGGACGCAAACCCTTACCGCGAAATGCGATATTGTGATTGGACAAGTCAACCTTACTGCATCGCGTCAAGATACTTAAAAAGGACTAAATCTTATGAACCACACGATCTTGTGAAATGCGATAGAATCCTAGACCTAATAGAAGTCAATTTCATAAACGGTACTTAAATCCACCACGTAGTGAAAAGCACTTTATAAGGTAATTACTCTTTCCAACAAACTATGCTCTAAGTAAAAAGAATATACTGCTTATCCTGCATCTCACATCCCGCTGAATCCTAAAGAAATTTGAGAAAGCACACAGACAAATATGCGATAATGCGATTTGCGATATTGCATCGCAATCACAAAATCAACATTCTCGCAACTTAAGTCCACCACCTTAAAATATTTCCTTCCCATTTTGCGATGCGGTACATTAATGAGCAATAAAGGCAGCGATAAGGGACCATTAGTGGCTATTTAATATAGGTTAATGGCATTTATGTTAAAAAGTGGCTCGATGTGATATGATATATTTTCATCTGCGTTTGATTAAAACTCCTTTCTTGTCACCTTTTCAAGTTATCTGTATCATTCATTCTCATTATCATTCTTACTTGTGTTTATTCGATAACTTCCGCTTTGATCCATTTCAAGAAAAATCGGTAGGGAGCATTGTTAGAAACAATGGGAAAGAAGGGAAAGGCAACTGTGTTTGAGAAATAAGAAATGGTTCCTCTTTTCTCCAATACTACGTGTAGCAGACACGGAGGAACTACAACCTGGGAGGCCATGTACAACTTGTTAGAAGAGGAGCACCCCAGGCCACTGGAAACAAAGTCCACGACAGATTTCGAGGAGTCATCTCATGCCTCCTATTTCAATACGACATGCTCTTTCTTGCACCACATAGTTGCATGGCCAAAGATAATCCCATATACAGACATGGTCAAATGGGTAATTGACGAGGCAAACATTGCAGACTGAACATTTAGGAATCACAGGCAAGAGGTCATGGGGTCTTTTTCAGCAGACAACCTACAACTCATGTACTAGTTACCAGAGCCACAAAAGCTCTACAATAAACAGTTCCTTGAGCAATTTGCCAAAGAAAATGAAGACGCAGTAAACGTCACACAAACCTGGACAACAAACGAACGCAAGCTCAAACAGGATAAAACAAGTATGTACTCTACGACATCTATTTCTCCCCCTCCTAGTTTTGCAACAACAATGCTATGTAGATTGTTCGGTAAACCCGATAGCACTAAGTTTTCCCTAGAATGGATCCCATTGATAGATGCAACAATGAATGCAACAATAATGAACTGGGCTCAAATTCTATCAGACAATTTGGCTAAGGCTATTATAGAATATAGAAGGAAGATAAATTATTCTCTAAGAGTGTTTCCCCCCTTTTTCATGAGTTCTTTTATAATGGATGCAATCTGTTTTAGTTCTAACTTTCCCAATATGGGATGGAAGTGGATTATACAAGACCCTCTTCCCATCCATATATACCATAAGATTTTATGGGAATCTCAATTTCACCCCGATTTTTATAAAATATATCAAGGAGTTATGCTACCCATCCATAAAGAAGTGTACAATAGAACCGCCTGTAGGTTTTATAAAGAGTCTGAGATAGATATTTTGCCAGTAGACATATGGTTTGTGGAAGAAACCTTTACCTACATCAGAGTATTTGGGAGTATCACTTCACCGCATGTTCTCCCATATTACGTCGCCAACAAATTAATGTCCAGAGAAATAACATACCAAACAACAGGGGAAGGTGGATTAAGTAGAGGACTGAAAGAGAAGAAGAAGGGAATTTGGCCTACATTCCCATTACAATGTGGTGCATTTTCCGTACATGATTTTGGACATGCATACAAAGAAGCAAAGATTATTAAATGTTTGAAATTAGCTACACTTCCGGGAAGGAAGTATGACCCAAACGACATTGTTAAGAATTTTACTACTATGGTAAAAGTAAATCTGTTCACCCACGAAGGGGACGCATTTGATGACCTCTTCTTACAGGCAGAAACATATTCACAAGCGTTGCATTTGGAATCAAAACGTTTAACCCTAGATGATCTTAGGGCTTTCCATGTATATAGGGAAAAAAATTATTGAGGGCCCTATTGGAGCTATTGTAGATAGAATCAATAAGGGAGCCAACTCCTAGTGTAAGCCTGGAGGACAACTCCAAAGAAAACTCTAAAGAAGATACCCAAGAGAGATCTACACATGAGTCAGAGCACTCAGAGAAGCAGTGTCAAAATGGAGGAGGAAACACAAATAAAGAGTCTGAGAAGGACACAACTGGACTACAGAAGAGACGACCAAGAAAATCTCAGCAAAGAAACAAGCATAAGTTGTCTCTACATCAACTCAGTCAGGTAAAAGCCCAATTATTGACTGGGAATAGGAATGGGAATAGTTCAACAAAATTTTCAGAAAGATTCAAACCCTGAGCAAACATTTGAGATGCAGACTCCTAAGCAAACCAAGCACAAGTCAAATATGGAAACGATAGAGGGAGGAGTTAATGGAACTTAGGACATTGAAATCATTCCTGTTACTCCTACTTCATAAATTGATCTGAGAGTTGAAGAAATACCTCCACTAGATGTATTTTATAGTCCTACCCACAAAGCTATAGTCAAGAGACAGAGAAAGAAAAGAAAGCTGGATGCTCTAACTATTACAACTTCCGAAAATGAACCAATGGACATCGTTTGGAAGGACTTGCCCATGGACCCATCTAAAAATCTCACAAAATGGTCGTAATACGCATGGGCCTATGCCACAACAACTATTCAGAAAGCGAAAAAGGTGCAAATGCTGCTTATGGAAAAAGAACAAAGAATTCTGTTGTTATAACAACAATTAGCTTAGGAAAAATCCAATCAACAAGCAGAATTACAAGTAGCCCAACTCCAGCAGGAATTTGAACAGATGAGAATACAACATCAGGCCAGCTTAACAGAAAGAGATGCGCGGATACAAGCCATGACAGATAAGTTTAAGGATAATCCACAAATCAATGAGTTCATAAAGGAAGCACTCAGTCTTAATTCCCAACTAATGCAGCAGAAGGAAGTACTTTGCCAGAAGATCTCGCAAATAAGTCCTTACTGCGAAACCAGTGATAAGCTAACAAACTAAGTTGTTGACATGAGACTTGAGTATGACGAAATCTATAAAAGGGTTTCTGACTTTATCACATGGAAAGAATTAGAGGATGGGAGAAACGCTGACCTACTGAAGCTAAAAGAATCTCATAAAGACATCTTGTTCACAGATTGGGATTCTCGGTTGAAACAGGCGGAAAGGGAAACAATGATAACAATGACAACATCAAACAACATAATTGAAGCCATCAGTGAAAATATTCATGGTGCCAATATGGTTAAGGAATGTAGACCAAGATTTCTTCCAAATGTCAAACAATTAGAACAACAATGGAGACAAGCAGCATAGCAAAAGGAGGAGGCAATCAGACAGCTAAGCAGGCTGAATTAGGAAGCATACTGGCAGTTTTTAGTGAAACCATACAGTCAGTGGATGACTCTGAGTTCCTTAACAACCTCAACACAAAAGATGGTGCCAACACAAACAAATGCTATATTTTCGGGGTAGTTAAAATCCGCGATTCGACAACCGACCCAGTTCAAGCCAATGACTGATTTTTGCGATCTTAGAGATCTAGTCCAAAGGAGTTAGTCATTTAATTTATTTTTCTTTTAGTTTTATTTTTTGCATATTCTGAGGAAGATCGTTTAAAACTCCTGAACTATTTTTTGTAATAATCTATTTTAGGACTTATAGTTTAGTATTTAAACCCCTCTCATGCATTTAGAGAAGGGTCCAGAAATTTTATCAGAAATATTCTTCGAAATATTGCACTTCTGTACTTTTGAGGAGGTTCTGATGGAATGAATGGAACAAGATCTATTTTCTTTCAAATATCTAACATGCTCTACTGAAATGCACTTTTGTACTCTTAAAATGTGTTGGATCGATTGAGATTGGGTTAATATTGCTGAAGCACATGAGCAGGACTCGTCATATATGGTACTTTTATCTCTTGATCTTGTTTTATTTATGTATCAGGCAATACTTCTTCTTTAAATTTTTTTATGTGTGAAAGTCTGAATTACAGTTTAGCATTATTGAACTTTTATATGATGTTAGCTTTGACTTTATTCTGAATACATGAATGATTTTGTATGCGATATATCTTTCACAATCGAGTATATTTATAGCTAAATAGTGTTAGATTAGGATATATGCATGTGTTTATTAGTTATATTAGATTACACTTAGCTCAATCATTTTCCCATTACATCATATATCACCCCCACCAACACTATCAGAATCTTTTCTAGGAAACTGATCCCATTATCCCCAGTCGGAGCCACTACACCAAACGGAAAAGGAGCTACTAACCAAGGTTCAGACCGGGCGGTTTTCCCCCATCTTGTCGCAATGATTTTCAATGCTTCAACATTTTGGCACTAGAAGGAGGGCCTAACTATGAATGTCAAGTAAAGTCAAATCAATAGGCCATTCTAAGAGTAAAACCCCCTCACCATCTCCTCCAACTTCTCGATCCCATTCTAAATCTCCAAATCCTAAGTGAGAAGTTGTAAAGAAACCCTTAGAATCCACTACTGTGATCTCAAAGAAGTCAGATCAATATTCTTCTATAGAAACCCTTGAAGTTCAGTCTTTGATCCATAAGCTACAAGGGATTTCAATATCTCAAGAAGAATCCAAGTTATCCCAAGCTAGTGTTTCTTCTCAGTTTCCCTCCTCTCAAAGGTTAACTAGATCACAGAGCGAAAAGTTTGGGATCCCCCCATTTAAATTCCTTCTACCAATTCGAAAGAGAGCTAAGAAGACACAATCTAAATCCCATAGTGAGGCTCTCTCATCATCACCTCAAACACCCTCATTCATTCCATTCACTTCACCACAAAATCAACCATCCGCCTCACAACTCCAGATCGTGGTTTACACAGGTACTGGAGCACAAGCTTGCTCTACCCAATCACCTTCAACTACTAGAACATATTCTTCTACACAGATACCTACGATGGCTCAAAGACCATGGACAAATCCAACAGTTGTTTGGATGGCGGGACCCTTACATCCATTGCCCACCCATCCAGAAAAGTGGTTACCAAAGTTCATTCCTGATGATGGCCTACCAGTTGAAGAACACATAAACAACTTTATGTTGTCCATAAATCTCAACGAAGTAGTAGAAGAAGATGTTGTTGTAAGATTATTCCCGTATAACTTACAAGGATCAGTAGGATCATGGTATTTTTCATTACCATCTGGTTCCATTAATAGTTGGGATGCCTTTCAAGAGCAAGTCTTAACCAAGTTTGGAGATGATTGATCAAAAACTACTTGAAAGCTGAACCAAGAGAACCCATTAAGGACTTCAATTCACGTTTTAATAAGTTATTGAATAAAATCCCAATGACATCCAAGCCCAATGATGAAGTCCAAAATGAATGGTACATTTCTTCTCTTCCCTCAAACACAACTATTTTTGTCGATAGAGCTGCCAAACCAACTTTGGAAGAAAACATGAAAGAATCCATAGCTATATAAAAACACATTTTAGCCTTATATAAGAAGAATGCATTAGAAGAATGAAAATCCAAGAAAATAACTTTAGGGACGAATCCAAGAAAAAACCTCGTAAAGATCCTTTTGATCTTGAAGGTCTACAAAAGGTCCTTAAAACCATGTCCAATGAAATGGTTGATATCAAGAAACAGGTAGCAGAGACTTCTTCAAGGAAACCTTTCAGACCATACAAAAGAAACCCTACCTTTGATCCTAAGCCTCCAAGTACCATATCAAACACGGAGTTAGATGTGGAGGAAGAAGAAATCTCAATGGCTGAAGAACAAACAGATGATGAAGAAGTAGTTGAGTTACAAGGAATGTGGGATTTTATTCTCCCTAATGAAGAAGCACAAGAAGCATTACCTGTCGCAACCAGGAGTAGAAGCCTTGTTGATTTTCCACAAACAAATCCAAAGCAAAAGGCATCAACCCCGACTCCCAAAGACAAAGCAATAGGTAAGAAATCTTCGTCCAAATCCACTCAAACCATTCCTCCTAAAAAAAATTCTTCACCTTCAGATAAAACCCTGGGATGTCTCATCGGTAGGTTCATTTTTTAGGGAGCTTGCCCCATGCGCAACTTTGCTCCTGAGCCTTTCATTATGCAAGCTAGGAACGACCAACCTACGAGTTTAAAGGGTTAAGAGTCTACAAACTACGAAAATAAATGGTCTCCTTTCACTCGCATGAAAAAAGGTTTGCATGCCCCCAAGTATAAAGTAGAGTTTCGACGTCACCATATGGAAGTTCTTGCATCAGCAAGATTGTTCCATCCGCGCCGCAGACAAAACACTTCCTTGGCGATGTCCATCGAAATGGACAAAGGTGACTGTTGTCAATCCCAATCACATAAATATTAAAGAAAACAAAAATGAATTCAAATAATTAAAAAGTAGGTTTAATAATTTGTATTTTTAAATTAAAAAATAAAATAAAAAATTGTTTAAAATAAAAATTTATAATTTTTTTTAATAAAAAAAAGATTGTTTAAAAAAAAATATTTTTTTTAAATAAAATATGTATGTTTAATAAAAAATAATTACAATTTTTTTAATAAAAAATACACATTTTTTTTTAATCAAATTTGAATTTATTTATTTTTTTCCAAATTTTTTTATGGTTTGTGAGATAATTTTTTTAATATATATATTTGTCTTTTATATATATTTTTATATTTGTTTTTTAAGTAATCAACATTTTAATCTTAATTTGAGTAGTTTTTAATTTTTTTTTGTTAATTTTTTATTTTTTTTAAGATCTAGTTTGTTTTTAATTTTAATTTTTAATTTTTTTTTCTTTTCAGATATATATATATATATATATATATATATATTTTTTTTTTTTGCCAAATTTTTTTATGGTTTACAAGATAACTTTCTTTCCTTTTTTCCCCATTTAATTTTTTTTTTTTACTATTTATTTGTTTATATATATATTTTAGTTTTTTAATTCTTATCATTAATTTTTTTTTTTTTTTTACATTTTTATGATTGATTTTTTTTTTTTATGATTTTTTTTTTTTTTAGCATATATTTTAATTTATGTTTTGTTAATTTTTTTTAAACCTTTTTTTGTTTTGTGTTTTTTCATTGTTTTAATTTTTTTTTTAATTTTAATTTTATTTTATGTTTTCATTATTTTTTAAATTTAATGTTTTTTGGGGTCATGATAAAATTTTTACACCATTATTTCGGAATGTTGAAATTTTACTTTTGAAAAAAAAAGTGTTCTCCCAGCATTAACACTTTTTGTTTTGAGGGTGTTTTTTGGATAATTTTTGCACAAAAAATTGGTTTTCACCACCATTTTTAAAACATGTTGCAAAATTTACCCAAGAGAAAAAAAGGTGTTATTCCAGCGTCAACACTTTGTGTTTTTAGCACTGTTTTTGATGTTTTTTCGGGGTTTTTTGGCCAGAGTTCTCGTTTTGAGTTTATAGTTCCCGTTTCAAAGTTTACATTGTTACTATCGAAAAGTCATCCCTTTCGTATTATTTTACACTTTTTCGGACTTAAGGGATTACATTACGAAAAAGGACCACTGGAGTTGCCTTTATGTCTCTTTTTAGACTCTCTAAAATTGAAAAAGACCGAGTTATCTTTGTCATTAAACTCGTTAAAACAATAACAACAAACTTGTCCATGTAGACAAGAGCGAGTTTCACTGTCACTAGGCTCGTTAAAACATAGTGACAGGTTTGCCCGAAGGGCAAATTATAGAACAAGCACATGTTATCCTCCTCAAGCTTGACAAAAATAAAGAGGTACTGGTTAACAATGACTGGGAAAAAAAGGGAAGAAAACTTGAATAGTTTCATTGGTAGCAGGTCACTCTTGAACATGACACTTTCACTCTGTCACCATGATTGAGTCGGGTTGGGTTATTCCGTTCACCGGTCATATCACCATTGGTCCACTGTACCATCCATTTTTGGGGTTAACTCTACCAATCCATTTCAGTGTTGCTGATATGTTCAAGAGAAGTCGCTCAGAGAATTCACCAGCCTAGCTAACATCTCATCCACTGCAATACCTTCACTCTCCATTTTTCATGACCGCCACCGTGAACCTTGTATCATTAGATCGTTTTCACCTCCGCAAAATCATTTGCTCTGTTCCATGTCGTAGATGTGGGATTCATTAAGGCCCTCCTATGACGGGTCACTTCTTGTCGACATCAGCTCATTATCCAAGAAGTTGACTTAGGGACAACCCTTTTAGTACTTTGAAGCTTGCATGCCTCAATGGAAATTTTCTCACTTCCGGCGACAGGTTTACATCAATGGCCTTCGACCGAAAGATTTTACGTGGTGTTCAACATCAACTCATGTATTCAGACCACGTGAATTGTACTGCAGTACCTTGAGGGTCATCATCATTATCAGTGATTCCTCTCACGCCTGTTAACAGCTTACATCATTGGCTGGTAATCAGGCGATGTCTTTCCATGTTCGACATCAAAACATCTTTTCACATGGATCGACTTGTACTTCGGGCGAAGATTGAACGAGTTTGAAGACCCTGGATCTAGTTTCATCCATCCGGGTTGTGATATATTCAGGAAAATAAAGACATCAAATGTACATCACAGCTGCACAGATAATCATCCAAACTAGAGGATGATGGCTCTACCAGAATCATCGATCTGCCACACAGACGATTGTCTGTCTTATGTACATGAATATGAATTTATAAAGCTGAGAATGGGAATGCCCGCCTCAGCTAGATCATGAAAATATTGTGAAGATAACGTATTGTATTGTATCTTATTACAGGTCACCTTTCAGTTCGAAAAACCTCGGATCCTCATTATAAAGCATTTCACCCTACATCAAAAGATTTACGACCTCATGCTTTAGGGGGCAACTGTTATAGACATATTTGGGCACTGCAACCCTAATCACATATGTCCATAAACCAAGGGCTTCTAAACCCCTAAAATTGTTCTTTCATACCCTAAAGGAACAAGGTTAGCTAATTACATCATCTCCCAGAAGTTCTCCATGAAAAACTACTCAGAACTGGTCAAAACTGGACCATACAGACTGCTCCATGCATAGGGTGTGATGCATATCACCTATTACACACGGGGGGTGCAATGCATACTGGAAAGCCCTTTTGTAGGGTGCGATGAGAGCAGACAAATGGCAGAAGTAGTTTTCTAGGTGGAAACCCATAGAATCTTCTAGAAACTACTCATATGACACTTGCCTCTCTGAATTCGCCCAGGGATGAGTAAGAGATCTAAAATCTCCAAGTGGAACCAAGAAATATCAGTGAAATGACACTAATCAAAATCCCAGAATCTGACTCACTCTCCTTTAAACATCTATATATGGATCCCTCATCCAAGAGATCCAGAGGCTGGAATTTTGTAATTTGCAAGGAAGTGTTGTTGGTTTCTCTTTGAAGACATTGTTGGGTGATCTTGCTTTGTATGAGGTGAATAGGGCTTTCATGCTGGGAGGATGATGCTGGATCATACAACTTGGTTATAATCCTCTCTTCTACTACTTCTATTAATAAAGCTATTTGAGTTTTTCCTCCATATGCTTGTATATTTCTGAATCTTGTATCAGTGGCCCAGTCAATTCCTAGGAGCACGGGGTAGGGATTTCTATCATCAACAATCTCTATTACTTTGAAATATGCCAGCGCGCTCGCTCCCTCAATATCCATGGTTATTCCCTACAATTTCCCCATTGGTATTATTTTCTACTGATTCTTCATTCTCAGCTGAATCAAAGACCATTGCAGTGCAGGTCTTCCCATTCGCTCCCATGTATGCTTCAGTAGAACATTCACATCTGATCCCAAATCCAGAATGACTTGATCCATCTCATATTCTTTGATCTGCGTGGTGAGTCTCATTTCACGACATTTTCTTGTCTTATGCTTTCCGATCTTCCAGACTACGCGTGGTTCTCCTGGCGTGGTCCCAACACATATGTTGATGAGTTATTGTAACCCTTTCACAACCTTATTGTTGTGTAGTAACTTCATACATGTTTCCAGGAAAGTTGTCAGCATGGATGGGTCCATTTCTGGCTCTGGTTTATCATTGCTTCTCGAAGTGGAGGCATCAACGAAGCTCTTCTTGGCTTCCATAAGGGTTTCCCGAGCATGCTCCAAATCAAACTTTGCTTCCTTCGCCGAAGCTTTGTGAACCCAAGTACTATCTTTTGGCTATATGCCTTTGTCATCTCCCGTCGCAATTCCACTTCGGGGCACAATGTTTACATTTGGGTCTTCCTCGCTCGGCTCAAACCTCATCATCTACAGTTTCTGAGTTGGGGGAGGCAGTAGCACTCCTTTGTCGCGTATCCTAGCTATCAGTGTAGGACAATCTTCTGTCTCATGATCGAACATTATGCAATAATTGTATGACGGACGCGTTGGATTGGTGCAATCGTGGGCATAGTGTCTTGGCCCTCTGCAATCGTAGCAAATCAACTGTATGTGACCTCTACCAGGTCCTCCTCCACCTCGGCCTCGTCCATGCCCCTGAAATCATATTCACGCCATTCTTGCATTCTGTTCAAGGGGCCGCATTTCAGCGTGAACCCTATAGGTGGGGGTTCTATCCATTATCAACTCATAACTTCTGCAAGTACGCTCGTCATGTCCCGCCGACCTGCAAAAGTTGCAGAACAATTGTTGTGAATTTTGTGTATACTTCTGTAACAAGTGACAATTGTCCGTGGCATGTTTTCCAGCTATTTGATAGATCGCACACCACAAAGCAGGCATCACACTAGGTGCTGCTTGATTTTTTAGCCTTAAAGGCATCGGTCCTCCTCCTACAAGGTAATTTGTAAAAACTGGGTAGTGATCTTTGTCATGACCCTAGCTCTTGCATTTTACGCACCACATTTCTTCGCGCACTTCTCGTCGAACCGTCCTATCTTGTTTCAAACTCTACATCTCAAGGCACAGATTCTTCAGCTACGTGTGGATCTATTGAACTCGCAAATTAGGATCCTGCATAGAGGTCTCATGTAGCCTCATAGCGATCTCTAAGGCCTCTGCCT
The DNA here is from genome assembly GCA_031772625.1 of Pinus tabuliformis. Classification (NCBI taxonomy): domain Eukaryota; kingdom Viridiplantae; phylum Streptophyta; class Pinopsida; order Pinales; family Pinaceae; genus Pinus; species Pinus tabuliformis. The sequence goes on from CM062810.1 coordinate 460,747,646, forward strand.
GAGTTGTTATCTTCTGCTGCGATAGCACACTTCTTAAATGTGGTAGTAGCGAAGCTACAAACCACTCGTGATGTTTTCCATTTGTCAGATTCATATTTTCTTCGTGAATCGTACATTTTAGCCTTTGATCCAGCTCCCAAGGAGTCTCACTTGGTAGCATCGTAATCTCTTTAAATCCAATGATCGAGTGCACTTCAGATTTAGGCCTGCTAAATTCTCTATTTAGTGTTGCTTGGATATCGCGACTCTCGCATTCAGGTTATCGTTGGAGTACTTAATATACCAGGTCAACGTGCAATCTTGCAGGGGGCTAACCAGCATCGCCTTCTTTATATGGTCATCTGTAACACCTTGCACTTCCCATACAACCCTTACAACGAACTAGAATTGGTCCAGATCCTCATTTCCCAAACCTTTGAACACAGGCAACTTCACTGTGCTTGCCATATTGAATCACGATGGTGGTGGAGTTGGTATGGGTGAAGATGGAGGTGATGGCAATGAAGCCGGTGGTGGTGTGGGTGGAGGTGGTATTCGCAAGATTCTTTGTCTTATCAGATGAATAACACTTCGTGGAGAGACCTTCCTGATCTCTTCCTCGTCTCCTCGTGGAAGTGAAATCAAGGGGCTATTTTTTGGATCCTTATTTCCTTCATTCCTATAAACCTTTTTTCTTTGTGTAGCCTCGAATATCAAGGTAACTGCATAACCCGCTTTTTGCACAACAACATTTTAATCCAAGTATTCAAAGACTTGACGTACTTACCTTGCAGTCCTTTGAGAAAGTGTCGCTCTACCTCGCTGTAGCTGACTGAGGTGTCAACCGCGAACTCAGTAACGAAGCCTCCTATAATACAATTGAGCCAATGATTGACAGCGGGTGTGATCTTATCCTTCGATGCTTCCAATCTCCGCACCAGCTCTGGGGTCCACACAATAGGACCGTCAAGTTTCCACCTTCCTTGGCTATCTACTAGCTTCGTGATCCACTTGTATAGCTCAGTAAGGAAGGTCACGAAAAATATTTCATCGATCTCTGTATACATGTAGTTGTCTAGCCACTCTTCTTTGGATAGTCGCAGGTTTTTGTTCTCTTGTGCCGCGAACTCATGAATTATTCTCTCCAACCAGCCTTCAATTTATTTCTTAGTTGGATTCCAATGATACGACATCACACATCTCTCATGCAGATTCCGGTCTCGGAAACGGAACCATTTGTTGGCTTATGGAGGCCTGACCTAGGTTCAGAGTTATTTAGCCAAACAAATCCCTAGACTACTGGCCCTTTCGACATCAGCCCATGGAGCGCAGACTGAAGTCTCACCCGAAGCAGTATGGGGGGATGCTGGAACTAAGTTTCTGCACCCTTGAGATGGATGTGATGTCGGTTTAGTCCAAATAAACCTGCCTTCATGCAGGTTGCTTCGCGCACTGTTCTACCCTTTAGTACCTTCGCGATTTGTTATAATCGAATTTCGCACAGCCCTCACCAGGGGTTGAAGTCCTTTCACGCTGCTAAGGCAGTGAACTGCGATATCTCCTAAACTATGCCAAGTATCTTACTTATCTTATTAACAGGTCTTGATTATCTTCACGTAAACATATATTCTATCTTGCATTCACTTAGCTAATACAATAATACACATTTGCGCATCATATAAGCATTAAAAATGAAGTTCATACCCAATATAACAGACACATAAAATAGGAAATAAAGACGCAGAATTGATAGAAACTTCTCTTTATTAATACTTCCACTGTTTACAAACTAGACTCGCCCTACGCACTTAGCTGCAGGGGTCTGTGCACTCAGCTACGGACTACTAGGCCTCTATGCACTCAGCTGCAGAGCCTCTTCCTATGCTACGACCCAAAACTAGACTTTACACTTCAGAACTATCTCGCATACATCATATCTTTTCCATATTGTGATCTGCTTATTTGCCTTAACTACTTAGAGCTTCGCTCTATTTATACAATTGACATTACATTATCAAAATTAAGGGTAGACAACCCTATGACTCTTTAACAAACTACGCGCTCCGCGCCCACAAAATGCAGAGTCTTTACATTGGAATTACAAAACTAGCCAAAATCTAGGCTCTAAGCCCCAAAACTTCCCTTGGGGGATCCTATGCCCAACAAAATTGAAGGAAAATAATGGAAATGAAGAAAATAGAGGCCTCATTAATAAAAAGGCTTCTGAGGATCAGTGGGCAGGCTTGGTCAGTATAACCTTTTATCAGTTTAGTTTTGGAGCTCTCTCATTATTATCTCTCTCTCACTCTTGGATATTAAAGTTTTATTGGAGCACTTTGGAATTGGAGCAAGAAAGGAAAATAAGGCAAGAGGAAGCAAAGATCAATTAGGTAAAGGCATGATCAAGAAGCTATAACATGATTCTTTGCAGGTATCGATTTGCATGTGTATTTTCCTTGCTATATTTGACATGCATGGTGTTGCATGTGGTTTCTTTATGTCATGGCATGGGTTTTACCAGTTGTGGCAATTTTCTTCAGCTTAGTATTGCCATTTCCTGATAGCCTTGATGAGATGGGTTCTCATACTTCGGCTAAGCTAGATTTCTAGATGGATTCGAAGTTGAGTGGTGTGGATCTCAAAAATGAAAAACACATGGCCTAGTGGTCCCTGAACCAGACTATGGATCATGGTAAAGCGACTGGCCTAGTAACCCTTGAATTAGACTGTGGGTTGCAGTAAAGCCAAGATTGTGTGCCTTGGTGGGCCTAGGAATCATTGCCATTGAATTACGGGATATATGGTAAATACAAGAGATGAATTTCTCTCCATTGTGCCTAGTAGTCCGGGGATGGGATGTACAGTAAAGCTTAGAGAGTGGGTTTCCGTGTAGGGCCTAGTGATCCCTGGATCAAATTGTGGATTATGGTAAATCTTGAGAGACTGGGAGGCACTCAAATTCCTCACGATGTAGGTGGAGAACTTCGGTAGCATCCATGCTTGTTTGGTTCTTTTCGGTTGGTTATGAGTCCCACATTCATGCTTGGAATATGGCACATGAGTGATTGGCTGAAGAGAGACTTGACTCAGCCAATCCATGGTCGGGTGGAATGTGGTAGTCCCATCTTCAGTTGGTTTTTGCATGCATTAATAAGAAATTCATTCCCTTGGTTTTCATATGTAAATGTACTAGTTTATATGTGGATTTTATGGTTGATATATTTATGGTACTTATGTTGTTACTATGTTGGTTATATGTATGTTTTATGACAACAACTATGTATGGCTCTTAGTATATTTTTACTTGTAAATGAATGGACAATGTATCTATGACCTATTAGATGATAATGCATCAAAAGACATGAAGGAACAATGGTTTGTGATTCTTAGGTAAGTATGAGATCCCTATGCTTAATTATGTTGCTTACACCTGTAGATTACATGTTTGTGATATGTTTGATGAAATTCTTGCCATGGCTAGTAGGGGTCTGGTTAAGGGCTTGTTTAATTAATTGCTTCTACTTCATTGTTTCCATGTTATTTTACTATTCTTAATATATCATTCCATTATGCGCAGTGACCTGGGCTCTGGGCTGGAAAAGGTGGCTCAAACCCTGAGGATGCTGGCACATAACTGAAAAATTGGTCCTTGGACACTGACATGCAGGGGCCCTGTGAGAGCGTCCAAAGTTCCTTAGACTTTGACATGCCCATAGCATGAGAGTGTCTAAAGGGAAAATGATCACAAGTTTCAGTGGGACCAAGGGGAAAGCTTTCTAAAGTGTTTGCATGGTTCTCAAGGGTCCTGTAGTTGATGTGGAAGGTCTGTTTGTTGTGTTTCTATCGATTCCATTTCCTTAAGGTCACATTGGAGGTCGAATCCAACCATAGTAGCCTCTCATCACATGTTTACCCTAGTTGGTTGGTTACTTGGGTAGATGTGGGAGGACGGTGTTATAGAGTGGTATTAGAGCATGGTTCACCCTTCGAACTGGATGGGTTGTGTGTTGGTCATGCGTGCATGTCAGTTGCATGTGTGTCTCTTACACTTGCATTCCATGTGCTTGTTGCATTGCATAATGTTGATCATGGTTGTAGTGATGTCACCATGTGAAGGTTGATGATATTATTGTGGGATGTGTCATCATTAGTGTATGGTTGTATATGCATTTGTTATGCATGTTGGTGTCTATATGTTGTTATGCATGCATTGTCATGGTTATGGTTAAGCATGGATGGTAGGTTAGACATGCACTGTGAGGTCATTGTATGATATTAGGTTATCATGATGATATTGGTATGTTATGATGCTAATATGTTGGTTGAGATAGAGAAGACGATGCAAATAATTAAAGTGAAGTTGAAACAATGGACTTTGGGGTAAGAGCAGATCACCATATAGGTATTGTATGTTTGGCATGCAGACATGTTAGTTAATGGATTGTTATATGCATTAGGGTTATATACATTAGGTTTATGTACATGTCTATTGATGTTATGGTTACATACATGATAGATGCTAGTTGATTAGTGTAGTCATATGCACATGTGTCGGATAATCATGAATGGTAGTAACCTATGGTTATATGCATTTCTATTGTTGTTTTATGTTAGATAACTTGATGATTTTTTTTTGATGAGTATGTATAGGTTAACTTGTTATTGTTTGATAGCTAACTTGATGATTAGGTTATATGTTGTTGATGAGCATGATATATAACTTCTTGTTGTTATATGCTAGTAACTTGATGATTAAGGTTATTACATTAAGATGTTGATGTTATATGTATCATACTAAGTTGGATTGGTTTATGAGAATGGTTAGGGTTATGAAATTCATGTATGAGTTAATATGTTGTGATATTATGTCATACTAATATAGATTAACTATGTGGATGCGATTATTATGTATGAATGATAAATGTTTATGAGCTTATGATGTGGACATGCTAGCTAGTGACTATTATGGATATCATGACCTTATTTGTGGTTGAGTTGACATGTTGTGAAGCTATATCATGCTAATCTGGATTGATTTTGTAGACAATATTGCCTCCCCTGAGATACATTAAGGTATGAACTTTCTTATGTCATCTACTTTGTGCTTGATTGTTTGATTATGATGTCTATTTGGTGTTTGAGTGTTTGGTGTCTATTATGTCATCTAGTTGATTTATTTAACATGGCATGTTTGCAAGTTGGTTGAATGTTTTATGAATTGCATAATCCGAGTATGTGTTCCAATGATCTTATTTTAAGATGATTGTACTAATACATGGGTGTTGGTTTAAGGGGGCTTGACCCAGGTTCAAAGTCTACTGCGCACCAAAAAAACCCTCAACCACTGGCCCTTTCAACAATGACCTACAAGCATATTGCAGTCTCACCCAAAGTGGTTATGGGAGATTACAGAACTAGGTTTTTGCAGCCAAAGGGATATCTGCGTTGTGGCACCTGTGTGTTCACTTATGTCTTATATCTCTCTACAACTTCACATACATGGATAGCTTCACGTTGATGATTAACTTCATAGATTGGTACTTAATGCATAAACATAACAGAGAACAGTATAACATATTTTCTTTTGCATAATTCAGTAAAAAACATGCATGATGATATATATAAAACAGATAATGAACACAGAAATATACTCAATACTTTGAAAAAACTTCTTCTTTATTAATAAACATCTTCAATACATACATTTCTCTGACCTTCACACCCAACTGTACGTGGTTTACGCACTCAACTGCAAACTCTTCCAACACCTCCATGCACTCAGTTGCGGAGCCTTCCCAAAATTATAGACCCAAGACAAAAATATGATCAATCTATGCATTCTCTCTATCTTAGCTATCCTCGAAAAATTATTACATCTTATTTATATAACTTTCCTTACTACAAGACCATGGTCCACATACCATGGATCCGACAAAAAAATGGACTAATACCCGAAACCCATTAGAAAATAAGGGGCTTTGACCCACCCCAAAGCCCCTAAACACCGTGCGATGAATAGAACTTCACCAGCTCTACATGCTCCACTTCTCAAAATGCGGAGTCTTTGACCAAAAAATGGACTATGTTGGTCTACACCCAATAGGCCCCCAACACTCACCCATGACTTGTCCTGAGTCACTCAGCCATGGTTCCCTTGATTTCCGCTGCAATTCCATTGTAAACTGCATTATACTGTTGGACTGTCTCTGTCATTTATTTCTCCTCTTCGTGCACCTCTTCCAACAATGCCTATGTTGTTGGCCAACAACCTTCTGCAGTATTTTCATCTCCCTTTTCTTCAACTCTTTGAGCCTTTCATCCACTACCTGAGAAAGTGTGAGGGCATCATCCTTCCACGGTTGAGTCCTCGCTTACAAAATTTTCTCCTTCCTCTGAATATCTAATGGAAAAATAACTCTCATATTGTTGCTCTCAAATATCATTTTCCTTTTCTTTAAGTTAATTATAGCCATGTTAGCAAACGTCCAATCCAATCCAAGCAATGCAGGGTAGGGATTACTGTCATCCACAATCTCAATCACTTTAAAGTTAGTGATAGTGCTCACTCCATCAATGTCTACTGTGACACTTGACAATATTCATAGAGGGAAAATCTTATGTTGATTTTCCATCTTCAGCTAGATAGTTGACCATTGCAGCTTCGGCTTAAACATAAATTCCCAAATTTTCTTCAACAAGACATTGGCATCATATCCTAGATCCAAGATACCCTGATCCATGTTACATTCTCCAATCTGCGTTGTAAGCCTTATTTCCCTTCCAGTCCACTTCTTGTGTCTATGTAGATTATTCACTACGCGCATCTCACTCTGTGGTACCTCTTTAGAAGCACAAGAGTCTATCAATTCCTGCAATCCCTCTATGACCTTCTGATTTATCAACAAATTCATGCAAGTTTCCAGAAAAAAACTTCAAGATGTTCAGAGCTCATAGTTATCCTTCTGAGTCAGTTGCGTGATAGAGGTCGAGGCCTTGTCATTCATAAAGCTTAGCCTCACCTCCATGAACACTTGTTTTTCCTTCAGGATATCAAATGAAAGAGACTTTTTAGTAGTTTTTCTTACCCATGTAGCTTCAACTTCCTTTTTCCCATTGGATTTATCATCTCCAGTCGCAGCTCCACTTCTTGTTACAATATTGATGCATGGTTCATCCTCCCTTGGATCAGTGGTCATCATTTGAATTTTTTTGGTTTCATTTCTCCTGCATCTTCGCAATAAGGATGGGGCATTCTTCTATAACATGATCAAAAGACTTACAATAGATGTAGGTTGTCATAGGGTTATGACAGTCTCTTGTGAAGTGTCGTGGTTATCCACTATTATAACAGATAATCTGGCCATGTCCTTGACCATCTCCTCATCCTTGAAATCCTCCTCACCTAGCATGTTGGCTAGGCTACTCATGTGTATGTCCTTCAGCTTGCAGTCTATAAGCTTCAGTAGTGCACTCTATCATTAAGTCATAACTTCGACATTTTTTTTCATCATGGCCTACTGATCTAAAAAATTTGCAAAATAGTTTCTTCAGGGTCTGCGCGTACTTATGTAATAGGTAAAAATATTCAGAGCAATGTTGGACTCTCGTTCTACAAATCTCACACCATAGCCCTGGGTTTACTGGATTAGGTGCTCCACTTGCCAAATAATATCTAAACACAAGGAATTGATCCTTAAAATGACCCTCTACTTTGCATTTTGTACACCATACTTTTGATATGGTCTCTTTACCTTTCTTGAGATCTTGCAATTCCAAGGTCAAATTAGCTAGATGACTCTGAATCTGTTGTACTCTTGCATGAGTATCTCCAATTGGTGAAGCTTCCAGCTTCATTGCAATCTCCAATGCTTTAGATTGAGTCGCGATATTCTGTTGTGACAACAGTAATGTAATATGTGGTAGTAGCGTGGCTATGAACCATTCCTTATGCTATTTTGGGGGTATATTAAAGCTTACTTGACCTAGCAACACCTTGAATCGCTAATACAACTCCCACACAAATTTAGTCATTTTCTGTTTGATTTCTTTTAGCTCCGTGATGCACTGTGATTATGATTTTGGCTTCTTGAATTTTGATACCAATGCTTTCTTAATTTCGTCCAATGAAGCATTCAAATTAGTAACATATTATTTCATATACCATGTTAGCACTCTTTATCGCAATGACGTGACGAGCTGCACCTTCTTTACATCATCACTAGTGTTCTATCTTGTTGTCCATACTACTTCAGCTACAAACCAGAACTAATCAGGATCTTCTAATCACAGTCCATTAAAAATAGGTAGCTTAATGTCATCGACCATTTCCTTCTCGAGGGGTTAGGTGGAGGGAGAGGGGGTGGGGGTGTAGGGGAATTATTGGGAGGGGGATGGGGTGTAAGGGGGGTGGATGGATGGGGAATCCCAATGACGCCTTGATTTTTCTCAACTCCTAACTTCGACGCGCCTTCAGGATGGGAGGGGGAACGTCGTGGGGTTATAGGGTTACTTCTTTCTTCTTTGCTCTTAGATCCTCCTAATAAGGGGCTATAGTCAGTCTTCATAAAAATATTCAGATATGTTCTATATCGTTTTCCACTTTGCATAGACCCTGGTTCAAGATTATTTCCTCTTCGTCCAAACATTAATCTGAATGCATTCGTAGAATCCCCTTTTCACACAATAACATCTTAATCCAAATATTAAAATATCTTAAGAACCTACCTCGCGGTCTTTTGTAAAATCTTCGTTCAGCTTCGCTATAGGATATAATCACATCTATGGTGAACTCAGTGATAAATCCTCCTAAAATGCTATCGATCTAGAAATCAACAACTCTTGAGATACTATTATTGACATTCTTGAGTCGTTGTATCAATTCAGGATTCCACTCCTTAGGTTCGTCATTCTTGAAACACATATTATGCTCGATCAACTTAGATAACCACTCGTACAATTCAATGTGGAACGAACCAAAGAAAATTTCATATTTCTCTTCGAAGATATACTTCTGAAACCAGTCTTCAGCTAATAATCGAGGGTTCCAATCCTCTTTTTCTACAAATTCTCTTTCTTTCTGTTCAACCCACTGCTGAATTTCTTTCTTCAACGAATGCCAAAACATATCCCTTAAGCAGATCCGGGTCATGACAATAGAACCATTTGTTGGTTTAAGGGGGCTTGACCTAGGTTCTGTTGACATGGCGAAATTTCGCTATACAAACAAAGGGAACTAACCCGATCACAAGCCCCAATTAGACCTGCTTTCATTTGGAATGGCTAGTTCCAATGGGTTTTAAGGGACCCCGTAAACTATTAAATGAGTTGAAAGATTGCTTTTGGGAAGAAGGCTTCAATTACATCAACAAAATAAAACAGCTAACCACTATGTATTGAATCCTATCTACAATTCTTCTGACTACTCTAGTCTATGTCCTAACTATCCTAATCTATCCTACAGGAGCATGACAAAGAGAGGTTAAACATCATATATGAATTCCAAGTCTAAATGAATCAATTATTGGTTCACATAAGAACAAGGCTGCATTAATTCTTAATTGCAATCTAATCATTCATACAGGAATACACATTCCATTCTATGGGCGAGAAGCTTGCAATTGATGTCCAACATAGCTTCAAATCAGGGACAACTTATGAATTAACTATGATGCAGAATCACATGCAGATAACAAGGCTAGTTATAAGCTATATTGTTATCAATATGCACAAAAACAAAACACATTCACATTTATGCTAGCAACAACACCTCTGTCTCAAAACCCATGAGAGTAAAGGATCTTAAATCTGAAACAAAAGGCTCCTCATTGAACCAAAACAGTCTACTTTATTCACCATAAATCAAAGTTGTTTTCTGCCAAACAAAAAGCCCTTCTCTCCTATCCGGAGGTAATACTTATGCAGCCCTGAATGACCCTCGGTCTTCCATGACCTTTCATTTCCCCTCTTTTCATTACATAGATCAACATATACATATGAGAACGATCGATGAAATTGCTGACACGCTGAGGTTACCTTTGGTGGAGCGTTCTACTTCCTCGGGGAATGAATGGATTCCTTTGGAACAAAGAAGGATTGCGTATCATTTCTTTGCACTTGCGTGGAGTGGCTATCATTCTCTGTCATTTCCTGAAGGAAACTAAAGATGTTGCGCTCATCATCCTACATCTGGCATGCTTTGTGATGTATCTGGCAGTGATGACATCTTGATGGAATGGCACTGTCATGAGTGCTTCCACTGAACTGAGGGAGTGCTTTCATTACGCACTATGGCGGTCTGTATTCCCTTTTGCAGAGTGCGTTTTGCAGTATCGACACCGGTGGTGTAGAGGCGTCATTGTGATATAATTTACCTTTATTTGTTAACTGGTTTGTTTGAATTTTCCTGCAGAGATAATTTACATTAGCTATGATTATGCAAATATGATAAAAAATGCTTAAAAAACACAAATATTGCCTTCAGGAAGTGCTTATAACATCAAAAGGAACAATTGTGAAAGAATCACCCCTTGGTTTTTAATCCCATGCATTTATTAAGTCCGACAAGCGAAAATCCACTTTACACTGAAAATCATTGCATAACAACAGACCGGGTAGTATTTCAGAAAGGGTCCGAGTGGTAACTGGTATTGCGAGGAAGGCCCTGATTCCATTCTTCAAGTGACACGTAGTAGCTAGGAGGAAAGAGGATACTTCTTTTTGGGTGGGTATCCCACGAGCAACTCGTTCACTCGAAATCCACATGGACCGTTGGATCCCTGAAGGGTAGATCAACTGTGGAGGGGCTTAACACAGGAAAACACAGCAAACCCCATGGCCGGGCTGTACGGTTGGACTTGAAACATTATAGATGGGAACCTAGATCATATCAGGTCCGCCATATGGGTTTTTACATTAAAAATCGCAACCACAACATTTTACTGAATACACAGGAATATATGTGAAAACCCGCCGGACTTCAAAATTTATGTACCGGAGCCTATAGTCTATTGGGTCCGCCATATCGCATCACATCGTGCCATATGTTTGGGCTTAAAACTATGCTGATTGCGCCTTTCAATTGGCCGGACCCGACATACATATATGTCGTGGTTCATAATCCTTTCGGGTCCGCCGCATAAGACTCCTTCTTTGAAAAACTCCAACCCTAGCATATTACCAAAGAACACGGGAAAACACGGGAAAACCCGAGTTTGGCCGTTGGGCTGGACTTGAAAATTTATATTCCTGACTCTATAATCATTGGCGGGTCTGGGGGATTATGGTGCGCCATATATATAGGCCTTGGACCCCACCGATAGTGATAAGCGATGGGTCCCAGACCCGAAACATATATATATATATATATATATATATATATATATATATATATATATATATCGTGTTTAATAAAACCATCGGGTCCAATAAATAGTGGTGCACCTTTATATATATAAGAGTTGGGCCTGGCTGATAGCGATATGTGATATAGGTTTGGACCCAATATATATATAGAATACGATTAATAATGTTGTCGGGTCTGGAGGATAGTGGCGTGCCATAAATATATAAACCTCGGGACCCCGCCAATTGCGATATGCGATATGTCTTCCGGACCCGAAATATATGAATTTGGGTTAATACTATCATCAGGTCCAGAAGGTGACGGTGAACACTAAGTCTTAGTGTTGATTGCGATAGGTAGAAAAGGGGATTTACGCATGTTTTAGAGCATTTCCGCTATAAAGAGCTATGACGGGAATAATGATGTGATGGAAGGTTTTGTGGGTTAAATAAATCTCGAAGAGCATATGAATGAAGGGCTTAAACAAGGTTATATGCGAGGGATTTATTAAGGGGGCTTTAACCATTTGCGAATTGAAGATTTGACTCTCCAGAGAGCTAAATCCCTCGGGTAAAACAGATCATTCGGAGAGATGCAAGATTAACTTCTAAGGGACCTGTAGGAATTTATAGGGTAAGTTCCACAGAAAGAACACCAAAAGGACACCGCTCACAACCAGATCACAGATCAATACACCAGTATTTTTGACGTGGTTAAAACCCTCAAAGAGGGAAACAGTCCACGGCCTGTGCCAACGTGGCTACTACAGGCAATTTATTAATCAAAGAATGAAAATTTACATAAGCTTCTCTCATGCACGGATTACCCGAACAATGACCCTCCATGCGCTTTAAATAGAATTCATGGACCAATCGGGTGTCAAGCCACGGATCAATTGTCGGTAATACCGAGGAGAGTGTGAACCGTCGGATCACTACATATCGTGACCGTCAGATTGTAAGTTACAAAATGTACAATGGTAAAGAAACACACTTTACCTAACTCTATACCTAACTCTATACTAGACCAAGTTGAACTTAACTATTTCCTATGTGTCGGAATATCCTAACATCCCCCCTTAAGAACAACTTGGGATAGGATTGAAGGATTTACAAATATGACACAATAGGAGAAGGAAGGAGGCACTAGAGCCTATCCCCCCTTAGTGACAACTTCCTGAACTCCAAGCATATATCGAAGTTTAGTGAACTTCGCCTCTGTGAGAGCTTTTGTGAAGATGTCTGCAACCTGATCATCTGTTGAACAATATTGCACTTCAAGAACATGGTCATGAATGAGCTTTCTGATGAAGTGCATGTGTAGTTCAATGTGTTTGCTGCGCTGATGTTGGACTGGATCTTTGCATAGCTGAATGGCACTTTGATTATCACACCAAAGTGTGGTTGGATGCTGCTGCTCAAAGCCAAACTCTGATAGGATCTGACGAAGCCACAAGGCTTCCTTACTAGCTTCCACGGCACCACGATACTCTGCTTCTGCTGACGAAAGAGAAATGGCAGCCTGTTTCTTACAAGCCCATGTAATAGGTCCGGAACCAAGAGTGAAGACATAACCGGCAGTAGACTTCCGATCATCAGGGTCACCAGCCCAATCAGAATCAGTGAAACCAACTAATAGAGGAGCTGCTTTGGCACTGTAATGAATCCCAAACTGTACTGTACCTCGAACATAACGAAGTATTCTTTTAGCTGCTTTCCAATGACTTTCACGAGGGTTTTGCATAAAACGAGCAACAAGGCCAACATCAAAGGAAAGTTCAGGACGAGTATGGGCTAAATACAAGAGTTTTCCTACAAGTTGACGGTATAAGGTAGCATCAACTTCAGGAGAAGTACAAGAGACTGAAAGTTTGACTCCAGACTGAAAGGGAGAAGGGGCTGGCTTACAGTCTTCCATGTGAAAATGACGAAGAATATCACAAGCATACTTGGACTGGGAAAGGGAAATACCCTCCTTGGATTGCAAGACTTGAAGACCGAGAAAATAGTGTAAGTGTCCTAAGTCTGTCATTTCAAATTTCTTTTTAAGGCTGGACTTCACATGGTTTATAAGGTTGGGATCACTACCAGTAAGAATAAGATCATCAACATAAAGAACAAGGATGATAAGAGAGTTGCCCACTTTCTTGGTGTAGACAGTATTGTCAGAATAACACCTAGAAAAGCCAGATTTTAAAAGAAAGCTATCCATTTTGGCATACCAAGCCCGAGGAGCTTGCTTGAGACCATAAAGAGATTTCTTAAGTCGACATACAAGGCTGGAGTCTGTTTGGATGAAGCCAATGGGTTGTTCCATATAGATTTGTTCATGCAAGTCCCCATGCAAGAAGGTAGATTTAACATCCATCTGATGGACTTCCCATTTTAAAGAGGCAGCAAGGGAAAGAACAAGGCGGATAGAGTTCATTTTGGCAACAGGGGAGAAGGTTTCAGTGTAGTCAATGCCTTCAACATGTGAAAAACCCTTAGCAACAAGACGAGCTTTATGTTTATCAACTTTCCCATCTGGTCCATACTTGGTTCTGTAAACCCATTTACATCTAACAAGTTTGCGACCCTTTGGTAGAGGAACAAGATCCCATGTATCATTTGCCAACAATGAATGATATTCTTCATTCATAGCTACTTCCCAATGTGGATGGCCTGAAGCTTCTGCAAAAGTGTCAGGATCATGATTTACTGGAGCTTGAGCCAGTAAAGAAGAGGCTCTTTCAAACTGAGAACGTGTACGTCGCTGATCTGTAGGATCACCGGCAAGATCACCTGCTGCATCCCGAGTAGCACGGACCCATCTTGGAAGTTTAGGATCCTGAGAAGGTGGGGGAGGATTGTCATCCTCACTTTCATCATCTGAAGAAGAAATGTTTTCAAAAGTAGAAGAGATAGGAAGAGGTGGCACATCCGCCGGACTAGGCTCGCAGGCCGATTTATTTTCATCAAATTTTACATCTCTTCTAATGATAACATTTTTGGACTTAAATGGAATAAGTCTATAACCTTTTACATCTTCAGAATATCCAACAAAATTACATTTCTCACTCTTAGGTTCTAAAGCTTTATGCTTTTCATCTGGAATATGGGCCCATGCTTCACTTCCAAAAACACGAAAGTGACTTACATCTGGTTTAATGGAACTCCAAGCTTCTTCTGGAGTGATATTCTTTAGAACCTTAGTAGGAGTGCGATTGATTATATAATTTGCACAATTAATTGCTTCGGCCCAAAAACTAAGACTGAGTCCTTTAGATTGCAGCATACAATTAGCCATTTCCTTTAAGGTGCGATTTTTCCTTTCAGCTACACCATTTTGTTGTGGAGTGTATGGAACAATATGTTGCATTTGAATTCCATTTTCGGTGCAAAAGTTGATGAATGTGTTTTTAACATATTCTCCACCATTATCAGTTCTTAGCTTAAGAATTTGATGTCCAGATTGTTTTTCAACAAAGGCTTTGAAGGCCAAAAAAGTGTTAAATACTTCGCTCTTGAGTTTTAAGAAGTATACCCAAGTGCGTCTGGAGAAATCATCAATGAAAGTTAAGAAATACTTGCAGCCAGAGAATGAAGCAACAGGAAGTGGACCACATAAATCACTGTGCACAAGCTGTAAAGGGGTTGAGGCATGCCAAGAGGCACGTTTTTCAAAACTGTCCCGATGATGTTTTCCGAGTACACATCCGGAACAAACACCATCTCTGCAAGATACCATAGGAAGACCTGTCACCATATTTTCTTTACATAGATGCTGAAGGGAGCGATAGTTTAAGTGACCAAATCGCTCATGCCAAAGTTTGCTCATTTCATCATTATGAGCAACAAATACTGAGGGAAGATTTGATGACCCAAAGTTGTGAAACTTATACAACCTTGTGGAATCATCAGCAATACCAGTAGCTAGAATCTGTTTAGGATCTCTCAGATCCTTGATTACAACATCATGAGGTGAAAATTCAACAATTTTACCTTCACCTGAATGAGTTATCTGATATACAGATAGAAGGTTGCAGGATAAGGTTGGAACACATAATACATCATTAAACTGACCATTGTCTAGATGAACAGTTCCAGTCCCTACAACATTAGGAGATCTATCATCACCAACATATATATTTTTGGTGTTACAATCATTTAAAGAAGAAAACATGGCTTGATTTTTGGCCATGTGATAAGAGGCTCCAGAATCAATGAGCCACTCATGAGAATGAGAAGAAGAAGATACATTTAATGCATAACCAGACTGAGATGATTGACAACGACATGCAGAAAGTGCCATTCCTGAAGATGAAGTTGAAGTTGAAGTTGAAGAATGCTCCACATGGATGTTATGTTTCTTCATTGCGGCTTCCAAGGCTTCCATCTTCTTAAAGCATTTAGATTCTAAGTGGCCATCTCGATTACAAAAGTTACAATGTCTATCAGTCTTCTTCCATTTGTTTTTATTGGTCTTATCATTTTGCTGAAATGATCTTTCATTTTGAGGTTGAGTTTGCTTAGGACCCTTGTTTGGTTTAGGACCATTCTTTTTAGGATATGACTTCTTAGGATTCTTTAAATTTGGTTGCTGCTGGGCGGCTAACGCTTTCTTGGAAGAGTTTCCAAGATTAAGAAGACCAAGGTGTAAGAGTTTTTCTTGTTCTCTTATTAAAGAATCACAAAAAGAGTCAAAGGAAGGGGCCTTGTAGTCTTTTCCTTGACAAATGAAAGCTTCCCTTATAGAATGGAAGGTGGAAACAAATACAGAGTAGGCTGGTCCCAACTTAGTAAGGATGGAATAAATAAGGTTACTATCTTCTTTCTTAACCTTAACACCTTCCAAGAGATATCTAAGGGTCTTGAATTTGGACAAGAAATCTTCAATGCAAGAAAAATTATTAGGATCCAATGTAAGCAACTCATTTTCAAGTTGATGGGCTCTAATTTCATTTTTAATCCCAAAAACTTTAGTGATTTGTTCCAATGCTTCATGAGGAGTCTCAAGTTCTGCAATATGGAATCTAAGATCAGGAGAAATAGACATCCCTATCAAACCACGTGCTTGATCTTGTCTATTTTCCCATTTTGCAGCCTTGTCTTCATCTTTTGGTTTCTTCTCTTGGCCTGTGGCTATTCTGTAGAGACCTTTACTTCTAAGTAAATCTTCCAGGTAGGCTATCCATTGGAAGTAGTTAGTGCTGTCAAGAATGACTTGGCATGGACTTTCCATTTTTAAAAAAAAAACTGAAGCTGAAGATGCTGAAAGTAAGTGTTCCAATGGATAGATCTCAAAAAAATAGACTGTTTAAAAAAAAACGGCTCTGAAAAAGGTTTCCGGATGAAGAAGTTATGGCTTTTTGAAAAAAAATTGTTGAAGTTGCCGGCAAAGTGCGCGAACGTGCGGAAATGAAAAAATCCGCCCCCACAAAATGGAGACTTGAACCCAAGACCTCTACTCTCTTAAAATAGCTTTGAACCAATTGATCTATACAAAAAATGTGTGTGTGAGAGTCAGAGAGAGAGAGAGAGAGAGAGAGAGAGAGAGAGAGAGAGAGAGAGAGAGAGCTCTTTTTCCCTACAAAGCACAAAACACAAAACCCAACACGGACATGCAAAGAAAACGAACCTTATGGCTCGAAGTTAGCTTTAGCCAAAAAACTAGATATTTTAAAAAATGAACCTTGCGGCTCAAAGTTAGCTTTAGCCGAAAAACTAAATATTTTTCTCAATGTTTCTGATTTGCCCAGATCGCACAGAGTCGCACGGCAAAGAGCATACGCAGAAATGAAAGGTATAGATCCGGTTAAAAAAAAAGGCTAAATAAACTGAAACCGAAATAAGCAGAGAGAAAATAACAGTAAACGCAGCTAGGGCTACCGGAAACCTTTTCGCGTGAAACGAAAGGGGTTCCTCACTGGAACAGATGCTCCGAACACAACAGAGCAGTCCTCTCGACCCGAAAGCAATCAAAAACAACAGATCTAGGAAACGGCAGCCGCATGCAGTTCTACCGGCTTCAGATTTGGATCACCAACGGACGCGGTCCTCAAATAGCTCCGATACCATGTAGGAATTTACAGGGTAAGTTCCACAGAAAGAACACCAAAAGGACACCGCTCACAACCAGATCACAGATCAATACACCAGTATTTTTGACGTGGTTAAAACCCTCAAAGAGGGAAACAGTCCACGGCCTGTGCCAACATGGCTACTATAGGCAATTTATTAATCAAAGAATGAAAATTTACATAAGCTTCTCTCATGCACGGATTACCCGAACAATGACCCTCCATGTGCTTTAAATAGGATTCATGGACCAATCGGGTGTCAAGCCATGGATCAAGTGTCGGTAATACCGAGGAGAGAGTGAACCGTCGGATCACTACATATCATGACCGTCGGATTGTAAGTTACAAAATGTACAACGGTAAAGAAACACACTTTACCTAACTCTATACCTAACTCTATACTAGACCAAGTTGAACTTAACTATTTCCTATGTGTCGGAATATCCTAAGAGGACCCATCCAAAACTTTGCCAAGGCAAGTTTTGATAGGGTGGTGGTTGTGGCCACAACAAATGGCGAACTGCTGGGCGAACCAGTTATCTCTGTTTCTTTCCAAATAAACTTCAGATCAATAAAACATCAGGGTGTTAAGATAAACTTGAAATGCGAACTGTACAGATGAACATGCATGGGTTCCACTTCAACATTAATTGTTTCAGGCGGGATAAATACAAATAGCTTCTTCTTACTAGTAAGGTTTTGACAGGCATTCTCCAATGGTCATATTATGAGGTTTATTGACCTTCCTTTACCTATTTTCTACTTTCAAAAATCCTTTCAGGGACATCACTGGTCTGTCAATACTTTTTCAGGTGTGTACCTAAGCTCTTTATTGCTCATCAAACTTGATGTAGATATGTTTACTTGCACGTTATATGAGAATTTCAGTGCTATATTTTCATATGATTGAATGGGGCGCAGTCATGGATCATGCCATATTTTTAAACCGCTTAAGCAAGGTTGGGCTTGCTGTGTCAACCGATACTCTGAGCCCAGCAGTAGTCCTTACTCTAACCAGCTTCCCAAACATCCTGTCCTTCTAGATTGGCACAAGGACTTGACATTTCATTTTCTTTTAAATAAGTCCTTCCAGTTTTAGGCACAAGGACTAGAGCACAATTGGATTTGCCACATGGTATATGACAGTGAGTTTAACCCATGAAAGGATATTTACCTGTAGATAACAAGTATTGGACAATTTAGTGTGATGGATGGAACCAATGGAGAATGATTGCCAACCTTACAACCAAGTATAGGCTAGGTATGAGTGGGATTTATTCAAAATGCAGCGCCCCCCCATGCCAGTCCAGTTGTAGTTACACATTTTTGTTTTATAAAGATGCCCCCACATGCTCTAGATATACAAGTTATCAACAGATCTCACCCAGTTCCCAACAGATGCCAATGAGTGGCTTTGGTTTGAATTCCACAGCTGATTTTCATGTTCTCATGGGCTCATTGAAAATTTGTTTGATTTGAAAGGTAATGGTGGATTTAGAATCAACAGACTTACTAGTAGGTTAATGAGGAAAGTAAAGGCTTATGGTGGTGAATGAGTGCAATCTGAACAGGTAAAAGCGAGACTGGAGGACCGAAATCAGTTGGCTGAAAAGGACTGTAATTCAAAACAGAAGGAAAATGAAACTTTGCAAAAAAATGAGAAAGGAAAAGGTGGAAATGTGACTAAACTAACAACAACATAAAATACATCCTAACCTACTCAGGAGGTAACCACCATGTGGTGGCTACTGGAAGTATCTTTTGAGATGTTGGCCATTAATAAGGAGTTTTTCAGTTTCTCCCTATAAAGTTTTCAATCTGTAAGTTCCCTAACCAATTTTTTCCACAACTCAGAATGGGACCAGCCATAAGTGTTGGAATTTCATGTGTTTACCTTTTGGCTCACTCATCTTGTCCCATTTCAAGACTAGCTCTCCTACTTGGAAATCTTTATCTCCTGCCAGATGATGATCAAACCATATTTTTAAAATCATTTGGTGATTTCTGAATTTATTTCTGGTTTTATCTCTCAGCTCCTCTAGCCTCATCAGTTGGTTGATCCTTTCTTGAGGTAAGGTTGAATGGGTTCCTCTTGAAGCTTGGGAGAGCTGTAAAGAGGGAAGGGTAACGTTGGGAGGTAGGATGGCTTCCTGTCCATAGACAAGGAAGTATGGGGAGTTTCCCAAGGCCACTTTAGGGGTGACCCTATTGGCCAAAGGGCATTTTTTAGAGTGTTGTACCAGTTCCTCTAGTTGTCAGCGACAGATTTACGGATTGTACATATGAGGTTTTTATTTGAGGACTCCGCAACTCCATTTCCCTGGGGGTAATAGTTTGATGCATACCTGATGTGAATTGACTTATCAATGGAAAATTTAGTCAATTTCAGAGATGAAAAGTAAGAAGCATTATCAAATATGAGAGTGTCAGGGATGCGATACATGTTGATGATGAATTTCTCAATAAATGATATTACCTTGTCCTCATTTACCTTTTAAAGTGCGATGGCCTCAGTCCATCTGGTGAAGTAGTCGGTCGCTGTGAGTATATACTTATGCTACTGTGAGGAGTTTGGAGTGATCTCACCTATGATATGTAGGCCCCATTTTTGGAATGGGTGACAAATCATAACGAGCTTGAGGGGAACAACAGGCTTTATTTCATGTCCTGCGGCGGTTTGACACACCTTGCATTTGCGAGCATAGGCATGCGAGTCTCTAAACACTGTTGGCCAATAATATCCGGCTCTTAATATTTTGTGAGCAATGGTCTCTCTGCCATAGTGACCACTTGCTGGACCGTCATGCATTTCTTTCAAGACATGGTCGGCATCATCCTTTTCCAAACACCTCAGCCAGATTCCATCATAATTTTTTCTGTATAATATGTTATTGGCCAAATGATACTGATTAGATTTTAGTCTGAGTGCTCTCCTTTGTGATGCATCCATGTGTTCAGGACATGATCCTTGTATTAGATAGAGGCGTATGTCATAGTACCACGACTCAGGATCCAAAAGGCTTCCGACGTTTCTCGCTCATACATCAGCGCTTCGTTAATCCATAGGGGCTCCTCCCTGAATTTCATTTGTGCATATTGCATGCTCTGCGTTTCTGGTTCTTTAGATGCCCCTTCTTTATCCGCCAAGGCTTTTGCTGCTAGCCTGCAAAGTCCCTGCCCTCGAACTATCTGTGCCAGCTTAATCTCGAGGTCAAACTCTTGAAGGGCAGTTATCCAATTCCCTCTCCGTTCACCCATTTCCTTCTGCACAAAGAGGGCTCTTACAGCAGGATGGGGAATGATTACTTTGGTCCTGGCCTTTAGTAGATAAGGGTGGAAATGTTTTACAGCCTTGAAAACCATAAAGCCCTGTTTCTCCACGTCTGGGTAGTTGAGTTCTGCCCCTTGGAGATTAGAGCTCATATAAGAAATAGGGACTTCATTGCCTTCGTTATTTTTCTGGGTGAGTATTGCAGCATATGAAACATCAGAAACAAAAGTGTACAAGAAGAATTCCTTTCCGAAATCGAGGCTGACCAATGTAAGAGATTTAGCGATGGCTTCCTTGATTCGCTGAAACGCTTTCTTGGCTTCATTGCTCCACTTATATAAAATGTCTTTCTTCATCATTAGCTGCATGGGGCGTACTATTTCGGCGAAACCTGAGACAAATTTCCTAACGAAATTGATCTTCCTGAAGAGAGATTGCATTGCTATTTTATTTGTAGGGGGTTGTGTTCTCATGATAGTCTCTATTCTTTCAGGATCAATAACAATCCCTTCTTTAGAGAGGATATGACCCAGTAGTTTCCCCTCTATGACTGCAAAGATGCTCTTCCTAGGATTCAACGATATTCCATACCTTCGACATCTTTCGAAAATTTGTTTCAGGTGATAAATATGATCCCTCCTGTGATATGAATACACAGTGATGTCATCCATGTAAACCACTACTGATCTGTTAATCAACCCTTGGAAAGTTATGTCCATAGCTCTCTGAAATGTGGTGCTTGCATTAATAAGTCTGAAAGGCATTTTACGATATGTGTAGGTGCCCCATTTAGTGTTGAAGGTTGTCTTAAGTTGATCCCCACTAGATACCAGCAATTGATTATATCCTGAGAACCCATCTAATAGGGACAACATTTCAAACCTAGAAACACACTGAAGAATGTGTTCCATAGAAGGGACAGGATAGTTATCCTTTTGCGATGCTTTGTTCAGGTTTCTGAAATCAATACACAACCTGATGTCTCCATTTTTCTTTCTCACTAGCACGAGATTGGCTACCCAGCGCGTGTGTCTGACAGGAAAGATGATTTTAGCATCCATCATTTTATTTAATTCCTTCTTCACTAACAGTTCTAGGCTTGGATGAATCTTACGAAGCTTTTGTTGGTAGGGCCTAGCCTCCTTTTCCAAAGGAATTACATGCTGCATGACGCTAGTATCAAAGGTTTTTAAGTCTCCATACGTCCATGCAAAGACATCCTTGTATTGTTTAAATAGCTTGACAAATGCAGCCTTTTCTTGTGGAGAACACCCCAAGCCTAGATTGATGTTTTTTGGGTCTTCTTTGGTTCCCAGGTTGACCAATTCATGCTTCATAGATGAGCTATGTGTTTTGAAATTAGTCGGCTTATTGAATTTATCATGCAAGTCATACAGGTGCTCCATCTTAACAACTGACTTGGGAATCACATTGGGCTGATCCTTTTCCTCATCTTCCCTCTCGTTGATAAGCCTGTCATGCTCCTTTTCATCAATGACTGCATTCTTGAATGTCTTCTCGCAGTGCAAGAACTCAAGGATTTGCTCGTCATCTTCGAACACCTGCCAATTTGAGATGTTATCAGGCACGGATGGTCTGAAGATCAATTCAACAGAACATTTATTTTTCTTCAATCTAAAATTAGGCAAAAGTTTAGCAGCCATACTAGCCATCAGATCAGCATCTTGGTTTTTCCCTCGAGGTATGTATGTGATATTAAAAGAATCAAAACTATCAATTAAGCTCCATACCTCATGCTGGTACCTTACCAGGTGTGGTGAATTGCAATGTATCATTTTCCTAACCTGATCCACAATTATCTATGAGTCACCAAAAACTTTAAGATTTTTTACCTTCATATCAATGGCTTTCTTCAGGCCCTGCAGCAAGCCTTCATATTCTGCTATATTGTTGGTGCACACAAACTCCAACCAGTTGGCCATCAAATGTTGGTTCCCTTGTGGGTCAATGAGAATGCTCCCAACACCTGCACCTTCAAGGCAGTTAGAGCCATCAAAATAGAGTGTCCAAAATATAGAATCTAATGTTACATCAATTGAACTACTATCTACGAAATTAGTCCTATCATCTACTATAATACATGATAGTTCATTAGTTGGATTACGGGAGGGAGCTTCCAACTGTGTGTATGTCAAAGTTTCTTCAACTGTTTCTGCATCGAATTCTCCAAAACAGGTTTCTGTAGCATAAACATTGAAACTATAGTTCCCAGGGATGGGTTTGGTAAACATTACTGGTTCATTGGGGCCATTTAATTCTGTTACCACATACTTCATGTATCTCTCTCGATTAACTCTCAGCATATCGCCTTTTCCCTTCTAAGGTAGCAAGATATGGGACCAATCAGTTGAGAAATATCCATTGAGTTTTGATGACCAATCCCTACTAAGCAGCATTCCATAAGCCTCGGGTATATCAACTACCGCTATATCAATGAATTGTGTGTACTATGGTTTAGCAACGATCCGAATCAACACATCTTTCAGTTCTCCAATCACTTTCACATTTGTCCTGTCTAATTGCATAATTCGAGTCCCAGTTTTCTCGGGTATCGCATGCAGTATTTTGGAAATAGAATGAGGCATCACAGTGGACGAGGCATCAAAATCTACCAAGCAATTTTGTACATTCATGTTGAGGATTTCGAATGTGATAAGGAAAGGGAGAGTCAAAGATTTTTATTTCCTTCCTATCATGACTGCACTGACATCTTGGGGGTTTCGATTCAATTTTGATAGTATGGCTTCCATGGCTGCTGGCTTTTGGGTTGTGCTGAGAGTACTAACAGGTATGGAGACTGACTTCTGGGTTTAACTACTCGGGGTGGTGGGAGTTTTGCAGTTCCACCCATCCATAGATTTCAAGAGAAAATCTCTTTGTTGTGTTAATTTCATCAAATCAATGTGATGTTAGCCCTAGATTTCTTAAGATCATCCACAATATTGTAATCAATGTTATAAACAGGATAGGGTAGAATAAACATACCGGTTTTGCCATTCTTAGGTGGGAGTTTACCATTTTGAGTCGCCTTCGTTGCAGTGGGAGATGCATTTTCTTTCTCTGGATGATTTGCAACTGGGGTATTCTTGGACTGACCACTAGGTCTACCCTTCTCAACAAGAACTTTGGGAGTGGGTGCCTTAATAGGGTGACCATCTTTCTTGGTCTGATCTACAGGCTTCATCGCACCCGCAAGTGGCCCCTTGCTTCGTGTTTGGATTTCATTAATGTGGATCTCTACCATACTGTCTCCTTGGTCATCATCATTCTCATTTGTATAGAAATCCCACAGTACGTTGATTTCAGATTCTTCTTCCACGGGCTCTTCTACTTGGTATTCTTCCTCATCTTCTTGTTCTGGCTCTAGCTCCACTATAGGTTCTTCTTGGTTAAGGAGCGATCTGATAAGAGCCAGCTCTTCTGTATTTAAATTCCATTCATTGGGTGGAGAAGGCAGTGCAAGTGGACCATGACCACCTTTTGTCTTCTTACGATAGAAAGGTTTGAAAGGTTTTATGTTGTTATACTCTCCTCCACTCCCACTTGTACTCTCTCCAGAATTCCTTTTCATATCGATGACTGTATTTATCAACTTATTAATGATCCGATGCAAACCTTCTACATCTGTGGTATCCTTTTCTTTTTTTTCAACCCCTTTGTTATCACTCCCATCATTCTTCTTGGATGTTTGAGAGGCTTTCTTTTCTCCGGTTGTATGATGGCATGCTGTGAGACTAAGCATTTCATTCTCGACTTTTACTGCTTCATCGATAGCATCATGTAAGGTTTGTGCATTACTCCTTTTCACCCACACTTTAGTAGGGATAGGGAAAGCAATGATGTAGAATTCCATGAGCACCTCCTCAGTAGGTCTAGCGGTGGCCGGGATTCTGTTGAACAAGGTGTTGAACTGGATATTAAAATCCTTAACCTTTTATTTGGTTTCCATTTTCAAATGGGATAGCTCTAAAACTAAGGCCGCAGGGGTTTTGTCATCGCCATACTTGTCTAAAAAGTCTTGTTGGAAGGCAGCCCACGAGGTGATCGATCCGGTTCTCAAGCTAAAGTACCATGTGGATGATGCACCAATCAGGTTAAAAGGGAATAGGTGACATACTATATCTTCATCAGCCACCCCCAGCATGCGCACGGCTAGGAAGAAATAGTGAATATGGTTATCAGCGGTGTCTCCCTTCCCAGGGTCAAATTTAGGCAGTACTCTTTCTACATTCTTGGGTAAAGGATGCTGCTACCCAGGTATCACTACGACGTCCTGAGTGAGCCAGGGAGGAAATGCTCCCGGAGGAGGTGGGAGTTGTTTTCCACCTAGTTGAAGCTGGTTCCCACCTGGAAGAGGAATGCTAGCCATATTGTGGATAAGGATGTTTTGGTTGGAGGTTTCTTCAAGGCTTTCTTGATTAAGACTTCCCAAATTGGGCCAGGGATTGCCTTCAGAGAGTGGATCTTCAGGAATTTCTTCCCATGGAGTGTCGATACTTTGCAAGGATTCAAGCACAATATCTTCAAGAGACGGGGCTACAGATGTCTCTTCGTTTATGGAACAGATCCTTGGCTTTATTTTAGTTGTCGGAGGTAAAGAGTGAAAGATGGGGAGCTGAGAGAGGGAACGAGCATAAGCCCGAGTAAGTATTCTGACTGGTTGTTCCTGAGTGACAGGATACTCCCACAATGTCTCTTCTTCGAAATGAGGCTTTTCCGAATGAGAGGAAGGGTCTTTTCGACCTTCATGATCCATGCATTAATCTTTTTGAGTCCATGCAGACATTTATAAATGAAATCATAAAAAGCTGTGGACGGCAGTTCAGGCCCTCCTTCTAGCGCCAATTTGTTGACATGGCGAAATTTTGCTATACCAACAAAGGGAACTAACCTGATCGCAAGCCCCAATTAGACCTACTTTCATTTGGAATGGCTAGTTCCAACAGGTTTTAAGGGACCTCGTAAACTGTTAAATGAGTTGAAAGATTGCTTCTGGGAAGAAGGCTTCAATTACATCAACAAAATAAAACAGCTAACCACTATGTATTGAATCCTATCTACACTTCTTCTAACTACTCTAGTCTATGTCCTAACTATCCTAATCTATCCTGCAGGAGCATGAAAAAGAGAGGTTAAACATCATATATGAATTCCAAGTCTAAATGAATCAATTACTAGTTCACATAAGAACAAGGCTGCATTAGTTCTTAATTTCAGTATAATCATTCATACAGGAATACACATTCCATTCTATGGGTGAGAAGCTTGCAACTGATGTCCAACATAGCTTCAAATCAGGGACAGCTTATGAATTAACTATGATGCAGAATCACATTCAGACAACAAGGCTAGTTATAAGCTATATTGTTATCAATATGCACAAAAACAAAACACATTCGCATTTATGCCAGCAACAACACCTTTGTCTCAAAACCCATGAGAGTAAAGGATCTTAAACCTGAAACAAAAGGCTCCTCATTGAACCAAAACAGTCTCCTTTATTCACCATAAATCAAAGCTGTTTTCTGCCAAACAAAAAGCCCTTCTCTCCTATCTGGAGGTGATACTTATGCAGCCCTGAATGACCCTCGGTCTTCCATGACCTTTCATTTCCCCTCTTTTCATTACACAGATCAGCATATACATATGAGAACGGTCGGTGAAACTGCTGACACGACGAGGTTACCTTTGGTGGAGCGTTCTACTTCCTGGGGGAATGAATGGATGCCTTTGGAACAGAGAAGGACTGCATATCATTTCTTTACACATGTATGGAGTGACTATCATTCTCTGTCATTTCCTGAAGGAAACTAAAGATGTTGCACTCATCAGCCTACGTCTAACATGCTTTGTGATGTATCTGGCAGTGATGACATCTTGATGGAACGACGCTATAATGAGTGCTTCCACTGAACTGAGGGACTGCTTTCATTATGCACTATGGCGGTCCATATTCCCTTTTGCAGAGTGTGTTTTGCAGTATCGACACTGGTGGTGCAGAGGTGTCATTGTGATATAATTTACCTTTATCTGTTACCTGGTTTGTTCGAATTTTCCTACAGACATATTCACATCAGCTATGATTATGAAAATATGATAAAAAATGCTTAAAAAACAAAAATATTGCCTTCAAGAAGTGCTTATAACATCAAAAGGAACAATTATGAAAGAATCGCCCCTTGGTTTTTAACCCCATGCATTGATTAAGTCCCGCAAGTGAAAATCCACTTTACACTGAAAATCATTGCATAACAACGGGTTGGGTGGTATTTTGGAAAGGGTTTGAGTGGTAACCAATATTGCAAGGAAGGCCCCGATTCCATTCTTCAAGTGACATGTATCAGCTAGGAGGAAAGAGGATACTACTTTTTGGGTGGGTATCCCTCGAGCAACTTGTTCACCTGAAATTCACGTGGACTATTGGATCCCCAAAGGGTAGATCAATGGTGGAGGGGCTTAACACAGGAAAACACAACAAATCCATGGCCGGGTTGTACGACCAGACTTGAAACATTATAGATGGGAACCTATATCGTATCGGGTTTGCCACATGGGTTTTTACATTAAAAATCGCAACCACGACGTTTTACCGAATACACAGGAATAGACGTGAAAACCCACAGTCGGGCCGTATAGCTGGACTTCAAAATTTATGTATTGAAGCCTATAATCTATCGGGTCCGCCATATCGCATCACATCGTGCCATGTGTTTGGGCTTAAAACTATGTCGATTGCACCTTTCAATTGGCCAGACCCAACATACATATATGTTGTGGTTCATGATCCTTTCGGGTTTGCCGCATAAGACTCCTTCTTTGAAAAACCCCGACCCCAGCATATTACCAAAGAACATGGGAAAACATTGGAAAACCTAAGTTTGGCCATTGGGCCGGACTTGAAAATTTATATACCCGGCTCTGTAATCATCGATCAGTCTAGGTGATTACGGTGTGCCATATATATAGACCCCGGACCCTACCGATAGCGATAAGTGATGGGTCCCAAACCTGAAACATATATATATCGTGTTTAATAAACCATTGGGTCTGATAAACAGTGGCGTGCCTTTATATATATAAGAGTTGGACCTGGCCGATAACGATATGCGATATAGCTCCAGACTCAATATATATATAGAATACAGTTAATAATGTTGGGTCCGGAGGATAGTGGCGCGCCATATATATATATATATATATATATATATAAACCCCGAGACCACGCCGATTTCGTTATGCGATATGGCTTCTGGACCTGAAATATATGAATTTGGGTTAATACTGCTGTCAGGTCCGGAAGGTGACAGTGAACACTAAGTCTTAGTGTTGATTGCGATAGGCGGAAAAGGGGATTTACGCATGTTTTTGAGCATTTCCGCTATAAAGAGATATGACGGGAATAATGATGCGATGGAAGGTTTTGTGGGTTAAATAAATCCCGATGAGCATATGAATGAAGGACTTAAATAAGGTTATATGCGAGGAATTTATTAAGGGGGATTTAACCATTTGTGAATTGAAGATTTGACTCTCCAGAGAGCTAAATCCCTTGGTTAAAACAGATCATTCGGAGAGATGCAAGATTAACTTCTACGGGACTCATCCAAAACTTTGCCAAGGCAAGTTTTGATAGGGTGGTGGTTGTGGCCACAATAGGTTCAAAGTGTACTACGCATGAAAAAAACCCTCAACCACTGTCCCTTTCAGTAACGACCTGCAAGCAGATCAAAGTCTCACGTGAAGCGGTTATTGGAGGTTGCAAAACCAGTTTTCTGCAGCCAGAGGGATATCTGCACTATGGCACCTATGTGTTTACTTATGTCTTATATCTATATAAAACTTTTCATACATGGATAAATTTGCACTAATGATTAACTTCATAGATCGATACTTAACACATAAACATAACAGGGAACAATATACCATATTTTCTTTCGCATAATTCAACAAAAAACATGCATGATGATATATATAACAATAGATAATGAACACAGAAACATACTCAAAACTTTACCAAAACTTATTCTTTACTAATAAAGATCTTCAGTACATACATTTCTATGACCTGCACACTCAGCTGGAGGTGGTATGCACACTCAACTGTAGACTCTTCCAAGGCCTCCGCGCACTCAGCTGCGGATCCTTCCCAAAATTATAGACCCAAAACAGAAAATATGATCAATCTATGAATTATCTCTATCTTATCTATCCTTGACAAAGTATTACATCTTCTTTATATAGCTTTCCTTACTACAAGACCATGGTCCACATACCATGGATCCGACAAAACAATGGACTAATACCCAATTTCTGCCCATGGTATTTTGTAGATCTGGTCAAGGGAACTATGGTTATGTTCTAATCCAGGGTTAATGGATTGGGGTTTATGAATGGTTCAACATGTATATATATGTATTGTAACATTGAAAGGAACATAATGAAAAATCAATTTGGTAGTCACGGTTTTGGGATCTAGGGGAAAATATCTGTGTATATATGTTTTATGTTTTATGTTCTCGCCATTGTTTATTTTCCTTTTCTTAGACTTTGTATGCAGGTAATTTCTGTACAGGGTTAAAACCTACACCAACTAGCTAGAGTATTACATTTTATACCACATCAAGCTTAAAATGTACTCATATTCAATGAAGCTTGATACCCAATATTACAAGAAAACTTAACCAAATCCAAGTAATCTTCCCTCTTAGATTGGTTATCCATCACATACACTCTCAACATGTCTTCAATTATTTGGTTGACTCTCTCTCTCTCTCTCTCTCTCTCTATCTATCTATCTATCTATCTATATATATTACCACTTACTTGTGGATGATATGATGTGCTAAAATTCATATTTGTACCAAATCCTTTAATAATCCCCTCCAAATTTTTGAAGTAAATTTTTTATTTCTATTTGAAACAATTGCTTTGGTACTTAATGCAATTGAGAAATTTCTTTCATATAGATCTATGCAATGTTAGATTCCTTATGGCTAAGATTTACTGGAATAAAATGAGCATTCATATCATTCACTACCATCACTATGTAATCATGTTGCCTTGCTTTCATGGGAAATTTGTCTATAAGATCAATATTTACAACTTCATCTTTCCAATATGAAATGGAAATGGCAATAAAAACCAATTGGGTGTCTATGGTCAACTTTCACTCTATGAAATTCCATGCATTTGGAAATATAATCAACTACATCTTTCCTCATTCCCATCCGAAAAATATTCACTTCTCATGGCTAAAATTGTTTTATGATAACCATGGTGTCCTATGTATGGAACAAAACTATGAATATTTTTCATGATTAATTTCTTTCATTCATAAGAATTAGGAACATACAATTTATTTTAATACATCATTATGCCATCTTCTTGTATTTGGTACTCTTTAAATTTATATGTTGTAGCCTCTTGCTATATATTTTATTTTCTTGCAGGTAATGTTGAACTATAGAAACAACCTTTATCATCCTTATATATAAATATCAAATATGCATGCTAATGGATGTAGCATGCATAATATTTACCCTTTTGCTAAGTTCATTTTAAACTTTTTTTCTCCTTCCCTTTGATGAGCTTAATGTCAAAATTTTATTCACTCAAAAATTCCAACCATTAAGTTTTCCTAGAATTTAAATTTGGTTGCTCAAATAAATATTTCAGACCACTATGGTCTATCCGTAATTAAAATTTCCTCCCCATGAGATATTTCCTCCACATTTTTAATGCATGTATTACACAACAAGTTCTAGAGCATGTGTGGCATAATTGATCTCATGTTCTTTCAATTTTCTTGGCTCATAACAAATTACGTATTCATTTTGAGCAAGCACTCCACCAAGTCCTTCCTTACATGCATTTATATATATCACAAAATATTAATTTGGATAAATGATATTCAATATTGGTGCACCTATAAATAAACCCTTCAATAGTTGAAAACCATGTTCATGATCCACTATCCATGCAAATTTAGTTCCCTAATTTTGTAAATAAGTGAGATGAGAATTTTTGAGAAGCTTTCAATAAATCTTCTATAATAACCAATGAGCTCCATGAATTATCTAACTTCAATGACATTTCTTGACGCTAGAAAAAAATTGATTGCTTCTATCTTATATAGATCTACTAGTATGTATTATTATAAATTGATGTGCCAAAAAAATGGATTTTCTCTTGGTAATAAGAACACTTTCTTAGCTTGTCATATAGTTGATGCTGACTTAGTACTTGTAATACCAACCTCAAATGATTTTCATGCTCTTTCTCTTTCTTGGAATAAAAAAATATATCACTTAAGAATATAATAAACTTGTCCAAGTAATTTCTAAACATAGCATTCATTAAGCATATAAGAATAGTTGATGCATTCGCTAGTCCAAAAGGAACCACTACAAACTCATAATTCCCATACCTTGTTCTAAAATATGCCTTACTTATGTTTTCTTCCTTGATCTTCACTAGGTGATATCGTAATCTCAAGTCTATCTCTCAAAATATAAGTTTTATCCTCTTAGTTGATCAAATATATCATCAAATTTGGGTAGAGGTTTATTCTTAATTATGGCCTTGTTTAACTATATGAAATTAAATATGTAACCTCAATGTACCACCATTATTTTTCACCAAAAGGACTAGTCCTCCCTAACATGAAACACTTGGGAATATGTACCCTTTCTTTAAAAACTCCTCCATTTGTACTTGTAACCTCTTTAATTCAGGTGTACTCATTATGTAAGGAGTCTTTGATATTAGAGCAATTTTAGGCATCAAATAAATTAAAAGACATAGAAAAATATATATCCCTCTTTAGTGGCAATCTTAGTATCTGTACAAATACATCTTCGAACTCCTACAACATTAGATACTCTTAAAGACTAATATCCTTGGTATTCTTTGGCTATTCTACATGCGCTCAATATAATTGATGTTCTTTCATGAAAAATCTCTTCAATTGTAAGGATGAAATATCCCATACAAGCTTGGGTCTTGGAATTTCTTACACAAATATATAATTTCCTTCTTCATCAAGGCATGTAAATGTTTTATTATGGAAATATAGGATAACATAATTCTCATCCAACCATTCCATTCCAATTAGAATGCCATAAGATCCCAATGGTATGATATTTAGGTTTGCAATTATGTTCACTCCATTTAGATCAATGCAACAATCTTGACAATTTCATTGATCCTTGTCTTGGTTCCAATGGCTAGTTGGGCCAACCATGACCTTTCAATCTTTTTTTTTTGTCAAACGAATTTTATCCACTAATTTAGGAACAATGTAACTATGACTTGCTCCTAAATCAATTAAAATAGAAACATGATGAATTATAACCTTATATTCAACCTCAATCATAAGAGATTGATACTATATCTATCAATCCTCCATAGCTACATATATCATTGGAATATTTATACCCATGTCTTCCACTATTGTGGCATTATGGATTTTATGTAGGGTCCTCATTTTGTCATCTTTGCAAGGGAAATATCTATGCAAATGATCTCCTTTATATCCCCAACATTTGAATGGTGGTCTTCTTCTTTTACCCAGTGGGTTTTCCATTTTGGATTCATATAGAGTATGCTAATTTGATTAATATCCATTAGGACTATTTCTTTGAAAGGTGGTTTAGATTCATTCTTTATCTAATATAACTTTTTATTATTCTTATCCCATCGATATTTTTGGTTTCTTCTACTCATATAGGTACTTGGTATTTCTAATAGTCTCAACCAAAGTCCTAGGCTCATCAAATTGAATCATATATTTATAAAAATAGGGTAGTCCACTTAAGAACCTATAAATTTTCACTTTCTTCTCCGTGATGAAGTTTATGCACCTCAACAACTCCAAGAACTTTCTTTCGTATACCTCCATGGTATTCTTCCCAATTTGAGTTAAAATAACTATTGTATCTTCTTATCATAGTACTGCTATAAAAAATATTTTAACTAGAAATTTCACTTGAACTACTTCCAAGAAATGATTTTCTCATCAATGTCCT
The DNA here is from genome assembly GCA_031772625.1 of Pinus tabuliformis. NCBI lineage: Eukaryota > Viridiplantae > Streptophyta > Pinopsida > Pinales > Pinaceae > Pinus > Pinus tabuliformis. The sequence goes on from CM062810.1 coordinate 460,780,345, forward strand.
TAACTTGCTTCAATTGGTCCCACCACATAGAAGTTTTTCCTTGAGAATGATATATGGCTAATTTGGCTTCCAAATTAGATGAAAAATTATGCAATTGGATATAACTTTTGATTCCAGGTAACCAAGTTTGAATGAAACCTCCCCTTCTATTTTCACCATCAAAGGTAGGTGGCTTAATATTCCTAAGATTACCTTGCAAACTATCCAACTCATGTTTTCTTCTTTGATATTTAACAAGATATACTTTTGGGTTGGTCCTAGAATCATCATATGCATACAAGCTACTAGATGAATGAGTAGGCAAGTGATGATATCTTTGATCTCTGTTAGAACATCTTGAGTGCTTGGTTCCTCTACAGGAAGTACTCCTTGCATGATGTCTACCTACTTTCTCATGTCTTGAGCTTGACCCATTCTTTATTTATCTTTGCAATTTATCTAGTCTCTACAATAATTGAGTGCTTATATGATTCTGCTTCTCCAAATTTTTATTATTCCTTCATTATCAACATTGTAGTATTATACCTCTACCCTCAAACTCCTCATAATCTCCACCAATTCAGTTGGTTCCACTCTTGTTCTGTGTCCATTTAGATTCAATCCCTTCATCACCCAAAGTAATGTTTAAGCCTTTAACTTCCACCTCATGACTATAAAATCTTTTTTCCTCTTCCATGTCTCTAATTTAGAAACCCGAGTTGATCCTATTTTGTGTTTTGTTATTCTTATTTCATTATCAACATTGTAGCTTTATACCTCTACCCTCAAACTCCTCATAATATCCACCAATTTAGTTGGTTCCACTCTTCTTCTATGTCCATTTATATTCAATCGCTTCATTACCCAAACTAATGTTTAGGCCTTTAACTTCCACCTCATGGCTATAAACACTCTTTTCCCCTTCTATGTCTCTAATTTAGAAACTTGAGTTGATCCTATTACCCCTAATTCTACAAAATGTACATACAATTAAATTTTGTTAGATAGAAACAACTAATTATATTTTTTTTTTGGATATCATATATGTATCATTTTTTCTCTTCAAGGTCACTAGTAGCCTTCTTTTGACATGTTGAGAATTTCTAGCACTCAATTCCATTTAATGGGTGTAACATTGGATTCTACTCCTCATTATCTTTCCATTCCATACTCATATGCTTCATTTTGAGTTAGGCCTCCTAGAAGTGAATTGGTTCCTTTTTTCTTCCCTCTACTTGTTGCATGTGTAATTTTCTCATACTAAGTCAGATTTGCACTCATAATATCTCATTGGAAATCTCTTTTGTTTGAGATAGATGGTGCCATTTTTTCTATTTCACATATTCTCCTTGGAATTTCCAACATCAAAAAGTGTTGTATAGGGCCTTAAAAATTCTCTTGAAGTTTATGACTTGAAAATCATGTGAAAAATTATAACAAACTCTTAAGAAAATCACTGAAGTGGCCTACATATGTGGCCCTAACATGGAACTTATATCCATGTGGCTCCCTAGGGGCATGCTATCTAGGTCACTTCCTCTACCATCTGACCTATCTCATCACCAATTAACCTCATTATCTATCCTTTTCCTCCCCCCTTTCTTCCTCCCCCATTACCTTCTTTTATTTCTTCTATTTAATTTTATTTTTAATATTCTCCCATTCACCTTGTTGCCACTTGTCAACTACTAAGACCATGACAAGAGGATCACACTCCATGACCATACTCCCTACGCCTATTTCCCATTCCTTATTTATTGCCAATGTTAATGATCCAATGTCAATTAATTTACCCTACCTAAATCAATCATTGTGATCACATATTGAAACTTTTTATTGTAAGGGTGGTTAATCGATAAGGCACAATCCACAACCTCATATATCTAAATACAAAGATAAACCCTACCAATATTTACGGTCCTCATGCATATCAATATTTTTAGATGCTTGAAATGTAATATTTTCAAACTCCGTATACTATGGTTTACCCTAATCCACTTTCTACCACATGTCCTACACTGATGGGCTACAATATTTTTATGAAAGCATCAATTCCACATTTCAAAAGTCCCAATACCACATATGTGGTGTCATGACCCACCTATGCGACATGGCTCCCACGTCAACTTGAAGACCTACAAGAGTTCACTATAAACCCCACCTCTATGCCTACCACCATGGCACCTCCATGTCATCATGCATCGCCAATGACATCAATATATGGAAAAATCCCAAAAATTTTCAAAATTTTATATCTTCAAGAATTAGTTTTTCCAAACTCTCATACGCACTATCTTGGACTCTATGTGAAATTTCAACTTGTTCTTTAGCCCATATGAACCATGTTAGGTTCCTATAATAATAGGGATCATAATTTTGAATTGACTATGTAAGTCTTGTAATATTGTACATACCTTTGCTTTTCTGCAAATGTTTTCCATATTAAAGATTAAAAAATGTAAAGAGGGTATGTCCTAAAAGAAATATCAAAGGAAAAAAAGAATAAGAAGAGATCAAAAAAATGAAAAAACATGAACCTCAAACAAAAACAGATCATGAAAGTGTGAAAATTCAAGTGCCACTACCTTTTTACTTCAATGTGCAAAATGATGGTTGTGTGCAGCTTGTCATAAATGCCACATCCCATGATAGTCAAATAGCTTAATCTTGAATAAATCATGTTTTAAATTTCATTTTTATAGATAAAGAATAAAGATCTGGCCAAACTGTTTAATCTTGGCAGATCAATAATTGGGTAGAGAAATAAAATGTGCTCTTAAGCTTAAACTGAGCCATTGGAAGATATAAGGTTAGAATTATATAGTTTTATTTTCAAAAGAAAAGGGAGAGAAAGGGTCTGCTAGCTTAAATGCACCCAATAAAGTGAAGAAAAAATGTTAGGGTAAGTAAAGGGTAAGTAGAAGAAAGGTTGCAGAAGTACAAAGTTGATTGAAGCATAAGCACATTTATCATGCTTAATCCTATGTTTCAGTGTGCAGGAGCAGTTATGAAAGTGAAAGGATGTTCACAAGCTAATTTAATTAACTTCCCCTCATTTCATTTCACCCCACACTACATAATTACTAATTTCCCTTGTTGGGCAATTTATTGGACTTAAATTGCTGCATAAATTATCGACCAGGGAAACTCGTAAGCTTGTGATGATGCCAGCACAATATATGCAGGAGTAGGCAACTAACCTATGTCTAACTAAATTATTTACGATTCAATATAATATGCAAGGGAAGAGGCTCCTAACTAAGGAGGTCCTGGTTGTCCTTCCCTACAGTATCATAGAGAAATCATTCATAAAACCAGAAACTTGAAATAAAGACAAGAGAATGAACTCAATTGTTGTTTAGATTCAAGTAGAGAGAGAGACTAACTTAGTCTCTTGATCGTCCTCTCATGTACTAGTTCAAACTAAACTAAGATTCATTCACAAGCATAAGAAAGTAAATGACTTGAAACATAAAAGCACAAAAGAATGAATTTCAATTACCATATAAATCAATGGAGAGAGAGCCTAACGTAGACTCTTGGTATCTCCTCATATGATACTTGAAACATAAAAGCAAAAGAATGAATTTCAATTATCATGCAAATCAAATAGAGAGAGAGCCTAACTTAGACCCTTGGATATCCTCTCACATGCTGATAAGATTCTAATTTAAAACTCATTCATCAATCAAATCCTTAAACATCTACACAATGAAATGAAACAAGATCTAATATGAAATAAAATGTTTCTCTCATCCTTTTAGAGTGAGCTCAATTCTCTTAAGAACAAGACAAATTATTCCATATAGTACATTAAGAAAACTTATATCTAAAACTACATAAATTCATATCCTACATTCACACAATTTATATCTAAAACTACATAATGGAAATATATGAAAAATGAAGCCTTATTCTATTCCATCATCAATTGGATACAATGCTCTAAGAGTCCTCCCCTTTGGAATGGAGGAGGTGCTCCTATTTATACAAAAACTAAGATAACAACCTCATAAATGTAGACCCACTATTCTCTCCTTTGACCCACATATTTCTCAACCAATGATGACACATAACCCTATCCTCCATGATCTCCTCCATGAAGCTTATCTTTTCAAATTCGAATTTGATCATTCATGGCCACATAAAGATGCCCTGGAAGCTTCCTTTGTGCCTACACATGTCAACAAACTCATGCTAATTGTTAGGTATAAGTTTAAGCATATTATTTTCTAAGTTTTAGCCATAAATTCACTTAAAAATGTTAAGAATTAATAAACTTTGGAAAAGTATTGTTAGAACCCAATAATGAGGTAAATGTAATGATATGGAGGTGGAATGGAGGTGACATGAAGGTAAAATGTGAAAATATTGGTGAATAATGGAGTGAAAATAGGGACTATTTTGAGGCCCAACATCCCCATTATCCCATCATTTCTTAAGAGAATACCCTTTTCCCTTCATTTTGACCCTTACCCCTTGGTTTCACACATTTCCCTAGCAAATTACCCTTCAAAGGTCATTTTCCTACCCAAAACCCCTTTTCCTTAGTCTGAAACCCATTCCCCTTTGAAAAAATCATTTTCCCCTTATTAATTTCCCTATTTTATCTAAAAAACCCATAAAACCCCCTTGTCCTAAGTTTTTGTTTCCCCCCTGCTTTATTTAATTAACTTCGCCATTCATATATTTCCCGAAAAAACCCTTTTAACCCATAAAACCCCTTTATCCTAAGTTTTGTTTCCCCCTCAATTTATTTAATTAACTCTACAAAATTCACATTTTCCCGATATAAACCCATTTAACCCACTACCCTTGGTGCGGTTAACAAACCCCGCTACATTTTAAACCCGAGTCCCATTTTACTAAACCCGCTTATATTTAACCCTGCTTTATATCATTAATTAATTACAGCTAAGTGTAATTAACCCCCCCGGGCCCCACAAATCTCTGCCCTTATTCCCTCCGTACATTTCCACCATGTGACAATCGTTAGATCTTGCACCCTTAAATTTGACGGCGCGCATCCATATCGTATTGATTTCTTTTCCGAGATTTACCCGCCCGAGAGCACACGAGATTCGTGGTTTTGCTCGGGCCCCTTTTGGTTATGTGGCAGCTTTGGGTTAACTCACGTGCTCTCATGGAAAAACCGCCCGACTGCCAAAAGCGGTGCGATGAACCTTAATACCGCCTCCCCACGTAGGCCGAAACCATCCACTATTCATTATGAAATTCCGCGCCAATTCTAGCCATTACCCGTTAAAACGCTGAAGACCCTCATTTTCACTCTTTTCGCTTGTTTTTCACTAGAAAGCTGCCTAAGCCTTCCTGTGCCACCCTAAGCCTCTGTAACCAAATTTGACCTTCGATTACCTTCTGAACATGCTCCGAACTCCGTCCACAGACATCTCAGTTCCCTGAAGCCATTATCACCTCCCTACCAACCTGTGTGTTTTATTAACAATTGTTGTCTTTTGCAGGTAATTAACAAGGCCAAGAGATTGGAAAAACAAGTTTTGATACAAGCCACAAAACTTGTTTGCTCCAGATTCTCGGGAAATGTATTCAAAGGCTTCATTGAGCAGGAGTTTTGTGTACAAAGAGAAAATCAAGTTTAATACAGCAGCAGAGTAGAAGGAAACAATTTACACAATAAATGTTAAAACAGAGATGAAATCATTTTCACCAGCACAACAAAAGATTCTTACAAACTACTCTCCAAGAAACATTTTGTATTCTACATGTGTCTTTTAGTAAAAATCATTTTTACTAAAAACACAGAAGCATGAAAGAGTGAGTAAGATTTACAGTAAAAGGTAAAAATGAAAGCAAGTGACAGAGCATACAGTAAAAGGACTAAACAGAGGAGGCAGATGAAAGTGTATCAGATGAAAGATCATAAGTAAATATGACATCCAACTTGAAGACCAAACAACAAAGTAGATTAAAGGGCAAAAGATGAAATATTAAAAGCCAGCAGAACCTAAATAACAGGGACAGTTTTTAGTCAGTTGAAAGGTGTCACTACCTTTTAGCATCCAGATATTTTACTCCTAGAATAAATCCTAGTCAGTTGACAAGATATTTTGTAATAATTTTTGTATAAATACTTCATAATTCGAAGTATTGAGTGTGGTGTGTGGATTTCTAAATATTGTTATAGCTGACTGATCTACTACCTAAGGGTTATTGTACCAATTTCCAGTTGACAGACAGGACAAGTTATAAAGAAACTTCTTTACAGGATTCATGTGTTGAGCTATCTCAGTGAAGTACAAATTTTGTCTTGTTTATGTTCCTTTTCTAAGTGTTGCATAAACTTAAATGTCATTCAAATTTGAATGAATTAAACTAGAAATATAACTCAGAATTTGTTTAAGTACACTCTGTTTTGCACAGTTTATCATTTATATGTTTTCTTCTGATATCTAGATTTGAGAACCCTTAATTGCTCTCCCATCCTAGTTGACCTCTTGCATTTCTCTTCATAATCCGGTTTAAGGAATCCTTAACTGCTCCTTGATCCTGATTGGAAATCATTTCACCATCCAGCCTTTGAGATCTGATATTGCTCACCTATCTTGCCCTGTAACATTTTCTTTATGGTTTGTTGCTGTTCTGTTTTCAAAGCCTGATTGACTCCATAGCCCAATGGAAAATAGACATTCATCTATTCATCTAAGTAAGTGATCCCACCACCCAAATTCAAATCAAAACCCAAGCACAATCATAACTAGCCTAAAATCAATTAACTAAAACAAAGTTAAATAATAAAGAGAGAGCCCTCCCTGAGATTAGGAAGGCTAGATCTTGATCTCAAAAGTAGGTTTGTGGTTACCTCGGTGATTTCTTTCTTTAACCTTGAGAAATATACTGCGTGATAACAAACCAAGCATTATAACCACAACTCTAATACCAATTTACAAGGCATCCCCATACCTAACCACACTCAAAATCTAGTTTTTTGGTGAAATTCAACTTTTGATACCAATCTTTAAAATTCAAGAAATTCAAGAAACTATGGATGATAAAAACCTTCATGCAATTCCCCAAGAAACATTAAAAATATTCAATAAAAAATTTCATAATCATACAAAACATTAAGGTAATGATAACCATTTAAATAAAATTGTCGAATTAAATACAAATAACATGGAAAGAACTTGAATTTTAATGAAAGATCCACCAACTAACTACAGACTTGAGATGTTCCACCCAATTGTATTTTGAACTACACATTCACTCTCTATAATAGGCCACCTCCAAGATAAGGATATTATTCAACAAGGAAGGGTGGCTAGGACAATTTTATCACTCATAGATAATTAAATTATAATATTTTTCTATTCACATAGTCAAACAACAATCACAACTATCACAATTAGTCCACAAATGCCATGACAATATCAACTCCTAACTCTCTTTACCTTTCAACCTACACAACCAAAGGAATGGAATCCCTTTATCTATAATGCACTCCCTTAGAATTTTCCATTTCCCTCCTAGGTTCTAGGGATCAAGTGCTATTGATTAGGAAATATTAATTGTAGAATATCCATAGAATCATAACCATGGTCAATTTTGTTAGCAATGCCAATGTGCTCATGCACCTAAACATCTTATCAGTTGGAACATAAGAAGGATTATCACATAGCCACTTGGTTTTCTCACCAATAATCAAGAACACTAACCATGAATGAGAATAATAAATGAGGAACCTGCCAAACAACCCACAAAATGTAAAAGTTAAATATGAATTCTCTCAATATGCCACATGGCTTCCCCAGGAAGTTCACATACCTATTTTTTCTCAAGTGATTCAAATATACAAATAATAGAATATGAATAAGATGGTCTAGCCTCCCTATCTACGTACCTCACCCCACACACCCCCACCTCCCCTCATGGGATTATAGGACATTATACTCTTGGCCTTGTGCATTTGTAGTTGGTAATGTAATTTATTAATAATATTCAAAACCATTACATAGCTAGGATCTTTGGAATTTCATCATGTGAACCATACATTATTAAACTAAGGAGAAAAACACAGGGTATTGCATAAACTAGAAGCTTTATTTAAACAAGCAACACTAAAATATGAAATAAAATTATCTTCTCTTATTCAAAAACTACCATAAAAATAGGAAAATAGGTTTCCTTATATTACAACTTGAACTACTGATAATAATAGAGAAACGATAAGATGGAAAAATAATGTGAGATTCCTAATATATTAATCTATGCTCTTATTTATGCATGATGGAGAACCTAATTAATCTCCTAATAACTTCCTTAGCTAGTGGCAACCGTTTGTAAAAATCTGCATTGTGTATTATGTGATATCAACCCCCTTATGCAATTTGATTCCTTTGAGATTAGCTAATCTGGGTTGCTTGGAGGTTATTAACGGTGCTTTGTGTGTTGGAAGCTCCTAAGGTGGGAAATGGGAGAAGATCCCTCGAATTTCTCATTATGCACTTCACTATCTTGAGTCATATATGCATTCAAAAATTCATTTCTCCTCAACCGTGAGGAGTTAGAAGGCATGCTGCCTATCATTGGATACACACACACACACACACACACACACACACACACACACACACACACACACACACACACATATATATATGCATTCAAAAATTCATTTCTCCTCAACCGTGAGGAGTTAGAAGGCATGCTGCCTATCATTGGAAAGGTCTAGAAATATGCTAGCTGATATGAAGCTTTTCCTTTCATTTGGACAACCATTGACATCAATAACAACCTTTTTTCAACAATAAGAGGGGAAGATTCTACCTTGCCCTCAATGACTTCATTCCAACACTTGTATCCTTTGAACCTTATTACTCTCCACAAAAAAGAAATGCAACAATACTCAAATCAACTTAAGATCAATGCACATCATATTCATACTCAATAGTTTAAGCAAATCATGTGTAGATAGATGAACACATGTCATAATAACCTCAGTAATCAATAAAAAAAGAATAAATTTTCTCTATGAAGGTAAAGTCTTTGAGAAAAATTCATCAAAGCTTTATGATAAATAACTGACATGATGAAGGGCCTAGACAATCTTGGAATCCAAGGATTGGCAAATCTAGGTGCTTGCTTTTCCATTCATGGGTTTGGAAACATTATTTTATCCTTATATATTCACGCTATAGCTCTTAACACAGGGTTATGATGTATTAGGAAATCCTATTGCATGGTTTGGTTACAAGAACAAGAGAGCTATTTCTTAAACTTGTTGTGGAATGTTATTTGAAGAATTTTTTGAGGTTATTACAATGAATTTGGGTTGTAATATATTTTGACTTTGTATCAACCTAACTAATTATAGACAATTTATAAAACATGTATGAGCATTAAGGACGCATGTGGGTAGTGTACAACTATTAGAGATGTTTTGCTCTATTGTTTTGTTTTGTTTTTGAAGACCTAATGAGATAGGGGTATTGATTTTTTCCTTTTTCTAGGAAGTACATAACATAGTGAAATGCATTAGGTACTCCCCCTACCAATTCTGAGAGTGATACTTAGGAAATACCGAATCCCACAAAATCTCGAGGTTTCGACACAAGGCTCAAGGTCATTATTTAAGTTAAGAGGATAACCATCATTCCTTTGACCACTCAAACTAGACTCAATTCACATAAAAATACTATTAAATATTAGAAGTATGTACAAAATCATTTTAAAAGCATATACAAATCTCTTCCTTTATTTGGAATGATTTTTTTTTTTTATATTTATTTAAATGTAATTATATTTTAGTTAACCTATTAAAATCAAGATTTAATAAACTTTATTTAATTTTAAATACTAAGTTTTGAATTTTTAAAATAAGACTAATATATAATCCCAATAATATACTATATTGATAAAGAAATATAGTTTAAGCATTAAAAAACTATGGGTATAAAATATTAAATAGTCATATACAAACTAAAATTCTTGCAATATAATGTGGAAAGTCATTGATATGGAGTAGTAGTTATCGATTTTATATTAGGGAGTACTTGTCCGACATATATGTGCGCGCCAGGTTCTAAAAACATTTCCATAATTATTTTGAAAATGATAGTGAACCCACTAGAATAAATACGATGTTGATTATCCAAAAGTCCATTATTGTCTCAAATGATTCCATGAAATCACACTCTTGATAGTGTTTGTGGGAAATGGGACCGATCATAACACCATCATTAAATTGTATTTAAGTGGGATATATGTCTTTTGTCTTCATCGAAAAAATCACAGAAAACAAACAACAAATCTACTTTTATTTATTTATAATTTTAGGTTGGAAATATACTTAGAATAGTTGGTTATGAAAAATATATTTTTCACTGACTCTTGGTTTATTAAGTATTAGGGAATATTTAAAAGAAAGTTGGTATTTTAAAATTATACATTTAAGATGTTGTTTTATTTTATTTTTATTTACATTTTAATCCGATTAAAATGATATTTCTTCTTGGTTGTAATATTACTCTTTGTTAATCATGAAATAAATTGAAATAAAAATATTAAAATAGGGGAATAAATTTTATTTTTAGTTATAAAAATAGTTTATATTTAACAAAAATTGATACTTTTAGAAAATAAATTAGTTATCAATGTTTATTATTAAAAAAATTGTAAATTTCTAAAACTAATTTAAATTTATTTTAACTTTGAAATTATTAGGTTATAAGAGGGTTAAAAAATAAATTGAGATGCAAATCTCTTGGTGTTTAAAATATCCTAAGTTCGGAAGGAAAACATATAGAGAGATTGTGGAGGAGGAGGAGATCATATACTACTTTGATGTTTGTGTGTAAATTGTGCTTTTCCATCACAAAAGGATCTTGTAGGTACATGATGTATCTCAAAAGAAGTGATAGAAGATAGATAGTTTGTGCTTCTAGAACTAAGGATTTTGAGAAATGAGGAAGACGAGACTAGGGAAAAGTCCTAATATTCATAAAGGAATGACTAGTGGAAGTAAGTTGGACTCATGTTAAGTGACTAGTGATCTTTACCTAGGAAAGTCTTGCATTTCAAAGGGGAGGCAATAGATAAAAACTATAGTCTAGGGTCCCTTCCAATCTAGGTGTCATGTGTCAAAGGAAGTAGAAACAGAGATTGTATTTCATCATGGTGGGTTGTATTGGTTAGCGTAGTCAGTGCATTGATTTCTGCCCAAATTTATATTAAGGAGAAAAGGTAGGTAAATATTAAACCTACTAATTTGAAAATTTTGAATAAGGTTGTAGAAAGATCCTAATGAATAATACTTAGTTGTAACTATTATTAGGGAAATTTTGAGGTCTAGAATGGGCCTCCTAAGGAAATTATAAAATAACAGTGGAAATAATAAAATAAGATTAGATGAAATCATCAAATTTTAGAGGTAAAAAAGAAAAAACTACCTTTTCAACTCATATATTCAACTTATCTCCCTAAGGTTTTACTCAAATTTCGAGTGAGAGTACTCTTTGGATGCATAATTTGGTTCTTCATCCAAGGAGTACCCATGTTTCATACTTTCGATGGACCCTGCTACACAAAAATGAGAAATACATGAAAAACGTGATTGCAATAACTTATTTTCATGTATTTCTCATTTTTCGTGTAGCAGGGTCCATCAAAAGTATGAAACATGTGTACTCCTTGGATGAGGAATTAAATTTTGCATCCAATGAGTACTCCCACTCAAAATTTCAATAAAACCATAGGGAGATAAGTTGAAAATACGAGTTGAAAAAAGTAGTTTTATTATTTTTTATTCCTTTTACTTTTTTACTCCAAAAATGGTGAATCATCCCCCATGGTTGACATCATCATATTGAATCCTATTGGTTCTTATAAAGTTTATTTTGGTTGTACATTTTTCTTAGGAGGCCTATTTTAGACCTCAAAATTCCCTTAATGGTGGTCTCTATGTAAGGAATTTTATAGTTTGATGAAAAATGATTACAAGTTGGGGATATTTTTCCTTAGTAGGTGTGAAGGTTTTAGGGGGAATTGGGGCTTGTCATTAGAAGAAATAAAATGCAACATACTGAATATGTTGATCACATTTTATGGTGTCAAATACGCTTGAGAAAAAATCAAAAAATACCCTACATCATATTTCCCAAGGAACAAACCAAAGTGTGATAAATTGCATGAAGGAAGGGAGAAGATTCTATTGGATGAGGACATTGTCAAAAATATGCAATTGTGGTCAAATTCCACTTTGGACAGCTCACTTGATGGAGATAATGATTTCATTGAATTTATCTAATGGAGAGGACCAAAATCAACCTAAAGATCACTCAAATTGGATAAGAGAAAGTGTAATTATGAAGAAAATCCCACATGTGCATATTTGATAAGGTCGACCCTAAAGAAAAGTAGACCACCTTGGAAGGCTATAAATACAAGCAACCTCTACCTTATTTAGACACAATTATGAGACACTCTTCTATCTTGTTTTTGGTTCACACAAGTCTGAGGCTCATCTACGGAGGATCAAGTTCACTCTGATGTGAAATTGCAGGGTCTGAAGCTCGCATGTCAAATCTAGGGTTTTGGTCCACAGTCACAGGCACAACACAGAAGGATCCCGATTACAGTCGGTCTCTTAGAGGTTCATGCATGCAACTGGAACCTTCTCGTTGTACAAACAACTCACTATGCATGTGAATGGGAGTTAGGGTTTATGTAGTCTATATCTGACCCCATTCACTCACTTGCTAGGATTAAGGGAGCGACTGGTCAGCCATAGTCACTCACTTATCTCCTCCTCCATGCAGCTATGACCTAAAATATGAAATCTCAATCTTTCGAAGTTTTTTCTCATTGACCGCAGAGACTACAAACAATGGCAGTTCATTACAGGCTCCAGAATTAAGGTTTTGAGCATATACATTGTTGGGTTCATTTCAGGGATGTTGTTGTTGTTTTGCTGGTTAGTTGCATAGATGAATATATGGATCATTGTACTCTCTTTTGCTGAATCGTTTGATGACAGTCTACTAAGAAGAATAATTTGAAAGGGTTTTCCCCATAATGGGTTTTTCCCTGGTCTCCGACCAATCCTGGTGTCTCTATGTGTGAATGTGTTTCTTCTATTGTTCCTTTATGTTTTGCTGCATTGACAATGATGATATTGTTCTTTATACATAGTTGTATATGATGATGAATAATGATGCAAATCTGAATAATGTTATGATATCATGGGGTGAAATTAATGTATTAAATGAAGAAATGCATTTATCAAAGAAAAGAACAATATAGCCCTATGAAAAATTAACATGGTATCAGAGCTGGGCTGAAGAAAAGTCATCAAGATCACCCCCATGGAGACACCCTTGATGGAAGCAAGAGAAGATGAGGAGACCTAAAATAATTCTAGGGTTTGAAGAAAACCTTAGGTGATTTCTGTATTAGGTTTTGATGGATATTATGAAGTTAGGGTTTGAGAGAAACCCTGTTTTATGGAAAAGATTTGAGATATGAAACTTTGCATGGTCAATGTAAAGATTCTCAAGCACTTGTGACAGATTTGATGAAGCCCTAGATGTGATACAGAACAGATCATCACACACAAGAAGCACACATGAACACCATGATGTAAGGTGGAAACCCAATGTGGTTGAAAACCACCTGCTGCAAGTTGTCTCAATCTTCTTTTTAATAAGAAACTTCTTTTACAATGTTTCTGTACTGGTGCAGTCTTATACCAGTACACAGGCTACAACCTTCTCTCGTTCTCCAGCTTCTCCTAGAAGGGAGCTACAACCCCCTTAGCTCTTGTACTAGCTGATCCATTTACTAGTACATAGGTGTCGGCCTACTGAAATGCTCCAACCTTTACTCATTTTCCACCTGTGATCTCCCCCTTTGGACTTGATGGAAAAAACACCCAATCACTCTTCCCCTTTGACATCAAGGGCAAAGGGCGGACCAAGATATTCTCTTTCCTTGATAAACATTCTATTGTCCATACTCCCCCTGAATACCTGCTGAAATCTCTGAATGAGCTCCCCCTTTGTATATGCCAAGGTGTACCAATCTAACCATGCTCCGTCTAAGTACATGTTGAAGTCTCTGCTCTGCTGAAGTGTGTTGTTCATGCTCCCCCTGACTGTAAGCAAGGTCTGCAAAAAGATGTTTTACAAGAAGAACATGACTCTATCATAAATGACCTTCCTATCACCAAAGACTCATACATACATCCATCTCCCAACCAAGTGGGGATATACCAATATTGACTCATCCACCCAACCAAGTGGGGATACACCAAATACCAATTGTTTATACATGACTGAAATATTACATCATCTTTCCCATGCATAGTGGGGGTACAAATTACATCATATGACCAAAAGGGATTCATCAAATGACTACAATAGATAGAGACAAACTATTACATCATGAGTCTTGATATGACCTTTACATGACATTTATACCAGAGACCAAACATCTAAATAAGACCATGATAGTCATCAATAACTATCATACACAATGTATGATCTTCTCCATATGCATCTGTCAACAACATCTAGACCAGCAACTTGTATATGTCCATTAGTGTATAAGTCATCAACAAGGTATGTATGCATATAGATATCAACTCATCCTTTTGAACAGAATTCTGCATATGACATACAGAATCATTCACATTATATCATATGTGAAAAACACCATAGCCATCTCATCAACATCAAGATCTGCATGATCAATCAACATATGTAAGTATTGACCTATCATCATATAGGTAAGAACTTATCATCATCATGTCTCCAACAATGCAACTTTGAGTAAACATTCATGTATCCAACACTATGTATCTTGAGCTCAAGATCATTTGTCAAGACTTCTTGATATCATCAATAGCAACAATCCTCATCCACATGAGCGCCAAGAACTATAGGAATCCTGCATCATAATTGTATTATATGATCTTTATGCATATGACGATAGCAGCATATGAGTGACTCATCATCAAGTGTATTCAAGCTTTGTACTTCTCCTTATCCTTATGAAGATCACCATGTAAGCACCATATATGCATCCACAAATCTGATCCGAACACCAACTATGTAAACCCAAGAATCATATGAGATTTTGTCATGGACAACTCATAACCATATCATAGCAAGATGTATCATAAGCATCATCACTAAGGACTACCAACCATAATGCCAACAATGCATTATTAAAAGCATATGCTCCCCCTGAACCTATGACATCTTGCTTACTGTCAGATCTGATCATGCATATATTAGCAAGAAGTATCATCATCCACAAGTTAAGATCAAATCATCCCTAAACATCTTAAAAGTATCAAGACATTTCCACACAACATCAACAGATTGTAACCATTATGAAACAGAGCAAATAATGGACTGAATCATATCAGACCCCTTTTCCTGAGCCCATCCCACTGCTTTTCCTCAAACTAACATATACGCGACTGTGCAGTAACCAACTCGCGTATATACGCGACTTGTATTCATGATACCTGCATATGAGATTTAGAACACTGATGTTCCACACTTTCAGCTTCCTCTGTGTACTCTGCTATGCCACATCTTTCTGGCTGTACTTCCTTTTTCTTCCATATCTTCAACTGTGATGATGTTTTCTCCTCTTGGTATGGTGTCCACAATCTTCTCCTGCATTCCTTTGCTATATGTCTAGGCTTGTTGCATGCATAACATCTTACATGTTTCATATTCCTCCTAAAATAGTCAATGGCTTTGTGACCAAACATATTACAAGAAAATAAATATCCCTTAAAGTACCTGGAATGTGATGATCTTTCTGTGTGATGGTCTTGAACCATTCTACTTTTGCATCTAGCTGCAACATGTCTAAGATTATGACATACATAACATTCAACATTATTCATCGGAGTAAATAATCATCTATCACTTCCATAGTTAGGAGCAAAAGATTTTCTTTGAGGAATTTCTTTCCTTGGCTGTTGATGGGGTGGTCCTCTCATCTCCTTATTGATCACTTTAGATTTCTCATTAGAGTTCCTTGCCTCGCCTTGTGTGCTAGATTCACCTTCAGCAGATTCATAAAAACCAAGACCAGTTTTGATAGCAGGCGACCTTTGGCTACTAAGAATATCATCCAAAATCTTAGTACTGTCTTGAAATCGTAATAGTTTATCCTTTTTTTCTAATTTACCTTTCAAGATATTTACCTCAACTTGATGTTGTTCTTCCTTTTCCATAAATTGCTTCTTCAAAATTTCTTCAGACTTTCTTCCTTCTTCCACTTGTTGCCTTAGTTTGAGAATTTCTTTTTCTTGTTCTTCATTCAACTCCTATAGCATTTGACGAACTCTGAAGGCACATTCCAACTGAGATTTTAAGCTAATAATTTCTTCTTTGAGGGCACTCTCCCTTTTGCTAGGTAGACTTCTTGGTCTATGATTTTATTTGATGCTTCATTTGCTTGTTCATCTTCAATTTGAGGTGATTCATGATCTGAATACTTGCTTCTACTCAACGGTAGACTGTCATTGTTCCTTTGAGCTATCTTATTCTTTTGACACACTTTCTTTCCCATTGTTCTACGGATCTCCTTCAAGCGATCAAGCTTCTTCCAAAGGACCTACTCTGATTCCAATTGTTGGAAATAATACTGAGAGGGGGGTGAATCAGTATTATTAAATCAAACACTTTTTCATTTCCATACTCAGATTCATATACGCTACTTCAGTGAAGGGAACCTACGTGTACACGCAACTGTGTCTAATGCAACTAGCATATATCCAGTAAACCTATGATTCATTAAATGTTGATCTTTAGTTAGTGTATCAGAGCTTTTATTAACCATATGAATAGTAAACAGGTGCAGTAAAACAGAACAGATCATCACACACAAGAAGCACACATGAACACCATGATGTAAGGTGGAAACCCAATGTGGGTGAAAACCACCTGCTACAAGTCGTCTCAATCTTCTTTTTAATAATAAACTTCTTTTACAATGTTTCTGTACTGGTGCAGTCTTATACCAGTACACAGGCTGCTACCTGCAGAAGACTACGACCTTCTCTTGTTCTCTAGCTTCTCCTAGAAGGGAGCTACAACCCCCTTAGCTCTTGTACTAGCCAATCCATTTACTAGTACGTAGGTGCTGGCCTACTGAAATGCTCCAACCTTTACTCGTTTTCCAACTGCTATTGGAAGGGAGCTACCACCCCCTTAGCTCTTGTACTAGCTGATGTACTAGTACGTAGGTGCCGACCTACAGAAGGCTACAACCTTCTCTCTCTTCCTCCAGGTGCCACGTTTCATAAATTTTCAGACTGGATACTCATGGACCACAACATCATAATCTGAAGGCCACTTTTCATCTAATTCTCATACTGGACCCATCAATATCATTGAAGCACACAATCAGTCAACACTAGCATCATCAATCTCTGAATCACCCAATACTGAATCACTAAAACCCTATCAACAAAATGCAGTCACCAGAACACAGAGCAGAACACTGAACTCTGCAACAATATTTAGAACCAACTGTATCATCAAAAATCATGCATCAGAGTGCATATGCTACTTGGAAGTGCCGAACCAGCGTGTATACGCAACTTCACCAAGGCGAACCAGTGTATATGTCATTAATTACTTACTTATAACTTCGCTCCACTTCCTGACTTCAGACATACCCAGATCATTACATATACAAAGATAATATGTATGTTAGCAACCAGATCTAGTTCATCAGATCACATAAAGATAAGTCATTTTGATCCTGATCCATTATAGATCTCATCCATCAATACTGAAGCTAAACATAATCAACCAATCTGAATATGCAGAATACTGACACCAGTAAACAGTCATCAAAACTCATCAACAACCAGAAACACCTGTAACTTCAAACATCATAGATCATATGGTATACGCTACTTAGATGTATCTAACCTGCGTATGTACGTGCTTTTATCATAGTCAACCAGCGTATACATCTATAGATATTCATTCATGATTTGCAGCTATTCCAAACTTGAGTTATACCCAGATCATAACATTTACAGAACATTACATGCGTCAGTATAAAGATCTAAACTAAACAAGATCAAACCGTATAGAGATGATTCATTCCAAGCCATTAGATCCCGATCTATCCTTAGATCTTGTTCTCTATCAACCGTTGAGATTCTTCCTTAGCTTAGATCAAGCAATGCATCATGAACCCATAACCTACATATTGGATCTCATCCTTTATCAGATATTCAAGACTTTCTCAATCCTTTACCTAATGATCTTCTTCTCCTTTTATAGTCTTAGGCCTTACTCAATACCATGGTCCAAAACCATTGAGAACCAATACTAGGGACCCAATACCTGGGTTCAACACTTCGGACGCAATACCAAGGACCAAAACCATAGGTCTAAATATCACGGACCAAAAAATAAGCTTTCCCACATGTACACACTTTTTCGTGCATGAAAGTGCGTGCATACGCATATGTGACTTTTGATCAGCAATCTCGCGTGTATATGCTCCTTTGTATATAGTGAACCTGCGTGTATAACCTGCATGTATACCCTACTTGGTATATAGCGAACCTGCGTATATATGCGACTTGGTACATAGTGAACCTACGTATAACCTGCATATGTACGCGACTTGGTATATAGTGAACCTGTGTATATACTCTTCTTTATTCATTCTTTGTAGTCTGATCATCAATTCTTTGCTACTGACCTGCTGCACTATAATCTGTCATCTTCCATCACGGACAACACTTGTATCATAATGCCAACAATCTCCCCCTTTGGACTTGATGGCAAGGCTAACTTGTCATACTGAGAGCTGTCATTTGATTCCTTTGAGTTGTCCTGCATCCCATGTATTCTGTCACATCTGATATCTCTTCTGTAGATTCATCTAGATATATATAAGTGAGTTGTTCTTCTACGAGTGGGTTGCCATCAAGTACAATACATGCATCATAATGCCAACAGTCTCTAGTAGGCCTTGTTATTGATAAAGTTGATTGAAGGCAACATTGTTATGTGGACAATGGAAAATGATGGCTCTTGAAGGTTGGTTCAAGAGGGAGAGGATCACCTCTAATTGAAGATAAGTATTTCTTAATTTATGATGCTTCTTTATGTCTTTACTTTTGTCTAGAATTATAGATCCGATTATTGCTTTTATCAGTTCCTAGACTTCGTGCATGTATATTTGAGTATGTGGATTTTTCTAACCTCCTTGTTGAGATGTAATAAGAGGATCCTTCTGGAGGATCATTTGAGATGCAGGAAAGAGAAAAGCTAGAGCTGGAAAAGGTAAAGAGGTACCTGATGAAAAGATGACTAAGTGCTACAAGCTGCCTATGTCAAATGAAAAGGTGCACAGGTATTTGAATACTACAAGGTATGCATGGTATATTGTTTCAATGTTATGTTTCAGCTATAATATTAGCAAGCCCTAAGGTATGATGAGAATGTATCCTTATCAAATGGTTCATGCATATGAAAGTTATTTGGATTGATGGTTCTTATGATGAGATGGTTGTAGGTTTTAACCCCGTACAGAAATTACCAGCATATGAATTCTAAAAATAGAAAATAAGCAATGACGAGACCATAACACATAAAACAAATATACACAAAGATTTTCCCCTGGATCCCAAAATTGGGACTACCAGATTGATTTTTCATTATGTTCCTTTCAATGTTACAATACATATATATACATGCCGAAGCATCCATAAACCCCAATCCATTAGCCCTGGATTAGAACATAACCATAGTTCCCTTGACCGGATCTACAAAAATACCATGGACCGAAAACCATCACGTCCAAAACCATGTGCAAAATCCATGCACAAAACCATAGGTAGGTCTGCCAACCTAATATAGGGTCCAAAAAATGTTTTCCAGGGGCGCTGCCCCTAACCTCATAGAGGGGGGCTACCGCCCCCCTCAAACCCCCTGACAGGAGGGGGGGGGGGGGGGGGGCGGGGGGCTGTCGCCCCCCTGTGATCCCCACGTTGCACTCGATGCAATGAAGGGGGGGCTCACAGCCCCCGCTATGTCCCCCTAGCTTCACTACTGAGGCTAGTCATAGAAAGAACATATGAAAACCCAACAATGGTGCACTTGGTATTGAACAAGTATATTACTTCTTGAACATGATGAACTTCTTGATTCTATGAGGTTAATTAATGTTGATCTTTGATATAGTGGTATACTTGATGTTTGGCTAAAATTTATCATTTTGGATATCTTGATCCCATAAAGAAGGTTAGCACCTTTATTATAGTAGATGGTAACTTAACATTATTTGTTTGTGAAATGCATGGTAGTCATGATGATAAAAGTCTAACAATGAGATTGATATCGAAGAGTTTTTTTTATTGGCCATGATTATGTTTTGATATTATGGCATATGGAAAAATTGAATGTCAGGACTTGATGAATTAAGTTATGTGACAAATAAGTAATGCATGCGATCATGATTCTTGAAGTCTACTCCTATTATCTCTTTGACACCAACCCTTGATGACAAATTGATGTCATGATGAAGTAGCTGATGATAACATGATATAACCATGATGAATATATGATATGGTACAAATTTATGAGCTAACAAATCTGTTGATGCATGATAGAATTATAGAAAGGTTGATGGCATGAATGAAAATGACTTAAGTGGATTCCCATTCATAGGGAAGAACTCTCCATCAGATCCTTTCTCCTATTGTCATTTGCATTATATATTATTTATTGTTGAGGTATGATTTATGGGCATGAATAGAAAAATATTTTACATTATTGATCAGTAGCAAAGTTATGATATGAGGTGAGGGATTTTTTTCTTACTCTAAGCCCTGCTCGCGTGGAAGAAAGCCTACAGGTGCAAATATAGCCTCCTAGCCACATGGAAGAAAGCTCTAGGGTGTGACTGAGGCACTGAGATAGTTCTGGGAAGATTCAACCATAGCCACTCACTTAATGCACTTCATAGAGAGATTGGGAAGCCATAGTCACTCACATAACATCTTGAAGGATGCGATTGTAATCTCCCAACTGCACAAAGGAAGGCCTATGGGTACGACTATGCCTGCTGGTCACAAAAATGAAGTTTTGTCCATGAAATCAGATGTTCACCTTAAGGATGTCAGTCATATGGACATGGAGTAGACATCATAAGGATATATGAGTAGAGAAGTTTGAATATTTTATTATAATATAAATGTATAGACTGAACTTGTGTTTGCAGATGACCGGGAAGTGCATATAAATATGTCATTATGTTCAAAATTGGTGCTACAAGAGTTTGACATGATGTTTGATAATGACTTAGAACTTTGACTTGATGTTGAGATATTTTATGTACTATAGATCTCACTATGATAACAAAATTGATATTTGACCTAATGGCTAATGATTTGACTTGAAAACTAATGATTTTCATCGATAATAATGATATATGGGCATAGTGACCTTCAATGGCTAATATTGGTGTTTGATAATGCTTTTGTATTGGCATCATTGTTCTTAGCACAATGATTGAAGTATTGATCGATGTGATTCAATATGAAGTAACCTCACAATCAATGGATGGAATCTGCATGACTTATTCTTGGTGTATGTGTTTGCATCTAGTGACTTATATTATGATCATAAGGATGACTTGATGAAGTTCGGTTTGATATTTCTTATGAAAATTTGTTGGCATTACAATAGGAGAAGTCATGACTTGATGAGAGATCTACCTGTCACCTGGTCTAAAGAATATGATACTGTGATATTATGATTTTAATATTTGTTATGATCTAGCATTTAAACTTTGATAAACTGAATTTGTTGATTTGATTGTGCAAGGTTTGGAAAAGTATTTTTTTTGCAGAGATCACTATATGAAGCAAGCTCCTCGATCTTGATATGTCTGCATTGATAGTTATCTAGTGAAGTCAAGATGTGTTGATCCAAACCTATACCTCTAAAGTGGTGCAAGATATGACTTTGATTTTGGTTTTGGTTTTAGTTTAATATAATTATGGTCTACTATTGATAGGTAATGAGCCTTTGATGATCTAATAAGAGGGAGGTTGCTTCTAAAGCTCGAAATGATGAATCATGGCATGGTGAATCAATTTCTGAAGTTGGGAAAAGATCATCTATATTGCAAAGCTATTGAAGTAGTATTGGAAAGTGGAAATGAAAATCCTTGGACACTCTGATTGAATTTCAAGATGCTGTGAAGAAATATTGTTGAACTCATCTTGGAAACCTATAGTTGATTAAAGCATTGATGTTCTGTTTTGAACATCTGTATATATATATATATATATATATATATATATATATATATATATATATATATGTTGGGTCCCTATAATACTAGTGATTACCCTATTACTATTGTAGTTATACCCCTTATTTATATTGTTGTGCCCCTATTACCCCCATATTGTTATTTCTGCGCCCCATAGAATCCCTCTATTGTTATTTTTGTGGCTTTATATTATTATTGTTAGGTCGGCTGGATTATATTGTGACTCCTTAGACTCCTATATATAGAAAGGAGGTTTTGTCATTTGTATCATCCAAGAATTGTTCATTTATGTAATGTAAAGGAGGTTGCCCCCTCGAAGAGGCTGAATTCTAAGGCGTTGATCTTTCTTTTCTATCTTTTCTTGAGCTGGTTCATAACATTTGGTATCAGAGCTTTGGATTCTAGGGTTTCGCTGCTCCAAACAGGTCATCGTGGAATTTTCGCTATAACTATTTTTCTGTGACGTTTCAGAAGTCGCAAAAAAAACCCATTTGAGAAGAAATGGTGCTGAACCTTGGGTCCGAATTTCAGATATTTTAGCGCGACATTTGCGGAGATATGCTCTGAGGAAGTTGGTCTTTTTGCAGACTCAGGAATTACATTCAAAACAGGTGACCTAGGGAAAATCGTCATAACTTTCTCTCTGGGGATCGGATTGAAATTGTGTAAGAAGGTATAGAAAGATAACAGACTGTAGTTTCTTGTATATCTTTTTCAGAACCAAAGGTCGAAAATTGTACACGTGGCACTTCATACAAGTTCACTCTTCTGGAAAGGTCTATAATCAGGTCATCTTGGGAGATTGTGCATAACTCTTTCTTGGAGAATCCAATTTGGATCAGACTGGTGGCATTGGAAAGAGGACACAGAGAGCTACTACAGGTCACAATTTCAGAACTAGATGATTGGAAAGTACAGAGATACATCAGAGGCAATATCAAGCTCCTACAAAGTGAAAAAAGGTGTGTAGATTTTTTTAAATTTTTGCTTAAGCTTGGTTTGAAAATTTATTTTGAAGGAATTCAAAGGGCATAGTAGAGCATTATTATCGGTAACTGATGCCCCGAGGAAAGAAAATGCAAACACCTAGTAAGGAACCTGAAAGCTCTAGCATGACTCATGAAGAAGAGGAAGAAATGCAACATGATATATCAAAATTACAAGACCAAGTGCAACAACTGTCCCTTGCACAAAAAGGAACAGAATCTAAGATGGATGGTTTAAAGAAAGATGTAGAAGCTAAGATGGATGGTTTAAAGAAAGGTGCAGAAGCTAAGATGGATTGTTTAAAGAAAGACGTAGAAGCTAAGATGGATGACATGGAAGCTAAGGTGAATGGCATGGACGCTAAAATTGATGGCATGGATGATAAGATGGAAGAATTGAAGATAAATATGAATAAGTTGCTACAAGAAATGGTCACTAAGGGTGAAAGAGTACTAAAGGAAACTCATGATGAGAACAAAAGAAATGTTAATCATGATTCCATAGACTCTAATGTTGGATCGAAGACTCACCATGTTCCAAAAATCGATATGAGGAAGTTTGATGGCAAGGATCCCGCCACATGGATATTACAGATGGAGCAATTCTTCGATCTCAATAATGTGCAAAACACACAAAAGGTACGTATGGCAACTTTATATTTGGAACCAAATCAGTTTGTATGGTATCAATGGCTTTGTTCTCGTAAACAATTTATCACTTGGGCAATTTTTACGGAAGAATTGATAGCACATTATGAGGATACAAAAAGCAACACTTTTTTTAGCCAATTGATAAGTCTCAAACAAAAGGGTTCAATAATGGAGCACATTGAGGAGTTCCAAAAATTGAACATAAGGGTAAAAGATATTCCAGAGGAGCATAGGATTGATGTGTTCATAGGGTCTTTAAAGGATAATATCCAACATGATGTGCGCCTTTGGGAACCTGATTCATTAGAGAAGGCATTCAGGTTAGCAAGAAAAATGGAAAGCAAAATTATGGCAACTAGGAAGCATACCATTCACAACTATAAAGACGGAAGTGTTGTTGCCCATAGTCTTCCACAACCTACAAGGTTGACACCACAACAATTGGAAGAAAAAAGAGCAAAAGGGCTTTGTTACAATTGTGATAGCAAATACACAAAAGGTCATAAGTGTGCTGAGAAGAAATTATTCTACATAGATTGTGAAGAGGAAGAAGAAAAGGAGCAAGAAAGGTCAAAAGAAGAGGATATATTCCAGGAACAAAGCCTAGATGAAGAACAAATAAATCCGACCATATCTTGTAATGCATTGGCGGGAATTACCACTCCTCAAACCATCAAGATAGAAGGACAAATCAAGAAGAAAAAGGTAATAGTGTTGATTGATTCAGGAAGCACCCACAATTTTATTCATTGTAGGGTAGCAAAAGAATTGAATTGCTTCCTATATCCAGCACCAGAGTGTCAAGTGATGATTGCAAATGGAGGAACAATAAATTGTTCTGGAAAGTGCCATAATATCAAGCTATCCATGGGAGAATATGTATTGACTAGCCCAATGCTTTCCATTCCAATGGGAGGTGCTGATGTTGTACTAGGAGTCCAATGGCTACAATCCTTGGGTACAATAGCTTTTAATTTTCAAGAACTTTTCATGAAATTTTCTGTGGAAGGAAAGGAAGTTGAATTAAGGGGTATTGCAGGGAAACCAGGAAAGATAATCAGCTCTAATGGCATGACAAAGCTTCTAAAAAAGGAGCAAAGAGGTGTAATTGCACAATTATGTTCGCTAGATGTTTCCACATTGGAATCATCTATTTCTCCAGATCTCCAAAAAGTCCTGGACAATCATTCCAAGGTATTTGAGACTCCCAAAGGTCTCCCACCTATGCGTGATCATGATCATGCTATTCATCTGATTCCAGGAAGTGTTCCTCCAAACATCAGGCCGTACAGATATCCATATGTCCAAAAAAGTGAAATTGAACGTATGGTTGCAGAAATGCTAGAGGCTGGTATAATTCAACCGAGTCAAAGTTCTTTCTCAGCTCCAGTAGTATTGGTGCACAAGAAGGATGGATCATGGCGCATGTGTCCAGATTATAGGGAGCTCAACAAGCTCACTATTAAAGATAAGTTCCCCATTCCTGTCATTGATGAATTACTGGATGAATTGCATGGATCAATTTACTTCACCAAGTTGGATCTTCGTTCGGGATATCATCAAATCAGAATGAAGATTGAAGACATTCCGAAAACGGCATTTAGAACTCATGAGGGTCATTATGAATTTTTGGTCATGCCTTTTGGCCTTACCAATGCACCTTCAACATTTCAAGGTTTGATGAATTCAATTTTCAAACCATTCCTTAGAAAATTTGTGTTAGTATTTTTTGATGATATACTAATCTACAGCAAGTCTTGGAAGGATCATGTTGAACATGTTGACAAGGTGCTACAACTATTGGAGGAGAAACAATTATATGCAAAAAGATCCAAATGTTTCTTTGGAGTCCAGGAGGTGGAATATTTGGGTCATATTGTATCTCATGAAGGAGTTAAGGTAGACCCTAGCAAAATTAAAGCCATTAAGGAATGGAAAATCCCCACATCCATAAAGCATCTGCGAGGATTTCTTGGGTTGACAGGGTATTATCGCAAGTTTGTTAAGAATTATGGGAGAATAGCAGCACCTCTAACAACATTATTGAAGAAAGATTCATTTTCATGGACTCTGGAAGCAACAAAGGCCTTTGAACATCTTAAAGAGGCAATGTGCCAAGCACCGGTCTTAGCTACACCGGACTTCACAAAAACCTTTATTGTGGAATGTGATGCTTCAGGAAATGGAATTGGTGTTGTTCTAATGCAAGATGAAAGACCCATTGCTTTTGAAAGTCGTCCAATCAAGGGAAAGTTTTTAAGCAAAGCTATTTATGAGAAGGAAATGTTGGCAATACTCCATGCACTTAAGAAATGGCGACCCTACCTAATGGGAAGACACTTCAAGGTAAAAACGGATCATGATAGCCTTAAATACTTTTTAGAACAAAGATTATCCTCTGAAGAGCAACAAAAGTGGGTCACAAAGATGTTGGGTTATGACTTTGAAATCATCTACAAAAAAGGGAAGCAAAATGTGGTGGCAGATGCACTCTCAAGAAAGGATGAGGATGTGGAAGCATTGTTGTGTGCCATTTCTATTATCCAACCAGATTGGATAAACGAAGCAAAGGAGGAATGGAAGAATGACGAAGAAGTGTGGGCACTTATTCGAAAGCTACAACAAGATTCCAGTACTTCTGATACATTTAGCTGGCAAAATGATTCGTTATGGTACAAAGATCGCTTATACCTCTGTAAGAATTCCCAGCTAAAACAAAAGATTCTTATGGAATTGCACACTTCTCCCTTAGGAGGGCACTCAGGATTTTTAAAAACTTACCACAGGGTTAAGAAGGAATTTTTTTGGGATGGCCTTAAATCAGATATTCAAAAGTTTGTGGCAGAATGTTTGGTTTGCCAACAAAATAAAGTTGAAACAATTAAGACACCGGGTCTATTACAACCTTTATCCATTCCAAGCCAACGTTGGGAGGAGGTTTCAATGGATTTTATCACAGGTTTACCCAAGTCTGAGGGAAAGAGTGTCATCATGGTGGTAGTTGACAGACTTACCAAGTATGCACACTTTTGTGCATTATCACATCCATTTAAAGCCAGTACAGTTTCTACTGCATTTATGGAAACAGTTCAAAAGCTACATGGAAACCCAAAGATTATTGTAAGTGACAGAGATCCCATTTTCACTGGAAATTTTTGGACAGAATTATTTTCTTGTCTTGGTACTCAGTTAGCTCATAGCTCATCTTATCATCCTCAATCTGATGGGCAAACTGAGATAGTAAACAAATGTTTGGAAGGATATCTTCGTTGCTTTGTATCTGATAAACAGACACAATGGGTCAAATGGTTGCCTCTGGCTGAATGGTGGTATAACACTTCCTTCCATACAGCAACAAAAATGACCCCATTTATGGCACTTTATGGGTATCAACCACCATCAATCACATCATATTTAAGAGAAAATTCTAAGGTTCAGGCAGTGGAACATCACATCGAACATCAACAACAAGTCCTCCAACTCTTAAAGGATAACCTCGTGTTGGCACAAAATAGAATGAAACAACAGGCAGATCAACATCGCAGTGAAAGAAGTTTTGATGTAGGTGATTGGGTATTCCTACGGCTACAACCATATAAGCAAATGTCCCTAAAGCAAGCTAAGAAGGATAATAAATTATCACCAAAGTATTATGGTCCGTACAAGGTGTTGGAAAAGATTGGTACTATGGCATACAAATTGGAGCTTCCTGCAGCTTCTCGATTGCACCCAGTTTTCCATGTTTCATGTTTAAAGAAGGTTATAGGCGACAAGCTCCCAGTTCAAACAATATTGCCAGAACTTGATGAGGAAGGAAAAATTATATTGGAACCAGAAGCAGTCACAGAAACAAGAACTCGACAGCTACGAAATCGATCAATTTCAGAGTATCTTATCAAGTGGAAGAACTTATCCGCTGAAGATTCCACATGGGAGGATGAGAATTTTATGCAGAAGTATCCAGAACTACTCAAGCGTTGAGGACAACACTTTTTTGAAGGAGAGGGGCATGTTGGGTCCCTATAATACTAGTGATTACCCCATTACTATTGTAGTTATACCCCTTATTTATATTGTTGTGCCCCTATTACCCCCATATTGTTATTTCTGTGCCCCATAGAATCCCTCTATTGTTATTTTTGTGGCTTTATATTATTATTGTTAGGTCGGCTGGATTATATTGTGACTCCTTAGACTCCTATATATAGAAAGGAGGTTTTGTCATTTGTATCATCCAAGAATTGTTCATTTATGTAATGTAAAGGAGGTTGCCCCCTCGAAGAGGCTGAATTCTAAGGCGTTGATCTTTCTTTTCTATCTTTTCTTGAGCTGGTTCATAACAATATATATAGATGATGTGCATATAACCTGGGTCAATTCATGATTGAGCAGCCTCATTCACATTGATTTTTTGCCTAACATCCTTAAAAATACTTGCATGGGACAATCTTCCTATGATATGTGTCTACTTAGATGTATTGATGATGATTAGGATCATTATTGATGATATGAGAACATTTGGATGTTGCCATAGTATGAGATCTGCCATGATATCTTAGATGAGAGGTTCATAACACGACTGAGGTTAAGTATGATGTTGCTAGCATGACTAGCTATGTGGTAGGATGAAGAAGCTCCTTGGAAAGACATATGAGCAGGATCTAGATATGACATGGATACATTATGATGACAAAGAGTGGGAACTGATTGGCAGAGAATCTTGCATATAGCTGGGACTGAGATACCTTTATATATTGAGACAACGTTGTTGTATGAGACAAGATTAGGCTTGTGGTTGGCACATCCTTGAGAGGGAGGATGAATATGGTATCCTTTTTGTGATATATATGATTATTTATGTTATAATATGATATTTTATTTGATGAAATACATCAACAAGATACTACTGCTATTGCTACATGGTGATCAAAATGATACCCAATATGCACATAATCATATAGAGCATCATTGATCAAGGACACTGAGCCAACTCTCCCCCCCTGTCTGAGCTCCCAAGGTGAGGAATTGAGATAAAAGGGCTCCTGGGGTTGAGGAATTATGGACAATAGGGTATCACCCCTATCTATTACCCACAGGGTTGGAGATGCTACTCCCCTATCTTGGTCTTTTCAGAGTGTACCCCAGTTGCATCATACCCACAAGCTTGGATTATTAGGAATACCACTTCTTATTTGGCCAATGGGTTGAGAGTGTACTTGGGGTGTACAACCCAAGTAGATTATGATGCAGGTGTTCTACCGCATGACTTTTTAGAGTCATTGATGGGAAGATCAACAAGAAATGGGATTGGATTGATACTTGATCCCTTGTGTGGTTCTGGGTTGAGAATGACCTCCCTGATGTGATTCTAGGGTTGACATGTGCTCCCATGTGTGTTTAGATATACTATTGCTTGATATGGGTTCATAGTAGTAGCTCCCCCATGAGATTCCAGGTTGAGATTGAGCTCCCTGACGTGGTTCCAGGTTGAGATGTGATCCCTTGATGGTATGCTCTCCGATGATGATACAGATTGTAGATTTATCTCCCCGCCAATATCCCCGGGCAGTATCCCGCTAGCAGAGATTCCGGGTAGTAGCTCGATGGACAGATGGTGGTATATTGGTCTCCCCTCCGATGTTAAAATTCTTCTTCTTTTATATTCAAGAATATTCAACATATTAGTAGAGACAATCAAGAGATAAGAAGGAATGAGCAAGAGATGAATTGAGATGATCAACGATGATACAATATGACGAGATACTTAAGACTGTACATGATATGATGACCAAATGACATGTTGATCAATGGTTAGGTATTGGCAGATGGAATTCTCCCTAGTTGAGAGGGAGTGTTAAACATATGAAATTGCAGTCAAGTTACACTTTGGAAAGCTCACTTGATGGAGATAATGATTTCATTGAATTTATCTTTTCGAGAGGACCAAAATTGACCTAAAGATCGCTCAAATATGATAAGGGAAAGTGTAATTATGAAGAAAATCCCACATGTGCATATTTGATAAGGTCAGATCTAAAGCAAAGTGGACCATCTTAAAAGGATGTAAATACAAGTGACTTCTACCACATTTAGACACAGTTATGAGACACTATTCTATATTTGTTTTGGCTTGCACAAGTCTAAGGCTCGTCCGGAGAGGGTCAAGTTCACTTTGAGGTGAAATTTCAAGGTCTGAAGTTCACATTTCAGATCTAAGGTTTTGGGCCATAGTCACAGGCACATCACAAAAGGATCTCAGATATAGTCACTCTCATAGAGCCTCATGCATGTGATTGGAGCCTTCAATTCGCACAAACAAATCACTATGCATGCGAGTAGGAGTTAGGGTTTCTGCAGCCTAGATCTCGCCCTAGTCGCTCACTTTCCAAGCTTAAGGGAGCAACTGGGAAACAATAGTCGCTCACTTATCTCCTCCTATATGTGACCGGACCCAAAAGATGAAATCTCAAGATTTCAAAGATTTCGCTCATTGACCACATTTTTCAGCAGTTGACCATAGAGACCGCATATAGTGACAATTCATTACAAACTTTAGAATCAAGGTTTTGAGTATATACATTGTTGGGTTCATTTCATGGATGTTGTAGTTGTTTTGCTTGTTAGTTGCGTAGATGAAAATATGGATCATTTTACTCTATTTCACTGAATCTTTTGATGACAATCTACTTAGAAGAAGAATTTGAAAGGGTTTTCCCCATAGTGGGTTTTCCCTAGAAACCGACGAATCCTGGTGTCTCTATGTGTGAATGATTTTCTTCTAGTGTTCCTTTATGTTCCACTGTATTGATGATGATGATGGTTTTCTTTCTACATAGTTGCATATGATGATGAATAATGATGTAAATCTAAATAATGTTATGATGTTATGGGGTGAACTTAATGTGTTAAATGAAGAAATGCAATGATCAAAGAAAATAACAATATAGCCCTATGAAAAATTAACATGCATTTTGTTAGATCAAGTCGCGGACTTATAGAAGAATGTACTAATTGAAAAAAAAATCTAGGAGCGTCATCTGAAAGATTCAATTTCAATAATGGATCAGGGACACAATTATTGTGCTATAAGCTAATATAAAACTTTTTGGAAAAGGGATAGTTAGAATTCATATTCAATTATAGGGAGGATTGAGTTCACATTCAACCATGGGAAATGGTATCAGGGTAACACTCCCTTTTTTAACTAGAGGAATCGACAATTGGGTTGGTTTTGTACTTGTGTGACACAAGGTCACTTCTAACCACTACCACTATAGCTTCTAGGTTCCCATGTATGCCCCTTCCATAGACATAGGTTAGTGGAGGAGATTTGAACCTCAAATCCCATGATACATAACACTTCATTATCATGGTGATCACCAATTGAGTTGACCCTTAGGCGTAGGGTAACACTCCATTGACCTTAATATCCATGTCTCCTTTTTTGATCTAAGAAAATTCTCATTGTACAAAAATTTTGAGTAAATATTTTGGCTCTACAAATTGAGCTATAACACATGTTTCAATAAAGTTGGAGTTAAACAATGGATATAGAATTACAAAAAAAAATTTAAAATTTAAAATTGTGGTCAATGATGTAACCAAAATTTTCTAATTTTAATGAAATATGGGTTCTATGGAATGCGTTTATTGTAAAAAATATTGAAAATAGTTTGAGAAGATTCTTGGATATGATGAGAGATTTAATGTCATGCATTAAAGTATGTAGCTTGTATATGTATCAACATGGATATTAGAGAAGGTTCACTTGCAAGCACAGATATCAAGGTTAGAAAGTGGTCCCATCATTATATTCTAGACTGTGTGGATCTCATTTAGATGTGCATTATGTCATAATTATGGGCATCTTAAATTAGAATTATATTTACATCCTCAAAATGAGGAACATACTCAATTTTATAGGGAGGTTAATGAAGTTTCCTAAAAAGAAAGGTCATCAGATATAAACCATAAGTATTATAAATTCCAAAGCTTCAAGGCCTATCATAGGATCAAAGGTTAAATATGGAAAGTAGGACTGCTAATTAGGACTATTTAATGATAAATAATGATTTTTTTTTAACAAAAAAAAGATTTTGCTCCTCGAATTGGACATTTGACATAGAGAAAGAAGCTTAAATGATATATGAACATAAGGGACTTTCAATGCCATAAGTTCAATCAAGCTAAAATGCACAATCGACATATGTTGTCTATTCCTACCCCTAGTAATTTCATTTTGTTAGTTTTTGGATAGGTTATGGTATAATTTGAAGATCTTATTCCAAGGCATTCAAATATAGAATATGATAATACCATTTCTATGAATCTTGAATAGGAGTAAGTTTGAAACCATGCCCAATTGTTTCTTGGTGTTGTTAGTCATGTTGGTCACTTCACCTTAAATTAATAAAATCATAGCTCTCCTATGTTGAGAGAGAAATCGTCCTCATAATCTACAGTCTTAAGCACTTGTTAGTTGGAGGAGGATATCCCCATTGGCTAAGAGGAAATGATCAAAGTTACTGATAACTTTGACTATTATTGAAGGTGGTGTATAATATTGGGGAATTGAAGGGGGTTTAGGAGTGGGCTTGGGATGGGTGGTCAAAATTGTTAACCATGAAAAAAATCATTTTTAACCCTATCCCAACATAAAGCATAGAGGGAAATACAAAATGAAAATAACAAATGATTAAAGGGGCTCTTAGAGTGACTTTACACAATAGGAAGATTAATGGATGAAATTTTTTTACTTCATCATTCAAGGATTGGTCACTACCCATAAACATCATGCCCTTTAGTACTCTATCAGCCTACAAAAACTCGACATTGTAATTCTACAAGAGACAATGGGGGATGAGGATAAATTTAAGATAATTATATCTTCATTTTTAAAGGGACTAGAGTTTGTATTCACTGACATAGTAAGGAAATAAGGCGTATCATCACTTGGGTGGACCAATTCTTCCTAATTGATGAATACTAGATACTTTTTTGGAGGCACTTGTGTTGGAATTATGGTTAATGCATTGTTCTTGATGGAAACCTGCTTAATAAAGATTGAGGACTCTGTTGATCAGTTCCTTCACATCTATTACGAAATTCCTGACAAACTTTTGAACTTAGATTTCTTGAGACAAGAGTTTAAATTCTTGGTTCATGTTTCCCAATATGATGAACCTCCTGATTTTCCTTCTTCCCAAACTCTTGTGGATGATGAGGCACCTCAGAGTGTAGAGGAGGAGCCCACTACCCCGTTTTTTCCTTGTCCTCCTCCGTTTCTATTCCCGATGTGGGTGCCCCCTTGCGGTGATCATGAAGTTGAAAAGTCTGCTCAACATGTCCCCAACCCATATTCTCACCCATCTCCCCCTTCAATCGAGGAAATTTCAAAATGGCTCAGGAAGCCTACATCGAAGAGTGACTCCTCCATTATGCAAGAGGACGTCACCATTCATAACTCAAGTCTCGAATCTAATCTGCATCTCTGCCATACTCTTTCATCTACAAGCCATGACTCATTGTACCATGACACACTTTATCAATCTACTTCACCAGCTAGTTGTTCGCATTCTCTTGATTCTCAAGCTGCTGGCTCAAATTGTGATTAGGTGCAAGGCAGTCACATTACATAGGCAAAGGAGGAGAAAGGTGAGGACACTATCAATCTTCCCTCTCTGTTTCATAATTTTTCTCATAAAAACAATGAGCTTCCACTCTTGAACAATCCTCAATCTATTGATCTTGGTGGAACATCTTGTGCAATCAATTATTTCAATCAATCCCCACCCTTGGGTGGTAGTCATCCCAATGATGATAAATCCATGTTCATATGCCATGACGAATGCCCAATCACATCATGTGATCTTCTGGTTTCTCATAAAGATTTTAGTTTAGATCTAGAATACGCTCTGGCCAAAGAAGACATCCGTATCAAAACTTCCCCTTCACCTCACTTTCCCTTATGTCCTACCATTCACAATGCATCTACATGTGGTAGAGATACTCCATGCTCTTTTGTTTCTCGATCTAGTGAATTATCTCCTCTATTGATACAAGATGGTAAGGTTGTCCATGATAAAATTGAAAACAGTCTAATTACACTGGACTCTCCCCACCCCTAATCATCTCTTATGTTGCATGAAGACAACACGTCAAATAATATTTCTCATGTGAGATCACAAATTCATTTATCTTTGGACGTACCATCAGAAGAGCCTCTTCATTTGAGGAATTTAATTGTTTTTGGAACATGTGTTCTAGTGCATCCATCTTCATGCAAATCTATCATGTCAAACTAGGGTTAGAAATGTTTGTCTCTCAGGAAGTCATGGAATTGTGAAGTTGATCACCTCAAAGACTATCTTTTCCCACAATCATATTTATTGAATTTCCCCCTTCATGGTTAGCTCCCTGGTCTTCTTGCGAATCTTGTATTGTAAATCTATCCTCTCATCACACCAGAGATCTCCCTGGCTGATAACGAATGCACAAGCTATCACACGAATCAAGTTCCACTCCATTCTCCATGCCTCAACTAGTTTCATGCATTTAGGGTGCTAGCATCCTTTTTAAATTCTTGTGATGACTATGATGCTTGTGCATTTGGTCATCAATTATAGGCATGTGGTTCATCATATCTAGCTCACAAAAAACTTGGTTTGATTGTTCAGAGTGTTATTGGGCACAACCCAACTTGGTCCAAGTTTTGGGTCAAAGACTCGACATTTTGAAGAGCAAAGTGCACGGAGCTAACAAAGTTTTATTCATCGCATAGTCTTTAGGGGCTATGTGGTGGGTCAAAAGCCCCTTGTTTTGTAATGGGTTTCGGGTATTAGTCATGGTTTTGTTGAATCCGTGGTATATGGACCATGGTTTTTGTAATGATGTAATGTATATAAGGAGATGTAATACTTTGTAATAGAATAATGTAATGATAGAAGATCATAAGAAACTTAAGCCTTTGTGTTTGAGTCTGTATTTTTGGGGAAGGCTTCGCATCTAAGTGTGCGAAGGCCTAGAAGAGTTTGCTGCTAAGTGCATAGACCACTTGCAGCTGGGTGTGCAGGTCAAAGAAGTATATGTATTGAAGATATGTATTAATAAAGAATAAGTTTGGTGAAATATTGTGTATCTTTTTGTGTTCATTCTCTATTGTTGTTATTATCGTTATGCATGCTTTTTACTGAATTGCGCAAAATAATACATGTTATTTGATGCGATAAGAGTAATCTTGTAAAGTTAATCACCAACACGAAGTGATTCATGTACATGAAGTTGTAGGTACGTATAAAACATAAGTAAATAAACGGGCACAAAAATGCACATATCCCTCTAGTTGTAGAAACTTGGTTCTGCAACCTCCCATAATTGCTTTAGGTGAGACTACGATCTGGTTGCAAGTCATTGCCGAAAGGGCAAGTGGTTGGCTGTTTTGTTGGTGCGTAGCACGCTCTGAACTTGGGTCAAGCCCCCTCAAACCAACAAATGGTTCCGTTGCGGGGACTAGGATCTGTGTAAGGGATATGTTTTGGCGCCTGGTTAAGAAAGAAATCTAGGAGTGGGTTGAACTGAAAGAAAGAGAATTTGCGGAAAAAGAGAACAAAAACCCTCGATTATCAAATGAAGACTGGTTGCAGAAATATATCTTTGAAGAGAAATATGAAACCTTCTTTTGTTTCTTCCACATTGAATTGTATGAATGGGTATCTAAGTTGACCAAGAATAAGACTTGTTTCAAGAACGATGAACCTAAGGAGTGGAATCTTGAATTGATACGACTAGTCAAGAACGTTAGTAACAATGTTTCTAGGGTTGTTGATTTATGGATCGATAGAATTTTTGGAGGATTTATCACCGAGTTCGCGATAGATACGATCATGTCCTATAATGAATTTGAACGAATATTTTTCAAAGGATCAGAAGGTAAGTTCTTAAGATCTTTTAATCTCTGGATTAAGATGTTACTATGTGAAAAGGGGATTCTGCGAATGCAGTTAAACTAATGTTTGGGAAAAGAGGAAATAAGCATGAACCAGGGTCTATGTGAAGTGGAAAATGATATAGAACAGATCAGAATAATTTTATTGAAATTGACTATAGCCCCCTGTTAGGAGGATACAAGAGTGAAGAAGAAAGAAGTAACCTACAACCCCACGACATTCCCCCTCCCATCTTAAATGTGCGTCGAAGTTAGTAGTTGTGAAGAATCAAGGCGTCTTTAGGATTCCCCATCCATCCACCCCCCTTACACCTCATCCCACTCCCCATAATTCCCATACACACCTTCCCCCTCCCCCTCCACCTAGCCCCCCGAGAAGGAGAATGGACGATAACATTAAGTTTCCTATTTTTAAATGACTGGGATCAAAGGATCCTGATTAGTTCTAGTTTGTAGCTGATGCAGTATGGACAACAAGACAGATCACTAGTGATGATGTAAAGAAGGCGTAGTTCGTCACATCGCTTCGAGAAATAGTGCTAACCTGGTATATGAAGTACTCTATGACTAACCCGACTACTTCATTGGATGAAATTAAGAAAGCATTGGTATTAGAACTCAAGAAGCCGAAATCAGAATCACAATGCATCATAGAGCTAAAATAAATCAAACAGATAGAGACTAAATATATGTGGGAGTTGGATGAACAATTCAAGGTGTGTAGGAATTTACAGGGTAAGTTCCTTAGATAGAACAACAAAGGACACCGCTCACAAACAGATCATACATCAATACACCAATATCCTTAATGTGGTTAAAACCCTCAAAGAGGGAAACAATCCACGGCCTGAGCCAACGCGGTCACTTCAGGCAATTTATTAATGTAAAAGAAATAAAATTTACATAAGCTTCTCTCATGAACAGTCACCTTACAAATGACCCTCCATTCTCTTTAAATAGAGATCATGGACCAATCAGGTGTTAAGCCATGGATCAAGTGTCGGTAATACTGAGGAGAGAATGAACCGTAAGATCAGTTCATGTCTAGAACATATTGTGACCGTCGGATTGTAAGTTACAAAGGTAAATAGTAAATAAACACACTTTACCTAACTCTACACTAGATCAAGTTATAATTAACTATTTCCTATGTGTCGGAATATCCTAACATCCCCCCTTAAGAGCAACTTGGGATAGGATTGAAGGATTTACAAATATGACACAATAGGAGAAGGAAGGAGGCATTAGAGCCAATCCCCCCTTAGTGACAACTTCCTGAACTCCAACCATAAATCGAATTTTAGTAAACTTCGCCTCTATGAGAGCCTTTCTAAAGATGTCTACAACTTGATCATTGGTTGAAAATGTTGGCATTATGATATAGGTATGATACATGTGTTGTCCTTGATGGCAAATTTCTCAGATGAAAGATCACAATATAGCAGGTAAACAACAAAGAATGAAGAATGAAAGGTATACGCAGGTTCACCATTGACCAAGCCGCGTATACATGCAGGTTCATTGTATACAAAGTCACGTATACGAACAAGGTATATGTAGGTTCACCATTGTCCAAGTCGCATATACACGCAGGTTCACTATATACAAAGTCACGTATATGTACACATGCACTTTCACAGAAGGAAAGGCGCGTACATGTTGGAAAACTAAGTTTTGGTCCGTGGTATTTGGTCCATGGTATTTGGTCCATGGTATTTTGATCCATGGTAATGGTCCAAGGTATTTGGTTCGAAGTGTTGACCCCAGGTATTTGGTCCAAGGTATTGGTCCTAAGTGGTTTTGGTCCATGGTATTGAGGAAGGCCTAAGACTATAAAAGGAGGAGAAGATCATTAGGCCAATGTGTGCAAGTAATGAATATCTGATGAAGTGTGAGATCTAGTATGCAGATTATGAGTATGTGATGCTTTGCTAAGGATGCACCTATGTGGCGAATGAAGGCTGATGGACTGGGATCATGAAGACCAAAATGCATTATCATTATATGGTATGATCATGATTATTTTAGATCTGAATACTAACGCGTATCTTATCCTTTATATCTGATGATTTGGGTATATCTGAAGTAGTAAATTGCAGCGAAGGTATAAGTAATTATTTTCAGATCTGTACACTGGTTCCCTTTGGTGAAAGGGTGTATACACGCTGGTTTGACACAGCCAAGTAGCGTATACATTATGAGATTTGATATTTGAGGTTGCTGTTGGTTCAAGTGGTTGTTGCAGAGTTCTGGGTTCTACTCTGTGTTCTGGTGACTGTGTTTTGATGACAAGGTTTCAGTGATTCAGTTGTTGGGTGATTCAGAGATTGATGATGTGGATATAGTTGATGGTTGTATTGCAGTGGTGATTGATTTTGTGCTTTGATGTTATTGATGGATCCAGTCTGAAAATTTATGAAATGTGGTCCCTGGAAGAAAAGAGAAGGTTGTAGCCTTTTGTAGGTCGGTGCCTACGTACTAGTAAATATATCATCTAGTACAAGAGCTAATGGGTTGCAGCTCCCTTCCAGTAGAAGCTGGAGAACAAGAGAAGGTTGTAGCCTTCTACAGGTGGGTGCCTGTGTACTGGTATGAGTATGTGCTAGTAAAAGATTGTAAACAAGGTTTTTCTTATATTAAAGAAAACATCAGCAGGTAGTTTTTGTCCTGCATTGGGTTTCCACCTTATATCATGGTGTTCATGTGTGTCTATTATGTGTGATGATCTGTTCTGTTTTTACTACACCTGGTTACTGTTTATATGGTTAATGATGTTTTTATGCATGGATTAAAGATCAACATATGATGAATTAACTGAATCATAAGTTTGCTGGATATACGCTAGTTGCATTAAACATAGTTGTGTGTACACGTGGGTTCCCTTAACTGAAGTAGCGTATATGAATCTAATTATGGAAATGAAAAGTTATTGATTTTCTAATACTGATTCTGTTGGAATTATGATGCATGTGTTGTACTTGATGGCAACCCACCCATAGAAGAAAAATATATAACTTGATGGTTCTATCGAAGAGATATCAGATGTGATAGGATGATAGTTCTTAGTATGACAAGTTAGCTTTGCCATCAATTCCAGAGGGGGAGATTGTTGGCATTATGTGACAAGTGTTGTCCTTGATGGGAACTCACACAAGATGACAGATTATAGTGTAGCAGGTCAGTAGCAAAGAATTGATGATCAGACTACACAAATGAAGAAAGAAGAGTATATACACAGGTTCATTATATACCAAGTCGCGTACATAGGCAGGTTATACGCATGTTCACTATGTACCAAGTCACGAATATACGCAGGTTCACTATATACCAAGTAGGGTATACACACAGGTTCTCTATATACAAAGACATGTATACACGCGGGATTGCCGATCAAAAGTCGCATATGCGTATGCATGCACTTTCATGCATGGAAAAGCATGTACATGTGGGAAAGCTTGTTTTTGGGTCCGTGGTATTTAGACCTATGGTTTTGGTCCTTGGTATTTCATCCGAAGTGTTGAACCTAGGTATTTGGTCCCTAGTATTGGTTCTCAATGGTTTTGGACCATGGTATTGAGTAAGGCCTAAGACTATAAAAGGAGAAGAAGATCATTAGGCAAAGGCATTGAGAAAGTCTTGAATATCTGATGAAGTATGAGATCCAGTATGCAGGTTATGGGTTCATGATGCATTGCTTGATCTAAGCTAAGGAGGAATCTCAATGGTTGATGGAGAACAAGATCTAAGGATGGATCGAGATCTTAAGGCTTGGAATGTTTATCATTATATGGTTTGATTATGGATAGACTAGATCTAAATTATTGATGCATGTTTTATTGTATGAATGTTATGATCTGGGTATGGCTGATGTCTGAAACAGCCGCAAAGTTATGAGTAAATATTTTCAGATCTGTACATGGGTTGGCTTTGGTGAAAGTGTGTATGTACGCAGGTTTGGTTCTTCACAGTAGCGTATACATTATGAGATATGATAATTGAAGTTGCAGTTGGATTTGGTTATTTTTGCAGAGTTCTGTTGTCCGTTCTGTGTTTTGGTGACTGTGTTGTTGACAGGATTTCAGTGATTTAGTATTGGGTGATCCAGAGATTGATGATGCTAGTGTTGATTGATTGTGTGCTTCAATGATATTGATGGGTCTAGTATGAAAATTGGATGAAATGTGGCCTTTCAGATTATGGTGTTGTGCTTCAGGAGTATCCAGTTTGAAAATCTATGAAACGTGGTACCTAGAGGAAGAAAGAGAAGGTTGTAGCCTTCTGTAGGTCGGCACCTACGTACTAGTACATCAGCTAGTACAAGAGCTAAGGGTTGGTAGCTCCCTTCCAGTAGCAGCTGGAAAATGAGTGAATGTTGGAGCTTTCAGTAGGCCGACACCTACGTACTAGTAAATGGATCGGCTAGTACAGGAGCTAAGGGGGTTGTAGCTCCCTTCCAAGAGAGTTTGGAGAACAAGAGAAGGTTGTAGCCTTCTGCAAGAAGAAGCCTACGCACTAGTATAAGACTGCACTAGTACATAATCGTTATAAAAGAAGTTTCTTCCTAAAAAGAATATTGAGACAACTTGTAGCAGGTGGTTTTCACCCACATTGGGTTTCCACCTTACATCATGGTGTTCATGTGTGCTTCTTGTGTGTGATGATCTATTCTATTTTACTGCTACTGTTTATTGTTCATATGGTTAATAATGTTCTGATGCACTCATTAAGGATCAACTAATTGAATCATAAGTTTACTGGATATACGCTTGTTGCATTACACACAGTTGCATATATACGTGGTTTTCCTTAACTGAAGTAGCGTATATGAATCTTAATATGGAAATGAAAAAGTTATATTGATTTGATAATAATGATTAACCCCTCCTTCTCAGTATTATTTCCAACAATTGGTTTCAGAGCAGGTCCTTTGGTAGAAGCTTGATCGCTTGAAGGAGATCCATGAAACAATGGGAAAGAAGCTTAAGAAGAAAACATCTAAGAAGAAGAAGACATCTCAGAAGAACTATGACAATGGGAGTATCGATTGGGGAATATGTGGAAGAAGCACTTCAGATTCAGAATCACTTCAGAATGAAGATGAACAAGCAAAATATCTATCAGGTATGAATTTGTTATCCTCTGGTGATACATCTATTTATCCATTTGAAGACGATGAAAGCAATAGCGAAACAACTGAATTTGCTCTTATGGGTGAGCAAGAAAGATGTCGAATAGAGGCAGTATTTAAAAGGCTTACAGACAAAATTAGAGACCAACAAGATCTATTGAACAAAAGGGAATGTGCCTTCAAAGAAGAAGCTACCAAACTAAAGGCTCAACTAGAGGAAGGTAACAAGGTAAGGAAGTTGTTCAAGGAAAAGGAAGATCAATGTCAAAAGTTGCAGGATGAAGTAAATGAAAGGAGCACAATAATCAAGAAACTCATAAATAGATCCAGTTACTCTGAAAGGCTTGAAGCTTCGATCCTCTCGCTAAAGGAAGATCTTGAAGAATCAAAGAAGCATAATAAAGAACTACTCCAAACTCTTGAAAAACAAGAAAACGAAGTTCTTGAATTAAGACATCAGTTGGAAGAAGGAAGAAAAGCTGAAGAAAACATGAAGAAGCAGTATCTTGAAAAGGAAGAGCAACATCAGGTTGAGGTAAATATTCTAAAAGATAAATTAGAAGAAAAAGTTAAGCTCTTACGATTTCAAGATAGTAATAAGATCTTGGATGATATTCTTAGTAGTCAAAGGTCTCCTGCTATCAAAGTTGGTCTTGGTTTTCATGAATCTATTAAAGAAGAATCTAGTTCACAAAGTAAGACAAGGGAATGTAATGCAAAATCTGTGGCGTCAAAATCTGCAATGCTCGACAAGGAGATGAGAGGTCAATCCCATCAACAACCAAGGAAAGAAATTCTTCAAAGAAAACCTTTTACTCCTCCGATGAATAATGTTGAATGTTATGTATGTCACAATCTTGGACATGTTGCAACCAGATGCAGAGGAAGAGTGGTTCAAGACCGTCATGCAGAAAGATCATCACATTCCAGGTACTTTAATGGACATTGTTTTTCTTGCAATATGTTTGGTCACAAAGCTGCTGATTGCTACAGGAGGAATATGAAACATGTAAGATGTTATGCATGTAACAAGCTTGGACATATAGCAAAATGCAGGAACAAAGTATGGGCACCATACCAAAAGGAGAAAACATCATCATCATCATCTCGATGTTTAATTCAGATTTGTGGTTGATTCTTTAATGATGCATATATGGTGCTTATATGGTGATATTCATAAGGATAAGGATAAGTACAAAGTACTTGGTGATGAGCCACTCATATGATGTTGTTGTCATATGCATAAAGTTCATACAATACAGTTATGATGCAGGATTACTACAGTCCCTGGCACTCACATGGATGAGAATTGTGGCTGTTGATGATATCAAGAAGTCTTGAGCTCTAGATACATAGTGCTAGATACATGGAGTTGCACTGTTGGAGATATGATGATGATGAGTTCTTACCTATATGATGATAGGTTGATACTCACATATGTTGATTGATGATTGTTAGATAAGGGATATTCCCATGTAATGTTACATGGATGGTATATAAGATCATGTAGATCTTGATGATGATGAGATGACTATGGTGTTTTTAACATATGATATAATGTGAATGATTTTATGATGATGTTCAAAAGGATGAGTTGATATCTATATGCAGACATACCTTGTTACAGGACACTTACAGGTTGCTGATCTAGAAGTGGTTGTACGTGAGTTTTATGAAGAACATTTGCGTATATACACCTGTTTATGTGTATACAGTCGCGTATATGTTGGATTTATTTGATTTCAAGTGGAACAGGTGCAGAAGGAGAGCATGCTTGCTGATCTAAATGATTATTGACAGATGCTGTTGATGACCTTCATAGAATTGTTTTAAATATTTCGTCTCTATGTCATGTATATCTTTTCTTATCAAGGTCATGTAATGGCCTATGTTGGTTTCCCCACTATGCCTAGGATGAATAATGTAATGTACTTATTTGTCATATGTAAACTTCTGGTGTATCCCCACTTGGTTGGGTAGATGAGTCAATTTTGGTATATCCCTACTTGGTTGGGAGATGGATGTATGTATGAGTCTTTGGTATAGAGTCATGTTCTTTCTTGTAGAACATCTTTTTGCAGACCTTGCTTACAATCAGGGGGAGCATGAACAACACACTTCAGTAGAACAGAGCATTCAGCATGTACTCAAAAGGAGCATGGACAGATTGGTACACCTTGGCATATACAAAGGGGGAGCTCATTTAGAGATTTCAGCAGGTACTCAGGGGGAGTATGGACAACGAAATGTTTATCAAGGAAAGAGAATATCTTGGTCCACCCTTTGCCCTTGATGTCAAAGGGGGAGAGTGATTTGGTGTTGTTGCCATCAAGTCCAAAGGGGAGATTATTGGCATTATGATGCATGTGTTGTA
The DNA here is from genome assembly GCA_031772625.1 of Pinus tabuliformis. Classification (NCBI taxonomy): domain Eukaryota; kingdom Viridiplantae; phylum Streptophyta; class Pinopsida; order Pinales; family Pinaceae; genus Pinus; species Pinus tabuliformis. Next base: position 460,823,718 of record CM062810.1, read on the forward strand.
CTTGATGGCAACCCACCCATAGAAGAAAAATATATAACTTGATGGTTCTACAGGAGAGATATCAGATGTGACAGGATGATAGTTCTCAGTATGACAAGTTAGCTTTGCCATCAAGTCCAAAGGGGGAGATTGTTGGCATTATGTGACAAGTGTTGTCCTTGATGGAAACTCACACAAGATGACAGATTATAGTGCAGCAGGTCAGTAGCAAAGAATTGATGATCAGACTACACAAATGAAGAAAGAAGAGTATATACACAGGTTCACTATATACCAAGTCGCGTACATAAGCAGGTTATACGCAGGTTCACTATGTACCAAGTCGCATATATACGCAGGTTCACTATATACCAAGTAGGGTATACACACAGGTTCTCTATATACAAAGACGCATATACATGCGGGATTTCCAATCAAAAGTCGCGTATGCGCATGCACGCACTTTCATGCACGGAAAAGCGTGTACATGTGGGAAAGCTTATTTTTGGGTCCGTGGTATATAGACCTATGGTTTTGGTCCTTGTTATTGTGTCCAAAGTGTTGAACCCAGGTATTGGGTCCCTAGTATTAGTTCTCAATGGTTTTGGAGCATGGTATTGAGTAAGGCCTAAGACTATAAAAGGAGAAGAAGATCATTAGGCAAAGGCATTGAGAAAGTCTTGAATATCTGATGAAGTATGAGATCCAGTATGCAGGTAATGGGTTCATGATGCATTTCTTGATCTAAGCTAAGGAGGAATCTCAATGGTTGATGGAGAACAAGATCTAAGGATGGATCGGGATCTTAAGGCTTGGAATGTTTATCATTATATGGTTTGATTATGGATAGAATAGATCTAAATTATTAACGCATGTTTTATTGTATGAATGTTATGATCTGGGTATGACTGATGTCTGAAACAACCGCAAAGTTATGAGTAATATTTGCAGATCTGTACGCGGGTTGGCTTTGGTGAAATCGCGTATGTACACGGGTTTGGTTCTTCATATTAGCGTATACATTATGAGATATGATAATTGAAGTTGCAGTTGGATCTGGTTATTGTTGCAGAGTTCTGTTGTCTGTTCTGTGTTCTGGTGACTGTGTTGTTGATAGGATTTCAGTGATTCAGTATTGGGTGATCCAGAGATTGATGATGCTAGTGTTGATTGATTGTGTGCTTTAATGATATTGATGGGTCCAGTATGAAAATTGGATGAAATGTGGCCTTTCAAATTATGGTGTTGTGCTTCAGGAGTATCCAGTCTGAAAATATATGAAATGTGGTACCTGGAGGAAGAAAGAGAAGGTTGTAGCCTTCTGTAGGTCGACACCTACGTACTAGTACATCAGTTAGTACAAGAGCTAAGGGGGTGGTAGCTCCCTTCCAGTAGCAGCTGGAAAACGAGTGAAGGTTGGAGCTTTCAGTAGGTGGCACCTACGTACTAGTAAATGGATCAGCTAGTACAAGAGCTAAGGGGGTTGTAGCTCCCTTCCAGGAGAGTCTGGAGAATGAGAGAAGGTTGTAGTCTTCTGCAGGTAGAAGCCTACGTACTGGTATAAGACTGCACCAGTACAGAATCATTGTAAAAGAAGTTTCTTATTAAAAAGAAGATTGAGATGACTTGCAGTAGGTGGTTTTCACCCACATTGGGTTTCCACCTTACATCATGGTGTTCATGTGTGCTTCTTGTGTGTGGTGATCTATTCTATTTTATTGCTCCTATTTACTATTCATATGGTTAATAATTTTCTAATGTACTCATTAAGGATCAACTAACTGAATCATAAGTTTACTGGATATACGCTTGTTTCATTACACACAGTTGCGTATATACGCGGTTTTCCTTAACTGAAGTAGCGTATATGAATCTTAATATGGAAATGAAAAAGTTATATTGATTTGATAATACTGATTCACCCCCCCCCCCCTCTCAGTATTATTTCCAACAATTGGTTTCAGAGCAGGTCCTTTGGTAGAACCTTGATCACTTGAAGGAGATCCGTGAAACATTGGGAAAGAAGCTTAAGAAGAAAACATCTAAGAAGAAGAAGACATCTCAGAAGAACTATGACAATGGGAGTATCGATTGGGGAATATGTGGAAGAAGCACTTCAGATTCAGAATCACTTTAGAATGAAGATGAACAAGCAAAATATCTATCGGGTATGAATTTGTTATCCTCTGGTGATACATCTATTTATCCATTTGAAGACGATGAAAGCAATAGCGAAACAACTGAATTTGCTCTTATGGGTGAGCAAGAAATATGTCGAATAGAGGCAGTATTTAAAAGGCTTACAGACAAAATTGGAGACCAACAAGATCTATTGAACAAAAGGGAATGTGCCTTCAAAGAAGAAGCTACCAAACTAAATGCTCAACTAGAGGAAGGTAACAAGGTAAGGAAGTTGTTCAAGGAAAAGGAAGATCAATGTCAAAAGTTGCAGGATGAAGTAAATGAAAGGAGCACAATAATCAAGAAACTCATAAATAGATCCAGTTACTCTGAAAGGCTTGAAGCTTCGATCCTCTCGCTAAAGGAAGATCTTGAAGAATCAAAGAAGCATAATAAAGAACTACTCCAAACTCTTGAAAAACAAGAAAACGAAGTTCTTGAATTAAGACATTAGTTGGAAGAAGGAAGAAAAGCTGAAGAAAACATGAAGAAGCAGTATCTTGAAAAGGAAGAGCAACATCAGGTTGAGGTAAATATTCTAAAAGATAAATTAGAAGAAAAAGATAAGCTCTTACGATTTCAATATAGTACTAAGATCTTGGATGATATTCTTAGTAGTCAAAGGTCTCCTGCTATCAAAGCTGGTCTTGGTTTTGAAGAAGAATCTAGTTCACAAAGTAAGACAAGGGAATGTAATGCAAAATCTGTGGCGTCAAAATCTGCAATGCTCGACAAGGAGATGAGAGGTCAATCCCATCAACAGCCAAGGAAAGAAATTCTTCAAAGAAAATCTTTTACTCCTCCGATGAATAATGTCGAATGTTATGTATGTCACAATCTTGGACATGTTGCAGCTAGATGCAGAAGAAGAGTGGTTCAAGACCATCATGCAGAAAGATCATCACATTCCAGGTACTTTAATGGATATTGTTTTTCTTGCAATATGTTTGGTCACAAAGCTGTTGATTGCTACAGGAGGAATATGAAACATGTAAGATGTTATGCATGTAACAAGCTTGGACATACAACAAAGGAATGCAGGAAAAAAGTATGGGCACCATACCAAAAGGAGAAAACATCATCATCACACTTGAAGATATGGAAGAAGAAGGAAGTACAGTCAGAAAGATGTGGCATAGCACAATGTACAGACATAATCAACTCAGAGGGAGCTGAAAGTGTAAAACTTCAACATCCTAAATTTCATACACAAGTTTCATAAAGGGAAGTCATGTATATACGCGAGTTAGATAGTGCATAGTCACGTATATGTCAGTTTAAGAAAAGCAGTGGGACAGGCTCAGGAAAAGGGTCTGATATGATTCAGTCCATTACTTGCTCTGTTTGATAATGATTATAATCTGTTGATGATGTGTGGAAATGTCTTGATACTTGTAAGATGTTTTAAAGTGTTTCATGATGATGATGCCTTGATACTTCTTGCTGATATATGCATGATCAGATCTGACAGTGAACAGATGGCACAGGTTCAGGGGGAGCATATACTTTTAATAATGCATTGTTGGCATTATGGTTAGTAGTCCTTGGTGATGATGCTTGTATGGCTAAATGATATATCTTGCTATGATATGGTTATGAGTTGTCCATCTCATATGATTCTTGGGGTTACATAGTTGGTGTTTAATTCAGATTTGTGGTTGATTCTTTGATGATGCATATATGGTGATCTTCATAAGGATAAGGAGAAGTACAAAGTACTTGGTGATGAGCCACTCATATGCTGCTGTTGTCATATGCATAAAGATCATACAATACAGTTATGATGCAGGATTACTACAGTTCCTGGCACTCACATGGATGAGGATTGTGGCTGTTGATGATATCAAGAAGTCTTGAGCTCTAGATACATAGTGTTGGATACATGGAGTTGCATTGTTGGAGATATGATGATGATGAGTTCTTACCTATATGATGATAGGTTGATACTCACATATGTTGATTAATGATTGTCAAATAAGGGATATTCCCGTGTAATGTTACATGGATGGTATATAATATCATGCAGATCTTGATGATGATGAGATGAATATGGTTTTTTTCACATATGATATAATGTGAATGATTTTATGATGATGTTCAAAAGGATGAGTTGATATCTATATGCAGACATACCTTGTTACAGGACATTTATAGGTTGTTGATCTGGAAGTGGTTGTACGCGAGTTTTATGAAGAACATTCACGTATATACGCTTGTTTTTGTGGATACAGTCGCACATATGTTGGATTGACTTGATTTTAGGTGGAATATGTGTAGAAGGAGAACATGGTTGCTGATCTAAATGATGATTGACAGATGCTGCTGATGACTTTCATAGAATTGTTTTAAATATTTCGTCTCTATGTCATGTATATATTTTCTTATCAAGGTCATGTAATGGCCTATGTTGGTTTCCCCACTATGCCTAGGATGAATAATGTAATGTACTTATTTGTCATATGTAAACTTCTGGTGTATCCCCACTTGGTTGGGTAGATGAGTCAATTCTGGTATATCCCCACTTGGTTGGGAGATGGATGTATGTATGAGTCTTTGGTATAGAGTCATGTTCTTTCTTGTAGAACATCTTTTTGCAGACCTTGCTTACAGTCAGGGGGAGCATGAACAACACACTTCAGCAGAACAAAGCATTTAGCATGTACTCAGAAGGAGCATGGACAGATTGGTACACCTTGGCATATACAAAGGGGGAGCTCATTCAGAGATTTCAACAGGTACTCAGGGGAGTATGGACAGTGGAATGTTTATCAAGGAAAGAGAATATCTTGGTCTGCCCTTTGCCCTTGATGTCAAAGGGGGAGAGTGATTTGGTGTTGTTGCCATCAAGTCCAAAGGGGGAGATTGTTGGGATTATGATGCATGTGTTGTACTTGATGGCAACCCACCCATAGAAGAAAAATATATAAGTTGATGGTTCTATAGGAGAGATATCAGATGTGATAGGATGATAGTTCTCAGTATGACAAGTTAGCTTTGCCATCAAGTCCAAAGGGGGATATTGTTGGCATTATGTGACAAGTGTTGTCCTTGATGGAAACTCACACAAGATGACAGATTATAGTGCAGCAGGTCAGTAGCAAAGAATTGATGATCAGACTACACAAATGAAGAAAGAAGATTATATACGCAGGTTCACTATATACCAAGTCATGTACATAGGCAGGTTATACGTAGGTTCACTGTGTACCAAGTCGCGTATATACGCAGGTTCGCTATATACCAAGTAGGGTATACATGTAGGTTCTCTATATATAAAGACGCGTATACACGTGGGATTGCCGCTCAAAAGTCGCATATGCATATGCACGCACTTTCATGCACAGAAAAGCGTGTACATGTGGGAAAGCTTATTTTTGGGTCCGTGGTATTTAGACCTATGGTTTTGGTCCTTGGTATTGTGTTCAAAGTGTTGAACCCAGGTATTGGGTGCCTAGTATTAGTTCTCAATGGTTTTGGACCATGGTATTGAGTAAGGCCTAAGACTATAAAAGGAGAAGAAGATCATTAGGCAAAGGCATTGAGAAAGTCTTGAATATCTGATGAAGTATGAGATCCAATATGCAGATTATGGGTTCATGATGCATTGCTTGATCTAAGCTAAGGAGGAATCTCAATGGTTGATGGAGAACAAGATCTAAGGATGGATCGGGATCTTAAGGCTTGGAATGTTTATCATTATATGGTTTGATTATGGATAGACTATATCTAAATTATTGATGCATGTTTTATTGTATGAATGTTATGATCTGTGTATGACTGATGTCTGAAACAGCCGCAAAGTTATGAGTAAATATTTGCAGATCTGTACGCGGGTTGGCTTTGGTGAAAGCGCATATGTACACGGGTTTGGTTCGTCATAGTAGCGTATACATTATGATATATGATAATTGAAGTTGCATTTGGATCTGGTTATTGTTGCAGAGTTCTGTTGTCTGTTCTGTGTTCTGGTGACTGTGTTGTTGACGGGATTTCAGTGATTCAGTATTGGGTGATCCAGAGATTGATGATGCTAGTGTTGATTGATTGTGTGCTTCAATGATATTGATGGGTCCAGTATGAAAATTGGATGAAACGTGGCCTTTCAGATTATGGGGTTGTGCTTCAAGAGTATCTAGTCTGAAAATCTATGAAATGTGGTACCTGGAGGAAGAAAGAGAAGGTTGTAGCCTTCTGTAGGTCGACACCTACGTACTAGTACATCAGCTAGTACAAGAGCTAAGGGGGTGGTAGCTCCCTTCCAGTAGCAGCTGGAAAACGAGTGAAGGTTGGAGATTTCAGTAGGCCGACACCTATGTACTAGTAAATGGATCGGCTAGTACAAGAGCTAAGGGGGTTGTAGCTCCCTTCCAGGAGAGTCTGGAGAATGAGAGAAGGTTGTAGCCTTCTGCAAGTAGAAGCCTGCATACTAGTATAAGACTACACCCATATAGAATCATTGTAAAAGAAGTTTCTTATTAAAAAGAATATTGAGACAACTTGCAGCAGGTGGTTTTCACCCACATTGGGTTTCCACCTTACATCATGGTGTTCATGTGTGCTTCTTGTGTGTGATGATCTATTCTATTTTAATGCTCCTGTTTATTGTTCATATGGTTAAGAATGTTCCGATGCACTCATTAAGGATCAACTAACTGAATCATAAGTTCACTGGATATACGCTTTTTGCATTACACACAGTTGCGTATATACGCAGTTTGCCTTAACTGAAGTAGCGTATATGAATCTTAATATGGAAATGTAAAAGTTATATTGATTTGATAATGCTAATTCACCCCCCCTCTCAGTATTATTTCCAACAATTGGTATCAGAACAGGTCCTTTAGAAGAAGCTTGATCGCTTGAAGGAGGATCCATCAGCATGAGTAATCAAGAAAGAGAGGGATCCATCAGACCACCAATCTTCGATGGGAGCAATTTCGTTTAATAGAAGATAAGAACCACATCCTATCTACAATCACTTGGAACAGATATTTGGGAAATCATGGAAGGAGGATATACATTTCCATCAGCAATTCGTACAGATACGACAGGTAGAAAGCAATATGAAACCAATGCCAAAGTTGTCACTATTTTATTGGGAAGTTTGTCAAAATCAGAGTTTGTCAAGGTCATGCAGCTCAAATCAACAAATGAAATATGGGACAAAATCGTTGTAAGCTATGAAGGATACAATAAGGTAAAACGTGCAAAACTGCAAACTCTCAAAATTCAATATGAAACTCTCAAAATGCACAATGATGAAAGCATAGCTAATTACTTCCTATGTATAGACGAGATTGTCAATTGTATGAAGAATCTGGGTGAAGAAATTAAGGAATTTGTCTTAGTTGAGAAAGTTTTAATATCCTTGTCCGCTAAATTTGAACCCAAAGTGTCTGCCATAGATGAAAAACAGGATCTGCAGAATATTGCTATGACACAGCTTCATGGAATCTTAACTGCCTTTGAGATGAGAAAAGGAGGACCATCAGATATGAGAGAAGCCATATTTAATGTATCAACAAAGGGAAAAGAAAAACTCAATGAATCAGGATACATTTCAGAAGAAGAATATGAGGTAAATTTTGTCAAGAAGCTTCAACGGGGATCTGGAAGGTTCAAAGGTAAGCTACCTTTCAAATGTTTTTCTTGTGGTAGAGTTGGTCATTACGCTGCTAGATGCCCTCATAACAAAGGAAATATGTCTGAAGAAGGTAATAGAAGTTATTATACTCATGATAATAGTGATGACTTATCCAATAGTGATGAATATAATCAAGAAATTAAACTTCTCATGACATATGAAAATAATGACGTAGAAAAAGAAGAAGTTACTAGATTAAAAGTTCAATTGGAGACAGTAACTAGAGTAAGGGAGCAACTGTAGGATGTAGTAAAAGATCAAAGCATAACAATCCAGAGACTTGAATCTAAGATCCTCTCTCTAAAAGAAGATCTTGAAGAATCAAAGAAGCAGAATGAAGAAGCTCTTGAAGAACAAGAACATGAAGTGCTCGAATTAAGGCAACAAGTGGAAAAAAGAAGAAAAGCTTAAGAAAACATAAAGAAGTAATATCTGGAAAAGGAAGAACAACATTAGGTTGAGCTGAATATCTTAAAAGGTAAATTAGAAGAAAAGGATAAACTGTTACGATTTCAAGACAATACTAAGATTTTGGATGATATTCTTAGTAGTCAAAAATCCCCTGCTATCAAAATTGGTCTTTGTTTTTATGAATCTGTTGAAGGTGAATCTAGCTCACAGGGTGAGGCATGGAACCCTAATGCAAAACCTGAAATGCTCAATAAGGAGATAAGAGGTCAACCCCAACAACAACCAAGGAAAGAAATTCTTCAAAGAAAATCTTTTTCTCCTAACTGTGGAAGTGATAGATAGTTATTTCCTCTGATGAATAATGTTGAATGTTATGAATGTCATAATCTTGGACATGTTGCAGCCAGATGTAGAAGTAGAATGGTTCAAGACCATCACACAATAAGATCATCATGTTCTAGGTACTTTAAGGGATATTGTTTTGCTTGCAATATGTTTGGTCACAAAGCTATTGATTGCAATAAAAGGAATATGAAACATGTAAGATGTTATGCATGGGCATAAATTAAAGGAATGCAGGAGAAAAATTCGGACACCAAAGTAAAAGGAGCATACATTATCCCAATCCCAGGTATTGAAGAAGACAGAATTATTATCAGAAAGATGTGGCATAATTTAGTTAGCAGACATAACAGACCCAAGGGAAGCTGAAAGTGTAAACCTTCAGTATTCCAATTTGCATACACAGATATTATGAAGCGAAGTCATGTATATACATGAGTTAGAGGCTACACAGTCGCGTATATGGTGCTCTGAAGAAAAAGCAGTAGGACAGACTCAGGAAAAGAAGTTTGATATGGTTCGGTCATGGTATGTGTTGGTTGGCACAGGTTCAAGGGGAGCATATGCTTCGAATAATGCATTGTTGGAATTATGGTTAGAAGTATTTGGTGATGATGCTTATGTGGCTAAATGATACATCTTGCTACTTATTGTTGGTTGGCCAAGAGAATGGTATTGCAGGTTACAAGTCTGGATGTTGGTGACAGATGCTTATGGTGCAGATCATATATGGTGTATGATAGTTGCTGATGACTATCATGGTTTTGTTTAGATTGTTGGTCATTGTTATAAAAGGTCATGTATATCATTTTATGTAAAGGTCATGAAAAGACCTAATTTGTAACCTGACTTTGCATGGGAAGGATGTTGTAATAATTTCTATTTTCAGTCATGTATAAACATTTGGTATATCCCCACTTGGTTGGTGTTACAGGGAAAACTAGTGTCTTTTCGATCTGCTAGTCCCACTAATATGAGTAGCTATCTTAGAAACTAACAATCAAAGCACTTTAATATTTCCTTTATGTATGATAGATTAGAGAGAAGCAAAGAGGACCAACCTGGATCTTCCGCTTGGCTCCTTACTTGTTTCCTCTCTCCCTTGATGGAATTTTCAATCCTCTTCCTACTTGTCCTGCTTCAAAGAATAGTTGTAGAGACAAAGTAAAAAAACACCATCAAAGCATCTCGATCTATAATACCATAAACAATGCAAAATCAGAAATACATTGACCATACAATTGCATTCATAAATAACAACATTCACAAATACACGATTATATGGAGGAAAACCCAAATAACTTTATTAGTAGTATAAGAGAGGATTACAATCCAGCTGTCTAATCCAGCATCATCCTCCCAGCATCAAAGCCCTATTCACCTCATGAAAATCAAGATCACCCAACAATACAATGCTCCTTCTCAAAGACAAACTAACAGAACTTCTTTACAAATAATTCCAGCCTCTAGATCTCTCAGATGAGGGATCCATTTATAGATATTTGCAGAGGTGTGAGTCAGCTCTGGGTTTTTGATTAGTGTTATTTCACCAATAGTTCTTGGTTCCACTTGGAGATTTCATTGATCTCTTACTCATCCCTGGGTGAATTCTGAGAGGCAAGTGTCATAGAGGAACTTTCTGGAAGATTCCATGAGCATCCACTTAGCAAACTGCTTCAGACATTTGTCCATTCTCACTCATCGCACCCCACAGAAGGCCTTTTCAATATGCATTGCACCTAGCTAGTGTAGGAGCCAGTATGCATCGCACCCTGACCAAGGAGCAGTTAGTATGGTCCAGTTTTGGCCAGTTCTGAGTGGTTTTTCAGGTGGAACTTCTGGGAAATGATGTAATCAGTTGACCATGATATTTTAGGGTATGAAACAACACTTTTAGGGGTTAAATAGCCCTTGGTTTATCGACATATGTAATTGGGGTTGCAATTCCCAAATATGTCTATAACAGTTGCCCCTAAAGCATGAGGTTGTAAATCTTCTGATGTCGGGTGAAATGCTTTATCATGAGAATCTGAGGTATTCGAACTGGAAGGTGACTTGTATAAGATACAATATAATGCATCATCATCATATTATTTTCATGATCTAGCTGAGGTGGGAATTCCCATGCTTAACTTTATAAATTCATTTTCATGCACATGGAACAGATAACCGTTTGCGGTTGCAGACTGGTGATTCTTTATATGTAGAGTCATCATCCCTTAGCTTGGATGATCATCTATGCAGCTTCTGTGTACATTTGATGTATTTATATTCCTGAATATATCGCAGCCCGGATGGATGAAACTAGATCTGGAGTCTTCAAATTTGTTCAATCTTTGCCCAATGTACAAGTCGATCCATGTGAAAAGACGTTCTGAAGTCGAACATGGAAAGACATCGCCTGATTACCAGCCAATGATGTAAGCTGTTAACGGGCGCAAGAGGAATCACCGATAATGATGATGACCCTCAAGGTGCTACAGTACAATTCACGTGGTGTGAATATATGATTTGATGTCGAACACCATGCAAAATATCTCGGTCGAAGGCCATTGATGTAAACCTATCACTGGAAGTGAGAAACTTGCCATTGAGGCATGCAAGCTTCAAAGTATTGAAAGTACTGTTTCTAAGTCAACTTCTTGGATAATGAGCTGATGTCGACAAGAAGTGACCCATCGTAGGAGGGCCTTAATGTATCCCACATCTATGACATGAAACGAGGCAAATGATTTTTTGGAGGTGAAAACAATCTGATGATACAAGGTTCAGGAATGGCGGTCATGAAAAATGGAGGGTGAAGGTATTGCAGTGGATGAGGCGTTAGCTGGGATGGTGAATTCTCTGAATGACTTCTCTTGAACATGTCAGCGACACTGAGATGGATTGGTAGTGTTAACCCCAAAATATGGATGGTATGGAGGACCAATGGTGATATGACCAGTGAATGGAATAACCCAACCCGACTTGATCATGGTGATGGAGTGAAAGTGTCATGTTCAAGAGCGACTTGCTACCAATAAAATTCTTCAAGTTTTCTTCCCTTTTTCCCCATTCATTGCTGATTAGTACCTCTTTATTTTTGTCAAGCTTTGAGGAGGATAAAATATGCTTGTTCTACAATTTTCCCTTCGGGGAAACTTGTCGATATGTTTTAGCAAGCCTAGCGACAGTGAAACTCGTTCTTGTCTAGATGAACAAGTTCGTTGCTATTGTTTTAATGAGTTTAATGACAAAGAAAAATTGGTCCTTTTCATATTTAGAGAGTTTTAAGAGGGATGAAAAGGAAACTCCATCAGTTCTTTTTTGTATCATAATCCTTTGAGTCCAAAAAAGATTAAAATAATACAAAAGGGATGACTTTTCCAATCACTTTAGCGATCCGAAAAAGACAAGCGCTCGATCTTTTTGTTTGATAATCCCTCAGGTCCAAAAAGATTAAAATACAGGAGGGATGGCACTTCCAATCACTTTAGCAAGCTAGAGAGGCCAATTGCTCGACAATATTTTCATATTTAGCGAGTCCGAAAAGAGTTTAAAGTAGACTCGTTTTTTGAGGAACGAGTGGCATTTAGGGTAGTAAACAGGTTCCAGGTAATCTTGGAACTTCTCAAAACATGGTGGTGTGAAGAGGTTGGCTAATAGGACCACTCATCGCAGTTGTTCCTCAAAAGGGTAAACAATCAAGTGGAAGCGTATGATCAGCCAAAATAATGGAGGTGATGTTAGGAACACAACCAAGGTTCAAAGGGTTGATAGCATGGCAATCACAGAGGTCGTTTATTGAAGTCGGGTTTATTTTTTAATGAGTTTGAACCTTGCATTAACATATGCTCAGTGGTGGGTTTATTTTTTAACGAGCTTGAACCTTGTAGAAAAATTGCTCATAAAATGAAATTGAAAGAGGTTTACATGCCCCCAGCATGATGAAAAGGAGAGTCTCTTATAACCATATGGAAACTACTGAGGTTAGGTAGGATGGTTTTGTTCACAGAATAGACAAAACACTTCCTTAGCTTCGTCCGTAGAATAGACAAAGGTGCATGCCCCATAAGCTTCGTTGCATTCACCAGACTACTCATGGTAATTAGGTGGATGGAATGAAGGTTCAAGAGATACCGATTTTTCTCGGAATCCACTGTATTTACAATATTTGATAAAAAATAAAAAATTGTAGGATGATTAAGGTCGTTTGAATAATCTTCATTGTTATCTTGAAGATGGGAACGATGGTGGTAATATTCCCATGGTGTCTTTCCTATCAGCATTGACTGAAGGCTTCCTTCGTCTGTAGAATGTATACGAGACCAAGGATCGGAAGAGGTGCCATACTCTAGAGACTTGTCTATCCAAACACTCGATAAATGTTGATTTGGGTTCACTGCCTAGGCCCAGAAAATTGATTGCTATAAAGATTCTATGGGGCTTGGGGGCAACACCTGGCGATGATCCACACTATCAAAATGGTAAGAGTTCTTCTTAATCTTTGATGATGTAGAAGATATCATATGACAGGTTTCCACTGTGACCACTTCCACCAGATTACTTAGAGGCGAGAGAGAAAAAGTACCCATTAAGGAAGGGTCTTTTAGGAGACCTACTCCGACATTTTGAAGTGATTGAGAACTCTCATGGATCAATGAAATTCTTCCAGTAGCTTGTGAACTGTTTGGGAAAAAGGTTAGTTGGTCAATGATTGTAATTCCACCTTGGAAGGGAAATGCAATCTTTCTGAAATATGTTGACACAACGGCGGCCATAGCATAAATCCATGGCCTTCCTAGTAAGATATTATAGTCAAGGTTTCCATCAATGACCTCGACTTCAATTTCTATTGTCTTGCCCCCCAGTTATACTGCTTAGGGGGGCAACTGTTATAGACATATTTGGGCACTACAACCCCAATCACATATGTTAATAAACCAAGGGCTCTTTAACCCCTAAAAGTGTTGTTTCATACCCTAAAAGATCATGGTCAAATGATTACATCATTTCCCAAAAGTTCCACCTAAAAAACCACTCACAACTGGCCAAAACTAGACCATACTGACTGCTCCTTGGTCAGGGTGCGATGCATCTCACCTGCTACACACAGGAGGTGCGATGCATACTAAAAAGGCCTTCTGTTCCACTTGGCTCCTTACTTGTTTCCTCTCTCCCTTGATAGAGCTTGCCACTCCTCTCCTACTTGTCCCGCTTTAGAGAATACCTGTAAAGGCAAAGAAACAAAACACCATCAAATCATCTCGATATATAATATCATAAACAATGCAGAATCAGAAATACATTGACCATACAATTGCATTCACAAATAACAACATTCACAAATACACAATTATATGGAGGAAAACTCAAATAAATTTATTAGTAGTAGAAGAGAGGATTACAACCCAGTTGTCTGATCTATCATCATCCTCCCAACATCAAAGCCCTCTTCACCTCATGAAAAGCAATATCACCCAACAATATAATGCTCCTTCTCAAAGACAAACTAACAACACTTCTTTACAAATTTCAAAATTCCAACCTCTAGATCTCTCAGATTAGGGATCCATTTATAGATATTTGCAGAGGTGTGAGTCAGCTCTAGGTTTTTGATTAGTGTCATTTCACTGATAGTTCTTGGTTCCACTTAGATATTTCATTGATCTCTTACTCATCCTCGGTGAATTCTGAGAGGCAAGTGTCATAGAGGAACTTTCTAGAAGATTCCATAAGCATCCACTTAGCAACTGCTTCAGAAATTTGTCCATTCTCGCTCATCGCACCCCACAGAAGGCCTTTTCAGTATGCATCACACCTAGCTAGTGTAGGAGCTAGTATGCATTGCACCCTGACTAAGGAGTAGTCAATATGGTCCAGTTTTGGCCAGTTATGAGTGGTTTTTTAGGTGGAATTTCTGGGAAATTATGTAATTAGTTGACCATGATATTTTAGGGTATGAAACAACACTTTTAGGGGTTAAAGAGCCCTTGGTTTATCAACATATGTGATTGGGGTTGCAGTTCCCAAATATGTCTATAACAGTTGGGTGGATGAGTCAAAAATGGTGTGTCCCCACTCGGTTGGGAGAATGATGTATGTATGAGTCATTGGTGATAGGAAGGTCATACTCACTTAGTTGAGTTGTAGAGTCATGTTATTATTTTGAAAAATATTTTTGTAGACTCTACGTGTGCTCAAGGGGAGCATGGATGGATTGGTACATATTAACATGTACAAAGGGGGAGCTCAATCAGAGATTTCAACATGTACTCAGGGGGAGTATGAACAACATAATGTATATCAAAGGGGGAGAATATCTTGGTCCGCCCTTTGCCCTTAATTTCAAAGGGGGAGAGTGACTTGGTGTGGTTCTTGCCATCAAGTCCAAAGGGGGAGATTGTTGGCATTATGATATAGGTATGATACAGGTGTTGTCCTTGATGACAACTCTCTCAGATGAAAGATCACAGTATAGCAGGTAAACAACAAAGAATGAAGAATGAAAGGTATACGTAGGTTCACCATTGACCAAGCCACATATACACGCAGATTCACTGTATACAAAGTCACGTATACGAACAAGGTGTACACAAGTTCACCATTGACCAAGTCACGTATACAAGCAGGTTCACTATACCAAGTTGTGTATGCGTACACATGCACTTTCATATAAGGAAAGGCATGTACATGTTGGAAAACTAAGTTTTGGTCTATGGTATTTTGATCCATGGTATTGGTCCAAGGTATTTGGTTTGAAGTGTTGACCCCAGGTATTTGGTCCAAGGTATTGGTCCTAAGTGGTTTTGGTCCATGGTATTGAGTAAGGCCTAAGACTATAAAAGGAGGAGAAGATCATTAGGCCAATGTGTGCAAGTGATGAATATCTGATGAAGTGTGAGATCTAGTATGCAGATTATGGGTATGTGATGCTTTGCTAAGGATGCACCTATGTGGCGAATGAAGGTTGATGGACCGGGATCATGAAGACTAAAATGCATTATCATTATATGGTATGATCATGATTAGTTTAGATCTGAATACTGACGCATATCTTATCCTTTATATCTGATGATCTGGGTATATCTGAAGTAGTAAATTGCAGCGAAGGTATAAGTAATTATTTTCAGATCTGTACGTTAGTTCCCTTTGGTGAAAGGGCGTATACATGCTGGTTTGACACAGCCAAGTAGCGTATACATTATGAGATTTGATATTTGAGGTTGTTGTTGGTTCAAGTGGTTGTTGCAGAGTTCTGGGTTCTACTCTATGTTCTGGTGACTGTGTTTTGTTGACAGGGTTTTAGTGATTCAGTTGTTGGGTGATTTAGAGATTGATGATGCGGATATAGTTGATGGTTGTATTGCAGTAGTGATTGATTTTGTGCTTTGATGTTATTGATGGATCCAGTTTGAAAATTTATGAAACATGGTCCCTGGAAGAAAAGAGAAGGTCATAGCCTTCTGTAGGTCAGCGCCTATGTACTAGTAAATATATCCGCTAGTACAGGGGTTGCAGCTCCCTTCCAGTAGAAGCTGGAGAATGAGAGAAGGTTGTAGCCTTCTACAAGTGGGTTCTTGCATACTGGTATGAGTTTGCGCCAGTACAATATTGTAAACATGTTTTTCTTATATTAAAGAAAACAGTAGTAGGTGGTTTTTGTCCCGCATTGGGTTTCCACCTTATATCATGGTGTTCATGTGTGTCTCTTATGTATTATGATTTGTTCTGTTTTTATTGCCCCTGGTTACTCTTTATATGGTTAATGATATTTTGATGCACTGATTAAAGATCAACATATGATGAATTAATTGAATCATAAGTTTTCTGGATATACGCTAGTTGCATTAAACACAGTTGTGTGTACACACGGGTTCCCTTAATTGAAGTAGCATATATGAATTTGATTATGGAAATGAAAAGTTAGTGATTTGCTAATACTGATTCACCCCCCCTCTAAGTATTATTTCCAATAGAATAATATTGCACTTCAAGAACATGATCATGAATGAGCTTTCTGATGAAGTGCATGTGTAGTTCAATGTGTTTTCTTCGTTGATATTGGACTGGATCTTTGCATAGTTGAATGGCACTTTGATTATCACACCAAAGTGTAGTTGGATGTTGTTGTTGAAAGCCAAACTTTGACAGGATCTGACAAAGCCACTGGGCTTCTTTACTAGCTTCTACGATGCCACGGTACTCTACTTTTGGTGAAGAAAGAGAAATGGCACTTTGTTTCTTGCAAGCCCATGTAATAGGTCCATAACCAAGAGTGAATACATAACCTGCAGTAGACTTTTGATCATCAGGGTCACTAGCCCAATCGCAATCAGTGAAACCAACCAATAGAGGAGATGCTTCTACACTGTAATGAATCCCAAACTGAACTGTAACTCGAACATAAAAAAGTATACTTTTAGCTGCTTTCCAATGACTCTCATGTGGGTTTTTCATAAACCGAGCAATAAGGCCAACAACAAAGGAAAGGCCAGGACAGGTATGGGTCAGATACAAAAGTTTTCCTACAAGTTGACGGTATAAGGTAGCATCAACTTCAGGGGAAGTACAAGTGAGTGAATGTTTGGCTCCAGATTGAAAAGGAGAAGGGGTTGGCTTATAGTGTTCCATGTGAAAGTGGTGTAGAAGATCACAAGCATACTTGAACTAGGAAAGGGAAATACCTTCCTTGGATTGCAAGACTTGAAGATCAAGAAAATAATGCAAGTGTCCTAAGTCTGTCACTTCAAACTGCTTTTTAAGGCTGGACTTCACATGGCTTATAAGGTTGGGATCACTACCAATAAGGATAAGATCATCAACATAAAGAACAAGAATGATAAGAGACTTACCCACTTTCTTGGTGTAGACAATATTGTTAGAATGACACCTAGAAAAGCTAGCATCTAAAAGAATGTTATCCATTTTGGCATACCAAGCCCTAGGGGCTTGCTTGAGACCATAAATGGATTTCTTCAGATGACATATAAGGATGGATTCCATTTGTATAAAGCTAGGAGGTTGTTCCATGTAGATTTATTAATGCAAGTCCCCATGCAAGAAGGCAGATTTAACATCTATCTGATGGACTTCCCATTTGAAAGAGGCGGCAAGGGAAAGAACAAGGTGGATAGAGTTCATTTTGGCAATAGGGGAGAATTTTTCAGTATAATCAATGCCTTCAACTTGTGAAAAACCCCTAGCAACAAGACGAGCTTTATGTTTATCAACTTTTCCATCTGGTCCAAACTTGGTTCTGTAAACCCACTTGCATCTAACAAGTTTTCGTCCCTTTAGAAGAGGAACAAGATCCCATGTATCATTTTCCAATAATGAACGATATTCTTCTTTCATAGCTGCATCCTAATCTAGATGGCCTAAAGCTTCTGCAAAGGTGTCGGGGTCATAATTCGTTGAACATTGAGCCAGTAAAGAAGAGGCTCTATCAAATTGAGAATGTGTATGACGCTGATCTGTAGGATCACTTGCAAGAGCACCTACTACATCCCGAGTAGCGCAGACCCATTTTGGAAGCTGAGGAGCTGAAGGAGGACCTTGAGAAGATGGGGGAGGATTGTCATCCTCGTTGTCATCATCTAAACAAGAAATATTTTCAGAAGAAGATGGAATAGAGAGAGGTGGCACATCCGCCAAACTGGGCTCGTAGGCTGATATATTTTTAGTAAAATTTACATCTCTTCTAATGATAACATTTTTAGACTTAGGTGGAAGAAGTCTATATCCTTTGACATCTTCATAATATCCAACAAAAATACATTTTTCACTCTTAGGTTCTAAGGATTTATGTTTCTCATCCAGAATATGGGCCCATGCTTCACTTCCAAAAACACGAAAGTGACTTACATATGGTTCAATTGAACTCCATTCTTCTTCTGAAGTGATATTCTTTAAAACCTTAGTAGGAGTGCAATTTTCTATATAATTTGCAGAGTTAATTACTTCTGCCCAAAAATTAAGATGAAGCCCTTTAGATTGAATCATACAATTAGCCATTTCCTTTAAGGTGCGATTCTTCTTTTCAGCTACACCATTTTTTTGTGGAGTATATGGAATAGTATGTTGCATTTGAATTCCATGCTCCTGTGCAAAAGTTGATGAATTTGTTGTTAACATATTCTCCGCCATTATCAGATCTTAGCTTAAGAATTTGATGTCTATATTGTTTCTCAAAAAAGGCTTTAAAGGCCAAGAACATGTTAGATAATTCACTCTTGAGTTTTAAGAAGTATACCCAAGTGCGTCTGGAGAAATCATCAATGCAAGTTGAGAAATACTTGTAGCCAGAGAATGAAACAACTGGAAGTGGACCACATAAATCACTATGCACAAGCTGTAAAGGGCTGAGGCATGCCAAGAGGCACATTTTTCAAAACTATCCCAATGATGTTTTCTGAGTACACATCTAGAACAAACACCATCTTGGCAAGATACCATAGGAAGACCTGTCACCATATTTTCTTTACATAGATTTTGAAGGGGTGATAGTTTAAGTGACCAAATCGCTCATGCCAATTTTTTCTCACTTCATCATTATGAGAAACAAATATCGAGGGAAGAGTTGATGACCCAAAGTTGTTAAACTTATACAACCTTGTAGAATCATCAGCAATGTCAATAGCTAAAATCTGTCTAGGATCTCTTAGGTCCTTAATTACAACATCATGAGGTGAAAATTCAACGATTTTACCTTCACTTGAATGAGTTATCTGATATGTAGATAGAAGGTTGCAGGATAAGGTTGGAACACATAATACATCATCAAATTGACCATTTTCTAGATGAATAGTTCCAGTCCCTACAACACTAAGAGATCAATCATCACCAACATATATATTTTTGGTATTACAATCATTTAAACAAGAAAACATGATTTTGTTTTTGGCCATGTGATAAGAAGCTCCAGAATAAATGAGTCACTCCTGAGAATGAGAAGAAGAAGATACATTTAGTGCATAAATAGACCGAGATGCTTGACAACCACATGTAGAAAGTGCTATTCTTGAAGATGAAGTTGAAGTTGAAGAGTGCTCCAAATGGATGTTATGCTTCTTCATTGCTGCTTCCAAGGCTTCCACCTTCTTAAAGCATTTGCATTCTAAGTGGCCATCTCGTTTACAAAAGTTTCAACGTCTATCAATCTTCTTCCTTTTGTTTTTATTTTCCTTATCATTTTGTTGAATTGATTTTTCATTTTGAGACTAAAAGTGCTTAGGACCATTCTTTGTTGGATGCTACTTCTTAGGATTCTTTGAACTTGGTTGTTGTTAGGTGGCTAAGGCTTTCTTAGAAGAGTTTCCAAGATTAAGAACACCAAGATGTAAGCATTTTTATTATTCTCTTATTAAAGAATCACAAAAGACATCAAAAGAAGAGGACTTGTAGGCTTGTCCTTGAGAAATAAAGGCTTATCTAGTAGAATGGAAGGTGGAAACAAACACAGAGTAGGCTGGTCCTAACTTAGTAAGATTGGAATAGATAAGGCTGTCATCTTCTTTCTTAACCTTAACACCTTCCAAGAGAAGTCTAAGGGTCTTGAACTTGGACAAAAAATCTTCAATGGAAGAAAAATTATTGGGGTCCAACATAAGCAACTCATTTTCGAGTTGATGGGCTCTAATTTCATTTTTAATTCCAAAAAAAATATTTTGAGCTATTTCATTGCTTCATCAAGGGTATCAAGTTCTGCAATATGGAATCTAAGTTCTAGAGAAATAGACATCCCTATCAACCCACGTGCTTGATCTTGTTTATTTTCCCATTTGACTGCCTTATCTTCATCTTTAGGTTTAGACTCTTTTCTTGAGGCTATTTTATAAACACCTTTACTTCTAATTAAATACTCCATGTAGGACACCCATTGAAAGTAGTTGGTGTTGTCAAGAATAAATTGGCATGGACTTTCCATTTTAATAGAAACTGAAGTTGTAGATGTTGGAACTAAGTGTCATAATGAAAAATATCGAAAAATTAGGCCGATTAAAAAAAACGGCTCTGAAAACAACTTTCGGATGAAGAAGTTATGACTTTTTGAAGAAAAGTTGTTGAAGATGTCGACGAAGTACATGAATATGTGGAAGTGAATGATAAAGTTATATTTAAAAAAAAAAATCCCCCCTCTTTCCAAACTTAATCTAATTAGCTCACTTAAAAAAAAAATAAAAAAATATGTGACCCACTTCTATAAATAAGTGAAAGTCACTTTTACAATGGTACTTTATGAGCTACCCACTAAATTATAACTTAAATAGAAGATAAAGAGACTTTAGAATTATAAGTGACTCACTTTTTATAATGGGTGAGAACAATTTTACATAAAGTAACTTCAAAGCATAAGTTACATGTGATTTTTGAAAAAGTAACTCAACAAAAGGAAAGACTTGAACCCAAGACCTACATTCTCATAAAGTAACTTTGGACCAAGCAAGCTAGTTTAAAAGGTTAGTAATTTTTGGAAAAGAGGAAGGGGATTTGTTTTTTTTAGTCACTGAATCTTTGGAGTGCGTGCTTACTTGAGAAATCCCTTTTTTCCTACAAAATAAAAAACCACACAACCCAAAACAAACATGCAAAGAAAAACCGAACCTTAGGAAACTAAATATTTTCCTCAATATTTCTGATTTTCTGAGATCACACTAAGGTGAGGTGAAAAAGAGCATATGCATGGGAAAAATCATTCCTTTTTGTTTCTAATTTTCCCAAATCACACATAGTCACGGGGCAAAGAGAATACACAGATATGAAAGGTATAGATCCGGTAATTAAAAACAAAGAGATAAATCGAAATAAATAGAGAGATAAATAACTAAAACTGCAAATAAAGACAGTATACCTCTAGATCTTAAAAATGACGTAGCTAGGGCTATTGGAAACCTTTTCGCATGAAACGAAAGGAGTTCCTCACTGGAAGAGATTCTCCTAACATAATAGAGCAGTCCTCTTGGCCTGAAAGGGGTCAGAAACAGTAGATCTAGGAAACTATAGTCGGATGCAGTTGTACCGGCTTCGGATTTGGATCATCAACGAATGTGGCCCTCAAATAGCTTTGATACCATGTAGAAATTTACAAGCTAAGTTCCTCAGATAGAACACCAAAGGACACCGCTCACAAACATATCACAGATCAAAACACTGGTATTCTTGACGTGGTTAAAACCCTTAAAGAGGGACACAATCCACGACCTAAGCAACGCGGCCAATTCAAGCAATTTATTAATGTAGAAGAAAGAAAATTTACATAAGCTTCTCTCATGAATGGTCACCTTACAAATGACCCTCCATTCTCTTTAAATAGAGGTCATGGACCAATCGGTTGTTAATCCACGAATCAAGTGTCGGTAATATTGAGGAGAGAATGAACCGTCAGATCGCTTCATGTCTAGAACATATCGTGACTGTCGGATTGTAAGTTACAAAAGTACTGTTGAAAATGGCAACAAGAAATGCTAACAATAGAAGTGCTAAAAATAACACTTCTATAAATAGCAGTTTGGGATAGATTCCTATTTTAGTTAGTCCATGAACTAAAATAGTGAAGTAAAATTCGAATTTGATCTTAGCAGCTGTTTGTAAAATAATTAATTAATTCATCTTGAGTTAATTAGTTGTAGAAAATCAAACATGAATTCTATGTGGGGAAATGCAACAGTTTCTCCATTGATTGAGGAATTTATCGATCAGTTAAAGAGATAAGGATGAGTTGTAATTAGTTGGCTCAATTAACTCAGTCAAGTCTAGTTAGATTAATTCAAACAATTTGTTGAATTAATTGTGAGTTCAGTTAGTTAATGCTTGCATGCATGTTACTGCTGCTCTCTAGATAACTAAATATTCTCTCATAAACAACTCATGCATGCCAGTTCAGTCAGAGACCCAGCTGAGATCAGAGGAAGGGATAGTGTACTATCAGTTGGAGAATTTTTCCTATAAAGGAAACTCATCCATGTAGAAGGAATTATCTCCTTCAAGTTTGTGTAGTTATTTCTGAGCCAAGTGAGTAGTGTGAGGTGGGAATTCACACAAGTGGAAGCACTGGACCCCAGGAAAAACTACGCAAGGAAATAGGAGGCTTGGAGGGCAGAGGAGAATGTTGTAAGAGCCTTTGACTATCTATGAGCAGTATTGTTTGATTGCAGAGAGAGCAGGATAGCTTGAGCGCTGATTCTTTTTGTAACTCAAACATATTTCCACTTGTATGATAATGCAGAGATTGGGGTTTTAGGCTGAGGCTTTCCCCGGGTTATTTATTCTGTGTTATGTGTGATTGATTTCTCATTCTCAGTTATATGTGTTCTCATTGATCTTGCTCATATTCGATTAAGCTTTCGCAAAGTTTGTTGTAGAAGTAGATCTTGTATTTTGCTTTAGTACATTGCATAATCTGTTGATCTATAGTGGGAATTTCTACATGGTATCAGAGCAAAGGTGATCAAAGCGAAGAATAACATACAAGAAGGGAGAAGTTCAAAGTTTTAGGTTCCTGAATATAGAAATTTAGTTCTTATCACATCTCAATTTCACCAATGGCATTCAACGGTTTAAGACTCAAGTATACCCTTGATGGCAGCTCGAATTATATAACCTAGAAGGATCACATGGAAGCAGTATTAGAGGATAACGGTCTAAAGGAATTCATTGATCAAGAAGTCCCCAAGCCGACTGATGCTACTCAATTGGTGGAATGGAAGAAATGTGTGGCTAGAGCAAGGAGAATCCTTCTGGAGGGAGTTCGAGACCACATAGTCTCGAGTCTCCATGGGAAGGAGACACCATTTTCAATGTGGAAAACATTGAAAGATCTATATTAGAACAATAGCGATTAGAGGAAGCTGGTGCTAAAAGACAAGCTTTAGAAGATCAAGTGTGAAAAGGGTGACACAATCTCTACATATCTGAACAAGCTCACCACCTACAGGGATGAGATTGGAAGTGTAGGGATAACGACTGTCGACGATGAAATGGTGAGTCTTGCACTCCTCAGTCTTCCTAAGAGCTGGCATAGCTACCAAGACTCAGTTAATGGAAGAGAGAAACTGCCAGATTGGGAACAACTTTGGTCAGATCTGATGTAGGAGGAGATAAGAAGAAGCACCAGAGATGGTTCTTCATCCATGGAGGATGAAGCAAACTACGCCTTAGCGAGTAAGGCAAAGAAAGGGAAGGAGAAGGATTCTCATCCCAAATCGAGTTCTTCCTATGGTGGGAAGAAGTTTAACAAATCGAAAGTGCAATTCTTTCATTTTCATGAGGTGGGTCATTTTGCTACAAATTGTCCACTGAAGAAATCCAAGAAGGGATCCAAGGAAGGATCAGTGAGGCATTGGCCTCATAGTTCAAGTTGGATTTCACCCTCTTCACATGCATGGTTTCATCCACAGTGGGTTGCGGTTGGTTTCTTGACAGTGGAGCTTCTTTCCACATGACCGACGACAAGATTTTGTTCAGTACCTTGGAGGAGAAATATCTCTAGATACTCATAGTGATGGGTAATGATGAAAAATATGGTGTCTTAGATGTAGGCATGGTTTTTTTTCAGAGGGAGAATGGAGCTCGCATTACCTTGATTGATGTCAAGTATGTACCAGGACTGATGAAAAATTTGGTGTCGATCGCCATGCTGGAAGACAAGGGCTATGATGTAGTCTTCAGTAAGGGAAAGGTTTTCCTTTGGCACATCACCACGAGACAGGTGAAGCAGATCGGTTCATGAGTCAAGAACCTATATGCTCTTGAGATTCAAGATACATGCAAAGCCTTGAGGAGCAAGGAAACTGATGGAGACTTGGTGGTTGAGAGGAAGAGTAAATTACCTCTCAACATGTAGCGCCAGAAGAAGTCTCAGACAATTGTGGAAGAGCCACAATTGGTGAAGCAGCTTCAAGAGGTTATGGAGCAGCTACAACTAGAGAAGTCGAGTGGAGATTGAGTAGAGACATCTACTCATGCAGAGACCTCCAGTATGGGGGATTTTCGAGCCAAGTGGGCAGAAGGATCACATGCATCCATACCTCCAAGTAGGAGGTGGGGTGATGTGAAGTGATAGTCCCAAGAAGGCTGAAATAGGGGCAGGATCTTTGAGGCACCCAACCTCTTTGATTAGACATTGCTACGGGAGCCCCGATGAAGAGTAGCGGGATTGGATGAGTGGGTAGAGGCAGATGCGGATGGAGCGGCAGAGAGAGCTATAGTGCAGGAATCCCAAGATAGTGCAGAGCTAGCACGCTACAACAATGCAAGAGGCACAAGATTATTGCACCAGTGCAGGATGGCACAGAGAGGTGTGCAACAGTGCGAGATGCATGGAATGTTGCAGTAGCTCAGAGGTCACAGAGGGAGCACTTGTCAGCGGCAGAGGAAGCTTCAACATCAGAGGATGTTTGTAGCCCAACAGAGAGGTTAGTTGGGAGATTTTTGTTCCTAGAGTTGCTGGAGTAACAACACTTGGGAGAAGTGTTGCATGCAGAACATTCCAAAGATTTAGGATTGGGTTCGAGTTGAAGGCCTTTCTTATTGAGAGGGAGTGTTGAAAATGGCAACAAGAAATGCTAAAAATAGCACTGCTATAAATAGCAGTTCGGGTACCAGTGTTGGACATAGCAGCAAGGAATGAAAAATGGAAGTGCTATAAATAGCATTGCTAAAAATAGCAGTTCGGGATAGATTCCTATTTTAGTTAGTCCATGAACTAAAATAGTGAAGTAAAATTCGAATTTGATCTTAGCAGCTGTTTGTAAAATAATTAATTAATTCATCTTGAGTTAATTAGTTGTAGAAAATCAAATGTGAAGTCTATGTGGGGACATGCAACAGTTTCTCCATTGATTGAGGAATTTATCCATCAGTTAAAGAGATAAGGATGAGTTGTAATTTGAGTTGTAATTAGTTGGCTCAGTTAACTGAGTCAAGTCTAGTTAGATTAATTCAAACAGTTTGTTGAATTAATTGTGAGTTCAGTTAGTTAATTCTTGCATGCATGTAACTGTTGCTCTCCAGATAATTGAATATTCTCTCGTAAATAACTCATGCATGTTAGTTCAGTCAGAGACCCAGTTGAGATCAGAGGAAGGGACAATGTACTATCATTTGGAAGAATTTTTCTATAAAGGAAACTCATCCATGTAGAAGGAATTATCTCCTTTAGGTTTGTGTAGCTATTTATGAGCTAAGTGAGTAGTGTGAGGTGGGAATTCACACAAGTGGAAGCACTGGACCCCAGGAAAAACTGCACAAGGAAATATGAGGCTTGGAGGGTAGAGGAGAAGGTTGTGAGAGCCTTTGACTGTCTATGAGCAGTATTGTTTGATTGTAGAGAGAGAAGGGTAGCTTGAGAGTTGATTCTTTCTGTAACTTGAACATATTTCCACTTGTATGATAATACAGAGATTGGGGTTTTAGGCTGAGGCTTTCCTCGGTTTATTTCTTCTGTGTTATGTGTGATTGATTTCTCATTCTCAGTTATATGTGTTCTCATTGATCTTGATCATATTCGATTAAGCTTCCACAAAGTTTGTTGTAGAAGTAGATCTTGCACTTTGCTTTAGTACATTGCATAATCTGTTGATCTACAGTGGGAATTTCTACAAGTACATAGTAAATAAACACACTTTACCGAACTCTACATTAGACCAAGTTATACTTAACTATTTCCTATGCATTGGAATATCCTAACAAGGTGTTGATGGGTCAAGTAAGATTTAATATACCCACACAACAACATAAAAAATGGTTCATAGCCACACAACTACCACATATTAGGTTACCTTTGACATAACAGAAGATCACGACTCAAGGTAAGGCATTGGAGATTGTGATGAAGCTGGAATCCTCATCGATTGGAGATACTCATGCAAGAGTACAAAAAATACAAAGTCAACTAGCCAATCTGACCTTGAAATTGTAGGACCTCAAGAAAGGTAAAGAGACCAAAGTGGAAGTATGGTGTAAAAAATGCAAATTAGAGGGTCATTATAAGGATCAATTCCCCATGTTCAGAGATTATTTTACAAGTGGAGCACCTAATCCAGTAAACCCAGGTTTGTGTTGCAAGATTTGTAGAATGAGAGGCCAACATCGCTCTGAAGATTGTTACCTACTACAGAAGTATGTAAGGACCCCAAAAAAACTATTTTGTAACTTCTGTAGATAAGTAGGCCACGACGAGAAAAATTTCTGAAGTTATGACTTAATGATGGAGCGCACTGCTAATAGTTATAGACTACAAGATGAAGGACATACACATGAGGAGCAAGGACATCACGTTGGTCGAGGAGGATTTCAAGGATGAGGAGGAGGAGGAGGAGTTGGTCAACGACATGGCCAGATTTTTTGGTACAACTATGGATAGGTTGGACACTTCGCAAGAGACTGTCAGAACCCTATGAAAACCTACAGTTTTTGTAAGTCATTTGATCATGTGATAGAATAATGCCCCGTATTTATTACAAAGATGCAGGAGAAAATAAACTAGCAACCTATAGAAAATATCCAAATGATTACAGTTGAGCCAAGGGAAGATCAACCGCACATCGACATTGTAACGAGAAGTGGAGCTGCGACTGGAAATGATAAAGCTAATGGGAAAAAGGAAGCTGAACCAACATAGGTAAGAAAAACTACTAAAAAATCTCCAACATTTGATATCCTAAAGGAAAAGCAAGTATTTATGGAGGTGAGGTGAAGCTTTATGGATGATGGATCCTCTACCTCTACCGTGTAGCTAACTCAGAAGGATAACTGCGAGCTAATATCGGTTGTGACACAAGATGTGGATCCAAATATTTTGAATTCTTTTCTATAGACTTGCATGAAGTTGTTGAGAAACCAAAAGGTCGTAGAGGGATTGTAGGAATTGATAGACTCTTGTGCTCCCAAAGAAGTACCACAGAGTGAGATGTGCGAAATGAGTAATCTGCATAGATGCAAGAGGCAGATTGGAATGGAAATGAGGCTTACAACGCAAATTGGGGAATACGATATGGATCAAGTTATCTTGGATCTAGGATCTCATGCCAATGTCTTACCGAAGAAAACTTGGGAATTGATGGGTAAGCCAAAGTTGCAATGGTCAAATTTCCAATTGAAGATGGCAAATCAATAGAAGATTGTCCCTCTAGGAAGATTGTCAGGAATCATAGTAGACATTGATGGAGTGCACACTAGCACTGACTTCGAAGTGATTGGGATTTTGGATGATAGTAATCCCTACCCCACGTTTCTTGGATTAAGTTGGTAATTTGATAACATGGCTATAATTAACTTGAAGAAAAGGCAAATGATA
The DNA here is from genome assembly GCA_031772625.1 of Pinus tabuliformis. Lineage (NCBI taxonomy): Eukaryota > Viridiplantae > Streptophyta > Pinopsida > Pinales > Pinaceae > Pinus > Pinus tabuliformis. The sequence goes on from CM062810.1 coordinate 460,851,551, forward strand.
TTTGAAAGAAATAATATGAGAGATAATTGTGCCATTAGATCCATCAGAGGGAGTGATATATACTAAACCTATTAGAGAAGAATACAATGCAAATGAAATCGACAAAATTTATCAGATAACAAAAAAATGAGAAGAATGGATTAACCCTACTATGGATGGAAAACTAACTTAGGAGCAAGATAGTTCTTGCACTTCGGATTATGAAGAGGAATTGGAAAACTAACACAACAAGTTGCATGAAGTGTCTACAAGGAAATGTGCAAGGATCACTGAAGTAGTGTGTTATATGTCAACTGAGGTATGTGATTTACTTGTATATGATGGTTTGGGTGATGTAAATACTTTCTTTAGAGATTATGAAAAATGAGTACGCAAATGTTAGAGGCTGTTAGCTCTGGATCAAGCACTGAGGGCCACTCCTGCTAGATGGTGGGGTACTCATAAGAAGAAAATAGGAGATTGGAAAAAATATAGAAGGTTGATGTGGGTAATATTTGGAGAAGTAGAAATAGAGCTCATAGACAAGTATGATTTCCATAATGATCCTAGAGACCACATACATCTCTGTATGACATCTTGGGGAGAAGTTTCGTGAGAAGAATGGGTGCATGGCTTCATCCATACCTTGGAGACAATTCCTCATAATTGGTATCTGAAAATTGAGCTTTGACATGGTACTTCTAGCTGGGCAGAGATGGTTGATGGATTCATAATGACATTCATATTTGAAGATGACTGTTGTTGGGAACAAGTTCCCCCAAGGGCAGTTTGGGGCTAAAATCCCATGCTTTGGGACAATTTTGTAATAAAGTTGTAAAGTCTTCGTATTTTGTGGTCGCGGAGAGTGAAGGTGTTAAGAGTCATAAAGCATTGACCGCCCTTATTTTGTAAAGTGTAAAGGCGGCTGTAAAGATCTACCCATGGTCCGGGGACCATGGATTGTATAAAAAGGAGCTAAGTAAGTAAGCTCTAAGAAGAAGAAGAAGAAAGGAACAAAGTAGCAAAGTAGAGTAGAGAAGTCTAAGTGTTCTCGGGTCTTAGAGTAGGTAGAGGCTCTGCAGCTGAGTGCGCAGAGGCCTAGGGTGGAAGTTTTCATCTGAGTGCGTGGACCCCTGCTACTGTGTGCACAAGGCAGATAGAGTCTGTATTAAACTGGAAGATATCAATAAAGAGAAGTATTTTACAATTATTGTGTATTTAGTTCCTGTTAATGCATCTGATTATATTGCACCTTGGGTTTAATTTACGATGTTTATTTGATGCACAAATATATGTGATTGTATCAGTTAATTGAATGCAAGTAAGTATATCAGTTTACGCGGTGCTAACTATGATTGATTAATAAGCTAAATAAAACACTTGAGATAACTTGGGAACCTATACAATACATTGTCATAGCTATGCGAAAGCACCTAGACCATAGGTTAGGGCTGCGTGAAGGTCAATCGTACACCTTTGCAGAGGTACTGAAGGGCAGAATAAAGGGGTAGACTGACAGAGCCCTGAGGCTTAGCGATTTACTCGAAAGCATAGGTAGAGGGTATAAATTGACATCATGACCATCTCAGGGTGCGAAAACTTGGTTCTAGCATCCCCCCATATTGCATCGGGTGAGACTTCGGTCCGCGCTCTAGGGGTTGATGCTGAAAGGGCCAGTAGTGTAGGGATTTGTTTGGCTAAATAACACTAAACCTAGGTTAGGCTCCACAAAGCCAACAAATGGTTCCGTTTCCAGGACCAAAATATGCATGAGAGATGTGTGATGTTGTATCACTGTAATTCAACTAAGAAAGAGGTCGAAGACTAGTTGGATAGGAAGATCCATGAATTCATAGCCCAGGAGAATAGAAATCCATGGATGACAAAGGAATAGTGGCTAGACAGGTACCTGTATATAGAGATCCATGAGATCTTTTCTATTCCTTTCTAGTTGAGTTATACGAGTGGATCACGAAGCTAGCGGATATCCAAGGAAGGTGGAGGCTTGATGGTCCTATTGTCTAGACCCTAGAGTTAGTATAGAGACTGGAAGCCTATGGGGATAAGATCTCCTGCACTGTCGATCATTGGCTTGATCATATCATAGGGAGGTTTGTGATAGAATTCGCGGTCAATACCTCAGTCAACTACAGCGAGGCGGAGCAGCGCTTTTTCAAAGGTCCGCGAGGTAAGTACTTGAAGTGTTCAAATACTTGGATTAAGATGTTATTGTGTGAAAAATGGGTTATGCAGTTGCCTTGATGTTTGGAGCTATGAAAAGTGGAAATAATTACATGAACGAAGAAAGAAAGCGTCTCGAATATAGCCCATTGATTTCACATCCTTTGAGTGTTGAAGAGGAAGTAGCGTAGGATTCTTCGCGAAGTGCAGTTTAGTTGATAAAATGAGGGTTCTCGTAGCTACCACCTCCACCCACACCACCTCCACCTTCACCACCATCACCCCCTGCGACTTCGCCCACACCACCACCACCTCCACCACAGTTCAACATGGCAAATTCAGTGAAGCTGCCTTTGTTTAAGGGTTTGGGAAATGAGGACTCGGACCAGTTCTGGTTCATCGTAAAAGTTGTATGGGAAGCTCAGGGCATCACAGATGATCACATGAAGAAGGAAACGTTGGTTAGTGCTTTACAGGATCACATGCTAACTTGGTACATCAAGTACTCTAATGATAACCCAAACACTGGGTTGGCAGAAATCCAAACCGCACTGAATAAAGAGTTCAGTAGGCCTAAATTTGAGGCGCAGTCGATTGTGGGGTTCAAGGAAATCATGATGAAACCAGGTGAGACACCTTGGGAATTAGATCAAAGATTGAAGTGTAAAATCCACGAAGCTAATATGAGCTTAACAGTTGGACAACATCACGAGTGGTTTGTGGCTTCGTTCTTGCCTCACCTAAGGGTTGCATTGTCCCAACAGAAGATTAAAACCCAGGGAAAGGCCTTGGAGATTGCAATAAGACTGCATGAAACACCGATGAAATATCCGAATATAAGGGTTTAACAGATCCATGCGTGGTTGCAAAATCTTTGCCTCGAAATGCAAAGTTTGAAGCAGGATAGAATAGTTTGACCGAAGGCGTGCAAAGAGATATGGTGCCTGAAATGTAAGGGTCAAGGGCATGACAAAGACCATTACTTGGTCTTTGCAAACTATATTGCAGGAGGAGGACCGATGCCTTTGAGGACGGAAGCCCAAGTAAGAACGAGTGCGGGGCCTGCATTGTGGTGCGCTATATGTCAGGTAGTAGGGAAACATAGAACTGATAACTATCATCTTATACAAAAGTTTGTACAAACACCACAACAACTGTTCTGCAACTTTTGCAGGTCGGTAGGGCTTGGTGAGCACAACTGTCAAAGTTATGAATTAATGATGGACATAACATCTGCCGATAGAGTTTAGGTAGAAACGCGCCCCCTGACCAAACCATTGGGATGGCGCAAACATGATTTCAAGGGAACGAACGAGGTTGAGGTGGAGGAGGACCTGGAAGAGGTCGGGGACAACTGATCTGTTACAATTGTGGAGGACCAGGACACTATGCCCATGATTACACTAACCCAACGCGTCCATCATGCAAATATTTTACTCAGTTTGATCATGAGACAGAGGAATATCCTACACTAATAGCAAGGATATGCGACAAACGGGTGCTACCACCGCAGCTGACTCAGAACATGCAAATGATGAGGGTTAAGCCTTGTGAAGAGGATTCAAATGTGAATATAGTGCTCCGATGTGGAATTGCAATGGGTGACAATAAGGGGAAACTACTCGAAGATAGTGCATCGGTTAGAAAATCTCCGACGAAGGTGGCTGAATTTGATTTGGAACACACATGCGAAATGTTCATGGAAGTAGAAAAGAGCTTCATTGAGGCCTCTACCTTAAGGAGCTGGGATAAGCATGTTCAGGAAATGGACCCTTCTATGATTACGACCTTTCTAGAGACTTGCATGAAGTTGTTGCGTTATAGCAAGTCTATAAAGGGATTACAGGAACTTATAAAAAGATGCACTGGAAATGATCTAGGTGAACCACACGTGGTACAGAAGATTGGTAAGCATAAGGAAAGGATAGGGCATGAAACGAGACTCACCATGTAGATAGGAGAATATGAAATGGATCGGGTTATTTGGGATCTGGGGTCAGACACGAACGTTTTGCCGAAGCAGAGTTGGGAACGGATGGGGAGACCCGCACTACAATGGTCATCAATTTAGTTAAGGATGGGAAATCAACAGAAGATCATCCCCATGGGACGGTTGTAAGGAGTAACTGTAGATATTGAAGGCGCGAGCACATTGGATGATTTTGAAGTAATAGAAATTGTGGATGACAGTAACCCCTTCCCGACGCTCCTTGGCATTGATTGGACTACGGACATTAACGAGGTAATCAACCTAAAGAAGCGAAAGATGATATTTGAAAAGAAATCGCATTGCGTCATAGTACCCCTAGATCCTATTGAAGGATCTCGCTATATTGAAGTAGTCCGCGATTACAAGAGCGATGACGATTTCGATTGCATATATAAAATAACAGCACGAGACCAAGATTGGGTGAATCTAACAGCAGATGGCCGAATTACATGGGATTGCGAGAGTTCATGTACCTCAAACTCGGATGAAGAATTAGAGTGCTGGGAGAATCAGCTACTTGAAGTAACCACGTTGAGCTGTAACATGATGACCGGTCGCTGCACTCTATGTCATCAGAGGTAAGAAATCTTCCCACTTATGATGGCTTGAATGATGTGGATGTGTTTTTGGATTTATTTGAGAGGGAAGTACCAGAGAAGTAGCGCTTCTAGGCTTTGGAATGGGCACTACGCGCTATGACCGCGAGATGGTCAGGTATGCACAAGGGTAGTTTTGATGATTGGTGCAAGTGTAGGAGGATGATGAGAACATGCTTTTGGAACCTGGAGGTATGAGTAACAAACAAGTATGACGAGAAGGATGATTTGCATGCACACTTGGCCAAATGGGCTAAGGCCTATGGAACAAAGCCCCAACCTGAATGGGTACACTTGTTCTATCACACCTTGGATGTCATCCCGGTGAACTGGTACTTGGAGACAAAGCTCTGTCATGGCACAGGTGAATGGGATATTTTGCGCGAAGGGTTCATAATGACGTTCAACTTCGAAGACAGGTTTGAATATATTGATGAAGTACTACAAGAAGTTAAAGCAGCAATATTTAGGATACCACAGGATCCTTTCGATCTGATTCAACCCGATTGGAATACTCAGTTGAGCCATGCGATGGAATGTGTTGAAGCCCCGAAAATCGGGTCAACAACAAGGGGGATACCCACCCGGTCCGGACCTTGGTTGGCAGCTCCTTATCCGTTTGGTATAGCGGGTCCGACTGGGGATAATGGGACCAATTTCCCAATCTAGGGGTGTGTGTGTGTAGAGCTGGATGATGCTAATCTAAGAGTACTTAAAGCTAATTTAAGTCAAACTTCTAAACTAACTCTATGCTATTGTAATCTAATGAGAAACAACACATTTGATCTACGCTAACCCGGGATGTATTTCTTCTATTATGCGATCTAAAGAGATTTGAACAATAACTGGTAATAAAGACCATTCAACTATCATAAGAATAGAAATCAATTAAGATAAACTATGCATAAAAAGTTAAGCAAAACAGTTGTGAACAGCATATCGCATAATAAGTTATTCATATATCAAACACAAATAAATGACTCCACCGTACAGAAGTGCCAAATGGTAACCCACACATTCATGCATTAACATATAAACAACTGAAAACTGTATATCACTTTAAGAATATAAGCAGAAATGGTCAAGAGATAAAAGTACCATTTATGACTAATCCTACTCACAAGCTTCAAGCAAAAACAATTTATCTCTACTTGTTCTAACATCTACTAAGAGTAAAAAAGTGCAACATCAGTAGCAGACATCAAATGCAAACATTAATAAATCTCGATCCATCCATTCATCAAAACCTCCTCTGAGGGTGCAGAAGTGCATGTTTCGAGGACAAGTTTTTGACAAATTTCTGGACCCTTCTCTAAATGCATGAGAAGGGTTAAAATACTACTTCCTAATTCTAATAATAGAATTTTTACAAAATTTAGGATGCGGTTTTCAAATGACCTTCCTTTTTCTAATCTAATTAAAAGAAAAAAACAACATTCTAAAATAAGGCTACTTCTAAATTTGGTCCTTAAAGTTGCAAGTGTTCAGCATGGGCTTGAGGAGAGTCGGCTGTCTGACTTCTGCGCTGAGCTGGGCTGCGAAAACAGCATCTACGAGAGCTGGCACTACTTTTTCGGCCGCGTTTGTGATGCATTTCACCGTCATCCATTGACTGTGTGGTTTGACCAAGTATGTCCAGTAACATTCCCAATTCAACCTGTTTAATGCTTGGATCTCTTTTCCCTTTGCCTGCGCTTTTTGCTTCCATTCTGCTTCCAGTTGTAACTTATTTGGTAGGTACCCCAGGGTGGTCTCTGCGATTAAATTGGCCCTGTGTAAATTCTCATTTACACAGTCGATAAGAATGCTTGCCTGTGTAGCCGCTGTCTCCGCTGCTCGCTCCGCCTGCCTGATTGATCGTCCCACTTATTAAAGAGAAATTCTTTATGATTTTCGTTTATCCTGGGTGCACCTGCTCTTTTCCCTTCATCTTCATCTTGCCAAGTTAAGTATTCCGTTACCCATCTGTCACTCTGATCATAGTCACTCCGCAAGTCTACCACTTGATTGGTGATTTTATCACTCAGCTCGCAATAGTGATTCCACTGTGATATTTTACGTCCCAACTCTTCCTGTCGCTACAGTAGTTGCTCATTTAAGCCAATAGATTCTGAAATAAATTCTGCCAGCTTAGGCTCATCTTTATTCATTTCCTGTAAAGTCTGCAATTGTTTTCCTTTCTCGTCTAGACTTCTTTGATAGCCTATCTGCATCTGCTGAAAGTCTTCCTGCAACTTATCAAGCTGTTTGGAAGCTTCAATATTAGCATTGGCTTGTTGCAACTGTCGTTGTAGCAGCTGTATTTGATCTTCTTGTTCTTTCAATAGTTGCTGAACTTCCGATGCCTTGTCAATAGTTGCAGAAGCATATGCTCCTGCGATCTGAGACAACTTAGTGAGATTTTCAGTCGGGTTATTGTTGGGGTCTTTCCATAAGACGTCCAAATGTTCAGCATCTTGTGACAGTGTATTTTCTAGTTTTCTTTTCTTCCTCTGTCTCCTTACAACTGCTTTGTGTTGGGGACTATAGAATACATCCAGTGGGGGAATTTCTTCTACATTAAGTAGAAGCTCAGAAGGTGGAGCGATAGGAATGTGCTCCGTTTCTATGACACTGCTGACTATGGTCGAAACCACTTCTTGCACTACCTGTGTATTGTTCACAGGTGTTTTTGGGGCTTGCCCTTCAAGATTGATCAGTTCATTGAAGGTTTCCCATTCTTTGTCCAGTTCTATTGTGACGAGTGGTGCTTCGATGACAGGAGGGGGGACATCTCTTGGCGGGGAGGCGATAACTTGCTGTTGCAACATTGCACTTGATTGAGCTGTATCTTTAGTTGTTTCTTTGTTTTTTTCTTGGTCGCATCCAGACTCTTTAGAATGTTCAGGTACTCCTTGCGCAGCGTTGGATTTAGATCTGGAAGTGCTAGAGTTTCCACTGAGGCTAATGCTTGGAGTTGGTTCTCTGGCAGGCAGTCACAGCTTCTCTAGAGGAACACTGGCCAGCCTTCTTTCCCTGTATAACATGAATCTTTGGAGGTCATCTGGAGACAACCTCGACCGAGCTTCCCGCAAAATTTCTTGGAATGAGCTTCTACTCTGAAACAAATCATCAAACAAATCTTTCTTTCCAACGAATACTTTTATTTTGACGTTCGTTGTGAAATCTTGGGCAACATCATTTGGGTCAAATGGCCTTGCTGGGAATTTAAATAATTGTAGACACGTCACATTCTCCACTTCGGTGAAAGCGTGTCCTACATCGAACAATGAGAAGGCCCCACAAGCTACAGGAAATTGAGGCCATATGGCCTTCTTTTTGTCCTTTAGGTCTTTGGTCAGGCCGCCTTCTGAACAGGTTTGATAAGCAATTTCCCGAGCCAAAAGTTTATCAGGGATATATAGAGGTAGGACATGTGGAGGTACAATGCTTCCAAACACTCTAATATAGGTAAACCATTCTTCCCCGAACCATCTTGCGATGGGGATGATGTCTATTTGTGCCTCGGGTGAGCACCTCGGGGGGTCTTCATCATACATTATTCTATACAAGGGCAAAATAAGCCTGTGGCAAATCTGGTAGAAGTGAGGGACGAACTGAGAATCCCATAACACCTTATGATAAACATGGATAGGTAATGGGTCCTGGGTAGTCCATTTCCAACCCATAATGGGAAATTTAGACACATAACAAATAGAATCCATAACATATGCAGACAGATAAAAAGGAGGATAGATCCTTTGAGACAAGGATCTTTTAGACCGATAATTGATAACAGCCGTGTATAGATTATCAGAAAGGATCTTGGCCCAATCCATAATATCGACGTTTGTGGCAGCATCAATTAATGGTAGCCATTCAGACGAAAACTTATTGATATCCGGCATCCCAAATAACCTACAAAGCATGGCTGCAGCAAAACAATACGGAGAGGTGAGGGAACTAGTGCTGTACATACCGTTTTTGTCCTTTTTGAGCGGCTCCTCTTTTCGGGACCAACCTTTGGTGGTCTCTGATAGGTCTGGGTTCTCTGCCGCAAATTTCTTAACGAATTGTGCATTGTAAGTCGCCTGCGGTTCAGGAAGATGATACATAAGCTTCAAATCTTGCGCAACGAATGATCCGATGAGCCCGTGTCCTTGAACCTTGAATTGTCTGTTGTTCATGTCTGCATTGTCAAGTATCCACTTGATCATATCCGTATATGGTAGAATTTTAGGTCTTGCTGCTATCCTGTGAAGAAATGAACATGCTAGCTCCTCTAAGGACGCCTCGGAAGAGCGTTGTGAGCCCGCGACAGCAGCAACCTGTACATGCTTTCCCATGTCGATATCCCTGCATCTCTGTTACAGGCTATGTCTGTATACAAAGGCGCCATCTCCTTCGTCTTTTCCTTCACTTCAGAGCTTTGAGATTTATTTTTCTTTCCCATTTCTTCCTGCGTTTGGGTTTGAATCGTCTTAGCTCTTCGTTCCTGCAGATTACGAGTGAAATGGAAATGACTGATCCAGAAAGGTGATGGGAGAGTTTTAAATGCAACAGATGTATCAAATATGCCACCTTACGTGAAGTAATTCTCTACAAAGGCACGCGTCTTTACTTCATTTAATAACTGACAACTAATTCATTTACTATCATTAAAAGCGCATGATTTTGAGTCAGATTATGTTAAGTGGCTTTTATTTGAATTGCGTGCCCGAAGGATTCGTAATGAAGTGATTTATGATTTGCTTACGTAACCTCGCATATCGCGCAATCACAAATCGCACCATCGCAGATCGCGAGAACACAATATCGCAGCGATCGCAACATCGCAATATCGCAGCGATCGCAACATCGCAGATCGCAGAAGTTTGATGTTTGCCAAATCTTGCCGGCTCATTTCTGCGATATGTGATCTTGCGATTGGTGTTATCGCAGATCGGTAAATCTTTAAGTTTTTCCTTATGAGTATTACTTTGTTGCGACGCGATGTTATACTTAACACGAGGGTCTTGCGCATACTGATATTAAAGAGAAATGGAGGCATTTCCTATCTTTTTTGCAATGCGACTTTAAATATTTTCTCCTTATCATAGACTTAGGTTTAAAATATTCAAAAGACCTTCCTAAGCTTATGATGGTAATCTTATTTTGAGGAAAGGAAACTCTTGTTCTTCCTAAAAATTAACTAAGGGTCCCCATTCATTTAGTATTTTGGTCAACACTTAAATGAACAAAGGGGGGGTTGTTGCCGGCCACAACAATTGGCGATTCACTTGGGAGAACCAGTTATCTCTGATTTTCTAATGAATTTTTTAAACTTCCGAAACAACAATTTTTTTTTTCAGGAAACTTAAACTTTATTATAAAAAGATAAAGCATGTCATACTTCAAACTGTCAATGATATTTCGTTTCAACCTCTTTCTATTTTAATTACTTGTATCCTCAGCTTGTCCTTGCATTTACATCAGCCATTACTTGGTCTTGTAAAAATAAAATAAAGTCTCCCCTGTGTAGCAGTCTTTTAAATATGCTCTTTTGCTGCAGGTAGAGCCTCTGCTGCCAGCAGGCGTCCATAGCATCGACAGGGTTACCTATTACCCAGTAATGATCCTTTATCATGCTTAAGGCGATCTACAACCTTCGGAGAAAACCCAGATTGACACTTTTTCCTCTCTAAAGAACAATGTCTTGGTTTGGTAGCCAAATTATGACACAGTCATTCACTTGATTTACACTTTTGCTGAACAAGCTGGCTCGTGATGAGACCCCTTGTCTTTTGATTTCAACAATCTTGAGTCGTTGCCCTGTTTTGGTGGACAGTTTTGGCAAAGTCAGCAAGTTATAATATCTGTGATCATGATAAGCCGGCTCATGATGAGACCTCTTATTCTTTGAGATATAGCGTTTCTTGGATTGTCTTTCTGAATGCTGCGATTTTCTCTAACAGGGAGGATATCATTGCTTTCCTTAAGAAAGCTCTGGACGACAATAATAGAGTTTTTTGGAAATGGCTGTTTCTACAGGGAATCTTTATTTTGTTATTGATACTTTTCATCGTACTGATATAAAACAATTTCTTCACTAAGATTACTTTTGTCAAGTTTTTTGGAAGTTGACACTAGTATCGTATCTGGTTTAAAGTTTTTAACTATATCTATTAATAATAAAGATCAAGTTTCTGAAAGATTTGCTATTTACACAAGCAGAAGTTCAAAACCTGACAGAGAAATGGTGTCTTTAGTAAATGTCAAATGCTGTTAACCATAGCAAATTTTATTATGGGGAAAAAATTAACGAAATGAGAGGCAGACATTCTTTAGGATTATGCACAGAATAGGGATAATCTCTTTTCTACCAACTATTAAAAGTGAACCTAAAACCTAATAACCTAGCTAAATTACTCCTACTCCTATTCTAACTATATACAGAAAATTAACTAGGTGAAATGATATTTCCAGTGGAACCATCTCTTCATTTTTATTCCTAGCCGTATGTAACTTCCAAACATTAGCGTTAAGAACAAAACTTTTCCTGAACTGTTAATGTTGGATGTGGAATAAGAATATGTAACCTCAGTTGGAATTCTGTCTGATATTTCTTTCTCATGAAAACTTCTTTCCAACTGGGAACCTATTGGATCATAAAAATCAGGATGAATTTCTGTTATGGATTGATGATCTCGTAATAGGAAAGATGACAAGCCAGGTTGTGAATATGATTTTTTAGTTTCAATGGCTTGTAACCTACTGTTCGTTAAAGTTGAGCTTTTAGCGATTTCGTATAAAAGGAAAGTTTCCATATATAAATCACTAAATAAATCAATGCAGAATAGATGGAAATTCCTGGAAAGATTCTTATCAATTGGCGCGAATTGCCAACAAGTTTCGAAAGGTACTTTCTTTCGTTGATGATGTTTTGGATGCCAAAGAAGTTTTTTAAGAAAGTCTGATATTGATTGATCTTGAAATTGAAAAGGTTCTATACTTTCTTGACACAGTTTGGCTCTCCAAAATGGTATCACGTCTTTCGAATGTTCCTTGATAAGATGCTCAACATGCCACAGTAATCTATCAAAAGTGTGAAAATTTAAAACACAATCCGATTTTGTACAAAATGAGTGCAAGTGAGAAAGAAAGGAATGATTATCTGTACAAATAATGTTACAGCACAACTGGGATTTACTTGTAATATCTTGCTTCTCACAAGAACTGGCCAGAATTATGGGATCTGAGCAATTTCGAATTCCGTCTTGTGAATCAGAAGACAAGTTATGATTGTGGACAGGCATGGGGGTTTTCTCATGATATGAATCATAGATCGGGGTATTGTCTTGGATAGTAAAATCATGCAAATGATCTTTTACTTTGAAATGAGGATTGACTGATATGATTTCTGAATTAGGATATCTCTCATTATCTGAGCTTAGTTGAGTTACTTGGGATAAATCAACAACATCATCGTTGTCAAAGTAACTATCATAAATGATTTTACAGGTTTCCCTAGATTTCTCTTTTTCGTCATATATTTTCAGACAAGGAAGGTCAAGTGGTTCTTGTTTGAAAATGGTCAAAGGATGTTCTATAGCTGTCTTTTTATCTTGAAAACCTAATGATGACTCATTTGAATAATCCTCTGTGTTTTTTGAGATATCTTTAATATTGAGAGGGGAAAAATTATCATCACTAAAAACATCAGGATAAAGAGAAAAATGCGATTCTGGAACAATGCATTTGAAAATCTCATCATGGAAAAATCTTTGTTCATCAGATTCATCATAGACATCGGGCTTTAGATCATACCTTTGTGTACTGATACTTTTTGAAAGAGAAATAGTTTGCTGTTCTAACCTTGGCATCTGCATTTGTTGATTTGCAATGATATTATCTGACCTTGTATCAAAGTCATCTCCTGGTTCCAAGGTAGGCTTTCCTCCAGCATTCTCGCTTTTGTCTTCTTGCATTAGAGCATGCATGACTCCTAGGCTTTGGGGACTTTCTTCATCATGGCTGATTTGTATATTCAACTTGGAATCCTCATTCACATTAGAAGAAAATGAGACAAAGCTTGAACTAATTTCTGCTTGATCAGACATAGGAGGCAGGGAATACTCAGCATAATCTGAAGATTCTTCATCCATGAGTTCACTTTCAAGATCATACTTTAGACAATTAAGATGAAATCGCATATTAAAATCCCTAACAGATTCATCTTGTTTCCGTAGATAATCAATTTCATCGTATACCTGGTCATAGTCATAACAATCAAATTCAAAAATGAAAGTCTTGACGAATTGGTCCCAGCTGTGAATTGATGCAACTGGGAGGGTTCTGCACCATTTTCTAGCTTCCGCCGTGAATGTAAGAGTAAAAATTCTGCATAAAACGCCTTCATCAATTCTTTGAATATCAGAACTTGAAACTTTTTGAATAAATTGAAGAGCATGATTAAAAGCAGAATAATTATTCTTACCATTTAATTTTACCTTAGACAAGAGTCTTACCACTTCTAGTGGAGTGTTGGAAGAGGTAGGAACATGGATGCAACTCCAAATAGGAATTTTATGACCAGCCATCCTAATTCAAATTTTACAATTGAAAATCATTCCAACAGACACTATGTTCAGGCCCTCCTTCTAGCACCATTTATGTTGAAGCCCCGAAAATCAGGTCGACAACAAGGGGGATACCCACCCGGTCTAGACCTTGGTTGGTAGCTCCTTATCCGTTTGGTATAGCGGGTCCGACTGGGGATAATGGGACCAGTTTCCCAATCTAGGGGTGTGTGTGTGTGTAGAGCTGGATGATGCTAATCTAAGAGTACTTAAAGCTAATTTAAGTCAAACTTCTAAACTAACTCTATGCTATTGTAATCTAATGAGAAACAACACATCTGATCTACGCTAACCTGGGATGTATTTCTTCTATTATGCGATCTAAAGAGTTTTGAACAATAACTGGTAATAAAGATCATTCAGCTATCATAAGAATAGAAATCAATTAAGATAAACTACTTTGCATAAAAAGTTAAGCAAAACAATTGTGAACAGCATATCGCATAATAAGTTATTCATATATCAAACACAAATAAATGACTCCACCATACAGAAGTGCCAAATGGTAACCCACACATTCATGCATTAACATATAAACAACTGAAAACTGTATATCACTTTAAGAATATAAGCAGAAATGGTCAAGAGATAAAAGTACCATTTATGACTAATCCTACTCACAAGCTTCAAGCAAAAACAATTTATCTCTACTTGTTCTAACATCTACTAAGAGTACAAAAGTGCAACATCAGTAGCAGACATCAAATGAAAACATTAATAAATCTCGATCCATCCATTCATCAAAACCTCCTCTGAGGGTGCAGAAGTGCATGTTCCGAGGACAAGTTTTTGACAAATTTCTGGACCCTTCTCTAAATGCATGAGAAGGGTTAAAATACTACTTCCTAATTCTAATAATAGTATTTTTACAAAATTTAGGATGCGGTTTTCAAATGACCGTCCTTTTTCTAATCTAATTAAAAGAAAAAAAACAACATTCTAAAATAAGGCTATTTCTGAATTTGGTCCTTAAAGTTGCAAGTGTTCAGCATGGGCTTGAGGAGAGTCAGCTGTCTGACTTTTGTGCTGAGCTGGGCTACGAAAACAGCATCTACGAGAGCTGGCACTACTTTTTCGGCCGCGTTTGTGATGCATTTCACCGTCATCCATTGACTGTGTGGTTTGACCAAGTATGTCCAGTAACATTCCCAATTCAACCTGTTTAATGCTTGGATCGCTTTTCCCTTTGCCTGCGCTTTTTGCTTCCATTCTGCTTCCAGTTGTAACTTATTTGGTAGGTACCCCGGGGTGGTCTCTGCGATTAAATTGGCCCTGTGTAAATTCTCATTTACACAGTCGATAAGAATGCTTGCCTATGTAGCCGCTGTCTCCGTTGCTCGCTCCGCCTACCTGATTTGATCGTCCCATTTATTAAAGAGCAATTCTTTATGATTTTCGTTTATCCTGGGTGCACCTGCTCTTTTCCCTTCATCTTCATCCTGCCAAGTTAAGTATTCCGTCACCCGTCTGTCACTCTGATCATAGTCACTCCGCAAGTCTACCACTTGATTGGTGATTTTATCGCTCAGCTCGCAATAGTGACTCCACTGTGATATTTTACGTCCCAACTCTTCCTATTGCTGCAGTAGTTGCTCATTTAAGCCAATAGATTCTGAAATAAATTCTGCCAGCTTAGGCTCATCTTTATGCATTTCCTGTAAAGTCTGCAATTGTTTTCCTTTCTCATCTAGACTTCTTTGATAGCCTATCTGCATCTGCTGAAAGTCTTCCTGCAGCTTCTCAAGCTGTTTGGAAGCTTCAATATTAGCATTGGCTTGTTGCAACTGTCGTTGTAGCAGCTGTATTTGATCTTCTTGTTCTTTCAATAGTTGCTGAACTTCCGATGCCTTGTCAATAGTTGCAGAAGCATATGCTCCTGCGATCTGAGACAACTTAGTGAGATTTTCAGTCGGGTTATTGTTGGGGTCTTTCCATAAGACGTCCAAATGTTCAGCATCTTGTGACAGTGTATTTTCTAGTTTTCTTTTCTTCCTCTATCTCCTTACAACTCCTTTGTGTTGGGGACTATAGAATACATCCAGTGGGGGAATTTCTTCTACATTAAGTAGAAGCTCAGAAGGTGGAGCGATAGGAATGTGCTCTGTTTCTGTGACACTGCTGACTATGGTTGAAACCACTTCTTGCACTACCTGTGTATTGTTCACAGGTGTTTTTGGGGCTTTCCCTTCAATATTGATCAGTTCATTGAAGGTTTCCCATTCTTTGTCCAGTTCTGTTGTGACGAGTGGTGCTTCGATGACAGGAGGGGGGACATCTCTTGGCGGGGAGGCGATAACTTGCTGTTGCGACATTGCACTTGACTGAGCTGTATCTTTAGTTGTTTCTTCGTTTTTTTCTTGGTCGCATCCAGACTCTTTAGGATGTTCAGGTACTCCTTGCGCAGTGTTGGATTTAGATCTGGAAGTGCTAGAGTTTCCACTGAGGCTAATGCTTGGAGTTGGTTCTCTGGCAGGCAGTCGCAGCTTCTCTAGAGGAACACTGGCCAACCTTCTTTCCCTGTATAACATGAATCTTTGGAGGTCATCTGGAGACAACCTCGACCGAGCTTCCTGCAAAATTTCTTGGAACGAGTTTCTACTCTGAAACAAATCATCAAACAAATCTTTCTTTCCAACAAATACTTTTATTTTGACGTTCGTTGTGAAATCTTGGGCAACATCATTTGGGTCAAATGGCCTTGCTGGGAATTTAAATAATTGTAGACACGTCACATTCTCCACTTCGGTGAAAGCGTGTCCTACATCGAACAATGAGAAGGTCCCACAAGCTACAGGAAATTGAGGCCATATGGCCTTCTTTTTGTCCTTTAGGTCTTTGGTCAGGCCGCCTTCTGAACATGTTTGATAAGCAATTTCCCGAGCCAAAAGTTTATCAGGGATATATAGAGATAGGACATGTGGAGGTACAGTGCTTCCAAACACTTTAATATAGGTAAACCATTCTTCCCCGAACCATCTTGCGATGGGGATGATGTCTATTTGTGCCTCGGGTGAGCACCTTAGGGGGTCTTCATCATACATTATTCTATACAAGGGCAAAATAAGCCCGTGTCAAATCTGGTAGAAGTGAGGGACGAACTGAGAATCCCATAACACCTTATGATAAACATGGATAGGTAATGGGTCCTGGGTAGTCCATTTCCAACCCATAATGGGAAATTTAGACACATAACAAATAAAATCCATAACATATGCAGACAGATAAAAAGGAGGATAGATCCTTTGAGACAATGATCTTTTAGACCGGTAATTGATAACAGTCGTGTATATATTATCAGAGAGGATCTTGGCCCAATCCATAATATCGGCGTTTTTGGTAGCATCAATTAATGTTAGCCATTCAGACGAAAACTTATTGATATCCGGCATCCCAAATAACCTACAAAGCATGGCTGCAGCAAAACAATACGGAGAGGTGAGGGAACTAGTGCTGTACATACCGTTTTTGTCCTTTTTGAGCGGCTCCTCTTTTCTGGATCAATATTTGGTGGTCTCTGATAGGTATGGGTTCTCTGCCGCAAATTTCTTAACGAATTGTGCTTTGTAAGTCGCCTGCAGTTCAGGAAGATGATACATAAGCTTCAAATCTTGCGCAGCGAATGATCCGATGAGCCCGTGTCCTTGAACCTTGAATTGTCTGTTGTTCATGTCTGCATTGTCAAGTATCCACTTGATCATATCCGTATATGGTAGAATTTTGGGTCTTGCTGCTATCCTGTGAAGAAATGAACATGCTAGCTCCTCTAAGGACGCCTCGGAAGAGCGTTGTGAGCCCGCGACAGCAACAACCTTCATTATTCTAGGATTTTCCTCTTCAAGCAGCCTGTACATGCTTTCCCATGTCGATATCCCTGCGTCTCTGTTACAGGCTGTGTCTGTATACAAAGGCGCCATCTCCTTCGTCTTTTCCTTCGCTTCAGAGCTTTGAGCTTTATTTTTCTTTCCCATTTCTTCCTGCGTTTGGGTTTGAATCGTCTTAGCTCTTCGTTCCTGCAGATTACGAGTGAAATGGAAATGACTGATCCAGAAAGGTGATGGGAGAGTTTTAAATGCAACAGATGTATCAAATATGCCACCTTACGTGAAGTAATTCTCTACAAAGGCACGCGTCTTTACTTCATTTAATAACTGACAACTAATTCATTTACTATCATTAAAAGCGCATGATTTCGAGTCAGATTATGGTAAGTGGCTTTTCTTTGAATGGCGTGCCTGAATGATTCGTAATGAAGTGATTTATGATTTGCTTACGTAACCTCGCATATCGCGCCATCGCAAATCGCACCATCGCAGATCGCGAGAACACAATATCGCAGCGATCGCAACATCGCAGATCGTAGAAGTTTGATGTTTGCCAAATCTTGCCGGCTCATTTCTGCGATATGCGATCTTGCGATCGGTGTTATCGCAGATCGGTAAATCTTTAAGTTTTTCCTTATGAGTATTACTTTGTTGTGACGCGATGTTATACTTAACACGAGGGTCTTGCGCATACTGATATTAAAGAGAAATGGAGGCATTTCCTATCTTTTTTGCAACGCGACTTTAAAGATTTTCTCCTTATCATAGACTTAGGTTTAAAATATTCAAAAGACCTTCCTAAGCTTATGATGGTAACCTTATTTTGAGAAAAGGAAACTCTTGTTCTTCCTAAAAATTAACTAAGGGTCCCATTCATTTAGTATTTTGGTCAACACTTAAATGAGCAAAGGGGGGGTTGTTGCCGGCCACAACAAAATGCTATAATGTGAAAGTCAAAGAAGAAGGCAAGAACCCACGAAAGATTAATGTTCCTGAAACCGAGGGTCACTGAGAGGTCGAGGGACCACCAATCGAGAATCCTGATATAACCACACCGCTAAAGACAAAATAGGTAAATATTGGTACAGAGGTAGAGACCAAATTCGCGAAGATTGGAGATTACTGGGATGATGCGACGATAGATAAGGTTGTTGAATTGCTCCGTGAATACCAAGACTTGTTCCCTACCAAGTTTACGGAGTTAAAGGGGATAATAGGAGACCTGGGCATTATGAAGATCACGTTAAAACCCAACATGAAGCTAGTTAAGAAAAGACCTTACATCTCAATCCGAAGTATAAGGAGAAGGTCTGCTTAAAGTTAGATAAGATTCTCATGGTAGGCATCATTGAGCCCGTAGAAGAATCTGATTGGGTAAGCCTAATGGTGGTACAGGAAAAGAAGAAGAAGGATGAAATAAGGATATGTGTAGATCTCAGGAACTTGAATGACGCTTGCTTGCATGATCCTTTCCCGACACCATTCAGTGACGAGGTACTGGATAATGTAGGTGGCCAGGAAGTGTACTCCTTCGCTGATGGGTTTTAACGGTACCATCAGATCAAAATCATGCCTAACGACAGAAGCAAGATGAACTTCACGACTGAATGGGGTTGTTTTCAGTATGCTTTAATGCCTTTTAGATTAAAGAATGCGCATGCGATTTTTTCATGCTTAGTCATCGTTGCATTCAAAGCCTTCATTCATAAGTTTCTAGAGGTGTACTTTGATGACTGGACAGTGTTTGGGCTCGTAAAACGCCATGTTGCAAGTTTGCGCTTAATGCTAGATACCTATTGAAGGTACCAGATTGTGCTCAATCTGAAGAAATGTCTGTTTTGTGTTCCTTTTGGGACTCTACTGGGTCATGTGGTATGCAGATAGGGAATGATGGTAGATCCTACAAAGATCGTAGTGATACTTAACTTGTAGGCACCGAGGAGTGTGAAATAGTTGCAGGTAACCTTGGGACATACTGGGTACTATAGGAAGTTTATCAATGGCTATGCTCAGATCACCATGCTTATGGAAAAGTTGTTGAAAAAGGATGTCACATTCTATTGGAATGAGGACTGTCAAAAAAGCTTGGATGTATTGAAAGGAAAGATGGTCACCGTGCCGATTTTATTCTTCCCAAATTGGAAGAAGGAGTTTCATGTACATGTAGATGCATCATGTATAGCACTGGGAGTAATACTGACATAGGCTGGTGGAGGAGAATTGGACCATCCTATAGCATTCGCAAGCAGGAGGTTATCCAAGGTTGAGAAGAACTATTCCACCACCGAGTGTGAAATATTAGCCATGGTATACGTGCTGCAGAAGTTTAGACACTATTTGTTGAGGGGACATTTCAAGATGTATATAGATCATTCTTCGTTGAAATACCCAGTCAATAAGCCTGTGTTGGGGGGGAGAATCTGTAGGTGGTTGTTATTGTTCTAGGAGTATTATTTTGAAGTTATTGTGAAGCCTGGATGACTAAATGTAGGACCAAACCATCTATCGCGCATCGAAACGGGGGAAAAGCCCACTAACTTGGAGGAGGGATTGCCTGATGCGCAACTATTTGCAGTGCGCATCTCGGATGGTCACTTTGAAGACATCATACACTTCCTAATGCTAGCAACTGCCCTGGAAGGCTACACCATCCAGCAGAAAAAGGAGTTAGTGGTACGCGTGGAAGAATTTTCTGTCTTTGATGGACATCTATACAAAATGAGGTCTGATGAAGTATTATGACAATATGTACTGGAGTTTGAAAGGATCAATATCCTTGTGGACGCTCATGGGGGCACCGCGGGAGGGAATTACATAGGAAGGATGACCGCACAGAAGATTCTATGCGCAGGGTTGTGGTGGCAAACCCTCCATCATGATTCAAAAGCTCACTGCAAGGCGTGTGATGTGTGTCAAAGGACTAGTAGGTCATCGCGGAGAGATGAGTTGCCTCTAAACCCACAGATAAAATTACAACCTTTTGAGAAATGAGCGATAGATTTTGTGGGACCCATTCAGCCCCAAGGGAAGAAGATAGGGGTGCAGTACATTATCACCACGATTGAGTATTTGGATTGATGGGTAGAGGCACAACCTATGAAGGACTGCACAGGCACGACCACTATTAAGTTTCTCTTTGAGTATGTACTGACGTGATTTGGGTGTCTAAAGATCTTGATGAGTGATCAAAGTATGCACTTTCTGAACAAGACGATCAGTGCACTGATGGAGGAATTTCTGGTATATCACCAGAAAAGCACACCTTATCACCCATAGGCTAACAGGACGGTGGAAGCATTCAATAAGGTACTCGAGAACGCACAGACCAAAGTTTGCAACGCTTAGTGAAGTGATTGGGACCTGCACATACCTGCTATACTATTGGCCTATCGGACGACATGCAAAACATTGACTGGACAGACACCCTTTAGGCTTGTATATGGCGTTGAAACAGTGATGCCAATGGAATACATTGTGCCTAGTTTGTGCATAGTGGCACTCACAGGTATGACGGATCGTGGAGCCTTGGAAGAGAGGCTTCTGCAACTTGTTGAGCTTAAGGAAGAAAGATTTCTGGCTGGATTTCACCAACAGGTTCAAAAGCAGTGCGAAAAAGCATGGCATGATCGACACATTAAACTGCACACATTTAAGGTAAATGATCTAGTTTTGTTATATGACAGGAAGTTTGATAAATTTCCAAGGAAATTCAAAATGCACTGGCTAGGGCCCTATGTCATTAAGGAGATTACTGATGGTGGAGCAGTTCAGTTGGTTAAATTGAACGAAGATCCCTTCCCAGGAAAGGTGAATGGCAGTCGATTGAAGCCATACACTGGTGATCCGGCCAGATGACTATATGAAGGTAGCATAGTCTTAGCACTCCAGGCAGCTGAAAGGAGGCGTGGGACTATAAACTACACTGCCCGGGTTGGGGAACTACGCGATTGGAGGATTGTGCGGAATGAGGAGATGTCACATGATTCGAAAAAACGCGGAGTGAGCTGCGCTATCTGGGGAGAAATCACGCACGTCAGCTGGAAAGTGATCGTTAAATTCATTGTTCATGATTTGATGATAAGAATGCGGCCAAAGGGAGTGGGCGGCCAACATTTAAGACAAAATTTATGGGTAAGATCCTTGGAAATATGTTGCCAATCCAGCATTAATGAACCGAATGTGGGGGGGAATGGTCGGATTTGAATTCAAAATGGCCTATAAATTACAGGTGGAGGCCCAATGAAAAACACTTGCCATTTTGAACATTGAGTTGGTGAGCTCTCAGACATGCATGACCCGCGCATTTGTTGAAGAATTGCTTGATTGACCAGTGTTTGATCGGTTTCTAGAGTCTAACCGCAATTTCATCCATGATTTTACCCCAGGATCTGAATCTATGGAAGCCGAAGTAGTGACAACCAAGGGGGCTATGCCGGCGGTTGTTGTATAGGAAGAGGAAGTTGCTCCAGAGGTTGCAGACGTACTAGCTGAAGTCCCCAAGTGACCACGAATGCCTAGACTAAAGCCTACCCCGACCAAGGAGAGTGCAAAGGATAAGAAGGGCAATCAGGCTACGATACCAGTGCATGCTTCACCTAGAAGAAACGCACGGAAGGATAAGCCCACTGCATAGGAAAATGGCAAAGATATTAACTTGGAGTTGGACGAGGACAAAATTGATGACATCTCGATGGATGATGAGGATTTGGGGGTGGAAGTGGAGGAAGTTGAAGTCGACGGTTCTGACCCTATTACTAAGTTTCATAAGTACGTCCCTCCATGCAAAAGCAAGACCAAAGTGCTGAAGGACATCAATGAAAGTAAAGTCGCCCTGCACATACCTCTGCTACTGGATGATATTGTCTTTGAAGGACCTCACTTAGGGTAGGTTCCTATATTGAAACTGGAAGATTGGGACTTAGCTGACCATGAGAAGTTCCCGCACTTGGCAACAGAACAGCTAATGCACCACGTTATTCACACAACCACTGGGATGACGCCATTGGAACCGCGAAAGTGGCTCAGGTGTTAATTTTAGGTATGTTCTATGCTAGAGCAATTTATTTAAATTTTCACAGTTAACAATCACATCAGCATTATGATAAACTGCAGATAGAACATAAATATAAAATGCAGAATAAAAGCCAAGACAAGAGGACACAAGATATGGTGCAAGCCAGGGACAAACCCCACAATGTGTGGGGAAACCCTTGATCAATTCTTCTTTTATCTTAAAAGTTCAGTAGAGAAAGAGAGAGAGTACATTTACAACAGAAGTCAACACTTTGACTTGTCTAGATCTGAGCATAGATCATCTCCTATAGCGATGAGATCAGTTGAAGACATTTTGCTTCAATTGATCCTCCAAGGTGACTCCTTCACCTATCATCATCCTACATCAGGTTCTCAAGCTGCACCACTGCATACTGCATCATGCTGCCCATGCCCATGATCTTATCCATCATAATGTTGTTCAAACTAAGGTGCATCATCATAACGATATTGCCCCTGCTAATGTATCATTGTCCTGCCATGCACATGATCTCATAGTGCTGCCCATCATGTTGCTGCCTCTGCCTTCTCATTGCTTCATCATGCTGCAACAATTTGCTTCATTTGATATCAGCCTTAGCTGCTTACTATGGCTTGCAGCCTAGCAAAGCAGCTAGGCTATAGATCCTATTCGGCAGACTTCTTAAATTGGTTCTTACTGCATTAACAGGTCTCCTCCTATAACAACGTATAGGGTTTCTCCATGAACCAATGTATCATGTAGTTATCATGACAGCATATAGACCCTTTATTATGAAGTTGCTGCATATGACAATTTATATGTTTCCATCTGTGAGTATATATATATCCATTCTGTCAACCACATACATTTTCTATGTATAACAATTTATATTTTTCCACCTGCGAGTATATATATCCAAGAATACTGTGCGTATATATATTCATATATCATAGCCCTCATATATCTAGCTATTGCTGTGATGGAGTCTTCATTGACTGCGTTGAATCCAAATTATGAACAACGTGTAGACTGTGTTGTACTGCGGCACCTCTTCATCACTGCGGCACCAACGTGACTGCCCAGTGTGCGGTATATTACCAGCGTATATATGAATATATATAACCATGAATATGCCCAGCGTGACTGATTCTTCATTATGTCCTGCAGCTAGGTCTGAGTCATCATAGACTGTGTTCTATGCCTGTGTATTTTCCCAGTGCCATGATAGCATGTATGATTCTATGTATAAGCATCATTAGAGACCAACGTATCTAGTGCTTGCGAATTCATGATCCAATGTATGAGTCTCTGCCTGCATGTTAATAATCTTGTGCCTTGCGTGGATATGGTCACCATCTGTTGCGTGGATATGCCTTCATCACAGCGTATGGATTGTCTGCTTAGCGTGTAGGGACAGCGTGGTAAGATTCTTCATTAGAACAACGTTTCTTTTAACTATGGCTTCACCATGTTACTGCAGCTACCTTTTGTTTCACAATGGCGTTATCCAAGACTGCATTATCTATCTGCGTTCCATATATGTGATGGTTTAGCGTGATCCTGATTGTCACCATAAATGTCATGGCTGCCCAGATTACACGCTGCCTGGTGCGTAGGTTCCCTTTTGGACTGCGTTATAAGATCTAGCCTTCCGGTTGCTGCGTATTTAGTGACATCTAGGGTTTCTTCCATAGCAGAGTTTAGATCTAGGTCATTATGCTACTGTGGCTAGGGCATCATAGCAAATACTCTTAGTGTTTTCTCTATCTCCAAAAACCCAGACGTGGAGAGGAGATCACATGAAGAGTGAGTGTGCCAATTGACATAAAAAACTCTTCTATTTATACTAAAGATGTAGAGGTTGAATAGACACGTCGGTTGGGCTTCTAGAGCCTACATAAGTGCTGGTCGGCTTGATAATAATTACATAAACAAAATAAATTCATATCTCCATAAATACTTATCGGAATCGGATGATCTTTGGATCAATCCTACACCTCTTGACGAGAGGGATCCAATAAAAATATCAGCCGCCAGAAATAAGCCAACCCACATGGAGTTTGGCCCTAGTTGCCAATTTAACATCAGGGGAGTAGACAAGGCAGGTTTGCTCAACCTGCTATGGGTGTCGCACTATAATCACACACACATTATAGTATTGGTCATCAAGCAGTTGCTATGCTTGGTGCATGATGGGTGTCTGTGGCTGGAGGAGCCGATACCCATCACCGACAGGTTGATCCATAGGATCACACGACTGCCATATATAGGGGAGAATCCAGTCATGCTGATTGGCGGAAAAGGTGGTGAGCAAGCCCTCATGGAGGCCATGACGGAGAAATTCAAGCTCATGAAGAAGCCGTGTGACTATGCCATCTCGAGTATCGGTGACCCTGTAATCAAGGTGGCCACGTAGATCCTGGCAGGAAAAGTTATGAAAAAGTGTCACACAGATGAAGTGCCGGCACCCGTCGTTGATCTTGCAGCCCAATGCACCGAAGGAGTCCAGTTTAATTGGGAACGCTATCTCTACGGTGAGTTCCTTGTGAATTGCTGTGAGGCACAAGAGCTCATCAAGACCTTTCACTATGCGTGTCTCTTGTTGTCCATTGTGTTGCTAGCTTGGGAACTGTCGAAAGACAGTTAATTCCCCTCGATCGCACCAAACCTGATAGAAGCAGTGAAGTATGCTTTGCTTTGGGCGACCAAGGATGCTCAGCGCATCAAGGATAGCAAGATATTTTAGATCTTGATGGAAATGAACATATGCATGGCTATTAATCACAAACCCGTGATTGTCACCTACTGTGTTTGCCAAACTGTAGGAGTACATAGAGTTCAAGGCAAACTTTCAGTGCGTATCGATCAGGGCACAAAAGGACCCAAAGCAGACGTGACATGACTTACCTTACTTGGCAACAAACATCGTGATTGGTGCAGTTCTTGATCATTGGCGTGCAAAGTGGTGCACTGCTTCCGACTTGGTGGTGGGGTTGAGCAAGTCCATCGCGCAACACAAAAAGGAGGTGACCAAGTTCAAGATGGTGTAGTTGGTCGAGAGGAGGAAGAAGGAGGCCACTGCCAAGGCCTAGGTAGAGCATAATGCCACCCAGCAGGAGGAAAAGTAGACAGGTGAAATAGAGCGTGGCTCTGACAAAGGTGATAGGTCGCCTTTGCTTGAAACAGATAGAGAAATGGATGAGCAAAAAGAGAAGCATGGAGCAGACCCGCAGATGGCATCGTACCACATCAAATGTCCAAGAGAACAAGAAAAAGTGGGCCCGCGGAAGGAATCCAAGGATAGTAAGATGTCGATGGACCCAATCACCCTAACAGAGGGAGATTTGAATGACATTGGAGACATGGTGCGAGATGTCACCGCAGAGGTATTGCGGAAATTATAGCAGCAGCAGCAGCAAATATTAGGGGCCATCCAGACGGGTCTACATGAGCTATAGATCTGTGCATCACTAGCGAGCATAGTGTCCACCAGCCTCACTATCAGTACTTCATAAGTTGTCATGATGCTACTTGTGAAGGACTCCCAAGCGATAGTGATGCAGGATGGAGCACTGACCACAGAAAACGAAGCTGATAGGCCCGCTGTCAGTGCCCTCAAGGGAGTGGGCTTGAACTTGGCAGTGATTCCTGGTGAAGTGCTCCACTTACTGTAGGATGGAGTGATCATGGAACTGAGGGTCCGCAAACAACGCACTGTGCAGGTGATCAATGAACAACAGATCAATAATGTGTAGCCGGCCCTACAACAAGACTCTTCCATCGTCATCGTGACCGAGGTAACCGATCGAAACAAGTGCATAGTGCAAGTCGTGGAGGAGGCATGCCAAATGGTCCCAGAGTTGGCTATTCCCAAGGGAGAACCGGTCGAGGTGTGCATTCACAAGGTTGCTATAGGGGTGCGCGACGCTCGCACAGAATTTTCTAAGGTTCAGCTAGAGCTGAACCTACAGATTGTAGACTTACAGCTGAAGGCCTAGCATTCGACTCCGCCAGAAGTAAAGGAGCAACACACAACCACTGTCACAGAGGTGATAGTGGTGGTAGACAGTGTAGTAGCAGGCTGCACACAACTTTTTGAACAATCGTTCAAGGTCCTGACGAGCCTGTAGGAGGATCCTAATGTACAATGGTTGGAGATAGAGGCGCAAGAATTGCAGCAGTGCTATGATGAAGTAAAAGGTATAGCACACACCATCGCTCTCACACATAGACTGGCGAAGTTGCAGGAGGTCAAAACATTAAAGGAATAGGTAGATGCAGCCCAGCACAAAGAGGTAGTGTTGAAGGAGTGCTTGAAGCCTTGGTTGGACGAAGCTTATTCGGTCATGGCCTCCATTGAAGGCAAGCTTGCTAATCTGCAAGCGACTCACCAGAAGCTTCAGGTTGATAGTTTAGGACCAATGATAGAGCAATTGGTTGAAGAAGTGAAGCAAGCAGCCGCACAGTGCACTGCCGAGGTTGTCATCATACAGGTCAAGCTGGGAGGCCTTCACGCCAAGATCTCCGTGCCCGTGGAGTGAATCGAGGGTGAGCCACCATGTTTTTGTTGGGGTCCTGTTGGGAACAGGTTCCCCCAAGGGTAGTTTTGGGGCTAAAAGCCCATGTTTTGGGACAATTTTGTAATAAAGTTGTAAAGTCTCCACATTTTTTGGTCGCAGAGCGCGAAGGTGTCAAGAGTCATAAAGGGTTGACCACCCTTATTTTATAAAGTGTAAATTCAGCTGTAAATATCTACCCATGGTCCGCAGACCATGGATTGTATAAAAAAGAGCTAAGTAAGTAAGCTCTAAGAAGAAGAAGAAAGGGAAAAACTAGCGAAGTAGAGTAGAGAAGTCTAAGTGTTCTCAAGTCTTAGCGTAGGTAGAGGTTCTGCATCTAAGTGCGCAAAGGCCTAGGGTGGAAGTCCGCAACTGAGTGCGTGGGCCCCTGCAGCTGTGTGCGCAGAGCGGATAGAGTCTGTATTAAACTGGAAGATATCAATAAAGAGAAGTATTTTGCAATTACTATGTATTTAGTTCCTGTTAATGCATCTGATTATATTGTGTCTTGGGTTTAATTTACGATGTTTATTTGATGCGCAAATATATGTGATTGTATCGGTTAATTGAACACAAGTAAGGATATCAGTTTACATAGCACTAACTGTGATTGATTAATAAGCTAAGAAAAACACTTGAGATAACTTGGGAACCTATAAAATACATTGTCATAGCTGTGCGAAAGTACCTGGACCACGGTTTAGGGCTGCGCGAAGGTCAATGGTACACCTTTGTGGAGGTACTGAAGGGCAGAATAAAGGGCTAGACTGACAGAGCCCTGAGGCTTAGCAACCTGCACAAAAGTAGAGGTAGAGGGTATAAACCGACATCATGACCATATCAGGGTGCAGAAACTTGGTTCTAGCATCCCCCCATATTGCTTTGGGTTAGACTTTGGCACATGCTCCACGGGATGATGCTGAAAGGGCCTATAGTGTAGGGATTTGTTTGGCTAACTAACGCTGAACCCGGGTCAGGCCCCACAAAGCTAACAACTGCCCACATATAGATGGAACTCTGAATATAGTTAAGAAAAATATTTTTGAAAATGAAGTTCTAGTTATCTAGCAACCTAATTGGGTTATGAAGATAAGTAATGTGATGGAATTATATAATATCACTGCCAAAGAGGATGAATATCCTCACAACATTGACATTAAAGAGTCAGAAGTTCATCGTGAAGTAAATGGACTTGAGATAGAGATGCCTGATATAACGAAGCCATTGAAGATGAAGGCGGTGAATATAGGGTCAGAGGTTGAGCCAAAGTATGCAACAATAGGAGATTACTGTGACAAAGACACAGTCAGTAAGATAACAGATCTCTTGCATGAATATTAGGAGTTGTTCCCTACTATGTTTTCAGATATGAAGAGCATATTAGAAGATTTGGGAGTCATGAGAATTCCTCTGAAGCTTAATGCGAAGCCTGTCAAGTAGAGACCTTATAGACTAAATCCAAAATACAAGGAGAAGGTGAAAGAAGAATTAGACAAAACGTCAACAGTTGGGATAATTGAACCTATCGAAGAGTAAAAATGGGTAAGTCCCATGGTCGTTCAGGAAAAGAAGGAAAAAGGGGAAATTAGAATTTGTGTTGACTTAATGAAATTAAATAATGCATGCCTACATGAACCTTTCCCTACACAATTTATAGATGAATTACTGGACAATGTAGGAGGACAGGAGGCCCATTCTTTCACATATGGCTTTTCAGGATACCATCAGATCATAATTGTGCTAGAGGATAGACATAAAATGACTTTTGCGACAGAATGGGGCTCTTATCGGTACACGGTGATGCCTTTTGGATTAAATAATTCACCTGCTATAATTTCCAGAGTTGTAATTGTAGCTTTCAAAGAATATATACATAAATTTCTAGAAGTATACTTTGAAGATTGGAAAATCTTTGGTCTCTTAAAGAAGCATGTGGAAATCTTAAGGTTGATGTTGGATACATGTCGGCAGCACCAAATTTCATTGAACTTGAAGAAGTGCATATTTTGTGCACCATTTGGTATATTGTTGGGACATGTAGTCTGTAAACAGGGATTAATGGGTGGATCTTGCAAAGATTGTAGTTATTGTGAACCTACTAGCACCAAAAACAATGAGACAACTTCGCACGACATTGGGACACACTGACTACTATAGGAAGTTTATAAAGGGTTACATGCATATAATTACACCGATGGAGAAATTGTTGAAGAAAGACGTGACTTTTCAATGGAGCAAAGAATGCCAAAATAGCTTGGATGTATTGAAAGAGAAGATGGTAATTGCACCTATTCTATTATTCTAGGACTGGAAGAAGGAGTTCCATATACATATTGATGCATATTGCATAGCATTGGGTGTAGTGCTAGCGTAGCCAGGAGTAGGGGAAATTGATCATCCCATAGCATTTGCAAGTAGGAAACTGTCCAATGCCGAAAAAAACTATAGCACAACAAAAAGAGAGGGATTGGCTATGGTGTATGCATTATAGAAGTTCAAGCACTACTTGTTGGGGGCACATTTCAAAATGTTCACTGATCACTCCACGCTGAAATATTTGGTGAATAAGGTTGTTTTAGGAGGAAATATTTGTCTATGGTTGTTGTTATTCTAGGAGTATGACTTTGAAGTTATGGTAAAGCTAGGGAAAATGAATGTTGGACCTGATCATCTATCAATAATAGAGACAGGAGAAGAACCCACAAATATCAAAGATAACCTACCCAATCCACAACTATTTGCAATTAGAGTCATAGATGATCACTTCATGGATATTATTCAGTTTTTGACCATATGAATGGGACCTCTGGAGTACACTATGAAGTAAAAGAAGGAGTTGGTCGTTTGAGCAACCGATTTCTCATTGATTGTTGGACACTTGTACAAAATGGGACTGGATGAAGTACTGCACAAATACGTCCCTGAACATGAATGACAGATTTTTTGATAAAATCTCATGGAGGAGTCACAGGAGGGCACTATGCAGGAAAATTCACTGTGCAAAAAATATTGAAAGATGGGTTATGGTGGCCCATAGTACATAAGGATGCAAAATATTTATGTCAAGCATGGGAGTATGTCAAAGGACATGAAATCCATCTAGAAGAGTTGAAATTCCACTAGTGCCACTGGTAACTTTGTAGGATTTTGACAAATGGGCGTTTGACTTTGTTGGACCTATAAATCCACTAGGAAAGAAGACTGGTGTGAGGTATATAATCACTACAACTGATTATTTGACAAGATGGGCTGAGGAACAATGAGTGAAGGATTACAGTGCAAAAACTACTGTGAAGCTCATATTTGAATATATATTGTCTAGGTTTGCCTGTCCCAAGATCTTGATGAGTGACCAAGGCACACATTCTTGAAGTAGAATATTGAAGCACTGTCTAAGGAATCCCAGGTTTTTCACTAGAAAATCACTCCTTATCATCCTCAGGAAAATGGAATGGTGGAAGCTTTCAATAAGATTTTGGAGAATGCATTAACCAAGGTATGCAATGTGAATAGAGATGACTAGGATTAGAGAATTCCAACGGTGTTGTGGGCATATAGAACAACATGCAAGGAATTGACATGGCAGACATTGTTTAGGTTGGTATATGGAAAAGAGGTAGTTATGCCTATGGAATACATTATGTCAAGCTTGAGAATTGCAGTTGTCACAAATATGGTAGACCCTGACATTATGAAGGAAATAATGTCGTAGATACTAGCTCTAGAAGAAGACAAGTTCGTAGCAGGGTTCCATCAACAAGTACAGAAACCAAGGGAGAAAGCCTAGCATGGCAAACATATCAAGAAGAAGACATTCTAAGAAGGAGATCTTGTATTATTATATGACAAAAAATTCGCGAATTTCCCAAGAAAATTTAAAACACATTGGTTAGGACCATTTATCATCAAGCACATCTCTGATGGTGGTGCAGTCCAGCTTGCAAAGTACAATGGCCAACTGATTCTGGGACGAGTGAATGGTAATATATTGAAGATATACATGGATGACATTGTCACTAGAAATTCACGCTAAAAATCAAATGGAAGGAAGTCTTAGTGCCACCCGCAATTGAAAGTGGGCACGAGACTATAAACTACTTTGTAGAAAGGGACTTTGTTGAAGGAAGATTGCTACACAATATTCAGGAATATGACAAAGGCCAAAGGAACTACGACAAAGAAAAGGTGACTACGCTACAAGGGAATGTTCATTGAAGTTGGCTGAAAATATGACCATCGGAAGGAAAAATCTACCGTTAAAAGGAAATTTCCATTAAGGGACGCGGGAAAAGAGCATTTATGAAGCACAACTCGTTGTATCTAGCCCCACATTATGGGACTTTTGAGGTCTAAAATGGGCCTCCTAAGAAAAATGTACAACCAAAATAAACTTTATAAGAACCAATAGGATTCAAGATGATGATGTCAACCATGAGGGATGATTCACCATTTTTGGAGTAAAAAAGTAAAATGATTAAAAAATAATAAGATAATAAATTTACTTTTTCAACTTGTATTTTCAACTTATCTCCCTAAGGTTTTACTCAAATTTCAAGCAGGATTACTCATTGGATGCAAAATTTAATTCCTCATCCATAGAATACCCATGTGCATACTTTCTATGGATCCTTCTACACGAAAAATGAGAAATACATGAAAAAATGTGATTGCAATCACGTTTTTCATGTATTTCTCATTTTTCGTGTAGCAGGTTCCATCGAAAGTGTGCAACATGGGTACTTCTTGGATGAGGAATCAAATTATGCCTCCAATGAGTGTTTCCTCTCGAAATTTGAGTAAACCCATAGGGAGATAAGTTGAAAAAATGAGTTGAAAATTTAGTTTTTTCTTTTTTCCCTCTAGAATTTGATTATGTAATGTAATCTTATTTTATTATTTCCAATATTATTTCCAATATTATTTTATAATTTCCTTAGGAGGCCCATTTTGGACCTCAAAACTCCCCTAATTTACTTGCATTAAATGAGTAAATCTTGAAGCAATCATGAGGCTGGAATTCAAAATTGTTATAAAAACCACATCTCGTGCCACATTTGACACTTTGTTTGGAGAAGTTGAGAAATTACACAGCATAGAGATACTCTATGTCTGAGAGAAGTTTTGAAGAACTTGTTGGAATATTTACAAAAAAAGGATTAGTGGGTATTATGGAGGCACAAGGAGTGAAGGTACCCGTGTCCCCTAGATGCCAGAGCCTGTTGAGAAAGTAATACAATGTAGTATACAATGGAATTGCAATGAAGATCAAAGGAACTGTAGCTGAGTGACTTGGGATGAGTCATGGGTGAGTGTTGGGGGCTTGTTGGGCATAGCCTAACTTGGTCCAAGTTTTGGGTCAAAGACTCCGCATTTTGAGGAGCAGAGCTAGCGAAGTTTTATTCGTCGCAAAGTGTTTAGGGGATTTGGGGTGGGTTAAAATCCCCTTGTTTTGTAACGGGTTTTGGGTATTAGTCATGGTTTTATTGAATCCGTGGTATATGGACCATGGTTTTTGTAATGATGTAATGTATATAAGGAGATGTAATACTTTGTAATAGAATAATGTAATGATATAAGATCATAACCTACTTGAGCCTTTGTTTTGAGTCTATATTTTGGGGGAAGGCTTTGCAGTTGAGTGCGCGGAGACCTGGAAGAGTCTGCAACTGAGTGTGTAGACCACCTGTAGCTGGGTGCACAGGTTGAGGAAGTATATGTATTGAATATTTGTATTAATAAAGAAGAAGTTGGCGAAATATTTTGTATCTTTCTGTGTTTATTCTATGTTGTTCTTATTATCATTATTCATGCTTTTTACTGAATTGCACGAAATAATAAATGTTATATTGTTTTATGGCATGTCTATGCGTTAAGTACCAATCTATAAGATTAAACATCAGCGTGAAGTTCTTCATGAATGTGAAGTTGTAGGAAGATAGAAAATATAAGTAAATACACGGACACAACAATGCGTATATCCCTTTGGTTGCGGAAACCTGGTTCTGCAGCCTCCCATAACTGCTTCGGGTGAGACTATGATCTGCTTATCGTTAAGGGACACAGGGAAAGAGAATTTATGAAGCATAACTGGTTGCATCTAGCCCCATACCTGCATTAAATGAGCAAATCTTAAAGCAATCATGAGGTTTGAATTCAAATATTATAAAAACCACATCCTACACCACATTTGACACTTTGTTGTTTGGAGAAATTGAGAAATTGCATATAAGAGATCTACTGTATGTCTGAGAGGAGTTTTGAAGGAATTATTGGAATATTTACAGAAAAAGGATTAGCCATATTATGGAGGCACAAGGAGTGAAGGTACCCATGTCCCCAAGATGCCAGAGGTCACTGAGAAAGCAAGTGCCCACAGAACCACAACCACAGAAGAAGTAGGAGAAGTGACCAGCATGAAAACATGCATGAAAACGGAGACATAAGTCTGCACAAAGAACAAAGAAGATAAGGGGATGAAGCCAATGCACAAAGGAAAGAAGTCGATACAACAAAAGGTGCCTCTTCATATCAACAATAGCGAAGAGGAGGCATAATTTCAACGCATGAAGACAGAGGATGAAGAGATTCCCAATGTGCCCCCACCTTACATGCCACAAAGAAAAAAAACACCAAGCCAGTTAAGGAGCCCAAGGATGGAAATTTGGATGTGTTCAGTTGGTTGTTGCTGAAGGAAGTGCCATTTGAGGGATAAATGTTGGGGAGAATCCCCCAGCTAAATATGGAAGGCTAGGACTTTAACGATCAAATAAAATACCCTCAATTTGAACCATGTAGGTATCTCAAGCAGTTTGGATACCCAGATAGTGGATTCATGAGGCTAGAATCGTTCTAGTGGGCTACAGGATTGTAGCGAGTGGGCCTCTTGAATATGTTGAATGTGCCACACTTTGGTCGATGTAGGTACAAGTGGAAAGGATGCAAAGGTGGAAACAGAGGAAACATAGTAGCAACATGAGGAACCCCTCAGTGATGCAGGAGTATCAGAGGAGTCTCCTTTCATTTTCAGAAGCAGAGACACAACTACAGTAGGCAAGAGGAAAAAGAAACAGGTGGTTAAGTCCAAGGGTGTAGAAACACTTGTCCTCACTAATGGGGACATCGACGAGATCAGAGAGAATGTCCAGGAAATCACGATGGAGACCTGGGACAAAATTTATGATCGATATAGAACGATCTTGATAGAAGTACAAAAGGGCATAGCGGAGCTGAAGGCATTGTCGAAAGTAGCAAAATAGCCAAAACAAAGAGCTCAGTCACTGTAGGTAGCACAAAGAGTAGAAACACAATTTGGCATTAGAATTGTGCAAGTGTCAGTTGGAGCACTTAACTGGTACTCACTAAAGGACAATGAGTGAGCTAAAGTATAGAAGAATGTCAACATAAATATTGCCATGTTGCCCATTCAGATGCTACATGAAATCCTTCAAAGTCTAACAACTGAGCTGTAAGAGTGGGGGCAGCGAACATTGGTGATGATGATACAGATGGAAAAGGATAAAGATGCACCAAAGAAGCAACTAGAGGAGGTGGCTAAGCAAAGAGACAAAGCATATCAATGACAAGAATAGTGGAAAGATCCGTCAAGGAAAGTTGCAGCACAACCCCAGATGTGAAGGTTGGTGAGGAGGAACCAGCAACAGAGAAGATCGCGAAGCTCATCCTTGCGATAGAGAATCAAAGAATGCACTGGAAAAGATAAAGTTCAAGTATGAAGTGTAGATAACAGAGCTGCAAATATGGTTGCAACCAGCCACACCACCAGAAGTACAGGAGCAAAGGCATAAATATTTAAAGGCAACATTGAAAGTTATCTCTATCACAGTGGCAGACTACGAGAAATTATTGGATGACATGATACAAATATGGAATTCACTGCAAGAGGATCCAAAAATCCAAAATATTAAGGAAGAACTATAGGTGAAGTAAAAGCAGCATGATGAAATCTTGGAAGCTGTAAATACCTTACCAGTCTTGTAGAGACTCGCAAAAATTACTGAAGGGAAGAACCTCCAAAATCATATAGATTAGATTGCGAGGAAGGAGCATAGATTGCAAGCAAGGACTAAGCCATGACAGGATGACACGCTCAAACTGTCTCAGGTAGTGGATGACAGGCTCCAATAATTGAAGAAAAGGGAGGTAGAGATACTGCAGAATACTTCTTGCCCAACCACAAAGGCATTGCTAGAGGAAACACGCATGTAGGAGAAAAAAATGGCAGAGACAGTTCAACAATATAATGCAGTATACAATGAAGTTACAACGAAGATAAAAGGAACCATAGCTGAGTGACTCGAGACGAGTCACAGGTGAGTGTTGGGGGCCTTGTTGGGAACATCCCAACTTGGTCCAAGTTTTCGGTCAAATACTCCACATTTTGAGGAGAAGAGAACATGGAGATGGCGAAGTTTTATTCATTACACAATGTTTAGGGGCTTTGGGGTGGGTCAAAAGCCCCTTGTTTTGTAACGGGTTTCAGGTATTAGTCATGGTTTTGTTGAATCCGTGGTATATGGACCATGGTTTTTGTAATGATGTAATGTATATAAGGAGATGTAATACTTTGTAATAGAATAATGTAATGATAGAAGATCATAAGAAACTTAAGCCTTTGTGTTTGACTCTGTGTTTTTGGGGAAGGCTCCATAGCAGAATGTGCGAAATATTGGAAGAGTCTGTAGCTGAGTGTGCAGACCACCTACAGCTAGGTGCACAGGTCAAAGAGGTATATGTATTGAAGATTTGTATTTATAAAGAAGAAGTTTGGTGAAATATTGTGTATATTTTTGTGTTTATTCTATATTGTTATTATTATCATTATGCATGCTTTTTACTGAATTACACGAAAGAATACATGTTATATTGTTTTTTGTTTTTTTATGCACTAAGAGTAATCCTAGAAAGTTAATCATCAGTGCAAATTGATTCATGTATGCGAAGTTGTAGGTAGGTAGAAAACATAAGTAAATACACGAACACAACAACACGAATATCCCAATGGCCGCAGAAACCTAGTTTTGCAACCTCCCATAACCACTTCGAGTGAGACTACAATCTGATTGCAGGTCATTGCCGAAAGGGCCAGTGGTTGAGGGTTTTGGTGGTGCGCAACACACTCTGAACCTAGGTCAAGCCCCCTTAAGCCAACAAGCATTCACAATATTGTTCATATGGATTTTCTTTGTTCATTGCAAACTAGGAATCTGGCGTCTCAATTAGCTCATATAATCATTTCTCTATCTTGGGTGACTATCATTCGACTTATCATTTTACCATCAACACAACTGATGATAGTGGCTTCACACTCTCTAATATTCACCATTTAACATATCTCTCTTCAGACTTTTGTCACACAGGTGAGGCACTTTAGCCTTCGCTGATGGCTATGGCAGGTCTGCAATGTCTTGACATGACCATCGAGAATGATCAGATCTATTTTTCTTTACAAGATTCCCAACATGATCCCATCTCTCCAATCGAAAATTTTTCTTTTCAAATATCATGAGGCTTTCTAGACAACTATTATGAATTTTATGATCCAATCGCTGAATGACTGGAACAATCTTACCTGGAAAGACTTGTTGTAGGCAACAAGTTTCAATCCTTCCTCATGCTTACTAAGAAGTTCGATGTAGACAAGGATGCACCCGCAAGAGGCTTCTGAGGTTTGTTGAAAAGTGGTAACCATCATAGAGGTAAGCATATGCATTGGGTAAACGTAGTCGTTGTGACATGTCTTTCTACCCATAGCAAAGACCTTCCTTCCCATGTACAAGCTTTTCAAGTTTTTGTATTTTCTATTACACATCACTGTTTATTTGTTTTAATCATTCATATCTTTGTGGATGCAGGTCAGGAATGACTATGGTGGCTTCACTAGAAATTTCATTACACATAACCCCGACCGTCTAGCTGTTAGGATAGGAGTAGGATTAGTTGCATCTTAGTTTTCCATTCCTTGCACTCATCTTGCATTCGTTCCCATTACTTCTTTCTAGCTTCACATCATGTTTTCTTTAGTCATTTTGTTCTCTTAGCCTTCAGTTTTGGTTTCCTGGTTCTGTGTCTTCTTTATTTTTTCTTTGTTTCCTTGTTCAATTTTCCTTTTGTTCTCACTACATGAATAAGTGTTGTGCCTAGACCTCTTTCCTTGCTTCTAAATGTGTATGTGGCTTATGTTCAAGGAGTCTTGTGACATTGCAGCCCTTGGCAAGTCCTATGCCTGCCTTCCTTGTGTTTAGTTGTAACTTTTTCCCGATGAAGTCTTGATGGAAAATACGATCCATCCGTAAGGAGAGATTTGGTCCAACCATGAACCTGTGTCAAGTCTGTGAAACCTCATGCTTGTACTCAGTTTTCTACTTTGGTGTGTTCAAGCTTATCCAAATAGTAGAAATGGAAAAGGGGAAAATCTAAATAAGCAAACCTGAATCAGAGGTCTTTACATCCTTCTATGAAGGAACAACCTCTCCTTCTCTTAATAAGACAGGATCCATCTTCCGCCCCAAAAATAAATAAGTGTCGATGTACAATTATCTTTCAAAAAATAAATAAAGGCAAAAGAAGAGAAACACTACCTATGCAGAGAGGTGAAACAAGCAACTCCACCAAGGTACTGTCTAGGCTCGTTGGTAGTGGAGCAAATCCTGTGTTCCTGTATGACTCTACCGGGGTATTGTCCAGGCCTGCTAGTAGTGGAGAAACACTAGAGATGAAAAACTATACTCTAAAAATATTAAGCTCACGAGCTAAACTACCATTCCCAATTCGAAACACTATGATCTAGCTGAATCTTGTGTTGTGCTCAACTGAGTTGGCACAAGGCGAACCATGTCTCTCCATGGGGTAAGTGGGGAAGCTGAAGTAATCTACATGATGAATCAATACTCCTCGATGGACCAGGGCTATGTACTAAACAAACAAAGACAAAGAAGATGGAATTCAACCAGTGTGCTGCCAAGTGTTGTAGCAACTACAACACCCTCCAAAGTTTTGACCTGTACCCAAATTTCGGAGCCTATTGTGGATCCTGTGATCAATCATTCCTTAGTCACTTATTGGTAAGTTGACGATCTCAATCTCCCCCTTTTTATCTTAAGATTCATTCACAATTTTATCTCTATACAGTATGTGTCATCTTTAGGGATGGGGATTATCACTTTTTATGCAAAGGGAAGTTTTTTTTTCTTCAAGGGGAAATCTATGCAACCTACCTTAGAATTCAAAAATGCGCAATGCTTTAATCCAGTGTCCTTCCCTCAACAGGAACCCACTATCTCCAAAAACTACACAGTTTTGTCACTCAGTCACCTAGTCTGCCTTGCATCCTGAAACTGCACAGACGTGTCCTCCTAAGACCTAATCCTGCAAGAGTGCCTTGCATCCTAAACCTGCATAGTTTTGTCCCTTATCTACTCAGTTTTCCTATCATCCTAAAACTGTGGAGATGCATCCTCCTAGGGCCTCATCCCCCAACAATTTCTTGCATCCTAAAACTGCGCAATTTTGTCCCTCAGTTGCTCAGTCTACCTTGCATCCTGAAATTGCATAGATGTGTCCTCCCAAGGCCTCATCCCACAGTAGTCACTACCCATTGAAACTATGAAATATGTCTCTCAGTGATCACAATAAGGAAGACATGCAAGAGGAATCTCAAGGAGCCAAGGAATAAGATAAGTAGACCAAGGAACCAAAGGTATGATAGAAGATAGAGACCGCATGAAGAATCCATTTGATGCAAAACCTTTGGAGGGTAGGTATGAAAAACAAAGAACATATTTTGAAATACACCTCCTAGTGTAGCTTGAAGGATTGCTTATCTTTGTCATATCATTTTGTCTTCAATGACGTGCACAGTTGCAAGCATTGAAAGTCATTCCATGTGTTTCCTCTACATGTCTTACTCCCTTTTGCTTGCTTAACCAACTGTTGTATTTTGGCATGCTGATTGCTTTTCCATTCTTGTGATCTTGTTCTAGTGATTTCTAAGGTCTGTCTTTGTGTTTTTAGGTTTTCTTAGCTATGTGAACATCAGTCGCACTCACACTCAAAGTTGTAAGCACTGTCGTACAAGTATCAGCTCGGCCATCCCAAGGTCTATCCTAAGTGTCGCACTTGTCACTTCTAGCTCTAGACAATCCCATAGATGGTCATGCTTTGCTCTGTTTTCCTGGTGGTTAGTGTTGTCATGTTGTCAAAGTATGCTAAGTATGTGATCACGTTGATGAGTCCTCAGAAATTCACTTGCCTCCCACACTTAGCCATTTTCCTGAAAATATCTATGACTGAACAACTCCACTTCACCGAACCCTGACTAAGCTTCACTGTGCAGTCTCAACCCTCACTAGTGTTGTTTTTCTGTCTAGAACTACACAGTGCTTGAGGCTATACTCCAGGTCAGTTGCACTACGCAATCCCAAAGGTGAGAAGTCTTTCTTACTTCCCAGTACTGCAGAAACTATCGCAAATCCCAACCTAAACTGCGCACTTCACAAGAATAGTCATTAAGCTACCTTCTTGATTGTAGGAAAACTGCATTGCATAGAGACCTGAGCCTGCACTGCTCCAAAAATATACACAGATATTTCCTCCAAGTGACTTCCCTCAGTCGGGACTCACTGCTCTCAAAAAATGTGCAGAACTGTCCTCTGTTCCCTCTGCTTGTCCTCCCTTGCCTTCTATCTGAAAAATACACAAATGTGTCCCTCAGGGTCCCACCTTGTAGCTACCACTAGTCTCTTCAACTGCACAATCGTGCCTCCCAATGGCCTCTACGTAGCATTCCCAGGTAGTGAAGAATGTGCCTTGAATTTATTTGTCCAAGCCTAAGTTGCACTATACATAGTATCAGTGACCAGTCCTCCTCCCTGTCACATGGAATTGCGTAGTGCATAGTTACCCAACCCTCTTCTCAGCCTGACATATGTCCCAGGCCCAGACCATGGAAGCAATGCACCATGCTAGACTAGGTTTTGGATTTGATGTCCTCCCGTCATGAGTGAATTGCAGGAAGAGGTACGCTAATAGACCATGGCGAGATAATGAACAGGATGAAGAAGGAGCATACATGCTAGAAGTCTTACTTGCTGCTGGATGGATGAATGAAGCACATCAAGTAGCAAGCAAAAGGAACACATGCATGGAACCATCTTACAATACCACGACCATTGAAGACCTCGTAGCATCAAGCCATGCGAAGGAGAAGACAAAGCACACTCGAGAGTACATATATCACTTAGCAGTGCAACAACTTGACATTGCCACCACAACCATCTAGTACATGTCAGTAGTGGCATGTCAAGTTGTTTCATGAGCTTTTGAGGCCACATCACCACTATGGGCCATATCTATTGTAAATGAATTTAATGTAAAGTGAAATTCCAATGGACGCACATGAAGTTAAAGAGTCATGTCAGTTGAAAAGTCACAGGAAGTTGAATGGTCATGAGGGTAGTCCAAGAGTCACAATGGTCAAGCATCACTCTTGGCTATATATACCTCTCCCATTGTATGATAAATCCCTTTTCATCTTGGCTCCTCCCACATAGCCTTGAGAGTTTTGAGTCTGTTCTTTGAGGAGCGAGGAGTGGCTCCAATGTCCCACTACTGGGATTAGTGATGTATGGTGTATAGACTGTGAGGATTTCTTGCGTTAATAGGGTATTATCGAAAGTTGTTAAGAATTGTGGGAGAATAGCAACACCTCTAACAACATTATTGAAGAAAGATGCATTTTCATGGACTCCAGAATCAACAAAGTCCTTCAAACATCTTAAAGAGACAATGTGCCAAGCACCAGTCTTAGCTACACCGGACTTCACACAAACCTTTATTGTGGAATGTGATGCTTCAGGAAATGGAATTGGTGCTGTTTTAATGCAAGATGAAAGAGCCATTGCTTTCGAAAGTTGTATAATCAAGGGAAAGTATTTACACAAAGCTATTTATGAGAAGGAAATGTTTGCAATACTACATGCACTTAATAAATGGCGACCCTACCTATGTAGGAATTTATAGGGTAAGTTCCTCAGAAAGAACACCAAAAGGACACCGCTCACAACCAGATCACAGATCAATACACCAGTATTTTTGACGTGGTTAAAACCCTCAAAGAGGGAAACAGTCCACGGCCTGCGCCAACGTGGCTACTACAGGCAATTTATTAATCAAAGAATGAAAATTTACATAAGCTTCTCTCATGCACGGATTACCCGAACAATGACCCTCCATGCGCTTTAAATAGAACTCATGGACCAATCGGGTGACAAGCCACGGATCAAGTGTCGGTAATACCGAGGAGAGAATGAACCGTCGGATCACTACACATCGTGACCGTCGGATTGTAAGTTACAAAATGTACAACAGTAAAGAAACACACTTTACCTAACTCTAAACTAGACCAAGTTGTACTTAACTATTTCCTATGTGTCGGAATATCCTAACATCCCCCCTTAAGAACAACTTGGGATAGGATTGAAGGATTTACAAATATGACACAATAGGAGAAGGAAGGAGGCACTAGAGCCTATCCCCCCTTAGTGACAACTTCCTGAACTCCAAGCATATATCGAAGTTTAGTGAACTTCGCCTCTGTGAGAGCCTTTGTGAAGATGTCTGCAACCTGATCATCTGTTGAACAATATTGCACTTCAAGAACATGGTCATGAATGAGCTTTCTGATGAAGTGCATGTGTAGTTCAATGTGTTTGCTGCGCTGATGCTGGACTGGATCTTTGCATAGTTGAATGGCACTTTGATTATCACACCAAAGTGTGGTTGGATGCTGCTGCTCAAAGGCAAACTCTGATAGGATTTGACGAAGCCACAAGGCTTCCTTACTAGCTTCCACGACACCACGATACTCTGCTTCTGCTGACGAAAGAGAAATGGCAGCCTGTTTCTTACAAGCCCATGTAATAGGTCCTGAACCAAGAGTGAAGACATAACCGGCAGTAGACTTCCGATCATCAGGGTCACTAGTCCAATCAGAATCAGTGAAACCAACTAATAGAGGAGCTGCTTTGGCATTGTAATGAATCCCAAACTGTACTGTACCTCGAACATAACGAAGTATTC
Organism: Pinus tabuliformis; assembly: GCA_031772625.1. NCBI lineage: Eukaryota > Viridiplantae > Streptophyta > Pinopsida > Pinales > Pinaceae > Pinus > Pinus tabuliformis. The sequence goes on from CM062810.1 coordinate 460,893,384, forward strand.
TTTTAGCTGCTTTCCAATGACTTTCACGGGGGTTTTGCATAAAACAAGCAACAAGGCCAACAGCAAAGGAAAGGTCAGGACGAGTATGGGTTAAATACAAGAGTTTTCCTACAAGTTGACGGTATAAGGTAGCATCAACTTCAGGAGAAGTACAAGAGACTGAAAGTTTGACTCCAGACTGAAAGGGAGAAGGAGCTGGTTTACAGTCTTCCATGTGAAAATGACGAAGAATATCACAAGCATACTTGGATTGGGAAAGGAAAATACCCTCTTTGGATTGCAAGACTTGAAGACCGAGAAAATAGTGTAAGTGTCCTAAGTCTGTCATTTCAAATTTCTTTTTAAGGCTGGACTTCACATGGTTTATAAGGTTGGGATCACTACCAGTAAGAATAAGATCATCAACATAAAGAACAAGGATGATAAGAGAGTTGCCCACTTTCTTGGTGTAGACAGTATTGTCAGAATAACACCTAGAAAAGCCAGATTCTAAAAGAAAGCTATCCATTTTGGCATACCAAGCCCGAGGAGCTTGCTTGAGACCATAAAGAGATTTCTTAAGTCGACAAACAAGGCTGGAGTCTGTTTGTATGAAGCCAATGGGTTGTTCCATATAGATTTCTTCCTGCAAGTCCCCATGCAAGAAGGCAGATTTAACATCCATCTGATGGACTTCCCATTTTAAAGAGGCAGCAAGGGAAAGAACAAGGTGGATAGAGTTCATTTTGGCAACAGGGGAGAAGGTTTCAGTGTAGTCAATGCCTTCAACCTGTGAAAATCCCTTAGCAACAAGACGAGCTTTATGTTTATCAACTTTCCCATCTGGTCCATACTTGGTTCTGTAAACCCATTTACATCTAACAAGTTTGCGTCCCTTTGGTAGAGGAACAAGATCCCATGTATCATTTGCCAACAATGAATGATATTCTTCAATCATAGCTGCTTCCCAATGTGGATGGCCTGAAGCTTCTGCAAAAGTGTCAGGATCATGATTTACTGGAGCTTGAGCCAGTAAAGAAGAGGCTCTTTCAAACTGAGAACGTGTACGTCGCTGATCTGTAGGATCACCGGCAAGATCACCTGCTGCATCCCGAGTAGCACGGACCCATCTTGGAAGTTGAGGATCCTGAGAAGGTGGGGGAGGATTATCATCTTCACTTTCATCATTTGAAGAAGAAATGTTTTCAAAGGTAGAAGAGATAGGAAGAGGTGGCACATCCGCCGGACTAGGCTCGCAGGCCGATTTATTTTCATCAAATTTTACATCTCTTCTAATGATAACATTTTTGGACTTAAATGGAATAAGTCTATAACCTTTTACATCTTCAGAATATCCAACAAAAGTACATTTCTCACTCTTAGGTTCTAAAGCTTTATGCTTTTCATCTGGAATATGGGCCCATGCTTCACTTCCAAAAACACAAAAGTGACTTACATCTGGTTTAATGGAACTCCAAGCTTCTTCTGGAGTGATATTCTCTAGAACCTTAGTAGGAGTGCGATTGATTATATAATTTGCACAATTAATTGCTTCGGCCCAAAAACTAAGACTGAGTCCTTTAGATTGCAGCATACAATTAGCCATTTCCTTTAAGGTGCGATTTTTCCTTTCAGCTACACCATTTTGTTGTGGAGTGTATAAACAGTATGTTGCATTTGAATTCCATTTTCGGTGCAAAAGTTGATGAATGTGTTTTTAACATATTCTCCACCATTATCAGTTCTTAGCTTAAGAATTTGATGTCCAGATTGTTTTTCAACAAAGGCTTTGAAGGCCAAAAATGTGTTAAATACTTCGCTCTTGAGTTTTAAGAAGTATACCCAAGTGCATCTGGAGAAATCATCAATGAAAGTTAAGAAATATTTGCAGCCAGAGAATGAAGCAACAGGAAGTGGACCACATAAATCACTGTGCACAAGCTGTAAAGGGGCTGAGGCGTGCCAAGAGGCACGTTTGTCAAAACTGTCCCGAGATGTTTTCCGAGTACACATCCGGAACAAACACCATCTCTGCAAGATACCATAGGAAGACCTGTCACCATATTTTCTTTACATAGATGCTGAAGGGAGCGATAGTTTAAGTGACCAAATCGCTCATGCCAAAGTTTGCTCACTTCATCATTATGAGCAACAAATACTGAGGGAAGATTTGATGACCCAAAGTTGTGAAACTTATACAACCTTGTGGAATCATCAGCAATACCAGTAGCTAGAATCTGTTTAGGATCTCTTAGATCCTTGATTACAACATCATGAGGTGAAAATTCAACAATTTTACCTTCACCTGAATGAGTTATCTGATATACAGATAGAAGGTTGCAGGATAAGGTTGGAACACATAATACATCATTAAACTGACCATTGTCTAGATGAACAGTTCCAGTCCCGACAACATTAAGAGATCTATCATCACCAACATATATATTTTTGGTGTTACAATCATTTAAAGAAGAAAACATGGCTTGGTTTTTGGCCATGTGATAAGAGGCTCCAGAATCAATGAGCCACTCATGAGAAGGAGAGGAAGAAGATACATTTAATGCATAAACAGACTGAGATGATTGACAACGACATGCAGAAAGTGCCATTCCGGAAGTTGAAGTTGAAGTATGCTCCACATGGACGTTATGTTTCTTCATTGCGGCTTCCAAGGCTTCCATCTTCTTAAAGCATTTAGATTCTAAGTGGCCATCTCGATTACAAAAGTTACAATGTCTATCAGTCTTCTTCCATTTGTTTTTATTGGTCTTATCATTTTGCTGAAATGATCTTTCATTTTGAGGCTAAGTTGGTTTAGGACCATTCTTTTGAGGATATGACTTCTTAGGATTCTTTGAATTTGGTTGCTGCTGGGCGGCTAACGCTTTCGTGGAAGAGTTTCCAAGATTAAGAAGACCAAGGTGTAAGAGTTTTTCTTGTTCTCTTATTAAAGAATCACAAAAAGAGTCAAAGGAAGGGGCCTTGTAGTCTTTTCCTTGACAAATGAAAGCTTCCCTTGTAGAATGGAAGGTGGAAACAAATATAGAGTAGGCTGGTCCCAACTTAGTAAGGATGGAATAAATAAGGTTACTATCTTCTTTCTTAACCTTAACACCTTCCAAAGATATCTAAGGGTCTTGAATTTGGACAAGAAATCTTCAATGCAAGAAAAATTATTAGGATCCAATGTAAGCAACTCATTTTCAAGTTGATGGGCTCTAATTTCATTTTTAATCCCAAAAACTTTAGTGAGTTTTTCCAATGCTTCATGAGGAGTCTCAAGTTCTGCAATATGGAATCTAAGATCAGGAGAAATAGACATCCCTATCAAACCGCGTGCTTGATCTTGTCTATTTTCCCATTTTGCAACTTTGTCTTCATCTTTTGGTTTCTTCTCTTGGTCTGTGGCTATTCTGTAGAGACCTTTACTTCTAAGTAAATCTTCCATGTAGGCTATCCATTGGAAGTAGTTAGTGCTGTCAAGAATGACTTGGCATGGACTTTCCATTTTAAAAAAAAAACTGAAGCTGAAGATGCTGAAAGTAAGTGTTCCAATGGATAGATCTCGAAAAATTAGGCTGTTTTAAAAAAAACGGCTCTGAAAAAGGCTTCTGGATGAAGAAGTTATGGCTTTTTGAAAAAAAATTGTTGAAGTTGCCGGCAAAGTGCGCGAATGTGTGGGAATGAAAAAATCCGCCCCCACAAAATGGAGACTTGAACCCAAGACCTCTACTCTCTTAAAATAGCTTTGAACCAATTGATCTATACAAAAAATTTGAGAGAGAGAGAGAGAGAGAGAGAGAGAGGGGGGGGGGCCTTGGTTTGCGTGCTTGCCTTGAGAAAGCTCTTTTTCCCTACAAAACACAAAACACAAAACCCAACACGAATATGCAAAGAAAAACGAACCTTGCGGCTCGAAGTTAGCTTTAGCCAAAAAACTAGATATATTAAAAAAATGAACCTTGCGGCTCAAAGTTAGCTTTCGCCGAAAAACTAAATATTTTTCTCAATGTTTCTGATTTTCCGAGATCACACTAAGGTGCAGAGAAAAGAGCATACGCATGAGAAAAATCCTTCCTTTCTGTTTTTGATTTGCCCAGATCGCACAGAGTCGCAGGGCAAAGAGCATACGCAGAAATGAAAGGTATAGATCCGGTTAAAAAAAGAAGGCTAAATAAACCGAAACCGAAATAAGCAGAGAGAAAATAACAGTAAACTGCAAATAAACACTGTATACCTCCCGATCTGAAAAATGACGCAGCTAGGGCTACTGGAAACCTTTTCGCATGAAACGAAAGGGGTTCCTCACTGGAACAGATGCTCCGAACGCAACAGAGCAGTCCTCTCGGCCCGAAAGCAGTCAGAAACAACAGATCTAGGAAACGACAGTCGGATGCAGTTCTATCGGCTTCAGATTTGGATCACCAACGGACGCGGCCCTCAAATAGCTCTGATACCATGTAGGAATTTACAGGGTAAGTTCCTCAGAAAGAACACCAAAAGGACACCGCTCGCAACCAGATCACAGATCAATACACCAGTATTTTTGACGTGGTTAAAACCCTCAAAGAGGGAAACAGTCCACGGCCTGCGCCAACGTGGCTACTACAGGCAATTTATTAATCAAAGAATGAAAATTTACATAAGCTTCTCTCATGCACGGATTACCCGAACAATGACCCTCCATGGGCTTTAAATAGAACTCATGGACCAATCGGGTGTCAAGCCACGGATCAAGTGTCGGTAATACCGAGGAGAGAATGAACCGTCGGATCACTACACATCGTGACCGTCGGATTGTAAGTTACAAAATGTACAACGGTAAAGAAACACACTTTACCTAACTCTAAACTAGACCAAGTTGTACTTAACTATTTCCTATGTGTCGGAATATCCTAACAGTAGGAAGACACTTCAAGGTAAAAACGGATCATGATAGCCTTAAATAATTTTTAGAACAAAGATTATCCTGTAGAGCAACAAAAATGGGTCACAAAGATGTTGGGTTAAGACTTTGAAATCATCTACAAAAAAGGGAAGCAAAATGTTGTGGCAGATGCACTCTCAAGAAATGATGAGGATGTGGAAGCATTGTTGTGCGCCATTTCTATTATCCAACCAGATTGGATAAATGAAGCAAGGGAGGAATGGAAGAATGTCGAAGAAGTGTGGGCACTTATTTGAAATACAACAAGATTCCAGTACATATGATACATTTAGCTGGAAAAATGATTCGTTATGGTACAAAGATTGCTTATACCTCTATAAGAAATCCCAACTCAAACAAAATATTCTTATGGAATTACACACTTCTCCCTTAGGAGGGCACTGTGGAGTATTGAAGAAGGTATGTTTTCATTGACTATTTTGCCATCTTTTCTTTAGAACTCGTAACATCTTTGCATCATGAACTAGGTAGATAATGGGAAATCATGACAAAATCTATAAAGATTTATATACAACATGAAAATGCTAATAATTGCTATTTCTTATGCAGGAAAAGGCAAAAACTAAAGATTGCCGCTCCAAGGAAAAAGACAGGGCTAAGCTAACCATTGTCCCTTTGGCGGGGAACCATATGCAAACAAGACGATCTAAATTAAAACATCTCAGCCATGGAAAGGAAAAGGAGATATCGACTCGGCGCAATTAAATGACCGGATAACTGAGGATTAACAGCTTGACGAATCCCTCAGGATCATTTGATCCTGAGGGATCACTACTTTAACTATTTTTGCATCCTTGATATCTCCACTTCAGCTGTTATAAGTAGGGGCAGCGCTGCTAGCCCGAGGGACTGTTAATTTTGTCATGTTACTTTGCTCTGTATCTAAGACTTTGATCATTGACTCTCGTTGAGAAGTGATCCACTGTAACTCTGTTTTAATGCTTTAATATACATCTAGTTGTTGTTCCGTTTCTGATTCTGGAATAATCTCAAGCGGTGTGTCCCCGGAGACTACGGGCGCGGCCCTGGTGGAACACTTGCTCCTGTATCATTATCTTTAGTTCGTGTGTGGTTTGTATTATCAGCTTTAATCGGTAATCTGGTGTGTATTTTTATCTCATATCGCAGCTCTGTTATATTTTATATATCGTTCTCTGCAATAGGAAAGTCGTATCGTGCATTCTGATCTTATAACGTATTGTTGTTCCTTTAAAGTCATTAATGTAACATCATTGTTCTTTACAGAATGCTATTGTTGTTTAATTGTAGAGTAATCAAGTTGTAACCTTCTTAAGTTGGTATTACTGTATTCGTCTATGGTTTATACTTCATACGATTGTTGTTCAATTGACATTGCTGTTCCATTATGAATTGCTATCGTTACCCTTTCTAACCGAGATCAATACTTGCGGTATCAGACTCAGATTACTGTTTTTCTTAATATCTCTATATGTTGTGTGTATTATTTATTTCAGTACCATGTATTCACAGTCGGCTCTAAGAGTTGTTCTATGTTTCATTGGTAATTGGTTTTCGTTCCATTTCTATTTGCTATCTAATTTATCCTTTGAGTGAAAATTGACATTTGATTTCTGTAGAATAAGACTGTTGTACTTGTTTCTGTAGATTAAGGTGTTGCTGTTCATTAGACCTAGTTGTTGTTCCATTTCCTGTTATTTGAGCTACCGGTTGCTTTGGTGTGCAAAACAATCTGAAACTGTAGTGGGTATTAGCATTTGTTGTCTAGTCCCCAGATTGATGATCTGTTCCTTGATTACTTTTGGTTACATCAGTTTCCAAAGGGACGAGTTATTGTTACTGGACCCTTGACAGATACATTGCTTAGTTTTCCGAGTGCATGATTTATGTTTCAAATTATTTTGCTGTAAGTAGATTTTCTTTCAAGTATCCATTTACTCTTGTATTTTCTTGAGCACTATACTACTAGCATTACTCTGACAAATGATAGCCTCAAACTGAGTACACTCTTTGAGATAACAAATCGTTCCTGGATTGACAAGTTAACGTGAGGTAATTAGAGGTGAAAAAGACCCTTTTTATGGCTTGACATTTTGGCGTCATTGCGGGGGAAGAGTGTGGCCATTTGTTTCTTTTTCGGAGTAGTGTAAGAACCTATTAGGAAAGAGTTGGGTTTTAAAAACAGAAGGTAAGAACCTGCATAAGGAGTATGTAATAGCCCTACTCCCCTACCCGCTTTCCTGTAGATTTGTTGTTGTTTTGTTTGGGTAGAACCTAGCAGTTGATTTGTGTGCATGACTAAGCAGAAAAATCCAGAAAATAATCCCAAACCTCTACCAAAAACTGATAAAGCTAAGGGGCCGATGACCCTTGGTCGATCAACCTTTATAGACGACATTCTCAAGAAAGCAGAATCTTAGCCTTTAGTAAGACCTAGAAAAGTTACTTCTAGATAGCCTACTAGTTCCCTTCAGGCCACAGGATCACCATCTGTAGCCTTTGCTTAGGTGCACGGTCAAACCGAAGAGAAAGATTTTCAAGAAATTGAAAATTCTAGCCCAAAATCATTGCAAGAAGGGAACCTTAGCAATCTCTATGAAGGAAGGGGAGAAACAAGAGAAGCAGAAGAAGCAAAATCTCCTCTTAGGGTAATTCAACCATTAAGAAGCCCCGATAATTGAAGTGCTATAAAAATCATTTATAACGAAATTCAAGAACCCGAATCCCCTCAGACATTAGGCACTCTCATAGTGCTGTCAAGGCCATTCCAATTAGAGCCATTCCATCTCGACAACCTAGGAATACCCTCCTAGATATCCCAGAAGGCTATTGGAATATATTTGATCAAATGACCCAGAATCAGCCTAACACCCAAACCTATACTCTGCAATACCCCATTGTTGATACCGTAGCTAATGCACCTATGAAAGCAATTCCTCTTCAGGATATCCCTACATTCCATGGCCTTACATCAGAATATCCAGATGCATTTCTATTTGAATTCGATGTGTTGTGTAGAGGATATGACTATACCACTGATCCCCAGAAACTGAAATTATTTCCTTCTACATTAAAAGGAGCTGCTTTAAGATGGTTTATGGGATTAGGTGGTGGTGTTATAAATAATTGGGATCAAATGAAAGAGTCTTTTCTAAAAAAGTATCAGGACTATTGCAGGTCTCGAGAATTAAAAGATGAAATATTTCAGATGGTGTCTAAACCAAATGAAACATTAGAAGAGTATGTTGAACGATTCTAGTATAATCTTCAAAGATCTCCTTATGCATCATTACCTTTACCTGATAATGTATTAAAAACAGCATTAATTAGGGGAATGAAGGAACAATGGATTGAGACATTAAACATTATGGGGAAAGGAGATATTTATCAAGAAAATTTTGCTGACATTATTGATTTATGTATCAAGAGTTCGAGAGGCAACATAAGACTAAAACCAGTAGAGCATGATAGATTTGTAAGAGATAATAGAATTTCGGCAGAAGGAGTAACTCGTGCAGAAATTGGAAATTTATTAGAAAATTTTAAAACTGACATATTGGGGACGCTGAAAACACAACTTGATATCATGCAGGCTAAACAAAAGCAAGCAGAAGCAGAAAAAAATTTGGCAATCTTCTGCCCCAGATGCAGAAAGAAACACAGCCACAAGGAGTGTCCATTATATGCAGTTCAAGTTTGCACCATTTGTACAAAAGACCACTCCACAGAGAGCTACCCCTCACTTCCTGGATTGAAAGCAGTATACAAGGAAGTAGAAGAAGATCCAGAACCAGTATATCTACTTAATCAGTGCTGTCAGTGGCAACCGCAACAAACAAGTGCGTTTTCAGACCCAGCTTCTTCTTTCTAGCCTCAACAATACCATGCTCAACAATATAATTCAATGTGGCAAAATCAACCTCCCTTCCCAAATTGGTCACAACAATCATTCCCTTCATCATCTCCATGGCCGAGTCAAGTAAGCCAACCCAATTGGCCAAATTTTCCCTATACTCTACCATATTGGCAAAATAATGTTTTTCCACCGCAATGGACTCCTCCTACTTCACAGAGTCAAACCTGGAAGACAAACTGGCAAAGACAAATGAATCAGCCAGTAGGAACTATCCTGCTCCCTCAACCTACACTGCCAGCCCTACAACAAAATCCCCAGTCTAATTTAAGACTGCAACTCCCAGCCCAACCCAATCCCAATCCAAATAACAGACTGGTCCAGACCATTCAAATAATCGAAACACCAGAGATAGGAACCGATCTAAAGGAGTGTGATGACCTTCGATTAAGATCTGGGCGTATCATTGAAACAGAGGGAGATAAAACAGTTCAAGTTGAAAATTAGTTACCTGTAGAACAACCGTTGCAAGAAGAGGACGTGCCCAGACAACAAATTCATGATCCAGCAACCACATCCTCTCCTCCATTCCCAGAATGCTTAATTATACCCTTACCTATACAACATCCTGATTTTGACATTCTGGGAGAATTACGAAACCTGTACATAAAAATCCCACTCCTCCAAGCCATTCAATACATCCTGATATATGCAAAGACTATCAAAGAAATATGTATAAAAAAACCAAGGAGGACAATAACAAACAACCCAAGAGTCCAAGTAGTTGGCACTTTATTTGACTTATTATTAGTAAAAGAAACACCCGTTAAATACGAAGACCCAGGAAATCTAATAGTAACCGTACAGATCTATGGTCAAACCTTCTCAAATGCCTTAGTTGATCTAGGAGTTGTAATTAACATCTTAACAACCTCTACTTGCCAAAAACTGGGCATTACATCAGTAGAACTGACCTCCAATTTATTAGAACTGGCTGATCGATCTGTAGTTAGGCTAGAGGGCACACTACAGGATGTTATGGTATTTGTTTATTCCTAGGAATATCCGACCAATTTTCTGATAACAAACCCTAAAAACTGACTTGATGGACATCCGTTGCTCTTAGGAAGACCTTGGGTCGTAACTGTCGATGCTTATATTGGCTGCCGACAAGGTAATATGACCATTACTAGGGGGACAAATATTAAGAATCTAGCTTTATATCCCCCAGCGTAGCCAAGTGTCACAATAATAAAAACTAACAAGCACCCTGTATCATACCTCACATAAAATATTAGATCTCCATTAACCATACAAGAGGCCCTCGATTTCAAAGACCAAACAGAAGACGATGCCCTTAATAATTTCACTAGCCAAGACGAACCCAGATCCCATGTACAATGTCACATGAGAGAAGTGGCATTTGATAATGAATTGGAAGAAGATCTTCTTAAAGATGCGCATGATCAATCAATACCTACCACCTCTGTCTCGAATAGCAAAATTGTGGAAATTGAGCCGGGAAAGACTTTAAACATTAATGCCAACCTGACTTTAGAACAAGAAAATAAACTCATCCAGTTATTGAGGAAACATAAAGAGGCATTTGCATGGGACTACCCTGATATGAAAGGAATTGATCCCCAGTTATGTACACACCACATTTATATAGAAAAGGATGTGAGACTTGTTTGCCAACCACAAAGGAGACTGAATCCTCATCTAAAAGATGTTGTAAAAGCTGAACTCTAAAAAATTTTAGATGTTAACTTCATCTACCCTATCTTCGATAGTAAATGGGTCTCTCCACTTGTTGTGGTACCCAAGAAGAATGGAAAGTGGAGGATTTGTGTAGATTATAGAGAATTAAACAAAGCAACACAAAAATACCACTTTCCCCTTCCATTCATTGATCAAGTATTAGAAACTTTAGTAGGAAAGAAATTCTTTTCTTTCTTAGATGGCTTCAATGGATACAACCAGATTCAGATTGCCCTGAAGACCAAGACAAAACTACTTTCACTTGTCCTTGGGGAACATTTGCCTATAGATTCCTACCCTTTGGCCTATGTAATGCCCCTGCCACATTTCAAAGGGCCATCCTCAGCATCTTTTCATATTTAATAAATGAAGGGCTCGAAGTCTACATGGATGATTTCACACCATACGAAGATGATTTTGATCCAGCATTGGACACACTGGAAAAAGTCCTGCAGCGCTACATTGCCACCAGGCTTTGCTTAAGCCATGAAAAATGCTATATGATGATGACTGAAGGACTTATTCTAGGCCACTATATCTCAGTAGCTGGCATACAAGTAGACCCAGCCAAAATCCAAATAATTTTGCTAATTCCCACCCCTACCACTCAAACAGAGGTATGCAATTTTCTTGGATTCTCTGGTTATTATAGAAGGTTTATAGAACATTATTCACATATTGTTGCACCTCTATATGCACTAACAGGTAATGTTGACTTTCTTTGGATAGAAAAATGTGACCGTGCTTTTCAAGATCTGAAGAAGCTTGTCTCCACAGCTCCAGTCCTTCGTGGACCAAATTGGAACCTACCATTCTAGATTTCATCAGATGCCTCAGATACAACTATTGGAGCAGTCCTTGGGCAAGAAGAAGATAAAAACCCATATGCAATTTATTACATTAGCAAGAATTTATCCCTTGTTGAATTAAACTATACTGTTACTAAAAAGGAATTTCTAGCTGTAATACATGCTATCAATAAGTTCAGGCATTACATTACTAGATATCCTATTATTTTATATACATATCACTCTGCCATAAAATATTTAGCAAATAAACCAATCACAACTGGTAGAGTAACTCGATGGATGATTTTATTGTAGAAATTTGATATTACAATCAAGGATAGACCCAGAAAAGAAAATTTTGTAGCTGATTTTCTCTCGCGAATACCAAAACCAGTGGATCCAGCAGCAGTTGAAGATCAATTCCCAGATGAGCATTTGTTTGATGTCACTGCTAAAACACCCTGGTATGTTGATGTTGCGAATTACTTAGCAGTAGGTAAATTACCAAAACATCTGACCCCCAATGAATGAAAACAGATCGTCTAGCGAAGTGGTTGATTTTCTTGGATTGGGGGCTACCTATTCCATACAGGAGCAGATATGCACATCAGGAGATGTGTTCAGGAAGATGAAATTTTTGATATTTTTAAAGCTTGTCACAACAGACCATGTGGCGGACACTTTTCCAATAAGAGAACTGGACATAAGGTGCTGCAAACAGGATATTACTGGCCTACGATCTTCAAAGACGCAAATAATTTCGTTTAAGCTTGTGACAGTTATCAAAGAGCAGGATGCCCTAGTCAGGCTGATGAAATGCCCCTGAACCCACAACTGGTTATTGAACCATTCGAGCGATGGGCACTTGATTTTGTTGGTCCAATCAACCCATCTTCGAATCAAAAAACATATATTCTAGTGGCAACAGAATATGTCACCAAGTGGGTTGAAGCAGAAGCATTACCGAGAGCTACAGAGGATTCTGTCATACAATTCATGTTTCATATATTCGTGCAATATGGGCTCCCAAGAGACATAGTTACAGATGGTGGACCACAGTTTGTTGGTAACAAGATTGCTGCAACACTTAAAAACTATCATATCCAACATGAAATTACTACTCCATACCACCCACAAGCAAACGATCAAGTAGAAAGCAGCAACAAAATAATAGAAGCAATCCTGACAAAAACCATTGCATCACATAGACGCAATTGGGCTGCAAGACTACTAGAAGCCTTGTGGGCCTACAGAACAACGTGGAGAAGCACTACTGGCTATTCACCATACCAATTGGAGTTTGGAAAGCAACCCATTTTTCCCATAGAATTTGAAATCCAAACTCTGCGAACAGCACAAGAAGTCGACCTAGATCTAAACGAGGCACGGATTAATAGATTATAGCAAATCAATGAGCTAGATGAAATCAGGCTCTCTGCCCTTCAACATGCTGCATTAATCCAACAACAATGAGCTAAATGGCATGACGCTCTCATTAAAAATAAAGTCTTCCGTGAAGGAGACTGGGCACTCTTATACGATTCCATGTTTCAGGATTTTCCCTGGAAACTTTAGACTCGCTGGCTGGGGCCATATGAAATCTAGAAGGTACGTGATAATGGCACCCTAACTCTCGTCACTATTGACAGATCTAGATATACCTTTAAAGTGAATGGCCACCAAGTTCGATTATATCAGAAACCACTTACTTGAGAATCCTTCTGTCAGCAACTACGAGAGGACTCTGATATGCAAATTTTACAGGGGGAAGAGCAATCTTCCTCACCTGTAATTCATTAATTCACCCTTTTTTTACTTTGTACATAATTTCTTTGTTATGTATATATTTTTTTGTATTTCCATTTTTTTTTTCCTGCTGTTCCTTTTTCAAAAGAAATAACACTGTCATTTTTTCTGTTCCTTTTCTAAAAAGACAACATTTTTGTTTGTTGTTCCTTTTTCAAAAGAACAACACCTTTGTTTCAGTCGTTTCTTTTCTTTTTTCATTTTGTTGTTCCTTTTTCAAAGGAACGGCATTTGAGTGTTCTGCTGTTCCTTTTCCAAAGGAACAACACTTTTGATCTTTGTTGTTCCTTTTCCAAAGGAACGATATTTGTGTGGTCTGCTATTCCTTCTCCAAAGGAACAACATTTGAGTGTTTTGCTGTTCCTTTTCCAAAGGAACAACACGTTTGATCTTTGTTGTTCCTTTTCTAAAGGAACAACACTTTCGATTTTTGCTGTTCCTTTTCCAAAGGAACGGCATTTGACTTTTTGTTGTTCCTTTTCCAAAGGAATGACATTTGACTTTTTGCTGTTCCTTTTCCAAAGGAACAAAACTTGTGATTTTTTCCAAAGGAACGACATTTGGGTGATTTTTGTTGTTCCTTTTTCAAAGGAACGACATTTGAGTTTTTGTTGTTCCTTTTCCAAAGGAACGAAACTTCTTAGCACTTGCATTCCTGCTGTTCCTTTTTCAAAAGAACGACACTTTTGGTTTTCTGCTATTCCTTTTCTAAAGGAATGGCATGTTCAGTTTTCCGTTGTTCCTTTCTCAAAGGAACAACACTTTCGGTTTTTGTTGTTCCTTTTTCAAAGGAACAACACTTGTATTCCTTTTTCCCTTCCTTTTTCAAATGACAACATTCTTGTACTCCTTCTACTTATGCCTAAAGATCCCTGTTGTTCCTCTTGTTTTAGGTCTTTTGGAGCACAGCTATACACTCATGCAATGGATACAAAGCTAGAGCATACTGAAATCAGAGAATTATATAAACTTGCTACTTTTACAAGAAATTGTTGTGAATTGATAACGAGGAACAAAGGAAGGACACAATTATTCATTATTTTTGTTGTCATTACCCTACTAATACCGACATGATTGGTCATCTTTATCATGTTGGTTCTTTTTAAATTCCCATAATATTCTTTGATAGTTATTAAGGAATAAGAAAAAAGGGTTTATATTTTTCTATTGAGATGTTAAGACTTCTTCCACCATTCCTACTCTTAAGGAGGACCGAACCACCCTTTGTGTATAAATGGGAAAGCATGTTAAAAAAAAAAAAAAAGAAACGAATGCTTTGAATTGTCAAATGCAAGATAGGGGGTCTCATCAAGAGCCAACCTACCATGATCATAAGGAAGAAAGTGAAGTGCCATTCCCACTATGACCACCACACCAGGGATATGGTCCAAGAGGCACATCAGGAAAAAATAACGAGTCCTTGGAACAGGAGGTCTCATCACGAGCCAACCTGCCCACCTTTCACTCCTTCCTAGTGAATGGCATTATGATTTAACTGGTTACCAGGCCAGCATAATGACCTCCATTTTGACACTGAATAGAACTTCCTATGCATACACAAAGGATCATGGTTCCATGGGTGAAACAAACAACTCTGCCAAGGTTATGGACACCTGTTGGCAGCAGAGCTCTGTTAATGGTATTGAAGTCACATTTCTTATACACCAATAGTCATCGTTAACACCCTTCTCTGTCTTATACCTTGGTAATCTGTCAAATAAAATTATGCATATCCCTTCCCTGAACCATTAAACACATGAAAATCCATTATAACCAATCATGACGAAAAAAGTAGACAATGACCGCATTACACTCGTTATGCATGTCAGTTGTCCTATCCTCCTAGCCTCGCATCATGTAACTGGATTTTCTTATTTATTAAGTGATCCTATTATACACCTCGATTTCCGTAATCTGCTACTTTTGTAGACATGGCATTGTCACATACGTTGTTCCTTTATGACCCTGTACCAGAACAGATCGGCACGCTGCTCCTTCATTTGACGGTCGAGGATGGCCTATCACATTGCGGGGGGTGCTGACTCTATAATTTGCTGACATACGTGTCAAGCTATTACTTAGAAAACTCTTACTTGGGAATAGCAAGCCTTAACAGTATCTCGTTTTTCAATTTGCATGTTGTTCCTAAGATATTTCCGTCTGCAATAACTAGGAAGATTTGAACGAGCCCTACGATTTTACTATTTTCTTCTGTGTTTCTAATAGTTCGAACAACTTGCTGTTCCATTGCCATTTCTGTGTTTTTTCAGTGAGCTAAAGCATGGGAGGAAGGTCAATTCGAACAGAACCACAAGTATTGAAAGTTTCTGACGCTGCATGGGAAATCCTGACAAGGGCGGGATGGTTAGTCTATCTTAATCACATTCAGGAATCCAACGAGATCGTGGCAATAGAGTTCTTGCAGAATTTACAAGAAAATCACTCCACAATAAGGGGAAAACATATAGCAGTCATCGATGACGTAATTGCAGAAGTCTCGGGACTGCCAGGTATTGGACTTGTATGGACCTTGAAGAAGGAGAGATTGCAAAAGATCATGGAGATCTTCCAAGATGAAGGCCAGAACCTGACAGTCAAAGGAAAGGGAGTCCTACCAACAACATTAGGAGAGTCGTGGGCAGAATTGGTGAGGATCATTCAGAGCTACATCACCTGTGAAGGTAGGAAAGACGTGGTAAGACCACGACACCTTAAACTCTTAGCTGTATAAATAGAAAAATGCTCTGTGAACCTGCCTACATTTTTAAATTCATTACTGCATGATGTTGCCCGAAGCATGAAAAAGTCACAACATGTGGAATCGGTGGTGAGTCACCATGGGCTGATACGGTTGATAGTTAGCCACAGTTTGGCTCAGCAACAAAGTAGTTGGGAAGAGATAATTGTTATAATAGATGGGGCGCCAACTCCGCTAACTCCAAAACACAAACACACTGCCAGTACGCCAAATAAACCATCAAAATGGAGAAAATCAGTTAGATTGGCACGGATTAGAGGAAGGCTGGAAAATCCCCAAGGAAGTACCAGCCAACCTGTGGAGATAGATGATTCAGGGGATGAGCAATCCCCGCAATTGGAAGGAGAAGAGAATGAGAAGGAAGTAGAAGGAAATGAGGAAGGAGAGACAGAGGAAGAGACTGAGAAACCTGAGCAGGTGGAGGCGGAGACAGAACAACGTGAAGAGAGTCCATTGCAAAATCCATTGCAAGAGGACGAATTGGCCAAAATTCTGGCCAATATGGGTGAATATAGCCAGCCTCTCAGCCCACCAGGCCTCCAGACTGAGGAAGAACCAAAAGAGAATTCTACTCAGGATAAAAATGCACCCAAAGAACTGCACGACAAGGAAGAAAATATAGAGAATCATTCTGCAAGTATGACAGGAGAAGGAAATGATGAAGATATGGGAGGTGAACAATCCGCTCCCAGCTAGACTACACTGGAAGAATTGCATGAGGAAGAAGGGGTGGATAAGGAAGTTACCCAGGAAGAAACAGAGCCAGCTAGGGTTTCTACTCCTGAGCAGCCTGAACAAAACACCGAAGGAGCACCCCAAGAGGAAAACCAGGGAATTAGACAAGATAGCATTCCAAGCTTGAGTAAACAGACAACTGTTCCTTCTAAGGAAGCAGAAGAAATCAGATGATTACAAAAAGAACAGCAAAGGTTGCTAAATGTGATAGCTCGACTTCAACAACAAATCAGGGTTTTGAGAATGAGAAAGAAAGAAAAAAGAACTTCAGGGGAAAGACATGCAGCTACTCCGGTGAGACCCCCCAAGAAAAAGATTCGAAAGACCCCTGTTCAGCCTGTTGTTCAAAACCTTGTCGAAGAACAGTCTACTGTTCAAATTGCTATCGAAGAACAGTCTGTTGTTCAAATTGCTATCGAAACACAGTTTGTCGTTCAAACCGCCATTGAAAAACAGTCTGTTGTTCAAACTCTTGTTAAAGTGCAGACTACCATTCAAAAGCAAAAGGAACAACATTCCACTATTGCTCATGTTGAAGTACAAATGGACGATATATTGGCCTGTGACAAGGAAGTTCAGACAGAGGCACAATCTTCTGAAAAGATACAGACTATAAACACAAGGCAACGCAATAGGAAGATTCAAGTAAATCTTCCACTGGCCACTACTGCGTGGGATAGCGATCCAAGGATAGTAACCCTACGAGAGGGTTTGATGCAAGCGCAGCAAGCAGTTGAAAAACTCACGGAACAAACAGTTTCTTGAGAAAAGTATGAAGAATTACAACAACAGTTGAGGAATGCCAATTTATCCGAAAGCCAAGCCTTTGAAGGATGACGAAAAGAACAAGACAAAGTTGCAAAGGTAACTCATAGATCAGATGTAGTTATCAGACAGATGGATACCTTATGCTCTTTGTAAAACTGACGTCCTAACATGTAGAGCCCCTACCAAGAATTATGCCTTGTTCTTAATGGGACGATATTTGCAATTGAAAATTAAGGCTATCAAAGCAGGAGCCCCTATACAAATTAATACCATTGATGATTTTATAAATTGTTGTAAGCATTATGGAGTGAAGGTTCAAATACTACTGTGTGAATTCTATCTGCATAACGTTGTGCTAGACCAGGACACAGAGCAAAACCCCGGCCCTTTCGTTGGGGATATCCAACTGCAGGCATTTATTTCGTTTGGGGTTAATCAAATAAAATGGCTTAAAGCCTATAATGCCTTCCAAAGACAAGAAAATGGATTAGACTTAGGGGTAAGAGCTGAGCCTAGAGATCCATTATAGTTATGGAAAAAACACAAGAGCCTTATGAGGACTCCGGGTGTGATTGATGCGTTAAAACCCATTCATATAGCAATCAATCGGCAAGGGATAGAATACTTCTTTACCATTAAGGACCTTGCCGTTGCAACTGCTAAATTTCGATATCAGACCTCTAATCCGAACATCCAACTCAGGGAACCATTTAATTACGAGAACTTTAAGTTAGCCGCTGATCATCTGAACCTCTATGGCAAAATCATCTTGAGGGCAGGGCCATCTTGGTTAGGATATAGGTTTCGAAGTCCGATTATTTGGCACCTTGCACCTGGATACCAAGCCCTGTATGAGATGCCTGAGGGTCAAACAGACCATCTTTTTGAACACCTAGTTAGGCATCATGGCTGTAGGCCACCACATGAGATCCCATCTCCAGCCTACTCTCTCACTGCCTTATTTGTCAACTACAATGTTTTCATGAGGGCATGAAAAAGGGTACGCAGGGGGGTGTGTGGAGTATTGAAGAAGGTATGTTTTCATTGACTATTTTGCCATCTTTTCTTTAGGACTCGTAACATCTTTGCATCATGAACTAGGTAGATAATGGGAAATCATGAAAAAATATATAAAGATTTATATACAACATGAAAATTATAATAATTTCTATTTCTTATGCAGGAAAAGGAAAAAACTAAAGATTGCCGCTCTAAGGAAAAAGACAGGGCTAAGCTAACCGTTGTCCCTTTGGCGGCGAACCATATGCAAACAAGACGATCTAAATTAAAACATCTCATCCAAGGAAAGGAAAAGGAGATATTGACTCGGTGCAAGAAAATGACCGGATAACTGAGGATTAACAGCTTTGCGAATCCCTCAGGATAAGCCAAGGAAAGGAAAAGGAGATATCGACTCGGCGCAAGAAAACGATTGGATAACTGAGGATTAACAACTTGGTGAATCCCTCAGGATCCTTTGATCCTAAGGGATTGCTGCTTTAACTATTTTTTCATCCTTGATATCTCCGCTTTAGCTGTTATAAGTAGGGGCAGCACTGCTAGCCCGGGGAACTGTTAATTTTGTCATGTAACTTTGCTTTGTATATAAGACTTTGATAATTGAATCTCGTTGAGAAGTGATCCGCTGTAACTCTGTTTTAATGATTTAATATACATCTGATTGATGTTCCGTCTGTGATTCTGGAATAATCTCAAGCAGTGTGTCCCTGAAGGCTAAGGGCCCAACCCCAATGGAACACTTGTTCATGTATCATTATCTTTAATTCATGTGTGGTTTGTATTATCAGCTTTAATCGGTAATCTGGTGTGTTTTGTTATCTTATATCGTAGCTCTGTTATATTTTATATATCGTTCTCTGCAACAGGAAAGTCGTATTGTGCATTCTGATCTTATAATGTATTGTTGTTCCTTTAAAGTCATTAATGTAACATCGTTGTTCTTTACAGAATGCTATTGTTGTTTAATTGCAGAGTAATCAAGTTGTAACCTTCTTAAGTTGGTATTACTGTATTCGTCTATGGTTTATACTTCATACGATTGTTGTTCAATTGACATTGTTGTTCCATTATGAATTGCTATCGTTACCCTTTCTAACCGGGATCAATACTTGCGGTATCAGACTCAGATTACTATTTTTCTTAATATCTCTGTATGTTGTGTGTATTATTTATTTCGGCACCGTGTATTCACAGTCGGCTCTAAGTGCTGTTCTATGTTTCATTGGTAATTGGTTGCCATTCCATTTCTATTTGCTATCCAATTTATCCTTTGAGTGAAAATTGACATTTGATTTCTGTAGAATAAGACTGTTGTACTTGTTTCTGTAGATTAAGGTGTTGTTGTTCATCAGACCTAGTTGTTGTTCCATTTCTTGATTGTTGTTCCATTTCTTGTTATTTGAGCTACTGGTTGCTTTGGTGTGCAGAACGATCTGAAACTATAGTGGGCATTGGCATTTGCTGTCTAGTCCCCAGATTGATGATCTATTCCTTGATTACTTTTGGTTACATCAGTTTCCAAAGGGATGAGTTATTGTTACTGGACCCTTGACTGATACATTGCTTAGTTTTCTGAGTGCATGATTTAGGTTTCAAAGTATTTTGCTGTAAGTAGATTTTCTTTCAAGCATCCATTTACTCTTGTATTTTCTTGAGCACTATATTACTAGCTTTACTCTGACAAATGACAACCTCAAAATGTGTACACTCTTTGAGATAACAAATCGTTCCTGGATTGACAAGTTAATGTGAGGTAATTAGAGGTGAAAAAGACCCTTTTTACGGCTCGACAGGCACTCAGGATTTTTAAAAACTTACCACAGGGTTAAGAAGGAATTTTTTTGGGATGGCCTTAAATCGGATATTAAAAAGTTTGTGGCAGAATGTTTGGTTTGCAAACAAAATAAAGTTGAAACAATTAAGACCCCGGGTCTATTACAACCTTTATCCATTCCAAGCGAATGTTGGGAGGAGGTTTCAATGGATTTTATCATAGGTTTACCCAAGTCTGAAGGAAGAGTGTCATCATGGTGATAGTTGACAGACTTACCAAGTATGTACACTTTTTTGCATTATCACATCCATTTAAAGTCAGTACGGTTTCTACTGCATTTATGGAAACAATTGAAAAGCTACATAGAAACCCAAATATTATTGTAAGTGACAGAGATCCCATTTTCCCTGGAAATTTTTGGACAAAATTATTTTCTTGTCTTGGTATTCAATTAGCTCATAGCTCATCTTATCATCTTCAATCTGATGGGAAAACTGAGATAATAAACAAATGTTTGGAAGGATATATTCGTTGCTTTGTATTTGATAAACAAACACAATGGATCAAATGGTTGCCTCTAGCTGAATGGTGGTATAACACTTCCTTCCATACTGCAACAAAAATGACTCCATTTATGGCACTTTATGGATATCAACCACCATCCATCACATCATATTTAAAAGAAAATTATAAGGTTCAAGCAGTGGAACATCACATCGAGCATCAACAACAAGTTCTCCAACTCTTAGAGGATAACCTCGTGTTGGTGTAGAATAGAATGAAACAACAGGCAGATCAACATCGCAGCGAAATAAGTTTTGATTTAGGTGATTGGGTATTCCTACGACTACAACCATATAAACAAATGTCCCTCAAGAAAGCTAAGAAGGATAATAAATTATCACCAAAGTATTATGGTCCGTACAAGGTGTTGCAAAAGATTAGTACTATGGCATACAAATTGGAGCTTCCTGTAGCTTCTCAAGTGCAACCATTTTTCCATGTTTCATGTTTAAAGAAGGTTATAGGTGACAAGCTCCCAGTTCAAACAATATTGCTAGAACTTGATGAGGAAGGAAAAATTATATTGGAACCGGAAGCAGTGACAGAGACAAGAACTCGACAGCTACGAAATTGATCAATTTCATAGTATCTCATCAAGTGGAAGAACTTATCTGCTAAAGATTCCACATGGGAGGATGATAATTTTATACAGAAGCATCCAAAACTACTCAAGCGTTGAGGACAACACTTTTTTGAAGGAGAGGGGCACGTTAGGTCCCTATAATACTAGTGATTCCCCCATTAATATCATCGTTGTATCTCTTATTATTATTGGTGTGCCCCTATTGTCCCCATATTGTTATTATTGTGCCCCATAGAATCCATCTATTGTTATTTTTGTGGCTTTATATTATTATTGTTAGGTTGGCTTGGTTATATTGTGACCTCTTAGACTCCTATATAAAGAAAGGAGGTTTTGTCATTTGAATCATGAAAAAAATGTTCATTTGTGTAATGTAAAGGAGGTTGCCCCCTCGAAGAGGCTGAATTCTAAGGCGTTGATCTATTTTTTCTATCTTTTTGTGAGCTAGTTTCATAACATGTATCTTGGGATTTTTTCTTAATTCAGAAGCCTATTAAGGCCAACTCATTTTCATACATGTTTTGCAGATGTTTGTAAGACTACTCTTTAAACATTTGTAATTCATGTTTTATTAACCTGTACTAACATGGTTGAACTACTTTGGTTGTTTTAGTACTTACATTATTGAAGATGTGTTGTAATTCTTATCATTGTTGTCTCGTCCTTGTGGACTAATCCACAGGATATTAGACAGACCGTTCTTGTACTAGTTATAACTATCGTCACCTCTGTGTGGAATACTCTGCTGGATGGTGTACACATTTTCCCTTGCACTTCGGTTTTAACGACTACCACATCTAGTGTGGACTAATCTGTTGGATGTTGAAAAAACCCTTTCTAGTTCGTGTGTGTCTCTTCCTGGGTGGTACTACTACCTCTCATTTAGAGTCTCACTTTACTATCCCCCCTTACAGTAAGAGAACCTAGACATGAGTTACATTATGCCCTCACCAGGCACACTTACCTTGTTTTTTGAAGATACTAGTGTAACACTCTCTTGTATTGATAGCCAGAGCCAAGGCATATCTCTAAGTTAATGGAAAGAGGGGCATCATACTGAATGAGACTCCTACACCAAATGGTGTGGCGTCTAGTTGGGAATTCACATCGAGGAGATCCCCTTGGTTGATGGATTTACAGTACCGTCAACAAAATGGCACTAGAAGGAGGGCTAGATAGCAGCTTGTGCCCATAGAGTGTGGTTTGAATCTCTTATTTAAAATGGCTCTTCCTGAAATCATAATCTTGGGAATTTTTTTCTAAAAATCCTAACTATACCATCCCTGCAGAAGTTATTCATGACCTATCCAAGATGAAGTTCAATGGTGAGGGTGAACCATCTTTTCATCTACATGTGCTTCAAGTTATGACTCTTTTCCACCATCACCAAATAAAGTCTAAAGATGTCTGGTCCATACTAATCACCCTCACATTCGAAGGTCATGTTGAACGCTGGTGTCATATGTAACCCATTGCTTCTATCAGCTTATTTGCCCAACTTTCTGAGATGATGGTTAAATCTTTCAATAAGTATAGCCACCGAGATGTCTGTGAAAAAATCCACCATTTAAGAATGGAGCCTGACGAATCATTTGAGGACTTTGTTGATCGGTTCCTTCACCTCTATTATGAAATTCCTAACAAAATTTTAAACTAATATTTCTTGAGACAAGAGTTTAAATTCTTGGTTCATGTTTGCCAATATGATGAACCTCCTGATTTCCCTTCTTCCCAAACTCTTGCATGTCATGAAGCACCTCAGGGTGCAGAGGAGGAGCCCACTACCCTATTTATTCCTTATCCTCCTATGTTTCCGGTCCCGATGTGGGTGCCCCCTTGCAGTGATAATGAAGCTGAAAAATTTGTGCAACATGTCCCCAACCCAACTTCTCACCCGTCTCCCCCTTCAACGAAGACTCACTCCTCCATTCTGCAAGAGGTGTCATTGTTCATAACTTAATTCTTGAATATGATCTGCATCTATGCCATCCTCTATCATCTACAATCCATGACTCCTTGTACCATGACACACTTTATCAATTTGCTTCACCAGCTAGTTGTTCGTATTCTCTTGATTCTCAAGCTGCTGGCTCAAATTGCGATTAGGTGCAAGGGAGTCACATTACATGGACAAAGGAGCCAAAGGTGAGGAAACTATCAATCTTCCCTCTCTATTTCCTAATTGTTTGCATCAAAACAATGAGCTTCCATTCTTGAACAATCCTCAATCTACTAATCTTGGTGGAACATCCTGTGCAATCAATTCTTTCAATCAATCCCCAGCCTTTGGCAACAGTCATCCCAATGATGATAAATCTATGTTCATATGTTGTGATGAACACCCAAGCACATCTTGTGATCTTTTGGTTTCTCATGAAGATTCTAATTCAGATCTAGAATGCGCTCTGGTCAAAGAAGACGTTCGTATCGAAACTTCCTCTTCACCTCACTTTCCCTTGTGTCCTACCATTCGCAATGCATATACATGCGACAAAGATACTCCATGCTCTTTTGTTTCTCCATCCGATGAGTTATCTCCTCAATTGACACAAGACAATGAGGTTGTCCATGATAAAATTGAAAATAGTCTAATCGCACTAGACTCTCCCCACCCCTCATCATCCCTTATGTTGCATGAAGACAATGTGTAAAATCATCTTGCTCATGTGAGCTCACCAATTCATTTATATTTGGACGTACCATCAAAAGAGCCTCTTCATTTGAGCAATTTGATTACTGTTGGAACCTTTGTTATAACACATTCATCTTCATGAAAATCTCTCATGTCAAACTAGGGTTGGTAATGTCTGTCTCTCATGAAGTCATGGAATTTTGAAGTTGATCATCTCAAAGATGATCTTTTCCTGCAATCATACTTATCAAATTTCCCCATTCATGGTCAACTCCATGGTCTTCTTGTAAATATTGTACTATAAATATGTCCGCTCATCACACTAGAGATCTCCCTGGGTGATGATGAATGCACAACCTATCACACGAATCAAGTTCCACTCCATTTTCCATGCCTCAACTAGTTTCATGCATTCAGTTTTTATCATCCTTTTTAAATTATTGTGATGAATATGATTCTTGCATAATTGGTCACCAGCTACAGGCTAGTGGTTTGTCATATCTAGCTCACATCGAACTTGGTTTGATTATTCAGAGAATTTGCAAGATTGTTCTTAGGGATTTTTCTTTGTTCATTGTAAACTGGGAATCTGACGTCTTAATTAGCTCATCTAATCATTGCTTTGTCTTGGGTGTCCCTCATTTAGCTTATCATTTCCCATCAGCACATCCGATGACTATTGGCTTAAGGGGGCCTGATCCAGGTTCAAAGTTGTTCATGCCAACCAAAAAAACCCTAACTACTGGCCCTTTCGGAAACAACCTACATAACGCAGGCTGTAGTCTCACCCAAAGTAGTATTGGGGGATTCTAGAACTGGATTTCTGCATCCAGGGACATGTGATAAACAGTTCTTAATCTCTAATAGTTCAGATCTCCCTTCGCACAGATTAGTATCCTTCTAGTACTTGTTACTATGACTATGGTAAGATGGCTTTTATACCTTCACGAAGGTCTATGATGAGTATTTGTGGACCTTAAACATACGATTTATCTATTTTCACGCATCAATAAACACCCCTAGATCTAAGTTCGCACAGATCTATCCAATTCATCAAAAAACATAACAAAAATAGCTTTTAACTTTGAAAAAGTAGATAACTGCTCATATCATGCATCATTCAGATAGATTCAATGATTTCGTTCAACATTCACTCATTATTTCATAAAACCATATCATTAAGCGACAAAATACAACATAAACAGATTCGACAGAAATGCACATTAATTCTTCAAAATCAGCTTTTATTGAACTTCAATGTTCAGATTACAGACTCTTCTACCGGCACACTCAACTACAGGGGTCTATGCACTCAACTGTGGAATTACCAAGGCCTCCTATGCACTCAGCTACAGGAGTCTTCCCCCTCTTGCCTAAGTACAGGAAGCAGAGCCTTCCTGCCTTAACACTTGCCCAAAATAGTTTCTATCTTAACTTAGCTTACTTCTCTACCATTTCAAAGTTATCTCTAAGACTCGATATGACTCAACTATTTATAGCCTTCTCAATACAATACCATGGTTCGCGAACCATGGGTGAGTCTCAAAACCGACCTATTTATCTATCAAAACAAGGGGCTAAGACCCCTTTTACCCCTATCTATCTGGCTGCTCCACATCCACATTTCATGGAGACTTTACATCTTTTACAAAAAATTATACAAAACGTGGATCAACTAACCCCAAAACTGACCCTAGGGAACTTATCCCAATAGGCCCCCAACACAAAGATCATGACTCACCCTCGAGTCACTTAGCTGGCACCTCGATCTTGTTGCGAAGATCACCCAGCTCAACTTGCAACAGTACAACTTCAGTAACGCTCTACGCCACTGCCTATTTACCTCTTAAACTAATTTCTCTATTATTGGCCCTCCACTACTAGGTGCATTGTCCATTGTGTCTACTGTAGCCCCTTCATCTTGTTCTGAAGTGACAGAGTAAGCTGACAAGCTTCCTCTAGCCACGACTGTAATCAAGATTTTAGTAGGGCCTATTTCCTTTGTAAGTATTCCACCTATGCTTGCAACTACTTTCCCTCCTATAGCTTCGCAAGGCATTGTGCTAGTGTCAAAGTGTGTGTAGTTGCTTAAACCTCATCATTCTACCTCGGTGTTTCTCAAACATTGGTGGTCAGCTTCTGCAGGTTTGGGTCATCCTGCAGATTTGCCTAGATTTCCATTGTTGCATCAAACATCTAGGAGAAGTCAGTGACTACGGTATCCAATGTGTTCATTCCATCCTTGATTGCTGCTCTGCACTACTCCCGAACCTCTGGCAGAGTCGTTGGCTACAAATTCAACTATAGCTCTGCTATCTTCATTTGGAAGTTGAAAGTAACCCTTCCAACTTCATCCTTCGATGCGCATACTGCGTCAACCAATTTTCTTACTTTCGCTGAGGCTTCTGCATCTTTTGGTATTTTCAATTTGGGGACTAACTTGCAGGCCTACTTGATCATTGTCTCCAAGCTCTAATGTCATGTCTGCAACTCCTCCTTTTCCTTCAACACCTGAGTATTCTCTGCGAACATCTATTTGGTATTGAACTTAAATTCACCGACGATAGTGACAATGCGCTGTGCTCTAATCCTCAACTCATCCGACACCCCTTGATGTAGCGCATGGAGGGTCTAGAGTGGTAGCTCGGCCAGATTTAGCCCCATGTCCTTCACTATATTGATCACAGTGCAATCCTTTTCTGATTATGCGCCAACAGACCCCTTTGGCAATGGGATGAATATGAGGTCCAGAGTCTGTTCCATCTCTATCACTGTTCCACTTCTTTGTGTCAGGCTCGCCTGCACCCCACTCGCTTGCTTGACACCCTCTTGAATCTTGTTAGCCTAGATCTGCAGCTCGTTTAGATCCTTTTGGATGCTCCTAAGCATCTGCACATACTATTGCTCCAACTATTGCAACACCTCAGTCATTGTGTCTCTCACCTTGTCACCGATCTCATCGAGACCACCTTCTATCAGCACCATTGGGTTGATTTTTGTCTGCTGATTAGAATTATGTTTTTTTCATTGTCCACCTGTCTACTCCTTCCTGCGTCTCTTCAAGATGAAAGGATTTCTCTGATCCTCAACGCAACCTCCTCCATGCTCTGACAACTCTTTCTCGTCATTATGCTACAAAGATGATTTGCCACCTTCTTCTATATCTTCTTGTTCCTTTTCAGCCTGCTCTTTAGCATCATGCTCTTTCTCCATTCTTTCCTTCTCCAAAATTGCCTTAGAAGCTTCCTTCTTCTTCTGCTCAACCAAAGTGTGCATAGCCTTCTAAGCTGCATCCTTTCACTTCTGCACAATAGAGCTCTCTATGCCTTTGCTTGTTCCCACATCAAGCATCGTAGGTTCACGCCACTCTGTTGGCCAATACCCCACAATTTATTGCACATCCGTCTCTAATGCCAAATAAGGCAACTGATGCCATATGTGCTATGGGTCCTTCCGTGCTCTAATTGAAACACTATGGAAATCAGCCTTGAACTCTGTGTAGGCCGTCAATTATTCAAACAAGGTTGGGGACAACCTTGGCCTCTAATTAATCACCATTCGAAGGTCCATCTCTATTAGGATCCAGAATTCTTCGACTCCTTGAATCATGCCAGACCCTTTGTAGACCACAGTGAGGTGAACGACACTGCGTCGGGTAAATCTTCCTTGTGTGGGGGAAACTGAGTATCCTCCAGCAACCTCCAAGAAACTAACAAAATAGAGAATAAAACCAAGCATAATGAAATGGCTTGCTTTCTTCTTGGGCTTCTCAATAGTTCGCGAGGAACTCCTAGCATAGATACTTTGCCCAATTGTATTGGACATCATTCACGCATTGTGCTACAAGTGACACTACTGCCTGGTCTTGAATTGATATGATAGAGTATTCACTCAACTTTTTAACAAGGCCATACTCTTTCTTCATTTTATCCGCCAAGTCTTTTTCCCTAGTTTTCCCTCCAAACTCCTTGGAAGGGTCTGCTCCTTTGTAAGGAAACTTTGTTATCCTTTGGATCAACATCTTCGTAATTGGGATAGGCTCCCCAAGCCATAGATGCACCAGTTCGAGGAGCTGGTACACACACACTGTGTTGATAGTTGAGTGATGATAATGCGATATGCAGAGCATGTGTAGCAGCCCCACCTGCTCAACACCGCAGACCCACTTCATGTGCTCCAACTACGTAACTCACATTTCTTCATAATATATCTTTGTCATATATTTATTGGTTGCTAAATGCGGGAAGCTCTCATGGTCTGTGAGGTCCCATTCCTCCATTTTTAGTAATGGAATGCGCGCTAACCTAGGACCTTTAAATTCAACCTACTCAGGTAGCAGGGGTGTCGAAACTGTGAATTTCCTAGAAACGAGATCCTTGGTTACTTTGGTTCTTCCTTTCCATGGAGGTATATACTCAGGAAACCTTGAGATAGGCTCGATCTCTTTGACATCTAATTCTTTGACACCTTGGTATTCCTCCTCTTCTAAATCCACCACTTTCTCTATATGTTT
This sequence comes from Pinus tabuliformis, assembly GCA_031772625.1. NCBI lineage: Eukaryota > Viridiplantae > Streptophyta > Pinopsida > Pinales > Pinaceae > Pinus > Pinus tabuliformis. Next base: position 460,921,845 of record CM062810.1, read on the forward strand.
GTCTTTTTTTCTCCTTCTGCCACACCTCCAGATTCTTCCTCACTGACATTCTCATTAGCACTGGCTTCTTCTGCTTCTCCTTTGTAGCTGGTTGCTTCTCTTTTGTGGCGAATTTCCTTGGCCTTGGCAACCTTGGCGCGGTAGGAAGAGGGGTTTTAGCTTCCATACTTGATATTTCAGGGCTTGTCGCGTCGGAAACAATGGCTTCAAAACTCACGGCTTCAGCGGGGTTGGTGGCAGTCATTTTCTAAAGAATGACCTTCTGGTTCCACATAGGTAAGGAAACAAATGTTGGGCTTGCCACGAAATCCTCCCAGAATTGACGACTCATAAACTTCAGACAACAAATCACCTAGACAAGTCTCAGAATGCAAAGTGTTCTTCGGTGGTCCAACATGCGAGATTTATAGGGATTTTTGAATTCAAATCCAACCATTCCCCCCAAATTCTAATAATAAATGCCTCTTTGGCAGCATATCTTCAAATATTTTCGCCATAAATAGCGCCTACCCACTCCTCTTAACTGATTTTTTGCCATCAAATCATGAAAAGTGTTTGGCCAATTCAATGTCCTTGAATTGGCAATCATAAATTGCCAACCAGGGTGCGTAGACTGATGATGTATGGGTACACAATATGTGCTTAGAAGTTTTTCATTAGGTCATTATGTATTTGTTAAGATATAAACTCAAGATGGGGGTGGTGTTTGTCAATTATATTAGTGTTGTAATTCTTAGGGATGTTGATTAAGTTTCCTAGGAATTAATCTCTATCCAATTAGTTCGTAGATGATGTGAGAGTGATTTTTCTTATGTTAGATTGTTTGGGATTTTTGACCTTAAATCTCTATGTTGCAACTCCTAATTCTCTTAAGTGCAAAAAAAGAAACCTATTTTATCAAATATGAAGGAATATCATTGAACTCAATTGTTTTAGGATAAGTCCTCTCGCTTGTTCAATTTCTGCTCACACAAAGTAACCCAAGCAACATCTATATTGTGACTTGAACACACTTAAATTACTCTAGATAATAAGAAAAGGAAATAACTGTGCAGTACCAGGTATAAAGCAAATTAGATAGTAGTCTAAACTAGGTATCAAGCAAATTAAAGTTATGCAAATAAAAATTTGCTAGCAAGATCATTATGTAGCATTGTCACACAAAACAGAGCAATTGAAGAATTAAAGGAAATCAGATTGTATTTGATTAAAAACCTGCCACTGTTTGTAGGGGCCCTCCACATAGTAGTTTAGATCTTCAAATCAACAAAACACTTGCACACAAAAACCAATTTCATTCACACGAAATTCACAAACTTGTTCATAAACACATCATTCGGCGTGCACCCAAATAACAGTGTGGCCATTAGCTTTATAGCAGGTCTCTTGGCATAATTGTATGAAGATTTTAAGCCTAATATCTCTTAATCCTATCTAAACTTATATCATGAAACAACGATTTTTCTATTCCGAAAGCAAAACGATAAGGTTTTAGCTGACCTCGGGTTCTGTTCTTCGTAAATCAAGCGGTTGACTTGGAGTTTGACTGCAATCTCCTATGCTTCTTTTGGCAGACAATTTTGAGTGGATAGGAAGGTATCCATGAGGGAGTCATCCTCTATCCATCCACATCTTTCGCTGCTAATCTAGAGCTTTGGAACCTTGCGAACAATGAAGACAGCTACGGAATCTTGCACTAGTTGCGGAAACAGATTGATTCGGTAGCTAATTGTAACTTTAGTTACAACAAAATGGTATATAGTTGAATATGAACAAGAAAACATACTAATGCATACCTTCATCAAAATTTGGTAGATATGGCTTTATTAAAGTGGTAAATATATGAAAAAGAGAGGATCTTTAGGCAAAAAGGATGTCATGGTAGGATAATCTTCAAACTATACAAATAGTAACCTAAACCAGTACTTTTTGACCCATGTGCACGACATCCTCCTCCATGGTGCAACTAATGGAGTGCAGATTGACCTGTCACATCCCTGTCATTCATCACGTAACCTCTTTTCCATGTTTTCCCCTTAGTCGGGCAACATAGTTTATAGTCCCGCAATCCTTTGCAACTGCCTGGATTACTGAGACTGTCCTGCTTCCATATAGCCATCATGCAGGGACAGGATCCCCTGTGTACACATTCAACCTGCTGCAGTTTAGCTTTCAAGGGAATGGTTCTCCATTCAGCTTCACAAGCTAAACTGCGCCACCATCCGTGATCTCCTTAATAACATGCGACCCCAACCAATGCATTTGAAATTTTCCTAGAAACTTCGTGAACTTACTATCATATAATAGAACCAAATCATCTACCTTGAATGTGTGCAACTTAATATGATGATCATGCCATGATTTCTTGCATTCCTTTTGCACTTACTGGTGAAATCCTGCAAGGAAGCAATCTTCTTCTAAATCCATAATCTGTGCGAACCATTCTTCCAAGGTCTCGCAGTTCGCCATCTCAGTCAAGGCTAAAATCCTTAAACTAGGCACAATATACTCCATCGCCATGACTGCTTCAATTCCATAGACCAACCTGAATGGAATTTTCCTTGTTAAATTCTTGCAGGTCATCCTGTAAACCCATAACACAGCAAGTATGTGCATGTCCCAGTGATTTCTCTACGCATTGCATACCTTTGTCAATGCATGCTCCAAGATTTTATTAAAATATTAAATTGTTCCATTTGCATGTGGGTGATAGGTTGTGCTCTTCTAATGATATACCTAAAATTCTTCCAACATCGCGCTGATCATTTCATTCAGGAAATGCATACCCCTATCACTCATCAAAATCTTAGGACACCCAAACCTTATTAAGACATACTCGAAGAGAGACTTCACAGCAGTGGAAACTGTACAATCCGTCACTAGCTACACTTTTTCCCACCTGGTTAAATACTCAGTCGCAGTAATGATATATTGTGTGCCCGTCTTCTTTCTTGGTGGTTGGATAAGACCTATAAAGTCAATGTCCAATTTCTAAATACCTGCAACGAAACTTGCGGATTTAAAGGAAATTCATCTTAACACGAAGGCTTTCTCGTCCTTTAGAAAGCATCGCACACCTTACAATATGCTTTAGAATCCTTGTGTGACATTGGCCACCATAACCCAGTGTGCAAAATCTTATGTGTAGTTGCTTTCCCTGCATAGTGACTTTCTACCTCTCCTCCATGGGTTTCAGCTAGGATACTTGCGTTTTCAAACTCTAGAACATACCTTTGCAATATTTCATCTCACCCCATCTTATACAGATGACCCACAATTACCGAAAAGTTCGCAACACGAACTGCTAACTCATTCTTTTGTTGAGTGGAATAACCTTCTTGAGCTCTTCCCATTGTTAAGAACGGAATAATATCAGCAAAATGATCATTCACAACGTGCACCACAAAGAGATGTGCATCTGACAGTCCTTGCTCCAAACTACTTGGTTCTTCACCTGTTTCAATCCTGGATAGATGGTCTGGACTTGCATTCAACCTTCCAGGCTTCACAATCAATTCAAAGTCATACTCCTAGAACAATAGAAACCATCACCAAATCTTCCCCCCCAATATATTCTTATTGACCAAGTACTTCAACACGGAGTGATCTGTATACATTTTGAAATGTCCACCTAAGAAATAATGCCTAAACTTCTACAGTGTGTAGACCATCGCCAGGCCTTTGCGCTCTATGGTGGAATATTTCTTCTCAACTTTGGATAACTTCCTGCTCGCGAAAGCTATCATATGATTAATCTTTCCCTCACCTTCTTGTGTTAATACTACTCCTAGTACAATGCAGGAGGCATCGACATGCACATGAAACTCGTTTTTCTAGTCCGGAAACACCACAATAGGTGTTGTCACCATCTTCTCCTTCAAGACATCCAAGTTACGATGACAGTCTTCGTCCCATCAAAACATCACATCCTTATTTAAGAATTTCTCCATTGGCGCGATTATCTGGGCATAGGCCTTGATAAACTTCCTATAGTACCCAGTGTGTCCCAATGTTGCTCACAACTGTTTCACACTCCTAGGGGCTTGCAAGTTCACAATTACATGGGTCCACCATCAATCCCTTCTTACAGACAACATGGCCGAGCAAAATTCCAAAAGGCACACAAAATATACATTTCTTTAAGTTCATTGTGATCTGATACCTTCGACATGTATCTAGCATGAGGTGCAGACTCACAACATGGTGCTTCACTAACCCAAACACGGTCCAATCATCAAAATACACTTCTAGAAATTTATGATTGAATTCTTCAAACATTGCGATCACTACCAGGGAAAAGATTGCAGGCGCGTTCTTCAATCCAAATGGCATAACTGTATATTGGAAGCAACCCCATTCAGTCACGAAGGTTGTTTTACTTTGATCCTCCATCGCAATCTTTATTTGATGATAACCCGAAAATCCATCAGTGAACAAGTATGCCTCTTGTTTGCCCACGTTCTCTAATACTTCTTCAGTAAATGGTGTTAGAGACGGGTCATGTACACGGGCGTCATTCAACTTCCGCAAATCTACGCATATGGCGATCTCACCCTTCTATTTCTTTTCTTGGACTACCATTGGCTTACCCAATCTGATTCTTCTATAGGTTTAATAATACCAACTTCCAACATATTATCGAGTTCTAGGTGCACCTTCTCCTTATACTTTGGATTCAATCAATAAGGCCACTACTTAATAGGCTTCGCATATGGTTTCAATGTAATCCTCATAATGCCTAAATCACCGACAATCCCTTTCAAATCTGAAAACTTCATGGGAAATAAGTCTTGGAACTCGCACAATAGCTCAACTACCTTATCAACCGTATCTTCGTCCCAATAGTCTCCAATCTTCACGAACTTAGGTTCTTCTTTAGATTTGATGTTTACCTGCCAAGTTTTCAAAGGCTTTGATATATCTGGGTTCGCCACCTTTGGTCCTTCGACTTCGTGTTGTCCTTCAGTTTAAGGAATGATAATATTCCTTGGATCATTCTCTTCTTTAGCAGTCACATTATAACATTCCAATGTGTGGCACAGCTGTGTACTCCAATCTGGCTGAGTCCATTCAATCGGTTCCTTCGACATTCTAAATTTATCTACTTTAATTTCTTGTAGTGCCTCATCAATTCTCTCAAAGCCATCTTCAAAATTGAAGGTTTATAGAAAACTATTCCTTAACATGTCCCATTCAGCAGTCCCATGGCGAAGCTCTATCTCCAAATACCAGTTCATTGGGATCGTATCTAGTGTATGACAGAATATATGCACCCACTTTGGTTGTGGTTCTGTTCCCCAGACCTTAGTCCATCGTGCTAAATGATTGCATAGATCATCCTTCCCACTGTATTTTTCTATCATCTTGGTATTAGCATAACCAAACCTTAACTTCATCATTCTTTGGCATTCTCTCCATCTAGGAAAGATCTCCTTGTGCATACCCCACCAATTGGCAGGTGTAGCATGCAGTGCCAACTCCAATGCCTAGAAATGATTCTCTTCTTGTACTTCTATTTCAAATTCATCTAAAAACAATTCCACATAAGTCAAACCATCTTAATTCAGAAGATTCCTTACCTCAGTCGAGACACACCTCAGCGACTTGGTCTTCATGTTGTAGTGGAGCATAGATACTTCATGCAGCCTATTCGGCCAATCTCTTCATCTAAATCATAGGTGCATGAGCTATCCTTGTCCCACACAATTCATCCATCGGTTGTAGGATTGATCCAATCCTCATCTCACGTTGTTATCTTGTAGATTTGATTGAGGTCATTATTGCTTTTGACATAGTCGCACACAGGTTCAGTGTAACGTGCACCTTCTGTAGGATCCAGTGGCACTACAACCCTGAGTGACTTCTTCTCAAAATACATGGTCTGCTTCTTCAAGTTGATTACCCTGTTCATATCAATAGCCCAGTCAGTTCCTAATAGCGTGGAGTATGGATTACTGTCATCTACTATCTTAATGACCTCAAAGTCATCCAGTGCACTCACACCCTCAATGTCTACTGTTACACCGTATAAGCACCCCATTGGAATAATCTTCTACTAATTTTCCATGCGCAATTGAATAGGAGACCACTGCAGCGCAGGTCTCCCCATCCTTTCCCATGTTTGTTTAGGAAAGACATTTGCATTAGACCCCAGATCTAAGATTACCTGGTCCATTTCATATTCTTCTATCTTCACGGTTAGCGTCATCTCGCACCTCATTCATGTCTTATGCTTACCAATCTTCCTTACTGTGCATTGTTCAGTAGGATTCTTTTCCTTATTGGCGCATTTGTTTATTAAGTCTTGCAATCCTTCAATGAATTCTGATCATGCAACAAATTCAAACAATTCTTTAGAAAGATAGCTAGTATTGAAGGATCTACTTCTTCCAACGCATTAGTCTCTAACATTTTCTCCTGACTTCCTGAGGTGGAGGCCTCAACGAATTTCTTCTTTGCTTCCAAGAAATTTTCTTTATCGGGATTCATATCAATGGCGACTTCCTTCTCAGCAACCTTGCTTACCCATCCGCCTTCCTCAAGCTGCTTACATTTATCTGCGCTAGTCTTGATACCACTCCTCAACACAATATTGATGCTCTGATCCTCTTCGCAGGGCTCAACCCTCATCATTTGAATGTTTTGCGTAGGCTACTTGGGCTTCACCTTCTTCTCTTGCATCTTTTCCATAAGGACCAAACATTCCTCTATGACATGGTCAAACTGTTGACAATACTAGCATGAGGGATGCGTGGGATTTGGAAAGTCTCGTGTGAAGTGCCCTGCTTCGCCATAGTTATATCATATTATCTTCCCACGTCCTCATCCTAACCCCATGCCTCTTCCCCATCCTCAGCCTTGAAATCCTTAGTGCGCTACTCCCGCGCCTTGATCTTGAGGCCGGTTTTTTCCTACATTTTGTGGCTAGGGGTTCTATCCATCAATAGATCATAACTCCTACAATTGCATTCATCGTGGCCTATAGACTTACAGAAATTGAAAAATAACTGTAGAGAGGTTTGTACAAACTTCTGCAATAGATGACAGTTATTAGTAGCATGTTGTCCTGTAACCTGACAAATAGTGCACCATAGTGTAGCTCCCGTGCTCATCCAAACATTATTCTCAGGCTTTAGGGGCATGGCCCCTCCCCCTATAATATAATTCTTTAAGGCCGAGCAATGATCCTTATCATGTCCATGGCTCTTACATTTCAGACACCAGATCTCAGTACGCACCTCTGGCTGAACTTCCCTTCCTTTCTTCAATATTTGCAAATCCAAGTGTAGAATTTCCATCTAGGAGTGAATCTGTTTCACTCCAAGGTTTGTATCTCGAATAGGCAATGCATCCAGACTCATTGCAAACTCCAAAGCTTCCGCTTGTGTTGCTATTTTCTGTTGTGACAAAGGTATACTTAAATGTGGCAAGAGAAATGCTATAAACAATTCATGATGCTGGGTATCTAAGATTTGCATATAAGCTTGCCTGATCAGGCATTTCAACCTCTGATCAAAGTCCCAAGGTGGCTCCTCAAACTTCTGTCGGATTTCCTTAAATTCAATTACTGACTGCATCTCTGACTTAGGCTAACTAAACTCCATGTTTAAAGCTATATGAGTATCTACCAACGACGCATTGGGGTGATTAGTACAATACTTGATATACCATGTTAATGCGTAGTCTTGTAAAGCTGTAACCAACTGTTCTTTCTTAATATTATCATCTGTGATCTGTTGTTCTATCCAAACAAAATATGTAACAAGAAACCAAAACTGTTATGGATCTTAGGTCCCCATTCCTTTAAAAATCAGCATCTTCATCATGTTTTCCATGTTGAATGGTGGGGGTGGAGGTGGAGGCATAGGTGAAGGTGTATGAGGCAGAGGTGGAGTGGATAGATGAGATATCCTCAAAATACCTTGAGTTATTCACTGAACTGCACTTCACGGCGTAGTTAGTGCCACCCCTTGTTCATCGCTTGAAGGGGGTTCAATGAGCAGACTATATTTTGGGCTAGATCCTTCGTTTCTTCTAAATAATCTCCCACTTCACATAGAACCAAACATCAAGGTAACTGCATAACCCTATTTTCACATGACAACATTTTAATCCAAGACTTCAATGATTTCAAATACTTACCTCACGGTCCTTTAAAGATCCTTTGCTCTGCTTCACTATAGCTGATATTTCTATCGATAGCAAAATATGTAATAAAACTACCCAATGTGAGATCAACCTAGTGATCTGCAGCCCACGTGATATTTCTTTTTGATGCTTCTAGACGTCGCACCAGTTCAAGAGTCCACACTATAGGACATTCGAACCTCCACGTCCCTTGAGTATCAACCAATTTAGACAACCACTGGTATACTTCTTCAGGGAAGAAATAGAAGAATGCGTTGATCTCGCCCATATATAAAAACCTCTGCAAACACTTCTCCTTGGATAATTTAAGGCTCCTGTTCTCTTGAGCCGCGAATGCGTGTGATTTTTGATTAATCCACTTATCAAGCTCTTTCTTTGTAGGAAACCATTTATCACACATCTCTTAGATAGATCCCGGTCCTGGGAACAAAACCATTTGTTGGCTTAAGGGGGCCTGGCCCAAGTTCATATTGTTCGCGCAAACCAACAAAACCCTAATTGCTGGCTCTTCCGAAAACAAATTGCATAGCGTAGGTTGCAGTCTCACCTAAAGCAGTATTGGGAGATGCTAGAACCAAGTTTTTGCATCCAAGGACATGTGATAAATGGTTCTTAAGCTCTGACAGTTCAGATCTACCTTCGCACAAATTGGTATCCTTCTAGGGCTTGTTACTATGACTAGGGTAAGATGGCTTTTATACCTTTGCAAAGGTCTATGATCAGTCTTTGCGGAACTTAAATAGACGATTTATCTATTTTCGTGTATCAATAAACACCCTTAGATCCGAGTCACGCATATCTATCCAATTCATTAGAAAACATAACAGAAGTAGCTTTCAACTTTGCAAAAGTAGATAACTACTCATATCATGCCTCATGAATATAGATTCAGTGATTTCACATAGCATTCATTCATTATTTCATAAAAATATATCATTAAGCAAGAGAATATAACATATATAGATTCGACAGGAATGCATAGTAATTCTTCAAAATCAGTCTTTATTGATCTTCAATGTTCAGATTACATACTCTTCTACCCTGTGCACTCTGCTACACGAGTCCACGCACTTAGTTGCGGACTTACCAAGGCCTCTTGCGCACTTAGTTGTAGGAGCCTTCCCCTTCTCACCTAAGTATAGGAAGCAAATCCTTTGTGCCTTAACACTCGCCCAAAACAATTCATATCTTAACTTAGCTTACTTATCTTCCATTTCTAAGTTATCTCTAAGACTCGCTATGACTCAACTATTTATAGCCTTCTCAATCCAATACCATGGTCCGCGGACCATGGGTGAGTCTCAAAATTGACTTTTTTATCTATTCAAACAAAAGGCTAAGACCCCTTTGACTCCTATCTTTCTGCGCACTCCGCATCCACATTTCGCAGAGACTTTATATCTTTTACAAAAACTTATACAAAACTTGGGTTAACTAACCCCAAAACCAACCCGAGGGACCTTATCCCAACAATGACAGTGGCTTTGCACTCTCTAATATTCACTGTTTAACATCTCTCTCTTCAGAATTCTATCAGGAAGGTGAGGCACTTCAACCTTAGCTAATGGCTATGGCAGATCTGCGTTGTCTCAGCTTGACTGCCGAGAATGATGAGCTCTTTTTTTTTTTACAAGATTCCCAATGTGATCCCGTCTCTCCAATCGAAAATTTATATTTTCAAAGATCACGAGGCTTTCTTGACATCCATTATGAATTTTATGATCTAATCATTGAATGGTTGGAACAATATTACTTGGCAAGCTCTATTGCAGGCAACAAGTTTCAGTCCTTCCTCGCGCTTACTAAAAATTCCAGTATAGACAAGGATGCACCCGCAAGAGGCTTCTGAGCATTGTTAAAAAGCAGTATCCATCAAAGAGGTAATCATGTGCATTGGGTAAAATTAGTGGTTGTGACATGTCATTTTTCCCATAGGCAAGACCTTCCTTCCCATGTGCAATTTTTTCAAATTTTTTGTATTTTCTATTGCATATCACTATTTATCTGTTTTAATCGTTCATATCTTTGTGGATGCAGGTCGAGAATTACTATAGTGGCTTCACTGGAAATTTCATTACACGTAACCCCTACCATTTATCTATTAGGATACGAGTAGGATTAGTTGCATCTTAGTTTTCCTTTCGTTGCATTGATCTTGCGCTTGTTATTGGTATTTCTTTTTGCTTTTCTTATTTTAGTTTAACATCATGTTCGCTTTAGTCATTTTGTTCTCTTGTCCTTCGATTTTGGTTTCCTAGTTCTGTGTCTTCTTTCTGTTTTCTTTGTTTCCTTCCTTGTTTGGTTTTCCTTTTGTTTTCTATATGCAAATAAGTGTTATTTCTGGACCTGCGTCCTAGCTTCTGAATGTGTATGTGGTTGATGTTCAAAGAGTCTTGTGACACTGAAACCCTTGGAAAATCTTATGTCTGTCTTTGTTTGTTTGGTTGTAAATTTTGGCTAATGAAGTCTTGACGTAAAATATGATCCATCCATAAGGAGTGCTTTGTCCCAACGATGAACCTATGTCTAGTCTGGGAAACCTCATGCCTGTACTCAGTTTTTTGCTTTGGTGTGTTCAAGCTTATCCAACTAGTAGAACTGGAGAAGGAGAAAAATCTAAATGAGAAAACCTGAATCAAAGTTCTTTACATACATCTCTGAAGGAATAACCACCCCTACTATCAATAAGTCGAGATCCCTCTTCTACCCCAAAAATAAATAAGTGTTGATGCACAGTTCTCTTTGGAAAAAAAAAGGTGAAAGTAGAGAGTCTTCCTGCCTAGAGAGGCGAAGCAAGAAACTCTACCAGAGTACTATCCAGGGTCACTGGTAGTGGAGCAATGCTTGTGTTCTTGCGTGAATCCGCCAAGATATTGTTCATACCTATTAGTAGTGGAGCAACACCAGAGATGAAAAAATATACTCTAAAAATCTTAAGATCGCGAACTAAACTACCCTTCCCAATTCGAAACACTGTGATCTCGCTAAATCTTATGTTGTGCTCAACTGAGTTGGTACAAGGCGAACTATGTCTGTCCATGGGGTAAGTAGGGAAGCTAAAGTAATATGCATGATGAATCAATACTCCCTGATGGACCAAGGCCCTATGTTGAATGAACCGGCAAATAAGTTGGAATTCAACCAATGCATTGCCAAGTGTTGTAGCAATTGCAACACCCTCCAAAATTTTGGCCTGTACTCAAATTTCAGAGCCTACCATGGATCCCATGATCAATTTCTCCTTATTCATGTATTGGTAAGCTAATGATCTCAAGCTCCCCTTTTCGATATTAAGATTCATTCATGCTTTTATCTTTCTAAGGTATGTGTCATCTTTGGGGATGGGGATTATCGATTGTTATGAAAAGGGAAGTTTATTTTGTTTCAAGGGGAAATTTGGGTAGCCTCCCTTAGCATTCAAAATTGTGCAGTGGTTTCCTCTAGTCTCCTTCCCTCAACTGGAAACCACTGCCTCCAGAAACTATGCACTTTGGTTCCTCAACTGCCCAGTCTTCCTTACATCCTGAAACTGCACAGATGTGTCCTCCTAGGACCTCATCCTGTACGAGTGCCTTGCATCTTGAAACTGTGCAGTTTTGTCCCTTAGCTGCCCAGTCTTCCTTGCATCCTGAAACTACGTAGATGTGTCCCCCCAAGGCCTCATTCTGCAACAATTTCTTGCATCCTAAAACTGTGCAATTTTTTCCCTCAGCTACGTAGTCTGCCTTGCATCCTAAAATTGTGCAGATCTATCCTTATAGGGCCTCATCCTGTAGCAGTCACTACCCACTGAAACTACACATATGTTTCTCTCAGTGATCATAAGAAGGATGACATGCTAGACGACTCTCAAGGAGCTGAGGGAGAAGATAAGCAGACCAAGGAACACAAGGTATGATAGAATATCGGGACCGCACAAAGACTCCATATGATGCACAACCCCTGGATGGTAGGTATGAAAAACAAAGAACATATTTTGAAATACACGTCTTAGTGTAGCTTGAAGGACTACTTATAATTTTCATATCATTCTGTCTTCAATGACGTGCATAGTTGCAAGAACTGAAAGTCATTCCATGTGTTTCCTCTACGTGTCTTGCTCCCTTTTACTTTCTTAACCAACTGTTGTCTTTTGGCATGCTGATTTCTTTTTCATGATTGTGATCTTGTTCTGGCAATTTCTAAGGTTTGTCTTTGTGTGTTTGGGTTGTCTTAGCTATGTGAACATCAGGTGCACTCACACACAAAGATGTAAGAATTGTTGCACAAGTATCGCCACAACCGTATAAAGGTTTATCCCATGTGTCTCACTTGTCGCTTATAGCTCTAGACAGTCCCATATAGGGTCATGCTTTGCTATGTTTTCGCGATGGTTAGTGTCTTCATGTTGTCGAAGTATGTTAAGTGTGTTATCACAATGATGAGTCCTCACAAGTTCACTTGCCTCTCACACTTAGCCATTTTCCTGAAAATCTCTCCGACTGAACAACTCCATTTCACCAGACCCCAACTGAGCTACATTGTGCTATTTTAGGACTCAGTGATGCTTCTATGCTGTCTGGAACTGCGCAGTGCTTAAGGCTGTCCTCTGAGTCAGTTGCATTGCATAATCCCAGAGATGAGAAATCTGTCTCCCTTCCCAGAATTGTGGAAACTGCCTCAAATCCCAACCTAAACTATGTACTTCACAAGAACAATCATCAAGCCTCCTTCTTTCTTGCTAGAACCCTGCATTGCATACATAATTGAGCCTACACTACTCCTAGAATCTGTGCAAAGATGTCCTCCCAATGACTTCCCTTAGCTGGGACTCACTGCTCCTAAAAACTGCACAAAATAGTCCTCTCGTCCCTCTATTATCCTGCCTTGTTTTCCCTCTGGAAACTGTGCAGAGGTGTCCCTCATGGTCCCACCTTACAGCTTCCATTGGTCTCTTCAACTACAGAATCCTACCTCCTAGTGGCCTCTACGCAGTTTTCATGGACAATGAATATTGTGCCCTAGAGTTCCTTGTCCAAGCCTGAGCTATGCTCTGCCCAGTCTCAGTGACCAATCCTCCTCTCTGTCACATGGAACTGCATAGTGCACAGTTATCAGTCCCTTTTCCTAGTCTATCATTTGTCCCAGGCCCAAACCATGGAAACAATGCATCAGACTAGACTAGGAGGTTTTTGATTTGATGTTGTCCTATCATGAGTGAATTACAGGAATAGGTACACTAATAGATCATGGTGAGATGATGAATGGGATGAAGAAGGAATTCACATGATAGAAGACTTACTTGTAGCTAGACGGATGAACGAAGCACATCAAGTAGCAAGTGAAAGGAACACATGCATGGAACCATATTACAAGACCAAGACCATTGAAGACCCCACAGACTCAAGCTATGCAGAGGAGAAGACAAAGCACACCCAAGAGTACATCTATCACTTAGTAGCATAGCAACTTGACATTGCCAGCATAGCCAGTTGGTACATGTCAGTAGTGTCATGTCACGTTGTGTCATGAGTTTTCAGGGCCACATCACCACTATGGGCCATATCTATTGTAAATGAATGTACTGTAAAGTGAGAGTCCAATGGATGCACACATGAAGTTGAAGAGTCATGTCAGTTGAAAATTCATAGGAATTTGAATGGTCATGAGGGTAGTCCAAGAGTCACAAGGGTCAAGCATCACCCTTGGCTATATATACCCCTCCCATTGTATGAGCAATAACTTCTCACCTTGGCTCCCCCCACATTGCCTTGAGAGTTTTCAGTCTATTCTTTGAGGAGCAAGGAGTGGATCCAATGTCCCACTACTAGGACTAGTGATGTATAATGTACAAATGTGTCTTGGGAATTTTTCTTAATTCAAAATCCTGTTAAGGCCAACACATTTTCACGCATGTTTTGTAGAGGTTTGTAAGACTACTCTTTAAACATTTGTAATGCATGTTTTCTTAACATGTACTAAGATAGTTGAACTACTTTGGTTGTTTTGGTAACTTACATTGTTGAAGATGTGCTATAAGGCTTATCACAGTTGTCTCGTCCTTGTGGACTACTTTGCAGGAAATTAGAAAAACCTATCTTGTACTAGTTATAACAATCGTCAACTTTGTGTGGACTACTCTATTGGATGGTGTACGATTTTCCCTTGCACTTTAGTTTTAATGACTACTGCATCTGTTGTGGACTACTTCACTGGATGTTTGACAGACCCTTTCTAGTTCGTGTGTGTCTCTTTCTGGGTGGTACTACTACCTCTCATTTAGAGGCTCAGTTTACTCTCCCCCTTTATAGTAAGAGAACCTAGACACAAGTTACATTATGCACTCACCAATCACACTTACCTTGTTGTTTGAATATACGAACGTAACACTATCCTGCATTGACAACCATAGCCAAGGAAAATCTATAACGTAATGGAAACCAGGCCATCATACTGGATGGGACTCCTACACCAAATGGTGTGAGGTCTAGTTGGGACTTCACATCGGGGAGATCCCCTTGGTTGATGAATTTCCCGCAGCGTCAACATGTAGTTAGGACTAAACAAAGTAGGCATGTCAATAATAGTTTATTTGATTTGAGAAAAGTCATCCTTTTCCCTTTTATCCCATTTATATATTTCATCTTTCGTTATCATCTCTTGCAATGGTTGAATGATCTATGCATAATCAGAGATGAAGTGACAGAATAAATTAATATTACCTAGTAAAGATTTCATAGCCTTCTTGTTTACATGAAAAGTGATTTGGGCTATAGTTTTGACCCTCTCCAAATTGACCTTGATTCTGTTAGTGCCGAGATTTACCTCAGGTTGAAAAGGTAGGATCCAGGGCCAACATCAAACCACGCTCAGCTTGGTAGCTAGCCCTACTAGGTCAGGAGAGGGCTCTCTCCGGGCCAGTCTCAGCAAATAATGATCTATGGGGCTTGAGATGACTGATATAAATACTGATCTTAGGCTAGGTATATGTGCAAAAGAGTTGATTTGATAAAATAGTGTTTTGTTGGCTCAAAGGGAAAGACACATTTTGGGGTGCGGGGATTGAGGCTCAGTTCTGCAGAGATCTCGATGGGGCAAGGTAGGCAATCGTTTTGCCACTTAAATTTTAGTGAGATAGAAGGAAAAGACATGTGAGGTGTTGAAGATGGCAAGAGAAATCGTGAATCCTCCCCAAACAGCTAAAAACTTCAAACAACTAAAGCAAACTTCAAGTAGAGCATTGCACTTTCAATGAATTCTACTTACACTCTTGTTTGTTTAGTTAAGAAGAAATAAGATAGATAATGCAATCACATAAACAAATTCACAATCACAAAGAGAAGCACTATACCAAGAAAAATTTCCACATGAATCCCAAAGAGTGCTGCAAATCCTGGTATCAATTCCTTAGCCAAAATACTGAAAATGAATGTACAATGAAGCTCAAGGCTTTCTCAATAGTCCAACCATGCTAATGACTGAAAAACAACATAATATAGACAAACATAGTTCATCCTTGCCTCTAGGGGTCGAGCTCACAAGTTTAGGAGCTGATCCAACTGATTCTAATCTTAGAACTAGAAACTAGGCAAGATAACAACATGCCTCTAAAAACAAGGGAACTGATTCATTTAGTTTCAAACAACCTCTAAACTGATGAATCTACCTCTACAAGTGAAAATCCAACATATTTACATCATGATCCATCAATGTTTATCAAACCACATCATAAATTTGCCATTAGGAAAGTAAAAAAGTCAAACTAGGCAAAGCTAGGTGAAAAACAGAGCAAAACTTGGTCAAACTGGCAATTTTTCCTCTATGTGTCGCGCCTGATTCTCTATGCGTAGTGCTTGTTTGGACCCACTTTTAGAGGTCTTCCCAATGTCCAAATGAGCTCCAAGTGTGCTTGCTGGAAAGGTCTACCTGTCTACTTTCCAACTCAAGTGGAATTTTTCAATTTGGCCTCCATTCCCCCCCCCAAAAAAAAAGTCCATTCTCCCAACACTGCTTCCTGTGTGTCAAAATAGGGGCAGTGAGGTCATTTTTTGAGTGTTTTTTGACCTTTTGAGGGCTCAAAACTTGCCCAAATTTCTTGGCCATAGGTAGACAAGTGTAATTTTACATGAAAAATCCAAAAATGCTGAGTTTTTGAGATTTGGAGGCCTCTATAAAAAGCGAGCGCCACGTGGCGCGGCGCATAGGGCAGAAAAGCCTGTTTTTTGTGCCAAAAATTTGCAAAAATGCAAAAATTGCTCCAAATTTCCTGAAATTTAGGCTGAGTCTTATCTATCAAGTGATGTGATGGGCCAAGGAAGCCTCAGCCAAGATCTGAATTCCTTCATCCTCTTTTTGCCTCCTTGATGCTCTCTTCAACTTTGCTTTCAAATTCTTGATTCTTGCTTAGCACACCAAGTTCCAGGACAAATAATGATATGACAAATTTCTAAGCATATTCTTCTCATTTATCGCCTTCTATCGCTTCCTCTCCAAGTGGATATTGACTCTTTCAAGCCATGACTCCCTATTGGCATTAATCTCTTGCTCCAAGGAAGTGAACTCCACCCTCCTTCGGGCAGCTTGGCGGTTTTGCCGAATGTTTTGTAACTCCATAATCACCTGTTGGTCTTCAAGTTGCTTGTTCCTCTACTCTAGGTACTGTATAGTCCATTGGGCTCTATCCAAGTTGGTAGACAAGGCATCAATGTCTGCCTGCTGCTCCTTGATGATCTCTCTAAGGTTTGCACTTTGTGGGCCCATGTCAGTATCATCACCCTCAATGAGGATGAAATCAGTCTCTCGCTCACCTGATGGTCCTTCCTCCTATAGAGGCCTCTTGCCTCAGTCCTGAACCTACTGTGTTGATGAAGGAAGCGAGGCCCCTTCCATCCCAGATGGAGATAACACTCACTTTGCTGCTACAAACAACCGTCTAGTACCCCTCTGATAAGAGATGAACACCGGCACACTAGCGGTCTCATGGCCCTCATGCTGATAAGAAGGTCCACCTGTCTCATGCCCAGCCTCTGAAGGTCCCTGTGAAGCTTTGAAAAACTCACGAGAGATGAAGTCATCCCAAGTGATGCCCTGTAAACCAAGCTGATGAACGACCACAATTTTGATGAGAGCAAAATGATAAATACTGTTGAATTGCTGCCGAGGGGTCTTGTGCTACACAAGAGTGGTCATCTTCTCTATGTTTCGGCATATGAAATAAGGAATTTTCATCATCCGCACCCGAGTAAAATGCATCAGCAGCCTGATGTGATAAGCATACAAGCAGGAGAACCGGCCCTCACAGGTGAAATACTTCATGATGAGTTTCATTAAAGGAGCATACTCATCCTTGAGGAACCAAAAAGGAAACACTCTCTTGAGCTGTCTCAAAAAACCAGGTTTGATGTATGGTTCATAGTGCTACCGGTCAATTTTCTGCCTCTTGTTCCACGGTTCTCCAATGTTTGGTATGCCGATTGCTAATGAAATGGTTTCTGGTGTTAATGTGAAAGTGACACCAGCAAGAGTGGCTTGATCACCATGCAAATGCAACACAAATAAGTGGGCCAACTCATGATGAAACTGAATGCTAGAAACCTTCTCACAAAATTCATAACATGACTGATGTTGGAAACAAGAGATGGCAAGTGGGCAGGCCTGTAACTCGGCAAGAGTAGTTGGTTCTTCTCTGATATGTCTGCCACCTCTATGAGGCCTCTTGAGTGCATGTCCCTCCGTGGGTGAGTCACTTTGGGTCTCCTCTTCATAATCATATGAAGGATCAGATGCCATAGCTGCTGGTAGACAAATTGCCTTGGAGAAATAGGTGTTGATGTGTCAAACTGTGGTGGACTGCTTTTGGTGATGTGCTTGACCTCTGCCACCAAGGGAAAACAATGAAATGAGGGGCAGTAGGGGGAGGGAAAAATAGTGGGGGATTAGGGGCTGTTGGGATAGATTTAGTTAGGGGAAATATGGAATGTTTGGGAGGTTTTGTATAGGGTTAGGGTTTGGGATTTTACAATTAGGATTTTGGGAAAGGGAACTTGGGATAGGGGATTAGTGAATTTAGGGGGGTGGGGGAACTTAGGGAACAATGAAATCAAGGGATAAATGGGATAAGGGAGTAATGGAGGGATGATGAACTTGGTAGAAAAATAGTTTTTTCAAACCCTAGGCAGCAAGTTTTTTCAAATAGTAGGGTTTGATTATTTTTTACAAGCACCATAAAACAAGCACCACAAAACAAGCATCAACTTGGATAGCAAACAGTATTTGGAGGTTCTACCTACTTGTTTCAAGACCATTCCAAGCGATTTCGGGCGATTGGAGCGAGTTTGGGCAAGGTTCGGGCTCTCTGGCTGTGTGCGCCGCGCAGCACGCCCAATGTGCCACGCCCCACCTATGCGCCACGCCCTTGTTATTTTACACTACGCAATGCGGCCCAATGCGCCGCACCTAGTGAGTGCACCGCGCCTCCTGCCCAGTGCGCCGCGCCGGCAACCTTACAGCGATTTTCGCTCAATTTCTCTCTTGCTTACCAAAATTGCTCTGCCTTGCTTCTCTTTTGCAAATGAACTTGTCAAATGAAGGAATAGCTTATAAACAAAGAGCTTTTGAAATTTTGGCTCATGAAACCCACTTTCATAATGTTTTGGATTTGACTTTATTTCTAAACTCTATTTTTTGGACTTTTCACTTCTTTTTAGCTTTGCAATGAACCACATGACCTGAGCTTTTCTTGTTTTGCAGGTAATGGAGCTTCTGGGGCTAAGGAAAGAAACCAGGGTGTAGATGAAGGAATTTACAATGAGGAAACAAGATTTTCATGATTTTTTACAATAAAAACTAAATACTCTATTTTTTCCTCAAAACAAAGTTTTGAGGAAAAACACATTTTCAAGTACCTTCTGACACACCAAATATGATTTTATTGGGATTAAGAGAAATCCCATACTTGTGACATCACTTGAATATCTATTTCAGGTGGAACACATGATCTGATTTTAGTTTAGAAAATATAGTTACAGAGTCAAAATAGACTACTACACTTTGACTAATTAAGTCACGGAAGGAAATTTCCATTACTCTTTGAAATGTAGTTGCAACATTAATAAGTTTGAATGGCATGCGCTTAAAAGAAAAATTCCCCCACTTGGTCCTGAAAGTGGTTTTTAGGCAAATTGGTTCTGCCACTAGCACCAAATTAAACCCGAAGAACCCATCTAGTAGCAAGAACATCTCATACCCAGATATTGTTTGGATAAAATGTTCCATAGATGGAACTGGGTAATTATCCTTATCTAATGCTCGATTGAGATTGCAAAAATCGACACATAGGAGGATCTCACCAGACTTTTTTTCTGACGGGGACCAAATTTTAAACCTAAGTAGAATGTCTAACCTTAAAAATGATCTAAGCATCCAACAACTTCCTTAATTCTTTTTGGATTAGGGGCTCAAGAATTGGATGAAATTTCCTCAACTTTATTGGAACGGTTTCACCCCTTCTTTAATAAGAATGACATGTTGGATAATACAAGTATTATATGTCTTTAAATCATCATATTTCCATGCAAAAACATCACAATATTGTTTGAAAATTCAAATAAATGCTTGTCGTTCATGTTGAGAAAAACAAGTACAAAGGTTTACATATTTCATATCGTCTTGAGTTCCCAAATTGACTTGTTCATATGATAACTTTGAGCTACGATTCTTAGTGTTGACTGGTGCTTTGTATCAGTTTTGTAGGTCATAAATCATTTCCAGAGGCACCACACTTTTGGGCATAATATTTCCTTTCATTTCATCATCTAATTCATCCAAAGCCTTGTCATGCTCATCTTCTTCAATGGCCACATCCTTAAAAACATATGCGTTGGCCATAAAATGTAGCATCCGCTGGTCGTCATTGAAAACATGAAAGTTACATTATAATGCACAAATGGTTTATAAATAATCTCTACAGAAAAACCATTTTTCAAAGGTGACATCCTAGAAGTTTCATTAGCTAATGTATCAGTGATGATGTTTCTAATTCTAGGAACAAAAATAATATTAAAATATTTAAGATGAGAAATAATTTGTCATACCTCCTGCTAGTAGTTTTCTAGATTTGGTGAAACACAATGGATAGTATTATGTACTTGACAGGTGACAACCTCTTAGTCACCAATTACCTTGAGTATCTCTACCTTGAGGTCAATGGATTTCTTTAATCCTAGGATGAGTGCTTTATTCAACAACGGTATTTGTGCACTCAAACTCCAAACGACATGATAGAATGTACTTCTTATTGTGTGGGTATTTAAGAATGCAACCAACTCCAGAGCCATCCCGAGTCTTTGAACCATCGAAAGACAAGGTTGAAATATCATTAGCTACTTCCATGTGGCGGGATCCTTGCCATCAAACTTCCTCATATCAATTTTTGGAATATGGTGAGTCTTTGATCCAACATTAGAGTCTATGGAATCATGATTAACATTTCTTTTGTTCTCATCATGAGTTTCCTTTAGTACCCTTTCACCATTAGTGACCATTTCTTATAGCAACTTATTCATATTTATCTTCAATTCTTCCATCTTATCATCCATGCCAACAATTTTAGCGTCCATGCCATTCACCTTAGCTTCCATGCCATCCATCTTAGCTTCTACGCATTTCTTTAAAAAATCCATCTTAGCTTCTACACCTTTCTTTAGACCATCCATCTTAGCTTCTACATCTTTCCTTAAACCATCCATCTTAGATTCTGTTGCTTTTTGTGCAAGTGACACTTGTTGCACCTGTTCTTGTAATTTTGATATATCATATAGCATTTCTTCTTCTGAGTCATGCTAGATATTTCAGTTTCCTTACTAGGTGTTTGCATTTTCTTTCCTCGAGACATCAGTTACCGATAATAATGCTCTACTATCCCTTTGAATTTCTTCAAAATAAATTTTCAAACCACTCTTAAGCAAAAATTTAAAAGAATATACACACATTTTTTTCACTTTGTAAGAGCTCGATATTGTCTCTGATGTATCTCTGTACTTTCAAATCATCCAATTCTGAAATTGTAATTTGTGGTAGCCCTCTATGTCCTCTTTCCAATGCCACCAATCTGATCCAATTTGGATTCTCCAAGGAAGAGTTATGCGAAATCTCCCACAGTGACCTGATTATAGACTAGTTCAGTAGAGCGAACTTGTATGACGTGCCACGAGTCAATATTTCGTCCTTTGGCTCTAAAAAATATACACAAGAAACTACAGTCCGTCCTCTTTCTGAACCTTCTAACAGAATTTCAATCCAATGCTCATGGAAAAAGTTATGATGATTTTCCCCAGGTCACCTGTTTGGAATGTAATTCAGGAGTCTGCAAAAAGACCAACTTTCTTAGATCATATATCCGCAAATATAGCGCAAAAAGCTCTGAAATTTGGACCCGAGATTCAGCGCGATGTCTTCTCAAATGGGTTTTGTTTTTAGCTTCTGAAACGTTGCAGAAAAAAAGTTATAGCGAAATTTCCACAATGACCTGTTTGGAGCAGCGAAACCCTAGAATCCAAAGCTCTGATACCAAATGTTATGAAACCAGCTCAAGAAAAGATAGAAAAGATAAATCAACGCCTTAGAATTCAGCCTCTTCGAGGGGGAAACCTCCTTTACATTACATAAGTGAAAAATTCTTGGATGATTCAAATGACAAAACCTCCTTTCTATATATAGGAGTCTAAGGAGTCACAATATAACCCAGCCGACCTAACAATAATAATATAAAGCCACAAAAATAACAATAGAGGGATTCTATGGGGCACAGTAATAACAATATGGGGGCAATAGGGGCACAACAATATTAATAAGGTGTATAACTACAATAGTAATGGGGTAATCACTAGTATTATAGGGACCCAACAGCTAGATCTTTCATTGCTACTACTAGGTACATCTATATTACCAGATTCATTTGCACCAGTTGGAGTACAAGGAAGGGGCTCCAATCATATATCTAGTGGGATGGGTAATGGTTTTGCTTGATAACACCCATGATCAATTTCTAAGTAACAATTCTTGAAGATCACGTCTGCAAAGCCAACAGGCTCATTTTTACCCTCAAGTGGTGTCACGATATATTTCATGTAGGGCTCACTTACGACTTGGACCTGATTATTTCTATCCTTATATGAAAGCCCTAAATGTGTCTAGTATGCTGAAAAATATCCTTGTAATTTACTAGACCAATCTCTACTCAATAATAAACCGTAGGCGTCAATAATATTTGCAATAACAATATTATTACATTGGTGTCCTCTATGGTTTGATGACAGGAAAATAATAACATTGTTGAGTTCACCAATTGCTTGTATTAGTGATTTGTCCAGCTGAATGATTCAGGTATTGATTTTATCCCATTTTTCATTGATTTTCTTAGCAACAAATAGAGGCATTACATTTATAGATGCACCTAAATCAACTAAACAATTATGGACATTATAATTAAAGATTTCAAAAATTAACAAGAACGGGGGGTAGGGTGTGTTAATATTTAAATTGATAGTGTTAACTATATATTTGATAATTCCAAGAGGCTTACCACACATCATTTGAGAAGTAGAATCTTTGTCACTTGATGGAGGATGAGATGAAAATGTCTGGCCAAGAATCTCATGCTGGCTTACTATCTTCGTGAGCTCAAATATTGAAATTTTAGCACGATATCTTTTCCTGTCCTCAATGATGAACCAATACTTTCATTTCTAACAGACAATGATGAAGTATCTAGAGGTGTAACATTAATATTTCAAAGTGATGGACATGCTTTTGTTGTTGGTGGAAGTGATCTTAGAAGTAGGAACATTTCCAAAAATTTATGTGTATTTTGCGCAAGATTAGTTGGTGGTAGGATACTCCTTAACAATTGTTTCTTCAACTCTTGTTTCTTCAATTGTTTCTTCAAATCTTAGAGTATGATGAAGATTATGAGCAATAGGAAGTAATCCAATATATTTCACAAACTGACGATTAATGGGCTTGATTGTTTGGAGCTAATCGTAAGTAACTTCAAAAGTCTATCCTAGAACTAAGTGAGAATATTCTCGAATTTTAGGGATAGGACTTAGGAGTAGAACTCAGACCGTTATTACCTTCTACAAATTCTTCATTTTTAGGGTGAGATGAATTATCAACAATAAAAAGGTGCATCGTCAAACTTCTAGCACTAGAATGTTGACGATGTTGGATCCCACCAGCATACAGGGGGTGTCCCCGATATGAAGTCCCAACCTCACACATTTTGGTCTAGGAGTCCCATCCAGAAATATGGCCTAGTTGCCATTTACTTAAGGATTTTCCTTGGCTTAAACAATTAGAATAATAGAGTAGCACACATGTGCCTTTTAATGAGAAAGAGTGTATGCCTTGTGAAATTTTCAATTGTAAATGTATCAAGGTTCTTTCATTGCAAGGAACAAAAGTGAGTCTCTAAAAGAAAATGAATAGTACTATTCTAGTAAATACACACACACACACATCATATAGAAGAAATGTTAGTCATAAAGTGAAATAGTTCACATACATGAAACAATTGTTATAAAAATCAAATCATAATTCCAATAAGTTAAGCACCAAAGCCACAAATAGTTCAATTTCTTTAGTACATATGGATGCCAACATAAAGCGCAAAAATTTGAAGAATATTCTTGAAACATCCATGATCTATGCATGAAAATGTGCTAGAAAAATGGCTTCAAGTATTAATAAAAAATTCCAAGATACATGAGTACAATGAACACCACTAGCTCCAACAATGGAGCGTTAGAGCCACTACTTTCTCTCCAAAAGAACTATCTCTATCTCTCCAATGCCTTATGGGAGAAGCCAAGGTGAAAAGTATTTTTCTTGAGTAATGAGGCTTCTTTTATAACTAGAGTTATGAATTTTCATATCCCCATGACTCTTGAGTTTCTCCTATGAATTTTTAACTCCTAATGACCTTTATACTTCTATACAACTCTTGGACCTAATGATGTTTGTTGATGGGCCATGCTCTAAATTGGGAAATAATAAGTCTCAAAGAGGGTGCAGGGTGCAGTGTGGAGGCTCAAGAGGACTTGATGTTCATTATTGATGCATCATGCACTCAACTTAGGGTGCAAAGCGTAGTGTCAAGGGTCAAGGAAGGCAAATAGAGCAGTGTTGATGCAATGTGCACTCAACTAAGAGAGGGGCTTGCTGGAGGGTGAAGTCTAGAAGAACAAGGAGAGCTTGTTTCTTGGGAGTGCACTATGCACTTAGCAAGGTGGAGGGTGCATTCTAAACAAGGAAATGGGTTTGAATGAGCATTAGGAGTGTGCTATGTACTCTCTTAGCCTCAGTGGGCCAACTTGTGCAAGAAAAAATTTGTCTAAGTTTGGAAGATAAGACAAGGATAAAAGACAGTGAGTTAGGAACAAAATCAAGTGTGACATATATCAACTCATTATTAAAACTTAGTGAGGATCGAATACAGAGAAATGAACATCAAAATGCCAGTTTACAAGAACTCTCCAAGTACAACAGACAAAGTATGTGTGACTGTGACCAAAAGTATCATTTTATAACTAATAAGTGTATTATAACCATGGAGTCCATCAAATATGTTCTAAACAATGCGACGACACTTAAAAAGGAACATGAACACTTGAAACATGTAAAATGACACAAAACAAAACTTGGCAAGCAAGACATTTGATACGACAGTTAAGGATCCAAAATTCAGATGTAGCAAAATATTGGGGGGTGTTGTAGCAACGACAATAGTACCTTAACATGCCTGTAGGATATTGTCTCTGTTTCGTGCATCAAAGTGAAAAATATGTTAGTTGAAGTATAGTTGGGTGAATCTATAACCATGGTACACGGAAAAATATTCGTTTACAATTCTAGTGGCTGATACATAAAATGTAAATGACCATACAAGTGAAATATAACAACAAACATAGTCTACATATTCAAGAAACCTCTCATTAATTCATGGATACAAGGGCGTGCCAGAGATATAATGGGAACATGTAACTTATGAGAATATGAACATGTGGCTAGGTGTATGTCATAGAAGTGGAGGCAGAAAAATGTTTTTTGAAATAGTGGGAAAAGAGGCAGGGAGAGGCACTCTGCCTAAGCCTTTTAGGCTTGTGGGTTATGGGGGAGTGTACCCAAGAAAATATTGTTCATTCTTAACAAGGATAATTTGACTACCTCTTCATGATTATTTTGAATAAAGGAAAATATTTAATCATGAATGTATGAAACAATGAAGGAAAGACTTATGGTTTAAACTTCAAAGTATATGCCAATTGCACTCGAGCCTAAGCTCTCTTCCTCTTTTATTTTTCTTTTAACTGTCATATTTAACATAAACAGGGCATGATTTCTTTGTATACAAAGAACGTATACATATATCATGTAAATATATTGCACAAACTGTCTAAAATAGACACAAAACTTTCTTTGATGATTATTAGTTGAACCTACACAAATGAATGGATTTTAATACTTTTCATTTAGAGAATGAGTCAAGGGGGTGCATTGTACCAGTGCAGGGGAATGTAAAGTGATAACCATGGCAAGGGGAATGTATTTGAATATCACAAGAACAAACAAAAAATTTAATGCCATTACTTTCCAAAGGCAAGGTAGTTGTATTATCTAGCTTTCAAAATCATGGGATTCATATGAATTTAACACAATTCAGACCAATGAACTGATAGGTGTCCTATGATGAATAGAGTAAGATATAACATTCAAAACATTACAAGTGAATATGGTGGGAATCAAGTGCCACAAGAAGATAACAAACCCCTTTTTACTTTATATGGATAATTACCAAAATGACATGACCATGGGTACATGGTATGAGGAGAAGAATGTCAAAGTATTACTTGAATGTGTGTCAAAACTGTGAAACCACCATCACAATGAGAGTAGTGCTAGCTTA
This sequence comes from Pinus tabuliformis, assembly GCA_031772625.1. Taxonomy (NCBI): domain Eukaryota; kingdom Viridiplantae; phylum Streptophyta; class Pinopsida; order Pinales; family Pinaceae; genus Pinus; species Pinus tabuliformis. Next base: position 460,947,934 of record CM062810.1, read on the forward strand.
AATAGTTATAACAACAATTATGTGATGATGCATGATGAAATGACTCAGTAACCTAGTTAGCATGAAGTAGCATTCAAGAAAATGGAGTCTGCAAGTAGTTATCAGCAATTTCCTCTAACAATTTAGATTGTCAAGCTAGGATTTCAACCAAACCTCCAAACTCAAATTTGTAGAAGGAGCTCTAAAAATGAAAATTTAATTGTTGTAAGTTGGTGGCCTTATTTCCAACTACCACTAATTTGATTGGATTCACAAAGTGCGCCCTGTGATTCTGTGCATTCAATGCATGTCAAATCAAACTAACACTGCCATACCCACCACTCTCCATGTAATATGCAATTGTCAAGTTTAATATCATACAATCTAAATGTTATACCATATTCATACCACATTTCGCATGCAATACACAAAGAAATCTTCAATGTGTTAGTGGATAGGTCATAGAAAATATAAAATCATGCAATATACTTTATTGAATTCCATATCAAACCATATGTTTCATGCCATGTGCTACATTTTTTTTTTTGCTTGATAAGGTTGTCATATTATGTTATGTTATGTGCCAGTATGTTATTTTTTATTAATAAGGTTGTTATATTATGTTCCATTTATTACACCATTACTACCAACATATGACAAATATTGCATGGTGATTCTCAACAAACCATTGGAAAAAAACCTTTACATTTTTAACCTCTATTTTTTGTTACCTTTTGGTGCCTTGAAATTATTATTAGCATCACTTTGTTACGTGGTTTTCTTGCATAGAATTGTAGATTTATAAGTTGTTAGGTCCTTTTATTTATTTATTTCTTTTGACTCATAAGGACCAAAAATGAATGTGACTGATCATGTAATTTTCTTAAAACCTCTACAATAAACAACTTATCAACTTTGTGTGTAGTAGGAGAAGTGCACTGTTTTCACTCACTTGTGATGCTAAGAATAAATAGTTTCATATAGTAATTTTGTAAGGACATACATATAAAAAAATTTGAATTTACAGGAAAGTATTCAAACTTTTTGCCACATCCATACAATCATACATACTCTTATCACACATATCACTCCTTGTATCGCCAATCACTTATATATAGATATAGAATCATGACGAAAATGATCAAATGATGTCAATACTTATTACTCTGGGAGGGCCCTACCTACCAATGCTCATAATTTCTTTATGTTTTAATATGTTATTATTATGTCTTTTAGAGGAGGAATTAGAAATCAGTGTAATGGTTTAAACATATTTATGGGGGAAGCTCATGAACTAGTCATGAGTAAACATTTGGTGAATTCATAGGGAAGACTGTGTGTAAGAGTCGAGAACTCAGAATATTCGGGATTTTAAACAGATAAGACTTGCAGCAGTGAGAAAGGGTAATCTAGTTGCCATGTAGGGAAGGAAGCAAGCTGCATAGGAAAAAGGATTAGGAATCACCTATTAAGTTTCCAAGAAGAGGAAAAAGTAAGGTAATGATGAGTACTATAGCAACATCATCTTGCAAACCAACAAAAGGTCGCTTTGCTTTCCTGATTTTTAACAAATTATCTAGTCAAAATGAGTTAATACAAAATTTGTAGAAGTAGTACATCGAACAATCTTATAAAAAACAATCCAGACTGAGGGAAGATAGTGTTGTACTTAAAACATGACTAATAAAAGAAAAATACAGATAAAATAACTTAGATGAAAGCAATGTAGAAAAAAAATTGTACCAAAAGGAATATAAAATCATATTACTTCATCCTTTATCATCCTAAATATAGTGCTTAAGGTGTGGCTTATTGTACCCCCTCTGTTTTTCTTAAAATTATTGTATTGCAGAGGTTTTTTGGTTCATGAGCACAAAAATGAGCATTTTGGTTCATGAGGATCTTGGTTCAGATGAGGATTGTTGTATTTGGAGCACTAGATAAAAATATAATGAAGGAGATGGAAAAATAAGGAAACGTGCAAGAGACGATGGCATGTGGGCCTCTCCCCAATTTCAAAGACTAAAGGGTTAAATAATGTTTACATACCAGGCATATCCTCATCCATCCTGGAGAGACCTCACCCTGGAAAGAGCTCTAGCGGGGCAACAAGCGTAGCTATTACGCCGATGCTTGCCTTCGAAAATGCAGAGTCAACTAGGTGCTAATCGTAGATCAATGACTATGATGCACTCCAAGGTGGTTGAGCCTTGTCTCCAAGCCCACCAAAGCACCTCACCAGAGGAATGTAGATGGACCTTCCACCTGTCGATTGAGCATGGGACTATGTCGGTAGACGAGACCACCACCACGCGAACAAGAAAAAATTTAAGACATCACCCTCTTCCCTTGATTTCCACCCAATGTAACTCTACCATGTGTCCCATCCATGTAATCTCTTCCTCTTCCCACCTATAAATCCCTACGAATCAATTGTTGCGATTCAAATTTATTTATTTCTATTTTTTTTGTGTCTTACCACTCCATTTCTTTGCAACTACCTCCAACCAAATATCAACTCGAGTAAGGACCTTTTTGCACCCAAAAATCCCAAATCCTTCCACTTATTAGGTAGTCCATAAGCTCCTTGTCCTTGAAAAAATTGTCACCATGCTTAAATTAAAGAAGGACTCACCAAAAACCCCCAAAACACAACAGCCAAAAACCTCGGGCCACATTGAACCCCTCATGGACACAGGGGGGGAAGTCACAATTCCTTTTTCCCTCTAAACCTACCATACCTTCATTTTGAGTTCTATCACCACTACCTGGAAATGGAAGATCCCTTTTGAGTCATTGATTCAGGATTGTACCACCTAGTTACCCCAATGATATACCATTTCCTAGAGTTCATATCTTGGCTTATGGCCACCTATGTCAAAGAGAAAAATTGTTGTATTTCCTCCATTGGGGAGAAAATTTTGGAGGTCAACAGAGAACTGATACATAATTCCCTCATTTATCTGAAATCCTGAAATTTGGAGAAGCTTACAAAGACCACACTCTTCTATGATTACAATGGGCTCTCAGCTAGAGAGAAACAAGCCTTTCTCCAACTAATTCTAGCCCCAAATGCACAATTGCTTGCCAACTCAAAAACCCTTCCCATTTCCTTGTTTTGAAAGTTTGTGAAACCCATTTTGTCTGTTATCTTATTGTTTTTTGGTGAGGATGAGACAAAAAATGTCTCCAAAGCAGCCTTAGGGCTCTTACACAAGATGATGAAGCTAGATATTGTCCTTAACATTCCCTCTTTTCTGGTTGAAGCTATCAAATTCCAGAGTAACCAATATTACCTACACTCCTACTTTAATTACTACTCCATAATGGTTTATTTGTTCCTTTAGACTCATGTGGATGAATTTTATTACCTAGGCCTCAAACTTGTAGACTCCCATAAGGAAAGGAAATATGTGCTTGAATAGGATAGTTCTCTAAAGAAGAAGCCCAACAATGAGGGGTTTTCACACTTTATCTCTACTTTCATGGTCACTACTTATAAAATTATTAACAAAGTATACCCTCCCAGAGTATTTCCCCAACAGAGACAAATTATTCAAATCTACAAGGATGCTAGGGTGGGTTATTGGTACTTATTTGAAGACTACACCGAAATCAAGGTATATGGGTCTGAATTTCCTCCTTACCAATTGCCTGTATTCATGCCCATGAGAATTTTTTCCTTGGAGTTCATCAGGCAGAGCCTAAACACAGACCAAATCCATTTTGTCCCTACCAAAAAGGGGTATATGTTCAAGCTTCCCATGACTATAGGTCCCTTTGTTGTGAACTCCAGACAAGATTTCTAGTAGGTTGAAATTATGTTAAAGGAATTGAATTTTGAAATAGGAGAGGTGTGGCATTATGATCCTCATGGTATTATTTCTAATAGAATGAAAGAGATTAATACCTCTTCATATGAACATGAATATAAACTAAAATTATAATGGAAGGCGAATCTTGATTCTTGTCCCATCAATAGATAGGTGGAAGTTGAGACACCAAGCACCAAGGAAAAATCTTAGAAGAGGGGTATTGATGAGGTAAGAGATATTGAGATGGAGGATGCATCCTTGACCAAGAAATAAAATCTGCAGGAGAAAAAAAGAGGAGATTAAGGTCAAATTGACAGAGAAGAACCTAAACTATCTAGGCTTCCAAGTGTAATTAGAGCATCCCCAACAAGCTGCCACCTCTAGCTCATTTGAGGTAGAAATCCCGAGTTCAATTGGAATAACATCAGCAATAAGCCCTAAGTAGGAGGAAGGGAAAATAACAAAGGAGAGGAACACGAAATTCAGGGATGATATGTTGTCACAACAAGTCTCCCATTTAATGACATATCAGACTAGATTCTTGGCTTCCGTGATCTTGTAAAGAAATTATATGAAATTTTCCTTGTATCACCCTTCAGCGCAACCCCTCCCCTCTGGTCCACATTTTAGAACAATCAACTTGTCTCTAGACATGACTGTTATTATATTCCGACACATAGGAAATAATTAAGTACAACTTCGTCTAGTGTATAGTTAGGTAAAGTGTGTTTCTTTAGTATGTACTTTTTGTAACTTACAATCCAACAGTCATGATATGTTCTAGACATGAAGTGATCTGACAGTTCATTCTCTTCTTGGTATTACCATCACTTGATCCATGGCTTAACACCCAATTGGTCCATGATCTCTATTTAAAGAGAATGGAGGGTCATTTGTTCAGTGACCATTCATGGGAGAAGCTTATGTAATTTTTATTTCTTTTACATTAATAAATTCCCTGAAGTTGTCACGTTGGCTTAGGCCATGGATTGTTTCCCTCTTTGAGGGGTTTAACCACGCCAAGAATACTTATGTACTAATCTATTATCTGTTTTTGAGCAGTGTCCTTTGGTTTCTATCTAAGGAACTTACCATGTAAATTCCTACATGGTAATAGAGTTATTCGAGGTCGCATCTGTTGGTGATCCAAATCAGAAGCCAGTACAACTACGTCCGACTGTTGTTTCCTATATCTATTGTTTCTGGCCACTTTTGGGATGAGAGGACTGCTCTATTGTGTTAGGACCATCTGTTCCAGTGAGTAACCCCTTTCATTTCATGCGAAAAGGTTTCTGGTAGCCCTAGCTACGTCATTTTTAAGATGTGGAGGTACAAAAGCTTTATTTGTAGTTTTATTTGTTTATCTCTCTGTTTATGTTGGTTTATAGTCCTTTATAATTTTCTTTATTTCCAGATCTATACCTTTCATTTCTACGTATGCTCTTTGCCCCGTGACTTTGTGCGATATGGGAAAACCAGAAACAGAAAGAAAGGATTTTTTCTCATGCGTATGCTCTTTTCTGCCGCGGCTTAGTATGATCTCAGAAAACCAAAAAAATTGAGGAAAAAATATAGTTTTCGGCCAAATCTAACTTGAAGCCGTAAGGCTTAGATTCCGTTTGCGTTTTCATTTTGGTTTGTGTGTTTTTTTTATTTTGTATGCAAAAAAGGGTTTTTCAAGTAAGCACGCACTCCAAAGCTTCAGTGAGAAAAAAAACAAAAACAAGAACAGAAAACAAAACTCATCTTCTTTTCCAAAAATTATTAACCTTATAAACTAGCTCACTTGGTCCAAAGCTACTTTATGAGAATATAAGTCTTGGTTCAAGTCTTTCTTTTTGTTGAGCTACTTTTTCAAAAAGGTCATGTAGCTTATGTTTTAAAGTTACCTTATGTAAAAGTGTTCTCACCCATTATAAAAAGTAAGTCACTTATAATTCTAAAGTCACTTTATCTTTTATTTAAGTTTCAATTTAGTGGATAGTTCATAAAATACCATTGTAAAAGTGACCTTCACTTATTCATAAAAGTGCATCACATAAAGTAATCTTTTTTAAAAGTGAGCTAATTAGATTAAGTTTGGAAAGGGGGGAGGATTTTTTTTTTAAATATAACATTATCATTCACTTTCCAACATTCACGTAGTTCATTGACATCTTCAACAAATTTTCTTCAAAAAGCCATAACTTCTTCATCCCGAAGCTATTTTCAGAGCCGTTTTTATGAATCAGACTAATTTTTCGAGACCGTTCCATTGGAACACTTAGTTTTAGCATCTACAGCCTCAATTTCTTTTAAAATGGAAAGTCCATGCCTAGTTATTCTTGACAGCATCAACTACTTCCAATGGCTATCCTACATTGTGGACTTACTTAGAAGTAAAGGTCTTTATAGAATAGCCTTAGGCCAAGAGTCTAAACATAAAGATGAAGATAATCAAGCCAAATGGGAAAATAAGCAAGATCGAGCACGTGGGTTGATAGGATGTCTATTTCTCCATACCTTAGATTCCACATCACAGAAATTGATACCCTTGATGAAGCAATGTAACAAATCAATAAAGTTTTTGGAATAAAAAGTGAAATTAGAGTCCATCTACTCGAAAATGAGTTTCTTACGTTGGACCCCAATAATTTTTCTTCCATTGAATATTTTTTGTCCAAGTTCAAGACCCTCAGACTTCTCTTAGAAGGTGTTAAGGTTAAGAAAGAAGATGATAGACCTAGCTACTCCATTCTTACTAAGTTAGGACCAACCTACTCTGTGTTTGTTTCCACCTTCCATCCTACTAGAGAAACCTTTACTTCTCAATGAAAAGACTACAAGTCCCCCTCTTTTGATGTCTTTTGTGATTCTTTAATAAGATAACAAGAAAAAATCTTACATCTTGGTCTTCTTAATGTTGGAAACTCTTCTAAGAAAGCCTTAGCAGCCCAACAAAAACCAAGGTCAAAGAATCCTAAGAAGAAACATCCTAGAAAGAAGGGTCCTAAACCAAACAAGGGTCTTAAGCCATTTTAGTCTCACAATGAAAAATAAACTCAAAAAAATGATAAGGAAACTAAAAACAAAGGGAAGAAGACTGATAGACATTGCAACTTTTGTAATCATGATGGCCACTTAGAATCCAGATGCTTTAAGACGATGGAAGCCTTGGAAGCAGCAATGAAGAATCATAACATCCATTCGGAGCACTCCTCACTTCATCTTTAGGAATAACACTTTCTGCATGTGGTTGTCAAGCATCTTGGTTTGGTTATGCACTAAATGTATCTTCTTCTTCTCATTCTCAAAAGTGGCTCATTTATTTTGGGGCTCCTTATCACATGGCCAAAAACAAATACATGTTTTCTTCTTTAAATGATTGTAACACCAAAAATATCTATGTGGGTGATGATAGATCTCTTAGTGTTGTAGGGACTAGAATTATTAATATAGACAATGGCCAATTAAATGATGTACTATGTGTTACCTTATCCTACAACCTTCTATCTATATATCAGATAACTCATTCAGGTGAAGGTAAAATTGTTGAATTTTCACCTCATGATGTTGTAATTAAGGACCTAAGAGATCCTAGATAGATTTTAGCTACGGGAATTGTTGATGATTATACAACGTTGCATAAGTTTAAAAACTTTGGGTCATCAACTCTTCCCTTGGTATTTGTTTTTCATAATGATGAAGTGAGCAAACTTTGACATGAGTGATTTCGTCACTTAAACTATCACTTCCTTCAAAATCTATGTAAAGAAAACATGGTGATAGCTCTTCCTATGGTATCTTGTAGAGATGGTGTTTTTTCCGGATGTGTACTTGGAAAAAAAACATTGGGATAGTTTTAAAAAATGTGTCTCTTGGCATGCCTCAGCCCCTTTACATCTTGTGCATAGTGATTTATGTGGTCCACTTCTAGTTGTTTCATTCTCTGGCTACAAGTATTTCTTAACTTTCATTCATGATTTCTCCAGATGCACTTGGGTATACTTCTTAAGACTCAAGAGTGAAGTCTTTAACATGTTCTTGACCTTTAAGGCCTTTATTGAGAAACAATCTGGACATCAAATTCTTAAGCTAAGAACTAATAATGGCAAAGAATATGTTAACAACAAATTCATCAACTTTTGCACTGATCGTGGAATTCAATTGCAACATATTGTTCCATATACTCCACAACAAAATGGTGTAGCTGAAAGGAAGAATCACACCTTATAGGAAATGGCTAATTGTAGGCTTCAATCTAAAGGAATTAGTCTTAATTTTTGGGTAGAAGTAATTAACTGTGCAAATTACATAGTAAATCGCACTCCTACAAAGGTTTTAAATAATATCACTCTAGAAGAAGCATGAAGCTCAATTAAACCCGATGTAAGTCACTTTCATGTTTTTGGAAGTGAAGCATGGGCCCATATTCTAGATGAGAAACATAAAGCCTTAGAACCTAAGAGTGAAAAATGTATTTTTGTTGGATATTCTAAAGATGTCAAAGGATATAGACTTCTTCAACCTAAATCCAAAAACATTATCATTAGAAGAGATGTAAAGTTTGCTGAAAATATATCGGCCTACGAGCCTAGTTCGGTGGATGTGCAACCTCTCTCTATCCCTTCTACTTCTGAAATATTCCTTCTTCAGATGATAATAGTGAGGATGACAATCCTCCCCCACCTTCTCGAGATCCTCCTTCAGCTCCTCAGCTTCCAAAATGGGTCTGTGCTACTCAAAATGCAGCAGGTGCTCTTGCAGGTGATCCTACAGATCAATGGTACAAGTTCTCAATTTGATAGAGCCTCTTCTTTACTGGCTCAAGCTTCAACAAATTATGATCGTGACACCTCGCAGAAGCTTTAGGCAATCAAGATTGGGATGCAAATATGAATGAATAATATCGCTCATTATTAGAAAATGATACATGGGACCTTGTTCCTCTTCCAAAGGGACGAAAACTTGTGAGATGCAAATGGGTTTACAGAACCAAGTTTGGACCAGATGGAAAAGTTGATAAACATAAAGCTCGTCTTGTTGCTAATGGTTTTTCACAAGTTGAAGGAATTGACTATACTGAAACATTCTCCCTTGTTTCCAAAATCAACTCTATCCACCTTGTTCTTTCCCTTGCTGCCTCTTTCAAATGGGAAGTCCATCAGATGAATGTTAAATCCACCTTCTTGCATGGGGACTTGCATGAAGAAATCTATATGAAAGAACCTCCTGGATTTATACAAACAGACTCTAGCCTTGTATGTCGGCTTAAGAAATCCTTTTATGGTCTCAAGCAAGCCCCTCGGGCTTGGTATGCCAAAATGGATAGATTTCTTTTAGATATTGGCTTTTCTAGGTGTCATTCTGACAATACTGTCTACACCAAGAAAGTGGGTAAGTCTCTTATCATTCTTGTTATTTATGTTGATGATCTTATCCTTACTGGTAGTGATCCCAACCTTATAAACCATGTGAAGTCCAACCTTAAAAAGAAGTTTGAAATGACAGACTTAGGACACTTGCATTATTTTCTTGGTCTTTAAGTCTTTCAATCCAAAGAAGGTATTTCCCTTTCCTAGTCCAAGTATGTCTGTGATATTCTACACCACTTTCACATGGAAGACTATAAGTCAGCCCCTTCTCCCTTTCAGTTTGGAGCCAAACTTTCAATCACTTGTACTTCCCCTGAAGTTGATGCTATGTTAGGGTCCCACCCTAACCCCCTTATTTATGTCTTGGGATCACGTCATAGTCAAGAGTCAATAAAGCCCATATTAATATTTGTAAGTGGTTAACCCGCAATTAATAACGGGACCACAGTTAGTTGCAAATGGGCGGAAGTATTAGATAGATGGTAAATAGGCGGTAGTATTAGATAGATGGTATTAATAAAACCCACGATATTGGCTCGTGGTATTGCATGTATGAGTCATATATAAAGGATAGAGACTCCCTGCAAGGAGCATTGTGTCTTGTTTTGTAATCGAGCTCTGCTCTATTGGAGGTTGCCCCCTCGAAGAGGCCTGTGAACATTTCTCTTTGAATAATAAAATCATTACTATTCTGTGTTCTGGGTATATTTTCTTCGCATATTTTGTGTTCTCGGTATCTTTTCTTCGCTTGGGTATTGATTTGCAGGTTAAGAGCATAACAAGTGGTATCAGAGCACTTTCCAGGGCTCGGTGGGATCTCCAAATTTTAGCAAAATTTTTTTAGGCTAGAGACGTGTTCCGGCGTCTTTAAACCACGGGATCTGTCGTTAAGCGCATAAACCTGCAGATTTGGGGAGGCATGCACGCAGGAAATACAAGAGGTGGTCACGTCTGTTGGACTCCCTTGTAACCCCTATGGGTACCCCTTCGAGTAGTAGCGCATTAGACAGAACCGCGCACGGACTGTCTTCCACGTACCCTCTGGGTATATAGGAAGCCCCCTAGCTCCCTTGAAACTTCGCCATAGATAAACCTTCGGCCGTCTTGTTGCTACAGGACACCGAGAACAGCACTCGGAGAGATTACTCGCCCGTACGATAGGGTAGTCGGGTTGTACGGCTAAGGGTACGGTCGATCCTCCTTAGTTAGAGCCCTGAAACATTGGGCCGAGTACTACTGTCAGACCCTTATGTATATTGCAATCTGTAGCACCTGATACTCCCCAAGACCATAGTTCCCTTTCTATCGGGGGATCACACATCATCTATTCCAGATCAGCAGCAGCAGTTGTTCCACCATTCAGATCTCTCAGATCCACCCGATCGAATATTCCAGATCAGCAGCAGCAGTTGTTCCACCATTCAGATCTCTCAGATCCACCAGATCGGATATTCCAGATCAGCAGCAGCAGTTGTTCCACCATTCAGATCTCTCAGATCCACCAGATCGGAGTAGTTGCGAAGGGTTCCTGTACCTGGATATGATTTTCGCAGGACTTTTGGCGGCATTGACAGTTTGAGGATTTGGCGACTGCAGTATTGATCAGGAAGGAGTAAAACTCCGTTAGGAGTTTTCCAAAAAAAAAAAAAAAGTCTGAGATCTTCCGGGGCGCTTATTGGTGACCTAGCCCATCAGTATCAGGACGACGAGCTGAGCAAGGTGGTACCATTCAATTTCTTAGTAAAAATTTTTAGGCGGTCCCAATTTTTCATCAGGTTGGTGTATGGTAGAAACTCGCGCTCAAGCGATGGCCAATGAAAGGATCGACAAAATTGAAAACTATGTCAACTCCCTCCAAACTGCGGTGGAAAAGATATCACTTAACCTTCAAGGAATGAGTGACCACATAGAACTTGAGCTTAAAGGAATGAGTAACCAGATACAGGAGGCATTCTCAAAGGGCAAGAAGCCAGCCCACGAGGAGGCGTATAATGGCCATGAATACCATGAGGGTGAGTCTAGCCACTCTCCTCACGTTTGGCACTCCCATCCACCACCCAGTCAGCGACCTCCCAAGTTGGATATGCAGAAATTTCACGGTTCTCACACGTCCGCATGGCTAGCACAAATGGAGCAGTACTTCCAATTGAATCATATCACAGATGAGGGGACTAAGCTTATGGTTGGCACCATGTACTTGGACAATGAACGATGGCAATGGAAGGAATGGCATCAGCGTTGCAATGGACATTTTCAGAATTGGGCCCAATTTGCCAAAACTCTTCGCAGTCGCTTTGAACAGGAAGACTCTTTTTTGGGGCGTCTCACTAAGCTCTGATAGACGGGTACAGTGGAGGAATATATTACTGCTTTTGAAGCCTTAGCCTTCCGCACTAAGGGTCTCACAGATGAGTTCTACATGGAATGCTTTATCAGCGGTCTTAAAGAAGCCATCAAAGCTCAGGTTCTACTCCACCACCCTCGCACATGGACAGAGGCTTGCCAGGTAGCCCGTAAGGTGGAACGTGCATTAACAGCCCAATCTAGCCGCCCCAACTTCCCCGCTAAAGGTCGTCCCTCACAGGCTCCCAATATGACTCAGACACTTAAGATTCAAAAGGTGTCACCTGCGGAAATGGCCGAAAGAAGGAAGCAAGGACTATGTTACTACTGTGATGAAAAATATTCCCCTGGTCATAAATGCAAAGAGCACAAGTTTTTTCAAATAGATGCCACTGACTACAGCTCCACAGAGGAAGATCCACCACTTGAGGAACTGGAGGCGATAGAAGAAGATAACCAACAAGAGATTGTATCTGATGAACCAATTATTTCGCTGAATGCATTGGCAGGAATTTCCTCCCCTCAAACTCTCAAAATCAGGGGTTTTCTTAAACATCGCCCAGTAATAGTCTTGATTGATAGTGGAAGTACCCATAATTTCATCCACCAAAAGATCGCTGAAGCAGCACATTGTTTCGTCCGAGCAGTTTCTAACTTCCAAGTCCAGATTGCAGATGGGGGCACAATGAAATGTGAAGGTCGCTGTGAAAATGTAAAAAATCAAATGGGGGATTATCAATTGAAAACCCACATGTTTGCAATACACATGGGGGGTTGCGACATTGTCCTCGGCGCGGAATGGCTCCGCACTCTTGGGCCAATCACAATGGATTTCCAGGAGTTATATATGAGTTTTAAGAAGAACAACTCCACACATACCCTCCGTGGACTACAGGCGGGAGCCCCCTCTATCATCATCTCGCATAAGATGGAAAAATTGTTAAAAAAGGGCCATCATGGAGTGGTAGCTCAATTTAATGCCATCCAGGTAGTCGACACCATGCCCCCTCCAATTCATCCTGAGATGCAACAGATTTTAAATAAACATCGGACTGTCTTTGACAAGCCTCATGAGCTTCCACCCTCGCGAGGGGAACATGATCATAGCATCACATTGGTTCCAGGGGCCCAACCCCCAAATGTGAGGCCATACAGATATCCGTTCACCCAAAAGAATGAAATAGAAAAAATCATCAAGGAATTGTTGGAAGCAGGTGTCATTCGTCCCAGCATTAGTCCTTATTCATCTCCAGTGGTCATGGTCCTCAAGAAAGATGGGGAGTGGCGGATGTGTCCAGACTTCAGGGCCCTCAATAAGTTAACAGTCAAAGATAAATTTCCCATCCCAGTGGTTGACGATTTGCTGGACGAACTCAATGGGGCTCAATTCTTCACTAAGTTGGATCTTCGCTCAGGCTACCACCAAATTCGCATGAAGGAAGTCGACATTCCCAAGACAGCTTTTAGAACTCACGAAGGCCATTATGAGTTCCTGGTCATGCCATTTGGTCTCTGTAATGCCCCCTCTACTTTTCAGAGTCTTATGAATCACCTCCTCAAACCATATCTCAGAAAATTTGTCCTTGTCTTCTTCGATGACATCGTCATCTATAGTGGCACTTGGGCGGCACATCTTCAGCATGTAGATCTACTCTTGCAACTGCTCCGCACGCATAAATTATTTGTCAAGATGTCTAAGTGTGCGTTTGGCATGGAAGAAGTTGAGTATTTAGGCCACATTGTGGGGCGTGAGGGTGTCAAGGTGGACCCAAAAAAGATCCAGGCAATGCAAGAATGGCCTCAACCTAAGACCTTGAAAAGCTTGAGAGGATTTTTGGGTCTCACAGGCTATTATCGTAAATTTTTCCGCAACTATGGCCGCATAGCGAAGCCCCTAACGCAACTCCTAAAGAAAAATTCCTTCTTCTGGAATGAGGAAGCACAACAGGCATTTACCGCTCTAAAAACCGCCATGTGTTCCACTCCTGTCTTAGCACTACCGGACTTCACCAAATCATTTGTCATTGAATGTGATGCTTCGGGAACAGGGATTGGAGCGGTCTTAATGCAGGAAGGGCGACCATTGGCCTTCACCAGCCAACAACTAAGTGGGAAGAATCTGGGCCAATCTACCTACGAGAAGGAAATGATGGCCATCTTACATGCAGTCGAGACCTGGAGACCTTACTTGTTGGGACGACGTTTCCAAATCCGCACAGATCATCACAGTCTTAAATATTTTTTGGAGCAACGCCTCTCTTCCCCTCAACAAAATAAATGGTTAGCCAAAATGCTGGGATATGATTGTGAGATCATTTACAAGAAAGGGAAAGACAACAGGGTAGCAGATGCATTGTCACGCCAATTTGAGGAAGAAAGTACTCTGCTCGCAATTTCCCTCCCCATTCCAGACTGGATTGACGAGGCTCGCAGGGAATGGTTTTCACATCCAGGGCTCTCCCAACTCATTTCTCAATTGCAGGCAAATCCTAATTCCAGCAAGGGCTACTCGTGGCAGAATGATATTCTTCGCTACAAGGACAGAGTCGTAATATCACCAACATCCACCCTCAAAAGTCGCATTTTGGCAGAATTGCACTCATCTCCCATTGCAGGACATTCGGGCTTTCAGAAGACGTATGCTCGCACCAGAAGATCATTTTTTTGGACCGGCATGAAACAGGACATCCTTACTTTCATAGCAGAATGTGACGTCTGTCAACGCCACAAAGGGGAAACCGTCAACACACCAGGCACATTACAACCATTGCCCATTCCGGCGTCAATTTGGACAGAGGTTTCCATGGATTTCATTACAGGTCTTCCAAAGTCTGGGAACAAGTCAGTCATCATGGTGGTTGTGGACCGACTATCGAAGTATGCTCATTTATGTGCCCTACCCCACCCATTTACACCAACCTTGGTTGCTCAAACTTTCATGGATCAGATCTTCAAATTGCATGGCATGCCCACTTCTATTGTATCCGACCGTGACCCAATCTTCACCAGTAATTTTTGGCAGGAGCTCTTCAGAATACAAGGCACTCAACTCAAACTCAGTACTTCATATCATCCGCAAACAAATGGTCAAACCGAAGTCGTCAACAAATGTCTAGAAACCTACCTTAGGTGTTTCACTTCAGAAAAGCAACACCTTTGGGTACAGTGGTTACCTCTGGCGGAGTGGTGGTATAACACCAACTATCATGCCACCACCAAAATGACTCCCTATGAAGCAGTCTATGGACAACTTCCGCCTTCCCCTACTTCTTATCTCTCGGGGTGCTCCAAAGTACAAGTCGTGGATCAACTCCTACAACACCGCGCAACCATGCTTGCCCATCTGCGCGAGAATCTTCATCAAGCTCAGAACCGTATGAAGCAACAGGCTGACCAACATCGCTCGGAGCGCCAATTTGAAGAAGGGGATCAGGTCTTTTTGAGGCTGCAACCATATAAGCAAACATCACTCAAATACAAGGGTTGTCAAAAGCTCTCCCCAAAATTCTATGGACCATACCAAGTACTTAAGCGCATTGGAGAAGTGGCTTACAAGTTGGCTTTGCCACCTACAACAAAAATCCACCCAGTTTTCCATGTATCGTGCCTCAAGAAAGTGATTGGGAACAATTGCCGAGTTCAAACCAGTCTACCTAAATTGGACGAAGAAGGGTCAATCTGGCTTCAACCTGAATAGGTTCTAGACACAAGAGACAAGCACCTGCGTGGCCGCATGATTAAGGAGGTCCTCGTCAAATGGAAAGACACCTCTCCGGAAGATGCAACTTGGGAACCAGCCACTATTCTTCAGCAGTTTCCGCAGCTTCAGCCTTGAGGACAAGGCTAGTCTTAAGGGGGAGGGCATGTTAGGGTCCCACCCTAACCCCCTTATTTATGTCTTGGGATCACGTCATAGTCAAGAGTCAATAAAGCCCATATTAATATTTGTAAGTGGTTAACCCGCAATTAATAACGAGACCACAGTTAGTTGCAAATGGGCGGAAGTATTAGATAGATGGTAAATAGGCGGTAGTATTAGATAGATGGTATTAATAAAACCCACGATATTGGCTCGTGGTATTGCATGTATGAGTCATATATAAAGGATAGAGACTCCCTGCGAGGAGCATTGTGTCTTGTTTTGTAATCGAGCTCTGCTCTATTGGAGGTTGCCCCCTCGAAGAGGCCTGTGAACATTTCTCTCTGAATAATAAAATCATTGCTATTCTGTGTTCTGGGTATATTTTCTTCGCATATTTTTTGTTCTTGGTATCTTTTCTTCGCTTGGGTATTGATTTGCAGGTTAAGAGCATAACATGCTACCTTATATCATCAGCTTGTTGGAAAAATTTTGTATTTGACCCATACTCGTCTTGACCTTTCCTTTGATGTTGGCCTTGTTGCTCGGTTTATGAAAAACCCACATGAAATTCATTGCAAAGAAACTAAAAGAATACTTCGTTATGTTCAAGGTACATTTCAGTTTGGGATTCATTACAGTGTAGAAGCATCTCCTCTATTGGTTGGTTTCATTGATTCTAATTGGGATGCTAACCCTGATGATCGGAAGTCTATTGTAGGTTATGTCTTCACTCTTGGTTCTAGACCTATTGCATGGGCTTACAAGAAACAAAGTGCCATTTCTCTTTCTTCCACAGAAGTAGAGGATCGTGGCACCATTGAAGCTCTTAAGGAAGCCCTGTGGCTTCATTAGATCCTATCAGAGTTTGGTTTTCAGCTGCAGCATCCAACTACACTTTGGTGTGATAATCAAAGTGCCATTCAACTATTCAAAGATCTAGTCCAACATCACCGTAGAAAACACATTTAACTACACATGCACTTCATTAGAAATTTCATTCATGACCATGTTCTTGAAGTGAAATATTGTTCAATCGATGATCAACTTGCAGACTTACAAAGGCTCTCACAAAGGCAAAGTTTACTAAACTTTGATTTATGGTTGGAGTTTAGGAAGTTATCACTAAGGGGGGATATGCTCTAATGCCTCCTTCCTTCTCCTATTGTGTCATCATTTTACATCGTTCAACCTTATCCCAAGTTTTTCTTAAGGGGGGATGTTAGGATATTCCGACACATAGGAAATAATTAAGTAAAACTTGGTCTAGTGTATAGTTAGGTAAAGTTTGTTTATTTAGTATTTACTTTTTGTAACTTACAATTCAACGGTCACGATATGTTATATACATGAAGTTATCTGACAGACCATTCTCTCCTCGGTATTACAACACATGATCCTTGGCTTAATACCCGATTGGTCCATGATCTCTATTCAAAGAGCATTGAGGGTAATTTGTTAGGTGAACATTCATGAGAGAAGCTTATGTAAATTTTCCTTCTTTTACATTAATAAATTGCCTGAAGTGGCCATGTTGGCTCAGTCCGTGGACTGTTTCCCTCTTTGAAGGTTTTAACCACATCAAGAATATTGGTGTACTAATCTGTGATCTATTTGTGAGCGGTGTCCTTTGGTGTTCTATCTATGGAACTTACCCTGTAAATTCCTATAATGACTAGTGTCCCCTTTTAGGATAAAATAAATTTACACGGATAGACATAGGAGATTATTTATATTGAGTTAGGCACAGGAGCCTTGACCATGAGCAAGGTTGAATGTTATTGGAGAAGGCAACTACCAAGATAAAGAAGGAGAAGGCCAACTCAAGATCCCTCCATATCTAAAATGAAGGCTACAAGGAGCCAATTATCAATATGGGGGGGGACCCAAGTGATAAGGCTTCCATAGATGCTATAATCAAGGGATCACAGTCAAAAATATAGTCACTGAGGAAGCAACTTAAAATGCTTGTTGTTGAACATGTGAAAACCAAATAATTGGCTCAGGTTGAAAATGAGAAGGAAATCCTAAATAAGGAATTGATAGAAAGGAATAACAAGGTGGTAGCACTCAATATCAAGGTATTGTAGAAATTTTGAATATAAACACATATTCAACAGAGATTATCCCGATTATACACTATTGCGAAATACATGCATAATACATAACCTCCTCTACATTGATCATCAATTTGCAGAAGCAGAAACAATAACATGCGCACATAGAAGCATCAATCACACATATCAACAAAGTATTTTCCCGGGGAAAGCATCTCGCTAAAAACCCCAAATATCTGTATATTATATTGATTGAGAACATGTAACAAACATAGTAAAATACTCCTCACAAGTACTCAGTACTATCTCCACCTGTTACACACAATACAACTCAGATTTTATCTCCAAATCTCCTATGCTGCTTGCCTGCCTCCACTGCACAATACCTGCTGAGAATGACTGAGAATGGCTGATCCAAACTCGTTTTTACCTTGTGAAAGTCACCCACACTGTAAATCACGTGAGCACAAGCTATATTTCACTTGGTATTGGCCCACACTGTGCAATACTCATTGGCATTACTCAATCCATGCATGTGCACAATCTCATGCACAACTGATAGCAATCTCAACCTCTAACACCTATCTCCACTGAACTGTACATGCACTAAGTTAACTGATGTATTCTTCAGTTGCATTATGAGTTAATAATTAGTGAATTAATTAATAACTAATTCACACAACTCATCACTTAGTCTGTTGATCAGTTAGACTAAATACAACTAGCTCAACTAAGTCAAACTGAACACAACTCCATTAACTGCTCATCCAACTCCACAGAACTCAACCACATGAGTTCTAACTGATGTCCTGCATGCAATAGCTCAACTGAGCCATAATAAAAACGTATTTCCTTCTATCCGCTGCATGTGCCACATCTGTAGCTCAAACTGAAGTGCTCCAAGAGAATAAGATAAAGTTTATAGTCTAAATATTATTATGAGACAATAATATTTGACTTTTCTATTTTTTACTAGCAGTCTAAAAATAGACTCTGATCACTCTTGTTGTGATCACTCCTGCTGTGATCACCCCTGCTGTGATCACTCCTGCTGTGATCCAAAAATAGACTTTGCGCCATAATTTGCGTGCGGGCCCACTTAGTGAAGGCAACTCCTTTCCACTAAGCTCCATCATCTTGTTGCATTCTCAACAAGCATTTCTTGTTGCACACTTTTCAACACTCACTCTCAACAAGAAAGGCTTCCTCTAAAACCCGATCCTGTAACTCTGGAATGTTCTGCATGCAACACACCTGCCCGGTCCACTTTGCTCCAACAACACTTGGAACAAAAACACTCCCAACTGACCACTCTGTTGGGCTAGGAACATACTCTAATGCTAAAGCTCTACCTGCTGCTGACAAGCGCTCCTTCTCTGACATCTGCACTACTGCAACATCTCCATGCATCTTGCACCATTGCACACCTCTCTGTGCCACCTAGCACTGTGCAAAACACTTGTGCCTCTCGCATTGCTGCAGCCTGCATGCTATGCGTTGTCCTGGGATTCCCTACACTTTTTCTCTCTCTGCTGCTCCATCTGCATCTGTCTCTACCCAATCAATCAGTTCCTGCTACTCCACATCGAGGCTCTTGTAGCAAGGTCTCATCTAAGAGGATGGGTACCTCAACGATCCTGCCCCTCCTCCTTGGGACGATCAATCCACATCCCCCCACCTCCTACCTGGAGGTATGGCTGCATGCGATCTCTCTGCCCACCTGGCTCGAAGTTTCCCCATACTGGAGGTCTCTACATGAGTAGATGTCTCTACTTGATCTCCTCTCAGCTTCCCTTGTTGTGGCTGCTCCACAACCTCCTGAAGCTGTTGCACCAATCGTGGCTCCTCCACAATCGTCTGAGACTTCTTCTGGCTCTGCATGTTGAGAGGTAATATACGCTCCCTCTCAACCACCAAGTCTCCATCAGTTGCCTCACTGCTCAAGGCTTTGCATGCATCTTGAACCTCAAGAGCATACAGGTTCTTGACCCGTGAACCAATCTACTTCACCTGTCTAGTGATGATGTGTCTAAGGAAAACCTTTCCCTTACTGAAGACTACATCATAGCCTCTGTCTTCCAGCATCGCGATTAACACCAAGTTTCTCTTCAGTCCTGGTACATACTTGACATCGGTCAAGGTAAGGTGAGCTCCATGCTCCGTCTGAAAAATAACCGTGCCTACACTTGAGACACTATACTTCTCATCATTACCCATCCCTATGAGTATCTGGAGATCTTTCTCCTCCAAATTACTGAACAAACTTTTGTCACTGATCATGTTGAAAGAAGCTCCACTGTCAAGAAACCAACCACTTCCCACCATGGATGAAACCATGCATACGAAGAGTGTGAAATCCAACTCAAATTGTGAAGCAAGTGAGGCTGCCTCACCTTTAGATCCTTCCTCGGATCCCTTCTTGGACTTCTTCTTTAGGCAATTAGTAGCATAATGGCCCATCTCATGACAACGAAAGCATCGCACCTTCGACTTGTCAACCTTCTTCCCATCATTGGAAGAATTGGATTTGGAAAGAGAAACCTTCCCCTTCCCCTTCTTCACCTTACTCGCTAAGGCACAATTCTCCTCATCATGCATAGATGAAGAACTGTCTCTGGTGCGCCATCTAATCTCCTCTTGCACAAGATCCGACCAAAGTCTCTCCCATCCTGGAAATTTCTCCCTTCCATTCACTGAGTCCTGGTAGCTATGCCAACTCTTAGGAAGGCCAAGGAATGCTAGACTCACCATATCCTCATCCTCAATAGTTACCCCCACACTTCCCAGCTCATCTCGGCATTGGGTGAACTTCGTGAGATACTAGGGCATACTGTCTCCATTCTCAGCTTTGATGTTTCTGAGTTTATCCTTGAGCGCCATTCCACCAGCTCAAAACTCAACTGCTTCTGATCTAAAATTCGTGAGAACAAAGTATTTCTTGTATAGAGATCGACTGTATGGGCATTCACCGGATATCTCACCTTCCAAAAGAAGGATGAATCCAGAAGCTACCTGGCCCGATTACAGACTCTGCCTAAAGAAATAAAATGTAAACACTTTCTGAATAATAGATCTGATGATCAATCCTCGCTTTGATATCTTGTAGAACTTTTTTCTACAAATCAACCAGCTCCAATACCATGTAGAAACTTCTTCTACAAATTAGCTCGCTCTGATACCATGTAGAAATTTTGAATAATAAACACATATTCAACATAGATTATCCCGATTATACACTATTGCGTAATACATGCATAATACATAACCTCCTCTACGTTTATCATCAATTTGCAGAAGCAGAAACAATAACATGCACACATAGAAGCATCAATCACACATATCAACACAGTATTTTCCTAGGGAAAGCATCTTGCTAAAAACCCCAACTATCTGTATATTATATTGATTGAGAACATGTAACAAACATAGTACAATACTCCTCACAAGTACTCAGTACTATCTCCACCTGTTACACACAATACAGCTCATATCTGATCTCCAAATCTCCTCCGCTGCTTGCCTGCCTCCACTGCACAATACCTGCTGAGAATGAATGAGAATGGCTGATCCAAACTCGTTTTTACCTTGTGAAAGTCACCCACACTGTAAATCACGTGAGCACAAGCTATATTTCACTTGGTATTGGCCCACACTGCGCAATCCTCATTGGCATTACTCAATCCATGCATGTGCACAATCTCATGCACAACTGATAGCAATCTCAGCCTATAACACCTGTCTCCACTAAATTGTACATGCATTGAGTTAATTGATGTATTCTTTAGTTGCATTATGAGTTAATAATTAGTGAATTAATTAATAACTAATTCACACAACTCATCACTTATTCTATTGATCACTTAGACTAAATACAACTAGTTCAACTAAGTCAAACTGAACACAACTCCATTAACTGCTCATCCAACTCCACAGAACTCAACCATATGAGTTCTAACTGATGTCCTGCATGCAATAGCTCAAATGACCCATAAGAAAAACGTATTTCCTTCTGTCAGCTGCATGTGCCACATCTGTAGCTCAAACTAAAGTGCTCCAAGAGAATAAGATAAAGTTTATAGTCTAAATATTATTATGAGACAATAATATTTGACTTTTCTATTTTTTACTAGCAGTCTAAAAATAGACTCTGATCACTCCTACTGTGATCACTCTTGCTGTGATCACTCCTGCTGTGATCACTCCTGCTGTGATCACCCCTGCTGTGATCACTCCTGCTATGATCCAAAAATAGACTTTGTGCCATAATTTGCCTGCGGACCCACTTAGTGAAGGCGACTCCTTTCCACTAAGCTCCATCATCTTGTTGCATTCTCAGCAAGCATTTCTTGTTGCACACTTTTCAATAGGTATCATAGCTGCAACAAAATATTGCTTCCCACATTTGCATTGTGGTTGTGCCAGACAACCCAAAAAACCCCATTGATTAGTTAACCAAGGCTCTCACAGATTTGCAACTATCAGAGAGAGAGCTTAAGAAGATCCAGATTGACTTGGAAAACACCAAGTACATGTTGGAAACTAAGGAGAAACAACTCAAGTCCACCCAGGCAAGTGTGGATCAAATTAATAACAAGTATCAAGTGGCACAAGATGAGATCAAAGCACTGAATAATAGGTTGAAGGGAAACATGTCCCTCATTGAAGCTAGGTAGCTAATCTAGGATGATATCATATCTGAAATAAATAAGATATGAGAACACCTAAAATTAGTTGCAGAACAAAAAGCTGTAGTAAAGAACATTGAATTATCTATCCTATCAGCGAAGGAGGAGGATGCTAAGAATGCCAGCACTGCTGAGAAATTTATCAAGCTCCTTAATGAGAAGTCAGCTAATGAGTTGAGGGAAATAGACATCATTGATAGGACAAGTGTGATCATGGAAGTTTCCAAAATGATCCAAAATAAGGAAGCAAGGGATAGAGCTGAAGAATGTGTGAATGAGCTGGAAAAATTGGTTGCAGCATTCAACTCTAATTTTGACCAGAGAACTAGAGTAAGATTGCCTAGCTGTTGGGATTTCCAAGGACATATGCTACCATGGGAGCAATATGAACAATTACTAGTTGAGGCCAAGAGAAAGGTAGACTCATCACATGAAAAGACTGCCACTGTCAAGGGAAGAACCATAGCAAACTATCCCCAAAGATATTTCCAGTAGTCGTGGCTTGTGAAGACCTTGTTTTTGGCCAAGCTAAATTACATTGACCTCACAAATTTAAGGATGGCCTACAATTCTCTTATTCGCACTCCCACACTAAATCCAGTTCTATGGAAAATATGTGATCAACTTGTCAACCCACCATGAGTCTAAGTAGTGGAGCATGGGTCTAATTTGAGAGATCAAGTGAGCCAATGTTGAATATTTTTCTGATTTGGAAATCATGACACACCACTATCATTTTGTAATTTTGCAATTATTTCATTTTCAAGAAGGAATAAATTATGTTATGTAATAATTAGGACAACTAGGGCACTGGAACACTTGCACAACTAAGTATCTTACACAGTTGTAACACTTCAAGATATTTTTGTAACTATTTTTGTTTGGACTCTCCTATAAAAGGGATGAAAAACTCAGTAGTAGAGGTTTGATTTTCTATTCCAGAGGTTGTATTTTTCTATAAATTTTTCAAGTTTTGAAGCTTTATGGGATGTATGTTATTCTTGAAGATTAATGAATATTTTTTTGGTGATTCCTAGCACTGATATGTGAAGTATGTGATTTTGTCTTTGTTTATCATTTTCATATTTGTTTCTTTCCTCTAAGAAATTATCTAATTGTAGCTACTAGAACTCAGTATTATATATTAGATTTATCTATATCATGTCATGGAAAATGGTACCTATAGTGTCTGATATTGAAGGTCTTAAAACGTGCTCCATAGTTTCTGACCTTATCCCCTTTTTCTCTTTGTAATTCTACAAGAATTTAGTGCACAAGATTCTCTCACTAGCCCTCTACACTAGGTTTCTTTCTTTCATTTCTTCTTTCACTTATACTGCAACAATTAAAGAAACTCCACTCTCCATGTGTATGCCATCATAGCTAAACATTAAGTCTTTGGAATGAAATACTATGAATGTATAAAATGTTATTTTCTTATGAGAAAGGTAATCGAACCAAATTTAAATAATTTTGCATTTAACTCTTGAGCTATGCTAATTTATCTTCAAGAGAACTAAGATATCCTAAGAACTGACCTTATACTCAACCCGGAGGTTGTCTCTAGGAGCTACAACATGACCCATTGGTGGAGTAGGAAAATAGTTTTTCATTTTCATTTTTAAGATAATATGAGTTACTCCTGAAAAAAACTATTATTACAAAGGGCCCTATCCATAATTTCTAAAAAAAATTGTGATTTCCTTTCCCTATGTGAGCAGAGTCCCACAATAGAACTTTATGTCCAACCTAAAAATTAATGTTCTTAGATTTTTTTATCAAAATAATTTTCAATTGTTTGTTGTCTATGTTTTATGTTGTTGAGTGAATAATTTCTCTGCTCTTCCAAAACTAGAAAAGCGAGGATTCATTGAGGAACATCAGTAGCATTCAACTCTTCAGGATACAGTACTAAACGTAAGGAATTTAGTTAAAGTTTGATGGGAATGATAAAATCTTGGCCATAAATAAGTTGAAATGGAGAAAACCTAATACTTGACCTGACAGTTGTTTTTTCTGCCCACATAGCATAATTTAGGAGAGTACCAATTTCTTGGCTTCTCATTAATGATATTTTTGAGGATTTTAATCATATTTTTGTTAGTAGTCTCATCTTGGCCATTACCATGTCAGTAATAGGTGAAGGAAGTGGAATATTTATTCTATACTTGGCATAAAACTGAGTAAAATTTTGCAGAGATAAAAGTCGGTCTATTATCAAAGGCTATTTTGAGATGTAAACCAAATATACAAAAAATGTTATTTTCAAGAAATTCAATTACTTGTTCATCCCTGGCGTTCTTCAAGGGTACTACTTCTACCCGTTTTGTAAAATAACTAGTGTTAGTTAGAATGAAAACATATCCAACAAATGAATGGGGGCTGATAGGCCCGATGAAATCTAATCCCTATATAGAAAAAGGATAATATAAAATGACATATTGTAGAGAAGGTGCATAGAAATTTTCTCTTCTTGTAGTTTTTTGACATTCTTCACAACTTTGAACAAAAATTTAGTTGTCCCTAAAGATTGATGGCCAATAAAACCCAACTATCAATATCTTATGTGTTTTATATTTGGTAGCGAAGTGGCCACTAATGTGCATATAAGAACAAGTGGACCCATGCAACACTTGCAATAATCTATTGGCCGATTTTCCATATGCACAATGTAAAAGGAGTCCATCAAAAGATCCGAAAAAAAAAAGAAGAGTATTAAGAATTAAGTATTTAAAGGTTTCAAGTTGTAGTCTTCTACATTTAGACTTATCTAAGTTATTAGGAAATATTTCATTTTATAGATCGAAAACAATATATTTACATCATGGGTGTTCTGCAAGGTTAACCTAATCATCACTGATTACAAATAAGGTTGATAACAAATCATCTTTTTCAACAAATTCATTTGGCTTCGGGTGTTGGGTAAAAAGTAGTGCAAGGTCACGTACCTTGATTGTTTTAGTTGTAACAATTATTAGATCATGATCTTGGACTTTTTCAAGCCAGTGAGCCAACTTACCAAACAATAAAGTCTAAGAAAGTAGAAATTTCACAACAAGTATTGAGACTCTCACCTCTGTGTGCTCGCTGAGAATATAGTGTCAAAATTTCTCTATAGATTTGACTAGAATGTAAGTATGATTTTCGATCAGTGGGTACTTTAATTAATTCTCAAATAAGATTCGATTCATAAAATAGATAGGATGTTCCTTATCCCGATCATCTTTCTGCAGAAGAAAGCCCAAAATAGCTTCCTCTGTGTCATTAGTATATATGATGAAATATTTGGAAAAATATGGTTTTTCCAAGATAGGA
The DNA here is from genome assembly GCA_031772625.1 of Pinus tabuliformis. Classification (NCBI taxonomy): domain Eukaryota; kingdom Viridiplantae; phylum Streptophyta; class Pinopsida; order Pinales; family Pinaceae; genus Pinus; species Pinus tabuliformis. The sequence continues at coordinate 460,973,341 of CM062810.1, forward strand.
ATGATTTTACGGTCTCTTTTATGGCCACGATGGATTTCTAGGATATTTCATCCCATTGAAAGGTTTGGTCTTGCTTTGGCAAATTGTGAATAGGCTTGACAATTTTGGTGAAATCAGAAATAAATCCTGAAACAAAATTTATTGTGCCCACAAAAGATTGAATTTCTTTCTTGGATTCAGGGATTGGCATTCATAATGGCTTCGATTATTTTTGGATCAATGATGACCCTAGTTTTAGAAATGATGTGTCCGAGTAATTTCCCTATGGTCACACCAAAAATAAAATTCTTAGGGTTCAGAGACGTACCAAATTTTATACACCTTTGGAACACTTGTATAAAATGTTAAAAATGATATTTACAACACTTATATTATAGATTCAAATCATCAAGATAAACCTAAATGATTTTCCCAATGATGTCATCGAAAGTTATCTACATAGCTCTCTAAAATGTGGCACCTGCATTTATAATCCCAAAGGGCATTCTTTCGTAGGAAAAGGTGCCCCATCATGTGGTAAACATGGTTTTTTATTTTTTTTGCTTTCTTAAGGTGGATCTAGTTATAACCAAAGTATTCATCAAGAAGGGACATGTTGGCTTGGTTTGGGCTTACCCAGGTTCAATCTATATTTTGCACCAACAAAACCCTCAATCACTGGCCCTTTTGGCAATGACTTGCAATTTGATCGTAGTCTCACCTGAAGTGACTATGGGAGGATGTAGAACCATGTTTCTGGAGCCTTGAAGGATTAGAAGATGTCTATTATTATGTTATCATATTCTTAGTACTTATAAATCACTTTGCCGCATTAGATTAATCACTAAAACATGCCATATAAAACCATAAACCATCACTGTGCTGAAGTAAAATGCAATTGTAATAACTACTCCTCTACAACAAAGAATAAGAAAATATACACATCAAAACACCAATTTATCATGGTTCACCCCAGTGTAGAGCTACGTCCACAAGAAATATTTCTTAATATAATAAATCTTTGAACAAAAAATAGTTCTTGGCCTGCGCACTAAGATGCAGGTTGTTCGTGCACTCAACTACAGAGCCTTGCCTTCTCTACATAATTACAACTCACAATAATTCACCCATAACAATGATATGGATCTAAATATGATTCTCTTCTTATTATTTTACCCTATATATACTCTTACATCGAAGGGTTACATCATCAAAATACCATGGGCTCCCTAAAGCAAGCAACTATGGTCCCAAAACCCATTGATCCTTTACAAAATCACGTACTTTTACAAAAATGAGGGGCTTCGACCCACCCTGAATCCATTACGACACCACGCGGTATATTAGAAAAATGCTCCACTGCACAGTCCACTTTGCACTTCGTTGTGCACTCCACTGTGCACTTCGCCCCAAAAAATGTGGAGTCTTTGCCAAAATCTAGGTCAAGTTGGGCTACACCCAACAGGCACCCAACACTCACATGTGACTTGTCCCTAGTCACTTAGTTGGTTTTCCTTTGATATTCACTACAATTCTGTTGTAGGCCCTATTAAACTGCTGGAGAATGCCTGGGACCTGCTTCTCTTTGCAGTGCACTTCCTCCAGCAACACTTCTCTCGCAAGTTCTGTAGCCTTCTGCATCATTATTCTCTCTCTTTTCTTAAACCCTTGAAGCTTCTCATCTACTGCTTGGGACATTTGGAGAGCCTCATCCTACCATGGTTGAGTTCTCTTTGTTAGAATATTATCTTCCTTCCTCAGCTCCTCTATCTTCTTTTGGAGGGCATTTCCCTCATTGATCTTTGTAAGCTTTTGTGAGATTGGTAAAGTCCTCATAGTTGCCCGAAAAGTCTCTCATTGTTGCCCGAATATTCTCTTGTAGTTTTTTCAAATTTGGATCGTCCTGCAATGAAGTCCAAAGTTGTAATGAATCCAAAAGTAACAAGCACTGTTGCACAGGTTAGTCTCCCTCTGCTCTCCCACTTCCTATGGTGTGGTTGGTTGTAGCTTCATTTGTAGCTCGCTGATCTTCATCTCACATGTAAATTGCATGTCTATGATCTTATTCTTGTATCCTTTTACTGCAATGCCAAGCTTCACTACCTTGTCCTTCACTAGTTCCTCTTATCAGACATCAATGTCCAGAATCTCGTAGCATGTTGCTTCGATGACCTCCTTCAGCTTCTACTACTATTGTACTACCTGATCCCTCTCCTAGATCTCCTAGTTGAGCTTCTGCTTCAGCGAAGCTTGCTCTCTCTCTACCTAAATATTTAATTGTAAAGTTTTGTTTGCACAACTTCAACTCCTCTATGATCTCTAAAGGAAGCTTATGTAATCTTTGAAGTGGTATTGTTGCAATCTTCATGTTCACATACCTCCACTCTTTGGCATGTTGTTGTACTTTGGTAAATTCAAATTACAGGGCTCTAGAAGGTATCCTTTCTATCTGCGTTGTAAGTGTAATCTCTTGTCTTTCCTCTCCAAGCTGCTCCTCTGTCTACACTGGCTGTCCAACCATTTGTGCCAATATATTTAGTTCTACAATGTGCTCCTCGACACCTGTTAAAAGTGAACTGTAGCAATCCTCTAACTTGTTCCATGATTTCGTTGTTGCTTCCTGAATTCTATCCTCAATCCAATCCAAGTCCCCATTAGTGAGGACCAATGGTATTAGGTCCTTTATCTTGTCTGCCTTCTACTTCTTTTTTCTTCTTGTGGTAGCTTCGGTGCCTGCCTTCCTCTTCTCCATGACAACTTGATCTTTCTCTGTCTTTTCAGATTCTCTGTTCTATTCATCACCTTCAGGAGGATCCTGGTAACCCTCATCATATTGCTCCTCTTGTTCTGACTCTAGCTCATCCTTATCCTTCCTACTAGCTTCTCCGTGTTGTGTTGTGTCCTCCTCTGTCAGACTATCCTCTTTCTGTGTCTCCAACGTAGTCATCCACTCTATGGGCCACTACTATATCTATGCTAGGATATCGTCTTCTATCACTAAATAGGGTAGGGGATGCCATTTCTTTCTTGTGTCTTTGCGAGCCTATATGTAGATTTTATGGAAGTCAGCCTTAAACTTCGTGACAAAGCTATACTTCTTGTATAGGCTCAGTTAAAGGTGAGGGTGTTAGTTCACAAACATGTGTAAGTGCATATGGTATAATATAAAAAACATTATGTTAGCCTATGCTTGCGTCGGTTTAGTGGTATACCACAGCAAGGCATACTGCACGGCTTCACAAACATCTGAGGGTATTAGAGGGAACTGTGAATCTTTCGACTCTCTCTATGAAAGCATTGTAATTATCAAAATCAACCATGTGTAATGAAACAAATTACCTTTCTCCTGATCCTCGCAACAATCATCATAAAAATCTTGGCAAAGATATGCGGCCTAGTTGTATTGAACCCCATTAGCGCATTACACAGCTAATGAAACTATCGGTGCAGGGAATTCATTAGCCTAACACTTCCTCATGATTTTTCCAGCCAATATGTATGCTACGAAACAAACTCCTTGGTCATTTATCAATTTCATATCATAACCTTGCTTCCCTTTTGTCAGTCCAAACTTATTCTTCAGGTTTTCTACTATGGCTCTGTCCTAATCTTTCCCAACCAACTTCTTTATGAGGTTGAACCCTTGATAAGGAAGTCTTGTGATTCTCTATATTAGCATTGGGTCAATAGGGATCCTCTTCCCCATCCACAGGCATCCATCGTGCACCAACACAAGAAGTTCTCTCATACAAGCTTTTCTCCCTCGACTTCTATTGAAGTGTGGCACATTCAACATATTCATCAACCCTGACTGTGCCAATCCAACCGCCCACTGTTATGCTTCTAATCTTGTCACACTACTCTCAGGGTAGTGCACTTGTTTTAAGTATCTATTTGGTGTAAACTATGGATATTTATTTTTTTCGTTGAAATCATAGTCTGCGAACATCAGCTGCAAAATATTCCCAATGGTTTCTCCAGTAATTCACACTAACTCTGGCAATAAAGGTTTGAAGGTTCCATACTTTGTGTCTTTTGATTCTTTTAATGGTTTTGCACCCAGTATTCTTGGTGGAATATATAGTAGGAGAGGCGATGGAAACATTGTGCCATTCATTTCCATTTTCACTTTCTCAACTTCTTCCTCACTCTCTCTCACCTGCTCGGGCTATTTCTGAGGCTCGACAGGTCTCTTGTCCTGTTTCTTATTCATTCTCTACTCTTTGGTCATTTTCTTTCGCTGGGATTTTTGCTGCATGTGTGATGATGCTGCTATGGATGGTGATGTTGCTACGGGCATATCAATTGATGCTGCTTCCATGACTTTGGCTAAGCCCTTCTCACTAAATATATGAATAAATTCTTTAGTCGTCAGGATATTCATGTGAAAAATTCTGCAACTTCTTCACAATAGCAATATTCAAATTCTCAATTGAGCAAAGTTCCAAATCTAGGCGGGATGCAGCTTTTTATAACAAATCTGAAATTCTAACCCCATCATTAGCTCATATTGTGTTCATTAATTTCATATCTATTGCTAAATCTGGTTAATCTATCCTCATAAATGCATCTCTCTGTGTGTTTTAACGTCAAATTTCCTTTTTAATGGTCATATTTTTATGGAGAACTTTGACGCATCCCAAATTGTAGAGAGAAACCCCTCTTACATCGAGACATCTATGAACTTCAACATAATCCAGACTCCTACATCGAAGCTCTCTCTACAGTGTAGTTTATAGTCCAGTTCCCACTTTCAATTGTAGGTGGCACTAAGACTCTTCTTCTTTCTTTAGAGCGAAGTTGTAGGGGCAGGGTTGTCCTTGTACAACTTCAACCTACTGCCATTTACTCTTCCTTGAACCAATTCTCCATTTATCTTTGCTAATTGAACTGTGCCCCCATCATTAATATGTTGGATAATGTATGGGCCCAACCAATGCATTTTGAATTTTCTTGGAAATTTTACAAACTTACTGTCATAAAGTTGAACAAGTTCTCCTACCTGGAACTTCTTCTACTTAATATATCTGTCATGCCAAGCCTTTTCTCTTTCTTTCTATACCTTCTGATGGAATCCTACTTTAAATGTATCTTTGTCCAAAGCAAGCAACTGCAATCGTCTTTCCTCCATTATATCAGGTTTTGCCATATCTGTAAAGGTTGCAATCCTCAAACTAGGCACGATGTACTCCATGGGCATCACATCTTCTTTCCCATAAACTAACTTGAAGGGTGTTTGACCTGTTAACTTTTTACATGTGGTCCTATAAGCCCATAATACTGCAGGAATTCTAAGGTCCCAACCATCCCTTTTTAAATTGCATACCTTAGTAAGTGCATTCTCCATAATATTATTAAATTCTTATACTCTTCTATTGGTCTGAGGATGATAAGGGGTACTCTTCTGATGATAAACTTGGAACTCCTCAGTCAATGCTTCAATAGTCTTATTTAGGAAGTGTGAACCTTGGTCACTCATCAAAATCTTCAGACACCCAAATATAGACAATATGTACTCAAAAATAAACTTCGCAGTAGTCTCTACGCTATAGTTCCTTACGGGCTGTTCTTTAGCCCATCTTTCAAGTAATCAGTCACTGTAATTATGCACCTTACACCATTCCTCTTTCAAGTGCGTTGATGGTTCCAACAAAATCAATGACCCACTTATGAAAGGCATGCAATGTAACTTGTGGTACCAATGGCATCTCATCTCTTCTAGAAAGCTTCCCTATTCTTTGACACACATCACATGCTTGACAATACTCCTTTGCATCTTTATGTAGTGTATGCCACCACAATCCTGCTCTCAAAATATTCTACGCAATATATTTTCCTGCATAGTGTCCACCAGTTGCACCCCCATGAGCCTCTACTAGAATCATTTGTATTTCATGTTTAGGAACATATCTACGTAGTATCTGATCTGGTCCCATCTTATATAATTGTCCTGTTATTAATGAAAATTTAGCTACCTTAACCACTAATTCTTTATTTTGTTGTGTAGTATACTCTAAAGGAGCCATTCATGTGGTCAAAAACTAAATGATATCTGTGAAAATGTCATCTGCAACTCGGATTGCTAATAATTGCACATCATGGATGTCATCCTCTATGCTGGTTGGTTCCTCCCCTATTTGTAGTCTTGACAAATGGTCAGGTCCTGCATTCAGACTCCTTGGTTTAACGATGATCTCAAAGTCATATTCCTGGAATAATAGTAGCCATATGAAAATATTTCCTCCTAAAACATGCTTATTAACCAAATACTTCATTGCAGAATGATCTGTAAACATTTTAAAGTGTGGCCCCAACAAATAATGTCTAAACTTCTGCAAAGCATATACCATGGCCAATCCTTCCCTTTATGTAGTGGTGTAATTCTTTTCTGCTTTATATAACTTTCTACTTGCAAAAGCTATAAGATGATCAATCTCTCCTACACCAGGTTGTCCTAGTACCAGTCCCAAAGCTATACAAGAGGCACCCACAAGGAAATGGAATTCCTTATTTCAATCAGGGAACACTAGTATAGGTGCAACTACCATTTTTTCTTTCAATATATCAAGGCTCTTTTGACATTCTTTATTCCACTGAAAAGTTACATCCTTATACAACAATTTCTCCATAGGCGTAGTGATCTAAGCATACCCCTTGATGAAATTCCTGTAATACCTATTATGTCCCAATGTAGTGTGAAGTTGTCTTACTGTCTTAGGTGGAGGCAAGTTCACAATGATAACAATCTTAGCAAGGTCCACCATTAGTCCTTGCTTACAGACAATATGTCCCAAAAATATGCCGAAAGGTACACAAAATATGCACTTATTTAGGTTCAAAGAGATTTGATACTGTCTACATGTGTCGAGTTCTCAGCAATTCAGATACTATCCAATCATCAAAATATACCTCTAAAAACTTATGGATGTATTCCTTAAAAGTTGTGACCACCACCCTAGAAAATATAGCAGGGGCATTTTTTAATCCAAAAGGCATTATTGTGTATTGATATGAGCCCCATTTTGTAGCAAATGTGGTCTTATGTGGGTCTTCAAGTGCAATCCTAATTTGATGATAACCTGAGAATCCATCTGTAAATGAGTAAGCTTCCTGAACTGCTACATTGTCTAGCACTTCATTTGTGAAAGGGGTAGGGAAGGGATCATGTAAACATGGATCATTCAACTTTCTTAGATCAACACAGATCCTAATCTCTCCTTGAGTCTTCTTCTCTTGTACTATCATAAGACTCGCTCATTTTGATTCTTCTACATGTTCAATAATTCTTGCTGCTATCATCTTATCAAGCTCTACTTTCACTTTCTCCTTATACTTCGGGTTCATCCTGTAAGGTCTTTGTTTGATTGGCTTCACATCAGGCTTAAGGGGAATATTCATGACTCCTAGATCTCCTATTATACCCTTCATCTCTGAAAACTTGGTGGGAAATAGTTCTTGATATTCATGAAGTAACTCTGTAACTTTACTGACTGTCTCCTCATCCCAGTAGTCTCCTATTGTTGCAAACTTGGGTTCCTTCTCTGATCCTATGTTCACCTTCTTGGTATTTAGTGGATTCGTTATGTCTGGTATCTCTAACTTAGGTCTTGTTACTTCACCATATCCTTTTGACTATGCTATGTCGATGTTGTGAGGATCTTCTTCTTCATCTGCAGTAAGGTTACAACACTCCAATGCATTTTCTATCTGCACAGCCCAATTAGGTTGGGGCCATGCCAGTGGGGTTACATTTTCAAAGGTCCTCTTCTTGGCAGTATTATAGGCCAAATATATGTATGGACAATCGTCCTCAAAGCTGAATGTTAATATGAAGCCATCAACCACGTCTGCCCAATTTATTGTACCGTGTCAAAGTTCCATTTCTAGGTACTAGTTCTTAGGGATTGTCTCTAATGTATGAATGAATCCATGTACCCATTCTTGTTGTGGAATCTCCTTCCATGTTGTAGTGCATAACTGGATATGCTTCCTAGGATTAGTTTCACCATCATATTTTATCTCCATCTTTGTATCTATCTATCCAAACCTTATCCCCATCAATCTTCAACATTCCTACCAACTTCCTATATTAACAACGTAAACTTTGAAATGGGAACTGATACGATTACCAGTTTTTTTGAGGTATCAAAAAAATCATCCGATTTTGAAAAACACTGATGCAAAATACACTCTCTTTTTTCAGAGCATATTTTTGACATTTTGAATTTTCTTATCAAATATAAATATATTTTTTTAAATGTTAGTGATTTTCATGTTGATTTTGAAACGTGTTGATACAACATCAACCCCTTTTTTTAGATGGCTTGTTTTTTACACTTTAAATTTTCTAATGTATTCACTGTGAATATTTTTTTGTTACATTTTTTGACACTCTAAAATTTGTAATGTCCAAATTATGCACAATTGTTTTTTAAATATTGATTACTTAACAAATTTTCTAATTGTCTTATTTCTTTTTTTTAATGTTGATTACTTAAAAAAACAAATATAGAAATATATATAAAAAAAAAGCCAAAAAAAAAAAACATAAAAAAAATGTAAAAAAAAAAACAAAAACAAAATTATCTTGTAAACGATAAAAAAGAAATTGAAAAAAAAAATGATTTTAAAAGATTAAAAATAAATAAATAAAAACTATTAAAAAAAAAATTGGAAAAAAAACATAATTAATTAAACATTCATAAGACATTAAAATTAAAATCATTAAAAAAAAATATTAATAAGAAAAAAAAAACAAAAAAAAAAAAAAAATTCGAGGGTCGGACCGCCTTGGGCCTGCCTGGCCGATTGACCAGCCATGGAGGCTGCCTGAGTTGGTCAGGCAGGCCCAAGGCAGCTCGACCACTTGGACGGAAGGCCAGCCCAGCGGTCGGGCCGCCCTGGGCCCTGCAAGCTTAGGGTGGGCCAATAGTTGGGTGGCTTGCCAAGCCCTCCCGTTTTTTTTTTTTTTTGTAAGTTTCGTTAATAATTTTTTTTAATTATATTTAATTTTATGTTTTAAATTTTTTTAATTAATTATGTTTTTTCTTATTTGAATTTTTTTGTTTTTTGTTTTTTAATTTGAATTTGTTTTTTGTTTTTGTGTTTTTATTTTTATTTTTATTTTAATGGTTTTTTAATTTATTTTTTTTAATTATTTTAAAGTTCTTTTCTTTTTTGTTATTCTTCTATTTTTTTTTTATTTTTTTTAATTAGGTTTGTTTTAAAATATTCTTTTGTATTTTTTTTTAGTTTTTTTAATATTTAGTTTTTTTCAATTTTTTTTTAATTATATATTATCCTAAAAAAATGGGGACATTTTTTATAATTAATTATTAATGTATATTAATGTATTATTGATGTTGAGTTTCTTAGGCTTATATGATTGTTAATGTAATAAAATTTTTATAAGGTAAGGAGAGGAGTCGATTAGATCTAAAGCAGAGAAGGTAAGAAGAAAGGCAGGGTCATTTTAATCCATAGGGGTGAGGAGTGAGGTCCAATTCCTACTAATTTCCAAGCCTCCATCCCTATTGAGGTTATGAGGGTGTTTTATGATCTCAAGAGCTTCTCGGACTTTACGCTTGAAATGGTGTTTTTCATTTGCAATGACTTTTGTGTTTTCAAGGCATATATGGTGGTTTGTCTTACCTACATGTTCCGCCAAGGCTGAGGAATGGGTTCTTTCCCTTCGGATATCTGCACTATGTTCTTTAAGCCTGATACTCACTGACCTTCCTGTTTCCCCAATATATTGTTCTCCACAGGAACAGTTGATGATATAAACACCTTTTTGCTGGAATTGTTCTGGGTTGTCTTTGACTGATTTCATTCTTTGTCTAATAGTTGTCAAGGGTTTGAATGAGGTTTTGATATTCTTTTTTAAGAGAATTTTGGCTAGTTTGTTAGTTACACCCTGAATATATGGAAGGTAGGCGTTAATGGCTGGGGAATTATTAGTTTTGTTTTTATTGTTTCCAGATTTGGCTTTTTGAATGGCTTTGAAGATATCTTTATTATTGTATCCTAGTTTGGAGAATGTTCCTTTTAAGTAGTTGATTTCTTCTTCAGTGTGGCTCTCATCTGAAATTCTACAAGCCCTAGTGAACATCCGAATTTAGATTCTAAAAAACCACACCACAGAAATCTACAATCCATTAACGAAACTACTCTTGGTATAATGCCTCTTTGATTCAGGTGTTCATTTTTAAAGTTTTTTTAGTCATAATTTTTTTCCATAATGTCATGATTGAAAAATTGTCAAAATTTTAAGGTTTTCCAGCATCAACATTTTTCATTTTTAGGATGTTTTTATGTTTTTCCAGCATTTCAGTATTCCAATATCAACATTTTTCATTTTTAGGCTGTTTTTTAATGCTTTTTTATGGGGTTTTTCACTAGAGTTCTCTTTTTGAGTTTATAGTTCCTGTTTCAAAGTTTACATTGTTTAATTTTTTTGTGTGCATTCCACCATCTAGCAGGGGTAGCTTTCAGTGCTATATCCAAGGATGACAACTTTTGATTTTCTAGAACTTTTTCTTCATAATCATTAAGAAAAGTATTTACATCACCTAAACCATCATAAGAAGGTAGGTTACATACCTCAGATATCATATAGCAAGCTGATTTGGTAATTCTTGTACAACACCAATGGATACTTTATGCAACCTATTCTACCAATTCTCCAATTCTTCTTCTGAGTCTGAGGTACAAGAACTATCACTCTCCTAAATCAAATTTCCTTGTGCAAAAGGGTTAACACAATCCTATTCCTTCCATGTCATTTGATATATATTGTCTATGTCAGTTACGCAGTATTCTTGTTTGACTGGTTCTATATATCTTACTCCTTCTGATGGATCCAAGGGAACAATTACTCTCATATTGTTTCCTTAAAATATCATTTGTCTCTTCTTCAAATTAATTATGGCCATATTTTTAATGCCCAGTTTATTCCAAGCAATAAAGGGTAAGGGTTACTATCATCGACAATATTTATTACTTTAAAATCAGCAGTAGTGCAAACTCCTTCAATATCCATCGTGACACCTGGTAGTCTTCCTAGAGGGAAGGTATTTTGTTGATTTCCATCCTTAACTGAATAGGTGACCACTATAGCTTCAACTTACCCATTAATTCCCATGTCTGCTTCGTCGAGACATTAGCATTAGATCCCATATTCAAAATAATTTGATCCATCTCATATTCTCCTATATGCGCACTAAGACTCATCTCTCTTCTAGTTCTCTTTTGTCGATGAAAATTATTGACTGTGCACATCTCACTTCATGGTGTTTCTTTGGATGCATAGGAATCTATCAACTCCTGAAGCCCTTCTACAACCTTTTGATCTCTTAACAATTTCATACAAGTTTGCAGAAAAGACTTTAAAATACCTACTTGATTTGTTGAATCCTGGTCTTGTGTCAGAGCTCGATCTTGTGTCAAATCTCGGTCCTGTCGAAGTTGATGACACGTCGCAGTTACTTTTTTTATCGGGCTTTGGCTGTATACTAGAGGTTGAAGCTCCAACATCCATAAAACTTTGCTTTACTTCCATAAATACTTTGTTTTCTTTCTGAATATAAAAAACATGAACTTTCTCAATAGTATTTCTCACCCATGCACTTTCAAATCCTTTTTTTTAATCTACTTTATCACAACTGGTTGCAACTCCACTTCTAGTGACAATACTAATTCAAGGTTCGTCGATCCTCCTTTTAGCGGTCATCATTTGAATATTCTGTGTCAGCTGCTGATTCCTTTTTATTGCATCTTTTCCATAAGTAGAGGACATTCTTCAATTACATGGTCCAAGGATTTACAATACTTACTTGTCGTTGTGGGATTTTGGCAGTCTCTCACAAAATGACCTAGTTGGCTACAGTTATAGCAAATGATTTGTCCACATCCTGGACTAACTCCACCACCTCGACCTCTTCCTTGGTAACCTCCTCGACCACCGAGATGTCCATTTTACTCATGTCCATGCTCTTATGTTTACATTTTATAAGCATCAGCACCACACTCCATTATTAGTTCGTAAGCCTGGCGATTATTCTCATTGTGTCCTATTAATTTACAAAATTTGCAATATATATTCCTTGGAGTTTGTACATATTTTTGTAACAATTAATAGTCTTCTAAACGATGTTGGCTTCTAGTCTTACATATTTCGCACCATAGGTTGGATACTACATTCAAGGGATTCAGTGCCCCACCATCCATGTAATTTATAAAGATAGGGCACTATTCTTTAGAATGGCCCTCCGATCTACACTTTGTACACCATACTTCTACTCTAACTTCTTCAATTTTCTTGATGTCTTGTATCTGTAGGGTTATATTCGCCAGCGGATTCTGAATCTTTTGCATGCGTGAATTAATATCTCCTATAGGCGAAGCTTCCAATTTCATCACAATCTGTAGAGCTTCGCCTTGGCTTTCTATCTTTTGTTGTGTCAATGGAAATCTGATATGAGGTAGCAGCGTAACTATAAACCATTCTTGATGTCGTTGTGTAGCTATGTTGAAGCTTACTTTATCTAATAACACCTTAAATCTCTAATTAAATTCCCAAACAGACTCAGTAGGTTTCTGTTTTATCTCTTTCAACTCAGTGATGCACTACAACTCAAACTTTGATTTCTTAAACTCTCTTATTAGTGTTGTTTTAATATCTGCAAATGTTCTACTTTTATTATTTGAATACTTCAACTACCATGTCAATGATTTATCTTGGAACATCATAACGAGTTGCACTTTCTTTGTATTCTCATCGTTGATCTACTTCGTTGTTCATACAACTTCACATAAAAACCAAAATTTTTCTGAATCCTCCAATCTAGTTCCTTTGAAAATAGGTAGCTTAATATTGTCAGCGATACTTCTTGTTGGAGGGGAAGGGTGAGGGGGAGGAGTAAGGGGAGGGGGAAGGGGGGGAGGCGGAGGGGGAGTGGGAAAGCTAAAGACACCTTATCTAGTACTAGATTCTAGCTTCTGTGAACTCTCAAGCTAGAAGGGTAAATACTGCGAAGTTACCTGGGGGTTATCAGGGTGGATTTCTTCTCCTTCGCTTTCATATTCACTTAAAAGAGGATTATAATCAATTTCTATAAAGTTCTTTGGGTCTTGTCCATGATATTTCTTCCTAGTATCTACTCTATATCTCTTTCCACTTCATGTTACTCTGATCTCTTGCTCAGATTTATTCTCTCTTCTTCCAAACATAAGTAAACTACCAATATTGTTGCATCTGTAAAAATCCCTTTTCACACAGAAGCATCTTAATCCAAAGTTTCATAGATTTTAAATACTTACCTCGTGGTCCTTTGAAGAATTGTCATTCCACTTCACTGTAGGACACGGTTGAGTCTACAACGAACTTAGTAATGAATCCTCCCAATATTCTATCAATCCAGAAATCGACAACCCTTGAAATCCTATTGTCATTTCTCTTGAGTCGTTCTATTAGTTCAGGAGTCCAAATCGTAGGTTCTTCACCCTTAAAAAAATTATTCCTTTTGGTCAACCTCGATATCCACTTGTACAACTCGACAGGAAATGAAGCAAAGAAAATTCCTATTGATCTATAAAGATATACTTCTATAACTAGCTTGGGATGTCAAGCGAGGGTTTCTATTTTCTTGATCTAAAAAGTCTCCCTCTTTTAGTTCTATCCAATCTTGAATATCCTTCTTTAATGGGTGCTACATCCACATATCCCTCAAACAGATCCTGGTCCCAACAATAGAACCATTTTTTGGCCTGGTTTGGGCTGATCCAAGTTCAATTTATACTATGCACCAACAAAACCCTCAATCACTAGCCTTTTCAGCAACGACCTGCAAGTAGATCGCAGTCTCAACTGAGGTTACTATGAGAGGATGCATAACCAGGTTTCTGCAGCCTTGAAGGATTAGATGATGTGGTATTATTATGTTATCCTATTCTTAGTACTTATAAATCACTTTGTCGCATTAGATTAATCACTTAAACATGCCATATAAAACCATAAACCATTATTGTGCTGAAGTAGAATGCAACTGTAATAATTGTTGCTTTACAACAGAGAATAAGCAAGTATACACATCAAAACACAAATTTACTGTGGTTCACCCCAGTGTAGAGCTACGTCCACAAGAACTATTGCTTAATATAATAAATCTTTGAATAACAAATAGTTCTTAGCCTGCGCACTAAGTTGCAGGTTTTCTGCACACTCAGCTGCAGACTTAGGCCTTTGCGCACTCACCTGGAGAGCCTCGCCTTCTCTACTGAATTACAGCTCACAATAATTCACCCATAACACTGATCTGGATCTAAATATGATTATCTTCTAATTATTTTACCCTATATATACTATTACATCGAAGGGTTACATCATCAAAATACGATGGTCCAAATACCATGGAATCCCTAAAAAAAATAAATTATGGTCCCAAAACCCATTGATCCTTTACAGAAATGCGCACTTTTAAAAAAAGGAGGGCCTTCGACCCACCCCAAAGCCCTTATGACACCGTGTGGTATATTAATAATGCTCCATTGCACGGTTAACTTCATGCTCCATAGTGTGTTCCACTGCATGCTCTGCCCCATAAAATGCGGAGTCTTTGCCAAAATCTAGGCCAAGTTGGGTTGCGCCCAATAGGACATCATCTAGGATCTCACAACTTGCTGGAGAATAAGGTCCATATTAGGGAGTGGAAAATTATCCTTAAAACTCACATTATTTAAAGAATAGTAGTCCATGCATAAACGAATATCAATCAATTTTTTGAGATACTAGGGACAAGGTTAGCCAACCATTCATAATATTTGATAGGAAAAATGATATGGGCAACTGGAAATTTATCAAGCTCTTTCCCAATAGTAACATAAAGGGCATGATTAACAAGTCTTTTCCTTTTCCTGACAGGCTTAGAATCTTTCTTAATCAGAATTATTAGAAAACACAGAGCTTAACACTGCGGAACACCTTTATTAATCAAGCATAAGCCTACACCCTTTCTCACTACAAATACATCACAATGTGTCCCATTATATAACTATGGTATCACTAGACTTGATGGACATAACAACATGGAAGATACACACTCTGACTCAGTTACAACTCAGTCATATTGGAAAACAATAACTTCCAGAACAACATCTCGTAACTCACATAGATCGACATCATTTCCTGACAACTAGGAAGACAACTCAACAAACCTATCACTTTGTTGAATCCCCTCACAATACGTCTTTCCAATAAAAAATTCATATTTTTACTAGATGTCCCCTATTTTTACTAGATACCCACCAATACATATAAACCCCTCATTCCTCATATCCCCCCATAATACTTACAATATACTGACTTTACTTTTCATAATTTTAAAACCACCTTTACAAATTAACGAGATAAGATGTTGATCAAGTAGGTGAAGCCCTTGCAAATTCAAGTGTCTTGTCAACAAGTGGAATGTGAACCCACTTCCTAAGTTTGACACTAATTATGTACTTAATAGGGAAACATATTGCATTTCTATATCCTCAATACATGGGTTGGGGCTATTTTGCATAGCTAGTGTGAATGTTCCTTATAGATGTGAAGCTGGGTAGATGGAGTGTGTTGGCCCATTATACAAATCTGGAGATTGGATGATCTTGTCTTAATTTTTCACCATTTAAAACCCCCTTTATAAATTAACATGATATGGTATTGGTCAATAAGGTGAAGCCCCTCTGAGTTCAAACATATTTTCAACAAGTGGAATGTGAACCCACTTCCTAAATTGGACACTAATTTTGTACTTAATAGGCACACATATTGCATTTCTCTATCCTCAATACATAGGCTAGGACTATTTCACATAGGAAGTACACATTTTCCTTATAGATGTGAATTTGGGTAGATGGAATGTGTTGGATCATTGCACAAATTTGGAGATTGGACGATCTTGACATGATATACAAAGAGCATGTGGATATATGAAATTTCAACAAATTATAATAGTAGAAAATAAAATAATCAAAATAAATGAGGATCTATCTATATTGATGGAAGGATAACAACTTTAGGAAATGTTGTAAGGTTTATAAATAGTTCACAACTATATACCACAAACATACACATGTAGACATAGGCGCACAATCAATATTTGAGGAAGGAAAAGGAGATTAGATTGCATTATGTGCAAGAAAAACAATAAGTGCAAGGGTATAATTATAGCGAGGAGAATGTGAATAAAGTATAATTTTACCTTGTTTAAATTATTACTCTATAAATATATTGGCCATTATATGCATTTTTCTTTATGTGATTATTATGTTCTAGTTTATATACAATTATTCTACTTTATCATTCCCTTACTAGTTTGTATATCAATTTTATTTTATTCCTTCTTTATAGATTAGTTTATGGGCAATAATTTAAGAGTTAATTATTGGGTGTCTTAAGTATCATTTAAAAGTTATTTATAAGGTAGTTGTGTGTGTGTGCGCGCGCACTTCCAAACAAGTTGTGAATTTGTTAACACGTCTCACAAACATTTTTCCTAAGAGGCATATTGGTCATTCATCCTTGGACCAACTACTTCCTTAGTATCACATATTGTTTTCCATGCAATCAATTAATCATCCTTCCTTGAATTTTGTTGGATGATTATAGGAAACTAGATAATATTTTTAATCCTCTCTTTAATGATACTCTAGGATCATGCACGATTATTGATATGACACTAAGGGGTACATATTGATGTCATATTCACACATTGCACATGTTGCCCCTTTCTTATCAACTTGTCTCTATTACATTTACATTTACATTCTACTTATACACTTAACCCTATATATGCCCCTCTTAGGGTCATACCAATTATGTATAATTAGGATTTGGGAATTTACTAATAGATTCAACATGATATTAGCTAAACATTCAACCCTTTTGAAATTTTTGAGAAAGGAAGTCTAACCTTCATATTTATTCTTCTAGTACATATTTTTCTATAGAAGGGAAGGGAGTGGAGGGAATGTGATTATATAGTTGTAGAATCTATTCCAAGATGCCTCAACATAGGTGTATCCAATTTTATTATTGACACACCCATACATAGAGTCCACATTGAGTATCAAGTTGAATGATAGCTAAACATGCATAGTTACATTACCAACAATTGACCAAAAATTGTTTATTTCCTTAACAGAGATACACTTAGTGTGTTTGCAATTATGTGAATAAAAAGGATTTTTATATTTGCAAACTTGACCTAATTATTTGAGGATATACAATAGATTATGAGAACTTTAAATAGGTGAGTATATTCCTCTTTCATTTTTTCCTATTATATGATTAATAATTTTCATGCAAGAAACTAGTGTATAACTATGATTCTAGTTTGCACTGACCCCTTCCTCTAATGGATTTGTAGATGATTTCAATTTTTTTTCCAAGTGTCATGGTATCTTCACTCTTTATGAACACTTCATTCTTTCAAGAAAAAATTATTTTAGTTTTTATCATTTATACAACTCTATGAGCACCCCAAAATCCTGCATCTGATGGTATCTATATCTCTTCATTTTACAAGAGAATGGTGCAATTATAAAGTCAACTGAAAATCTTTAGTCCACTTCTAATATTTTTAGAATGCTACTCTTGTGCACCATTTCCCAAGCCCCTTTTCAAATAAATTATTTCTCACTATTATTGGTTGATATATGAATGTGTATAACTCCATAAGACTAATTTAAATGGAGAGACATAAGCACTAGGTACTACAATTTACCACAATCCCATCAACCAAGAATAGGTAATTCTTAAGAATGATTCCTTCTAAAATTTTAATATACATAATTTTAAAATGAATGTGTGAGTAAATTCTTTAAGAAGAAATAATACAACACATCTATTAAGGAAATAATATCAAGCATGCTTAATAAAAATTGTGTTTATGGTATATTCTACATTGCCTTAATGATATGGCATTGAAAAAATTTTAGTGAAGCAAAAGTCAGGGGAGTAGGTGAGGTGTTAATATGAAGAGTGTGCATTTCCATCATAGAAAATCCCTTGTAGATTTCAACTATAAGAATATAATATCTAATCTTTATAATGTATGAAATATTTCAATTGATGAAAGTCCCTATAGTAGAAAAGGTTAATGTCTTTATCATGTTATAAATTTTTACTTGTAAAGTTGTATACATGTTACTTGTAAAGTTGTATACTCAATAGTAGAGTAACACCATGGTAAGGTATAAATCATCGATTAAAGTCCGATAATGGTCTCTTAGAAATGATTTTGCTGAATAAATTAAGGTAAAATAAAATTGGCATTACCTTTACCATATTCAATAAAAAACAATGATAAATATAAATATAAAGAAATATATATCTTAAAAACATTTCCATTACTTTACATAATACATAAATGGAACTCAAGGATAGTCATGGAATAGCTTCTCATTCAAATTAATTTGTATACCTGCTTTTTAAACTTCCACTGATATTCTAGCTTAAGTATGGCCTTTTTTCTTTATATTTTTCTACCAAGATTCTCAAGTACACATTGTTTCTAATATATGAATCATACACCCCATCATTTCGATATTGAGAAAATAAAACCACCCTCAAAGTCATTCATGAGACTAATTAAGATGTTTCTCATTAAATTTGTTGTTATTACACCTAGTGTCAATGCTACCTATTTAGTGGGAGGAGAATATAAAAATTAATGAATAGTGTGTCTTCACAAAACCCTCTATTCTGTTACCTCATTTGTGAATAAGTATATGATGTTATGAGAATTTTTTGTATTTTGTCATTTACATGTATTGTAGGAACTTATGGCATGCCATTCAATTATTCCCTTTGAATATATTATAGGATCAAAGAGTTCACAAAGTGGGATAACCATCTCAATATTCATACCTTAATTGCAAACTATATCCTTTCTAAATGTAGTGATGATATTATAAATATACTTGTAGATAGGGTATAATTCATAAATAGTGTTGTAGTTTTAGTTACAATCAATGTGTATGTTGATTTAACAATTATTATAAATGATGTATTCTCATAAGTAATTTTTAATGCCAACAAGTTTAATGTTTCATTATATGTTTTGTTATGTAATCCCCATCTAACAATTCTATATTTTCCCTTTGAAAATTACTCATATTGATAGTCCAAAAGAGTGTTTTCTATAACCATAAGTTCAAGTTGAGTCCAGTTAGTATGACCATGAGTCATAATTATTGTTAAACTTGAACTCAAGAATATATACAACACTCCTCCACTAACAATAGTGTTTTTCAAATGGAGAATTTGAAAAATTGTGGGAATGGGATTGCATAGTAAAATGCATCCTTAAACATTAATGTAAGAATTTATAGGCATAACCTTGATTACACATATGTGTATATATGGAAATAATCTCATTTCAATTTATTGAAATATTCTCTGGCATCTAGTTATAGGACTAAGTATTCAATAATTTACAATGTGTTGAATTAATGATACTAGAAACGTCCTTAAAATAATTTTCCTTAGAGATATATCACTACTCATTAGCATATTGACATATGTTGATATACCATCAATATATACTAAAGATGTCGATCTAATGATGTTAATGTTTATGTAAAAAGAATATATTCAATATGCAAATTTTGAAACAACTCTATATCGATGCCTTTTTTCTACCCCAAACCTAGTAATTTTCTAGTTGTGAGGTTTATCCTTACTCTAATATCCTTTCTCAAGGAAAAAGAGCACAACTAAGGTGGTTTTAGCCTTGTAAAGGAAAATATTAAGCATGTTTCCAAATAAATATTATTTATTGTTTTTCTTAGTTTCTATCTTTTTTATTCTTTTTTTGTTTATTTTAGGCCTATTTTACTAATAGCTACCATTTATCAAGCTTGAACATTGTGATAAATAATATGTGGAATCATTGATTATTTCTCAAGAGATGGGAAACAAATATTATAAATAAAACGTGTGTTTATTTATAGCCTCCTCCAACATATTTAGAGGTTGGAGGAGGAAAACAAATCTATTTATAAAATTTAGAGATAGGATAACTTTTATTAATGCGTGTTATTTCCATCAACGTCCACCATTAAGAAAACGTGTGTTTGAAAACATTATGCACCCAAAAAATGTAAAGCATTAATGAAAAAAGCCTAAATACATAACTATATGTGCATTAAGTATGTGGAAATAGGTTACACACATTGTATCTTTATCCAAGCTCCCTTAATTGAATAAAGAGCCCCTTAAGTCATGGTTAGATATGCATTACATATATGCAAAATGTGTGCTAGTTAAAAAAACCACTATATATTTCCAAAATACGCACATATATATCAAAACCTCCTTTGATTGAATTAAGAACCTCATATCACCTAACCCCCCCTTCAATTACTTTGATACTACTTCAATTGACCTCATCACCCTCTAAATTAACTCCAATACCTTGATGTAATCATATTGTACAACCATGTGTATTACAAATTTATTGTTGAATGTGACATGATGCTAATAAAATAACTATAATAAAATATACACTCTATAAGAAAGTCAAAAATCATGGAACTTTATGCATTATGGTTTGAAACTTTTTTTGCAAGAAAAATATAAAACTCTCACAACATAGATTGGACGAGATATGTAATAATATGTGTAATGTTAATATGCTAAAAAAATTCCTTGAATGGGGTGCTTAACATGAATACCACATGCAACAATGTTGTTATACCATCGCTAGTCCTCCACATCCCTTGCAAGGTCTAAACAAGTAGAGATCAACCACACCACACGTAATATACAAGAAATTCAAATCGTTAATAGGGAAATCGGGGATTTTAGTGTTTGTGCGAATATTGTTTCCTCCTAGATCAATTCATCATTAAAAGTAACCCTCATTGCCTCACTCAACCACAATTGCAATGGACACAAACATAGGTCTCGATTGTATTAGGAAGCACAACACCTTAGCTCACCCACCCCTTCCTTCTATGCTCTAGGTATGTTGGTTACTTTGGTATACCCTTGTTCATTCTTTTGTTCTAATTTTACATTTGGATTTTTTATTGCTAGACTAAGTGCACCATCCTTTTCTCCCACGTCTGTGCTCTCTCCCTTAATCTATTAGTCAATTTCCTTAGCTTTCCACCTTTGAATCCCCTGCATTCCCATCCTTGGTGGCCTAGAATGTACCCATAAATTCTATGGCTCCCTCATCCCTAATGGTGTTAAATCTCTCTTCTTGTTGTGCATCTACTCTTTACCATACCTCATCCTACAACAAGCGAGGCCACTATGGTCATTATGGGAGGTGTTGAAAACCATGAATAAGGGCTCATCAAAATGCTAATAATTCAACTACCGTTTAATGGGAGTACACTCCCCCAACAACTAGGAGCAAAATAAATGTAGCCAAAATAGAGGCTCCAGTGAAGAGGAATCTTCTTTAGGATGAGAAGATTCAAGAAAATGTGGGACATTGGGTCTCAAATACATAGGGGCTTCACTCAATGAACCTCTGACATAACACATGTGTTCTTGACATACTAAACATTACCCTTAGTTTGACTACATATTGGGAAATACTTCTAAATTAACCCCCTACCAATACGAACCCAAAAAAACTTCCCAGTTGAAAAAACCCTATTTTCACTAAATATTGTAGGTATCCATGAATAATCACACAAGAGCTTCATCATCAAAATGATGAACCACATTGGATGGTTCGAAACATTTCAACTAAACTCTTATATAATTAATATGAAATTGTTACCTAACTTAAAAAACTAAAAACTTAACATTAAAATATTTAGTTATTAAGAAAACTTATTTAAAATTAATATAACCTAAAAAGATCTCAAACTAAAAAATTAACCTTAAATATTTAATTATTAAAAAAACACGTTAATATTAATATAACCCAAAAAAATAGCTAATATTTTTAAGGAAAATGATTAAATTACTTGTTCCTTTAATGAACAAGGAATTTATACTTATTTTTTAAGCCTAAACGCATTCAGGATAGTACTTGTTTGTCATATGGAATGAAGACTTTAGTCCTTCAAATCACGTACGTTGATTCTCCTCCCAGGTTTGTAATTTGAATCATTGGACATCTCAAAGAAGGACCCATGACATTGTAAATTGTGATGGTAGCTTGTCCAATCCCACATGCCAAAAAATCAAAACATGTGCATAATGAACATTTATGAAAACGCAACTTGCGGTGTTATCGAGTTCCCTACTAAATCATATTGCATTGATCTTCAACGTGGCTGGTGAATACGTCAAATAATCGATTAGCCTTCATCTTTAAGTAACGAGGGGCTTAAAAAGTAAGTATAGGTTTAAGTATAACTTTTCAAGTCATTTAAAAGATTTGATGTTGGATCTTTTTAAATCATAAATGTCTAGACCTGAGTATATATATATATATATATGAAAATTTAATAGGACAAGAATATTAATTTATTCTATGTTTTATATAAAAATATATGATAAATTATTAATATAATTTAAAGTTATATTAATTATATACTTAAGTCATTAATTTTTATTAATATTATTTGATTGACAAATATTAATTAAATTAAATAGTCATGATAATATTAATTAGTAAAAGTTTATTGGGTAAAAGAGTTGGTAAATAGATGTAATGTCAATGTATTTTTTTGCATAATGATTATTGATTCTTTGATGGATATTTCATCTACTTAACTATCAATTAGAGATTATAATAATAACATTCATTAATTTTTAGATGAGTGTCTTACTTACCTAATTATCAACTAAAAAATATAGTGATACTTAATTCTTAATAATAACAAAAAAAATATAATATTAGCATTTGGAATTAATTTTTTATTACATTAGTAGAAAATCGATTTAATTGCCTACTCCTCTTGTCAATAATAATAACTAAATTAAATATATAACAGATTAAAAAATAATTTATTAATTATAAATTACTATTATAAGAAAAAGACAAAATGGAAAAAGAAAGAGAGTATATAAGATATATTTGTATTAATTGTTTTTATTTAAAAGAGACATAATTTTTTTGGTATTTAATATGATTACATAAAAGCATTTTTAATTATATTATTAATGATAAGGATGAAATAATTGTCCTATATAAATAAGTTTATATTAATGAATTTATTAAATATATAATTTTTGAATTAAAAAAAGTTGGATTATCCAATAATTAATTTTTTTGTTTAAAAAAAACATGTTTTCTAAATGATTTACAAAATTTAACATTAAAATAGATTTGCATTTATTAAATTATTATATTTTATTTCATATATAATTTATCTAAAATTAAAGTAATTTACATAAACTTTTTATTGATATAAATTTTATCTTAAATATATTTTTACATAAATTATAAATATAAAATATAAAAAGATTTTTTTTTATAAAAAAAAAAAAAAAAATTATATCAAAAGTTTAAAAAAATCAAATAAATCTTACATGAATGTCAGAGAGGCATGATTGGAATTCTAAAATTCTACCATGCAATCATGTATTTTGAAAATTTGCTTAATTTTATATTTATTCATATTTTAAACAAATCTTAATAGTCAAATGATTAAGAAATTTCTTATTTGATTAATATGTTAATATATTTCTAATTTATTAATAACTTTCTGAGTGGCCGCTACATCCATCGGTAAAAATCCGGGTAGATCCACCCAAAGGGATCTACTTGTTGGTCTAAAATGTCAGGCCTAACTCCAAGGGTGTTGAGGAGATTTGACCTAGTCACCTCTCAATTGGCAAGGTACTTAGCAACTAGAACTAGACCAAGTTGGGGCTATGTACTTCTAAATGTTATCAATAATATGTATATAATAATTATTTTTATTTATTTGGTAAACATTGAGTATCCAAAGAGTTGGGGAAAATTTTCTATTCTATTAATTATTATAATTTAGTCTAACTAAAAAATAAAGTGACTTTCTTCCAAAATCCCATGTGTAGTATACCTAGGGGGATAGTATAGAGGTACCCAAGAAATAACAAGATCTGAATATAGAAATGCTTCACTTTATTAATCAAAACCTAAGGTAGAGCAACACTATAAAATCACTCCTTAACTCCTTAAGGAAGGAGAACACTCCACAAGCCATATGCTTGTCCATACAATATTCCTTAACATCTCTCAATGGGGAGTCTCTAGCCTACCATGGGCTTATCACATTAAGTCTCTAGCCTACCATGGGTTTATCACATTATTGCTAACTACTTGTGGTATGTTACATGATATGAGTTAACCACTTTATTTATTAACTATGGCCCATCCCATTATTACATTATTCCCTTGGGTACCTCCCTCTGTACCCCATACTATTCCCCTAGGTATACTACACCATGACACACCCCTAGGTATACTACACTGTGACACAGTTTCAAGAGAGATAATAATTTTTTGTTGTTTAAAATATGCTTTTAAATATATAAATGAATTCACCAGTGAAAAACCCTTGAAACATAAAAAATTTACATATCAAATAGCTTAAACTTGAAGTTTCTAAAAATATTTACCAAATTTTAATTAAAATTAACTAAAATATCTAGAAACATATTATTTTGTCTATTAGTCCTTTTCTAAATACACGATAATATTTTCTACAAGTTATAACTCAGATAATTTCTTCTGCCCAAGTTGTATCATTCAATTGTACAACTTTATCTTATTTAATTTATAACAAGATCAATTTTTAAATTATTTAATTTTCCTTCACTCAACAAAATATTCCATTCTAATTATAATTAAAATTAATTTTAAAATAAAACAAAGTTCTAGAACTTCATCATCATAAAAGTCTTCTCCATTAACTAAGACCATAATATTTTCCACACGTTATAACTCAGATAATTTCTTTTGCCCAAGTTGTAACATTCAATTGTACAACTTCATCCTATTTAATTTATAACAAGATCAATTTTTAAATTATTTAATTTTCCTTCACTCAACAAAATATTCCATTCTAATTATAATTAAAATTAATTTTAAAATAAAACAAAATTCTAGAATTTCATCATCATAAAAGTCTGATCCATTATCTGAGACCATAATTTAGACCATAATTTAATAAAATATTATCAATTTTGAAAAAAGAAAAAAAGAGAAAGCAAAGAAAGAAGTAAAGAAGTTAATTACATTTACCTACGAATAATCAACTTCGATGTCGCGTGACTTTAAATATGGTGAAAAATGTTCCTTTGGAAAAATAATGAGAAAATATAATTTAATCTAATGAGGGCGGAGGACAAGATAGGAAACGACATGAGGAAAAAACGGTGATATGTCCGGAGGCTGTCGGCCAAAAAGACAGTTGTAGGCACAGTTTTTCTTATCTAAAATGACACTAATGCATTTAGTGCGAAACTAGTGATGGATGATGGTAGGGATGGTGGGAATTAGAAACATGTTGTTTAATATACGTAAGGGTTATCACGCTACTTTAAGTTCCCCCAACCGTATAATTGTCTGCAAACCCGAGATGGGTATTCCCCAGAGAATGAGATACTACTCATAGTAACTTGCAAGATCAATTAATCCCATCCGACCGTTTGATTCTGATGAGCTCTGGGGTCTGGATTTCTTGTTGGCCGACACTTTGATTGTTCTGCTCTTTTACATGTTTTTTCGCCTCTGTACTGAATCATAAATATCATATCTCTAGGTTATGGAATGCTTGGGCTGCGCTGCCAAGGGGTTCTCATATGCTCTTGAATTTCCGCCATGATTTCTATCTTTCTTCTTCTGCACTCATGTTTGAAGCTCTGTTGATCATATTATATGTATGCTTTTGCCTTTGCAGTTTCTTCCTTCTGGCAGAGCTAGCTGAAGCTTGGGCATGGTGGAGCAGAGATCATGGAGTTATTTGGTCATGTAATGGTTGCAAATTGTGCCTGTGCCTTTGGAATTATGGTTGGGTTTTTCAGTATTGGAACATCGGGTGCCAGTGATTTAATGAACCTGCAAGGAGCTGTGATGATCATGACGGATCCCAAGGATCCCAAGTTGCCATGGAAGACAAAATTTCTGAGACAAATTCTGTTGGTAGACTTCTGGGCTTTGTCTTGTATTGATAATGTTATGATCTGGAGGTACCCTAGATGGATCAAATGCTGGCATGGATCTCATGTTTAACATGCAGACTGTGATGGAAGAAAAAAAATGAAGAAAAAATAATTGCCCCGTCTGTGACTTTGGAATATGCTTTGATTTATATATATATTTTTGAAGGATATCACAGGCAAGGTCACGTAGATGCATTGTGGCATACACGGGGAACGCCAGGCATTGTATTTTCTTTCTCTCTTTTCAATTTTCATTAGGCTAGGCAGCTTGGATTCAGGAACGTTACAGTGGGTGGCAGTGTCAGTGGCAGTGGCACAATTCTGGATTATTGTTACACTATTCTGACTTTTGATTGTATGTTGGTAATTAGATTAATTCCAAAGTAGTTTAGTGTAGTTCAGTTGATGCTTACAAGCACTCAATGTAAAGAAAGAAAATTTTCAGGATCTTAAAAGATAAGTTTTTGCCCTTATTATATTTTGCCTTTGGGATCCTTCTCAGACCATTTTGATTTGGGTTTTAATAATCAGAGCACTAGTGCTTTAACAAATGCATGCTTACATTATCAAATATACTTTGCTATTATTATCATAATCTATTACTTTGTTGAGGTATGATTATGGACTGAAAATTTTAAATGACCAATGTTTGTGCTCCGCCTGTGTTGCCTATTAAGTACGAAATATTTGAGTGCGATCTCCACGATGGAGTTAATAACAACAACAGTGGCAGTTTAATAAGTACATGTGACCTGTAGCAATTCTTGTGCTCAGTGCTTTGACAATCGAGTGGAATTGCTTCTCGAGATTTGTTTATTGCAAAAGTCGATGCATGTCTGCCATGTCTTACTTTTGTCTTTCGTGTTGATGTGATCCGAGATGGGTGGTCGGACATGAAAATAAAGTAAGGAAATACAGTATAATGGATATATGGGTTAGTGGGATTCTACGACATTGATCCTCATTCTGAGGACCAGCACGACGGAAATCTCAATGTGAGATCTGCTGCATAAAGTAGCACGACAAATCTGCAATAAATTGTATCTTTTTGGTAAGAATGGTTCGCATATTAATATTTAACTTGATATTCATACGAATGGTCAACTACTATAGGTGTGGTTTATTACTGTAGAAAATGTTTTTTTAAGACTTGTGTGGTTATTGCTATAAATAATGTGATTTTTAAGTCTTTAACCAATAAGGTGTTCTCACAATTTTATTTGGATTTTTTAAGAAATTTATGGTTGAAATGGACTATCAAGAACCTTGAAATAGTCAAAATCTTGAAACTGCTGTAAGCTTAATTTTAAATAATTTCATTTAGATTGTGATATGTAATTTTAATTTGAAATAATTTTTTTTAGATTTTTAAAAAAATTTATGGCTAAAATAGATTAGTACTATCAAACATATTGAAACAGTCAAAATCTTTAAACATGACAGTTGTAATTTTAGTTTTAACTAATTTTACTTAGCTTTTGAGGTTTGGATTTTTCAAAAAATTTATGGCTGAAATGGATTCGGCACTATCAAGAACCATGAAATATTAGATATCATTTTTTGGGATTGAACTGTCTTAAGAAAGTCATTCATCTATGACCATTTTCATGAGAGGTAGTCATAACTCACTAATTTCTCATGATTTTTGAATAGTTCACTTAGAACTCATTGCATTGGGTGATGCTCACTAGTATCAATCCCACTTCTTCACCCATGTGAGCATCACCGGATGCAATGAGTGCTAAGTGGACTATTCAAAAATCATGAGAAATTAGTCAATGACTACTACCTCTCATAGAAATGGTTATAGATGAATGACTTTCTTAACACAGTTGAATCCCAAAAAAGTAATATTTGATATAATACACTGCGAAAGACCCTCAATACTTAAAAAACCATAAAATAACCAAAATCTTGAAACTGCTTAACCACTGTAATCTTAATTTTAAATAATTATGTTTAAATCATACCTATTGTTTTCTGCCAAAAAAAATGTGGCATGTTATGAATTCATAATATATTTAGACTTTTGGTAGGTCAATAATTTAAAGTTCCGTTGGTTTATCCGGTTGATTTTCTTGTAAATCACGGTAATCATACTGAAACTTTTAAAATTAAAAACCCTACTGGTTATCTCTGGCATGCTACTATACTCGTCATATTAACTGCTCATTTTTCCCGGTCTGGCGATAATAGGAACCACAAGTAGTGAAATACTGTTATGAAATATATATCATAGTTCCTGCTTCCTTCTTGATTTCTGTGTTGTGCTCTTTCAAACGTTGCTTGTTGAGACATGTTTTCTTATTGGTTTGATCGTCGTCTCGTGAAACGTTGCTTGTTGAAACATGTTTTCTTATTGGTTTCACCGTCGCCTCGTGAAACGTTGCATGTTTTCTTATTGGTTTCATCGTCGCCTTCTGAAACGTTGCTGCTTGAACCAGGAGGTTGGTTTTACTTACCCTTAAATTTAATATGGATATGAGGTCATTTTTTCTTAAATTAATTATATATTTTAGAAGCTGTTTTCACTCTAAGAATTAGCTGAAAGGAAGTTTATTTATGATAAAAATTAATCTTTGTATTATAGAAATAAGAAAGAAAGGAAGATGTTAGATGATTCATGATTTTAATGTTATAAAATTTAGGTTTATAATAAAAATTTGTTCAAAGGAGATGTTTTCCTATAAAAATTTGTTTATTAATGATAAAATTATATTATTTTCGTTATATAAAATATATATATATATATATATATATTTTATAATTTGATTTTTTCAAATATATTTTGATTATAAAAATTTAAATAATATTTATGATAAAATTATGTATTTTCAAAAAAAATTATTTTATAAAATATTTAAATTCCTATCTAACTATGTTTTGATTATCATAATTGTGTTTATTATGTATAATTTTATATGAAAAGAAATATATATATTTTCAAAATTTTATAGTTAACGTTTTCATCTTGCTATATCATAAAAGAAAATTGTTAAACACTTTGTTATATTATAATTTTAAAATAAATTTATCATTTTTATTATTATAAAATGTTAAACACCACATTAATATTATTTTTATATATAATTCATTTTTACTTAAACATATATTTAAAAAATATATTTATAATTAAATATATTTAAATTTTTTATTATTTATAATTAAAATTGAATACCCAAAATTAAATTTTAAAAGTTAATCATTTAATATTTTTAAAATTATCTGTACGGTTTCAAAAGGCATCACTCAACAATAGACCACCTTGTTACGCTTCGGATCATTGTGGAGGAATTTCATAATGATAAATCCAATCTCTTTTGTTGCTTTGTGGATTTTGGAAAGGCTTTCGATATGATTCCTAGAAACAATCTTTGGAATAGATTAGAAGAACTAAAGGTCCCTTTCGAGTTGAGAGTTGACGCTATAAGGTTATACGAGAATGTAATTGCCAAGCTAAAGAGCAATGAAGGATGGTCGAAAGATATTAAGTGTAATATCGGAGTTAAACAAGGTTGCCCCCTCTCCCCTACCCTATTTGGCATTTACATCGACAAGCTCAAAGATTATTTAGAGGAAGCAAGATGTGTTGGCACGATCTTAGCTGGGATAGTCGTCATCCTTCTTCCCTATGCTGACATATTGTTCTTCTCGCAAGGTGCCCATCTGATCTTGATAAGCAACTTAGGCTTCTTAAGGATTTTTGCTCTACCATGGGTATGACTATTAACACTGACAAAACAAAAGTTATGATTATCAAATCCAAGAAGGACACTTACGCTAATTTTATGTATGACAATAATAACTTGGAGGAAGTGTATTCTTACAAGTACCTAGGAATTGATATTCATCACAAGCTCAACTAAAACTATAACATTGAGAAAATGATTAATGGGGGATGGAAAGCTTATTTTGGTCTTGAAAATAATTGTAAAATGACAAACCTCGTAATGTGGGATAAAAATAAGTTCCTCTTTGAAACTTTAGTCACTCCTGTTATTTTATATGGATGTGAGGTTTGGGGTTGCAGCATATCTAGAGAATCCTCAAGAAATATTGAACAAATCCAGAGGCGTTTTATAACGTATAACCTACAAATTAAAAGCAATACACCCTATCCTATTCTCCTTATAGAAGTAGGTCTTTCCCGTATCAAGAGCCTAGCTATGATTAGGCTTTTGTTGTACAAGCACAAACTCAATAACAAAGGAGATCATAGACTCCCTAAGCTAGCTTTAAATTCCAACCAAAACCACCTAAGGCTCAAACAGGGTTGGTATAAAGACACGAGGGCCTGGTTAAACTATTGGGAGATCAACGAGAATGATGCATTACAAAACATTAATAACATTAAAAATATTGTTACTTATAAGTTCAAAGAAAAATGTGGTGTGAGAAAGATTTAACAGCTAAAAGAAAATTAAGTTATTATAAGAAGGTCATCAACCCCACCCTAGAAGATCAAAAGTATCTCTCTATTTTAACTAGCTCAAAGAAGAAAATTAATAGCAAAGATTAGAACGAACTCTCATGAGCTCCATAGTGAAACAGGTCATTGGGAAGTTCCTAAAACACCATGGATGGAAAGGATCTGCCATCTCTGTGAGAATAGGGACATCGAGGATGAAAACCACTTCCTCTTAAAGTGCCCCGCGTACAACTACATTAGATCTCAATTCCATAATATTTGTCGCGATACTGACCTTCCTAGCCTTTTACGATGTCAAAATTATAGTGAGCTCGAGAGGCTTCTCTCCAAGCTCTTTGAGCATAGGAATAAAATCTTAAATCAAACTAAATAATTTGTTTCTGTAGGTCCGATAGACCAAAGTTTAGTCTCATTGGACGTTAACCACCACCATCATCATCATCATCATCAGGATATTCATGTAAATGTTATTTAAACACATAAGATATTTATGATGATTATCAAGTGGAGTTATTATAAGTTGTTGGGGAATGTTTGTTATTATTCCTATTTGATTCAAATTATCACTAGTGATATGGTGAGCTATAATACCTTATAAATATTGCTATAGTGACTTCATGTTTGTGGATATTATTGTATTGCAATGAACTTTTAAATTAGATACTTGTGGACTAGATTGCAACCTCACTCTGCTCTATATTGATTTCTTTCCTTAAAAAAAAGGATATTCGTGAAATCTTATAAATAAAGATATAACTATATCATTATCATTGTGCTATTTTTTAATTATATATTATAAATTTGTATTTACCGTTAAATTAGTAAAATAATATTTAAAAAATTAATTTAATTTATTATAATTAATATTATAGAGTATTTAGTTAAATTTATGTTAATATATTTTAATTTAAATACTTTTATATAAAATATTGATTTATAATTTCAAAGAAATTAATTTATAATAAACCATTTCAAAGAAATTAATTTATAATACAAATTTATTAAAAATGTTATTCATAAATTTGGGAAAACATATTTTAAATTATATATAAACTTTAAATATCTTATTCATATTACCAAATATATCATTATTTTTATAAATATAATGAATAATGAATTTTAAATATATTTTAATCATAGAAATAGTTTAATTTCCTATACAGAATTCATATATATAAGAATAAACCAATTTATAAGATAAAAAATGGATAGGATATGTAACCTTTTTATATAAACATATTAATAAAATAATGTGAGAATTTTTGGTATTTTAAAAAATAAGTATAAATAAAGTAATATAGTTTTATTTTAATTATATTAATAAAATAATATGAGAATTTTTAGTATTTTTAAAAATAAATATAAATAAATAAAATAATATAGATTTATTTTAATTATAAATTTATTAAATTTGGATTTATTTTAATTATAATAGTCTTTTTTGAGGAGTCAAACCCTATATTTTTCAAACTATCAAATCATTTTATCTAACATTGTTTTTCTTGAATAAAAGGGAAGAGTCAAAACTACTTTAGCCAATAACAACTATTAATAGTTGTCTCACTCATGGTCTGACACATAACTGATCATAAATTTTCTCATTATGTCAAAACAAAGCAAAACAAAACTATCAAATACTAAATCTACACTCTAAATTTAATAAATTCATAATTAAATTTTACTTACTTCAAAATTATTTTATGATGAGTTCATTTGGATAAGAAATTAACCAACTTCCTAAACAAACAATGGGAACTCAACGGCATAGTTTGAGAATGCATTTTAGTTATCCTTAATAGAAGGTGAATACTTATGATGGTAGAAAATTAGAATGAAAATATGAATTTATGGCTTAGAAATGGATTTTTTTACATCAAATCTAGGGATTTACTATCAACTTGAGATTCCCATTTAATTATAGATTGTGTACATTATGTTTCCTCTTGCTTTCTTTTAGTGTACAAAATTTAGTGGCCTAAAATTTTAGCCTCATGTACTAGTGGGATCAACATCTAAGATCTTGAGTGTTTGTTTAGTTAATTATGTAACTTAGGTGTTGCATTATAAATATTTTTCATTCTTTCTCTTTAATATTACATCTTTTTCTTTATTCATAATCATTAATAAATTGTTAAAATATTCATGACAATGGCTCTACACTATGTAAGTTGCAAAGTGATGTTAGAAGTTTCCTCCACAACATCAATTTTTCTTGATTAAATGACTTACAAACCTCTTACTTTTGTCAAGAGAAAGTATATAATGATGATATATGTCCAACTTTAATTATTACAAGGAAATTTTGACAAATTATTATTAAATACAAATTTAGAAATTTCATCTCAATTTTAAGTCTTCAAATTTATTTCCTTTAAATATATAAAATTTAAATTACACGTTTTCCAAACAAATACATAAAACACCCCAGTTAATACCCGGATGCGGGTGTTTATTCAAGTCATTAAATATGCAGCACGCCACGACACCATCGACGCTGACGGATGGCAGGCATGTGTACTCGGAGGTCCGGGATGGTGGTTATCAGTTAATGTTCAGGGCAGGTGACTGCACTTTGGATCAGGCCCGAGGAGAATTTGCATTCAAGGCGAGCATGGCAGCTCTGTCCTCGATGCGAACCAGGTTAATGGCTGAGCGTCATACTCCCGCGGTGGTAAATGTCTCTGTTCTTTATATTGTGCAATCTATGCCAATTCATGGCCAAAGCTCCTCTGTCGATGCTTGTGATATGAGCAGGGATCCTCTCGCCTCCAGTGTTCTCAGGCTCGAACGGCTTTTCGGGTCTCTGGCTTTGAGCACCATGCCGCGCAGTAGGGGAGTTCCGAGACGAGGGGGTCGGTCTGGCATAAGAGCCAGCCCTGCTCATGCGGATTTGCAGCCTGTAGCCCCAATTGCATCTGTTCCCCCCTCTTCCCCGAGTTCGGATCAGGAGAGACTTGTCCCGCAAGGCACTTATCAATCCTTCCGTCTCAGGTTCCCGAGCCGGCTTATCAGACCAGAGGTGATGGTCAATTTCACTGTGTATATTTCTGAGGAGGAGCCTTGCACCCCCAGTTCGACTTCCCCTGCTTCCACAAGCGCTCAGGAAAGTGGCATTCTCCTGGGGGATATGAATGGATTGGTCTACAGAGCTGATTGTCTCGAAGAAGCCCCGGTTCAGGAAGCCCCGGTTCAGGAAGACCCTCCGCCATCCAATCCTGCTATGGAAAAGGAAACGACCAGCGACCACTCTCAGCATGGCTTTGGCTGCCTTCACCTGGTCACTAACTCTCGTGGAGAGCCGATTCTGGATGAGGAAGGGTATGTCACTTGGCTGGCCTCACCAAGTCCGGAGAAAGAGGAGCAGCAAGCGTCGCCCAGCCATGCGGTCTAATCTTCAACGGGTGCATATGTCAAGCTTTTTTGTACTTGTGTCGGTGATTATGCAGCTATTTCATCCTGTTTGTTTCAGTCTAATGTCTCAGTCTATTTCTTCCTGTCTGTCTCAGTCTATTACAGTCATCCTTCTCTGTACTAGAGTCAGTTATGTTAACTGGTTTTGTCTAGTTATGATCCCTGGTGGTTATGGTAATTGCAGTCTAAGTCCAGTTAGTCAGAATGTCAGGATAAATCAGAACTATGGGGTGTTTTTTGTAAATCAGTTTGAACGGGTAGACAGTATGGTCCAGGTTTTATTGTATGAGGACTGGCCTCGGCCTCCTCGGAAGGTCTGAAATCCATGTACATATTTTTACTTTTTTAATATAGAACTAGTCTTTACTTAGAAAAAAAAAAACACCCCAGTTAATAAATATCTAACATTTATACTTTAAAAGAACTATAATTACCTTAAAACATAAATCCTCTATGATTTTTTTATTAATAATATATTTGTTATAATAAAATATACATCAATAAATTTACTATAAAAATATTCCACAAACTTATATATATATATTCAATTTAAAATATAATATTGAATATTAAAAAAACAATTTTAAATATAAAATTCACTTATATATAAAGAAACACAGGAGAAAAAAAAAGAGAGTCAAAAGTACATTTCCTTGTGGTTTTTAAATTCATATCCAGAAACACCTCACTTTTCTTGATAAATTCAACTTAAATATACTATTAAAAATAACAAAAATTTTGAAATATAAAATTCACTTATATTATAACGAATCAACCTGGTTTGAAACACAAAATGAAAGAGAGTCAAAATTCGATTGCTTTAATTTACACCGATAGAATTTAATCTTCTTACAATATAGTTGGACGAGATATGCAACCTATATATAGAGTGTTATATTAATAAAATTAAAGGAAAATTATTAATAAATAATATTAAAGTAGTGAATAAATAATTATATAAATTAAACTAGCATAAATTATTTTAATTCTAAAATGATTAAACATTCAATTATTTATCAAATATTTATGATTTATTTTATTATATGCAAAGATGGAGGGAATTTATGGTTTGTTTCTTTAAAAGAAATGTGTTATCCTAAGTCATGGAATTATTAGAGAAGATATTTTAATTAAAAAAAAAAAAACTATTATTTTCTAGGTAATTTGGACAGTTACATATTTTTCTTTTGGAGATGAAAATATCTTAGATTGGAAGCCGAGAGGGTAGAGGAAAAAGAAGGAATCCTAAGACAACAAGGGAGAGAGGAAAGGCCTTGCGCAAAAAGAAGCATCATGCAACAAGGGAGAGAGGAAAGGCTTTGCATAGGATGTTGCCAAGGTGAAACATTTGCTAGGGTATTCTTGAGTTGGTTAGGAATCAGTGGAAACCCTAAAGTTTGCAAATTTTGGACTGGACAAAGAAGTCTCGAGGTCCAAGAATCAGTGTCGTTTACAAACTGACCCTAGAATTTCTTCACTTACCAAGGAGAATTTGAGGGGAAGATTTGCAAGTGGGCTAATTTTCCATTATTTTTCCAAAATAAAAAGATTCAATCAATTTGAATTTTTCCTAAAACTTATTCACCCAAATTTTAAAATATAAAATTATTTTAGCTTTGAAATCACAAAATTTTACAGTGACTATATATAAAACCATTAGAATTTTGAATATTTTTACAAGGATATTAACAAACATTTTACAGTTTACATATTAGGGACTCATGAGAATCGCAAAGCTTATTAAAATTTAACATGATTTTCCATCCTTAAATTTTTCCATGCCACTTACTTATTGTTATTTTTGTGCGTAGAAATGCGAAGGAGGTTTTGGAAAGGTTTTCAAGTGAGAGGACTCTTCAACCAGGACCTTCACCAACAATTTTTTTCTAAGTAAGTCTTAATTTCCATCTAATCAATTATAGTGATAGACATATATCTACTATTCTAGGATAATTGTGTGCTTTCTCTTTTTTCACTCTATTTTGAATCCCAACCCTCATCATGGGAACTATTTCTATAAAAAAATCTAGAAACTCCATTAGGGATAAAAGGACCATGAATAGAGGCTATACCTAAGTGTTGGGTTGTGTTATATTCTTTCCACTACTAGCCCACGTAGTTAACTGGGGGGTTAGAGGGCCCCCCGTTTGTTGCGTCGATTGCATAGCGGGGGGGTCACAGGGGGTTTGAGGGGTGTAGGTAACCCCACTCTATGGGGTCTAGGCAGCGCCATAGAAAATTTTGGTTTTGGAACCTATGTTAGGTTGGGCGGACACACCTATGGTTTTGTGCATGATTTTCGCACATGTTTTTTGGACGCGATGGTTTTCGGTCCATGGTTTTGGATTCGATGGTTTTTGGTCCATGGTATTGGCTGCTTTAGCATGTATAAATATGTATTATAACGTTGAAAGGAACATAATGAAAAATCAAGCTAATAGTCCTGATTTTGGGATCCAGGGGAAAATCTCTGTGTATATGTGTTTTATGTGTTATTCTCTCGCATTGTTTATTTTATGTGTTTTAGAATTCGTATGCAGGTAATTTCTGTATGGGGTTAAAACCTACATTTGGTATCGGAGCTGTTTTGGCTTCAAGGGGATGTCTTTGTTGCTGAGGGGTTTCGCTCGGGCCTGTGGTAGACCCTGTTTAGTGGGAGATCTGCGAGATCGATTCTGGTGGCAAAAGAAGATGGCAAGCAGTGGAAAGATAGAGATCGAGAAATTTAATGGTCAGAGTTTTGAGTTGTGGAAACTCAATATGGAGGATCTGTTGGTGGATAAAGATCAGTGGATCGTGGTAGATCCAGGTACTAAACCAACGGGAGTGTCCGATGAAGAATGGAAGAAGTTGGATCAGAAGGCAAAGAGCACAATACGATTGTGTGTCTCAGATTCAATATTTCTGAATGTATCAGGGGAAGCTACGACGAAGGCTTTGTGCGACAAGTTAGGGACCTTGTACCAATCTAAGTCTCTAGTGAATAAACTGTTCCTACGGACAAAGTTGTATAACCTGAGGATGAAAGATGGAGACTCATTGACAGAGCATATGAACGCATTTAATGCTGAGGTAAGTCAGTTAGCATCTATTGATATTAAAATTTCAGATGAAGATAAGTGCATCAGTTTGTTGTGTTCTCTACCAGATTCGTGGGATAGTCTGGTTATTGCAATAGGTAGCAATGCATCTGCCTTGCAGTTTGATGAAATAGTCTCATCCTTGTTGATGGAGGAGATGAGACGGAAAAAATATGGAGAGCCAGAATGGTGATGCCTTATCTGTACTAGGATGGTCCCAGAATAGAAACAAAAATAAGTCATCGAGTGGGAGATCTAAATCTCTAGGAAAACATGTAAGGGTGGTGTGTTAGAAATGTGGAAAGGAAGGGCACTACAAAAGGGATTGTAAATCTAAAGCTCCTGATAAAGGAAAGGGATTTGATGATGGTCCTTCAATAGAGGCGAAAACCACCTCAGATGAAGGTGGGGATGTGTACTTCACTTCTTCAAATACACATGTAGATCATGAGGCATGGTTGATTGACTCAGGTGCATCCTTTCACTTCACTCCCCATAGAGAGTGGTTCTCTGAGTATGAGAAATACAATGGCGGTGATGTCTTAATAGGGGATGATAGGAAGGTTAGAATCGTTGTTCGCGAAAAAGTAAAGTTGAAGTTGCAAGGTGGAAGGGTTAGAACACTTCCGGGTGTTTTGCATATTCCTACATTGGCCAGAAATCTGATTTCTATAAGCAAGTTGGATGATGCAGGTGTAAAAACAGTGTTTGAGAAGGATACCTACAAGATGGTTCGGGGAGCACTGGTATTGATGCCGGGAGTTCAGATTGGAACTCTGTACAAGCTACAAGGTAGCATGGTTGTTGATGGGTGCAACAGTTTTGTGATTCCTGAAAGTGGAGCAGAAAATTTAGTGGTCTCTGGAGAGAAGACCATGTTGTGGCATCAAAGGCTTGGACATATTGGAGAGAAGGGCCTTCGAATACTTCATGGTAAATGTATGGTAGAAAGTATGAGTAATAGCTCTCTAGATTTTGATTTCTATGAAAATTGTGTATATGGGAAGAAAAATTGGGTGAGTTTCCCCTCTGGTGGTAAGAGGGTGAAACATATATTAGAGCTTATGCATAGTGACATGTTTGGACCTGTGAAGGTTCCATCACTGGGTAAGTCTGTGTACTATGTTTCATTTATAGATGACTTCTCAAGGAATACATGGATATATTTCCTTAAGAAGAAATCTAAAGTCTTTGACAGGTTTAAAGAATTCAAGGATCTGATGGAAAACCAGATAGAGAAGAAGATAAAGGTGTTGAGGACAGATAACAGTGGAGAGTTTTGTAGTAAGGAATTTGAAGAATTCTATAAGAAGTGTGGTATAGCATGGTAGAAGACTACTCCATATATACCTCAGTAAAATGGAGTTGCAGAAAGAATGAACAAGACATTGATGGAAAGGGAAAGAAGCATGCTCAGTGGTGCTGGGTTAGGATAGGAATTCTGGGCAGAGGTGGTGGAGACAACATTTTACTTGGTCAATAGATCACCTTCATCAGTGTTGGAGGATAAAACTCCACAAGGGGTATGGACTGGTAAGAAACCCTCTCTTTCACATCTGAGGGTATTTGGATGTGATGCATATGTACATGTTCCAAAGGAGAAACGAACCAAGTTGGATAGTAAATCTGAAAAGTGCATCTTTATTGGGTATAAGGATGGTTTAAAGGGTTATAATCTTTGGAACCCAGTAACAAGGAAGGTTGTGTACAACCGAGATGTGGTGTTCAGAGAGGTGAAAGATGTTATTAAACATGAAGTCCAAGCAAAGGAACCTGAGAAGATAGAGTTTGAGCTAAAGGAGGAAGAATCAGACTCTACAGCAGAGGAGGAATTAGAAGATGAAGATCCACAAACTCCGGGTGTGAGAAGATCAATTCAAGAAAGAAGGCAACTAGAAAGGTATAATCCATCTGCTTTCTGTTCAAATTTTGCTTTATATATTACTGATGATGATCCCAAAATTGTGAAGGAAGCAGTAGATTCAGAGGATGGAAAACTCTGGAAAGAGGCCATGGTTGATGAAATGGCATCTTTGCACAAAAATGAGGCTTGGGATCTAGTGGAGTTGTCAGCTGGAAGGAAACCCATTGGCAGAAAATGGGTGTTCAAGAAGAATACAAATGCAAAAGGAAATATGGAGAAATACAAAGCTTGGTTGGTAGCAAAAGGATATTCCCAGGTGTCGGGAATTGATTTTGGTGATATTTTTTCTCCTATTTCCAAGGTAACTTATATTAGATTACTTTTATCTGTTGCTACTGCTTTTGATTTTGAGGTAGAATAGATGGATGTGAAGACAACATTTCTTCACGAGGATTTGGAATAGGAAATCTACATGAAGCAACCTAAAGGCTTTGCGGTGAAGGGTAAGAAAGAATTGGTATGCAAGTTAAAGAAGTCTTTGTATGGGTTAAAAAAGTCACTAAGGATGTTGTATCATAAATTTGATACATTTATACGGGGACTTGGCTTCACCAGAAGCAAAGTAGATCATTGTGTGTATTTTAAATTAATTAGTGACCGTGTTATCTATTTGGTCTTGTATGTGGATGATACGTTGCTAGTTGGAAATGACAAAGAAATTATCCAGGATTTGAAGACCCAATCGTCCTCAAAATTCGACATGAAAGATCTTGGTGCTACAAACTATATTTTGGGCATGGAAATTAAAAGAGATCGGGCAAAGAGGAAGCTCGGGTTAAACCAGAGGAAGTATGTCGAGACAATATTATAGATATTTAATATGCAGGATAGTAAACTGGTGAAGGTTACTATTCCTGTAGGTGTAAAGTTATCTGCTGAACAGTGTCCAAGACACAAGAAGAGGAAGAGGACATGTTCCATGTTCCATATGCAACTATAGTCGGTAGCCTGATGTATGCAATGGTCTGTACTAGACCATACATTACACATGCAGTGGGAGTATTGAGCAGGTTTATATCAAAGCCAGGAAAGGAGCATTGGATAGCAGTGAAGCGAGTTTTCAGGTATTTGTGTGGCACTATTGATTATGGTTTGTGCTACCAAGGAAGACCAGGATTGGACAGAGTGTTGGATATTCATGGCTTTGTTGATGCAGATTGGGCTAGAGATCTATCAGAGAAGATCTAAAAGTGGGTATGTGTTTAACCTATTTGGAGGTGAAGCCAGTTGGGTGAGTAAGAAATAATCTATAATGGAACTATCAACTATAGAGGCAGAATATATGGCAGTCACTCATGCAAGCAAGGAAACAGTTTGGTTGCAGAGATTGTGTTCAAGTATGGGGTTAATATAGGGAGCTATACAAATAGACTGTGACAGCCAACATGCAATTTTCTTGGCAAAGAACCCTGCATATCATTCAAAGACAAAACACATTGATGTTCAGTATCACTTTGTGAGGGATATGATAGAAGACAAAAAGGTGTTGCTGGTAAAGGTGGACACCTTGAAGAATATTGCAGATGCATTGACAAAATCTGTGAGCTTTGAGAAGTTATCTTGGTGTAGAGAAACAACGGACGTTGCAGGGCAGGATAAATGACTAAGCTCTCTTGTGGCCCCCTGTGGAAAGAAAACAACAAGTGGGAGAATGTTGGGTTGTGTTATATTCTTTCCATGACTAGCCCATGTAGTTAACCGGGGGGTTAGAGGGGGGGAGGAGCCCCCCGTTCGTTGCACCGATTGTGTAGCGAGGGGGTCACAGGGGGTTTGAGGGGCGCAGGTAACCCCACTCTATGGGGTCCAGGGTAGCGCCCTGGAAAATTTTGGTTTTGGAACCTATGTTAGGTTGGGCGGACCCACCTATGGTTTTGTGCATGATTTTTGCACATGTTTTTGGACGTGATGGTTTTCGGTCCATGGTTTTGGATGCGATGGTTTTCGGTCCATGGTATTGGATGCTTCGGCATGTATAAATATGTATTATAACATTGAAAGGAAC
This sequence comes from Pinus tabuliformis, assembly GCA_031772625.1. Taxonomy (NCBI): domain Eukaryota; kingdom Viridiplantae; phylum Streptophyta; class Pinopsida; order Pinales; family Pinaceae; genus Pinus; species Pinus tabuliformis. The sequence continues at coordinate 461,014,276 of CM062810.1, forward strand.
ATAATGAAAAATCAAGCTAGTAGTCCCGATTTTGGGATCCAGGGGAAAATATCTGCATATATGTGTTTTATGTGTCATGCTCTCGCATTGTTTATTTTATGTGTTTTAGAATTCGTATGCAGGTAATATCTATACAAAACCTACACTAAGGGGCTTTCTTTCATTTTCCCTTATGTTGAGGTTTTCTTAGAAAAAATGGTTCACTTGGCCTAAGGTTGGTGGTGTTTAATTTCCAAAGGATGATAGAGAAGGGCCTTCCACCCATGATGCCTTTGAACCAAAATCCCATGCATATCACCATCATAGTTAGCTACTAACAAGGTGGAACACAAATGAAAGAAGTAGATATAGAGTCTACCCTCATTATGACACCTTGAAAACCCTAGCATATTATACTTACAACACCTTAAAAAAATTCAATTTGAATACTAAAAATGATTTGTCTTATTCCAAAGTCATAATATTAACACACTTGCCATTATATTAATACACTTTTGTATTAATATAATTCTTTTATATAATTTTATTTATTTTATGTGTGTGTGAGTGATCGCGTGTAAACTTTACTTTGATTTTTTTATAAATCAAATAAAGAACTAAAAATTTAAAACAATGAGTTATATTTCTATTTTCTTTTTGTCAATCAAAGTAATTTCATTAGATTTTCAGAAAAAAAATAAATAAATAAATAAATTGAGTACAAAATTCATCTCCACAAGCCCCTTTCTCTCATTCCGACCAGACTTGTTGAGATGAGGACCTGGAGGAAACCATAAAAATTAGATAACATACATTATTTCCAATAGGCCTTGTAGCCTTAGCATGCTTAAAGAAAATAAAAAGTTAACCAAAAGTGATGGAAGCATATTAAGGAGGGGGTTGGGGGGTATTACAAGAGGAGTTGTGAAATAGTCGACATGTTCATGCATATGAAAATCAATGTTCTCCACCCTCACTTCCAGGTTGTGGAGGTGTTCATTGGTGTGGGTATGTTGGTGTCGAAGGCTATCCAATTATTCCAGTATTTCGTTATTGTTGTACTAGATGCCATTGATGTATGCCACCAACTCATTGTGGTCATCATATCGATGAACCTGAAGAATATCCATGCTCATTTGGAAATTTTGCAATTATTCAGCAATGGACTCTAGTGTGGCAAGGGATACCACATGGCCTGGGGAGTGAGCTGGAGAGATTGCAGCAACCTCTTCCATCTCCAAGCTATCAGAAGTGTCTGAGGGTGAATTGATGCTTGGTTCAGACTGCCCGACATGAAGGCGGTTTCCTCCCCCACGTCGGGGTCATCCTTTTTGACGAGGCATACTAAGATAGACGAGACAAAACTTTCAAAGGGGAGGGAAGGCAGGAGATATCAATTCACAAAAATTGTAAGAAAAACAATAGCCAAACCTACAGAAAAGTAACCTCTGAGGAGTGTAAAACAACAACCCAATACCATGCATGAAAACGCATATAAAGTTCGTGTAGAATCAGTCCCAAGGCGCAAGTGTTCAGGGTGCCTTCCTCCACCTCCTGGACTGGAAAATGAAAAGGCGCCTACCCCTGGGTGTCAGAGATCCCACACACTAACTTTTCACCTTTCATTGAGGCCAGCCTTCAGGCCCCCAGAGGAGTGTATTGCATCCCAGGACAACCCCCTCCCTCCAATTGCAGTAAAAATCATGGACTAGAAGGACCCGTAAACCAGGGCGAGCCCAATTATAAGTCAATTGGGCACCCCAATTATGAGAGCGAAAATAGAAGTATATGGGAACGACCTTACCTCAAACAACATACACAAGCTCCGGTGCCTCCACAGACTTTTCATCCCTTGAGTGGAAATTGCAAGCGGGAAGGCGAAAAGGCACCCCAGCGATTTGTGTTCCAAGGTCCCATGGACAATCTCGAACTTTAGTGTCACACCACCCCCAGAAATCCCAGGCGACTGCCTCTCTTCTCACCCAAGGCCTTGACCCCAGCGAGGCATCTTGGGACTCAACTCCGCTGTTCTCTGCGCAACCCAAATTCATCTCTCGAAAACAACAAACTAAAGGAACTGCCACTACAGGTCTTGTATTTATCGACTAAGCATGTGGTGAGGATATCCACTTGCGGGCATTTAGAGTCGGTCTAATTCTTCATGGTGAGGTAAAGGCGTGCGTGGAGGCCAGACAGGCTCCTATAATAGTTCAATTGCCAAGTAACCATCATGAAGTACACCTCATAAAAAAAATTAAATTTATATTAATTATAAACTATTATTTTATTAAATTTTACATTATTATTATATTTATATATATATATATATATATATATATATATAATCCTTAACTTTTCCATGTTATTTAATTTTAATTTTAAGACTTTATAATGATTTGATTAACTTGAACAATATCTCATATTTTACATTAAATTTATATTAATGATAAATTATAAATTATTTTATTCTATTTTATATTAAATATATATTTATTTATTTTTTAAAAAAAATTAGTAATTTTGTTAGTCTCTTACTTGTGTAATATTTCCATAATACTTAAAACTCAAACCTCTTAACATATAAGACTATTTTCATGATCATCTACTCCCGAACTACATTAAACTTCTATCCATTAAACTTCTATCTATTAATTATAAATTATTTTTATTTATTTTTAAATTTACTTTATTTAATCTTTCTTAACCTTTTTATGCTACTCCCTTTTAAATCTTAAAACGTTAGTTGTACACTTACTATTCCATTAATCATAAGTTACCATTGTTTTGTTGGCAAGTTGTGATGAAGGGCATACGATAGTCTAAGGGCACAAACCTTTTCATACGCTTTCTCAATGATCATGAGTTTTCATTATATTTTTTAAAGGCGACTATGATTATAATAATGTAAATGTTTGCCACCAACGAGATATCATTTGGTGGAACGCTAATCTAGGCAATGCATCATTTTGTCTTATTTAGTTAGAAATTATTTAAAATAAACTAAAATAAAATATTGTCTTAATAGAGTCTGATTATTAGCTCGTGTTATGTCATGGAGGTAAAAAGCTTACGTAACAATCATGTTGCGAAATTTTATGTGTTTTGTGATGGAGGGTTAAAAAAATGCAAATCATGTAACAATCATATGGGGAAAGTTTAGGAAACTTCTATTTAGTTTTCAAAACATATATATGGATTTGTTTAAGACATAGGCTTATGACTAATTATTATGGTAGCAAAGAGCTACTTTGTAATCGATCTACTTTTATTATAGATATAATCGAATTTTATTATTTATTTGAGTAATAAGTATATGATAATTATTTTTTATATTCCAAGAATTCCAAATGCATTCCAATTTTAAACATTTAAGTGTTTTTATTTTTATTAATTTTATTATTATTAATTTTATTATTATTATTATTATTATTATTTAATTAATATTTATTATTGGAATGGTTTAATTATTACCATAAAGAGAATATTGTATTAAAACTAATTTTTACGTGAAAATAATATTAGTTACTCATAAATTAATAAGTAAAGTGTCTGAGAAATAAATATAATAATCATTTAAGGAATTACATAGTTGTGTTTAACTATTTAATACAAAGATCTCATTTAAGTTGAGTGAGTCATAAATAAATATAATAATAATCACTTACAAGCTAAGTTGTGTTTAACTACTTAACACAAATATTCTTATTTAAGCTTATACTTCAATGACTTGATTTAACTACTTAAACACAAATAAATTCTTATTTAAGCTTATACTTCAATGACTTGAGGATAACAAAAGAAAAAGTGAAACAATAATGTATATGACTAATTAAAAATTATAAAACAAAATAATCTTTTAATATTTATTTGAGAAAACTGAAAGATGTAGTAAAAAAACAAATAAATTATAGTAAGTTTTCATTAATTTTTTATGGGATACATAATATTATCTTTTTTTTGGTAAGTCAATGAAGGATATTCTATTAATCATAGCAAAAATTACATTCATAATTGAGAGTCATTTAAGAGCTCAAAAAAGTTAATTTGGAAGCTGAAATATTCTATCAGATAATACCACTAAACTTAGAGACCAGATATATACATCAAAGTTTAAACCATAACACCATCACTAGAACACTATGATGACGACAATCATTGTCCATAGTGGGAAACCTTTCCACCTTAGTAAAAACAACCATACTTTAAGACCAACAACAAATATATACATTAGAGTTTAAACCATAACACTATCACTAGAACACTATGTTGACGACAATCGTTGTCCATAGTGGGAAACCTTTCCACCTTAGTAAAAACAACCATACTTTAAGACCAACAACAAAAACCAGAAGCAACATTAGAAAAATGCTCGCAACTCTATAGAAATACCAAAGGCAACACGCTTTCTATGGAGGCACCAGAGTCTCTGTAGTGACTATTTTCAAACTTTAAGATCAGCGACAATGAGACCAACAAAAAACTTCAACAGTTTCATATGAAGCCCAGAGTCATGACTTTTTGATAGGAAGAGCAACACCAAAGCACTTTACATAAACCAAACATTATCAGTCCAAGATACGTCATAAGTGTATCAAAAAATATAAGTGCATGATCAAATTCTTCAATGACCAGAGACATATCACTGATTTTTGACTACCATCAATCAAAGATAATGACTGGTGATAAAGGCAAAGTATGAGAAAGAGGGAAGTTTAGAACTGGTGGGTCGTTAATAACAACAAGTATGTCTACTTATGGGATACAAAATATTATCAAAACCATTATTAATAACATTTAATTTATCATGGTAAAGATATATGTTAGGCCCCTATACTACTAGTGTAACCCCTTATTGTTATTAGTACAACCCACTTATTATATTGATGTACCCATGTAGTGCCCATATTTTTACTATTGTGCCCCATAGAAGCCCACTATGGTTATTATTGTGCCCTTACATTATTATTGTTATGTCGGCTGTGATTACGTTATGACCCCTTAGACTCCTATATATAGAAAGGAGGTCTTTTCATTTGTATCATCCAAGAATTGTTCATTTATGTAATGTAAAGGAGGTTGCCCCCTCGAAGAGGCTGAATTCTAAGGCATTGATCTATCTTTTCTATCTTCTCTTGAGCTGGTTTCATAACATTTGGTATCAGAGCTTTGGATTCTATGGTTTTGTTGCTCCAAACAGGTCATCGTGGCATTTTCGCTATAACATTTTTTCTGCGACGTTTCAGAAGTTTAAAAAAAAACCCATTTGAGAAGAAATCGCGCTGAACCTCGGGTCCAAATTTCAGATCTTTTCGTGCTATATTTGCGAAGATATAATCTGAGGAAGTTGGTCTTTTTGCAGACTCCTGAATTACATTCCAAACAGGGGACCTGGGGAAAATCGTCATAACTTTGTCTCTGGGCATTGGATTGAAAATTCGTAAGAAGGTATAGAAGAGGACGAACTATAGTTTCTTGTATATGTTTTTCATAGCCAAAGGTCGAAACAGTGACACGTGGCACATCATACAAGTTCACTCTACTGAACTAGTCTATAATCAGGTCACTGTGGGAGATTTGGCATAACTCTTCCTTGGAGAATCCAATTTGGGTCAGACTTGTGGCATTGGAAAGAGGACGCAGAGGGCTACTGCAGGTCATATTTTCAAAACTTAAAGATTCAAAAGTACAGAGTTACAGTCATTTCAAGATCGAGCTCCTAAAATCAAGAAAAAGCAAGATGAGGAAGTTTGATGGCAAGGATCCAATAAATTGGATACTTTAGATGGAGCAATATTTTGATCTACATGGTGTACCACTGTTACAAAAGGTATGTATTGCATCTTCATATTTAGAACCGGATCAATTTTTATGGTATAAAGGGCTTTGTTCTCGTAAACAACTTGTTACGTGGTCAATTTTCATGGAGGAAATGATAACACATTATGAGGATACAAAGAGCAACACCTTCTTTAGAGAAACACCACAACAATTGGAAATAGTAAAAGGGCTTTGTTACATAATGGAAAGTAAAATTATGGCAACAAGGAAGTCTACCCCTCACAACTATAAAGATGGAAGTGTTGTTTCTCCTAGCCTTCCACAACCTACAAGGGTTACACCACAACAATTGGAAGAAAAAATAGAAAAAGGGCTTTGTTACAATTGTGATAGCAAATGCACTAAAGGTCATAAGTGTACTGAGAAGAAATTATTTTACATAGAGTATGAAGAGGAGGAAGAAAAAGATCAAGAAACATCAAAATAAGAGGATATACACCAGGACCCAACCCCAGAGAAAGAAGAAATGAACCAGGCCATATCTTGTAAAGCATTGGCAAGAATTACCACTCCTCAAACTCTCAAGATAGAAGGACATATCAAGAATAAAAAGGTGCACGAAGTGAAAGATCACATCGACAAAGAAGAAATGAATCCAACCATATCTTGTAATTCATTGGTCGGAATTACCACCCCTCAAACTATCAAGATAAAAGGACATATCAAGAAGAAAAATGTTCAAGAAGTGAAAGATCACATCGAGCATCACGAAATAAATCCGACCATATCTTGTAAAGGATTGGAAGAAATTACCACTCCTCAAACTCTAAAGATAGAAGGACATATCAAGGAGAAAAAGGTTCAAGCAGTGAAAGATCACATTGAGCATCAACAACAAGTTCTCCAACTTTTAAAGGACAACACCATTTCAGTGCAAAATCAAACGAAACAACAGGTAGATCAACATCGCAGTGAAAAATGTTTTGATGTAGGTGATTGGGTATTTTTAGTACTACATCTCAAGCAAGCTATTTATGAGAAGGAAATGTTGGCAACACTATATGCACTTAAAAAATGGCGACCTTACCAAATGGGAAGACTCTTCAAGGATGAGGATGTGGAAGCATTGTTTTGTGTTATTTTTATTATCCAACCAGATTGGATAAATGAAGCAAGGGATGAATGGAAGAAGGACGAAGAATTATGGCCACTTATTCAAAAGTTGCAAAAGATCCCAATTCAAACAATATTGCCAGAAATTGAAGAGGAAGGAAAAATCATATTGGAACCTGGAGCAGTCACAGAAACAAGAACCCGACAGCTACGAAATCGATCAATTTCAGAGTATCTCATCAAGTGGAAGAACTTTCCCTCTGAAGATTCCACATGGGAGGACAAGAATTTTATACAGAAGCATCAAGAACTACTCAAGTGTTGAGGACAACGCTTTTTGAAGGAGAGGGGCATGTTAGGCCCCTATACTACTAGTGTAACCCCTTATTATTATTAGTACAACCCACTTATTATATTGATGTACCCATGCAGTGCCCATATTTTTACTATTGTGCCCCATAGAAGCCCACTATGGTTATTATTGTGCCCTTACATTATTATTGTTATGTCAGCTGTGATTATGTTATGACCCCTTAGACTCCTATATATAGAAAGGAGGTATTTTCATTTGTATCATTCAAGAATTGTTCATTTATGTAATGTAAAGGAGGTTGCCCCCTCGAAGAGACTGAATTCTAAGGCGTTGATCTATCTTTTCTATCTTTTCTTGAGCTGGTTTCATAACAATATATAGAAATTTAATTGAGAGATTATGATTGTGTGTGTGTGTGTGTGAACCTTCACATAAATTTATTTGAAATTGGTAAAGCAAACATAAAATCTCACTTGAAAACAATTTATTCCGTGAAAAACCACCTTGATACAATTATCCTTAGAATAAGTAAAGCAATCACAAGGAAAATCAAATACAAGTGTTGAAGGGAATATGCATGAGTGTTTAAAATAGAAGCTCAAATCCTAAAATATTTTCATTAGAACAAGTAAAACAATCATAAGTAAAACCGAATACAAGCCTTGAAGGGAATATGCATATGAGAGTGAGGATTTGCGCAGTTGTTCATCATGTTCGGCAAAAAAATTAAAAAAAAATAAAAATAAAAATAAAAATAAAAAAAATCGGAATATCTTGTGTAATGGATTTGTAATCCATTTGATGTTTTGAGTGGACACTCCACCCATCATCAAGGACTAGAAAACATGGTGACCTTAAATAAGTGTCGAGTAGCCTTAAATAGAAAATAATTTAAAGTAGTCATTAAAGATTTAATATTAAATTAATCAGAAAATGAAATGTTAGGTCAAAAGATGGAAAATAATTCAAAGTAGTTATTGAGGCTATAATGTTAAATTAAATTAAAGGATTAAAATGATAATGAATTTACTAAGGAAACTATTAAAAGGTTAAAATAATGAGCAAAGATTTGGGATTAAATATAAATGAATAAATAAACAAAAGTTGGGAGGGGAACCAAAAACCAATAAATTATAATAGAAAGAAAAATAAAAAGAGAGGGGGGAGTGTGAAAAAACCGTATAATCTATATATAAGTAAGAAGGAAACAAGAAATAAGGGGGATAGGGGCAACAAAGTTAATGGATATAGAGAAATGATGAATAAGTATACGAGGGGGGAAATAAATAGTAAGGGGGTTGGTAGAGAGTATGTATGAGTGTTTAAATAAAAGCTCAAATCCCAAAATGTTGTCATTAAACAAAAATGTACAGAATAAATGTAAAGAAGACAGTGAACATGAAAGTGATCCAATAAATATGACAATATGGAAAATTCAATAAAAATATTTAATATATTCAATATAAATTATTAATTGTTGAATATATTATTAATTGTTCCACTTACTACCTATGGCAACACAGCCTTCACATTATATAGTGCACATCTGCCAAAGACAAGAAACATATGAAGTATTCCATAAAAAATTAAAACATGGGAATTTCTGCGAAGATTATCACTCAAAAAGAGTAATGAGGAATATATCACTATATAATGAATAGCAAAACAATTACGAAGTTCTTGAACATGAAATCAAATGACCATGAGTAATCAATCTATCCAACCATAAAATGTACTTTAGTAATCAATCTATCCAACCATAACAAGTACTAGAAGTGGGAATTAATGAATCATTTTTCCATTTATGTTTTTAATTAAATAAACATTGTAAGTAACATATCAATAGGAATTTTAAGAAAAATGATGTTTTTAATCACACTAATTATGATTTTTGTATGAATAAGATGTGGATGAAGAAGAATCTAGTGTTTTCTATGTAGAAAGTGAAGGATAGTATTACCAATAATTAGTATTGGATTCAAGTTCTGATATGTTCACAATAGATAATTTATTATATGATATTTGAAAGAAAAATGGTTGACAAATCATGGGTTTTGCATTTGGAACTACTACATTTAGGTCAAAGTTTAACACTTGAATCAACATTTGTAAAAAAAACATTGTTAATTAAAATGGAGAATCCTACATTATATTATTGTGAAATGTCAACATTTTGATCCATACTCTTGGATCATTGTGTAGGATAGTTTTCCAGGTTTCACTAATCTTCATGCCATCATCCATGTTGAGATTTCAAGTGTTCAAATTAATATGCACTGTTTCCCAAACCTTCCTCTTCATGTGGTGATCTATTTTAGTTGTGATCTTAGCTTTATCAAGACAAATTTGGTGGATTGCATTGTAAACATGTTCCACTAAGGTTGATTAATTCTTATATCTATCATGCCTTAATTCATAATTGTGTTCTTCAAGCCTAACATCCATTAATATATGTGTCTCACCTATATAGATTTTTCGACAAGAACAAGGTATGAAATATAATCCTTTGGGACTACCAACAAAATAGCAAAAAAACCTGAGAAGAGGAGACATAAAGGCCACTTCACCCCACTGGCACCGTCAAAAGGACGTCAAGATCTACAAAGGACCTTACCAATACAAGTTCATATAAAGGATATATTCCATACCTTGATCCTGTGATTATATATATATAGGCGAGACAAGTAAATCATGGATGTCAGACTTAAAGAACACAATTATGACCTAAGGCATGATAGATATAAGAAATCAACCTTAACAAAACATGTTTATAATATGAACCACTAAATTTGTTTTGATAAAGCTGAGATCACAAGTAAAATAAATCACATGGCAATAAGAAGGTTCAGGAAAAAGTGATGAATGAATTGAACACTAGAAATCTCAAAAGAGACAAGGACATCAAGGTTAGTGGAACTTGGAAGCCTATCCTACATGTTCTTTAGATTGAACGAAATAAATATATGAATAATAATAAAGGTAACATTGATGTCCACCAACAATGTTAATTACTTCAAGCATTTTATATTTATATTTAGTTGTCTGATAGTAGTCTTCCTTCAAGCATCTTAAGAACTCATGATGATAATCCAAGAGTATGGATCAAAATATTGAGATTCCATAACAATATAACATAAGCTTCTCCATTTTCACAAACCAACTACATAATCTATACTTTACATTAAGATTAATATAATGTCAAAATCAATTAAAATTACTAAAAATATGCTATGAATATGATATATAAAAATAACATAAATAATAATAATCACAAGAATAATTAAATAATGGTTAATATAGAATAGACATGTCTCTACGTACATAACCATTCATGAAGGAGCACTACCTAGGTATATAAACAACCCCTTATTTGTATCATATCAATCTCATATCACTTGTATTCAAACATTCTTATATAAATATATTATTTGTCTCATGATGGGAATTCTTATATTCCAGATATTCCGAGTGTTTTGTTGTGTATACGAACTTTGTTCATTATATTGGTATCAAAGTTGTTCAACCCTTTGGTCGCTCATATGTTGCATAAAGTTAGTATGATCTATCATTTGATCAACTCTTCGCCAATTTCATTACAATCACAATTGACGTGTTTAACTACACAAAGTTTAGATCTTCTCCATTTTGTAAGTTTCATCATGAGACTTTTGGCTATATAAATAAAAAATAATAATAAAAAAATTTACTATTCAGATATATATATATATATATATATATATATATATATATATATTATTTTGAGGAAAATATATTTAAAGAAATTTAGAAAAATAAAAAATTTGAAAATAAATATATACATAATATATCTATATATATCTGGCCTGGAGTCTGTCGTAAAACTGCTTCTGCTTGGCTAAGAGCTCGTCTTCCTCGGACGTAAGGAAACAGGTTAACGGCCCAATACCCAGAGGCATCTGGCAAGGAGTGAAAGCCTGCTCCCTTACGGACCACCAGCGGGTTATTACAGGTGGCGATGGTTTTCCTTGATAACAATGATGAGTCAAACCGACATTCGCAAATAGTAGCCAGAGATGGCTGTCCTCTCTATTAGTTTGACACCTGAATTTGATAGGTTTTGCCACCTTCAAAATATATATATATATATATATATATATAATAAAAAAAATATTAAATATTAAAAAAAGAAAAATATATTTAAAAAAAAATAATAATACAATTAAGAAACGACAACAAAGTTGACTAGCCAGTGTCGTATTCGTCTGACAGCAACGAGTGATCGTCATTGTCGAACAGAAACCCCACTTCCAACGCCACCGTGGACACTTTCTACCATTGTAGACGCCTCTCGACTCCCGAGTTATCTGCAGCTACCATATCAATTGTGACCAATCTACAAAAAAAAAAAGTGTTCAATTCTGTGTATGATACCATAGTGCAATAGCAACATTGTTGTGTTTTAATTAATGGGTCTGAAAATATTATTGCATCGTTTGTGTGGGTATGTCATAAAAGGTGCAGGGAAACCCTAAATAGAATCGCTACAAACCAACCCCAATCGTAGCCACATAGCATCTAACTTAGTAGGTGAACAAAGTCATGAATGTTGAAGAGAATAAATACCGTCATTTCAACATTTAAATATTGTCATTAAGAAAAAAATATAACAAGTGTTAAAGTTATTTAAATTTTGGAAAACCCCCCCAAAATAGGAAAAAATATAACAAGCGTTAAAGTTATTTAAATCTTGGAAACCCCCCGAAAATAAAAGGAAAAGAATGGGATTATTAAAATAAAATAGAGACATAGCATCTAACTTAGTAGGTGAATACAAGTCATGACTCTTGAAGAGAATAAATACCGTCATTTCAACATTTAAATAAAGGAAAAAATATAACAAGTGTTGAAGTTATTTAAATTTTGGAAAACCCCCAAAATAGGAAAAAATATAACGAGTGTTGAAGTTATTTAAATCTTGGAACTCCCCTCCCCAGGAAATGAATGGGATTACCAAGGAAATGAATGGGATTATTAAAATAAAATAGAAAAATCATATATATATATATAAGTATATTCAAAAGGTTATAAGGTTAAAAAACTAAAAAACTAAAAAAAAATTAATAACAGTAATATAAAGTTTTAATATTGGTGAAATATCGTAAATTCTGACTAATGTAAAATGGAATTAATCATTAACAAGAAAAGACTGGAGTTAAGTTAGAAATGAAAGAAGGAATATTTTTATAAATTTCATATAACTATGTTTTAGTGTCATTTAAAATTAAAGGGATTCTTGCAAGAAAATATGTTATTATTTCTATCTCGCCTGCTGAAAAAGAAAATTATATAAACCCTAAACTCACTAACCAAATGGCGATTCCCGAGTCAATTCTGGAACACAAAACAATATGACATAATTTATTTACAATTAAACATTAGGGACTATACATTGATATCACAATTCTCTGTTCAATCTATGTGGGGTGATTGAGGTGACATAATTTTGGGTTCACCATTGATGGAATCACTAGGGACGTTCATTTTAAATTAAAAAAAAAAAAAAAAAAGTTTCTAACATTATCTTACAAGAAGAAAAAAATAATGTTACAAGACATTACATTGAAACCAAACTCAATAACACTAGAAGACATAAAAGATATATCAAAAGTAATCCTTCAATAAAGTCAAAAGGCAATGTAAAATATGCAGATGGAAGTTGACAAGATTATCACAAACAAAAATGAAGAAGTTTCTCACCTCAAGGACCACAACAAGAAATTATTGATGCAAATTAAGCTTAAAAATGATAATAAATCATTGAAAAATAGATTAGAAAAGCTTATCACAAAAGAAGCATCGAAGTCTTCAAACGTAGCATTCCAAGTTGAGGAAAAAGGAATGAATATCGATCTAGTCAATATCACAACTCAATAAGATGACAAATCAATTGAAGAGAAACATATTTAGATGTTGTAGTTCAAACAACAAAAATTTCAAGTGAAGAAACAACGTTTAACCAAGCGTCTTCATTACGTGGAGAAAATCAGATACTTCAAGTAAATCAATAAATTGCCACGAACAGGATAAGGGGAAATCATATCACAAATTATCCTTATTAACACCCAAATCATAAAAGCAGACATCTCAACCAGTATGCAAATCCATATCACTCAAACCAGAAACAAGTGACTTATATTCCAAAGAATATTGAGTCAGCATATTCAATTTTTGTGGTAAAAATTCATCTCAAGTTCCTATTAATTGTAAGATTCTGCAGAAGATTGATATAGGATGTGTTGGCATTATGGTGTTCATGGTTGCAACTAGATGATGTTGGAATTGGCTTCATGATGGAAGCTAGCTCATGTTGGCATTGATGTCAACCCTATGTAGACTAATTAATGTATTGATGGAATTCTTGTAGTATGGTCATACCTAGTTGTGTTGACATTGAGATGGTTATGTTGGCATTGATGTCAACCTTTGATGATTTACCTTGTTGGTAGCATGATGGTCATGGAGGAGTTGTCTTTTGATGGCATATGTATTGAATGGAGCCATTAGAGATGATACTATAGGTGGATGATGTAGATCTACATGTGATGGAGATGATGGCTCAAGTTTCATTAATGTTGTTGATATGGCATGTTAGTTGAGTTTCCATACTAGGTCTTCATCTATGCTCATTGAGATGACTTGTTGTAGTAGTATGTTGGTCTGATGATGTTGTTGTAGAGGTTCTACAGAGTGTGTTCAGATGAGTTTCATCTTGTGCAAGTGTCAGAGGAGAGTAGAGGACTTGTTGGTAGTCTTGCCAACCCTTGTTTGTTGGTCTTTAGGTCAACTTGGAAGTGACACTTGGCATGTTTGTTTTTTCCATTTGTAGAGGTGTAAAATGTTGTGACAGAGGTTTGGAGGCATGTATAGGAGGCGTTGAAGGCAAGAAAGAAGTTGGAAGCAGTTCTAAGCTAGAGTTTTTTTGGTTTTGACCATCCTTTACCCCCAACTGCACCCATGTAAGCTTGTGCATGTGGATAAAAGGATCCAAATACATGGAGACAATCATGTGCATGTAGTTGCAACCCAAATCAACTAGTTTTGCGCATGTGGTTATGTCTTTAGCTAGAATTTCTTTGCATTCCTCGTGCACATCTAGATTATTTCGACATGCAAATATCGGGAGGATTCTAGATTAATTGAAAAAGGTTGGAATTGGTTTGAAAAGTATTCCAATGGGTGTGAATGCATTTAGTGCACAAGTAGTGATGGTTGAGGATTGATTTCATCAAATTCATGCACTCTTGATCCGATACCAAAAGTGAATTTCGCCCTAGATGTTTTATATTCTACATTTTGGAGTTGGGTGAAGGTTGGATGAGTGATAGTGTGATTTAGAGAAGGCTGCATTGTGTGAGAATTCTTCAGACCTATTGTGAGAATGGTTACTTTCATGTATGTGTTCTAATGGCAACAAAGTGAGAAGATTTATTTGTTGAAGTAGTGTATTGATTCATAATTTCAGATAGCAGATCAGAGAAGTAGAGAGTTGTAGCAGAGTGTGTTGGTAGAGATGGATAGCTTGGTATAGCTCCAAATTTGAGACTCTCACTTTTGTTTTGCAGGTGTTTCTAGTGCATTTGGAACATATCCATTGTGTTGTATGTTACTGTTGACGGTGTTGGACCCGCCAACATGTCAAGGGATCTCCCTGGTAAGAAGTCCCAACTAGACCTCAGACCATTTGGTCTAGGAGTCCTAGCAGTGGGTCATACGGTATTACCTTGACTGCGGTTGCTTGCAGAGGTAAAGTAGGATTTCCTTGTTGGTAGCAAGGGTGTGCCCAGTGCAATAAGCCAAGGAAGGTGTATGAGGGGTTCTAACAAATAGAATGGGGAATGAGTGTGCCCCTTAGAAACCTGTGGAAACACACAATTTGAAAGGGAACACACGAGCAAAGATACCTCACAAGCTAGAAAGCAGGTTAGCCAACGATCCAAAGTGATGGTTAAACCAACAACAAATTTCAATAAGATTCATAAATACATATATAGAAAGAGTCCATACATACATGCGTAAGAAAACAACTACATATATCATTAGAGTAACCAAGATAGTTGAAATACAATAACAACATATGCATGAAATGTGTTGCCTTTGTTATATTAAGAAAGTGAAAGTTTCAATCATACATACAGCTATGTCCAACTACTTGTCCCGACAATGGAACATTACAATCACTCTCCCTGCTCCTCCAAAGAGATATACTAGCTCTGCACTATGGAGAAGCCAAGGCTCGTTACAATACACTCCAAGCTTTCTCTAAGATACACCTATAGGAAGCTTGGCTCCCAAAATCATGTATAATGGGTTATGAGGTTCTATAAATAACAAAGGGTGGGGTGACGCTTGACATTCCCCTTTGTGACTCTTCACCTACCCTCATGACTCTTCAATTACTACATGACCATTACATTCGACCATTGACACTTGGTCTTTCACTTTTACAAGATGTTACATTACAATCTATGCATGTACCCATGTGAGACAAAATAGGCTTGAGCAAGCCATGCAAGATATCAATAAGACTCAGACAGTTGTGGGAAGACCAACTCTTCGACATCCTCATGATGATCGACGGTGGCAAACTGATGACAAGCTTGGCAGTCCATGATGGTGTCTGCGTGCTCAATGGTGACATCCTGCTAAAAATGAAATCTTGCCTCCGATGCATCTGGGTACACTGATTTGGCTCCTCTATCCAACTCATCTGATAACATGTGCATCATAGTCTTGAGTGTGGTTGGGCCAACAACATAATGATGCATAGTGTCTACGTTGATCTCCAAGTGTGTGTTGCTTGCTATGTGCATCAACTCATCAAAGTACATGTCCAACTCTAGTCGGACTTGGTTCCTTATCTTTGCCTTGGTGAGTGTACCAATGGATGGGATCGCATGCATGCGTACAATGACATCCACACTCCTAAACACCCGTGCATGTTGTTGACATCACTTCTCACCCTGTCTGCTATGTGCCAGCTGCTGGGATGAGTCTATATGTTAGGAAACTAGCTCACAAAAAGATAGAAAAGATAGATCAATGCCTTAAAATTCAACCTCTTCGAGGGGGCAACCTCGTTTACATTACACAAATGAACAATTCATAGATCATACAAATGACTAAACCTCCCTTCTATATATAGGAGTCTAATGGGTCACCATATAATCAAGCCGACCTAACAGTAATAACATAAGGGCACAACAATAACAATAGTGGGTTTCTATGGGGCACACTAATAACAATATGGGGATAATAGGGGCACAATAATAACAATAAGGGATACAATGACAATAGTAATGGGGGCATCATTAGTATTATAGGGACCTAACATGCCCCTCTCCTTCTGGAAACATTGTCCTCAATGCTTGAGTAGTTCTGGATGCTTCTGTATAAAACCCTCATCCTCCCATGTGGAATCTTCAGCGGATAAGTTCTTCCACTTGATAAGATACTCTGAAATTGACCGATTTTGTAGCTATCGAGTTCTTATTTCTGTGATTGCTTCCGGTTCCAATATGATTTCTCCTTCCTTGTCAAGTTCTGGAAATATTGTTTGAACTGGGAGCTTGTCACCTATAACTTTCTTTAAACATGAAACATGTAAAACTGGGTGCACTCAGGAAGCTGCAAGAAGCTCCAATTTGTATGCCATAGTACCAATATTTTTCAACACCTTGTATGAACCATAATACTTTGGTGATAATTTATTATCCTTCTTAGCTTGCTTGAGGGACATTTGTTTATATGATTGTAGCCGTAGGAATACCCAGTCACCTACATCAAAACTTCTTTCACTGCGATGTTGATCTGCCGCTTGCTTCATTCTATTCTGCGCCAACGTGAGGTTATCCCTTACGAGTTGGAGAACTTGTTGTTGATGCTCAATGTGATGTTCTGCTGCTTGAACCTTATAATTTTCTCTTAAATATGATGT
This sequence comes from Pinus tabuliformis, assembly GCA_031772625.1. NCBI lineage: Eukaryota > Viridiplantae > Streptophyta > Pinopsida > Pinales > Pinaceae > Pinus > Pinus tabuliformis. The sequence goes on from CM062810.1 coordinate 461,031,432, forward strand.
GATGGATGGTGGATGATATCCATAAAAGTGCCATAAATGGGGTCATTTTTGCTATAGTATGGAAGGAAGTGGTATATCACCATTCAGCCAGAGGCAACCATTTGACCCATTGTGTCTGTTTATCAGATACAAAGCAACGAATATATCCTTCCAAACATTTGTTTACTATCTCAATTTTCCCATCAGATTGAGGATGATAATATGAGCTATGAGCTAACTGAACATTGAGACAAGAAAATAATTATGTCCAAAAATTTCCAGTGAAAATGGGATCTCTGTCGCTTACAATAATCTTTGGGTTTCCATGTAGCTTTTGAATTGTTTCCATAAATATAGTAGAAACTGTACTGGCTTTAAATGGATGTGATAATGCACAAAAGTGTGCATACTTGGTAAGTCTATCAACTACCACCATGATGACACTCTTTCCTTCGGATTTGGGTAAACCTGTGATAAAATCCATTGAAACCTCCTCCCAACATTGGCTTGGAATGGATAAAGGTTGTAATAGACCTGGGGTCTTAATTGTTTAAACTTTATTTTGTTGGAAAACCAAACATTTTGCCATAAACTTTTGAATATCCAATTTAAGGCCATCCCAAAAAAATTTCTTCTTAACCCTGTGGTAAGTTTTTAAAAATCCTGAGTGCCCTCCTAAGGGAGAAGTGTGCAATTCCATAAGAATATTTTGTTTGAGTTGGGAATTCTTACATAGGTATAAGCGATCTTTGTACCATAACGAATCATTTTTCCATCTAAATGTATAATATGTATTAGGATCTTGTTGTAACTTTTGAATGAGTGCCCACACTTCCTCATCATTCTTCCATTCATCCCTTGCTTCATTTATCCAATCTGGTTGGATAATAAAAATGACGCACAATAATGTTTCCACATCCTCATCCTTTCTTGAGAGTGCATCTTCAACACCATTTTTCTTCCCTTTTTTGTAGATGATTCCAAAGTCATAACCCAACATATTTGTGCCCCAATTTTGTTGCTCTTCAAAGGATAATCTTTGTTCTAAAAAGTATTTAAGGCTATCATGATCCGTTTTTACCTTGAAGTGTCTTCCCATTAGGTAGGGTCACAATTTCTTAAGTGCATGTAGTATCTCCAACATTTCCTTCTTATAAATAGCTTTGTGTAAATACTTTCCTTTGATTGGATGACATTCAAAAGCAATGGGTCTTTCATCTTGCATTAAAACAACACCAATTCCATTTCCTGAAGCATCACATTCCACAATAAAGGTTTTTGTGAAGTCCAGTGTAGCTAAGACTAGTGCTTGGCACATTGCCTCTTTAATATGTTCAAAGGCCTTTGTTGCTTCTAGAGTCCATGAAAATGCATCTTTCTTCAATAATGTTGTTAGAGATGCTACTATTCTTCCATAATTTTTAACAAAATTGCGATAATACTCTGCCAATCCGAGAAATCCTTGCAGATGTTTTATGGATGTGGGGATTTTCCATTCCTTAATGGCTTTAATTTTTCTAGGGTCTACCTTAACACCTTCATGAGATACAATATGACCCAGATATTTCACCTCTTGTACTCCAAAGAAACATTTGGAGCTTTTTGCATATAATTGTTTCTGCTTCAATAGTTTGAACACCCTGTCAACATGTTCAACATAATCCTTCCAAGACTTGTTGTAGATCAGTATATCATCAAAAAAGTACTAACACAATTTTTCTCAGGAAGGGTTTGAAAATGGAATTCATCAAACCTTAAAATGTATAAGGCGCATTGGTAAGGCTAAAAGCCATGACCAAAAATTCATAATGACCCTCATGAGTTCTAAATGTTGTTTTCAAAATGTCTTCGTTCCTCATTCTAATTTGATGATATCCTGAACGAAGATCCAATTTGGTGAAGTAAATTGATCCATGCAATTCATCCAATAATTGATCAATGACAAGAATTGGAAATTTATATTTAATAGTGAGCTTGTTGAGCTCCCTATAATCCGGACACATGCGCCATGATCCATCCTTCTTGTGCATCAATGCTATTGGAGGAGAGAAAGAACTTTAACTAGGTTGAATTATACTAACCTCTAGCATTTCTCCATACATACATTCAATTTCACTCTTTTGGGCTAAGGGATATCTGTATGGCCTGATGTTTGGAGGAACACTTCCTGGAATCAAATGATAGCATGATCATGATCACGAATAGGTGGGATTCCTTTGGAGTCTCAAATACCTTGGAATGATTGTCCAAGGCTTTTTGGAGATTTGGAGAAATAGATGATTTCGATGTGGGAACCTCTATCGAACATATTTGTGCAATTACTCCTCGTTGTTCCTTCTTTAGAAGCTTTGTCATACCGTAAAAGCTGATTATATTTCTCGGTTTCCTTGCAATACCCCTTAATTCAACTTCCTTTCCTTCTGCACAAAATTTCATGAAAATTTCTTGAAAATTAAAAGCTAGTGTACCCAAGGATTGTAGCCATTGGACTCCTAGTACAACATCAACACCACCCTTTGGAATGGAAAGCATTGGGCTATTCAATACATCTTCTCCCATGGATAGCTTCATATTATGGCACTTTCCAGAGCAATTTATGGTTCCTCCACTTGCAACCATCACTTGACCATCTGGTGTTGGATATAGGAAGCAATTCAATTCCTTAGCTATCTTACAATGAATAAAATTATGAGTACTTCCTGAATCAATCAAACTATTACCTTTTTCTTCTTGATATGCCCTTCTATCTTGATAGTTTGAGGAGTGGTAATTCCAGCCAATGCATTACAAGATATGGTCGGATTCATTTCTTCTTTATCTAGGGTTTATTCCTAGAGTATATCCTCTTCTTTTGACATTTCTTGTTCCTTTTCTTCCTCCTCTTCACAATCTATGTAGAATAATTTCTTCTCAGCACACTTATGACTTTTAGTGTATTTGCTATCACAACTGTAACAAATCCCTTTTGCTATTTTTTCTTCCAATTGTTGTGGTGTCAACCTTGTAGGAAGGCTAGAGGCAACAACACTTCCATCTTTATAGTTGTGAGTGGTAGGCTTCCTGGTTGCCATAATTTTTCTTTCCATTTTCCTTGCTAACTTGAATGCCTTCTCTAATGAATTAGGTTCCTAAAGGTGAACCTCATGTTGGATATTATCCTTTAAAGTCCCTATGAACACATCAATCTTATGCTCCTCTGGAATATCTTTTACCCTTATGTTCAATTTTTTGAAGTCCTCAATGTGCTCCATCATTGAACCCTTTTGTTTGAGATTTATCAATTGGCTAAAAAAGGTGTTGCATTTTGTATCCTCACAATGTGCTATCATTTATTCTATAAAAATTGCCCAAGTGACAATTTATTTATGAGAGCAAAGTTATCAATACCATACAAACTGATTTGGTTCCAAATATAAAGTTGCAATATGTACCTTTTGTGTGTTTTGCACATTATGGAGATTGAAAATTGCTCCATCTGTAGTGTCCATGTTCTGAGATCCTTGCCATCAAACTTCCTCATATCGATTTTTGGAACATGGTGGGTATTCAATCCAACATTAGATTCTATGAAATCATGATTAACATTTCTTTTGTTCTCATCATGAGTTTCCTTTACTACCCTTTCACCATTAATAACCATTTCTTGTAGCAACTTATTCAATTTTATCTTCAATTCTTCCATATTAACGTCCATGTCATTCATCTTAGCATCCATGCCATCCATTTTAACTTGCATGCCATTCATATTAGCTTCCATGCCATTCATATTGTCTTTAGTTACCTTTTGTGAGAGTGAAATTTGTTGTACTTGGTACTGTAATTTTGATATATCATGTTGCATTTCTTCCTCTTCTTCACGAGTCATGCTAGAGCTTTCAGGTTTCTTACTAGGTGTTTCCATTTTATTTCTTCGGGGCATTAATTAATGCTAATAATTCTTCACTATTCCCTTCGAATTCCTTCAAACTAATTTTTCAAACCAATCTTATGCAAAATTGAAAAAAAGCTACACACCTTTTTTTCACTTTGTAAGAGCTCAATATGGAATTTTTTGTATCTCTGTAACTGAGGATATTGAATATCTAAAATTTCATCCTACAGTAGCACTTTGAGTCCTCTTTCTAACCCCGCAAGTCTGATCAAGATTGGATTCTCCAAAGAAAAGTTATGCCAAATCTCCCATGGTGACCTGATTATTAGACTAGTTCAGTAGAGCGAACTTGTACGAAGTTCCACGTGTCACTGTTTCGAGATTAGTACCTAAAACTGATATACATAAAACTACAGTCCATCCTCTTTTTTAAAATTCTTACGAAATTTCAATCTGATTCTTAGAACAAAAGTTATGATAATTTTCCCTAGGTCACTTGGTTGGAATGTAATTCAGGCGTCTGCAAAAACCCTAACTTCCTTAGTTCATATATTCGAAAATATAGTGCGACAAGCTCCGAAATTTGGACCTGAAGTTTAGAACGATTTCGGCTCAAATGGGTTTTTTTAGCTTTTGAAATGTCACAGAAAAAACTTTATAGCGAAAATTCCATGATGACCTGTTTGGAGCAGCGAAACCCTAGATTCCAAAGCTCTAATACCAAATGTTAGGAAACCAGCTCACAAAAAGATAAGAAAGATAGATCAATGCTTTAGAATTCAGCTTCTTTGAGGGGGAAACCTCCTTTACATTACACAAATGAACAACTCTTGGATCATACAAATGACTAAACCTCCCTTCTATATATAGGAGTCTAAATGGTCACCATATAATCAATCCGACCTAACAGTAATAACATAAGGGCACAACAATAACAATAGTGGGTTTCTATGGGGCACACTAATAACAATATGGGGACAATAGGGGCACAATAATAACAATAAGGGATACAATGACAATAGTAATGGGGGAATCACTAGTATTATAGGGACCTAACACTATATCATGTATGGGCGCAGTTTCATCAGTCTGTGTGTGTTGCGCTCCCTGTTGGATTTGTTCTTGTTGTGCTTCCTTCTCTACTCTACGCAATTCTTGTTCTTCTCTGAGTTTCTGCTTCAACTCTTGTAACTCCTTCTCTATTTCCTCCATCCTTTGTGTCTTTGCCTTTGCGCTATCCTCTTGTTGTGTTGTCACCTCCTAGCCTCAATATCCAAAGTTGATTTCACCACAAGTGGATCTTATTTGAACTTGCAACTTTACTCCGCCTCTACGTTGTCAACAACCTTCCTCTTGCCTTTGTCACGTGTAGGTATGCTAAACTATATTGTTGCTGATGGTTCTCCTCTCTGCTATGCCACGACCATTTCATCTTGATATCCTTGTCTATGAACAAATCGATATCTTCATAGATAGGAAAGCTCATAGACACTCGCTCAACTGCATCTCTGGTTGTGCTCTCAACGGTGTCCTTGAAACCTACCCTCTGGGAGGCCATTGTACCTGTACTGCTGAGAGGGAGATGAAAACTTGTGGTACCTAGAGATATAGAAACACTCGTGGAAATCAATTTGTCACATGAAAACCAAAACAAAATGGAGGAGTGACATACAACATACCTATGTGATTGTCTGTGAATATTGCACAATTTTCACTAGGAGGCTAGGAGATTAACTTCCAAAACTACACAAGGCATAGTCTAGGCTGTCAGGAGGCCGACTAACTACTGGAACTACATAATGCACAATCTAGCCTGGCCTGTTGAGGACTGAAACTACGCAATCCAAAATTTCAGTTAGTAAGGATATACATGCCCAGAGACTGCACTGCGCAATTTTTTGGGTCAGCAGGGCACTGCATCCCAGAATTGCGCAATGCAAACTTGGAGGCTAGTGATGTGCTAGATTTGTGCAATTTCTGGAGGGAAGGAAGAGACTTCACTTTCAGGAAATGCACATATCTGTCCGGGCAATGCAAGTTCCGGGCCAAGGCAACCCAAACCTGCCGACGGGCCACTGAAAACATGAAAAGGTTTGGATGCATGGTCAGACTGGGTGTAAACAAGAGTGAATGATCATGCATGAAAAAAACGAGTGCAATATTCAAAAAATAGGAAAAAAAGCATGTGTGTGAAGCGATTCATCGGAATGGTGACCGTGAGTGCAGAAACAATATCATGCATGCGGCAACAGTGAGATGCAATGAAAAATTGAAACAATGCTTCTACAAGCTAACATGCATCAAAATGACAGCAAGTTTTTATTGAAATCAAGCAGACAGACAGTATGATAGTCAGAGTTTAAGTTTCATCTCTGGTGTTGCCCCGCTGCCAGCAGTCTTTGACTATACCCCAAGGAGTCACACAAGAACACAAGCATCACTCTGCTTCCAGCGAGCCTGTTCAATACACCGACGGAGTTACTTGCATCACCTCTCTGCGTAGGAAGCCTTTCTCTTCTTTCACATTATTCATTTTTCATTTTTTTCAAAAATTTTCACATTTTCATTTTTTCATTTTTTTCATTTTATAACTGTGCATAGCGCTTATTCATTTCAAAGGTGGAATAGGGAACCCAACTTATTTAGAGTAGAAGAGGTTGTTCCTTTAGAGAAGTATTTTGTATATACCTCTGACATACTTGTTAAAGTTTTCCCCCTCACCTTACTCTACTTGATTGAGCTGACAAGGGTTAACCCAAAACAACCGACTAGAGTATGTGATACTAGTTAACTCGCAAGTGTTGTGTTTTCATCAAGGTTCACTTCGAAGAACACATATTTTCCATTAGTGTATCATGGACTGAAGATAAAAATTTCTACATACAGAGACATGACAACAGATAACCAAGCATTGATAACTACACAAATCCTCTTTCACTTTACCCTCGCTTGTTTAAAGAGTCATACATGGTTTCATGCGAAACTAACCTACAAACGTAAACAAGAAAACAAACCACTAAAGGAGCGAAGAGCAGAAGAAAAATGCAAAAGCAAAGCGATTAAGAACAAATGAGCAAGAAAACAAACACACAAAGGAAGAAACAAACATGCATGCAAGCAAACAAGACAAGAATAAAACACTACTCCCACTCCTAAGATAACAGTGCATGGTCCTGATCACGTGAAGTGATATTTCCAATGCAACCACCGGCACATTGGTTGACGCATGTTGGTGAAGGCATGGTCCGTGAACAACACAGTTGCATGAACCAGCAAACACGAAAGATATAAAAATGAAGACAAACACACTTCGAGTTTAAGTGCATCCACATAACATAGATGAGTGCAAGCACATGACATGCAATCCATGGACTTACCATGGTGTTGTGCAACACTGCGTGCAGATGTTAAGCATACACATTCTCTTGACTATGACATGCAAGCAAGTGAGAGAAACAAAGGCAACTTGTGTTGAAAACATTTGCTTTCTATGTCAGATTCCTCCAATGCATGAGTGATGGGTTCATGTAGTTTGAGTGGAGGAAGTGAAATTTGTGTGTGGGATTGATCTTCAATGCATGCAAATGAGTGATGAGGAGCCTCGAGTGTTTCAACAATTTCCTGAATGGAAGTGAAACCAATATCAGGACAGCAAGGGCCTGACATAACCATTAGATTAGGCTGAATTGCCTCGACAATCTGAGGGGTTTCAACTTCGTCAACAGATAGATCATCATAAACAGGTGGCTTTGAAAAATCAACAATGATAGAATCATCATCGTGATCGAATACGGGAGTAAATGGATCACAACAACTATGATCAGAAAAATCAATGATTTCATCAGCATCCTCATGATGTCAGCTAAGCTGACAATACCCATAGTATTCATATAAAATGCATAATCTCATCAATCCTAGGAATTTCAATGACCTGCCTGGTCAACCCTTCATGAGTTTTGTTTTAAGGCCCCTTAATAATGTTTCATGCAGAAATGTTTCGAAGACTATTCAATAGTCTAATCCTTAATTAACCTCTCCAGTGGAATCTTGTTCAACCTCATAAACTTTCGTTAATTCTTAAAGCCGCGCACATTAACCATACTCTCTAACTCTAGTCTCGGATTTACTCAACACTAATCATTCCATGGTTAATTGCCCTTAATCTACTTTATTATAGAAATATACATAAATCACTTTTAACTTTACCTTTCCACTTTTTCCATAGCTTTGGCACATTTCCAGAGGCTCACCTAAAAATGACACAAGATGACGTAGGATTAAACATCAATTGAACAACACTTGCAATTGAACAACAATTGAACAATGCCCAATTGAACAACAATTGAACAACACTTGCAAATGAACAACAATCCATAATTGAACAACACTTTGCCAATTGAACAACAATCCATAATTGAACAACACTTTGCTGATTGAACAACAATTCACTAATTGAATAGCACTTCGTCGATTGACCAACAATTCGCTAATTGAACAAGAGTTTCGTCCCACATTGACTTTCACTCTCTGCCGTTGATCTTCTCTCTCCAGATCTAATGGTCATCACTTGTCCCAATCACCAAAACAATCTGATCGCCATCCTCCACCGATTGATCAAGACACACTTGATCTAGCAATCATTAACAATATTGCACGAGGAACTTGCATGAAACTTAATCGCCCTCACAAATCCAATATGAATTATCAATCCTCAGCCTATAAAAGTTCGGGTCCAGTACTTAGATTAACATCCACTCATTTTTGAGCCCGATATCCATCGGATCACAATGGCCATTATAACCTACGGTTCGCGGGACTCCCATTAACACATGGTTTAATAGCAGGGCCAACCTCCGCTGTTGACTTCAACACAAACGTTTGAACTTGTGATCGATGGTTAAGGTCAATTGCGAGCCTTCAACCTCGATCAAGAACTTTTGTGCTCTCCTATCCCTGCGATCTAGTCCTCCGCCATTTTTCTTCTACCATTCATATCCATTGATCTAAATGATCTGATAGTTCTCGTTCTTTTCTTCCTACTTCACGTTTAGGCCTTTTCTTAGTGATCCTATGGTTTCAGGTTTCTTCCAGAGTTCTATTCTTTAGCTTTTCTGCTCACATTTTCCTCCTTAACTCCACTCGTGCCTTTATACACCTTCATGCCCACTGTAACATTAAAGGATTACTCCTGTACTGTTGGTGTGTACAAAGCCATAACACCTCTTTGTCACTCGTCGCTGTATTTCGCCTCTGGTTCTGCACATGCAACTTCTGTTACATGTAACTACTCTAGTTCACACACAGATTATAACTAAATTACTCCACACACACATGTAAACTTAGAATTGAGTTGTTTGCATTAATAAAAAGGTATTTACACAGTTTCTTCTCTACGGCCTGATTTCCAATATCAGTGGCCTCTGTTTCACAATCTGCCCGTAGGCTTACAATCAAACTCTTCACACTCTAATTCCTAACTAACTAGCTAACCAGCTAACCCCTGACTATGCCTTTTAGGCTTACATTTATACAAAAGGATTCTACAACCAATTCCTCGTTTAGATCCATAAACTTCTCAACAAAACCCTAAAATCTCTTCCTTATTTCTAACGATCCTCTCTAATCGACAAATCATGAACTAACTCCTAATTTAAGATTTGCAATTAATTCTCAAATCCCTCAATCTCTCAACTATCCTGATTCTCTCATATTCTCCTACATTCGAGAACATTTACAATATGCTTCACAATACTTAATTAATTCCTATTTTCATTAAAATCACTCAAAACCTAAGTAATTACATTAATTCAACACTTAGGAAACCAAATGCCTTAAAATACAAGACCCCCTATGTCTACTAAAATACAATGATATTTGTTGAGTTGAATGCTCCTGCATCAGACTCCCAAAGTAGAAAATGTTCATGATCTCCTGATAATGTGTCTTCATATGTTGATAGAAAACCTCGAGGGTCCCAAACTTTAGTTTGTAATTGTTTGAATGCTCTGTGCCTATGCTGATGCTGTATGTCTATTGTCTTCTATTTTATTTTCCTTTCCTTGTCAATCAGGTTCAAAATCTGATTGATCATCCTTCTAGCTACTATCAATCTTCTCCATATGGTCTGTTTCATCATCAACTGCCATACTTTTTCAATTTCCCTTTCCAGCACATCCTTGGGCTGGTCCATACTTTTCCACTTATTGTTACCTCTCTCTCTTTGTTTCAGGTTGTTGTTGTTGTCTACTAACTCTTCAAACTTTTGTTCTTCACTTATTTTTACTTGTTCTCTCATTCTTACTTGTTCTGCCATTCTTACTGGTTCTGCCTTCCTTTTATCCTTACACTCTTTCATGATTATCTTTGTCTGTATTGAATCCTGACTTCCCGACATTCTCTCCAGCAATTTAACATCTATGTTCCATGGATTAAATACTTCCACAGAATCTTCCTCTTTCATTTTTATTTGGCTGCTCATCTGTGCCAAATTTTCTCTAGCATCTGCAACTAAACCTGCACTCATCAAACAATTATAAAAATAAAAATCATAAGACTTATGTGCCTTTTCTTCCTTTGGCAACACATTAGTATGCTACTCTGATTCTTCCTCCTTTGTCAGCACATCAGTATGCTGATTTGAATTCTCAACAGAATTCACGAGACTGTTAGCTAGTCTCTCCTCCAGACCGTCTATTTTAATAATGTATTCATGTCCTTGTCCGCTATAGTGAACTTCTTCATTCTCATTGAGTTCTTATTTTACAACCTAACTTTTTAGTTTTCTAGCCTTTTCTCCAAAAGATTTAACTCATGCCATAAATTTTCCATATCACATGGAATTTCTTCTAAAAGCTCTGTACAATCCTCACTATCTTCTTCTCTGTCACAAGTATAACTTCTTGTTGACACTACTTCTTCATTCTTGATTAGAATAAAATTCTGATCCTCCATCTCTGTGATATTTTCATATGTCTGTCCATCACTCTCCCTTTGGCCATTTAAGAAAATCAATTCCTCTTTGTCCTCATCAATAGCAAATTCCTTATCATAAGACATAACTCTCTCACCTCTACTGAATATATTTCTTCCACTAACCAAGGAATTTATGAACTCCTTCTGTTGTACTAACTCAACTTGATATTCAATTGAAAGACAGTCATCATCATACTTGGAAAATTTTAGCTTCATTCAAGACAGTTCCATAAGATGGTTTGTCTTCTGCAATACCTACATTCACACACAACTTGTCAGTTGTAAAACCACAAGACCTCATGATCTCATTTTATGATTCAATCACCAAGTCTGCCTGTTGTTCCAAGTCCTCTACATGATGCAAAAATATTTTAATGGTCTTCTCTTCAATCTCATCAAGTCCTTCACTTGATTGCATGATATCCTTCTCTACTTCTTCTTTCAGAACATAATTTAGATTTTGTCTATCTTCTTCCTCCTTTACAACAATATCATAAAATTGTCCTTCTTCGCATGTTTCATCTACAAACATACACAAATTATCAGATTTAAAATCATTTGACCTTTTGGTCTCACTTGAAGTTTCAATCTTCAAGTCTTCTTCTTCACCCAAAACTTCACCTTGCTCTGGTTCAAAAATGGGCACTTCCATTTCCAACTCAGCTTCTCTGAGTTTTCCCATCAGCCACTTTACTTGCTTCTGTCGTAGCCTTGTCTGTAACTTATGACTCTTCTCTGGCTTCTTCCTTAACACCCAACCTAGTCTTTGGCTTTCCTCTATCAGCATTGTTAACACATTGAGTTCTTCTCTTATCACAGTCATCTCCTTGTCAAACTTTCCTTGACTCATCCTCTTGCCATTTGCCTTGGAATTCTCCTTCTTCACTTTTCTTCTACTGTGGTTTCCCTCAGAACCTCCATTATGACTATCAGTAGTCATCTCCTTCTCCATCTCTATGAGTTTCTCACTCATTCACTATGAGCTGCATTAAAGCCTCTGCAACAGCAAGTCCTACCTTCTGCCACTTATCTCACCAAGCTTTCCTCTATACTTGGTCTTTTGGCAAGATCTTAGTTCGCTATCTCTGGAACCTCCTTTGAGCACTTCTCTTTGCTCCTTCTAGGCTTCAACTCATCTACATCTTCTAAGAACACAACTATCCTCTTTATCCAACCTCTATTGGAATTCCTCAAGGTTCTACCACATTCTACTTTCATTTAGAAACTTTTACTCGCTTCTTTTATCCATTATCAATTCTACCCACATCTTCTGTGGAATTGCCTTTGTGAGCTACAACAATACCTCTGCATGATCTAATTCTACCATTCACCTGCACTTTGAATGGATTGTTCTCTGTTTCCTTGTATCTAGAAGTTCTCCAATATTCTGCTATACTTTATCTCTATGTGCCTACTGTTTGTCAGATTAGAATATGATCTCTTCTTGCCTACATACACATCTTAACACATAACTCTGTTCTAAATTTTCACAAAGAAATTTTCACACAGGATTTCTTTGTGTTGTTTTACCAAATGTCTCAACCACAATTCTGCTCTGATACCAAAATGACGCTAGCTAAGCCGACAATACCCACAATATGCATATAAAATGCATAATCTTGTTTGTCCCAAGAATTTCAATGACTTGCCTAGTCAACCCTTCATGAATTTCATTTTGAGGCCCCTTAATAATGTTTCATGCAAAAAGTTTCAAAGACTATTCAACAGTCTAATCCTTAATTATCCTCTCCAATAGAATCTTGTTCAACCTCATAAACTTTCGTTAATTCTTAAAGCTACACACATTAACCATACACTCTTACTCTGGTCTTAGATTTACTCAACACTAATCATTCCATGGTTAATTTCCCTTAATCCACTTTATTATAGAAATACACATAAATCGATTTTAACTTTACCTTTCCACTTTTTCTATGGCTTTTGCACATTTCGTGAGGCTCACCTAAAACTAACGCAAGATGATGTAGGATTGAACAACAATTGAACAGTGCCCAATTGAACAACAATTGAACAACACTTGCAATTTAACAGCAATCCGTAATTGAACAACACTTTGTCGATTGAACAACAATCCGTAATTGAACAACACTTCACCGATTGAACATCAATTCGCTAATTGAACAACACTTCACCGATTAAACAACAATTCGCTAATTGAACTGCAATTTCGTCCCACGTTGACTTTGACTCTTTGTCGTTGATCTTCTCTCTCCAGATCTAACGGTCATCACTTGTCCCGATCACCGAAACAATCTGATCGCCATCCTCCACTAATTGATCAAGACACACTTGATCTAACGGTCATTAACGATATCACACAAGAAACTTGCACAACACTTAACATCCACTCATTTTTGAGCCCGATATCCATCGGATAAAAATAACCATTAGAACCTACGGTTCGCGGGACTCCCATTTTAACACACAGTTTAATAACAGGGCCGACCCCCACTGTTGACTTTGACACAAACATTTGAACTTGCGATCGACGGCTAAGGTCGATTGCGGGCCTTCAACCTCGATCAAGAACTTCTGCGCTCTCCTATCCCAATCTAGTCCTCCACCATTTTGCTTCCACCATTCATATTCGTTGACCTAAATGATCTAACGGTTCTCGTTCTTTTCTACCTACTTCGTGTTTAGGCCATTTCATAGTGTCCATGTCGTTTCAGGTTTCTTCTAGAGTTCTAGTCTTTAGTTGTTCTACTCACATCTTCCTCCTTAACTCCGCTCGCGCCTTTATACTCCTTCATCTCCAATGTAACGTTAAAGGCTTCCTCCTATACTATTGGTGTGTACAAAGCCGTAACACCTCTTTGTCACTCTTCATTGTATTTTGCCTCTGGTTCTGCACATGCAACTTCTGTTACACAGAACTACTCTAGTTCACACACAGATTATAACTAAATTACTCCACACGCACATGTAAACTTAGGATCGAGTTGTTTGAATTAATAAACAGGTTTCTACACAGTTTCTTCTTTGCGCCCTGATTTCCAATATCAGTGGCCTCTGTTTCACAATCTGCCTGTAGGCTTACAATCAAACTCTTCACACTCTAATTCCTAACTAACTAGCTAACCAACTAACCCCTGACTATGTTTTTTAGGCTATTGACACCTAATCATCAAGATTGGGTGAATAACTGAAATTGATGTAAATAATAATAGAAATATGAAGGGTCACTGGGAGATGATATGAACAGTCTCTCCCTCATGTATATAATAAAGACCAACCTAAATGAATATCATGAATTATTTTGAGGAGTTACCTCCTAGTCTGACATGGTATCAGAGCCAGCTCCATTTTTGGCTTCCAGCTCCATTTTTGTAATTCCCTTCTGCCATTTCTTCAGAAATTTGTCCTGCATTTTCCTGCCATTTTCCTGGTGATCTGATAGTCTAATAGTGTTGCTCTCTGGTGCTCCCGGCGAGAATATTGCATTGGTGTGGGCTAATAGTGCTCCTCTCCCATACCTGCGATTTAGGGTAACGGTCTCTGAGTTCACTGCTATGGTCAGTCACCTTCTCATCTCTGCCATCATCTTCTGTGCAATTTATTCTACTGTTGAAGAATCGATTCGTTGCATTGAGGCAATTTTTTGCTATGGTTAGTAAATTGAAGCCAAAGGTGGTGTGATGCAGTTGCTTCCTGGCTTCACACGTTGCCCATACCAATCTACTCCCGCTCCCACTCTCAATTTTTACATTTCATTCTACTGTGATAACTCCACCGCCTCTGTGCAAACACTATAGCTACCATACTATCCACTTACCACCACCTCTGCGCAAACACGACTGCTCTGGGCACACCAAGAAAAAAACAAACTCTGTTTGTCCATGGATAGAACATAGAACGCTTGCGCTTCGTCTCCACAGTAGGATAGGCACTGCTTGATGATCCTAGTTTTTTAGTTTATGTTCAGAAATATGCACAGGACGAAGACGCTTTCTTTGCTAACTATGCAGAAGCTCACCTGAAGCTTTCTAAACTTGGGTTTGTTGATGCTGCAGAGACAATTCCTTGCTAGATAGCTTCAGAAAAGATTATATGGTCACAGTGGCTGCTCCACGTTGAACGCTCCCATAACCACTCCACAACCCACCTCCAATGTTATTGATGTCCTGCAACTGGGCGAATGTGATAGTTTGATAAAGATTCGTTTTGAGGAACCCATCAAATCTTGTGTTCCATGAAATTTGGGGCCACACAAGATGCACTCTAGACATCTCTGCGCCACTTGAAGAATGACCGTGAGAGCCTCCTCTCCTGCGCGAATATATAACTTCGCCATTATCATTTATTTCCCTCCTCCATACGTTGTTACCATTATGGTACCTCTGATATATACATCAGAATTATATTTTACTACAGCGCATTTTTTTTCTATTTTACACAGCAAGTGCAAATTGTTTTATCAGTAGAAGAGCGATTTTTTTCCCACAGTGCATAGATTTTACAATGCATTCAATCATATCTATTGTGGGAGTAGTTCTCACTGGCAAGGAGAACTATCCTGAGTGGTCCCGAAAGATAAAACACACCCTCATTTTCAATGAGTTGTGGAAAGAAGTGTGTGTTGGAGACGGAGACAAAGATCCAGAACAGCCTACCTCAGACAAGGAGTTCGCCATTTGGGAAAATAAGAACAACAAAGCTTATGCATTAATTGCAACATCTGTAAATGAAGAGGTGAGTCGACATATTTCTTCATTTTCAAATGCTTTCGAAGCCTTACAAAAGCTAAAAGAACTCTATGACTCACAGTCTGCACTTGAAGTTGTTCAACTCATGATTAAACTCTTCACTCTTGAATTACAAAATAATGATCCTCTTGCTCTTGCATCCGAAGTAAAATCTATAATGCATGATATCAAAGCCAGTAAGGTTGAATTGGATATTCCTCTTATCGCTTTTCTCAAGGCACTCTATCCTACTTACTCCAATTATGTTGAGTCATTGCAAGCAAATGGAAATCTCAAAGATATTACCTTTGACTCTCTTGTGAAAATATTTGTTGAAAGAGAGAAAGCTTTTGGAAAGAAGATAGCCCCTGAATCTTCTAAAGAGGTTGTGTGCCTTGCTCATAAAGAAAAGAATCTTGCCCAAGATTCTTCCAAAGGAAGAGGTGGTCAAAGAGGAAGAGGAAGATATTTCAGAGGTGGGGGGGCAAACACTCTCAAGGAGAAAATTCAGATTTGCAGTTGCAAAAGAAACGGATCACATGATCCCTGCACATGCAAGTTACCTTGGGACAAAATTGAGTAGCAAAGGAACCAACCCAAAGGTAAAACTAATGACACAGAAAAAGGTAAAGCACCTGAATCTGATCATTATGTTGTGGCACAATGTAATGTTGGAGTAAATTAAGATTTATTTAATGCTTCACTTGCTTCTTGGATGTTTGGTTTCTTGATTCAGGAGCAACTTGCCACATGACTCATAGAAAAGATTTTTTTGAAGAATTTACTGGCAATGTTGATGGAGCAGTATACTTTTAGTATGCCTTCTATTTTTATGCCTTCAAAATAGTACGCCTTCTATTTTTATGGTTGGATACATGATACTTATTTTTTAAACAATCTCTAGAATAGTGTCCAAACTTACCACAATAAAAACATGCATCATTGCTCTTAACATTAGCATCAATCATTGGTGGTGTTATATCTTGATGTGGCTTTACATATGGTGGCTCACCTCCCTTATTTCCTTCCCATGGATTTCCTTTGGAAGGTTGTATCCCATTTCCACACAATGCCAAACTTGAATCCTGAGACCTGCATTTAAAAAAATTCTTTCATTCTTCCTCTTGCACAAGAATATCTGTGAGTTCATCAAATGTAGGAGTTGTTTCTCGAGTTGAATACCTGTAATAAACATATGATATTCTTCTAACATACCATTCAACATTATAGTTACCATATATGTGATTGAGATCTTTTCACCAATATCACCCAATTTGTCTTTCAAACTTTAATTCTAGAAATAAAGTTATTTACATTCTCATTCTCCTCCATTTTAATTGAAAGAAATTTACTTTTTAAGAACAAAACTCAGTTTGTATTAGTTGTTTCATACAAACCTTTAAGGGTATCCCATGTCTCCTTAGATGTCTTACAACACTTGATACGCGGAATAATATTGTCCTTCACAGAGGTTTTGAGAACTTTTATTTTTCTCTCACAATGATCCCAATCCTAAACTAAGTTTGTGAGGGCTTCAAGTTTGGCTTCATTTTTAGATATAATGGGCCAAACATTTTCCCCTTCCATCAAGGTCTAAATCTTGAACTTCCAATTCACATAATTGGACATGTCTAACTTGTTTGACTCATTTAGATATGAATCGGCTAAGGAATTTTCCATTGATTAACAAAATATATTCCCACAACTTCCAATAAATCAAGAAAATTGAATTTAAAATACCTTTCACTTCCCAATAATTGTACTTTAGAATGCACACTTACCATGGCCTTTGACTCTTGATTGTGCTTCACCTTCCAACGGCGCCTTTGGTAAGTAGCTAACTTCTCATCATAGCAGCAACCTAACTTTCCTCATCGTGACTTGAGGAATCAAACCATTCATGGTGATCTGAAGTCGACTAATGTACTTTTGGATGACCATTTATAACCCCATATTGTTGATTTTCGCTTAGCACCACCCTTCCACCCTGAAGTGTTCTTAGGCTCCAACCTAAAAGAGACTTCAATCTATACCTTTCACCACCCTACCACCCTGAAGATAGAAGATAAAAGAATAAGATAGATCACACCGGTCACCCTGCTCTTCTCTGATCACTGCACTACTACTCTAATCATTGTCCAACCATTGTATTCAATAGTCTTGGTATCACTATTTCCAACACTACACATTATCACTGCACTACCTATTCTTCTATCATTAGTCAGTGTTTGTTACGCTGTCACAATATTGTAAACATTGTTATTTCCACAACTTGCAAGCACTATCATTGATAAAACATCGTAATCTATTACTAAACCTTAAAAACATACATCAAATATAAATCAATAAAATTTTCATGCCTTCAAAAATGTCTTTCTTTGAGCTCTAATCTCAATGCTTATTCCAGTTTTTAATTTGGATCAACATTGGCTTCAATAACCTATAAAACCATATAATGAATTAAATGTTATACAGATTCATACTTTACGGTCATTGTTCTACAACTAAATCAGGTTTCGGTGGCAGTGCTACAAAATGTAGGAATATGCAAGGGATGTGCCTTAGGAAAGAATACAAGAAAACCATTTACAAGTAGTGAAACAAGGTCTAAAGAAATATTGGAACTTATCCATTCAGATGTATGTGGGCCTATGTCTAACAAATCACTTGGAGGTCATCTCTATTATGTAACCTTCATTGATGATCACTCTAGAAAGACATGGCTCTATCTACTCAAAACAAAGGATGAAGTATTTGAAAAATTCAAGGAATTCAGGGCTAAAGTAGAGACATTAACGGAAAGAAGAATAAATACCTTAACATCCGATAATGGTGGAGAATACACTTCAAAATAAATAATTGCATATTGCAAAAAAGCAAGAATTAAGAGGGAGCTCATTGTTCCATACAATCACGAACAAAATGGAGTTGAAGAAAGGAAGAATAGAACACCTGAAGAATGTATTCGAACAATGATCTTTGATCAAGACATTCCAAAATTTCTATGGGGAGAAGTTGCAATGACTTCCGTATATATTCAAAATAGAATTCCTCATAGAATCCCCAATAATATGACACCAGAAGCATTCACAAGAAGGAAGCCTTGTGTGGACCATCTTTGAATCTTTGGATGTCCCGCCTATATCCATGTTCCAAAGGACAAACGAAAGAAGCCAAATTCTACAAGCATTAAAGGGATGTTTTTGGCTAGAGTGTTTCTTCAAATGCATATAGAATCTACATCAAAGAAGGAAGACACATTGAAGTAAGCAGGGACATTATATTTGAGAAAAGCATGCCTACAAAAGATCCAAAGATATTCCCCCATTTACAGGATCAACATACACACAGAACACGGGTATGCAGAAATATCTTTCTTTATTGATTAAGAAACTAATAATTACAATGATGGACACTTGCAATACTGAGTTTTCTTCCTCAGATTGACTGCAGCAGTATTTAATGAATATATCTCAGCACAAGGCTTAAGAAATTCATAGGCTACCTGGCATGTATGCAGGCTGAGTCTCAAAAACTTATCAAACTTACAGACTCATAGAACAACATATGATTCTGCCACTTTAGATTCACACTAGCATCAAGTACTAATGCGCAGGATTCTCAAACCATTGACAGACTAGAACTTATCTCGTGGTGCAAGCAGATCAGACTAAGAGTCCGCAGATGCAGAGCAGGAAAAAGTTCGACTCAGACCTCTAAAACTCTCAATTCCTCGGATGAGTCGTACCTTCTTAGTTCGAAATATTTATAGAACTAGCCAAGGGGGACAAGCATCCATGAACTGCCGAAAGCAGAATGTACAAACTGATGACTCAAAAGAAAGATGTTGATCGGGTCTGATCAGATTGCCGAAAGCTAGATTTGGGCATGGGAGGACTGTCCCATGTTATCTCATCCCTTCTCCTTTTACGAATAGCCAGAGGCATATGGGGACCGGATCTAGTACACACAGTATTTACACAAAGGATATTCATCAAAAGAGAACCCTCGAAAGATCAAAAAGACTTAAAGTTGAGATATGCAAATCTCATTTGTACAAATATTACAAGGTGTAGATTCTAGGACAAGGGAACCCACGAAAGTTTGTCCAGCACCATAGTCGGTTGGAAAGATGACACTTAAACGGTATAGTAATCAATCTGAGGATGGGTGTAGTACTGGTAATTCCACCTTTCAAGCATGTAATTTGAATAGTATTGGACCCATACTTCTTTCTCTGATTCCCAGGTTGTTGTACTATGTGGGTCAGGTAGGTCCAAATAATTTAAATTCATGAATGGATTTGAATTTGGATCCACTTGTCTATGGAATTCGGCATAATTAGTACTTGTGGTAATTGATCTGGCTTTATAATGATTCATTACAAACCATCGGACATGGCCACATCTTCTGACACCCCTTAAGAAATCTATATCTTCTAGTTCCAATAGATCTCTTATTGTTTTGTAAAGGACCTCAGTCACGAGCATACTTTGTGGACTAAACCCTGGAATTTTAAGCAGTGTAAAAGAATAGGGTTTCAGTATAAGAGGTGACAAGCCATATATCTTCCACCATTCCATGAACCATTCTGGGAGAGGATCATCTTCTTCCATATCTTCAACTGGAACTCCTTCAAAAAGAAAAGAAAACTGCAGAGAATAAAATAGATTAGTAGAAAAATTCTGAAGGTTCATTCCTGCATAAAAGGCCTCCTTTTGGCGTTCCTCATCATAGTTTGACCTGTTTAGATGATTATCAAATCTTCTAAATGTTATATGACAGCTTGTGATTTGATTATCATCTTCATTATCTCTTTCAATTCTGTATGCTATGCTTCCAATGTGTCTGAGATAATCCAGAGCCTCTAAGGCTTCATCATTCATCTCATCTTGCAAAGGATCTGTCCAAAGATAAGGAAAACCTGTTCTGTATCTGACTTCTTTTATTGGTCGCCAATCATCATCATGATCTAGCAAGACTTTATCTAGATCATATGAAATCCATCCAGTTGATGTTTCTATTTCAACAGTTTCATCATGCCTTCTTAAATAATTACAATTCAGAGCAAGGATAGAATGTTCTGAAAGAAATTCTCTGCTTAGCATATCTGCAAAACTATTTTTATCCCCTTTCACAAACTCAATTTGCATGACCCAACGCACCATTTCTGCGTCTTCAAATTCACATTTGTGGATTGCATATTTGAGTGCCTGACAATTTGTCTTGATTGTGAATTTGGTATAAATCACAAAGTCTTTGAATTTTTCAATTCCAAGACAAACCGCTCGGAGTTCCTTCTTCAGACTGGACCAGTTCAACTGGTTCTTTGCCCAGAGTCCAGAGGCATACTGGCATACCTCTAACTCTTTCTTCTCTTTGGGGTTTTTCTGACACAAAACTGCACCCCAACCTGCCTGACTAGCATCAGTCATTATTATTTTTTCCCATTCTTCTCTGATGGGAGACAGAGGCTGGATATTTCTAACTCTATTCTTTATTCTTTTAACAGCCTGTCACTCCAGGGTATAGGATCTTTTTGGAGCCTTTTATTCAAGAGTTTCCTATCTTGGGCGCAATGACTCAAAAACTTTGAGATATAATTTAGACTTCCTAGAAATCTTTGTAACTGATTCTTGTCAGTTATCTCGTCTAGGAAATGATCAACAAAATTTAGACTTCTTTGAATCACAGCATAAGAGCCATACTGGATATTGTATCCCAGAAAGTCTATCATGGTCTTGAAAAGCTTCATTTTTTATGCAGATAACACTATGCCCATTTCTTTGACTCTTTTCAACAAGATTTTGAGATGTTTGATGTGATCTTGTATGTTGTCAAAATGTATCAGTAGATCATTAATATATTTCTTCAAAAATTCATCCATACCTTCGAAGGTTTCATCCATTATCCTTTGAAATGCTGAAGGTGCATTGATGAGACCAAAAGGCATGATATTCCATTCATAATGCCCTTGTGGAACAGAGAAGGTTGTCTTCCATTTGTCTGCTTCTTTGATGCCAACCTGCCAAAATCCTGATTTCAAATCAAATTTAGAGAATATCTTTGATTTTGATATTTGGGCCAAAATGGTGAATGGTTTTGGCAGTGGATAAGCATCATAATCGAGAATGTTATTGAGAGGTTTGTAGTTCACCACTAGCCTGGGCTTTCCTCTAGCAATCTCAACATGCTTATTTACATAGAATGCAAAGCAAGCAATAGGACTCTTGCTTTTCCTTATTAACCTTTTTTCAGAAGATCTTTAATTTCTTCTTTGCACATCTTCATTTGTTCTTCATTCATAGGGACTGCCTTAGATCTTCTAAGTTTACCACTGAAATCTGCTTTTAGCGGGAGCTCAACCTCATGCTTATGAATGTGCCAAAAAGCATTAGGATCATCATAACAACATTCTTTAAATTTAGCAGTGAGATCTGCTATTTCTTTTGAATATTTCCCATTGTCTAAAAGCTCTTCAGTTTTAAGTGATTCTTTTTTCATTTCCATTTTCGCCAATAAATTCTCCATTCTTTCTATCCTCTTCAATCTATTTGGAGAATTCGAATTGATAAAAGGAAAAAATATTTCTCTATCATCCAAACTTATAAAATATCCATACCTTTGAGACTGTGTATCAAGCTTGGCTCCATGCTTTGCGAAATTCTGGAAGAATGGTGTGCCAAGATACATAGCACAATCCATCCCTGGGACTATCTGACATACAAGATGTACTCCGATGTTTTCTGTCAAAAATACATCCACTTCTGCTTCTGATTTGGTGAGGATGTCTCCGCTTGTCGTTGTCACTTTGGGGCAAGTAGTTGGTCTTCTGAGATGAGCACTGACCACAGTGTCACTAACAATGTTTAGTCTTGAACCAGTATCCATCAAGACTTTCCAATATTCACACTGTGCTCCAATCTTGACTTTCATCTTTACACAGTACATGACATCTCTATTCACTATATTGCAACTTAGATTTAATCTATCACCCTCATTTTCTAGTTTTTCTATTTCTTCATAAATTGGAGTCTGGTGGAGTGTCCAATTTTCCATTTTCCCTGAGATTGGAGGATTACTGGAAGAGGAGGCTATATTTGCATTCATCATTCTTAGTGACAGATTATTATGATTTTCAATGCATAGCCTTTTATTTTCTTTCACTGTCTTTCTTAGTTCTTTTTTGGCTTGATGAATGTTGGGCAAAGTTTGAGGTAGATCTTCACCAAAATCTTCATTTTTGAGTTGTCTGATAAAGGCTTCTATTGAGAAAAGAGATGAAGGAGGTACATACCCTTTGTTTGGGGAGTTCTTTGAGCTGGAGGGTACTTGTTTCAAATGGTCCATTAATAATGATTTATACATGTCTTTCAGTTGTGGATCAAATGCAGCCATCATTTGAGTGAAAAGATTCATGCTTGTCTCTTCATGATCTGTTGTCTACATCACCCTCACTGTATTACAGTTACATACATCAGGATCACTACATTCACAGTCTCTGCATTTTGTGCAGTAGGGATCCCTGCAAAGTTCTTCATCAGAGGATTCATCAGAATGAACAAAATTTAAATCATTATCTGTTTCTGAATCAGAGGATAAAATCTCATCACAACTACTAGGTAAATCAAAGAAATTTATTCTTCCTTTCTTATTTATGTAAGGCAGTTTTTTCTTTGATTTGTCTTTCTTCTTCTTGGGGCAGTCTGGAGCTGTATGTCCTTTTTTATTACAGTTATAACAGATAATTTCTTTCCCTTTTTCTTTGGAAAACATTTATGTATGTTTATATGGTTTTCTTTTGAAATGTTTCTTTTCTTTGGCTTGGGAAGACGGGGAATTCTTCTTTGTATACTTGTGAGTTCTTCGCTTTTTCCCCCCAGAATTACCAGCCTTTCCAAGGTGCCATTGCTTACAGAGTTGTTGGTAACCATGTGGTTTCTTTGGATTTGTTGCTGCTATGGCAATTTTCATCTGAGAGCAGAGTTCTACAATGATTGCTTTAACCGCTTGTCGGATGATACCAAACTATTTATTCCGATGATGAAGACATAGCACTATTCGAAGAAGAAGAGCATCATGACAATCCTACTTGAAATCAAGAAGAAGAAGGACCAAGTGAGCCTATTCAACCTGTTATCACACCCAACACAAGGAAAAGTCCAAATTGGTTAAAAGCTACTCTTGAAGATGTCAAAGAACATGGAGCTAGGAAAGGAACCTTTAGAGGAAGTAAAAGACCAAAAATATACATGAAAAATATAATAGAATCTGAACCAACTACATCTGAGGAAGTTGCTCATCAAGAAGTATGGAAGAAAGCTACGCATGAATAATAATCAATCCATATAGAAGAATGGGGTTTGGGAAATTGTTCCTAGACCTAGTGACAAATCAATCGCCACTTCCAAATGGATCTACAAGATAAAACACGTCAATGGAAGCATAGATAAGTACAAATCTAGATTCATTTCTAGGGGTTTCTCTCTAAACGAATGCATAGACTATGAAGAAACCTTTGCGCCTACCGCAAGATACACTACTATAATATCTTTGGTTTCATTGGCTACAACAATGGGATGGAATATCCATCAAATGGATGTGAAAACAGAATTTCTGACTGGGACCATAGATGAAGAAGTATATATTGAACAACCTGAAGGATTTGAAATAAATGGCAAAGATACTCGTGTGTAGACTCAAGAAGGTCCTATATGTTTTGAAGCAAGCTCCTAGGGCATGGTATGCAAGAATGGATGCATACCTTCTAAGAATTGGGTTCATCAAAAGTTTGTTGATCTAAATCTCTATATCGAATTGTGGATAATGAGCCAGTGATTATTCTATTATATGCGGGTGATCTATTTATTACAGGTGTAGAGAAAAAGATACAAGAATGCAAGACGATGCTAGCAGCCAAATTTGAGATGAAAGATATGGGTCTAATGCATTATTACCTAGGATTGGAAGTATGGCTAAAACTTCGAGAAATATATTTGGGGCAAGGAAAGTATATAATCAAGTTGTTGCAAAAACTTGGTATGATAGATTCCAAGCCCATGACTACTCCCATGATCACCAATCTCAAGAAGTTAAGAAGCTCTGACTCGAGTCTCGTAGATCCTACCTCCTATCGAAATTTGGTGGGTTCTCTAATGTATCTAGTAAACAATAGTCTGGATATATGTTTTGTCGGGAACATTCTTAGTCAATTTCAATTGGAGCCTTGTCATGATCATTAGATACTTGCCAAACACATATTGATATATCTACTAAGTACTATTCATCACTTCCTAAACTATGATAGCAATGTAGTCAAGCTGATAGGTTTTACAGATTCTAATTGGGGTGGTAGTGAGACCGATGGAAGAAGCACTACTGGTGGATGTTTTAGTTTGGGGTCTGCGATGATTTCATGGATGAGTAGAAAACAGTGTCTTGTTGCTATAAGTAGTGTTGAAGTTGAGTATGTGGTTGCATGTGAAGTGGGAAAGGAATTTGTTTGGTTAAGGAAGATTTTGTCATATTTGTTTGAAAAACCTCTAAGTCTTATAGTGATAAATTGTGATAATAAAAACAGCATTACAATGTCTAAAGATCTTGTGTTCCATGCAAGGACGAAGCATATCAAAAATAATTACCACTATATTAGAATTTTGGTACAAGATGGGTTCGTGAAGCTACATTATGTTCTCACTGATGAATAGGTAGTTCATGTGTTTAGAAATTCACTTCCTTATAAGAAGTTTGAGTATTTGAGAAGCATGCTTGGTTTGGTTGATATTATAATTTGATTTCGTTAACGAAATATGTGTGGAAGAGACTTGATGAGGCATTTTGTGTGTGATACAAAGCGTCTGGGAGGACATATGGCTGGCATATGTATTGATGTCTAGATCCCGAAGTGGGAGGGTGGCATTGGTGATGCAGCTCTAAACTTGGATATGCACCTAGATCCCTGGGTTGATGGTTAGCAAGTATGCCTGATGGTACCTAAACTTGCTGAAAGCTTTAATCCATCTTAGTCCCACACCGGATAGATTGCCCTGGTCAAGAATCTAGTTTGTGGCACCTTGTGTGCCGAAGTTCTTCGTAGTTCTTGTGTTTTGAGATTTTGCTTGAACTTGTATATACATGTGTAATTTATGAATACCTCCCTAGTTAAGAGGGAGTGTTGAAGAATGTAACTAGGTTCAATCTTCATATTCATATTTTTATTATTATTATTATGACTTATTAAAGCATGGGTTTCATGCTTCAGCGATCATGTTTTAGGTCAAAGTCCCCATTGAGGACATCTAGGCTTTATTTTGAGTCATTAGATTCATTTTCCATTTAAAGAGACCCTTCTTGGTCTTTTGAATCATGTAAAAAGGTTTATTGATTGATTCAAATAAGGTATTTGCCTCCTCCACACCAAGTCAGCCTCAAGAAGATCAAGTCAGCCTCAATCTGGGCAATTCAACCTCACCTAAAGCCTATATTTACAAGCCATTTGATTTCATTTGGAGACATCAACTCAACTACTTTGATCTACCTCAAGGAAGTGCATAAAAGTATGAAGTTCAAGGTGAAGAAGGATGAAATATAAGTCTAAAGTCTTGGGATATCTCTTTCTGTCTCTTATGTGAAGTCATTGGGCCAGTTGTTGGATTGAGTTCTTATAGCCGGAAGGGTCAAAGTTCTGAAAGTGTTGGGTCGAAGTTTCTGCTACTGGAAGGTCGAAATTCTGGATTTGTTGGGTCGAAGTGTGCTACTGCAAGGCCGAAAATCTAGGTCGAAGTCGCTGGAAGGAGAGGCTGAGTTGGTGGTTAGAGGAGAGGTCTGTGTCTAGGTCGAAGAGTCTTGGATTATCTCATCTTAACCACTAAAGGAAGAAGTTTGACTGGATTTTTCCCTCGATAGGGGTTTTTCCCTGGCAGAGTGCCTACATCTTGTGTCTCTTGTTCCTGTGATCTTCATACACATATAATTTGGTAATTTCTTAATAAAAGATGATATAACAAAGATATAAAAGAAGCCAATATAATTGACGAGTAATTATCAAGAAAGAGAAATCTAAGATTCACACTTTACCATATCGTGACTTGACAACAACCATGGATTCGGAGAACCGCGTCAATTCAAGATCCAAAGTGGTGCAACGTGGTTACTTTTCACAATCTCTTCGACTCCACATTTTTCAGCTTCATAACTTCAAAGTTCACACTGCCCATTAACACAATAGCCCCTGAGTCCTTCCCCGTGTCTATCATCACCAATGACGGATGGGGAGATCCATACTAGTTCCAGATCAGCAAAGGTGCTACACGTTTAGTTTTCACAATTTCTTCAACATCCCACTTTGCAGCTTCACAACTCCACACCATTCACAACTTCATAACCCCCCATGTTATTAATCCAAGACAAATATAGTACAAGCAGCAGTGCTTGCACAACACTGCATCAATGTCAGTCTGCAACAATCAGAGAAAACAAAAATGCACGGGATACAGATACAGAACAGAATATATTCTTGATGCACCAAATTCCAATATGTACAAAGGGTCAAATCACTACCTCAATCAAATCAAGTAATGATAAGGACAACAATTAAGGTGAGTCCGTATTAATATATACGCAACAGACTAGCAGAAACCACCCGTTGGGGAACCACGTATATCTGACTCCCCAGCCATCAGCCACTTCACCCATCAAACCACACATTTTCTAATTCCCAATTACAAATATTGTTCCATCGGCCCTTTTTCAAAATGGGTTAACATTTTAGATTTTTAAATGCTTAAGAATCCTCATACATAATCAGTGAATGAATGATGGAGAAAATAGTGAAATCAACAAAGAAGAGGAAAAGACCAAATGATCTGCCAGATAGCAAGGCATTATTTTTACCCCTGCTGTGCAATTTTGCAAATGAGACGATCATTAAAATATATGAATCAACATGCAACCAAAAGTTGGTCCCATGAAAAGAAATGCAATTGATTTTGGCTTGCACTTAGCAGTTCACTACTTTCTCCATCTTGAAACAACCTAGGATCCAAAAGATTAGTAACCTACTAGTCCACCCATGTTAACGACCCTGCCAAAAGTAATCTACTAGGAAGCTCCCCTGGGCATGGAGCTATATATGAAATCTTCTTCCTGCAACAGCATAAATCATTTTGAATTTACTGATCAGTATTAGATTATGGCGCTAATAGAAGGGATGGAATGAAATATGTAACTAGAGACATTTAAGTCTGAGCAGAGAATTGAATATCCTCAAATATAATCCTTTCAGTCAACACTGATTGGTAATCAATATATGTTCTTAGCTCACCTTTCCATGTCAATATCGGTGATATAGATAAATCCAGCTACATTACTGCATATTCATTGCAACAAGGATATGCTTATTAGCTACAGCTGCACGAACCAGGAAAGGCCTATATAGTAAACTAAGCCATCCTAGAAGCAATGCGATCAAGGGAAACAAAAATAATATGATACAGCTCATACCTGGAGAGTAGCAGATCAGGCTCCTTGGCATAAGAAACAGCAAGAACAGCATGCACTAGATCACTAGTAACTGCAACAAGAGCTACACGGGTGGGATCTGCTGAAGGCTCTGCACCTATCGGCAGAGCGGAACGAGGTGCTTGAGGGCCACCAAATCTATATATAAGGAGATCACTGAAATTTACAACATTGGCTTGAGGTGACAGTTCACTGGTAAGACCATAGAAGTATTCCTGCAACACAAAGGCAACAATATTTCAATATTAAGTCGACAAGTATAGAATTCAAGCATACCTTCCAGACATCACCCATGCCTTGTATTCTATATCAAGTAATGCAACTGGAAAATATAAAAGCTTGCAACATTTCATATATGACCTCCAGATAGATGCTAGTCAGATAAAAGTCAACTTTCACTTCAAAACTAGTCTCTTGGAAAGCATTGCTATCAAAAATATTGGTCCAATAAGCCCTAGAGGCAGAACTTGTTCTTTTGAATTTTCAATAATACTTCCCTTGGGATAGCACTGAGAAACAAGCAATCACGTAAAAAAAGTATATTGAAAGACAATGGAAGTGACCATGAAATGTTGCATGTCTTGCTTTCTATCTATTTGATTCAAATTTGACATGAACTCACTTCCTTAAACAGGGAGTTTTTTAAACACCACTTGAACATACCAAAGATAGAAAATTCAACCCATTTTCTCAATTTTTTCATTTGGCAGTCTATTGTTGGTATTCTTCGCTGAAACAAAATAGAGTTGAACTTTTATTGTCCAAACCATGTACACTGTACAGTAGTGTTTTTTCCAACAACTGAACTAAGTGTCCTGACTTTGGTAGCTTTAAACTAGTGTATATTTTTCCGAAACGTTGCAACGTAAGAGGTCACCATGATTCTCTGTAACATTATTTAATTCAACTGCTAGCCTGAAATAATACCACATGTTGAAAGTCCAGTAACAGCTCTAAACTCATTTTGTGCATTCCCACAGACTGAGTTGGCCCTCACTAATTCCATCTCCCTCTGCATTTTTATAGCTATATTTTCATTCGTCACTACTTTTGTGTTTCAATAATCCTACAGGCCTCACGCATATATTATGTTTCTTTTTGGCTCCCTAGCAGGACCAAATTCAAATGACCGGAACAGGTTCTTCGTTCTTTCTTGTGGTCTAAATCAGTGTTGAAAATATCGGTATCGGCAAAATATCGGCGAGGGTCCAGAAAATATCTTATCGGCAATATCGGCGAAAATATCGGCAAAATATCGGCAAGAGCCGATATTTTGCCGATATTTTCAAAATATCGCGATAGATATTTTCCGATATTTGCCGATATTTTGAAAATATCGCGTCTCGGCGATATATCGTTTTGCCGAAAATATCGCGATATTTCCGAATATCGCCGATATTATCAACAGTGGTCTAAATAAGGTGGAGAGTGAGCTTGGTCGATGATTCCCTGGGATGTAGGTGCTGCACTGAATTAAACGTGTGTTGTACTATGCCAAAGAAGGAAGCAGGTCTGGAGTGACCTTATTTATGGTGCTTCCAGGGGAAGCATTCCTGCTGCCAAGTGGGTTGTGTGATGCCTTAGGCTTCTTCCCCTTCGGTAGTGTTTCCTACAACAAGTATAATTCAGTGCAGCACATGCTCAAGATCCATGGCACTTTTGGATTATGTGACATTATCTATTCCCCTAACCTGTTCCGTATTTCTGGGTCCACCATCTACAAAAGTATTTTTCAGAGGCCTGGAAAATTGTTGCAAATCAGGATGGGATTTGGCTTAGCACCTAATTTGGAGCTGGAAGCTTCAGAGTCAGTGTATTGCTGAACTTCCACAATTCAAAGCTCGCAGATTGAGTAGGTTGGAGGGATCTTTGGAAATTCAAGCCCAGATCCTGATGGACACGAGTGTTAGCGACTCCAAAGGCTCCTCTTCTGACAAGCTCATTACCAAAGAAATTGTTGGGCTGACTTCTCCCGAGGACTCTTGTCCAAATTGAACATGGAGGTGTAGGGCTGGCAGTGGAGGATTGAAGGTGGGTGTTTGCTTAGCAGCTCCAGCAGTATGATTCCAAGAAACTCAACTCCCTATTACACCAGAAGCTTGCCTCGTCTCCGGCAGTGTTCATAGTATTGGTATTGACAAAATATCGGCAAGGGTCCTGAAAACATCTTTTTGACAATATTGGTGAAAATATTGGCAAAATATCAGAAAATATCGGCAAACATATCAAATGCATAATATACTCATTTTTTCAGATTTTTAAACATATAAAGCAATAACAACATGAAACAAACACATTGGTAGATAAATATGAAGAAAGCACTAATATATATATAGTGGATGTAAAATAAAAATGATACATCAAAGGCAATACCAAATCCTATTGATCCCTGATAACTGTCCAATCAAGGACTCAAATGTGGATAACCAATACAAAATGACATCACATATATAAAAGTATCTCATCATCACGAGTTATATGTAGCAAAACAAATAAAACTAGCAGCTAGCTATCTGAGATCAATGACCTTTCCCACTTTTACGGGAAAACAAGATGGGTTGTTTGCTAGGCCTGCCCCTAGCAGTGGAAGGCCCTGACCCTGCACCTAATGTCAAATAATGATTGCTTGATATGGAGTTGTGCTCTCCTATATCTGTAGCAGATGGTGTTGGCATTGATGCTCCCACAGTCTCCTCCTCCTCCTGGTCCTCCCCCGAGTCCTCTTTGTTGCCCCTGTACTAATGGTTCCTCCTCTAACCATGTAGGTGACTCTTCCATGATGGGTACCTCAGACTCCACCCTCCACTTAGACAATACATCAATAATGTCCAAGGAAATGGCATCTAGATCCATTAATTTCTCTATTTGTTTCACTCGAAGTCGGAGATTGTAATGCACGTACACTAAATCATTGAGGCGTCAGAACTCCAACCTGTAAGAGTCAAAAAAACTGAGTCTTGACACGTGACGGTCAAAAATTAAAATTACAATAAATGTAATTGCTCAGTTGAAGGTTGAAGCTCAAAGTTATACATGTTGCACTTCTTTGAGTGCATTTTCTCAAATACACTCCAATTGCACTCACACCTTGAAGAGCCACAAGTTTGACTCAAGAGTCTTATGGCCAATTTCTGCAAATTTGCTACCTTTGCCACCAAATATCTACAACAAAATAAAAATAAAAAAAACTTAAAACATAAAACATAATTAAACTTTCAAATAAAACATAATTGAATTTTAAAAAATCTAGAATTATAAATTAGTAAATTGAAAATTCGGATGAGTCATGACTTGTCACTTATGTGGAATGAAGAGGGTCCTTTACCGAATAGCATCACCGAAGCCAAATAGGCCAACACAATTGTTAAAATTGTCAACTAGGGCCAAACTCCATGTGGGTCATCTTATTTATGGCAGCGGATATTTTTCTTGGACCCCTCTCATCAAGAGGTATAGGATTGATCTAAAGATCAATTGATTCCGATAAGTATTTATGAAGACATGAATTTATTTTGATTATGGAAAAATTGTCAAGTCGGCCAGCAACTTATGTAGGATCAGAAGCCCAACAGTCATGTCTATTCAACCTCTACGTTTTAGTATAAATAGAAGAGGACTTGAAGTCATTTGTCACACACACACACTCACTCTTGTGATCTCACTTCTTCCTGTTTTGAGTTTGATGAAGAAGAGAGCTAGAGGGAGGGCCCTAGGGTATACGTTGCCCTAGATAACATGCCCTAGATCTAAATGCAGTCATGGGAGAATAAGCTCTACGTTGCTCAAAAAAGTCGGAAAATTCGGAACTCCCGGAAAAGCCGGAACTGCCAGAAAAGTCGGAACTGCCGAAAACGCCAGAAAAGCCGGAACTGTTAGAAAAGCCGAAACTACCAGAAAAGTCGGAACTGCTAGAAAAGCCGGAACTGCCAAAAAGCTGGAACTGCCAGAAAAGCCGGAACTGCCAGAAAAGTCAAAACTGCAAGAAAAGCCGGAACTGCCAGAAAAGTCAAAACTGCAAGAAAAGCCGGAACTACCAGAAAAACCAAAACTACTGGAAGTCGGAACTGCCGGAAAAGCCAGAACTGTCGGAAAAGTCGGAACTGCCGGAAAAGCCGGAACTGCCGAAAAAGTTGGAACTACCTAAAAAGTCGGAACTGCCAGAAAAGCCAAAACTGTTGGAACTATCGGGAACTGCCAGAACAGTTGGAGCATCTATCTCCAAAGGAGAGCAGCATGCAAGGGATAGCTAACTAACCTTGGGACAGTTGTATGGTACTTAGCAGCAAATACACCAAGCATGCAATGTTACAGCTAGCATGCAAGGGACAGCTAGCTAAGGACAACAAGCAAGCAATGTGCAGCCAACACATAGGTCAAGATGGCAACATGGTGCAGCAATGGCACATAATGCAGTACAGTGATGGGTACAGTCATGATTAATGAAGCGTGATGAGATGCAGCATAATGATGACGGGTGCAGCATGGTGTAGCGCGGTGAGGTGCAGCATGATGACAAAATGCAACACAACGATAGGTGAAGGAGTCACCTTGGAGAATCAGTTGAAGCAGCATGTCTTCAACTGATCTCATGTATCATCTTCTTAGAGATGATCTATGTTCTTATCTAGGTAAGTCAAAGTGTTGACTTCTATTGTAAACGTACTATCTCTCTCTCTGTGTTGAACTATTGAAGAACATATAAGAAGAATTGATTAAGGGTTTCTCCACATTGGGGTTTGTCCCTAGCTAGCACCACATCTTCTGTCCTCTTGTCTTGGCTTGTCTTCTGCAATTTATATTTATGTTCTATCTGTAGTTTACTTTAATGCTGATGTAATTGCTAAACTATAAAAGATATTGATCTAACTGTGAAAATTGAAATAAATTGCTCTAGCATAAAAGATACCTAAAATTAACATGGTATCAGAGCTGAGGTGAAGACAATGCCCAAGCAAGAGTGAAAGAGCAATCACCAAAGACAGTTGGGAAAGGACAAAAGGATCAGTGGATTCCTCATCCCTCTTCAAATTCACCAAAGGTGAAGCCGAAGTAGAGAATATTATCAGAATGGCACAGCGGAATATGGCCTACCTAAAGATCACATCATTGAAAGACCGAATCTCAGGGTGGAAGGAAAGGCAGATAACTAGTTCGGCCATTATGCGAAGGAGTGTCCGAATGGCAAGGACACATCACTTTATGATGATAACAATCATTCCAAGGACATCTTCAATGATCAAAGGAATGAAAGGTAATGCAAGTCATCAAGGAAATGGCCGACTCTTCATAGAAAGCAAGGAACCCTAGGTATGAAGAATCAAATGTTGTTTCTGATAAGATAAAGAAGCGTTATCTTGTATTGGCCCTCTCCTTCAGATTCTTTGGGAATCTGGCTTATAGATTGTAGTGCTTCAAGGCACTTCATTGGATAGATGGGTGCACTCTCTAATTTGGTAGAGATGGAAACAATCATGGGATTATACTTGGAGCCGATGCTACCTATCCCGAAAGGGGTGTAGGGAATGTTAACTCTCAGCTGAATAAGGGTAACTCGATTCATTTATAGAATCTCTTTTATGTACCTGATCGCAAGAAGAACTTGGTGTCCATCTCGGAAATGGAAGTCAAAGGTTTCAGGGTGGCATTCATTGATGGAAAGGTACGTGTTAAAAAATATAAATTTCAAAGATGTTTTTTCTCATGGGTTCAGGATTGGCAATTTGTATCAAGTTGCAGGATGGTCCATTGGGGATCATGTCAATTGACATATCACATCTATAACACCAGAGGTCTACCTATGGGGCCTTACCTAATGTGAGTCAAATGGTGATAGGGATGTTTGAATTCAAGTAGAGCATGAAAGTACATGTCTAAGATGTACCAAAGGAAAATCTTACAAGGGGACCATTCGCCTCATGTCACAGGTCCACAGGTTTGGAACAACTCGAGGAGTTTGAGATTCATGATCAAGAATCTCATGTATACAGGTGGAAGAAAGCCCTCTATGGCTTGAAGAAAAACTCCCCAGGCATAGTATGAGAGGATTGATCGCTGTCAGATGAAGCTGAGATTCACTAGGAGTGAAACCGATCGAAACCATTACCCAAAGATTGTGGATGATAGACCTCTCATACCAGCACCTTATGATGACGACCTATTTCTGACAGGTGCAGACCCTCTCATTTGCAGAAGTAAGAGGGAGTTGGATTTCGAATGTGGAATGATAAACTGCAAGCCTGTGACTACCTCGAGGATATTAACTTTCAGAAGTTAGATGGTAGTGATGTCGAACCAAATTTGGGAAATGCCTCTAAGTTTCATAAACTCATTCGCATTGATGTTCTTGGTGAACTTCCGTCCGGACATATGTTTTGCAGTTAGCATGGTGAGCTCATATTTGGTTGAGCCTCACTGGATCGGTGCCAAGAATCTTCTGAGATATCTTCGGGGCACAATCTCCCATGGATTGAGATACGTTGCCAGAAATATGAAACTGCATGATTATTCAAATGCTGAGTGGGCATGCAGTGTGGAGGATCACTAGAGCACTTCTTAGTGTTGGTTCTCTTTGGATTCTGCTTCGATATCATGGATGAGCAGAAAGCAGAAATCAGTTGCTATAACCACCGCCGAGACCGAATACACAGCTACGAGTATGATCTCGTGTGAAGCTGCATGGTTGCAGAAGCTCTTAAGTGAGTTGTTTGTACACATGATGAATACCATTGATTCTCTGTGACAACCACAGGTGGGATTCGATTATTGAGGAATCCCGTCTCGATGATTGCTCCAGTAGATAGACATCAGATACTGCCTTATCTGGGATATGGTAAGTCGATGAGCGAAGAGGCTCCATCACATTGAGACTGATGTACAGGTTGCAGACATTTTTTGTCAAAGCCCCAGGGGAAAGGTCAAATCTGTAACTTTCCCGAACGACTTGGAGTCATTGAGAAACCTTCTTAAAAGGGTCCTGCATGTTGCATGCATTGAGCTCTGGGAGCTCTGGGGGGCTTGGGGTACTTACTGGAGCAACATACGACCACAGGGCAACTCACCCTCCCCTGGTGGTGCGTTGTGGAATAGGATGATTCGTTCTCCTGTGGGCTAGGATGATTCGTTCTCTGTGGCGACTGTGGAACAGGATGATTCGTTCTCCTGTGGGCCAGGATGATTCGTTCTCCATGGCGACTGTGGAACAGGATGATTCGTTCTCCTGTGGGCCAAGATGATTCGTTCTCCATGGCATCCACTGACAGGATGATTCATTCTCCTGTGGACAGGATGATTCATCCTCCTGTCGAGGCATCCTACCCATGTAGTCTGGGACTCATGGGAAGTACCTCTCATTTGATCAATGAGCAGGGAAATGAGGATAGGGACCATAGTAGTTCTATCGATGGACGCATCGTTGTATCTACCGTACTCCCTATGCTAGGATGACATCTATTGATCTGGGATCAGTATGAGTGGTTTGAGACACTCTCTTATGATATTGATCTGGGATCAATAGAACTGACTTCAGGTCAGTAGAGAACGGTATGAGACATTCTCGATCAATTATTCTTCTTCATGGTTCAGCAGAGCAGAGTAGAGCAGTGCAAGGCACTGATGGCAGAGATAGTACAGTCGGACACATGGATCAGCATATGGAGTTCTCCCTAGTTGAGAGGGAGTGTTAAAATTGGCAACTAGGGCCAAACTCCATGTGGGTCATCTTATTTATGGCAGCTGATATTTTTCTTGGATCCCTCTCATCGAGAGGTGTAGGATTGATCTAAAGATCATCCGATTCCGATAAGTATTTATGAAGATATGAATTTATTTTGATTATGGACAAATTGTCAAGTCAGCCAGCAACTTATGTAGGCTCAGAAGCCCAACAGTCATGTCTATTCAACCTCTACGTTTTAGTATAAATAGAAGAGGACTTGAAGTCATTTGTCACACATACACTCACTCTTGTGATCTCACTTCATCCTGTTTTGGGTTTGATGAAGATGAGAGCTAGAGGGAGTGCCCTAGGGTATACGTTGCCCTAGATCTAAATGCAGTCATGGGAGAATAAGCTCTACGTTGCTCAAAAAAGCCGGAAAATCCGGAACTGCCGAAAAAGCTAGAACTGCCGAAAAAGTTGAAACTGCTGGAAAAGACGGAACTGTCGAAACTGCCGAAAAAGCTGGAAAAGCCGGAACTGCCAAAAACGCCGGAACTGCCGAAAACGCCGAAACTGCTGGAAAAGCCGGAACTACCGGAAAGCCGGAATTACCGTAAAAGCCGGAATTTAAAAAAATCTAGAATAATTAGTAAATTGAATATTCGGATGAGTCATGACTTGTCACTTACTTGGCATGAAGAGGGTCCTTACCGAATAGCATCACCGAAGCCAAATAGGCCAGCACAATCCCGATAAAACTGCATCTCGTGATTGATTTTCCTATGAAGCTCAGGATCAAGCACTATCCTATGAATATAGAAATGGAGCCTTTCCATCACCTCGTTATCAAAATCAAAGCTGCATTTGTAAGAAAATGCAGGTTTGAGGAAGAGTGCTACTACATGAATGGGTCGATGAAACATCCCTGTCCACCAACTATCAATCACATCTCATAACATCATCTGTCTATTAAGCCCAACAAAACCCTTATATGCATAATAAGCACGAATGGTCTCCTTGGCCCTATCCATTGCCTAAAAGCCCTATCCATGGCCTAATACAAATAAGCCATTGCAGGCTTCTCCCCATCTACCAATCTCAAAACATTTACTATAGGTTCACTAACTGAGCACACTCCTTCTACTCCTTGCCAAAATGTGTAAGTGTACACCATTTCTGCAATGGCTCTCCCATCCTGTCTCTTGATGTATCTACAAATATGCCACTCATCAGAAACAAACATTTGTTTCAACTCAAATTGGCATCAAAGCAAAGATTGAAGAGTACTAAAGTTGGTGGCAGAACATGTGATTGCAGGATGCCACAACTCCTTGTTTCTAGTGTATCTCCTCATGAGGCTAAAGAAAAAAAGCATGGTTATATATAAACTTGGGATGCGCTTAGCCATATCAATCACCTCCTTGATGAAAGAGAGTTTTCCCATATCCTCAAGCAATAAACTGATACATTGTGTTGCACATGGAGTACAGAACAATGTGCGGTGCCTCTCCATAAGCATCCTGTCGGCAGCCACATAATTATTTGCATTATCTGTTATGACTTACACCATATTCTGGACACCAATCTCCCAAACGAACCCATCTAATAATAACTCACATATCAATGTTGCATCTTTTATATGAGTTGATGCATCCATTGATTTAATAAACATGGTACCTTTAGGACAATGTACCAAGAAATTTACAAGGGTCCTACTTTTCCTATATGTCCAACAACCATACATCACTGTGCACACCATTTCTGCAGTGGCTCTCCCATCCTATCTCCTGTTGTATCTACAAATATGCCACTCATCAGAAACAAAAATTTTCTTCAACTCAAACTGGCATCAAAGCAAAGACTAAAGAGTACTAAAGTTGGTAGCAAAACATGTGATTGTAAGATGCCACAACTCCCTGTTTCTAGTGTATTTCCTCATGAGGCTAAGAACAAAAGCATGGTTATATATAAACTTGGGGATGCTCTTAGCTATATCAATCACTTCCTTGATGAAGGAGAGTTGTCCCATATCCTTAAGCAATAAACCGATACAATGTGTTGCACATGGAGTCTAGCACATGGAGTCCAGAACAATGTGCGGTGCCTCTCCATAAGCATCTTGTAGGCAGCCACATAATTATTTGCATTATTTGTTATGACTTGCACCACATTCTACACACCAATCTCCCGGACGAACGCATCTAATAACTCACATATCAATGTTGCATCTTTTATATGTGGTGATGCATCCACTGATTTAATAAACATGGTACCTTTAGTACAATGTACCAAGAAAATTACAAGGGCCTTACCCTTCCTATCTGTCCAACAATCACACATCACTGTGCACACCATTTCTACAATGGCTCTCCCATCCTGTCTCCTGTTGTATCTACAAATATGCCACTCATCAGAAACAAACATTTGTGTCAACTCAAACTGGCATCGAAGCAAACACTGAAGAGTACTAAAGTTGGTGGAAAAACATGTAATTGCAAGATGCCACAACTCCCTGTTTCTAGTGTATCTCCTCATGAGGCTAAAAACAAAAGCATGGTTATATATAAACTTGGGGATGCTCTTAGCCATATCAATCACCTCCTTTATGAAGGAGAGTTTTCCCATATCCTCAAGCAATAAACCGATACAATGTGTTGCACATGGAGTCCAGAACAATGTGCGGTGCGTCTCCATAAGCATCCTGTCGGCAGCCACATAATTATTTGCATTATCTATTATGACTTGCACCACAGTATGCACACCAATCTCCTGGACAAACCCATCTAATAACTCACATATCAATGTTGCATCTTTTATATGTGTTGATGCATCCACTGATTTAATAAACATGGTACCATTAGAAAAATGTACCAAGAAATTTACAAGGGTCCTACCCTTCCTATCTGTCCAACAATCACACATCATTGTGCATCCAGACACCTCCCATGTCTGCTTCAACTCCGCCAATCTAGAGTTGATGTCTTGCTTTTCAGCTTGAAGGAATGGCCCCCACAACTCCTCATATGTAGCACTTTTGTACCTTGGGCCCACAATAACAATAGCATTGCACAATGGTTGCCAAAATGGATTGTTTTTGGTGATGCTGAGAGGTAAGTCACTCCAAAAAGGACACCCCCCCATAACACTCTGCTTTTTGCTTCTTCTTTTTTAACAACTGATTTTACGGAAGGTTGTGCTCCATGTCCAGTTCGTGGAACAAAAAAGGATGAACTCCCACTCCTAGTAACTTCAACAGGTGATGCTATGGAGCCCCTCCCACTACCCTCAGCCTCAAACAAGGAAACAAATATCCTGAAAGATTTGCTTGCATGTTCAGCCTTGTTTCTTTCTGCCTTTTCATTCTTTGTGTCTTTTTCATCAATTGCTTCAAGAGCTTTTTGTATAAGCACCATACTAAAAATAGTACAAAGCCCAACATCATGTCCAGGGAGTCTAGCTAGATGGTATTTCAATAGCATAACCCCTCCTATCATCTTGGTCCCACACAATTTGCATGACAAATATGCCTAGTTTGTCCCACCGTCAAGTTCCCCACACTCCCAAAATGGGTCCAAGGGCTTTGGCATATTTGTAGTCAATTAATGGACAGTGTCAAAATTCAAACCTAGGGCACCAAAAGAAAAAATTGACATTAAACCCCCATACACAAAAAAATAACAGCCACCTAGTTTGAAAAAATATTTTTTACTACATTATTAGCAATGAAAAAGGGTAATAAGAGGGTGCATAAGAAAGTTGTAAAAAAATGAAGCTTTCTATCCAAATATGGATAAAACCCTTGCATTGCTTCATGAGTATGAAAATCATAGCAAATGACAAAAAACCAAAGAAGAAAAATGTTGATAGGCAAAGAGGCAAACAAGCATAACCCTAAATCTATGAAAAAAACCATTAACATAGGGGTTTTTAAGAACATACTTGTTGATGGAAGAAATGAAGTTTGTCTCACTGGTCTTGAATCTTTGATCCATAAAAAAAAATTGATTGGTGATGATAATAGCTGTTTGATCCTCAATCCCTCTTTGAAAACCACCACAAAGCTCTTCCCCTTCCTTAGCCAAAGCCAACAAAGCAAAATGAGCAATTAAAAGGCCAAAAAGTCGTTTTGTAGCCGCGACCCCGCTTGCCCAATGAAAAATTGGGTCGTCGCGTGATATTTTGGCGAAATATCATCAATATTTCATAAATATCACAACATTTCCAAATCAAAAAATATTGTGCAATTAGTCGGTGATATGTCGTTTTGCCGAAAATATTGTAATATTTACAATATATCGCGACATTTCAGCGATACTATCAACACTAGTCTCTTGTTCTCAATGCTTGTTGGACTTTTTCCGGCCCGGTGGGCAGGAGGATTCACAGATTGTGGTGTTTGGTCCATTCGTCTCCCTTTCAACTCTCTTTGCTTGATTGGCAATTAACAGGTTTTTCCCACCAAAGCCCTCTTGGTAAAAAGAAAGCTTATGGATGGGTTTTGTTTAGTTTGTCCCAATTCAAAGATGGTGAAACGTATGTTTTAGGATTGTAGCTTTGCAAGGACTTAGTTGGAAACATGTTCAAGATTGTTCAAGATCACTACTCAGTTATTTCACAAGAAAGTGCAATGGAAGTTTGTACTTTTTGGAGATTCCAGATACCTCCTGCTTTCATCTTTCTTGGGAATTTGGCACTGCCTCAAAGTCACTATTTTATTCACTATCTG
The DNA here is from genome assembly GCA_031772625.1 of Pinus tabuliformis. Lineage (NCBI taxonomy): Eukaryota > Viridiplantae > Streptophyta > Pinopsida > Pinales > Pinaceae > Pinus > Pinus tabuliformis. The sequence goes on from CM062810.1 coordinate 461,071,862, forward strand.
GCAAATACGCTGCAAGTATTTTTTGCAAATGTGGTCAGTTCATTACAGTGCTTTTGTTGTAACTGTTGGATGAGGTATGTATGCCAACGTTAGATAGAGGTTTCCTGCTGATGAAGGATGCTAAAAAACTAGATGCGACAACATACTCTGATTTTATTCAGTAAGAGGTCATGGTTCAGCGTTGTACGTACCCTTCTGCTTTTGATTTCTCCTTTTAGTAAATATATCTATGTTAATATAAAACATATTTTTCCAGAAAAACAAACCAAATAGTTAGATCTTTCTCTGCTTTTAGTAGACTAATGATAGGACTTGCTTTCAATTGACCAACTTTGTGGTCACTTGTTGGCCATTAATTGAAAAAACTTACCTTAGTGGGAAAAGCTTTGGGCCACCATATCTACTCTTCTATGAATTGAAACCCTGGCTATTTATATTGACATGTTCCTTAGATGTCTTCATAACGCTCTTTTGTTAGGAATAAAGTATCACCTTAGACCACATCTCAAGCACAATTCTGAGCCCCACTTTTGAAAGGATGCCCTCCTCAACTCCACCACCTACTGTGCTATGGATTAAAAGTTAAAACCCTGGCTGTTTTTATTGAACTACTGCTTTAGATGTCTTGATAATGTTTTTTTGTCAAGAATAAGGTATCACCTTAGACCATGCCTCAAGCAGAATTCTGAACACTCCACGGGAAAGGGAACACTTGTCAATTCTTGATCTAACAAACAGGCTTATACCAGAAATATTTCTTCAAAGATGATTTCTTCGATTAAGTTATATAAAATGGGCATATGACACCAACCTGTGTCATTTAAATTGAAGAAATCTTTATTTCCACCAGCCCCTCTATCAGAATATATTAACTCAGAAAATAAAATGCAGCGGAAATAAAACAGGAATATCAATCACACTATGACAGCAAATTTGTACCCAACACAATCTTCTTTCATTTTAAATTTTTTAGGAAAATGACAGCAAATTTGTACCCAACACAAACTTCTTTCATCTTAAATTTTTTAGGAAAATTTGGGCCTAGACCCACAAAGAATACACAAAAAATACAATTGTTGGGAACCTAAAACTCGGCCGCATTGAGAAAAATCAGCCTCAAGGAAATCAGCACTACTGAAGAAACTCATCCTCTAGAAAATTTCGCGTCCCTCACCAGCAATTTGGCCCCTCTTTTCCCTTGTATGGTCCTTTCTGAATACAATTCTGAACACTCCTTGGGAAAGGGAGCCCTTTGTCAGTTCTTGCTCTAACAAACGGGATTATACCAGAAATATTTCTTCAAAGATGATTTATTCGAATAAGTTATATAAAAAGGGCATATAACACCAACTTCTGTCATTTAAATTGAACCTTTATTTTCACCAGCCCCTCCTCTATTAGTGTACCCTTAAGTGTACCCTTAATGTGATAGATTCTCTCTACCTTATCTACCATAGGAAGGTTGAGTGTTAATTTTTTTATACCAGATCTGACTTACTTCAACAATTTATTAAAACCCAGAAACTATTTATCCCAAATTATAAATACTTTTGAAATTGTTGATAAAATAAACACACTGGTTTATTAACTCAGAAAATAAAATGCAGCGGAAATAAAACAGGAACATCAATCACACTACAACAGCAAATTTGTGCCCAACCCAATCTTCCTTCGTATTAAATTTCTTTAGGAAAATTTGGGCCTAGACCCACAGAGGATACACAAAAAAATACAATTGTTGGGAACATAGAACTCAACCCCATTGGGAAAAATTGGCCTCAGGGAAATCGGCACTAGTGAAGAAACTAGACCTCTAGAAATTTTAGCATCCCTCACCAGCAATTCAGCCCTTCTCTTTTCCCTTGTACGGCCCTTGTGCACTTGAGAAATTTGGCGTCTAGATGTTTTGGCCCTCTTCCAATAATTAATCCCGCCATCCTTGTAACACGCCCCCTACTATCCCTAGCCCCTACTAAAGGGTACAAGGAGGCAATTACTCTAATGACCCAACCTCCAAGGTCCAACTATGGAAATGGAGTCTAAATTTTTCGACTTTCTCAACTTCCTCAAAACATAAAATGGATGACATCATTGCGTTTGTCTCGTCGAGACCTTTCCAACGATATAAAATTTGCCTCAATCCAACTCTCAAATCAAAAGATGCGGCCAATCAATGTCTAGTCTATCAGGTCTCGCCATGCCACGTGGCTACCCTAGTCCTAGCCACATGGCAGCACTACCCCAACTGTCGACCCATTCATGTCTAGTGTCACATTATATCTTGTTCATGGTTCACGAAACCTGAACAAATATACATGTAATGTATATGAGGTACGCGGGCTCCTCCATGACCACATCACCCAAGGAATAAAATCCCCGCTGTTTTCCATCGCACATAACAAGATATCATCGGGGACAAGGCATCTGGGTGACGTCAACGGCGCTTTCCATCAGGTTGACGTCACCCTTACACATGGCTTCACCCTTACACGTGGCTCCACTCTTGGTGTACCATGTGTCACATGTTTACGGGCCACATGGCCCCACAAGAACCCCAACTCTGACTGACACGTGTCATGCTCCCAAGTTTCCACGTCGCACTGCAACGATGTCACCTGCCACATTGGTCATGCGTCCCACCATTCCTTTGCTGCAATGGTAAAATTCTTTTTCACGTTATAATTTAACTCAAGTCCTCAGCCTAAATTACCAACCACCAGCCCCACTATGCCATGTCGTCCTGGAAATAAATGGTTACAAGGCCAGCACACCCAGGTTATTATGACTTGAGGGACCCGCATCCATGTACCTCACGTATGTCATAAGTTCATTCATTTGGAAGGGTCCTGTGAACCATGGCAATGTGTAACATGACACCAGACATGAACATGTTGGTTGCTACAGTAGTATTGCCATGTGACAATGAGGTGGATGACTAGGGTAGCCATGCGAGTGCCACGTGGCAAGTCAGATGACGTGGTGACACCTAATACGCCAAAATTTGATTAGCCATATATTTTGATTCGAGAGTCAGATTGACGAAAATTTTATATTATTGGAAAGGTCTCGACGAGATGAACATAATGATGCTATACAGTTTAGGTTTTGAGAAAGTTGAAGAAAATCAAAAAATTTAGACCCCATTTCCATAACTCGACTTTGGAGGTCAGGTCATCAGAGTAAATTCCTTCTTCTACCCTTAGTAGGGACTAGGTATGTTGGTGGGGTGTTACACTCCCCTTCAGCTGACTCAACCTCTCTCTTTCCTAATTTTGACTTCTTGAAGTTTCTCTTGAAATTCCCTATTGCATTTATTCTAACTTCTTTACAATCTAATCAAGCTTCTCTCTCTTGAGAAAAGTACTTCCTCAACAATTGTGTGCCTTCACCTCTCCCTTAGGCTTATTCTATAATTTCGTTAAGCCAAAATCCCTAATCCTAATCTTTTAAGTGATCAATGGCTAATATTAAATAATAAGACTCACTTGATATCAACAGTTGAGATTATATCTAGGTCTTAAATAATTTTACTTTTTATCCTTGGAAATTTGGCCTAATAATCAACAATAATCAATTTAACCCTGATCTCCTATGTGATCAATGGCTAGGATTAAATCCTAAGCCTCACTTGAGATCAATGGTTGAGATTATATCTAAATCACTTAAATAATTTTATTATTTATCCATGGAACTTTTGCCTAATAGTCCACAATAATTAATTAAATTAATTATTGTACTTTTCCTAAGTTAATCTTAGCAAAGAAATCATAGAATCACTTACTACACCAAGCACGCACCTAAAGAGGCAATCAAATATCTTCTACATGCTAAGACACCAAGCCAATGTAGAAGACTTTCCAAGGCAACAAAGTCAATACTCCCTCCTATCGCAAGGACGTGATTCTCCACCACCCCCAACTTGTCTTTGTAAAACACAAAACTTTCCCTTCACTAAAGGCTTGGTGAGAATATCTGCTACCTGTTCCACTATGGAGATGTACCTCTCTGGACGTTGTGTCTAACGAAGTGGTATTCAATCTCCATATGTTTGGACCCATCATTAAACATTATATTATCAGAGATTTTAATGCAACTCTAATTGTCACAGTGAATCGCAGAGGGCCTCATCTCAAGACCAAATAATCATGTGAGCATTTTGTGAAGCCAGATGGCCTCACAACTCGCTAGACTTGTTGCCATGTACTCAATCTCTATTGAGCTAAGTGCCACTGAGTGTTGCTTCATGTTATACCACGAGATCATATATAATCTTAAGTTGAAACAACAACCTAAAGTACTCTTCCTATCTATTACACTCCTTGTGTAGTCTAAATTTTTGTAGCCCTGCAACTCCACTCCAACAACTCTGACATAACTCAATCCATACAAGATTTGTTCCTCAAAGATACCTAAGCACATGCTTTTCTGCAACCCAATTAACACTCTGTATCTCCACCAAGAATTGGTTGTGTGTATTCATGACAAAACAAAATATTTGCATAGTGCTCACAAAATACATCAAGGACCCGATCAACTGTCTGTGCAAGATGGAATCACTCACCCTAAAAAGCACTCAACTTCCTCAAGTTGGTGATCATAGGTGTAGACATCGACCTACAATCCTCCATCCTAAATCTCCTCAGAATCTCAACTACATACTTGACATACCCAAGAAGATCTCTCCTAGCTATTGCCTCACCTCTACTCCCAAGAAAGATCGGTCCAATGTCCATCTCAAACTCTGAAGCAAGGTTCTCCTTGCACATCCCTATGAGCTTCTTCCATCAAGGCTCGCTATTATCTCAAAATCAAACCCTGGAAGGCTGCTGACCAGGAAGACCTTAAGTAACTATTTCAAACCTACTTTAGGCTGAGGCTTAGCCTCCCCAACCTGAGAAGGCTCTCTCAAAGGATTAATGATTTTTTATTATGATTAAGATGGCTAACTCTTATGAAACAAAGATAAAATTGTAAGTGGTGGAAACACAATTAAAAAGTATCCATTGGGCTTATGGAGTCAAAATCGTTTCAGTATAACAATGATATCAACCTTACATAGAAGTCAGGACATTTAGATTTCAACCATTCAGAACACACCAGAAACATATAGGACAACACAGTTTATAAATATGTGAAGGAAATTAGAGCACAATCAGTGATTTCTAAGTAATCACATATCTATACCACTGCAAATACTAAGGAGAGGATAATACACAACATTATGAACTTAAAACTTTTTGATTATACAAATGATCACCTCTAGTATTGTAAATGACTTTTAAATCAGCTTTAAAGAAGTTTTGTCATCACACATGCATATGGGAAAGGCTTACAGCACATGAAGAACGTGGCACTCCAATAGATTGTTGGCTAATTAAAGAAGATCAACATGATTAATTGTTTCCGAATATCTTTGAGGAAACCAAAAGCATAAAAACAGGGGCAGTTTCCTACTTCTCAGCAGCCGTAAAGGGATAAGACATTAAGGACCAGTAAGGAGCTTTGAACATCCACCACAGCTAAATTGAAGGAGACCACTTGTCAGAGAACGAGATTTGTTTGTAATTAATGCTATTACCAGCATGATGTCGAGTTAAACTCCTAATTGTCTTAGGTTTCTAAAATATCTAGTTAGCAATTTGTTGCATTTAATAAGTAGTTAAAATTAGAATAGGTGTCATAGCAAGCAGAATTCGAGTTCCCCTCATGCTGGAGGAGGAATCTCAGCCTTGTAAAGAATTCTATATATAGGAGAGAGGGCAATGTACCAGGGGTTGGAAAATTTCAGAGAAATTGGAACTATTGTGCTATGTATATGATTCAGTTTTAGTAATACAATACTTGGCATAACTTCTCAGGAATCAGAAGGAGTTTACTGTTCAGAATGTTGTGTATTATCCTCTCCTCAGTATTTGCAGTGGTATAGATATGTGATTACTTAGAAATCACTGATTGTGCTCTAATTTCCTTCACATATTTATAAATTATGTTGTTCTATATGTTTCTAGTGTGTTCTAAATGGTTGAAATCTAAATGTCCTGACTTCTATGTAAGGTTGATATCATTGTTATACTGAAACGATTTTGACTCCATAAGCCCAATGGATACTTTTTAATTGTGTTTCCACCACTTACATTTTTATCTTTGTTTCATAAGAGTTAGCCATCTTAATCATAATCAAAAATCATTAATCCTTTGAGAGAGCCCTCTCAGGTTGGGGAGGCTAAGCCTCAGCCTAAAGTAGGTTTGAAATAGTTACTTAAGGTCTTCCTGGTCAACAGCCTTCCAGGGTCTGATTTTGAGATAACATTCGCCATCAACAAATACATAGTACAAGTTAGAATCTACCTAACTTTTAGTGAGGTCCAATCCAAGTAGGTACCCATCAATCTTGGAGTACAATGCATGAGGTGCCTACTTAAGTCCATATAAGGCCTTCTTCAATCTACATACACATCCTTATGAGCTTCTTTGATCTTGTCAGAAAGAGATCGTCAACATATATTACCAAGATAAGAGGCTCGCCATCAACAAATACATAGGACAAGTTGGAATCTACCTCACTTTTAGTGAGGCCCAATCCAAGTAGGTACCCATCAATCTTGGAGTACACTGCATGAGGTGCCTACTTAAGTCCATATAAGGTCTTCTTCAATCTAAATACATGGGACTCCCTCCCTGGACCTCAAAGCCCTGAGGCCACTCAATATACACCTTTTCCTCAATCACCCCACTGAGGAAGGTAATCTTCCCATCCATGTAATGTATCCTCCACTCCATCTCTGAAGGAATATAAATGATCACCTTAATAAATGTGTATCTAGCAACAGGAGGAAATGTCTCCTCATAGTCTACTCCCTCCTTCTAGGAGAACCTTCTCACCATGACCTCACTTTGTACTTCTCGACAATGCCATCAGTTGCATGCTTGATCTTGAAGATCCACCAAGAAGTGACCATTGACTTATCCTCAAGCCTCAATACTATCTCCCACACATCGTTCCTCATGATGCAGCCCTTCCAAACCTACTGATTTGTTGCCCACACAAAGGTAGAAGGCTCAAACTCACTGATGTTGCTCGTTAAAGCCAAATAACTAGAAAATATGGTAGGTGATCTACTCTCCCTGAAAGTGTTTCTAGGAGCCTCCACATGCTCCTCAACTTGTTCCAATGTCTTCTTAGCCCAACTTAGAATCCTCCTAAGAATGCTCGAAGGAACATCTCGCTCCTCCTCCTGATCAGAAAGTTGTGATCCTATTGCTAGTCTATGCTCAACATTTAGAGCCTCTCACTCCCAATCCTCTGCCATTGTTGGATTTGTCTCATGCAAAATCTCCAAAAGGCCCTACCCTCCTCAAATTTGACATCCCTCCTTACCACTATCTTCCTCTATCCTTAAATGTAGACCCTGTATGCCTTTGAAGTCTCACTATATCCCACAAAAATGCCCCTCTCTGGACCTTGTGTCTGATGAAGTGGTATTCAATCTCTATATGTTTGGACCTATTATTAAACATTATATTCTCGAAGAGTTTAATGCAACTCTAATTGTCACAGTGAATTGCAGTGGACCCCATCTCAAGTCCAAATGATCTTGTGAGCATCTTATGAAGCCATATGGCATCACAACTCGCTTGACTTGTTGCCATGTACTCGACCTCTATTGAGTTAAGTGCCATTGAGTGTTGCTTCATGTTATACCACGAGATCATATCCAATCCTAAGTTGAAACAACAACCTAAAGTACTCTTTCTATCTATTGCACTCCCTGTGCAGTCTAAACCTGTGTAGCCCTGCAACTCCACTCCAACAACTCTGACATACCTCAATCCATACACCATTGTTCCACAAAGATACCTAAGCACATGCTTTGCTACAACCTAATTAACAGTCCTTATCTCCACCATGAATTGGTTGTGTGTATTCACAACAAAACAAAATATCCACATAGTGTTGACCAAATACATCAAGGACCCGATCAATTGTCTATATAAGGTGGAATCACTAACTCACCCTCAAAAGCACTCAACTTCCTCAAGTTGGTGATCATAGATGTAGACATCGACCTACAATCCTCCATCCTAAATCTCCTCAGAATCTCAACTACATACTTGCCCTACCCAAAAAAGATCTCTCCTGCCTATTGCCACACCTCTACTCCCAAGAAGGATCAGTCGAATGTCCATCTCAAACTCCGAAGCAAGGTTCTCCTTGCACATCCCTATGAGCTTCTTCGATAAGAGGCTCACAATCAACAAGTACATAGTACAAGTTGGAATCTACCTCATTCTTAGTGAAGCCCAATCTTGAAGATCCTCCAAGGAGTGACCACTGACTTCTCCTCAGGCCTCAATACTATCTCCCACATATCATTCCTCATGATGCAATTATACCCTTCCAAACCTACTAGTTTGTTGCCCACATGAAGGTAGAAGGCTCAGACTCACTGATGTTGCTCGTTAAAGCCAAATAACTTGATAATGTGGTAGGTGGTCTACTCTCCCTGAAAGTGTTGCTAGGAACCTCCACATGCTCCTTAACATGTTCCAATGTCTGCTTAACCCAACTTAGCCTCCTCCTAAGAATGCTCGAAGGAACATCTCGCTCCTCCTCCTGATCAGAAGGTTGTGATCCTATTGCTAGTCCCTGCTCAACCTTTAAAGCCTCTCACTCCCAATCCTCTGCCACTGTTGGATTTGTCTCATGCAAAATCTCGAAAAGGCCCAATTTGACATCCCTCTATCCTGGAATATAGACCCTCTGCACCTTTGAAGTCTCACTATATCCAACAAAAATGCCCCTCTCAAATGAGCACTCCAGTTGGTTCCTCACGTCTAAAGGAATGTGAACATACACTGGGCTATTGAAGATGTGAAGATGGCTCACCTCTAGTCTCACTCTTGTAAATGCCTCCTCAAGGGTCATGTCATCTACTGCCTTGCGAGAACTCTTGTTCTACAAGTATAAAGTCGTATTACACGCCTCCACCAACAAGAACATAGGCAAATCTTGGTCATAGATCATGGCCTTTGTTGCTCCAACTATACTCATCTTCTTCCTCTCTACCACTCCATTTTGTTGCGGATTATAGGGCATTGTCTGCACTTTCTTGATCTTGCTTCCATGCAAAAAACCCTTAAACTTGTTGGAGGTATACTCTCCCCCATTGTTTGATCTTAGGACCTTGATCTTGTTCTCAGTTTGGTTCTCCACAATAGCTTTTAACTCTTGAAATTGGCTGAAGACCTCATCCTTGACTTTCAGGAAGTAAATCCATGTCCTCCTAGAATAGTCATCTATGAATGTCACAAAATAATTGTATCTCAAGATAGACCCCATTGACATAGGACCACAGATGTCAGAATGCACCAAACCCAACACACCCATGGACCTAGTCTGTAACAACATAAATTTATATGAAAATAAACACAAATAAAGTAAAAGACAACAAATAAGATTAATGATTAATTATAGCAATTAATTAAAAGATATGTCCTGTTGTAGCGGCTACAACCACCCTCCAAAATTTTGCCTTAGCCTCGTTTTGGAGCCTCCCTTCCAACCTTCACAGCAGCTTGCCTTGCTTCGTGAAGTTCACAAGCTTCAGTGTCTTTCTTGCTCAAAGGCAGCCTGTCAGTCACAGCTTGATCCATTCCCCTCACAAGTTGTTCACCCGAACTTGATCCAGTTGCACGCTTAACAACTTCCCCTTGAAAATTGCGCATTGTTGGAGGGCAACCAGCCTTGCCTCAAGAAATTGCGCAATCCTCTCTAACAGCCTATTGGGCTCCAGGATTTCGCAATCCTGCCAGCCAACCCTCCCAGCAGGATTTGCACAACTTTTCCCAACAACAGCCTGTTCAGCCAGAATTTGCGCAAATCTAGGTAACAATCAGCTGCTCTGCCCAGAAATTGCGCAAATCTCCTAGGCAGCCAGCCTAGCTCCCAGCCAGAAATGTGCATGTTTCTCCAGCAGTCGAGGAGTCTCTTGCATGTGCAGTTGAGTTCACTAGTTCCCTCTGAGACTGAGCAAAACAGACTTGTACGCATGGGCTACTTCTCCCAAGGCAGCATCCAAAGGCATCCCTTGTTTCAAGGATCTAAGTTCAGCAGTAGGAGGTTACATGCAAGGAGCAATTCCGAAACCTCCCACCAAGTGTCGCTTCCCCCAGATTCGTGTCATGCACGTTACGACCTCGATGTTATCAAAACTCATCAATCAGACACTGCAGAGCTCATTCCTTACATCAGCCTTGCAGCTCTGACATCCCACATCACATCTAGGAGCAGTCGCCACATTTGGCTCAAATGTTTTGGGTAAGCCCGCTTCCCATGCCTTGTGCTACATTTCTGTCGTTTTTTGTGTTTTCGCTTGTGGGAGTATTGTTCGCTTGATTTCTATGAACGCTTGTTGTCGTTTACATATATACTAGCTTTTTCTAGCTCTGTTTTTGTTTTAGTTGCTATCTCACTGTTGCCGCATGCATGAAACCGTTTTGCATGGACGTTCCCCCAACCGACAAACTGCCTCACCCACATGCATGTTGATCTCTCTATTGAATCTTTCATTCATGTTTTGCTTGCATTGTCAATCACTTCTACTATCTCTTAGTGTCGCCATGCATTCATTGTCTCGGTTGCTTTCAGTTGCCCATCAGCGAGTCAGGCCAACCTTGGCTCGGACTTTGCCTTCATCAAGGATGCATTATGCAATCTAGGGAGGGAAGGCTCACCTTCCTCTCTAGATTTGTGCATTCCTGCCCAGCACTGGCCTCCAGGACTGTTTTGCGCATTTCTGGAGGACAGTGGCTGCTTGGCCCAAGAAATTGCGCAAATATGTCCCTGGACCAGCAGTCCTTCCCAGTTTGAATTGCACATTGCACAATCCCAACAGTAAGCAGCCAGACTAGACTATGCATTAAGCAGTTCCAGCAGTCCGTCAGTCTCCCAGCAGCGCAGACTATGCCTTGTGCAGTCTTGGCAGTCGGTCTCCCGACCTCCCGGTCGAAATTGCGCAACCTTCATGGTCATTCACCCAGGTATATTGCAAGTTAGTTCTCATGTTCATTTTGGTTTTCGACTGACATATTGCTTGCCATGAGTGTTTCCATGTCTCCAGGTATCACAGGTGTTCATCTGCCTCTCAACAGTACAGGTACAATGGTTTTCAGGAGAGCAGAAACAAAGACACCGTTCAGAGCACACTTGGGGATGCAGTCGATCAAGTCTCTATGGAATGTCTACACACGAAGACATCAAGTTGTTCGTAGACAAGGACATCAAGATATGACAGCAGCAACATCACAACGAGCAGCATCATGAACAACAACTGTAAACAGCATACCAAATGCAACGAATGCAAGAGGGTTGTTGACAACACGGAGGCGGAACAAGGTTGCAAGCTCACGCAGGTCCATTGATGATGAAAGCAACTTTGGAGACTCCGGCTATGAAGTGACAGTGACATGAAGATCGCGCGAAGGGAGAAGATGGAACAAAGAAGAAGTTGCATGTACTAAAGTAGCAACTCAGGAAGAACATGAAGCTGCACAGACAGATGAATGAGTTGCAACAGGGATAGGAACGGCAGTGGGCGCAACATGCTCTCACGGATGAAACTGCACCCGTACAAGTTAAGGATCCATCCCAACAGCTGACACAAAGCAGACATGGTGAGCATTGTCGTTGATCGCATGCAGGGGATTCAGCAACATGCATGTCGTTGAGTCCACGCATGCAATCCAACCCATTCAACACACTCACCAGGGCGAACACAAGAAGCAAGTCCAACTGGGGCTGAACATGTACTTTGGCGAGTGATGCGCATGACCACCAGCACACACTTGAAGATCAGCACGAACACTATGCATCAGTGTGTTGCCGGTTCAACCGTACCCAAGAAGACCATGCGCATGATAGCAGATGAGTTGGATGAAGGGGCTGAACCAATGCACCGGCTGTAATGGAGGCAAGAGTTCGCTTCAGCAAGATGTCACCATGAGGTGCATGAACACCATCACGGACGACCAAGTTTGGCATCAGCTCACCACCTTCACCATCACAAGCATGTTAAAGAATTGGTCTCATCACAGCAGACTGAATGTCAATGATGTCTTGCAAGGCTTGCTCAAACCATGTTGTCTCACATGACTACATGTGCATTGTAATGTTGAGTCATGTCAAGTGTAAGTCAAGTGTCAATATTTGGATGTAATAGTCATAGAGTAGGTGAAGGGTCATGAGGGTAGTTGAATTGTCACAAAGGGTAATGTCAACGGTCAACCCCACCCTTTGTTATAAATAATCCCTCATAACTCATTGTATATGCTTTTAGTCAGCCAAGCTTCTACTAAGACTATTTTGAAGAAGGCTTGGACAATATTGTAACGCGCCTTGGCTTCTCCACTGCACAGAGCTAGTACATCTCTTTGGAGGAGCAGGTGGATGTGGCTATAACGTTCCACTGTTGGGGCTAGCAGGTTTACATGGATGTATTGTATGATTGTGACTTACACTTCTTTATATAATAAGAGCCAGCACATTTTCATGCATATGTTGTTATTGTAGTTGCACTGCTCCGGTGGCTTTAATGATATGTGTTGTTTAACTTACGTACTTGTGTATGAACTGATTCACATGCAATTATATGAATCTTGTTGTTAATGTGTTGCATACAGTGTTGATAATATCGGTATCAGCAAAATATCAGCAAGGGTCGAGAAAACATCTTATCGACAATATCGACGAAAATATCGGTAAATATCGGTAAGATTAAAAAATGAATAATATATTCATTTTTTTCAAGTTTTTAAACATATAAAGCAATAACAACGTGAACTAAACACATTGGCACATAAATATGAAGAAAGCACTGATATATATGATGTCAAATAGAAATGCTACATCAAACTTCAAAGGCGATACATCCTCCACGCTAACTCCCACCATCATCCAGCCCAGAAACTTGGTGTTCTAAACACTCTTGCTATCAGGGCCCTTCGAATTTCTGACGCTGATCATTTGGATGAAGAAAAGAAACATTTAGTCTCAACCTTTAAAGGTTTAGGCTACAAAGAAAATGAGATTAAGAGAGCAATTCAGAAAGCTGAGAAGAGGATGTTATCCCATGAACCTAAAACCCGAGATCAACCTGAAGGTGGTAGGGTTTTTCTTCCTTACATTCATGGAGTTACAGATAAGATTGAGAGAGTCCTAAGAAAGAAGAACATAAGCACGCAATTCTCAGCCCCTGGAACAATTAGGCAAAGTATCAGATCGGTTAAGGATAATATTGATAAACAGCAGCTTAAAGGGGTCTATAAAATCGATTGCTCATGTGGGAAAAGCTACATTGGTGAAACGGGTCGCTCCCTGCAGACGAGACTTAAGGAACATGGAGCTGATATTAAAAATGAAAGGTCTCGTTCTTCCGCCCTTGCAGAACACTCATCAAAAACTAAGCACCATGTCTTCTTGGAAAACGCCTCCATTATCACTAAAGAAGAGCATCACCATAAACGAAAGATCAGAGAAGCTCTTGAAATCATCAAGCACCCGCATAATCTAAACAGAGACAGTGGTATGGAGATCAGTGGAAGCTGGTTTCCCCTGATTAAAGAAAAATTAACCCAATATCAATATAATAATAATAATAATAATAATTAATAATAATCCCTTATAAAATTCATATTATAAAAATATCTATTTAATATAATAATAAAAATCATTAAATATTTTGTCTTTCTAATAATTATAAAAGTTATTAATTTGTCAATAATAATCATTATAATTAATTATTATATTAATTATTACATTAATATAATTAATTATTATATTAATAATCATTAATAATAATTAATCATATTAATTAATAATAATTAATATAATAATTATTTACATTATAGTTATAATCATATTAATTAATATAACATTAAATTATATTAATATAAGAATTAATTATATTAATTAATATTAATTAATGATATCAAGTAATAATAATCAATTAAATTAACTAATAATAATTAACAAAATTAATAAGTAATAAATAATCAATATAATTAATTACTATATTTATTAATTATTACATTAATAAAAATTAATATAATTAATTATTATTTTAAATAAATAATAAATTAAAATAAACAATTATAATCATATTAATTAATATCATAATAAATTATATTAATTTAGTAATTAATTATATTAATTAATAATAATTAATTATATTAAGTAATGATAATCAATCATATTAACTAATAATAGCTAATAATAATTAATATAATTAATAATAATAAACAATTAATTTAATTAATCACTATATTAATAAAAACTTTATATTAATCATTATACTATTAATTATTTATTATATTAATAAAAATTAATATTATTAATTATTATATTAATTAAAAAAAAAAAAAATAATAATAAATAAATAAATTGGAAAACTATATACATTATTTGATATTACAATAATAATGGTTGAAGTATTAATAATTTATTTCTATATTAATAAGAATAAATAAAAATAATTATAATCAATTTAATTAATTTCAATAATATATAATTAATAGTTCTTATTAATAATTGTTATTTAGATAATATCCTAAGTTAAAAAAAAAAAAAAAAAAAATTAAATAATTAAATAAATAAATATAATAAAAATTAATTAATTATGGAGGAGCCGACATCTAAAAAAAAAAAAAAAAAAATTGACAGCCGACCTCCCCTTCTTTTCCCTCCTCATATCTATTTAAGCCCTAACAGTCTGCTCTTCTTCTATCAAAGCATTCATGTTGTCCTGATGATGGATCCCGGTTGGGATTCGAAACGTTGGCAGAAAATCGTTCTTACTGTGGATTCTCCGATGAATAATGAAACATCACATATCCTGATGATCCCCGATAATTGTCCAATCAAGGGCTCAAACAAAATAACATCACATATATAAAAGTATTTCATCTTATAAACTTATATGTAGAAAAACAAATAAAACTAGCAACTATCTATCTGACACCAATGGCCTCTCCCTAGCAGCTATCTTTCTGTCTTGTTCAGCGATTGCTTCAAGAGCTTTGTGTATAACCTTCGCACTAGAAACCATACAAGGCATTACATCTGCATCATGTGCAGGGAGTCTAGCCAAATGGTATTTCAATCACGTAACTCCTCCTGACATCTTGGTCCCACACAATTTGCATGATATATATGCCCGATTTGCCCCACCAATAGGCTTCCCATACTCCCAAAATGGGTCCAAGGCTTTTGGCATATTTGACATTTGTAGTGAACTAATTCAAACCTAGGGCACAAAAAAAAAAAAAAATTGGCATTAAACCCCCCAACAAAAAAAATAATAAGTAATAGCCACCTCATCTAAAAAAAAAATACTACATTATTTGCATTTTGCAATGTGAATGAAAAATGGCAATAAGAGGGTGCATAAGAAAGTTGAAAAAAAAAATGAAGCTTGTTGTCCAAATATGGAGAAAACCCTTGCATTGGCTCATGGGCATGATGAAAATCATAGAAAATGGGAAAAAACGAAAAAAACAAAAAAAAAACAAAGAAACAAAATGTTGGTAGGCAAAGAGGCAAGCAAGCATAACCCTAAATCTATGAAAAAATCATTAACATAGTGGTTTTTAAGAACATACCTGTTAATGGAAGAAATGAAGTTTGTCTCACTGTTCTTCAATCTTTGATCCACAAGAAAATCTTAGTTGGGGGTGATAATCGTTGTTTGATCCTCAATCCCTCCTTGACAACCACCACAAAACTCTTCCCCTTCCCTCTCAAACACTCAGAAAAAAAAAATGAAGAAAAAAAGACGAATTTCCCTATATCTAGCCGCAGCATAGCTTGCTCGACGATATTTTCTATTGTCTCGCGATATTTTACCGAGATATCGGAGATATCTCGGGAATATCGCGATATTTTCTCGACGATATTTCAACTCGCCGAAAATATCGCGATATTTTCGATTAATGGTGATATCTCGTCGATATTATCATCACTAGTTGCATATGTTGTTAATGTTGTCACCGTCCGTGTCGACTACAATTTCATTACTACAACTTGGATGAATGAATATCAAGAGGAAAAAGACAAGGCATTCAAAGATATAAACATTCCATTTGCAACTGAAATATTTCGGTATAGCTAGACAACAACATGTGAAATGAATTCAAGCATAGTTGTTCCATACACCTTTAAAGCAGATTAAGAAGATAACATAAAGAAGATTACACATAAACCAAAGAACAACAATTTTGAAACATTCATACCACAAATATCTCTGCAATATAACTGGAACCTCTTCAGCATCAAAGCATACTCATTAATACAGATCACAGCATAAGACTACAATAGCTCCCAACAATCTTGAAACCAACAACACCTTGTTCCATATGTATTAACCAGCTTAAACAAACCATAAACAAAATATGATAAGTGTCTAGATTCGCTGCATCACCGATCCCATCCACAAAGGTGGTCTAATTGCTTGGCGCATCTTTTTAGATGCCACTTTTACTAGCTCTAAATCGTTCACAGCTTCTCCCGCAGCCAAAAGCTCATTACAAGCTTGTTGGATCCTTGAGAGGTAAGATGTTACAATCTTTGATTTGTTCATCCTTATGTTCTTTAATTTTTCCCATAGCACCATTTCCCAGTTTTTATTTGTGCTTTGATAAAGATCAGTTAGGGCTACCCACATTTGTCCTGTTGTATCCTTACCTGTTATGTGAGGAATTATATGATCCCTCACACCATCCAAAATTATACCCATTGCTTTCACATCCTTTTGATTGTGCTCAACTGCTTGGTTTGGATCTGAAGGGACCTGAATCTCTATGCTCACAAAATTCCATAAGCCATTCATTTTTAGAACCATGGTGATCCAATCATACCAAGAACTGAAGTTAGCGAGCTACCCACATTTGTCGTGTTGTATCCTTCCACGTTATGTGAGGAATTATATGATCCCTCACAACATCCAAAATTATACCCATTGTTTTCACATTCTTTTGATTGTGCTCAACTGCTTGGTTTGGATCTGAAGGAACCTGAATCTCTATGCTCGCAAAATTCCATAAGCCATTCATTTTTAGAACCATGGTGATCCAATCACACCAGGAACTGAAGTTAGCAGGCTACCCACATTTGTCGTGTTGTATCCTTCTCTGTTATGTGAGGAATTATATGATCCCTCGCACCATCCAAAATTATACCCATTGCTTTCACATCCTTTTGATTGTGCTCAACTGCTTGGTTTGGATCTGAAGGAACCTAAATCTCTATATGCTCACAAAATTCCATAAGCCATTCATTTTTAGAACCATGGTGATCCAATCATTCCGGGAACTAAAGTTACTTTACTTTTCCCAAGTTTCTTTTAGCTCAACAACCCAACATATTAATGTGTTTTTTCCTAAACTTAGGCTAATTTACATCAGCAATTTGCTCACACTAGAGCAAGTGTTCTAAGGAGAATGTGGGTGACTTCTGCACACCTAGACATAAGGCCTGTGCAAAAGTATCTACCCAAGCTAGAAAAATAAACACTCCCTCTTAATGAGGGAGGTACTTCTTCACCCTAAAATTGTCTTTGATCCTGGACCTATATCCATTGCCTTGGTTTCTCCCTTTGAACTAGAAGTCTTCTCTGACACCTGGTCTTGAAACATCCTCGAGATCCAATTCCCCTTGGCATTGTTCCTAGAATTTCTTGCTCCTGAACAACCTTCGGGACAAACTTGGACGAATATACCAATTGTTCCTCCCTACCTGAAACTAAAGGTTGACTCCCTCTAAGTTGCTACACCTTCAAAGCCTCTCGCTCCGTGTTCTCTATCGATGCAATGCTTCCTGCCATTGCTCCTGTGCTAAGTCCTTCTAGCATGGTTGTGGGTCTGTCTCGGTCCTTTGAGACACGCACGAACTCTGCTGGCAATCCCCCAACTGGTACAATCTCTCTATCTCTCCCTTTGGGGGCCAACCTCCGCAAGTCCTGTTGGCTATTGGTATTGTCTTCCGTATCATGCTCTGTCGGTTGAACCCTACTGACACTTACAGCCTGTCACAACAGATCCCCTGCCCAGCGACTCCTTGTTGTCCATTGTGGCTCGTCGCCACCTAATCATGCCTAGAACAGCACACTGCCTATGGCAAGATCCTTTGTAGCTTGGAAACTACACCCACAAACTTGGGTTGTTGTCTGAGCTCCTTTGCGGCTCTACTAGTGGAAACTTCCTATCGGCTAAGCCCTGACAATGTTTTACAAACTGCTTACAACAGTTCACATGTCGGCTTTGCCAGCCTATTCAACAACCTTCGGCCCACATAGTACTCACCACCATTGCCAGATCTAAGCACCTTGATCGTTATCCCTGTCTAGTTCTCCACAAGAGCTCTAAACTCTTGGAAATGAATGAAGACCTCGTCCTTGGTCTTCATAAAATAGATCCAGGTTTCCTGGAATGGTCATCTTTGAAGGTCATGTAGTAGTTGAACCCTCTAATAGACACGACTAACATGGACCCACATACATCTAAATGGATTAAGTCCAATATCCCCTTGGTCCTAATGTCGCTTTTGGAAAACACAGTCTTGGTGTACTTGTCCATGGCACACCCCTTACACACGTCACAATGATCTGTTGTGAAATAAGGGAGCCCAATCACAGTCTCCCTGAGCACTTTGAGTGCTCCATGGTACAAGTGTGCCATTATCCTATGCCACGACTCCCCCAAGTCACAGTTGTTGTTATTGTTACTCACCAACACTTTGGTTGGCTCAAACTAAAGTCTGTATAGCTTGCTCCTTCTCACTTAAAGCACCTTTGTGTGCTAAAGCTAGAACCCCTAGGGCAAGTATACACCTTTCCATCTCAGAAAATCACGACATAACCCTTCTCCTCCAAGGCTGAAACAGAAATCAAATTCTTCGTCAAACCCGAAACTTACAACACATACTTCACTAGTAGAGGCTTCCCAGACTCCCTCTAAAACTTAACAATTCCACTGCCTATTAGTCTGTAATTGGCATTGTCACCAAGCTCAATGTGGAAGTCTAAATTGTGCTGCTTTAGACTAGTAAAGTAGTCTCGCACTTCAGTCATGTGACATAAAGCACCACTTTCAATGTACCACGTGCTAGTGGCCATTGAACTAGAGAGACACGCAATGAATGAGAACTCATCCTAAAATCTGGCTACAAACTTGTCCATCTCAATTGTATCAATGACCTACTTCTTTTGTTTTCCCTTCTTCTTGTTCGGCACTAGCTAGCAAAATGCCCTACTTGGTGGCAAGCAAAGCATTTTACTTTGCTAGTAGTAAATTTCTTTTTAGTGCCCTTTGAAGTAGCTCCTTCAGTAGAGCCTTTCTTGGCCTTTCCCTTGTGCTTAGAGGTAAAGGCCATGTTCTCTTCCTCCTCACCCTTCTTCTTTTGGTCTCCACATTGAGACCTATTGAGAAATTGTAGCTTAGGAGGTCTTCTTCCATGTTTTGATGTCCATCATGGGGGTGACATTAAAGTTCTCTCTAGGAAGTGAATTTTTTAATATAAAGTGATTTTATATTATATAAGTGAGTTTTTGTACTTTGTAGTATAAAAAGTGACTTTTTGCAATTAATGACTTGAAAGTGCATTGAAAGAGAATATTAAATAAAGTGTATTTAATGTGAGATTAAATGTTTTCCCTAGATCTAATCTAATGTGAGCCATTGAAAAAAGTGGTTAGAGATGTTAGGGTTAGGTCATTGTGAGAAAAAGTATAAAAAAGATTTTTTGAAGAGAAAGACACCAATGTGAGAGATTCACATGAGGGGAGAGAAAGCATCCATGAATTCATTGAATGAAGAGAGGAGCTAAGAAGAAGAGAAGGTTTGCAAAGAATGGCCCAAACTTCAAGGAGGGAAGCATGCATCCCAAAGTAGAACCATACATACAACAACATTCGAGCATGCTTTCCAAGGAAAAATTGTTGTACAACAATAATTGTTACTGTACTTTTTAGGCACAAAAATCGAAGATTTCAAGCACAGAAAAGGAGAGGGTTGTACAGCATTAATTGTTGTAGAAGAATGTGATTTTCTGAGTTGAAATCTAAAGCCGGCACTAAAAACAAGGAGTCTAGCAGGCACAAATTTCAAGGAAAAATTACTTGGATAATGAGATAAGTTTGATTGTATTTTTATACTATTGTAATTTCCTATATGCTCAAGCAAAAATAAACATCTCTCTTTGGGTTTTCCTCAATGGGGCTTTGCACTAAATTTTGTGTCTACTTTGTGAAGCTATATTTATGATTTCCAATTTAGAATTAGTAAGAGATTCATTGTGTTTATTGTTCTAAGTTCATTTAATGAGCAGAAAGAATCATTAAATTGTGTATAACTTAGTGAAACAGTAACTCAACTTTGGGTCTGTTGACCACTCCATGTCAACTACCCCATAGTTGTACATCTTTTCGCACATGGATTTCCATCATGTTCGAGCACTCAGATGATCCACAGATTCATCATTATCAGTTATATGTACACTGGAGTCTTGTAAACCCATTCTGCATTGTGTAATGTAAATGATTCTAGTAAGACAAATGCATGTAATAACCTAGGTAAATTTATTTTTTTGATGATGATTTATTATCCTAGGAGGTTTTTAGTCTCACCGATTCGTGTGTGTTTCTAAACACGGATGATCGACAGAATTTTTCTCTCCAACCTCACCCCAAAACTAGGGTGTATTTTGTCATCAGGATTTTAAATGAGTCCTAGTGTTATTTATCAAGTCTTTGTAAAAATGATTTGGGAATAATTCTAACTATTTGGTTAAATTATTTTATTACAAGTCACTTAGTCTACTAGATCATATTCTGTGTCGCAAAAATGGGTAATTATTGAGGGTATATAATGAACGGGTGTTCCCCCTTCATGGGTTAGAAATGTAATATTTCACGTAAAAAATATTTAGTGCATGGTTCCTCATAGTTAGACACCATGGCTGAAGTATAAAAAATATTTTTTAAAGAGAAAGACACCAATGTGAGAGATTCACATGAGGGGATAAAGAGCATCCATGAATTCATTGAATGTTTGCAAAGAACAGCCCTTCAAGGAAGGAAGCATGCATCCCAAGGTAGAACCATACATATAGCAGCATTCGAGCATGCTTTCCAAGTAAAAATTGTACAACAATAATTGTTGTACAAGACTGTACTTTAGGCACAAAAATCGAAGATTTCAAGCACAGAAAAGGAGAGGGTTGTACAACATTAATTGATGTAGCAGAATGTGATTTTCTGAGTTGAAATCTAAAGTGGGCACTAAAAACGAGGAGTCTAGCAGGCACAAATTTCAAGAAAAAATTGTTTGGATAATGAGATAAGTTTGATTGTATTTTTATACTATTGTAATTTCCTATATGCTCAAGCAAAAATAAACATCTCTCTTTGGGTTTTCCTCAATGGGGCTTTGCACTAAATTTTGTCTCTATTTTGTGAAGCTATATTTATGATTTCCAGTTCAAAATTAGTAAGAGATTCATTGTATTTATTGTTCTAAGTTCATTTAATGAGCAGAAAGAATCATTAAATTGTGTATAACGTAGCGAAACATTAACTCAACGTTGGGTCTGTTGACCACTCCATGTCAACTACCCCATAGTTGTACATCTTTTCACGCATGGATTTCCATCATGTTCGAGCACTCAGATGATCCACAGATTCATCATTATCAGCTATATGTACACTGGAGTTTTGTAAACCCATTCTGCATTTTGTAATGTAAATGATTCTAGTAAGACAAATGTATATAACAACTTAGGTAAATTTATTTTTCGGATGATGATTTATTATCCTAGGAGGTTTTTAATCTCATCGATTCATGCGTGTTTCTAAACACGAATGATCGCCACAGTTTTCCCCTCCAACCTCACCCTAAAGCTAGGGTGGATTTTGTCGTCAAGATTTTAAATGAGTCCTAATGTTATTTATCGAGTCTCTGTAAAAATGATTTGGGAATAATTCTAACTATTTGGTTAGATTATTTTATTACAAGTCACTTAGTCTACTAGATCATATTTTGTATCGCAGAAATAGGAAATTATTGAAGGTCTATAACGAACGGGTGTTGCCCTTTCATGGGTTAGAAATGTAATATTTCATGTAAAAAATATTTAGTGCATGGTTCCTCATAGTTAGACACCATGGCTAAATATTAGAGGGTTGGAAAAATTAATAATCCCCTCATGAGTCAATTAATTAAAATTTCTGACTAAAATAAATTAACAACTTAGGTAAATTTATTTTTCGGATGATGATTTATTATCCTAGGAGGTTTTTAATCTCACCGATTCATGCGTGTTTCTAAACACGAATGATCGCCACAGTTTTCCCCTCCAACCTCACCCTAAAGCTAGGGTGGATTTTGTCGTCAAGATTTTAAATGAGTCCTAATGTTATTTATCGAGTCTCTGTAAAAATGATTTGGGAATAATTCTAACTATTTGGTTAGATTATTTTATTACAAGTCACTTAGTCTACTAGATCATATTTTGTATCGCAGAAATAGGAAATTATTGAAGGTCTATAACGAACGGGTGTTGCCCTTTCATGGGTTAGAAATGTAATATTTCATGTAAAAAATATTTAGTGCATGGTTCCTCATAGTTAGACACCATGGCTAAATATTAGAGGGTTGGAAAAATTAATAATCCCCTCATGAGTCAATTAATTAAAATTTCTGACTAAAATAAATTAAAATGCTAAAGCCAAAAATTTAATTAATTTAAATCCTAGGAAAATTAAATTCTCCAACATTTAAAATTCGTGGGTTTTAAAGTTTGTAATTTTTGGAGGTCCCCGACCAAGGGAATATTGAAAATTTCAAGATATTTTGAATCCTTGGGCCATAATAGTTAAGTCAAAGTCAATTTTTTGCGGTAATTAACTCAAAATAATCATTTTTGAGTTAATTAAAAGTGAAATTCGAATTTTCTCAAAATGTGACTTTATTTCACTAGTATGATTAAAATATCATTTGCTCTTCATCAACGGTTGAGATTTGATTTGTTTTAAAAGGGATCAATCCAACTAGCCGTTGGAGATTTTTTCTATAAATGAGAAACCTCTCTCCATTATTTGCATCCGATTTCTGAAGCATGTACTTGCTTTCTCTAAGAAAGCTCTTATAACTTTTTTCTGCTTAATAAAGCGCAGAGACTTTGGGGTTTGAGACCGTGGTGATCCTCTTTCAGATTTATGTGGTAATATTGTTCTTAATACTTTGCTACTTGTATTTGCATTTGCTGGTTAATAGCCTTTGAGGATTGATCTGTGTACAGGTATCTTGCACAGATTTATGATCATTTTTTAAATCTTTATTAATCTAATAAAAAGTTTTAAGCGTGTAAAAATTATCATTCAGAATTTGGGCGTTTGGGGAAGTCCTTAGCTGGACCAACTGACTCTCAGTTTACAAAATCTAAAAGAGTCCACTGTCTTTTTAATTTCTAAAGACATTTTATAGAATATTTTACTTGCAGGGTTTTTCTTGAGCTTGTGCCTCTTTAAAATTTCAAATTTATTTTTAAATATTGTGCAAAAATTTGTTTAAATCTAGCTTTGATCTACAGATCTGTTAGATCTGTAGAATATTATTGTAGATTTGTAAATAGCATATTTCTAATTCATTGGGGTTCTAAGTATTTCATATTTTTGTATATACATGCTTTGGGGTTTTTTGTCTTTTATTTGTGCAAGAAAAAATCTGAAAATTGCAAGTGATTTTTGTGGATTCCGGAGAGAGATCTAAGCCCTGGAGAGCATCTCCATTTTGTTTGCAGGTTGAAGAAAAATTGCAAGAAGATCGTGGGCAAATTTTTTTTAAGGCCTTGAGGTCCTACGCCAACCATCTCCCACCTCCTTACGGCCTCCCGTCATTCTCCTTTTAGCCTCCCTTTCTTCACCCTCCATCACTAAATTTTCTCCAGAAATTTCCCTAAAAAATTTAACAATTTTTACCAAAAAAATTATGAGTTTGGCATTTGCATTGGAAAATTTTCAGTGACTTGGGCAGCCCATCTTCAAGTGTCTTCAAGCCCCTTGGGGCTGACTGGTGCACATCATCTAAACCCTTATCTCTTTCATTGATCTAATTGAAAGCAAGATTAATACTGGCATAAAATTTTAATTATCTGAAATTTAGCAGCAAATTAGTTTGCATCTTTCACTACATTACATTGCAGAAATATAATTATTTTCATAAACTTTTGCATGCTATTTTCTGAATATTATTTCACTGTTTTTTTCAGTAATTTCTCGAGTTTTTAGATCAAATACATCAATAGATCAGAAAAAATTAAACTCAGAAATTTTTTGAATTTAGCAACAGATTTAATTTACATTTTTGTTGTTGTATAATTGCATTAATAGAAGTTAGCTTCAGTAACTTTTGCAAACAAATTTCTAAATTTTGTTTTATTGTTGTTTAGTAGTTCATTTCTGAGTTTTTTAGATCAAACACATCAATAGATCAAAAAAGATTAAACTCATAAATTTTCCGAATTGTAGTTATCAGTTTATCATTTATAATTGTCAGAAATATAATTATTTTCAGAAAATGTTGCATGCTATTTTCTAAATATTTTTTCACTGTTTTTTTCAGTGATTTCCCGAGTTTTTAAATCAAATACATCAATATATCAAAAAGAATTAAACTCAAAAAAAAATTGAATTTAGCAGCAGATTTAATTTACATTTTTGTTGTTGTATAATTGCATTAATAAAAGTTAGCTTCAGTAACTTTTGCAAACAAATTTCTGAAATTTGTTTTATTGTTGTTTAGTAGTTTATTTCTGAATTTTTTAGATCAAATACATCAATAGATCAAAAAATATTGAACTCAGAAATTTTCCGAATTGTAGTTATCAGTTTGTCATTTATAATGTTTTGTTGTTATACATAGAAATTTTTTAATATTGCATGGTTACATCACTGTTGTTTTAGAAATTTGATGTAAGAGCATATTATTAGATTGATATTTCATTAATGTGATCTATGTTTAATTTAGTTTAATTTCTAAAGTTCATTTGTCTTTTTACATGCTTATGCAAGTAGGACTAATCTAGTTTTACTTATGCATCTAATGATCTTGATTAAGTATTTCATACAAATGAATTTTTGAATTTAAAGGTGTTTTATTCCAGCATTTTACATTTCAGTCCATTGTGCATTTCAGTAATTATTTGTGCAGATTTTACATTTTGCAGTGCTGGTATAAGTACCTGCTTTCACATTTAGATCACCACCTTTCTGAGCCTTAAGTTAAGTAACATTTAAGACATATTTCAAAAATAATTTTAGGCCCTCATTTAACTAAAATTAACCAAGTCTCTACATTTCACATAGTTTTAAATTTTGCATTTGCATATGAGACAGTCGAGTCTTTTCAGCAGCAGTTTCCCATCCTTTACTTGAACCTTATTTTCTTCGCAAGATAGTTGACTCCACAAGGCACTGGTATCACTTTCTTCAAATCATTTTGAATCCTTAAAATCTTGCACAATCTAAAACAAGTATTGGTTGTTTAGCTGTGTCTCCCAGGTTGGTTGGTTCCCAACTAATCTTTCATTTTTCCATTTCCATAGAGTCTACCCCCCTTAATCTATTATTGGGAGACAACTCAAACGGAGTGATTGGGGATCAGTGTGACAGCCCTCGATCTGAGCCGTTGTTGCGGTGCTTAGACATTCTGTGCGACAACGGGGTCTATAAAACTTACATGGTATTAGAGCCAATGTGAAACTGTGAAAAATAGAGAAGTAACAAGAAAACAAAAAGACGCAAGGTAGTGGGGTGTTACTTGAGCAGAAGGGGAACAATTTTTTATTGAGTTAGTTGTTAGTTGAGTAAAGTCATGGCTTCAAGTTTGAGCGTAGAACACAAGTTAGAGCGATTGATAACTTTAGTGCCTAAAGGGAAAGAATAGTCGATGTGTTTGATGAGAATGAAGTGTGGGAAATAGTTGAGAAGCCAGTGGCCATACCTATACATTGTTGCTAGACTTCAAGAAGAAGAATGCCAAGGCAAAAAAATTGATTCTTGATGCCATTAAGGATCATGTCATACCTCATTTGATAGGAAAGAAGTTTTCTTTCGAGATGTGGGAAGCATTAACTAACATGTACCATAGCTCAAATGAAAACAATAAAATGGTTTAAGAGAGAAGCTGAAAGCAATAAAAATGACCAAGACTAACAATGTTACTTCATAACATTATCAAAATCACTCAAGTGAGGAATGAGTTAGCTGCCATAGGTGAGACTATACCACCTACAAAGTTGGTCAGGATTGCCTTAAGTGGTCTTCCTAAGAGTTAGGAATTTTTTGTTGAGGGGATCATTACAGGGGAGAATCTTCCCTCATGGGAAAGATTGTGGGATGATTGTATACAAAAACTAATTTTTGATGGCATTAAAAATCATGTCATTCCTCATGTGATAGGAAAGAAGTATGCTTTCGAAATGTGGGAAGCATTAACTAACATGTACTAGAGCTCAAATGAAAACAGGGAAATGGTTTTAAGAGAGAAGCTGAAAGCATTAAAAATGACCAAGACTAACAATGTTACTTCATACCTTGTCAAAATCACTCAAGTGAGGAATGAGTTAGCTGCCATAGGTGAGACTAGACCACCTACAGAGTTGGTCAGGACTGCCTTAAGTGGTCTTCCTAAGAGTTAGGATTTTTTTGTTGAAAGGATCATTACAAGGTTGAATATTCCCTCATGGGAAAGATTGTGGGATGATTGTATACAAAATGAAATAAGGAACAGGAGTGAGGCGGCTCAATGGGATAAGGATGAAGAAGAGGAAAATGTTACTCTTACAGCAAAGAGCAAAGGCAAGAAAAATAAGGGGGGATTCACTTCTAAAGAGAAGGATATGAGCACAATCCATTGTTTTGCATGTAACCAGCATGGTCATTATGCAAGACAGTGCCCAAAAAAGAAGAATGGGAAGGAGGAAGCAAGTCTAGTGGTAACTTCAACTGTAGCGAATGACTTCACAGAAAAGTTTGAAAAGGAATTCACGCTTGTCTCCCTTGATTCAAGCAAGGGTAGTACCAAGGTTACATGGGAGCGGAAGCAGGAGCGACATTTTCAAAAGCTCCCGATTTGGGAGCGATTCTAGGAGCATTTATATATATATATTACATTTTTATGCATATATGTCAACAAAAGCATGTAGAATGATGAATTAGATATAAAAAACATAGATTGAACCATATAACAACAATCATATAGAAGTTATAATCTTCATCAACCACGTCCACAAGTTAGTAACATACAACATATTGAATCTCATGATTCATCAATCTTAAAGTTTCAAGCTTTCAAAATTCAATATCTAACATTTATCATCATTGATCACCAAAGTTGTACTTGTAAGCTAAGTGTAACCATTACAACAAATAATATCTAGCATGAAATGAAACAACTTTCAACTTTCACAAAGCATCATATTCATAATTCATTACTAATGAGTTATAATTGCCAACTTCAAACTTCAAACTTAAATTGTCATATGTTGTTTACAAAAAATATTGTAATAAATATGAAAAAGTCGATAATTATAAAACTACTAGAAACTAGAAAAGACAAATAAATATATTACCTATTGCTAATGCTTGGGCCTCTTGCCACCATGAGAAATGTCTAATTTTTTAGTGTTGTTGGAAAATCAAGATCTTTGTCATTAATATCATCCTCTAAGCATTAATATCCAGAGGTATCTTTGTCATTAATATCACCCTCTAAGCATTAACATAAGATAGAAAAATCATAGCATGTCAAGTCAAGATTTTGTTTGAGTGATGCGTACAGTTTTAGGAGGGTCATAATAGAGGAGTTTGAAAACCAATGTCACTGACATCAAGGTACATAAAGGGTTGGTTCTCTTGATTAAATCAGAGTTCCATACCCTAATACATGACAAAATCCAATGGAAACATTGCAAACCCCCAACCCTGAAATCCTGAAAAGTTGATAAGTCTGTTGGATTTTCAATGAAATCTAAAATTCTACTTTCTCCATATGAAATCCCATGAGGTCGGAACCACTCTCAAACATCCTGAGTCATTTCATGGTAATGTTAAAAATTTAAAGAAAAGTGACAAAAAATGACATTCTCCTTAATCTTCATTTTCATCCTTCTAATTTGAGGAATTTAACATTACCATGAATCGCATATCAATACTAGGGCCATAGGCTTGATCATTAGGCTGCCCCACTCAAAACTTATTTGTTTCTTTGAAAAAAATTGCATTTGGAATATTACTGCAAAAAAAAATTGCAAAAAAGACTAAACGCTCCCAAAAAACTAGGGAGTGTTTTCTTTTTGCTAGGAGCGTGGTCCCGACTAGCTCCCGAGTCGCTCCCGCCCGAAACGTGAATTCGAAGCTGGGGCGTGAGGAGGTGGGCGCTCGCCCGCAACCCTGGGCAGTACCAAGTATGAGAATGCAAGGACATGGATCGTTGACAGTGAGTCATCTCGATACATGACAAGAATATGGCGTGTATTCCTCAGTATTTCAGCAACATGTCCAAGTCACTATATAAAGAGTGGAGTGGACATACTTCATGCAGTGAGGGGAATTGGACGAGTCAGTTTCCAACTTGAGTTTGGTGAACTGCTAGAAGTGGGCGAGGTGTTGATTGTTCTAGGGCGAAAGAAGAACTTGCTCTGAGTATCATCTCTAGAGGATGTTCGATACGCAACATTGTTTGAGCAAGGACATGTATTTATCTATCTAATAAGAGTTCATCCAATCAAGGTTGTATTACTTGGTGATTGGAGAGACAGGTTGTATGAAGTGCAAGGACAGACAAACAGTGTGGTGGATTTCTACAGCAAACAGTGTGGTGGGTTTGCAAAGTGATCCTGGTGGGAGCCATAATTCAGAGGTACCTCCCTCGTTAAGAGGGAGTTTTGAGAAATTGTAGCTCATGAGGTCTTCTTCCATGTTTTGATGTCTATCATGGGGGGCCATTAAAGTTGTCTCTCTAGGAAGTGAACTTTTTAATATAAAGTGATTTTATATTTAAAAGTAAGTTTTGTACTTTATATTATGAAAAGTGACTTTTTGTAATTAATGATAGAAGTGCATCTAAGGAGAAAATCAAATAAAGTATATTTAATGTGAGATTAAATGTTATTCCTAGATCTAATCTAATCTGAGCCATTGAAAAAGTGGTTAGAGAAGTTAGGGTTAGGTCATTGAGCCAAGAAGTATAAAAAAGACTTTTTAGAGAGAAAGACATCAATATGAGAGAAAGCAAGAGCATCATGAGTTCATTGAATGAAGAGAGAGAAGGGCTGAGAGGAAGAGAAGGTTATCAAAGAAGGGGGAAAACTTCAAAGAGTGAAGCACGCATCCCAGGGAAAAATCGTACAGCAAGAGGATATACAGCAATATTCAAGGATGTTTTCCAAGAAAAATTATACAACATTAATTGTTGTACTAGACTGTACTTTTCAATCACAAAAGTCAAGAATTTCAGGCACAGAAAAAGAGAGGTCATACAGCATTAATTGCTATAGCAAACTGTGTAGTTTTTGAGTTGAAATCTAAAGTGGGGACAAAAAACGAGGAGTCTAGCAGGCACAAATTTCAAGGGAAAATTTGCTTGGATAACAAAATAAGTTGACTGCATTTTTATACTGTTGTAATTTCCTCTATGCCCAAGCAGAAATAAATATCTCTTTCTCTGGGTTTTCCCCTGTGGGGGCTTTTCTCTAATTTTTTTCTATTTTTTGTGAAGTTACGTTTATGATTTCCAGTTCAACATTTAGCAGGAGATTCATTGTGTTTACTGTTCTAAGTTCAATTAATGAACAACATTTAATTAATGAGCATCATTTAATTAACGAGCAGCAAAAATCATTAAACTGTGTATAAATTAGTGAAACAGCGAATCAAGGTTGGATCTATAAAATTTACAAGACCCTTCTCGGATCTCCTCCTATGTGAAATCATCCCAAGCCTTTCCCAAGTGCAAAGATGCTCTCGTCCCAAGATGTACTTTACAAATACAACCCCGCTTTGTAAAGTCATTCAAGGCTATACACACCAGTTTAGATTCAAGGACTATCTCCCCTACAGCTGCCATCTCATCTCGCACCTGTGTGAGCCTCATAATGTAGGAAGCCATGTTCTCTCCCTTGGACATCCTGGTGTCATAGAGCTTGTCCTTTAGCACCATCTTTCAGTTCTAATTGTCACTTTGGTACAGTTTGTTGATTACGTTCTGTTATGACTCTAAAATTTCCCTAAGGTTGTCATGAAAGAAATAATAAAGGTAACCACAAACCTACTTTTGAGATTAGGATCTAGCCTTCCTAATACTCAGAGAGGGCTCTCTCTTAATGATTTAACTTTGTTGATTAATTGATCTTATGCTAGTTATTTAAGCTTGGTTGGTTTTTTATTTGATTTGGTGGTGGAATCACTAATTCAGATGGATAGATAAGTGTCTTTTTACCATTGGGCCATGGAGTCCAAATGTCAAGAAAACAAGACTTAATCAAGTTCTAAAGATAGTGTTCACAAGGCAAGGTAGCTGAGTAAATTCAGATCTTTTAGGCTGGATGGTGAAGTGGTTTTTCAATCGGGGTTAAGGAGCAATCAAGGATTCCTCAAACCGGATAATGAGAGAAATGAAAGAGGTCAATCGAAACTAGGGAGCAATTAAGAATTCCCTACTCTGGATATCAGAAGAAAACATTAAAATGAATAATTGTTCAAGACAGAGTGTACTTAAACAAATTCTGAAGTAAAATTCCAGTTATTTCATTCAAATTGGAAAAAACATGTATGTTTGTGAAATACTTAAGAAAATAACAATTTGACAAATGAAAGATACTTCACTGAAGTGGCCCAACACATGAATCCTGTAATGCAATGCCTTTATTACTCAGTCTAGTCTGCTGACTTGAAAATTTTTACAATAAACCCTTAGGTTTTCAGATCAATGTAACTATAGAAATGTTCAGCAATCCACCCTCTATACTTCGAATTATGAAGTATTTATACAAAAACTGTTACAAAATATCCTAAACTGTTTTAGGAATTATTCAAGGAAAATAAATATCTTCATGCAAGAAGATAGAGACACCTAGGAAACTAAAAGGCTAGTTGTCCCTTTTTTCACTGATTTTGTTGTTTGGTGCTTTGATCTTTTGTTGCTTTCTCTCTTTTGTTGTTGCTCTACGCTGGTTGTCCTTTTACTCTGCCCTTTGATTGATACTTTTCATCTTTCATCTGATACTCTTTGACTAAGTTGATCTGTTGTTTTACTTTGACTGCTCTGTATTCACTGTTTACCTTGCACTTTTACAGTAAATCATTTAACTTTTCCCAAGTCTCTGTATCTGGTAATTTAATATTTACCATTCTTCTATAGACTTCATCAGCTTCTATGTATTTTGCAAAGGTGGGCTTGTTTACAAAAAGATGTTTTACCTCATGTTGGAGGTAAAAGAGGTTCCCAAAAGCCTGGTAAAGGAATTTTCCTATAGACATCCCTTTCATGGAGGAACTGTTGGCTTGTTCCTTTGCCACTTCTCTGATTCTGTTATCATAGTCTTCATGTGGCATCAACCTATCATTAATCACCAATGGATTAGGTAGACCTTTCTGCCTCAAAGTACAAATTTGACCATGAACATGGCTATTGCTTGCTCCATTGTATGGCATTAATCCTCAACTTGTGTCATTAGGTTCCTCTTGGTGATTACCTTCTTCACTTCTAGTATGGTCCCAGTTTTGTCAGTTATTCCAAGCTCCTGCAATTCATACTTATTCTTTGAGTTAAGGAACTGGATTATTCTTGAGGCTTCTTCTGGCATATCTCCAAGTTCGGCTCTAACCCTTTGAATTGCCTCACCAGCCTCTTTGACCAAGTCATTTTGTTCAAATATCACCTATATAGATGGCCAAATTGACTAAGTCAATGATATTGGCCCATAAAAGATGTTTTGCTTGGGCTAGTGGCTCTTTCAATGTTAATTATTTCTCCAGCTTCCCTATCTTTTCATTCAACCTGTTTGTCTTCTGAACTTCATTATTATGCATAATTTGAGCCAGTTTCTTCTCATCCTCTATACTTTTTATTTGTTCCTTAGGTATATTTATTTCAATGGTTTGGATGGACATATACTCCATGGCTTTAACCAATTTACTTGCTTCATCACTAGGATGAGCTGCTGTTGTTCAACCTATTGCTGATGTAGTGGCTAATGCAGTTGGAAGTGTTGTAGCTAGTGGAGCTGATGGGGCCTATGAAGTTGCCAAAGTAGAAGGAACTGTTGCAGTGACTGTAGGAATAGCAGTAGCAGTAGCTGCTTCAATGGTGGGTTGTTTCCCCTGTGCCAACTTATCCATTTCATTCTCCATTTCTTTCAATTGAGCATTTAGCTGGAGAATGAGGTTCATCATCTCATCTTTCTGGCTTTGGCTCTCTAGAACCTCCTTGATCTATGGATGTTTAAAGGAGGCAATTTTATTTGTTTCTTCAAATCAATGTCTTCATTTCTCTTCTTTATGAGCTTTTTTGTAGCCTTGATGTCATTTGGATAATATCCAATCTCAATAACCAAATCTTCTAGTGACTTGATTATGTTATCTTTTGCCTGTGAGGATGCTTTCCCTAGCTTAAACTGTGTTGTGATGTTGTCTAGAGAATTTTGAAGTTTCGGAACACTCATGGCCTTGTTGATCATCGTTGAGTAAATCATTTCTCCTGTTTGCTTATGAAATTCAATTTGATCAATAGGGTGAACATCCCTGGCCAAAACTTCAAATTTTGTCTTCCTGTAATCTACTGATGTCTTAGGCTGCTAGACTGTAGGCTGCAAAAAGGTCATTTGCATTTTACCAGTTTTAATGTCAAACGCTGACATTAACCTATTCTAATTGCTAGGAGTCTATTTGAAAAACTAGGCATATGTTTCAGCTTTCAATGCCTCATTGCTTAATTTGATCTCTTTACACTTCTCCTTTATGTCTTTTTCCTTATCCATTGGTTTGCTTGATGATGAGAACTCAATGCTAAGTTGTTTATGAATACTCTGAGTATTAGAGGTTGATGGCTGATGTGTTTCCTCTAAAACTACTGGAGTTGTACTTTCTCTAACCACTGTATCTCTATCAATCATTTGAAGTGTCTCAACTATCCCAACTATCTCTTCTTGCTCTTCTTGCTCATTGACAGGATTTAGCTTGGGTTTCTTCCTGTACATGATTTCAAATCTATCATGTGTTGTATCTATGCTTGAGCAAGAACCTTCTTCCCTGGTCCTTTCTGTATTTTTGTCCTGCAGGGCTGGATTATGCAAAATGGAACTAGTATCCTTCTGTTTCTCCATATCTATTAAGGTATTTTCCAACCATTCTGACTGGTTGGCATATTTTTCAATGTCTAGTTTGGAGTCATGCATAAAAAGACTCAATTTGAATTTGAGTCTGAGTTTGTTTATGACACCTAAAGGGTCATATTGCCACATGAAACTGCTACTGAACTTCATTTCCTGTAAACACTTCTCTGCTTCTTCTCCAGCCTCTTTATTATTACAGATAAACGTGCCAAGCTGGTTTTTTATCTTGAATTGTGTTTTCTTCCTAGCTGATAGGAAATTCACATCATCTGAGTTTATAATCTGCCTAATATATTCTAATGCAAATATCCTCACGGGAAGATATTTGGGCAACTTATAGGGAGTGAGCTGGCATCCATATATTCTAATTTTAGTGTGATCCTGGTATAGGTACCAGTCTCCTATTCTACTGTTCTTGGACAACTACAAAACTCTATTTATCTCATCACTGATCCTAGGTTGATTGCTACTGCTTAGCATATTGACAACTGGATGAACAAAGGAATCAATGAACTCCTTGTAGTTGAAAACAGTGGAATACTTTTGGATGAAGGGTGTCCAAAAAATGACTGATCTAGGATGGCCATTAGTGTCCAGCTTTTGGATGTTGACTAGAAACTTGCCTGACTGGAAATATAAGAACATGTGGAACAATACTGAAGAGTATTTGAATACTCTTTCATTTGACAGTTTGATCAATTGATCATGGATTCTGTCTGCCAAGAACTGGGGAAAATTAAAGACTATTGTTGGAGGCTTCCCTGGGCAAAAAATAGAGAGGAAAGCAAGTATAGGCTCATCTACATGCTCATCAGTGGTGTATCCTAGAATACAAGAGAGCATGGTTACAATTTATCTAGCCCTCTCAAAGAAAATGGTGGCAGAGTATGGAGGATTGTCTGTAGGAGTATGAGACTCTTCTAGGATGAAAGTGTGAAAGATTTGAGACCTCTTGGGAAGGTCCAACTTCAAGTAGAGTTCAAGTAGGTTTTCAATGGAAAATGGGGTTTCATTTGGGTTTGGCTAGATCTGCAGCATTTGGTTTATTGACTCTGCAGTGATTGTAAACAAAACCTGTTGGTTAGGAGAGACTATGGTTCTTTGACTTGGGATATAGCAGATTTGACATATGTGGATGATTTCAGGGAACCGGTATACTTTTGGGAACAAGTATTTGGGCAATTTGATTCCCATAGATGAATGTCATCATTTTGGTTCAGGAATTTGTCTTTACTCCAGCAATGGAGTTTAAATAGATGGCTAGGGGAAACTGTCTTTAATTTGGAAATCTTTGTCGGCCAATGGGAGGTGGTCAATGTCCAGGTGAGGGGTTTGGAAGGGTTTCTCATTTAGAATGCTTTGGGAAGCCATAATTTGGTTTATTCTATTGAATTGTTGTTTATCTGGCTAGAGGAGTAAGATCGGGACTTCTGGAACAATGGGAAGGGTGAATATAGTCTGCATAAAAGGGTTTCTTCAATTTGGCAACATTTTTTAATTAATTCAATTAATTAACCTTTCATAAACACTATGCAGAGCTTAAGTAGAGGGTCGTTTTGGTTCTTTCAAGAATACCTAGAAAATGGAGATTTGGTGTGCAGTCAGAGTTCTGTGGTAGCAACGAAGGTTTCAGAGGCTTCAATTGTTTGTGTGTTGCTTCAATTTGGAGTCTGTAGGGTCTTCAGGTTGTAAATGGATAAAAAACGGTTGAGCAAAGTTATTTTACAACAAAATAAGAGTGAAAAGAGTGAAAAAGGGGCTTTTTTGGTTTTTAACCAACAGCGATTAACTTTTGGGCGCGAGATTAATGTATGAACAGTAGGCGATTTGCTTTTACGCGAGGAGGCGGTTTTATGGCATATCGCACCGCTTTTGAGTGAAGGGTAGTATTTTTTGAGAGCACGCGATATAACGTGGCGCTGCCACGTAGCAAAAGGGCACTTGGGAAAAACCGCGAATCTCGCGTGCTTTTGGGATTTTAATAGTTGGATGATGGGAGCGCGTGATATGGATATGGGTCGTCGAATCTAGGAGTGGTTGATCGGAGGGCTATCGCACGGCGGAGTTGCAAGGGCTAAGTCGGGGTGTGCTTGGCAGGGCCCGGGGATAAAAAATGCGACGGGTTAAATATATTCAAAGATTTAGTGAGGGTTAGGGAATTATAAGGTGGGGGGTAAAATACATAAAGGGGGACTATAGGTTAGAAAATAACTTAGGATAAGGGGGTTTAGTGGGTTTTAAGGGAAAAAGGAAAATTAATAAAGGGAAAATGATTTTTAAAGGGTAATGTCTAGGGAAAGGTGTGAAACAAATGGAAAAATGGTTAAAATGAAAGGAAAGGGTTACTACAAGGGGAAATGAAGAGAGAAGGGTCAAAATAAAGGGAAAGGGTTTTTACAATGGAAATGTATTAGAATAAGAGGACATGAAAGGGAAGGGTCCTTTGAATCAAAAAGGGGAAATCATTGAATGAAAAGTAATGAAGGGGTAAT
The DNA here is from genome assembly GCA_031772625.1 of Pinus tabuliformis. Lineage (NCBI taxonomy): Eukaryota > Viridiplantae > Streptophyta > Pinopsida > Pinales > Pinaceae > Pinus > Pinus tabuliformis. The sequence goes on from CM062810.1 coordinate 461,107,790, forward strand.
GGAGGGAAATTTAGAGATGTAAGGGGTTCAGTGAAATGAGAGGATATTAGTGAATGAGCTTTAGTATTTAGGCCTAAAATCATATAGAACTTTTTAGGGTAAATATCCAAAGTAATACACAATTTTTGTGAATGTCCTCTTTCCTTTGATAATCCCTCATGCACATGAAACATAGGATTTAAGCATGATGAAGGTGCATTTATGCTAGCAACCTTGTGCATTTCAAAACCTCTTCTACCTACCCTTTATTTACCCTAGCACTTTCTCTTTATTTATTGGGTGCATTTGAGCTTGCTGGCCCTTGATTTCTTTTTCTTTGATAAGCAAACTATCTAATTCTAACCTTATACCTTCCAAGGGCTCAGATTAAGCTGATGAGCTCCTTATTATTCTCTACCTAACTATTGATCTGCCAAGATTAAACAATGTAGCTATATCTTTATTTCTCTATCTATCAACATGAAATTTAAAGCATGAACGAATCAAGATTAAACTATTTGATCATCATGGATTGTGGCATTTTTGACAAGCTGCACACAATCTTATTTTGCCTAATAAAGTAAAAAGTAGTGGCATTTGAATTTTCATCACTTTCAGAATCTATTTTTTATCTCTTTTTGGTGGGGTTCATATTTTCTTTTCTTTTTTGATCCTTTTCTTTTAGTCCTTTGATTTTTCTTTTAGGACTTACCCTCTTTACAATTTTTATTTTTAATATGGGAGAACATTTTGCAGAAAGCAAAAATATGTACAATATTACAAGACTAATCATAGCCAATTCAAAATTATGAATCCTATTATTATAGGACCCTAACACATCCCACATCTCTTTTGCAGTCTTTTTCTTACACAGAAGGGAAATCAAGTGACCTTTCACCCCATCCAAGATGATCCTCTGTGTCCCTTCTTTGACCTCTTGGAGATAAAAGGAAACAAAATCTGACACTAGCACAACCACCATCTGACACTAGCACAACCACCATGGGGTTAGCAAAGCTCCATAACTTGTTCTCCTTTAGAACAGTTGTGATCTGGACTTCCCATTGAAGATAGTTTGAGGCTCCTTCTAACTTGTCTTCGTACCTGACACTAGTTACCATGGTAAATGAAACCCTTGAATAATTGTTTGCTAGAAAGACCACGAACCCCTTTGAGCTTGAACATGTGCAACGCTTTAGTTTCTTTCAAAGGCTTTGCTCTAATACCATGTATGTTTCTCTAAGCCCGGCCAAATGATTAATGAGCCAGTAAATTTTTATGCCCAAAAATTTATTTTTACTAAAAACCCACATACAAATTAGATCTAAAATCTACGCACAACCAACACACCTGAGGTTCTAACAAATTATGCACAATAGAAAAAAGAAATCAAAGAACATAAATTTTTTACACAACCTTTACCCTGGAAAACTCCAGTGTGGGGAAAAACCAGCAAAGAGTGATTTTATTAGGCTTTAGAGAAAAAACTCGGGAAATAATTACAGTACCAGATCCAAAGAATGTATAGCGAATAATGACCACAAAAATCGTCCCTCTCTCTTCTGTAATGGTATGGCCTAAGGTACAACCTTTCCCCAATAGAGTGTGGCCCTTTTTCTTTAGCAAATCTCAGCCCAGGATTTGGCCTCCCCTCCAACAGGAACTCGACCCGAATACTCAACATCTCTCTCCTGCAAACACGGACTAAGGTTTGGCCCCTCTCTTGATGTTCAGTACGGCGCTTCTTTCTCTGAACAAGATTGCCCCTTCACTCAGCTGCTCAACCGACCTTCTCACCCAAATCAGCCCTCTTATAATCTGTCCTTCACCCACTCATTCCAACAATTTATAATTTCACTCATATCCCTTATTTACTCCTTGGGATCTTCAAAGAAAAGATCAAAGGCCAAAATTTGATCTTATCAATTTCCTTGATTTTTTCAAATGGAAATATTTATTTCCAAAGTTATAAACTTCAGAAATCTGAGTTACAAAGCTAATAATAACTAATTAAATTAATAATCTTGCTTTTCCTAAGTTTGGATTTGAGAAGAATTAAAAAAAAGTTGAAATAAGTAAAGTTTCAAGATATCTTTTGCATGCCTAGAGACAAGGCCTATGCAGAGACACCTATCCAACCTACAATTTTAACAATAACAAATTCACAACGTTAACCCCATATTGTACAAATCAAACATTTAACCAATATATTCTCTCTCATTCCTCTTCCCAAAGGTTTTGGAATCACCGCAACCTGACCTTCCAATCAAGAGTTGTGATAATTTTAAAATGGCATGCCTTTTTAAGCCCTTCTATGCGGATTGCTCTAAAGGTCAACATTGTAATTGTTGTATCTCTTCAAAATCTACTCCAATGCCTCAAAAATTTCTACTTACAACACATTGAAATGTCTTCTATAATGCCAATGTTCTCACTCCGTTTGGATTTCCCAAGCAAAATTTGTGGCCAAATTTGCCCAAACCTGCCAAGTTTAGCACTCCTCTAGAGTGGGATCTTGTAGCATCAATAAGATCTGAATTTTGAAACTGTAACACAGTCTATTCTCTTTCCTTGCCACCACTCACAATGCAATTGGGCGTCATAATCAATGTTGCGAACATCAACATCGGGATAAAATCGGCAAGGGTTCGAAAAACCAAAAAATCGTATAATATCGGTAAAATATCGGTAAAAATCGGCAAACATCAGCAAAATTAAGATACCATCAAAATATCTGTAAAAATCGGAAAACATCGGCTAGGCCAAAAAATCGTGATTTCGAGATAAAATCGGGATGTTATCGAGATGTTCGCGACACTGCTCATAATATTTACATATCTCTGATTTATTAAACCCTACTAGTTTAAGCCCGATTTCATGATTGGGGAAAAACCTTAATTTGTACAGATAATAACTCCATCATTTCTATGCTTCTGCTATTTAAATTTTGACAAAATATGGTGCAGTATGTCTTCTTTCCAACCCTCCAACCTCATAGAATTTTAATAACCCTAGACAAGTTATGGCTCAAACCATGCAAGTTGTTGATTGAACTTTGAAGGTGCCCAAACCAAAAATCCTCCACTCCAATACTGTGTTAGAAAAGCATGCTCTGATACCTATTGAATTTGAAAATTATTGGACTGCATTCATCATAAATCTGATAATCAATAGTCAACATGTGATAAAATACACATCATCCCAAGAATAATAACACCAAAATTATAGTGGGAAAACTCTGACGGGGTAGAAAACTCCACTCTCAGCTGGAAGCTCTCACACCATATTCAAGTCCAAGTTATCTTCAAGTGATCAAATGAGCAAAAGCCTCAAATATATCTAGGAGTGGGTTTCGATTAGTTTTCCACAAACACATATGTTTGGCACCACAAAGCCCCTATAATAACCACCAATGTGTCTTATAACTTATAACCATTGGAATTGCAAGTCAAGATTACACTATATGTGCCAACACACCAATAGAAATGCCCTAGGTACTCCCCCATTACCAATGTCACTTGATGTACTTTTGAGTCAAATTGAACTAATTTAGTCTTTTGTGGACATTGATATAATCTTTCATTCTTTCTTTTTCTTCCTAGCTCCTCTAATAAGACTATCATTGTCAATATTGTTCAGCTTATTACGTAGGCTAAAAGTTACGTAATCGTATTCTATATTTCATTGTGTGTCTTCTTCATTTTTCATATGTTGAACCAATATAACTGAGGTGATTAAGCACTTCATCCCAACACTCAATTACTTAGTTATGTAATAACTGTTTTGAAAATCTTGGAAATAAAATTGAAAGCTATATTTGCATTTGGAGTCAAATATTTTGTTCTGACACCCACCAGAGCATTGTTCAATAGTGAGATTGATGACGTATAAAGCCATCCACTAGGAATCCATTTTCAGTGAGGTCCACACCAACAAAATAGCATGTGTTTACTATAACAGGAGTACCCTTGTCAATTTTGTTTGGATTATTATCATGGCTGAAAATTCTTGGGTCTAATTTTTTTAATCTTGTGCTTTATTATTTTGTGAGTCTTATCCATTTCTCTTATGCTGAAGTAATATGAATATGAACGATGAGGCTATTGAGCTCTTCATCCCAGCACTCATTTAACTTAGTTATATAATATTTGTTCTGACAAAGTTGATATTAAATTTGAATTTGGCTTCCATTTTCAGTTTTTCTAACCCACCTAAATAGCATGTGCTTCCTCAAATATGACTACCCTTTTCAAATGTGTTTGGCTTATTAACTCAAACATAAAATTGACTGAGCAACATCGCCATAGAACAAATGATTTCACAAATAAAACCCCTCTTCTCGTGCATTCAACAAAAAGTATTTTTTTGAAGGGGGTACAATATAAATAAATAAAAAGCCATGAATGAAAAAATTTTAAGGGTCATAAAACTAATATAAAGGTATGAGGTGCACATATATCATCAACCTCACCAATGTAATAATAATCATATTGGAAAGAATTATTATTTTCATTGCACGGTTCCACTAAAAATGGACGAGGTATCATGATAAGGGTCTAGCATAGGGTATTATGACGTGGTATTTACCCTATTAAAGCTATATTTTAAGGGAAAAAACTTGAAATTTCAGGTTCTGAGTCAGTCCTAATATTCGTTCTTGGCATCCGGAGTTTTGGATCTTCGAGAAGGTATATGGAGAAAATTGAAATCAGGGCATCCTTTGCAGTAAAGTATTTCTTGGTTACCTAGAGAAAAATTGCAGCATTCATTCAGAGCTCTATTGTAAGAATCGGCAAGCTCGGAACTGACTCGGTCGAGTTGGTCTGAGTCAAGGCCTCACTAGGTCGACTCGGCCATCTAACCGGTCGATCAACCAAGTTATTACCGAGCCGACCGGCTCAGTGACAGCGGCCTGTAAACTCAAAAAACAGTGAATTTTTTTTTGTTTTTGCCTTTTTTGGGGACCCCAACTAGATTTGTAATTTGTCTATAGCTTATTTGAGGTCCATTCCCCCCTCCTAAACCTTATAAAACCCACCCAACCCCTCTCATTTCCACACAGCCATCTCATTGCATTTGAGTGATAATTTAAGTGAGAGTTTGTGAGGAGTTGTGGAATTTGTTCTTGAAGCAGCAGTGAGGAGTCTTGGGCAAGCATTGTAGCAAGATTGAGGAGCTTCTTGGGCAGCCATTTGGAGCAGTGTTGAAGAGTTGGTTTGTTGGAGCAAGCTTGAGGAGGCACTTTGTGCCTGGAGGTATTTTTTTTCACTTGTAAAACTCTGTTTTTGCTTATTTATTTTTTATTTGCAAATCTGGAAATTGAAAAGAGTCTTTTTTGTGAAAGAAATGAACATTGAAGCAATGTTATTTTTTTTGTTTTCATTTTCAGATTTTTTGCTTTCATTTTCAAGTCAAAAAAATGGCACCTAGAGTGAGAGATGTTGCTTGAGCATATGTTGAAATGGTTGATAGTCAAATGCATTGCAAATTTTGCCATAGAAAAACTAAGGAAGGTCCTGGGGGCATTAATATGCTGAAACAACACTTGGCGGGGATTAGAGGCCAAATTACTCCATGTGAATTAGATGAAATTGGGGAGATTAGGAAAGAATTGTTAGCCAACTTTGAGAATTTTAAAGGAGAAAAGGCTAGGCAAAAAGAGATAAGAGGCTGAAATTGGGAGGAAGAGAAATATACAAAAAATGTTGGCCACCAACCCCCATTTTGATTTTGTGGGTTCTTCCTCTATCCCTTCTACTGATGCATCCAGCCCCTTCCAATATGTTCCTCCCTCTTTGGAGTCTATTCAAGAAAAGGGTAAGGGTAAAATGAAAAAGAAGGGTGATATGAATATCAAAAGTTATTTCACTGTCACATCACCCTCCTCTCCATCAGATGCACATGGTCCTCAAGCTAGTAGAACTTTGCAGCCCACTTTAGATGACCATTGGAATAAAGAATTGAGGGAGACTGCTTGTGATTATGTCAAGATAGTAGAACTTTGCAGCCCACTTTAGATGAACATTGGAAGAAAGAATTGAGGGAGACTGCTTGTGATTATGTTATGAATATAATTCATAACAATTAAATAAATAAAATAAATATAAATATTAAATAATCAAATATTGATTATGTTAAATAGTCATGAGTTAAGTGAAAAAGGCATGTCTAAAAGACATGCCTAATCATGAAAGGTCACCTGCTTAGGTATAAAAGCAGGGCCTCATTGTAACATTCGAAATCACATGTACAATTTTATATATATTAATAAATTATTATTGTAAATACCTCGTGTATTTTTACATTCAAATCTCCAAGCTATCAGTTTTCTTGCTTTAGTATCAGCTTCTATGCTTCAAATTACATATGTAGATGGTGGTATGATGCTCATATCCCCTTCAATGCTTCCCATTCACCATATTATGAGCCTATGTTTGATGCCATACATGCTGCTAGAAAAGGCTTCAAAGGCCCTACTATGCATGAGATAAGGGGGTATCGTTTGCAGAAGGAAATTGCCTCCATTAATGAGTATTTGAAAGATTTCAAAAACTCATGGGAAAGAACAGGATGTACCATCATGTCAGATGGATGGACTGATCAAAGAAACCATACCATCATAAACTTTCTTATCTTCTGCCCACAGGGAACCATGTTTCTAAAATCAGTTGATGCATCTGATAAGGTAAAAGATGGACACTTGTTGCTTCAGCTATTGAATGAGGTTGTTGAGGAGGTGGGGGTGGCTAATGTTGTTCAAGTCATCACATATAATGCCTCTAACTATGTTATTGCTGGTAAACTGTTAGAGGAAAAACACAGAACCATCTTTTGGACCCCATGTGTTGCACATTGCATAGACCTCATGCTTGAGGATATTAGCAAATTAGATTGGATCAAAAACATTATAGATCATGCCAAAAGCATAACAAAATTTATATACAATCATTCATGGATTTTGTGCCTGATGAGGAAACACACAGGGGGCAGGGATATTATTAGGCCTGCCATCACTAGATTTGCTACTCATTTTTTGACATTGCAATCTATGCTTTGACAACATAGAAACTTGCAAAAGATATTTTCCAGTGAAAAATGGAATCAAAGCCACTGATCTCACAAACAGGAAGGCAAAGAATTCAAAAAGAAAGTTAATGAAGAAATATTTTGGAGAAGGGCAGCAGAGATTGTGAAGCTCGCTGAACCACTGGTTAAGGTGTTGCAGTTGGTGGATGGGGAAATATTGGCTATGGGCTTCATTTATGAGGCTATGGATCAAGCAAAGGAGCAAATAAAGAGGGCATAAAAGAATAAAGTGGCTAAGTATGGGCCCATTTTGGCAATCAATGAAGAAAGATGGAATAATCAACTCCATCGCCCTATACATGCGGCTGGGTATTTTTTGAACCCACGATATCATTATAAAGCTAAGGAGACAAGAGCTTTGAAGGGGGAAGTTAGAGATGGATTGATTGACTGCATTGATCGCATGATCCCATTGGAGTGTGATCAGCTGGAGATACACCGACAGGCCACAACCTTCAACAATGCCTTAGGTACCTTTGGGAAGAACCTAGCAAAGATTGCAAGGGAAGCAGATGAGCCAGGTAAACAAAAATTTCAATTTTCAAATTCTTAATACTTATTTTTTTAAATCATTTATAATTTGAAAGTTGGATATAATTTGTTATTTTGTTGAGCTAACTCATTACACTCCTATGTTTTTTGCAGCACAATGGTGGGAGGCTTTTGGTAGCCATTGTCTTGAATTGCAGAAGTTTGCAATTCGTATTTTGAATCCAACTTGCAGTGCTACTGGGTGTGAGCGCAATTGGTTTGTCTTTGAGAGGATTCACACAAAGAAGAGAAATAGTTTGGATCAAAAACAGTTAAATGATCTAGTCTATGTCTAATACAACCTTCGGCTCAGACGCAACCAATTGTTGAACAAAAGACTTGATTCAAATCCCATTGTGTTGGAAGACATTGATCCAACATCAGATTGGGTAGTGGAGAGTCATCCAGCAGAGTTTTGATTCGAATGAGGATCTTGATTTGGATTTACAAGTGGAGGCATCACTCGAACATAATGTTCAATTGAATGCAGATCCTAGTCCACTTGTACAGCCTCAGCCTCAGGGCCAGCAAGTCCTCCATTAGCAGGCGCTTCCTCTGCTCAGCCACGACAAAAGCTGCACAACCTGCTATCTCGTCTATCTCAGCTTGCAGCTGCTGCACAACCTGCTAGTGCTACCACTTCTACAGTTGCAGTTGGAGATGATGATGAGGAAGAGCCATGGGGCCACCTGTCTGACTTTGATCCAGAGGTTGATCCAGATGATCTTGGCTCCTCTAGCAGTAACCAGTAGTACTAGTCACAATGTACTTTTGTTGTAAAGGCCATGTCTAGCCTCCTTGGTTATGAGTTTTTGTTTTGATCTCTATATCATCATCATGTATGTATTGGACAATCCAATGGGTGCCATTTTGATATAATGGATATATTCATGAGCCTACTTTGATCATATGTTATCTTCTATCTATATTCTAATGCTCTATGTTTGGAAACATGAATGAAAATCTTTAAAATTATGGTTTTTATTAAAAATAAAAAATTAATGTATTACAACGACGGAGTAACTGAAATCGAGCCAGCCGAGTCAATACCCAGTCGGAGTCGGAGTCGGACTCGACCCTTGGCCGAGTCGGAGTCGGAGTTTTTAAACATCGATTCAGAGTGCAGAAGTCTCTTAAAGTTTTGAATAGAGAAGTTATTAACATCTCAACAATCTGATACATACACTCAATGCATTAGCAAAATACATATTACAGAAAAATAAAACAAATGGAATAAGAATGAACAGGACTAGCAACGTGATATAAATAAGTGTTACAGCTGTAACAGTGAGCCCAAGTGCTCGTACAGAAGATGCCATTAGTTTTAAAAGAACTAGGAAAAAGGATGGCTATAAACAAAAAAGTCTTAAAGCAAAAGATGTTTACTAGAAAGTCATATTGCATTTGCTCTTACCCGTGTCCTGAAAATACGCATCCGCTGCCTATACTTGGAATTTCTTGGAACCACTCCCCCTGATTTGTGGAGCTTGACAATGTCTACATTTGCTTTACCTTTCAGCACATCTTTCAACATGCTACAGAGCTTTTCCTGTTGCAGTAATTTCATAGTAGGAGTCAGGACCCATCAAATAAACATATGTTTGTTTATGAGGAAACACTAAATGAACCTAAAATGTAATACAGTAGCAGCAGTCTCAATGAAAAAAAACAACAATTGAATACAACACTTCAAAGTTCAAACAACCCAATTTTTTCATCCATATGCAGAAGTAAACTACTACTCTCTTAGATCATCACACAGATATGGAGGCAGGTAAATATGCAATGTAAAATTCATGGATAATTGTGGAATATAAGGAATAGTTAATAGTTGAACTGGAAGTCATTCTAATTTTGGGTCCAAACAAACAATTGCCCTTTTTATTCCCTATCCTTCAACCCAGCACATGGAATAATTAACCACTTGGCCTCACATTCAAATTCAATCTGTCCCCATCTTGTAAACATCCTGACCTCAGCATTGCATATCCACAGGTTTCTGATCCTGTTTTAATTTCGTTCAAGATATCAAAATTCTAAATTTGAATTGAAATGAAAGGTTGCCCTCTTTATTCCCTATTTTTCAACCCAGAAAATGGAAAATTTTACCACTTTGCATTCAATGTCAACAAATATGTGCAATATGATTTGTAAAGAAAAATGCAGCTGAAGAAATCTTCAATAATTAAGGCAACAAATACATTTAAATAATACCAATTTCAAACAAAATAGCAGTATAAAGACGTCTAAACAAATTTGAATATTGAGCATTTGACAATCCTAATGGAAAAATAATAAATATAACACAAAATGAACATTAACTTTAGATCTTATTTCCTCTGCCTTTATAGTGTTTACATTTTTTCATTAGTAATCAGGCATCCAGACAAATGCATATTTGCAAGATTGATGCAGTTATTCATTTTTCTTTACGAACAAAAATAAACATAGAAAACAGATATAGAAATTTTCTGCAATGCGATAACTTTATTTTACCATGATCAATTTGTCAATATATAATAAGTTCAGCTACACTGCTTCCCGTTATCAGCTTCTTGGATCCTACCATGAGAAGCTTCCAGATTTTTCATGAAGGTAATTAGATTGGCACAAGAACAGAGGTTCTGATTTAAAAATATTGAGCTTTACTTACCAATTAAGTTGGGTTCAGACCTTGTTTTGAGATGAAGAAACCATCCCAGCATTCTGTTCAGATAGAATTCAGGTACATTCATAAGCACCAAGGTGGCAGGTTTACATCATTGTATGGATTAGCAGTGGCCCATGTACGATCAGACCAAAGAGCTCTTTTGTAAGGTAACATTGATCTAAAATCAGTGATTTCCCGCAGGATCAGATAGGCAGAGCTGTAGTAGATAAACCTCCAAATTAGCACTATATCGAATAAGTTTGGAATGGTGTTTGAGGTCAAACATAGCAGGAAAGGACCACTGTTTCTATGTTAAGTTGGGCACTTTGCTGTTTGTTATACTTCATATTGTATAAGGTTCTACATTGGATTGTAATCATATTGATGGAATTTGCAGCCGGTACCCTTGGAGCTTTCCAGATGAATTGGGGATACACGTTCTCTTTCTTTGCTTGGAGATGCCACTGCCACTTCTTGGTTGAGTTGGCGTTTTGGGTCGGATAAAGCTCACTCTTCTTTGGTGGATGCTCATGGCTGATAGTCTTCTCACGGTTATATGGATGCTGCCTTTATGACTTTGGATCAATACCTAGACATGTGGATGCTTACTATTTCAAGTGTCATCTTATTGGAGCATCTTAGTGACTCTGTACAATAATGTTATGACGCTGGTTTGCCACTTGAAGGAGGGGATGTTCTACATGATCCTCTTGCTTTGGATGTGTGATGGGGGCACACTTGATGACTGGATTGATCTTATGTCCCCTTCTCTTATGATGCTGATTTGGTGGCGGAATGCATGTTACCTTGGTGTGAATTTCCTACATGAACTAACATTGAGATACCAGACATCACCTAGTGGAAATGTGTTTGATGATGATTAGCAACCCTTGTTGATGTACCTTATCCTAAGTTTAAGTCCATGGGGGGGTACTACATGTTTCCTTTGTGATCTAGCTTCTTCATAAGGTTGGATAATGTATATGATATATTAGTCTATTGGTGGTGGCACGCGCTACATTCAAACCTAGATGGATCTTTTAATTTGTTGTTACTATGGTAGGGTTTTGCTAGAGATGTAACTTTTACATGGTACAACACTTGATGAAGTGCATCCCTCATTTCCCTACATGTTCATGGTGATTTAACCCACCATTGACTATTTGGAGGTAGACTATTGCTATATTAAAGCATTAGCCTTTTTGCACGTGTTGTGGATGATTTAATCATTTTAGTGGCAACTTCAATCTATTAGTGAAGCACCCTAACTCAGTTGCCATCCTTTCAAACTTGGAGAGGTTTATTTGGTGGTGGCTTAGGGTTCTTCATGAAATACTTACTTCTTTGGCACAAATTCCAAGGCATGCATGTATTATATTACTATTTGGGAGAGGATGACAAACTTCTCTATGGTGGTTTGCAAAACCATACATGGTCTTCACACATTATTTGATGAGTTGTAATCATCTTGAAGTATTCTATTACAGAGTTTATCTAATCAAACTTAGCAATGTTAGGTGGTTGTATTTATTACCTTATCATTAACTATTATTATAAATTGTTATTATTATGTATTAATTAAAAGCTATTAATAAATCTATTAATTAGTTAAACTATTTATAAAAATAAATCTATTAATTAGTTAAACTATTTATAAAAATTAATCATGTCCTCTTAAAAAAAAATCATAATAATGATTACTATTTTAATTATTAATATTAATTATTAGGTCTTGACATGAATTATCAATTATTATTATTATTTATTTATTATTAATTAATTTTTAATATTATTAATATTAATTAATTCTAATATAATAATTATAATTATTAATATTAATATAAGTAATTTTAATATACAATACACTAATATTACTATTCATTAAATACCAATATATATTAATAATAAATATTTCACATACTATTTTATGATAAATATTATACTAACATATATTATATATATTAAATATTAATACAATATACTAAAGATTACTATTCATTAAATACCAATATATACTAATAATGAATATTTCACATACTATTTTATAATTAATAATATTATACTAACATATATTAAATATTAAATGCTTATATGAAGTATTAGTATAATAATCACTAAATATTTATAATAAAGATTATTATATTAAAATTAAAATTAATTAATTATTAATAATATTAAAATTAATTAATTAATTATAATTATAATAATAATTAACATAATATTAATTTATAATAATTTAAATCAATTAATTAACTCATCAATAATTAATCAAAAATTATTATTCAAAAATCTACTATTAATATTATTGAAACAAAGCCAACATTCATCTCATCCCAAAATCTACTCTCCTCATTACTATTTAATCCCTCAATTAAGCTCTTCTACTATCAAGCATTCAAGAAGTCTTGATGATAGATCCCGGTTGGGATTTGAAACATTGATGGAAAATTGTATTGTTTATACGAAAATGTACAACATATTGTAGTACCGCCTCTACGTACTTGATCATTGCCTCCTCTCTTGCTCACTAGATCTTCTCAACAATAATTTACCTCTTATATCTCGACTTATTTCTTTACTAAAACAACCCTAATCTACCAAAACCCTAATCTCATCCTAATATCTATGACCTGGATTAAATCTAAGTTATTAATGTAATAAATATTGTTTAGACTCCTTAAGCTATGTCAACTACAAAACATAATATATTTCACTTTTCGTTAACTAAATTATAAAATAGAATAAATTACACACTTCCTAAGTGTTTACTTTTGAAAAGAGTCAAGCCACATCCTGCACATTCATATTGAAACCTATGCAATAAGTTCCTAGTCGAGCTACATTTCTCAATACTCCCTCTTAGTGAGGAAGGAATTCTATACCAATCCAAGTTTGTCTTTGAATTTGTAAAACTTCCCTTTTGCTAAATGCTTGGTCAAAATATCAACCACCTATTAATTGATGGGAATATGATGAAGCTTTACTACTCCCTTCTAAATCATGTCTCATGAAACAAACTCTGATTATCACACTATATCATTGTGGGGTCCAATCCTACAAACAACATTGCAAGCAATTTGCAAAGCCAAATGGCTTCCAGTCAACAATACTAGCTACCATGTATTCTACCTCTGTAAAGCTAAGTGTCGTGGAACTTTTCCTCTTGCCCAACCAGGAGATCAATATTGATCCTCTGAGGTGCTCTTCAATCTATTACACTACCTACCCAATCTAGACGTATACCCCTGCAAATTCACCATCTCCAAGATATCTCAAACCATACTCCTTTGTGCCCCTCAATCATCTAAGCACATGCTTTGTTGCTACCTAATGTTTTTGCCTCATCTCCACCATGAACCAACAAGTTGTTCACTGCAAAACATATAACTAGTTTGGTGTTGACTAAATCCATCAAGGAACCTAGCACCTACCTATCTAAGTCTGAAGTTGTCACCCTCATCATATTAGTGATCATGGGGGTAGCCATAGGTTTGCAGTCCTCCATTCAAAACTTTTCAGGATCTCACCTGCACACTTATCCAACCCCAGGTAAATCTCCTCTAGTTTCTTCCAAACCTCCAAACCCAAGAGCTAATGCATAATCTTGATGTCCTTCATCTCAAACTCATTTACCATATCTACATCACACCCTCGAATGGGCTTCTCTATACCTATAAGAAATGACTAATCTACATATAGCACCAAAATAAACAAATCAATCCCAAGAGATATATAATATAAATTATGATATGCCTCATTTTTTGTGAAGCCCACACTCCGTAAATATCCATCAATCATGGAAAACCATGTTCTTAGTGCCTGCTTAAGCCCATACAAGGCCTTCATAAGCCTACAAACATTAGACTCTTCCCATTTACTTCAAATCATTGAAGCTACTCTATGTACACATCTTCCTCAACTATTCCAACAAGGAAAGTTGACTCCATATAAATCTAATGTATCATCCATCCCATATATGATACTAAAGGCATGACTACTCTAGTGGAAGTGTACCTTGCAATTGGAACAAATGTTTCTTCATAATCTAGTCCCTTTATTTAGGAGAACCCTCTTAGCAAAAAGCTCACCATGAACTTTCTAATGGTGCCATCTACATCACACTTGATTTTGTAGAGCCACCTGGAACTCACTACTGACTTCCTCTTCAATCTTGGCACTATGTCCCTCACATTATTCTTCATGATGCTCTCAGTGCCCACTTAAGTCCATACAAGGCCTTCTTAAGCCTACAAACATGGGACTCTTCCCATTTACTTGAAATCATTGAAGCTACTCTATGTACACATCTTCCTCAATTATTCCAACAAGGAAAGTTGACTCCACACCAATCTAATTTATCATCCATCCCATATATGATACTAAAGATATGACTACTGTAGTGGAAGTGTACCTTATGACTAGAACAAATGTCTCTTAATAGTCTAGTCCCTCTCTTTACAAGAACCCTCTTAGCAAAAATCTCACCTTGAACTTTCTAACGCCACCATCTACATCACACTTGATTTTGTAGAGCCACCTAGAACTCGCTACCGACTTCCTCTTTGATCTTGGCACTATGTCCCTCACATTATTCTTCATGATGCAAGTGTCCTCCACCATGGCATTCTACCACCTCTATTCGCATGTTACCTCCTAAAAGCTAAAAGGCTTTGGATCTATGATACTACTCATTAGCACCATGTATTTTGAAAACTTCTTCAAAGATAACTCGCCCTAAATGTGCTCCTAACAGTCTCAAGATACTCCTAAGCGTCCATCAATGCCTAAGAGAACCATGGAGGCCTCCTAACAAAATCGGAAGGTGCTAGTCCTCCTCAACCAAAGGTCATTGACCTTTACTAGAACTTTATGATGTGTATGGTGACCTTGGCTCAACCTTTGAAGCTTCCTACTCCGCATCCTCGGTCACAAGAATCGGCTCATGGGACTTTGCAGATGCAAGGTTTACCTAAAATTTTACATCCCTACTTACCATTGTCTTCCTCTACACTAAAATATAGACGTTATGGAGCTTTAAAGTCTCAATGTGATCTATAAATAAACCCTTCTTGCTAGAAAGCTCTAACTTGGTCATCTTCTCTATAAGTACATGGATATAAATAGCACAACCAAAGATGTGGATATGACTCGCCTTTAACTTCACATTAATGGATGCCTTAAATCTCTTGTCCTTCAAGATCCTGTGAGGACACCCATTTTCGATGTAGACTATAGTGTTGCATTCTTCTGCCTAATGAAACATTTGCAAATCCTAGTCCTGAATCATGACCTTGGCAACCCCTATGATGACTTGATTATTTTGCTCTGTAACCTCATTTTTCTATGGGTAATATGGAACAGTTAGTGCCTTCTTGATCCTTACATCCTTGTAGAAACACTTCAACTCCTTGGAATTAAACACACCCCCATTGTACAATCTCAAAAATTTGATCCTCGTTTGATTCTCAACAAAATCATTGAACTCTTAAATTCGATGGTTGCCCTTGGGCGAGTTCTGCTACAACACCACGCACCAAACGTCTATCGGTATGACTCCTTTTCGTGCCCTCTATGGATATGATGCGCTAACTTTTGCTGGTATTATTTTCGGAGACAGCCAAGTCCCAAAGGCCAAAGACTGGGTCCAAGAGAGCCAAGATATCCGCAATGCTCTCAAGGATAATTTAGCGACAACCCAAAATCAGCAAAAACTGTATGCAAATCGGCACAGGATAGAGAGGCACTTTGAGGAGGGGCACTTCATCCTTGGTCTTTAAGAGATATATCGAAGTCCTTCAAGAGAAGTCATCAATAAAGGGAATATGATACATGCTTCCTAATATTTATGATATTGACACTACTCCATAGACATATGAATACAATAGGTCTAGAATCTCCTTAAACTTATCCTCACTGCTTGGAAAAGCAGCCTTGGCATGCTTGCCAAGTGTGTACCCTTTGAATACTCTCCACTACTCAATAGGCAACACCTTATGATGCAAGTGGCCCATACTCTTTTGCCACAATGCACACAAGTTGCCATTGTTATGTGCTAGGGCTCGAATAGTTTCACCTTGTAACCCCTATGAATTGTGTTGCTTTTGGGCTAGACTCCTTCAACCTAATGAGGTCTTGTCGGTTCTTTAACTCTACTACATACCCTTATCCCCCATTAGCAAAATCGAAAGTAATTTCTTCCAAGACTTAGATCAAATAGAACATCATCAAAGTCTAAAGAGTTACTTGACTAAAACATGAATGAAATGGTCTTATCATCTCCATAGACCTAAGTTTTTTCTGCAAGATCTTCCTATTTATGTTCTTGTTCTTGTAAAATCCAACCAGGGTATCAAACATTCCTTTTGTAATCTTCTTCTCAAATATGTGAGGGATCAAGTGATTCTTTACAACATCTATGATCTTTTGTAAGGCCTTCACTTCCTGTGAGCTACCAACTACTATGAATCTAAAGGTGTAGCCACAACATCACAAAGATCATTCTCCTCCATTAACAATGTTACCTTAACCCTTGTTGGAAATATTGAGAGGGGGGGAATCAGTATTTCTTAGCAATTAGCACTTTTTAATCTTTTTCAAAGCATTAGTTAATCTTCAATTATTATTATTGTTCTTCTTCAGATGATCATAAACAATAATCAACAGTAGACAACAACATACAAAAATGCAGAAAGATAAAACAGAGGACACAGATTTTTAGGTGGAAAACCCCCTCCGGGTCAAAAACCATTAAACGCTTCTTTAGTAATTGTCTTCTCCCTGTTAAAAGAAAATTGATTACATCAAGATTTCAACTACAACTGAGGGAGGCGTCAACCCCCTAATTCACAGGCTACAACCTGTAGGACGCTAATAGACCCTAATATCCTGTTGCAACCAGAAGGATGCCCCAACGCCTTGTAGATCAGGCCACAACTTGATGAGTGCCCCAACACTATGTTTACAAGTTGTTGTTGGAAAGGATGCTTCGCTGCCCTGTTAGTTTATCAACCATAACTGAATGGACACCACAACACCCTGTGCAAGCCACAACTTTTCCTCGCACCACCCTACCACCCTAAAGCGTTCTCAGGCCACAACCTGAAGGTGACTCCAATCAGCCAGAAGAGTCGGTAGATCACGCTTCACAATTTTCACATTGGATCCCCTGTACTCTGAATCAATGTAGAATAGCTATAAGAAAAATGTAGACTAAATATCGAATCCTGGTAGCCACTCATCACTGTTCCCACAAACTGACTACTTCACTATTCAACTGCACATCATTGTCATTGTACACTGCACTGTTGTTGGTTGTCACTGCATGTCACTACACAGTGGTTGGTTGTCACTGCATGTCACTGCATAGCGGTTGGTTGTCACTGCATGTCACTTCTCATGAATGAATAGTCATCAATGCACAACCATTGTCAATGCACATATGGATCATTGCACATTTGTTCACTGCCACTGCACTGAGCTACTCACGAATGAATATGCATCAAGACTCAATATATCATGCTGCCACATTGTATCAAGTTGGACACGATGTTGCAACCATTTGGCACTGCTATCAAATGATGGCACAAACCAAGGTGCCCCAGGTCATCCCTATGACCTACTTCTAATGCTCTCAAAATTTTCCCTCAAAGAGCTACCAGCATACGTGTAAACATTGTTGTTTAGTTGATCAAGCCTTGTTGTCCATCTTTATGTCAGTGTGTACAACTAGATGATGTTGCCGTCAACACTTGTTTCCCTGCAAGATTACAATTGTGTCACTGCACAGAGAGCCCTAGGTCATAATAAAGAGAAACACTAGGTCATCACTGCCATATGTCTATGTTTCTTAATATATGAGTCAAGTCAATAAGTCATGCTAAAGTTAGGTGTCTATTCAAGGTCAAGTCTAGGTATTACTATTATGTAAACATCATAGAATGCTCACTAAGTCAATCATTGTTTTTACTTCATAATCAAGGCATTGTCATGTTAATGTTAGTCAATTGTCAAGGTCATGTAAGCAAAGTCAAGATATTGTATCAATTTTTAACGTGTCACTTGCTGTAGATAACATCAACGGTCATTCATTTAATAAGTCATAATCAAAGTGTCAATACACAATTGTCACTGTCTGAATTACAAATATCATATTGATAATAATAGTACCATTGTTTGTCATAGTACTGTTGTCTTGTCATATCAACATAATGTCACTGTCACCTCACTGAATTCTCAAGGTAACTTAAGTCAATTAACAGTCACAGAGATTTACTCCAACAAAATTGTTTTTCTTAGGATACTTATTACTCACAAGGATCTATCGAGTCAAGTCAATATAAAGTCACAACTCACAAATGTGATAATGTCTAGGACATATTTATGTATCAAGTAAATTGTCAGTCACCAAGAGAGATATTAAACCAAGGCTGTTTTCTTAAGATGCAGGAATGTCATTTATCAAGTCAAGTTAGCACAAAGTCACAATTTATATATCGAGTCACTATTTCACTGTTAAGGTCACTGTAAGCACTCAAGGTAAAGTCAAGATGTCAACTGTCATGTAAACAGTCAAGTTCATTATATGCTTAGTTGTTGCATTTAAGTCACTTGTTATTTTGGTTCAGAAGTCAATGATTGGGTTACTGCCTTTAGTTCTTGAAGTTATTCATCTTATACGTGGTGAGATTACGGTGACAAATGTTGTCATATATTGACAATTGTGGGTGAACAAAATTTCCTAAAACCTATCTTCAAAACCATCCTACAAAAGGCCCTAACCAGACCTAAAACCAATTTAACAACTGACCTAAATTTTAGCCCTAAATGGATCTGAACTTTAAAATACATTTGCACAAACCAGCCACCTTCAAAACAACCTAAACTTCACACTGATGGCATGCTAAACTCTCGGCCTACAAGGATACATGGAGTAACATCCTCCGTTCCCCTTAAACCTTGGATTTAAGCTACAGGTTTGTACCTAAGGTTTGATAACCATAGGAAGATGTACAAACTTCACAAGTCTGAGATCTCCAAAAGAAACCACAGTCAAACTATGAGGATGTTGAAGTGTGGAAGGTGTTTTTCAAGTCCTAAATGAACATGTCTAAACTAGACTTCAACAAGAGGGTTTGTTGTAGCTGCAAGAGATATATGAATCACCCAACCAAAGAAAAAATAAATAAGGAAATCCTTAGGAGATGACCCAACGAACCACCAATCCTAATCCAAAACAAGACAAACAACAAACCTTCTGAAATTCGCTAATTCTTTCTCAAGTAGCTTCGTTGGTTTCCTCAGACTTCCTTGTTGTCTACTTCAGATAGCCTATAATTTCAGAGGTGAAATCATAGGATAAATGTGTTGAGAATGTTATGGCTTGAGGTTAGAATAGGTCTTCTTTTATAGACTTTTGAAGGGGCTTCATTATGTGAACGTTGGAGGAGTTTTAGAGACTTAAACACTATTGAAATAACAATAATTTATTAATTCTTTTGGGTACTAAGTTAAAAGGAATTGGCTGCCCTTATGGTAAGGATGGATGCCATTTGGTATATATTGGCTTCTAATTAAGGATGGATGCCATTTGTGAATGCCTAATAGCTTGATGCCCTTTCCCGGGATAATATTATGACAATGAACACATATACTTGATGTGTGATTCCCACAACTAATAAAATTATGCCAAGTCACCACCCCTAGGGGTTTTAACCCAAAAACTGGGGTCACCAACTTCAATTGTGAATATCTCTCAAACCAGGAGGGGTCTCTTGGGGCGTACCACATATCAACAGAAACATATTTTGGAGGAGAATCTAATGACATAGATTATTGATTATTGAAATAGAGTAAAGCAGAGAATGATCTTTTCCTCCCACTGTTTTTGGGAATCCTTACGGATTAAAAATTTTGTTGACTACAACATTTTGGTGACTATTATTTTAATGGAAAACACAGGACTATGTGAAAGTGCTCTACACATCTAAAAAATGTAATTTTTTATTGACTTTGAATCAAACTTTTTCTATGGAGAAAAAGTGATCTTTTTCTATGCACACCAAGTTGATCTTTTCCACTCAACATGGTCTAGGGAAACGACACAGTAAAAGCATATGACTGAGATAAAATTCTCTACCTTGCAAGAGTTGATTGCATATTGTAAGCATGCAGGTATTAAGTGGGAGCTCATTGTTCCCTACTATCCCAAACAAAATGGATTGGTCAAAAGGAAGAATAGGTCAATTGAAGAAGGCATTCGAACTATGCTCCTTTATCATGATCTACCGAAGTTCTTATGGCGTGAAGCAGCGATGACTGTCGTATACATTCAAAATAGAAGTCCTCATAAGAGTCTTGATAATACTATACCCAAAGAAGTATTCACAAGGAAGAAACCGAGTGTGGATCATCTTCGAAGTCTGGCATATATCCATGTTCCGAAAGACAAGCGAAAGAAGTTGGACTCGACAATTATCAAAAGAATATTTGTTGGTTATAGTCTTTCCTCAAAAGCATATAGAATTTACATAGAGGAAGGAATACACATTGAAGTAAGTAGGGATGTCATATTCGATGAAAATCAAGCTTACAAGAAATCAAAGGATATTCCTATTGATTCTGATGATGAAAGAGTTCCCGTATTTGAAGAAGAAGAAGTTCATCATGAGAACTCTACTACAAATGTTGAAGTAGGACCAACTGAACCTATTCAATCGATGGTTGTCCCAACCACAAGGAAGAGGCCAAATTGGTTGAAAGCCACATTAGAAGACGCTGAAGGACATGAAGCAGCGAAAGGTTCTTCTAGGGGAAGTAAGAAACCGAAGAGATGCCATTTGGTATATATTGGCTTCTAATTAAGGATGGATGCCATTTGTGAATGCCTAATAGCTTGATGCCCTTTCCCGGGATAATATTATGACAATGAACACATATACTTGATGTGTGATTCCCACAACTAATAAAATTATGCCAAGTCACCACCCCTAGGGGTTTTAACCCAAAAACTGGGGTCAACAACTTCAATTGTGAATATCTCTCAAACCAGGAGGGGTCTCTTGGGGCGTACCACATATCAACAGAAACATATTTTGGAGGAGAATCTAATGACATAGATTATTGATTATTGAAATAGAGTAAAGCAGAGAATGATCTTTTCTTCCCACTGTTTTTGGGAATCCTTATGGATTAAAAATTTTGTTGACTACAACATTTTGGTGACTATTATTTTAATGGAAAACACAGGACTATGTGAAAGTGCTCTACACATCTAAAAAATGTAATTTTTATTGACTTTGAATCAAACTTTTTCTATGGGGAAAAAGTGATCTTTTTCTATGCACACCAAGTTGATCTTTTCCACTCAACATGGTCTAGGGAAACGACACAGTAAAAGCATATGACTGAGATAAAATTCTCTACCTTGCAAGAGTTGATTGCATATTGTAAGCATGCAGGTATTAAGTGGGAGCTCATTGTTCCCTACTATCCCAAACAAAATGAATTGGTCGAAAGGAAGAATAGGTCAATTGAAGAAGGCATTCGAACTATGCTCCTTTATCATGATCTACCGAAGTTCTTATGGCGTGAAGCAGCGATGACTGTCGTATACATTCAAAATAGAAGTCCTCATAAGAGTCTTGATAATACTATACCCAAAGAAGTATTCACAAGGAAGAAACCGAGTGTGGATCATCTTCGAAGTCTGGCATATATCCATGTTCCAAAAGACAAGCGAAAGAAGTTGGACTCGACAATTATCAAAAGAATATTTGTTGGTTATAGTCTTTCCTCAAAAGCATATAGAATTTACATAAAGGAAGGAATACACATTGAAGTAAGTAGGGATGTCATATTCGATGAAAATCAAGCTTACAAGAAATCAAAGGATATTCCTATTGATTCTGATGATGAAAGAGTTCCCGTATTTGAAGAAGAAGAAGTTCATCATGAGAACTCTACTACAAATGTTGAAGTAGGACCAACTGAACCTATTCAATCGATGGTTGTCCCAACCACAAGGAAGAGGCCAAATTGGTTGAAAGCCACATTAGAAGACGCTGAAGGACATGAAGCAGCGAAAGGTTCTTCTAGGGGAAGTAAGAAACCGAAGAGATATTATGGCTATGTTGCATATATGGCAAAGTTAATTGAAGCCGAACCATCTATATTCAAGAAAGCTAACCATGAAGAGGTTTGGAAGAAAGCTATGCAGGAAGAATATCAATCCATCATGAAGAATGGGGTTTGGGAGATCGTTCCTAGACCTAGTGACAGATCAGTTGTCACATCGAAGTGGATCTATAAGATCAAACATGTCGTTGATGGAATTATAGACAAGCCAAAGCAAGGTTTGTCGCAAGGGGTTTCTCTCAAAAGAAAGGTATTGACTATGAAGAAACCTTTGCACCTATAGCAAGGTACACTACCATTAGATCGTTGGTTTCATTGGCTGCTACAATAGGTTGAAATATCCATCAAATGGATGTTAAGACAGCGTTTCTAAATGGGACCATTGATGAGGAAGTGTAAATCGAACAACCCGAGGGGGATTTGAAGTGAATAGCATGGACTCTCATGTTTGCAGACTTAAGAAAGCCTTATATAGCAAGCCTCGAGGGCATGGTATGCAAAGATGGATGCATATCTACTTAGAATTGAGTTCGTGAAGAGTTATGTTGATCTGAATCTCTACATCAAGGTCATGAATAATGAGCCCATCATTATTCTACTATATGTGGATTATCTATTCATCACAGGTGTAGAGCGAAGAATTCAAGAATGCAAGAAGATGTTGGCAGTTGAATTTGAAATGAAGGATCTACCTGGGGAGATATATTTGGGGCAAGGAAAGTACATCATCAAGTTATTGTAGAAATTTGGGATGACGGATTCCAAGCCGATAACCACTCCTATGATCATCAACCTCAAGAAGTTGAGGAGCTCGTGGATCCTACCCCATATCGTCAATTGGTGGGTTCCCTAATGTATCTGGTGAATAATAGGCTAGATATATGTTTTGCGATAAACATTCTTAGTCTATTTCAATTGGAGTCTCATCATGATCACTGGATAGCTGCCAAACATGTATTGAGGTATCTTCGTGGCACTATACATCACTGCCTAAAGTTTGATATGAAGGAAGTCAAGCTAATTGGCTTCACAGACTCTGATTGGGGTGGCAGTGAGGTCGATGGAAGGAGCACTAATGGATGATGCTTTAGTCTGAGAGCCGCTATGATCTCATGGATGAGTAGGAAACAAGATCCTGTTGCATTTAGTAGTGTCAAGGCATAGTATGTGGTTGCATGAAGTAGGAAAAGAGGTTGTTTGCTTAAGGAAGCTTCTGCAAGATTTGTTCGAGAAGTCTCTGGGTCCTACTGTGATTAATTATGACGATTGAAGTTGTATCAAGATGTAATGACCCATTTCGATCTATAAGCAAAAAAGAGATATTAAATAATTAGAAAAAATGTTTAAATGAATGAAAAGGGACTAGATACCTAAATTATTGAGACGAGAGATATTACCTAAAATCTGACACTCAAAATATACATATTAAATACTTCGTACTTATAAGGTTGTTAAATAAAATTTACAATTCCAATCCTTCTAAAATAAATATTGATCATTATAGATTTTAAAGTTATAAGTTAATCATTGTTAATATATATAGGTACATAAATATATATTTATAAGTTAACATTTCTACATTAAAATAATAAACACTTGATATATAAATATATATAGTTGTTGATTATTTTATTATAATTAAATTTCATAAAAAGTTAAAAATTATTCAAGTTTAATACATGTCAACATATCAAGATACATATCAAGATACGTATCCTTACCTCCCTTTACACGTAAAGCTTATATCTACCTAATAAAATCTGATGAGGGTGGTGGAAGAAGGTGGTGACCACCTAGGAAAGGTACTTATCCCAAGCATGCAGAGGCAGGTAGGGGGGTTTTTCTTTTGGAGAGAAAGACTGGAAGGAGAACAAGAGATCTGAATTAGAGCCGGAGATTTGATTATTTTTTAAGCTTTTGAGCACGAGGGACCAAATTACTCCAATTGGGAAGAATTTTTTGAGTTGTGTACATAGCTTGTGTCCAGTTTGGCTAGGAGGTTTCGATCATTTGGTAACCAGAGCGAAATTAGAGCGAGGACATCCCGGAATCTGGGATC
This sequence comes from Pinus tabuliformis, assembly GCA_031772625.1. Taxonomy (NCBI): domain Eukaryota; kingdom Viridiplantae; phylum Streptophyta; class Pinopsida; order Pinales; family Pinaceae; genus Pinus; species Pinus tabuliformis. Next base: position 461,132,227 of record CM062810.1, read on the forward strand.
GACATCAAACTCAAAAGAAAACAAGTATTTACAGTGAATTGATAAGTTTTGTTCTTAAATTTCACTGTATGCAATGTTCGAAGTAAATTCTAAGTTTCTGAATTTAGAACCCTTACATCTGGTATCAGAGCGAGGTTTAAACTCTGGAACCCCAATTTATCTAATTAACCCATATTCTAAAAAAAATATGCAATTACACAAGTTAAGTCAATCTTGTGATGAAGTGTACTCATATCCCCTGAATGCCTACATCAAATAAAACAAAACTTGACATTCCATGTCGGGCCAATATCACTCGCAATAAGCGTCCAACATTGAGTTCGTAACTGGATTTTGTCTATGGACATAATTTTATGAATTCCATCCCCGTTTTGATGTTGGCAATACCGAAAGTTTTGGGGTCAACGTATGCCAAACTTGTAAACGTTCAACTGAGAAATCATCACGATTGTGAATACTCACATGGATAAAGGCTTTGTCCAACTATCTGAGACAAAAAGCAGGGCAAGTTAAAATGCGGAAAGAAAAATCAAACACACTGAAAAAGTGGTCAATGGTTGATATAATTTCCGTGAATGGCGAAAAGTTTTGAGAGTGACTATTCGCGTGATATAGATGTTAGTTCCTACCGAGCAATAGAAGTCATAGCCAATGGCGCACTAACCTAGCACATGAACTCCAGTCAAACTTGTTCAGATATTGTAGATCATGATGATTAACTTATTCATATCTCCTAATTTAGTATGGCATCGTTTTTATTATTATTATTTTTATTTTACCATTGACACTATTGCGGTGATATATGAATTACTTATTTATCACTGATATTTAAGGAAGGAAATTACATAGGTTAATCATCGACATAATTCTTATTCTTCCAAGTTTAGAATTTGCAATTGGTTTCATCTATTTTGTCAAATAATACAGAAGAATGGTTGGCGCATGTCGGTTAGTCAAGATAGGATATGGTCTGGGCAGTCAGGGTCGCAGCATAAAGTTTGTTGGAGTTCCACGCAGGTCGAACTCGGACCTACCGGCTAATAGTGGTGCACCTTACTCTTTTGGGTATCGATGGTCTCAACCCAACCATGTGGACTAGTCAACGGGAAAGGTCGAGCCCAATGACCAATCGATATAGTCTGTGTTGTGTGTTCCCTATTAGAGCAATGCCCCATCTCTATTTTCGCCACGAACCTGACTCTTCGACCAACTACACACACCCTGTAAGGCGTCAACAATAATAATGCCTTTGGAATAAATACATAGACATCTTCGTTAATTTTAATTATTATAATATAAAATTAAAACGCTTAATTTTCATTCTTGATTCATTTTTTTATTTATATTATTTCAAAATTTAATTAGTAAGGAGAAATAACACAATATATTTACTAAAAAAAAACTTAACAATATCATTCACCGGAAACTATTATGTTATAAAATTCATATTTTAGAACAAAATTATCAACCACAAATTAAATTTTAGATTATTTAAACTTATTTTAATACATAAATAAGTTAGAACGTATTATATTGTTAGGATTACATTTTAATATTTCAAAATACCATCTATATATATATCTTAGATCTAGTATAATAGTGATAGAGTTGTAGTCATATTTTTTGGAGAACTGTCGTGGCAATGTTTTATCCGTATATGAAGGAGGATAATATTTAAATTTTGTTTAGATATGTTGGGTTCAAGGTAACATTACAAATGGCGTGGCTATATTTTAATGTAATTTATGGGTAACCAAATCTATGTTATTAATAACACTTATCTATGAAATATATATTAAAATGAAGCTTATTCGCATGATACATCTATTCTCAAATCCCCACCTAAGCTTGACCTAAATTATTACAAAACTATTTTTCTTCAAGGTCTTAATTTACTAAAATATTCATAAAAGGTGTCATTAACATCATAATTAATCTTCATTTTGACATTACCACTCTATTTAGAATTGGCTTCCATTATCATTACTACCTTTCCATTAACCAATGCTCGAAAAGCTGAGGAATAAATGGGCCTACACCGAACTTTAGTACGAGTTAAAGTTGAGTTATTTAACAAATAACAATTAACTTTATGTAACACATATTTACCTAGAGAATATATGAAAACATATGTGGATTTTCCATTTGCCATTCCAGCATAAAGAGCATTGATAAATAAACTTTAACTTTAATTATCAACACTGATCAATCAACTTTAACTCGTACTAAAGTTCGGTGTAGGCCCATTTATTCCTCAGCTTTTCGAGCATTGGATAATGGAAAGGTAGTAATGATAATGGAAGCCAATTCTAAATAGAGTGGTAATGTCAAAATGAAGATATATATATATATATATATATATATCATAGTTTTAAAACTCCGACTCGGCCGAGGATCGACTCCGACTCCGACTCCGAAACGGTAATGACTCGGCCGGCTCGATTTCAATGACTCGGTCGTTGTAAAAAATACATTAAATATTTATTTATTTTATAAAAAACATAATTTTAAACATAATTTTAAAGATTTTCATTCATGTTTCCAAACACACAACATTATAATATAGATGGAAGACAACATATGATCAAAGTAGGCTCATGAACCAATCCATTATATCAAAATGGTACCCAATGGCAATACATAGTCAACTGTCAGTCTGTCATACATGATCAAAGACTCAAAACAAAAAACACATAACCAAGGAGGCTAGAAATGGCCTCCACAACAAAAGTAAACTGTGAGGGTGACCAGACTCTAGTACTAGTACTACTGGCTAGTAGCTACTGTCAGAGGAGCCAAGATCATGTCGATCAATCTCTGGATCATCATCATCAGAGTCAGACAGGGGGCCCCATGGCTCCTCATCATCATCATCATCTCCAACTGCAACTGTAGAAGTGGTACCACTAGCAGGCTGTGCAACGGCAGCAGATGCAAGTTGAGATAGAGTAGATATGCGGCTGCGCTTCTGTCGTGGCTGAGCAGAGGAAGCACCGACAACTGGAGTCCTTGTTGGTTGTGAGACTGAGGCTGGTGGATTGGGATCTGCATTCAACTGAACAGCATGTTCAATTTCAACTGATGTCTTGATCTCTAAATCTAAATCAAGATCCTCATCAGGATCAAACTCTGCTTGACAACTCTCCACTATCCAATCTGATGTTGGATCAATGTCTTCCAACACAATGGGATCTGAATCAGGTCTTTTGTTCAGCAAATGGTTTCGTCTGAGCCGGAGGTTGTATTGGACATAAACTAGATCATTTAACCGTTTTTTATCCAAACGGTTTCTCTTCTTTGTGGGAATCCTCTCAAAGACAGACCAATTGCGCTCACACCCAGATGCACTGCAAGTTTGACTCAAAATACGAATTGCAAACCTTTGCAATTCAGGACAACGGCCACCAAAGACCTCCCACCATTGTGCTGCAAAAAACATAGGAGTGTAATGAATTAGCTCAACAAAATTACAAATTATATCTAACTTTAAAATTATAAACGATTTAACAAACTTTAAAAAAAAAAGTAAAACTATTGAGAATTTGAAAATTGGAATTTTTGTTTACCTGGCTCATCTTCTTCTCTTGCAATCTTTGCTAAGTTCTTCCCAAAGGTACCTGATGCATTGCTGAAGGTTGTGGCCTTTCGGTGTATCTCCAGCTGATCAGACTCCAATGGGATCATGCGATCAATGCAATCAACCAGTCCATCTCTGACCTCCCCCCTCAAAGCTCCTGACTCCTTAGCTTTATAATGATACCGTGGGTTCAAAAAATACCCAGCTGCATGTATAGGACGATGGAGTTGATTGTTCCACCTTTCATCAATGATTGCCCAAATGGGCCCATACTTTTCCACTCTATCCTTGTATACCTTCTTTATTTGCTCCTTTGCTTGATCCATAGCCTCATAAATGAAGCCCATAGCCAACCTTTCCCCATCCACCAACCGCAACACCTTAACTAGTGGCTCAGCAAGCTTCACAATCTCTGCTGCCTTTCTCCAAAAAGTTTCTTCATAGACTTTCCTTTTCAATTCTTTGCCTTCCGGTTTGTTAGACCAATTGCTTTGATTCCATTCATCACTGGAAAAAATCTTTTGCAAGTTTCTATGTTGGGAAAGCATAGATTGCAATGTCAAAAAATGTGTAGCAAATCTAGTGATGGCAGGCCTAATAATATCCTTGCCCCCAGTGTGTTTCCTCATGAGGCTCAAAATCAATGTATGATTGTAGATAAATTTTGTTATGCTTTTGGCATGATCTATAGTGTTTTTGACCCACTCTATTTTTCCAATATCCTCAAGCATGAGGTCTATGCAATGTGCAGCACATGGGGTCCAAAAGATGATCTTGTGTTTTTCCTCTAACAGTTTACCAGCAAGAACATCGTTAGAGGCATTATCTGTGAAGACTTGAACAACATTAGCCATCCCCACCTCCTCAACAACCTGATCCAATAGCTGAAACAACAATTGCCCATCTTTTACCTTATCAGATGCATCAACTGATTTTGAAAACATGGTTCCCCGTGGGCAGAAGACAAGAAAGTTTATGATGGTACGGTTTCTTTGATCAATCCATCCATTTGACATGATGGTACATCCTGTTCTTGCCCATGAGTCCTTGAACTCTTTCAAATACTCATGATTGAATTTCTTTCTGCAAACGATACCCCCTTAGCTCATGCATAGTAGGGCCTTTGAAGCCTTTCCCAGCAGCATGTATGGCATCAAACATAGGCTCATAATATGGTGAACGAGCAGCATTAAAGGGGATATCAGCATCATACCACCATCTAGCTATGTACTCACAAGCAGTCTCCCTCAATTCTTTCTTCCAATGGTCATCTAAAGTGGGCTACATTTGACTTTTACTAACTTCAGGACCATGTGCATCTGATGGAGAGGAGGGAGTGAAATAACTTTTGATAGTCACATCACCCTTTTTCATTCTACCCTTTCCCTTATCTTGAGCAGAACCAAAAGAGGGAGGAACATAACGGAAAGGGTTGGATGTATCAGCTTGAGGGATAGAGGAAGAACCCTCAAAATCATAATGGGGGTTGGTAGCCATCATTTTTTGTATCTCCCTCTTCCTCCCAATTTCAGCCTGTATGTCTCTTTGCCTAGCCTTATCTTCTTTAAATTTCTCAAAGCTGGCCAACAAATGCTTCCTAATCTCCCCAATTTCCGGTGAGGTACATGGGGTAATTTGGCCTCTAATCCCTGCCAAGTGTTGTTTCAGCCTATTAATGCCCCCAGCACCTTCCTTAATTTTCCTATGGCAAAATTTGCATTGCATTTGTCTATCAACCATTTCAACATATGCCCAAGCAGGATCTCTCGCTCTAGGTGGCATTTTTTGACTAGGAAATAAAAGCAAACAATCTGAAAATGAAATTAAAAAAAAAAAAAAAAAAAAAAAAAAAGATTGATTCAATGTTCATTTCTTTGACAAAAAACACTCTCTAGACTTTCTAGATATGCACCTAAAATTTAACAAGCAAAAACAGTTTTATAGAGGTGAAAAAAAATACCTCCAGGCACAAACTACCTCCTCAAGCTTGCTCCAAGAATCAGCTCCTCAATGTTGCTCCAAATGGCTGCCCAAGAAGCTCCTCACTCCAGCTACAATGCTCCCCCAAGACTCCTCACTGCTGCTCCAAAAACAAGCTCAAGAACTGCTCACTAACTCTCAAAGAAGTTCTCATTCAAATGCATGAGATTGTTGTGAGAGAATGAGAGCATTTGAGTGTGTTAAATAGGGTTTGGGAGGGGGAAATGGACCCCAAATAACATTTAGCTAATTCATAAAACACCTTGAAGCCCAAACCAATCAGCAAACCCCTTAAAATTTCATTAAAATAATGTTAAATCGTTGTTTTAGTGGGTTACGGGCCGCTGTCTATGACTCGACCGAGTCAACACGGGAAACGGCCGAGTTGAGTCAGCCATGACTCGGCCTAGTCATTGAATGACTCAGCCGAGTCATGGCTGACTCGGCCAACCGAGCCGGTTTTTCTACCAAGTCACTCCGGAGGGCAATGGAACGGACCAACTCGGCCGTTTCCGTTTCGGAACGACCGTTTTTTAAAACTATGATATATATATATATATATATATATTTGTGTTTTAAAAACGTTATTATATCTTCAATCTATGATAATAGCATTTTATAAGTATTATTACGCATCAGGGTAGATCACCATGCATTAGGACAAGGAGGTAGCGATACCACTCCCCTTGACCTTAGTACCAGTAAGACTTGCCTAGCAGGTAAAAACAACAAAAAAACTATACCCGTTTGTGAGCCTAAATTTGCAAAATTATATATGTTAAATCTAGAAGTATACCTTAGATTTTCATATTTTTATTATGTATCCAGGAAAAGCTACGATGGTAAGGACATATCAACAACAACAACGTGATCGGGTAGCATCACCATCGCTAACACCACCACCATCCTCATCACCATCTCCATCGCCACCGCCATCAAGGCCATCATGAACGCCAATCGCTTCAACACCAGAGTTAACCGTTACACTGCACTCATTGGAAGTCATATTGGAAACATTAAAAGGGTCGCCAATAGCTACTACTAAAGAAGAGCAACCTCAACTTGAAGAAATAACTCCAACAGAACCTATAGAGAATCAAAGGAAAATATTTCTAGGGAGCTACAGAAATTAAACTCCCAGAATTTTCAAGAGGACGAGTTGGAGAACATGTTGAAGCATGGTTAGAAGGAATGAACAAATGTTTTGCGCTAAAAGAGTACTCTTCTACTTCTAAGACAAAAATTGTCGTATTTCAGTTAAAGGAAAGTGCCTTGATTTGGTGGGGAAATCTAGAAAAACAATTACACCTCACAACGGATAATGTTCCTTGGGAATTGTTCAAGAAAAGATTTTGCGCCAAGTACTTACCTCCATATTTTTAAGAGCAGCAAGCCAGTGCCTTTCATACGCTAGTCCAAGTTAACAAAACATTGGAGGAATATGAGATAAAGTTTATGGAACTTGTGAAATATATTCATTATTTAGATTCTGACGAACGTCAAGCTAAGAGCTTCTTATATGGATTAAACCTGTGCATCAAGGCCATGGTTGAGATGTGGAAACCATCATCAGTAGCCGAGATTGTTGAATGTAGCCCAGTGTTGCAGGTGAGCGCCCCTCCCCCCGCTCGATCCCGCTCCCAATCCGCGCTCTGGATGGGAGCGACTCGGGAGCGCGCTCCCTAAAAAAATTTTGCTCTCTGCCTTTTCGTGAGCGTTTTGCCTTTTTTGCAATTTTTGTATTGTAGTAATGTTCGAAATGCAATTTTTTTTAAGGAAACAAATAATTTTTGAGTGGGGCAGCTTAATGATCAAGTCTAGGCCCTAGTATTGATATGCTATTCATGGTAATGTTAAATTCTTAAAGTAAAAGTGACATTCTCCTTAATCTTCATTTTCATCCTTTTACTTAAATTTTTAACATTACCATGAAATGACTCGGGATGCTTGAGAGTGGTTCCAGCCTCATTGGATTTCATATGGAGAAAGTAGAATTTTAGATTTCATTCAAAATCCGGCAGACTTATCAGTTTTTCAGGATTTCAGGATTGGGGGATTGCAATGTTTCCATTGAATTTTGTCATGTATTAGGGTATGGAACTCGTATTTAATCAAGAGCACCAATCCCTCTATGTACCTTGATGTTAGTGACATTGGTTGTCGAACTCCTCTATCATGACCCTCCTAAAAATGAACGCATCACTCAAACAAAATCTTGACTTGACATGCTATGTTTTTTCTATCCTATGTTAATGCTTAGAGGGTGATATTAATGACAAAGATCCCTATACAGATATAGAGGTAATGACAAAGATACCTCTGGATATTAATGCTTAGAGGGTGATATTAATGACAAAGATCTTGATTTTCCAACAAGACTAAAAAATTAGACATTTCTCGTGGTGGAAAGAGGCCCAAGCATAAGAAATAGATAATAGATTTACTTCTCTTTTCTAGTTTCTAGTAGCTTTTATAACTATTGACTATTTCATATTTATTATGATATTTTTTTAAACAATATATGACAATTAAGTTTGAAGTTGGCAATTATAACTCATTAGTAATGAATTATGAATATGATGCTTCATGAAAGTTGAAAGTTGTTTCATTTCATTTCATTTTATAACATTTCATTTCATGTTAGATATTATTTGTTGTAATGGTTACACTTAGCTTACAAGTACAACTTTGGTGATCAATGATGATAAATATTATATATTGAATTTTGAAAGCTTGAAACTTTAAGATTGATGAATCATGAGACTAAATATGTTGTATGTTACTACGTTACTAACTTATGGACATGGTTGATGAAGATTATAACTTCTAGATGATTGTTGTTATATGATTCAATCTATGTTTTTTTATGTTTTTTATATCTAATTCATTATTCTACATGTTTTTATTGACATATATGTATCAAAATATAAAAAATATATATATTATATAAAAAACGCTCTGGGATTCGCTCCCAAACTGGGAGCTTCTGAAAATGTTGCTCCTGCTCTCATTTTCGCTCCCGCTCCTCGCTTTCGCTCCCGCTCCCAAGTAACACTGATGTAGCCGTTATGTAGAGGAGCATCTAGGGATAAAAAGGGATGTCATGCCTACATAACCTCTACAGCCAGGATTTCCAAGAAAGACTCCCCGAAACTTCATAAGGGGAAGTAGCTCGAGACCACCTCCTTATGGTAATAGATTTACCCCAAGAGGAGTAGGAGCAAGAGCCCCCATGGCAGTTAATACTATAGTTGTTGAATCATCAAATACAAGTCCATGGAAATCTCGATGAACTACCAAGAAGATGAAGCTCTTTGTCTAGAAACTCACAATTCGGCTCAAGGGGATCACCCCAGGTTAATTGTTGGGGATGTGGAGGACTGCATTTTTAATGTGATTGTCTGGAAGCTTCGTCAAGCATAATGCATAGAACAAGAAAAGAGCCATCATCAAATACCCAAAGCAATCATAGAATCCATGCAGTAGTCAACAACAACCAGGCAGCACATCAGTCCACTGTAGTGGAATCCTCAAGTATTATTAATGGCATAAAACTCAAAATCTTATTTGATACCTGGTGTCGCTGATAGTTTCATTTCGTCATATGCATTAATAAATGTGAGTTGGCAACCCGCAAGCAAAGCGATTTCAGACAAGTGGAAATGGCCTCAGGAGAACTCCAATCCGTAGATTTAAGTGTTGAGGAATGCAAAGTTGATCTAGGGATCTGTTCGACTAAGTTAAAAGTTTATGTCACAACCCTAGGAACTTATGACCTGGTCATAGGGATGCACTGGTTAGAAACTCATCAAGCATGGGTAGAGTGTTACGTGAAAACAACTCTCTGTATAAATGATAAAGGAGAGACGATCCAAATCCAAGGTATTAAGAGAAAAATATCTTTACGCTTCATCTCAGCAACGCAAATGAAGCATTGTTAAGAAAAGATTGTCAGGTATATGCAGTTCAAGAAGTAAGCAAAGAGAAAGAACCATCCTTAGAACAATAACTTCCAAAGGAACTACCAGGATTATCTCCCAAAAGAGAGTTGGATCTCACAATAGAATTGAAACCTGGTATAAAACCAATCTTTAAAACACCTTACAGAATGACAGCACCAGAACTTCAAGAATTACAAATTCAGTTGAAAGAATTACTGGATATAGGACATATTCGACCCAGTATTTCACCTTGGGGTGCTCCTATAATATTTGTCAAGAAGAAAGATGGTTCCTTGCGGTTATGAATAGACTACCGAGACTTGAATCGAGCTACAGTAAAGAATCTGTATCAAATGCTTCGAATTGATGATTTCTTTGACCAAATGAAAGGAGTTGTTGTCTTCTCAAAAATTGATCTATGATCAGGCTATCATCAGCTAAGGATTAAGGAAAGTGATATCTCTAAGGCTGCATTCCGAACACATTTCGAACATTATGAGTTCACTGTGGTACCATTTGGGTTTACCAATGCACTAGCAGTATTCATGAACCTTATGAACAGCGTTTTCTGCAAATATCTCGATCAATTTGTAAAAGTCTTCTTAGACAATATTCTCATCTATTCCAAAAATGAGAAGAAGCATGAATAACATTTGCGGATAGTATTATCTTGCCTCAAAACACACCAGTTATATGGAAAGTTATCCAAGTGTTATTTCTTTCAGAAGAAGATTCATTACTTAGGTCATATCATATTGGGTGAAGGAATCTCAGTAGATCCTAAGAAGGTAAAGGCAATCATGGAATGGCCAATACCGAAAAGTGCACATGAAGTGCGAAGCTTTATGGGTTTAATTGGCTACTACCGAAGGTTTGCGGAAGGATTCTCCAAAATTGCAAAACCAATCACAATCCTCCAGCGTAAAGGTGTTAGGTATGAATGGACTAAGGAATGCAACAATTCATTCTCTGAACCAGTGCACCAATCTTGCGAGTCCCTGATATGGACAAAGTTTTCACTGTATGTACTGATGCATCCAAGCAAGGATTAGGTGTAGTATTAATGCAGGATAGAGGAGTAATAGCGTATGCCTCAAGAAAGTTAAAACGTCATGAAGAACTCTACGCCACTCACACTAGAGTTAGCCATTGTAGTACTAGATTTAAAGTTATGGAAACACTATCTAGTAGGGAGAAGCTTTATGCTCAAAAGCGACCATCAAAGTCTGCAATATTTGTTTACTCAAAGTGCTAGGCAAAGACGATGTGAATTCTTAAGTGAGTATGAGACTTTGGAATTTCATACATTAAAGGAAAAGAGAACATAGTGGCAAAGACGATATGAATTCTTAAGTGAGTATGACTTTGGAATTTCATACATTAAAGGAAAAGAGAACATAGTGGCAGATGCTTTAAACAGAAAACCTTGGATATTTTCCCTCATAACAATCAAGGTAGACCTAAGTCACCTGACACGGGGATTCGGGACACGTAGGATTCGGGATTCGTGGTGTCGGATTCGAGACACGCTGACCCCCCGGAACAGGACACGTTAGGACACGTTATATATTATTTTATTAAAAAATATATATATATATATATATATAATATATTTAAATATATATATAGATATATTAAAAATTAGATATTATCATATTTCTTACACAAATTTTAATTAATGATACAAATTTATTGATTTCAAACATAGATCTTCATCTATAGCTATTAGCATGCATAGTACATACAAAATTCAAATAAATGTCAGTGGTACTGGTCACATAAATGATAAATCTATTAAAAATTTAAATCATGATTCATAATTCATAACTGAAAGACAACTTACAACTACAAGATAGTAAGATAAACACACTGACAACTGTAGTTTTCTCATTAAGTCATCAAATCAAAATGTGTTACATAGGTAGTGTTGGTGCAATGCCAATCGCAAATAGAAATAGAAAATATAAAACAACTACAGGTATACAAGCCTCAAGGCATCAATCAGCATCAGAATCAGCATCACTGTCCCCATCATCATGGTCCCCACTGCTCTCCTATACATCCTCCTCCTCCCCTGTATCCATAGTCGCCTTTGCATCTGCTGGTATGGAGGCTGACCCCTCTAAGTCATCAAATCTAACAGGCTCTAGCACTGGATCATTGAGATCCATGTTGGCCAATGCCAACTCAACAATGGTGTCCAGACCCATATCATCAGGAACGGTGTTACTTGGGAGCGGGAGCGAAAGCAGGGAGCGGGAGCGAAAATGGGAGCGGGAGCGACATATTCAGAAGCTCTTGGTTTAGTGCTCTTGATTAAATACGAGTTCCATACCCTAATACATGACAAAATTCAATGGAAACATTGCAATTCCCCAATCCTAAAATCCTGAAAAACTGATAAGTCTGCTGGATTTTGAATGAAATCTAAAATTCTACTTTCTCCATATGAAATCCAATGAGGCCGGAACCACTCTCAAACATCCTGAGTCATTTCATGGTAATGTTAAAAATTTAAGTAAAAGGATGAAAATGAAGATTAAGGAGAATGTCACTTTTACTTTAAGAATTTAACATTACCATGAATAGCATATCAATACTAGGGCCTAGACTTGATTATGAAGCTGCCAAAATGCTCTACTCCTTGCTGCAACAGCACAAATCACTTACCAAATGAAAATATTAATGAGCAAACACGCCCTTTTCATACCCGCGCTGAGCTTAGCGAGTCCTGGAAACTAGACACGTGTCCTAAAATCGCGACACGCCCCTGAAAATCACGACACGCCCTAGGACACGACGTGTCCTGTGATTTGGACACGAATCCGGACTGAATCGTGTCGGATTCGCCGGATTCGGGATTCGCAGGGGGTTTAGGACGAATCCGGTTTCCTAGAGGTAGACTTAAGGCAACAAGTACTAGAACATCTCTTGAGAGATAATTGGGATTTAAAACTGAGATCTGACCTTCATAGTAAAAAGTCAAAAGAACCTAAGTTTGAGGGATATGAACCAGAAGATGATGGAATTTTGCGATAACATGGAAGGATGTAAATTCCTGATAATGGGGATCTTTAAGACACCATCCTTAAGGAAGCCCACAGAACATTGTATTGTGCACATCCTAGGGTAAAGAAAATATATGTTGATGCGAAGAAACTCTTCTTTTAGACAGGCATGAAACGCGATATCGTTCAATTCGTTGCAAAATGTCTTGAATGTCAGCAAGTGAAAGTTGATCATTGTCACCCAGCAGGTCTCCTACAACCTCACGACATTCCTATGACCAAATGGAAGGTAATTTCTATGGATTTTATCATCGGACTACCTCTTACTCCACAAAAGCACAATGTCATTTTGGTTGTGGTGGATAAATTAACAAAAAGCGCTCATTTCATTCCCATAAGAGATACTTACGAAGTTTGTTAAAATTGGCAACTAGGGCCAAACTCCATGTTGGGTCATCTTATTAATGGAAGTTGATATTTTTCTTGGATCCCTCTAATTGAGAAGTGTAGGATTGATCTAAAGATCATCCGATTCCGATAAGTATTCATGGAGATATGAATTTATTTGTGTTATGGGACAATTCGTCAAGGTCGGCCAGCAACCAAATAAACCCCACTTGTGCTCAATGTTTTAGTATAAATAAAGTTGGCCTTCAAGTCATCTCCACACACTTGAGATCTCTTCCTCTCTACTTGTCTTTGGGTTTTAGTAGGAGGAGAGATCCTAAGGGATAAAGCTGCCCTAATCCAGAGGGCAGAAGCTAGAACTGTCAAGAACTACCGGAACTGCCAAAACTGTCGAGAACAGCCGGAATTGCCGAGACTGCCAGGAATTGCCAGAACTGCCGAAACTGTCGAGAACTGCCGGAAAAAGTCAGAACTTTCGGAACTACTGAAACTGCCAGAACTGTCGGGAATAGCCAGAATTGCCAAAACTGTTGGAACTGCAGGCAATAGCCAGAATTGTTGGAACTGCCGGGAACTGTCGAAACTGTCGGGAACAATTGAAATTACCGAAACTACCGGAACAGCCAGAGCATTTGTCTCTGAAGGAGAACAGCATGCAAGGGACAACTAACTAACATTGTGACAGTTGTATGGTACTTAGCAGCAAATAAACCAAGCATGCAATGTTACAACTAGCATGCAAGGGACAGGTAGCATGCAACAACAAGCATGCAAAGGACAACAAGCAAGCAAGATGCAGCCAGCACATAGGTTAGTATGGCAACATGGTGCAGCAATGGCACATAATGCAATATAGTGATGGGCACAGTCATGATTAATGAAGAATGATGAGATGCAGCATAGTGATAATGGGTGCAGCATGGTACAGCACGATGAGGTGCAGCATGATGACAAAATGCAGCACAACGATAGGTGAAGGAGTCACTTTGGAGAATCGGTTGAAGCAGCATGTCTTCCACTGATCTCATGTATCATCTTCTTAGAAATGATCTATGCTCTTATCTAGATAAGTCAAAGTGTTGACTTCTGTTGTAAACGTACTATCTCTCTCCGCTGAACTATTGAAGAACATATAAGAAGAATTAATCAAGGGTTTCCCCACATTGGGGTTTGTCCCTGGCTAGCGCCACATCTTGTGTCCTCTTGTCTTGGCTTGTCTTCTGCGATTTATGTTTATGTTCTATCTGCAGTTTACTTTAATGCTAATGTGATTGCTAATCTGTTAAATATATTGAGCTAACTACGAAAATTAAATAAATTGCTCTAAGCATAGAACATACCTAAAATTAACATGGTATCAGAGCTAAGGTGAAGGCAATGCCCAAGCAAGAGTGAAAGAGCAATCACCGAAGACAGTTGGGAAAGGAAAAAAGGATCAATGGATTCCTCATCCCTCTTTAAATTCACCAAGGGTGAAGTCGAAGCAGAGAATATTATCAGAATGGCGCAACAGAAATTTCTGATGGCCTACCTAAAGATCACTTCAATGAGAAGTCTGGATCTAAGGGTGGAAGGAAAGGCAGATGCCTTGGTTGTAATAAGTTCGGCCATTATGTGATAGAGTGTCTGAGGTAGGGACACGTCACTTGATGATGATAACAATCATTCCAGGGACATCTTCAATGATCAGAGGAATGACAGGGAATGCAGGTCATCAAGGAAACGGCCGACTTTTCAGAGAAAGCAAGGAACCCCAAGTATGAAGAATAAAATGTTGTTTCTGATAAGATAAAGAAGCGTTTTCTTGTATTGGCCCTCTCCTTCAAATTCTTTGGTAATCTGGCTTATTGATTGTAGTGCTTCAAGGCACCTCATCGGATAGAAGGGTGCTCTCTCGAATTTGGTAGAGATGGAAACAACCGTGGGATTATACTTGGAGTCGATGCCACCTATCCCAGAAAGGGTGTAGGGAATGTTACCCCTCAATTGAATGAGGGTAACTCTATTCATTTACAAGAATCTCTTTTATGTACCTAATCGCAAGAAGAACCTGGTGTCCATCTCGGAAATGGAAGTCAAAGGTTTCAGGGTGGCATTCATCGATGGAAAGGTACGTGTTAAAAAATAGAATTTTCAAAGATGCTTTTTCTCATGGGTTCAGGGTTGGCAATTTGTATCAAGTTGCAGGATGGTCCATTGGGGATCATGTCAATTTACATATCGCATTTATAACTCCAGAGGTCTACCTATGGGGCCCTACCCGATGTGCGTCAGATGGTGATAGGGATGCCTGAAGTCAAGAAGAGCATGAAGGTACATGTCTGAGATGTACCGAAGGAAAATCTTATAAGGGGACCATTCCCCTCATGTAGCAGGTCCACAGGTTTGGAACAACCCGAGGGGTTTGAGATTGATGATCAGGAATCTCACGTATGCAGGTGGAAGAAAACCCTCTATGGCTTGAAGCAAAACTACCCGGGCGTAGTATGAGAGGATTGATAGCTATCAGACGAAGTTGAGATTTACTAAGAGTGAAGCCAATCCAAACCATTGTTTGAAGGTTGTGGATGATAGACCTCTCATACAGGCACCTTATGAGGACAACCTATTTCTGACAGGTGCAAACCCTCTCATTTGCAGAAGTAAGAGGGAGTTGGATTCCAGATGTGGAATGATAAACTGTAATCCTGTGACTACCTCGAGGATCTTAACTTTCATAAGTTATATGGTAGTGATGTCGGACCGGATTTGGGAAATGCCTCTGAGTTTCATAAACTCATTCGCGTTGATGTTCTTGGTGAACTTCTGTCTAGATATATGTTTTGCAGTTAGCATGGTGAGCTCATATTTGGTTGAGCCTCGTTGGATTGGTGCCAAAAATCTTCTGAGATATCTTCAGGGCACAATCTCTCATGGATTGAGATACACTACCGGAAATATGAAACTGCATGATTATTCAAATGTTGACTAGGCAGGCAGTGTGGAGGAACAGTAGAGCACTTCTAAGTGCTGGTTCTCTTTGGATTCTGCTTCGATATCATGGATGAGCAAGAAGCAGAAGTCGGTTTCTATAAGCACCGCTGAGACCGAATACATAGCTACGAGTATGATCTCGTGTGAAGTTGCATGGTTGCAAAATCTCTTAAGTGAGTTGTTTGGACACATGATGAATACCAATGTGATTCTCTGTGACAACCAGCGGTGGGATTCGATTATTGAGGAATCATGTATTTGATGATTGCTCCAGCAGATAGACATCGGATACTACCTTATCTGGGATATGGTAAGTCGATGAGCGAGGAGGCTCCATCGCATTGAGACTGATGTACAGGTCGCAGACATTTTGTCAAAGCCCCAGGGAAAGGTCAAATGTGTGACTTTCCCAAACGACTTGGAGTCGTTGAGAGACCTTATAAGGGTCCTATATGTTGCATGCATTGAGCTCTGGGAGCTCTAGGGGGCTTCTGGTACTTGTTGGAGCAACATACGACCACAGGGCGACTCACCCTCCCCTGGTGGTGCGCTATGTATAAGATGACAGGTTCAACCTTCCCCTGTGATACCCCGTGGCGATTGTGGAATAGAATGATTAGTTCTCCTGTGGGCCGGGATGATTAGTTCTCCTGTGGCAACTGTGAAACAGGATGATTAGTTTTCCTGTGGGTCGGGATGATTAGTTCTCCCATGGCAACTATGAAACAGGATGATTAGTTCTCCTGTGGGCCGGGATGATAAGTAGTCCCGTGGTAACTGTGGAACAAGATGATTAGTTCTCCTATGGGTCGGGATGATTAGTTCTCCCATGGCAACTGTGGAACAGGATGATTAGTTCTCCCGTGGGCCGAGATGATTAGTTCTCCCGTGGCAACTGTGGAACAGGATGATTAGTTCTCCTGTGGGTCGGGATGATTAGTTCTCCCGTGGAAACTGTGGAACAGGATGATTAGTTCTCCTATGGGTCGGGATGATTAGTTCTCCCGTGGCAACTATGAAACAGGATGATTAGTTCTCCTGTGGCGACTGCGGGACAGGATGATTCATTCTCCTGTGGACAGGATGATTAGTTCTCCTGTCAAAGCATCCTAACCATGCAATCTGGGACTCATGGAAAGTACCTCTCATCTGATCAATGAGCAAGGAAATGGGGTTAGGAACCATAGTAGTACTATCGATGGACGCATCGATGTATCTACCGTACTCCCTATGTTAGGATGACCTCCATTGGTCTGGGATCAATGAAACTGATCTAGGATCGGTATGAGTGGTTTGAGACACTCTCTTGTGATATTGATCTTGGATCAATAAAACTGACTTCGGGCTAGTAAGAGTGATGTGACACACTCTCTTCAGATGAAACTGACTTCGGGTTAGTAGAGAATGGTATGAGACATTCTCAATCAATTCTTCTTCTTCATGGTTCAGCAGAGCAAAGCAGTGTAGGGCACTGATGGCAGAGATAGTATAGTCGGACATATGGATCAACGGATGGAGTTCTCCCTAGTTGAGAGGGAGTGTTAAAATTGGCAACTAGGGCCAAACTCCATTTGGGTCATCTTATTAATGGAAGCTGATATTTTTCTTGGATCCCTCTAATCGAGAGGTGTAGAATTGATCTAAAGATCATCCGATTCCGATAAGTATTCATGGAGATATGAATTTATTTGTGTTATGGGACAATTCGTCAAGGTCGGCCAATAACCAAATAAACCCCACTTGTGCTCAACGTTTTAGTATAAATAGAGGTGGCCTTCAAGTCATCTCAACACACTTGGGATCTCTTCCTCTCTACTTGTCTTTGGGTTTTAGTAGGAGGAGAGATCCTAAGGGATAACGTTGCCCTAATCCAGAGGGCAGAAGCCGAAACTGTCGCGAATAGCCGGAATCGTCGGGACTACCGGGAATTGCCGGAACTGTCGGAACTGCCAAAATTGTCAGGAAAAGCAGGAACTGCCGGAATTGCCAGGAATAACCAGAATTGTCGGAATTGCCGGAATTGCCAGGCACTGCTAGAACTGTCAAGAATAGCTGGAACTGTCGGGAACTGTCGGAACTGCCAAGAATAGTTGGAACTACCGAGACTGCTAGGAACTGCCGGAATTGCCGGAATTGCAGGAACTGCCAGGAACAGCCGGAACTGCCAAGAACTACCGAAACTGCCAGGAATTGTCGGAACTACGGGGAAAAGTCGGAACTGCCAGGAATCGCTGAAATTGCCGGAATTGCCGAGAACAACCGAAATTGCCAAAACTACCAGAACAGCCAAAGCATCTGTCTCTGAAGGAGAACAGCATGCAAGGGACATTGGGACAATTGTATAGTACTTAGCAGCAATTACACCAAGCATGTAATGTTACAACTAGCATGCAAAGGACAACAAGCAAGCAAAATGAAGCCAGCACATAGGTCAGTATGGCAACATGGTGTAGCAATGGTACATAATGCAGTACAGTGATGGGTACAGTCATGATTAATGAAGCATGATGAGATGCAGCATAGTGATGATGGGTGCAGCATGATGACGAAATGCAGCACAACGATAGGTGAAGAAATCACCTTGGAGAATCAATTGAAGCAGCATGTCTTCAACTGATCTCATGTATCATCTTCTTAGAGATGATCTATGCTCTTATCTATATAAGTCAAAGTGTTTACTTCTGTTGTAAACGTACTATCTCTCTCTCTCTGTTGAACTATTGAAGAACATATAAGAAGAATTGATCAAGGGTTTCCCCACATTGGGGTTTGTCCCTACCTAGCGCCACATCTTGTGTCCTCTTGTCTTGGCTTGTCTTCTGCGATTATGCTTATGTTCTATCTGCAGTTTACTTTAATGCCGATGTGATTGCTAATCTGGAAAAGATATTGAGCTAACTGTGAAAATTAAATAAATTTCTTTAACAAAGTTGCTGACGTAGCTCGAGTATTCATAAATGAAATTATCAGATTTCATGGAGTACCTAAGAAGATCATATCAGATAGAGATTCTCGATTCACTTCAAGATTTTGGACTAGTATGCAAACAGCCTTAGGAACTCAGCTAAATTTAAGTACAGTTTATCATCCTAAGACTGATGGTCAAACAGAAAGGGTGAACCAAATACTAGAAGATATGTTGAGGATGTACGTTATGGATCAACAATCACACTGGGAAAAGTATTTACCCTTAGTTGAATTTGCATACAATAACAATTACCACAGTTCAATTGGGATGCCTCCATTTGAAGCATTGTACGGCAGACCTTGTAGGACACTGTTAAGTTGGGACAGGTTAGAAGATCGGGTGATAGTAGAGCCAGAATTAATTCAAGAGATGGAAGAACAGGTGAAACAAATTAGGCAAATATTGAAAGAGGCACAAGATAGACAAAAGAGCTATGTTGATGCTCACATGACACATAGGAATTATGAAGCACGGGATCAAGTTTTCGTCCACATCAGACCAAACAAAAGCACTATTCAATTCGAAAAAAGAACAAAGTTGTCACCCCGATTTATTAGGCCATTCAATATTCTGGAAAAAGTTGGACCTATCGTTTTGCACTGTCATCCCACTTGCATAAAGTTCATAATGTATTTCATGTATCTGTATTAAGCAATGTTTTAAAACTCCAACTCCGACTCCGACTCGGCCGAGGGTTGACTCCGACTCCGACTCGGTATCGACTCGGCCGGCTCGATTTCAATGACTCGGTCCTTGTAAAAAATACATTAAATATTTATTTTGTATAAAAATAGATAATTTTAAATATTTTCATTCATGTTTCCAAACACACAACATTAGAATATAGATAGAAGACAACATATGTGTTAGGATATTCCGACACATAGGAAATAGTTAAGTACAACTTGGTCTAGTTTAGAGTTAGGTAAAGTGTGTTTCTTTACCGTTGTACATTTTGTAACTTACAATCCGACGGTCACGATATGTAGTGATCCGACGGTTCATTCTCTCCTCGGTATTACCGACACTTGATCCGTGGCTTGACACCCGATTGGTCCATGAGTTCTATTTAAAGCGCATGGAGGGTCATTGTTCGGGTAATTCGTGCATGAGAGAAGCTTATGTAAATTTTCATTCTTTGATTAATAAATTGCCTGTAGTAGCCACGTTGGCGCAGGCCGTGAACTGTTTCCCTCTTTGAGGGCTTTAACCACGTCAAAAATACTGGTGTATTGATCTGTGATCTGGTTGTGAGCGGTTTCCTTTTGGTGTTCTTTCTGAGGAACTTACCCTGTAAATTCCTACATGGTATCAGAGCTATTTGAGAGCCACGTCCGTTGGTGATCCAAATCTGAAGCCGGTAGAACTGCATGCGGCTGTCGTTTCCTAGATCTGTTGTTTCTGACTGCTTTCGGGCCGAGATGACTGCTCTGTAGGGTTCGGAGCATCTGTTCCAGTGAGGAACCCCTTTCGTTTCACGCGAAAAGGTTTCCGGTAGCCCTAGCTGCGTCATTTTTCAGATCGGGAGGTATACAGTGTTTTTGCAGTTTACTGTTATTTTCTCTCTGCTTATTTCGGTTTCGGTTTATTTAGCCCTTTTTTTAACCGGATCTATACCTTTCATTTCTGCGTATGCTCTCTGCCCTGCGACTCTGTGCGATCTGGGCAAATCAGA
This sequence comes from Pinus tabuliformis, assembly GCA_031772625.1. Classification (NCBI taxonomy): domain Eukaryota; kingdom Viridiplantae; phylum Streptophyta; class Pinopsida; order Pinales; family Pinaceae; genus Pinus; species Pinus tabuliformis. The sequence goes on from CM062810.1 coordinate 461,152,757, forward strand.
AACAGAAAGGAAGGATTTTTCTCATGCGTATGCTCTTTTCCCTGCACCTTAATGTGATCTCGGAAAATCAGAAACATTGAGAAAAATATTTAGTTTTTCGGCTAAAGCTAACTTTGAGATTTTTTTTAAAAAAATATCTAGTTTTTTGGCTAAAGCTAACTTCGAGCCGCAAAGTTCGTTTTTCTCTGCATATTCGTGTTGGGTTTTGTGTTTTGTGTTTTGTGTTTTGTGTTTTGTAGGGAAAAAGAGCTTTCTCAAGGCAAACACGCAAACCAAGGCCCCCCCCCTCTCTCTCTCTCTCTCAAATTTTTTGTATAGATCAATTGGTTCAAAGCTATTTTAAGAGAGTAGAGGTCTTGGGTTCAAGTCTCCATTTTGTGGGGGCGGATTTTTTCATTCCCGCACATTCGCGCACTTTGCCGGCAACTTCAACAATTTTTTTTCAAAAAGCCATAACTTCTTCATGCGGAAGCCCTTTTCAGAGCCGTTTTTTTTAAAACAGCCTAATTTTTCGAGATCTATCCATTGGAACACTTACTTTCAGCATCTTCAGCTTCAGTTTTTTTTTAAAATGGAAAGTCCATGCCAAGTCATTCTTGACAGCACTAACTACTTCCAATGGATAGCCTACATGGAAGATTTACTTAGAAGTAAAGGTCTCTACAGAATAGCCACAGACCAAGAGAAGAAACCAAAAGATGAAGACAAGGCTGCAAAATGGGAAAATAGACAAGATCAAGCACGTGGTTTGATAGGGATGTCTATTTCTCCTAATCTTAGATTCCATATTGCAGAACTTGAGACTCCTCATGAAGCATTGGAAAAACTCACTAAAGTTTTTGGGATTAAAAATGAAATTAGAGCCCATCAACTTGAAAATGAGTTGCTTACATTGGATCCTAATAATTTTTCTTGCATTGAAGATTTCTTGTCCAAATTCAAGACCCTTAGATATCTTTTGGAAGGTGTTAAGGTTAAGAAAGAAGATAGTAACCTTATTTATTCCATCCTTACTAAGTTGGGACCAGCCTACTCTTTATTTGTTTCCACCTTCCATTCTACAAGGGAAGCTTTCATTTGTCAAGGAAAAGACTACAAGGCCCCTTCCTTTGACTCTTTTTGTGATTCTTTAATAAGAGAACAAGAAAAACTCTTACACCTTGGTCTTCTTAATCTTGGAAACTCTTCCACGAAAGCGTTAGCCGCCCAGCAGCAACCAAATTCAAAGAATCCTAAGAAGTCATATCCTCAAAAGAATGGTCCTAAACCAACTCAGCCTCAAAATGAAAGATCATTTCAGCAAAATGATAAGACCAATAAAAACAAATGGAAGAAGACTGATAGACATTGTAACTTTTGTAAGAAGATGGAAGCCTTGGAAGCCGCAATGAAGAAACATAACATCCATGTGGAGCATACTTCAACTTCAACTTCCGGAATGGCACTTTTTGCATGTCGTTGTCAATCATCTCAGTCTGGTTATGCATTAAATGTATCTTCTTCCTCTCCTTCTCATGAGTGACTCATTGATTCTGGAGCCTCTTATCACATGGCCAAAAACCAAGCCATGTTTTCTTCTTTAAATGATTGTAACACCAAAAATATATATGTTGGTGATGATAGATCTCTTAATGTTGTCGGGACTGGAACTGTTCATCTAGACAATGGTCAGTTTAATGATGTATTATGTGTTCCAACCTTATCCTGCAACCTTCTATCTGTATATCAGATAACTCATTCAGGTGAAGGAAAAATTGTTGAATTTTCACCTCATGATGTTGTAAGCAAGGATCTAAGAGATCCTAAACAGATTCTAGCTACTGGTATTGCTGATGATTCCACAAGGTTGTATAAGTTTCACAACTTTGGGTCATCAAATCTTCCCTCAGTATTTGTTGCTCATAATGATGAAGTGAGCAAACTTTGGCATGAGCGATTTGGTCACTTAAACTATCGCTCCCTTCAGCATCTATGTAAAGAAAATATGGTGACAGGGCTTCCTATGGTATCTTGCAGAGATGGTGTTTGTTCCGGATGTGTACTCGGAAAACATCATCGGGACAGTTTTGACAAACGTGCCTCTTGGCACGCCTCAGCCCCTTTACAGCTTGTGCACAGTGATTTATGTGGTCCACTTCCTGTTGCTTCATTCTCTGGCTGCAAGTATTTCTTAACTTTCATTGATGATTTCTCCAGACGCACTTGGGTATACTTCTTAAAACTCAAGAGCGAAGTATTTAACACATTTTTGGCCTTCAAAGCCTTTGTTGAAAAACAATCTGGACATCAAATTCTTAAGCTAAGAACTGATAATGGTGGAGAATATGTTAAAAACACATTCATCAACTTTTGCACCGAAAATGGAATTCAAATGCAACATACTGTTCCATACACTCCACAACAAAATGGTGTAGCTGAAAGGAAAAATCGTACCTTAAAGGAAATGGCTAATTGTATGCTGCAATCTAAAGGACTCAGTCTTAGTTTTTGGGCCGAAGCAATTAATTGTGCAAATTATATAATCAATCACACTCCTACTAAGGTTCTAAAGAATATCACTCCAGAAGAAGCTTGGAGTTCCAATAAACCAGATGTAAGTCACTTTCGTGTTTTTGGAAGTGAAGCATGGGCCCATATTCCAGATGAAAAGCATAAAGCTTTAGAACCTAAGAGTGAGAAATGTACTTTTGTTGGATATTCTGAAGATGTAAAAGGTTATAGACTTATTCCATTTAAATCCAAAAATGTTATCATTAGAAGAGACGTAAAATTTGATGAAAATAAATCGGCCTGTGAGCCTAGTCCGGCGGATGTGCCACCTCTTCCTATCTCTTCTACTTTTGAAAACATTTCTTCTTCAGATGATGAAAGTGAGGATGATAATCCTCCCCCACCTTCTCAGGATCCTCAACTTCCAAGATGGGTCCGTGCTACTCGGGATGCAGCAGGTGATCTTACCGGTGATCCTACAGATCAGCGGCGTACACGTTCTCAGTTTGAAAGAGCCTCTTCTTTACTGGCTCAAGCTCCAGTAAATCATGATCCTGACACTTTTGCAGAAGCTTCAGGCCATCCACATTGGGAAGCAGCTATGAATGAAGAATATCATTCATTGATGACAAATGATACATGGGATCTTGTTCCTCTACCAAAGGGACGCAAACTTGTTAGATGTAAATGGGTTTACAGAACCAAGTATGGACTAGATGGGAAAGTTGATAAACATAAAGCTCGTCTTGTTGCTAAGGGCTTTTCACAGGTTGAAGGCATTGACTACACTGAAACCTTCTCCCCTGTTGCCAAAATGAACTCTATCCACCTTGTTCTTTCCCTTGCTGCCTCTTTAAAATGGGAAGTCCATCAGATGGATGTTAAATCTGCCTTCTTGCATGGGAACTTGCAGGAAGAAATCTATATGGAACAACCCATTGGCTTCATACAAACAGACTCCAGCCTTGTTTGTCGACTTAAGAAATCCCTTTATGGTCTCAAGCAAGCTCCTCGGGCTTGGTATGCCAAAATGGATAGCTTTCTTTTAGAATCTGGCTTTTCTAGGTGTTATTCTGACAATACTGTCTACACCAAGAAAGTGGGCAACTCTCTTATCATCCTTGTTCTTTATGTTGATGATCTTATTCTTACTGGTAGTGATCCCAACCTTATAAACCATGTGAAGTCCAGCCTTAAAAAGAAATTTGAAATGACAGACTTAGGACACTTACACTATTTTCTCGGTCTTCATGTCTTGCGATCCAAGGAGGGTATTTTTCTTTCCCAGTCCAAGTATGCTTGTGATATTCTTCGTCATTTTCACATGGAAGACTGTAAGCCAGCCCCTTCTCCCTTTCAGTCTGGAGTCAAACTTTCAGTCTCTTGTACTTCTCCTGAAGTTGATGCTACCTTATACCGTCAACTTGTAGGAAAACTCTTGTATTTAACCCATACTCGTCCTGACCTTTCCTTTGTTGTTGGCCTTGTTGCTCGTTTTATGCAAAACCCCCGTGAAAGTCATTGGAAAGCAGCTAAAAGAATACTTCGTTATGTTCGAGGTACAGTACATTTTGGGATTCATTACAGTGCCAAAGCAGCTCCTCTATTAGTTGGTTTCACTGATTCTGATTGGGCTGGTGACCCTGATGATCGGAAGTCTACTGCCAGTTATGTCTTCACTCTTGGTTCAAGACCTATTACATGGGCTTGTAAGAAACAGGCTGCCATTTCTCTTTCGTCAGTAGAAGCAGAGTATCGTGGTGTCGTGGAAGCTAGTAAGGAAGCCTTGTGGCTTCGTCAGATCCTATCAGAGTTTGGCTTTGAGCAGCAGCATCCAACCACACTTTGGTGTGATAATCAAAGTGCCACTCAGCTATGCAAAGATCCAGTCCAGCATCAGCGCAGCAAACACATTGAACTACACATGCACTTCATCAGAAAGCTCATTCATGACCATGTTCTTGAAGTGCAATATTGTTCAACAGATGATCAGGTTGCAGACATCTTCACAAAGGCTCTCACAGAGGCGAAGTTCACTAAACTTCGATATATGCTTGGAGTTCAGGAAGTTGTCACTAAGGGGGGATAGGCTCTAGTGCCTCCTTCCTTCTCCTATTGTGTCATATTTGTGAATCCTTCAATCCTATCCCAAGTTGTCCTTAAGGGGGGATGTTAGGATATTCCGACACATAGGAAATAGTTAAGTACAACTTGGTCTAGTTTAGAGTTAGGTATAGAGTTAGGTAAAGTGTGTTTCTTTACCGTTGTACATTTTGTAACTTACAATCCGACGGTCACGATATGTAGTGATCCGACGGTTCATTCTCTCCTCGGTATTACCGACACTTGATCCGTGGCTTGACACCCGATTGGTCCATGAGTTCTATTTAAAGCGCATGGAGGGTCATTGTTCGGGTAATCCGTGCATGAGAGAAGCTTATGTAAATTTTCATTCTTTGATTAATAAATTCCCTGTAGTAGCCACGTTGGCGCAGGCCGTGGACTGTTTCCCTCTTTGAGGGTTTTAACCACGTCAAAAATACTGGTGTATTGATCTGTGATCTGGTTGTGAGCGGTTTCCTTTTGGTGTTCTTTCTGAGGAACTTACCCTGTAAATTCCTACAATATGATCAAAGTAGGCTCATGAATATATCCATTATATCAAAATGGCACCCAGTACATTGTCCAATACATACACGATGACGATATAGAGATCAAAACAAAAACACATAACCAAGGAGGCTATAAATGGCCTCTACAACAAAACTCTGTGACCAGTACTACTGGCTACTGCTAGAGTTGCCAACATCATCTGGCTCAGTGTTACTTGGGAGCAGGAGCGAAAGTGGGGAGTGAGAGCGAAAACGGGAGCGGGAGTGACATTTTGAGAAGCTCTTGGTTTGGGAGCGAATCCCAGAGGAGTTCGACAACCAATGTCACTAACATCAAGGTACATAGAGGGATTGGTGCTCTTGATTAAATACGAGTTCCAGAATCCATACCCTAATACATGACAAAATTCAATGGAAACATTGCAATCCTTCAATCCTGAAACCCTGAAAAACTGATAAGTCTGCTGGATTTTGAATGAAATCTAAAATTCTACTTTCTCCATATGAAATCCAATGAGGCCAAAACCACTCTCAAACATCCTGAGTCATTTCATGGTAATGTTAAAAATTTAAGTAAAAGGATGAAAATGAAGATTAAGGAGAATGTCACTTTTACTTTAAGAATTTAACATTACCATGAAAATTTATAACTGCTTGGAGTCCAAACCAACCAAAAAACAATTTAAAAATCCATTAAAATTTTATTAAATCGCAGTTTGACGTGATGCTGGGCGTTTTTTTGTGACTCGGCCGAGTCATAACGGAAACGGCCGAGTTGGCCGAGTCATGGCTGACTCGGCCAGTCGAACCGTTCCAAAGGCCGGGTCATAGAAAAAGGTATTGGCTCGGATCAACCCGGCCGTTTCGGTTTCGAAACGGCCGTTTCTTAAAACAATGATATTAAGACATTACATAGCTGACAAATCTCATAACCTTCAATGGAAGGAACTGCAGGTATCGGACAAGGGAACTATTTCAGTCAAACCATTACGTATATTGGAATGTATGGTTTGACTACTCAGGAACCGTCTAGTAGACCAAGTTAAGGTCCAATAGGACAAGTATAACCCTGGATCGCCTACTTGGAAAGATACAAAGATCGTATGTCAAAGATACCCCAACTTGTGTCAATTTTGAAGAATTTAAACCCATATTTTGTATATATTTACTTTAAATCAGATACTTAAAGCTATCTGATGGTGATCACATGTAAAAATGAATTTTATGTCACTAGAACAGGATATATGTTATTTACTTAATTCTACTGGTACGTGGATACCAATATGAAATATGTTATTTACATTAATATTGTTGAATTATGAATACTAATATGAAGTTTAGTATTTGATTAGCTTTGCGATGAATTCTAAATTATGAATTATGTTATGGACGAGAGAGTTATAATTCTATTTCATTTTTGCATACCGATATGATTGATGAAATAGAAATAAAAGAATGATTACGTTTTAATATCAAAGCTAAATACATGAGCTAGATAAGGCCAAGTATGTTATACCGTAGATAAAAACGTGTATGCATTATGCAAAAACTGTTATTTAAATACGAATTGTTTTGAATATATTGATGCATATGTTATAATGTATGGACAAGTATTTTCATTACAGATAGCATCGTTACCAAATGACTACGTGATGACAAAAGCTTCAAGAATAATTGAAACTCAATAAGATTCCATGATATGGTGTTGACCCTAGTTCTACTAGGAGGAGTGGAGGTATTGTCTACCATTTATCCTCCAAACCCTGGATTCATGGGAGGACTGTGCGAGTCACACTCCCCTAAACGTCTGATGATAACTGCCAGATGCCTACTTGGCAATCAGGTCAATATAGTCGACTTTGACACCCTTAAGAGCCTATGAATGGTTAAATTAGTATAGTTTACGCCATGGCATACTCCAGTAGAAAACGGATAGGACGGGAGCAGAAGAGATTAGGAAGAATGGGATAATTCTAGAATAGCTTGGGAGCCCAGTTGGGGCAGGGAATGATTATTAAGTTTATAAAACTTTAAATTTTCAAAAAAAAATTAATCTTGAAATGCAATCCTTACATGATCACACTGATCACTAAAGCAATTACTGATATATTAAATAAACCCTAACTTCGAGACGAAGTTTTCTGAAAGAAGTATGTAATGACCCATTTCGATCTATAAGCAAAAGAGTATTAGCATGCATACGCTGTATGCATATGATCGTTGCATATGCACACATCGCATGCCTTGCACTAGTATACTTATTAAATAGGAAAAATATTTAAATGAATGAAAAGGGACTAAATACCTAAATTATTGAGAAGAGAGATATTACCTAAAATCCAACACGCAAAATATACATATTAAATACTTTGTACTTATAAAGTTGTTAAATAAAATTTACAATTCCAATCCTTCTAAAATAAATATTGATCATTATAGATTTCAAAGTTATAAATTAATTATGGTTAATATATATAAGTACATAAATATATATTTATAAGTTAAAGTTTCTAAATTAAAATAATAAACATTTGATATATAAATATATATAACTATTGATTATTTTATTATAATTAAATTTTATAAAAAGTTAAAAATTATTAAAGTTTAAAACATGTCAACATATACATATTAAATACCTCATACTTATAAGGTTGTTAAATAAAATTTACAATTCCAATCCTTCTAAAATAAATATTGATCATTATAGATTTTAAAGTTGTAAGTTAATTATTGTTAATATATATAGGTACATAAATATACATTTATAAGTTAAAGTTTCTAGATTAAAATAATAAACATTTGATATATAAATATATACAACTATTGATTATTTTATTATAATTAAATTTTATAAAAAGTTAAAAATTATTAAAGCTTAAAACATGTCAGCATATCAAGATACGTATCCTCATCTCCCTTTACACGTAAAGCTTATATCTACCAAATAAAATATGATGAGGGTGATGACCGTCTAGGAAAGGTACTAATCCTAAGCACGCAGAGGGAGAGAGGGAGGTTTTTTTTTTTTAAACAAAGACTGGAAGGAGAATGGAAGATCTGAATCAGAGCCAAAGATTCGATTATTCTTAAAGCTTTTGGGCACGGGGGACCAAATTACTCCAATTTGGAAGTATTTTGGAGTTGGGTACACAGCTTGTGTCCAGTTTGGCTAGGAGGTTTCAGTCATTTGGTAATCATAGCAAAATTGGAGCGAGGACAACCCGGAATCTGGGATCGACATCAAACTCAAAAGAAAATAGGTATTTACAGTGAATTGATTAAGTTTTGTTCTTAAATTTCATTGTATGCAATGTTCGAAGTAAATTCTATGTTTTTGAATTTAAAACCCTTACACAAGATGTTTGGAGATCCCGTGTTTCATTCGAGGATGAAACATATCAATAATAAGTTTCACATTATTAGGAACCTGGTGCAGGATGGGATTGTGAAGTTAGAATATGTCCTGGAAGATAAACAAGTAGCAGACATACTGACAAAGGCTCTTCCTAATAAGAAGTTCGAATATCTAAGGAACCTGCTGGGTTTGGTACATATTGGTGATTGAATTGATGATAAGGAAATGGAAGAGATTTGTTGAGGCTTTGCGAGTGAAGCATTTCTTGGGGAGACATCAAGCCGACACTCTGTGTTGATGTCTGGATCTCGAAAGTTGAAAAGATGGTGTTGATTATTCAGCTTTGTTTTGGATACACACCTATACGTTTGGGTTGGTGGTTAGCAAGTAAACCTGATGGTACCTAGAGGGGCTGAAAGCTTGAGTCCACCTTATTCCCACTTGGATAGATTGCCCTAGTCAGGGATCTAGTCCATGTCATTGTGGTGCCTAAACTGTTGAGTGATTGCTTTGATAGATTTCCCTAGTCAGGAATCTAGTCCATGGCATTGCGGTGCCTAAACTTTTGAGTGACTGTTTGGATAGATTGCTCTGGTTAATAATCTAGTCCATGGCATTGCGGTGCCTAAAAGTTTTTCATGTTTCATATAGTTTGAGATAAATCTAGTCCATGGCATTGCGGTGCCTAAAAGTTTTTCATGTTTCATATAGTTTGAGATAAATCTAGTCCATGGCATTGCGGTGCCTAAAAGTTTTTCATGTTTCATATAGTTTGAGATCTTCCATTGTATGTGTACATTATGAATACCTCCCTAGTTAAGAGGGAGTGTTAGAAAATGTAACTATGTTCAATCTTCAATAATGTACTTGAGTCATTATGTAATGTACTTGTCAAAATAATAAAGAAAATAATTTTTATTATTGTAACAATGACTTATTAAAGCATGGGTTTCATGCTTGGGTCATCATTATATTAGTCAAAGTCCCCATTGTGGACTCCTAGGATTAATATTGAGTTTATAGAGTCATTGTACATTCAAAGAGACCCTTCTTGGGCTTTTGAATCATGTAAAAAGGTTTTGTATCAAGTCAAATATGAATTATGTACCCTCCACATCATGTTGGCCTAAGAGAGATCAAGTCAACCTAAGGACCCTCATTCGACCCACAAGAAGCCTATATATACAAGTAGGTCGAAGTCATTTCGAGCATTCATTCTCAAGCAAGTTTGATATCTCAAGAAGAGCTAGAGAAGTGTGAAGTATGTTGCCGGGAGGTCGAAAAGAGTGCGAGTTTGGGGAAGTCTATAGAGAGGAAGAAAATCAAGATTTTGGTGACTCTCTCTCTCTCTGTTTCGTGGTCTGGGTTGGGAGATCGAAGTCTCCTAAGATTTTGTTGTTGCCGGAAGTTGCTACCTAGTTGAAGTTGTTGGAAGGGGTCGAAGATCTGGGAGGCTGACTGTTGAAGGAAATGTAACTAGTTCGGTCTTCATAAATGTACTTTTGATATTTGTAATTATTCAAGAAAAGAAATATTATTTTTATAATATATGTCAATGAGTTTCTTGCTCATTGAAATAGGTCTAGCACAGGTTGAAGTGTTATAGGTGAGTCAAATAGTCAAAAGAAAATATTGAAGACCTTAAGGGAATGTTGCACCATGTATATGTTTGTATAGAAGTCAAAGTATACTCCTCCAAGCAAAGTCAAGTCTCCCCCAAAGCAAATGCACCATCAAAGAGCCTCCTCCAAAGCAAAGACACCTCCAAAGCAGCAATCCGAGCTATATATGTCAAGTCGGCCTAAGGACAGCACATCGGGCTCAAGTCAGCGTAAAGGAGGAACTCCCTCTCTACATCAAGCAATCAAGCTCTGAAATCAGCAAAGGTAGAAATCGAGAAAGTGAAGGAAAAAGGTAAGTCTAAGGGTCTCCAAGATAACCGAAGAAAGGAGGAAGAAGACCGAAGTTTTGGGGTTGTTCTAAAGGTCAAACATAGTCACACGTGCGAGAAAAAGGAGGCCTCTCTGTGGTCATATCAGCAGCAGCATATCAGTCCCATATCTCTCATTGTTTGGGTTAGATCTTAGGCCTACAAGGCCTCTCACTCAAGAGAAGGAGTCCCTCCCTCAAGCGAAGATAAAAGGAGCCTAAACTACAAGCTAACCTATCACACGTGCGAGAATTTAGGGTTGTTGTACAGTCATATCAGTTTGCATATATATCTCAAGAAGTGTTTCATTGGAGCAAGAAAAGGTTGTCTCCATAAAGGACATCACCAAGAATTAAATAAGGAACATCTCATCAAGGACATAAGCAAGGTTTATCACTAGTTGCTGAAATAAGTAGGAAGACGAAGTGCCGAGGAAAAAAGTGTCGGAAGAAGAAAGAAGAAGCGCCGGGAAAACAAAGGATCGAAAGAAGGAAGGACTTGACTTGTGCTTGGAGGATATTCTAGTCAGGGGTCTAGGGTTTGGCATTGATCAATAAGAAACTTCAATAAGAGAAACTTACTAAAGGGTTTTCCTCTCAAGAGAAGAGAGGTTTTGGCCCTGGCAGAGAGCCAAAATCTTGTGTTCTTGTTCTTATGTTTTAGATAGCAGTTTGATGAAGTACACACACACGCATTAAGAAGAAAAAGATTAAGCTAACAAGAAAAAGTAAAAAGACTCCACAAATTGTTATCAAGTAACGAAGAATCATACTACGCCTAACTGCCCTAGATTCTCCAACACTGACATGGTGTGGAGGGAAAGTCTGGTCTTGGTCTAAGGTAAAGAGTCTCAAAGAATACTATTGAAAGGAAGAATTATCTTGACTGGGTTTTCCCCTCAAGGGGGGGTTTTCCCTGGCATGTGCCTATATCTTGTGTCTCTTGTTTTGTGATCTTTATACACACAATATGGTAATTGCTTGAAGAAAGATAAGATAATAAAAAGTAAAAGAAGCCAACACACTCACAAGTAATTATCAAGAAAAGAGAATCAAACCCTGAATATAATATCTTTGATTTTCCAACACATGTTAGGGTTTCTAAAGTAGTTGCTAGACCGAAATTGCAGAAGTTGATGGGAAGTTATAGAAGAAACTGTTGGGGAAGTCGAAGTTGCAGAAGAAGTTGTTGGGGAAGTTGAAGTTGCTAGGAAGTCAAAGTAGTTGCTAGGTCAAAATTGCTCAAAGGTCAAAGTTGTTAGGTCGAAGTTGCTGGAGGTAGTTGGATCGAAGTTGCTGGAAGTTGTTGGGTTGAAATTGTTGGAAGTTGTTAGGTCAAAGTAGTTGGAAGAGTTCATCAAGAAGGAGAAGTTTGACTTGGTCTTGGAGGGGTCTTTGACAAAGGTCTTAGGTCTTGGAATTCGTCATCCGAACATTCTATAAAAAAATGCAGAATTCTTGGGGGTTTCCTCTCAAGAGGAGAGGTTGTGTCTTCTTGTCTATTTGATCTTCATAGTTTGGTAGTTGTTTGATGATAAGAACATAATAAGAATCAAGTGAAAGGAGCAGTTAATCAAGTTAAGTAAAAATATATCACAAGCAGTTATCAAAGTAAGAGAAATCACCTAATATAGCTTGCCCCTAGATTTTTCAACAAATCATTCTCTATCAAAGCCAATGTTTTTAAAAATAGTCTCAAAGTAAAAGAAATCACCTAATCTAGCTTCCCCCTAGATTTCTCAACAGATCATTCTCTATCAAGTGAAAGAAGCAGCTAATCAAGTTAAGTAAAAATATGTCACAAGCAGTTATGAAAGTAAGAGAAATCACCTAATCTAGTTTCCCCCTAGATTTCTCAACAAATCATTCTCTATCAAAGCCAATGTTTTTTTATAATAGTCTCAATAGCCTTACAGATATGTTGCACCACACTGTTAACCTACAAGCCAAAAAAGAATTAGAGATACAAAGCACCAATGTTAACAAACCCATTGGGTTTGATATGGACTCACATGGCAAGCCCAACCCACTAGTCCATTGTTACAATGCATCAACCAGTGAAACTTGCTAAGACTGCTTTTTTACCAACAAGTAGTCACAAGTGAAACTCGAACATGACAAGTACCCATGCCCAAAAATTACCATTATTTTTCCCAATATATTTAATATTTCTGTAGTATACAAGATTTTCCCAAGCCAAGTCAAACTCTTGACTCTGTTGCCATACTAGGGTATTTGTTGCACTAACACTTGTAACACTTGAGGACATCCTTATTTCACCCTATATTATGAATATCGTATGATAACCAAAAGGTGCATGTATTCCACCTATCACAGTCTCATATAGCATCATAAACTCCCAAAGAACCTCCTTGGAGGGTTGTAACTTGTAAGTTGTAACTGATGAAGTTGCTCTAGTAGTTGCCCAAGGAACTGTGCCAAAAGACATTTGAAGTCCATAAAACAAAAACAGACTTCCATGTAGTGAAATGATGCTTCATCTCCTCATTAATACTCCTAAGAAAAATATGTGATCAAGAGTATAACATTATTCACAAAACCTTCCCCCTCCATTGGTTTGGAGGCCACCTCAAACAATATCAGTGCACAGGCATGATTATGCAATTCCTGCAGGTTGGGCATGACTAAGTTACCGGAAACGGCTCCCTGAAGGGCCAAAACGCCGTTTTCCGTTTCTGATACGTTTTCACCCCAGAAACGGCAAAAAAACGGCTTAAATACGTTTTTGTTGATTCCAAAACGTTTCGGGTTTTTTTAAGCCGTTTTTCAGGCATTTTCATGGGAAAACCCTCCCGTTTAAAAAAAACGATACGTTTCAGCATTTTTTGATACATATTTAACAAATCGTAAAACGTTTTTAAAAAAAATCAAAATGTTTCGTGCCTGATAACTTGGGCGCCGCCGGGAACATATTTTATGGATTTAGCATTTTAGGTTTTGAAGTGGTAACTTACTTTTTAACTTTACGGGCACCCGTTTATGTCATATGATTCATTCTACCCTAAACCCTAAACGACAAGAGCTGAGTTCGCTGCCGCCGCTGAGTTCGTTGGATCACTGTTAGGCTTTCAGACTTCAGTTTCTGTTCACGGGAGATTACTTACTGCTGTTACTTCATATCACGTGAGATTACTTACTGCTGTTGAAGTCACTACTTAATATCTATGTTACTTCTATAGCTTTACTTTGGTGACATAATATCTATGTAACGTAACCGTAACGGTGTAACCACATTCCTTCGACTTCAAAGTTCAAAGCTGTTTAGATTTGTTTCCATCGTCTTGTTTCATTTAATGACAGGGTGAGAGATGAATTGTTGCAACAAATGCTCAATGAAATATTAGACCACATTGAAATGTCATCACCACAAACTGTTGTGAGAGTTCCAGATTTACATGATTGTTCAGCTGTATATGAAGGAGAGGTCTGCAAATATCGTAGGCTGTAGCTGGCTATAATCCATCAAACGTCCTCACAAAATGACCAAATGCTCTGAATAATAATATTGCCAATTCTGTGGTATATCATTGTTGTCAAACAATGTAAGTGAACACTCAAGTCTCAGACCATCATAATCATCAGATAATATCATAATTCCTTTGTCAAGATCAACTAACAGAATTTCATAGAACCAATGGTTTATTTGCTGAAGTGTGAAAGCCATGTAGTGATCCCTAATTAATGTTATTGCTTTGCTGTCAATTAAGAAACATTTACAACTGGTAGTTTTAACTTTAGACTTTTAGTGCCATTCTCATCCTAATATATGTCCAGACTCGACAATGTTAGAAAAATAGCTATTTAATCCTATCCTATCTTCATGCAAAATTTTCACATGTTAACTTATTATTCTTCTCAAGTATAATACCAACCTATGAGGTGTTTTCGATATATGTAGGACCTAGGTTATGTGTGAAAAACCTACATTGTGTTTTGATGTGATTACGACTTCCATTTTGAACTTTTTCAACGATTTTGAAGCATATTTTGCTTGTCAGATGAAATCCCTGTTTGGTTGTTGTCAAACTGAAATGCAAGAAATATTGTTTGAAAAGGGAAGGCCATTTGGCATTAACACTCTGAGACTTTGAACTTGAACCAATGGGACCTATCACTTTCTGTTTCCTTCAGGTTGTTACAATAGAAAGTTGAAACAGGGGTACCTGAAGGCTGAAACTTTTTGTTTCCTTCAGGTAGTTACCATAGAGACAGCATTATAAGACAGCTTATTGTGGATTGGGTGGAAATCTGATCCGTCATTCTGTGAAGGGAAATACTATATAGACCTATTTTAATTTTTGAATCTCTGAAAAAAGTAAAAACTTGTTGCTATGAAATCTTTCATATTACTGTAGGTAATCAGTGATATATATTATAAAGAAGATTAGAAAATGTAAACCTACAGGCCTTGTAAATTTAAAGTTTTAATTTTTAATATATATATATATATATATATATATTTATATATTTATTATGTGCCGTTTCCTATCGTATCGTATCCAGATTTTTTGAAAATTTACCGTATCCGTTTCAAACCCCGTACCCGTATCCGTTCTTGTATCCGTTTTTTTGGTAACTTAGGTTCTAAATCAGACTACTGTTCCATTGCTGTTTTAACTTTTATCATCAAAATGGTGGCTGATATGTTATTCTAACATGTGTTCTCACAGACATATGGCTCATACAATTAATTCAAGTCACATAAAACCCTTTCTTTTCTGCATCTCTGTGGCTACTCAGTTTAATAAGAGAGAGCAGCCCACATCATTAACAACTAAATATGCAGCTTAAAAATACATGCAAAAATTATTTTCAAAACTAAAATTGTGGTACAACAAAGTTCTGTGAGAACATTACCTGTCCAAGAACCAGCACCACATTTGCATTGAATGTGTCAATTGCTTGCAGAAGTAACTGCATTCAGGTAACGTAATTATTTAGTACCATTCAAATATTCCATGCAATAACATAGGGCATATTGCATTGTCTTTCAACGTCAAACATTAAATGCACTTGGTCACAAGAATTTTAGAGTCCAACACAGTGACATTTCTGATAAATACCTCATAGCCAACACCTTCCACCCACCCCATTGTATTGATCACCATGCCTGCTGCTCGTGAATCTGCATTACCAGCAAACTGCAGCTCCAAAGTTCTAGCAAGTTCTTTTACTACTGCTTTGTACAAACCTGGGTTCCCACTGTCTGAGCAATTTGTTTAATCCTTGGCTTTTCACTTAAGATATTGAAACATTACTCTAAACTCAATGCTGGCATTCTCACAATAGCCCAGAACTTGCCAAAGAAACAATTATAGCTAATTTCTGAACAGAGTAGATTTCCAATGAACCCTTAAATCAAAGATGTTTTACCTTGGTGTTGTGTGCCCATAAAAGTAGACAATAGGCATCTCTAGAGGTATCCCTTCAATAGGATCAATTGGCATTTCAATGGGAGTTGCAGCAACGCATCCAGGAATGGATATGGATCCTTGTCCAATGTCCAGATCCACAAAAGTTGGTTTCCAACTCAGCCTTGCAGCCCAGCTAAGCAACATCCTTGCAAGAGAGCTCTTTCCTGAATCAGTGGGCCCGACCACAATAACTCTTGGTCCCTGCATAAGCACATCACTTAAGTTATTACAGGAATCAGCCTACTGTTCTCATACCTACAGTAGGTCATGCTACTATGCAGCCATCTACAAAGAGTCCTATAATAGGCATTACATGAATCGCACAACTAATCACAAGACTGCCAGAAAAATAGATGTAAGAACAGGCATGAGTGCAGAAGCAGCAAACTCTCCAGATTTTAGGATAAGAGATTAACTGAATGATGGATTCTCCCTCGAAAACCAATACTCTCAGAGGATCCTAAGGACAGTTGTAGGTGGGCGCTGTATTAGAAGGATACAGTGACTTAGACTATCAGTATAATTGTAAGGCCATGACTGTATACTTCACTATTGGCAGAAAATCAAAAACAAATATCACAAAGACCCTGCAACAAAGACTACGAAATGCACATAGAGATCTCAATGCAAAATAAATGAAGTCAGATGAAGAGTGAAATATTGTTCTGAATTTAAGCATGTCAAGTTTTCTACCTTAGATTCAATTCTTTTGGTATCCATGTCAGACATAACAGTTTAACCAAACCAGGGCAAAGGCCATGTTAGCCATGTGCCATTTCTTCCACAACACATGTTCATGGATTTGCAGAATTTTTTTCCAGGTATTTATGAGGCAAATTAATCATTTGAATTAAGAATTAAAATGCAAACCAATATAAAAATTCTATAGTAGTATTTCTCATTTGATCTACTCCTTTACATAATAAAATGTTACTACCTGTGATTCTGAAGGATTAGACGGATTAGAAATTGATGCTTCCTTGGCACGAACTCGACGACGTTCCAGTACAGCGTGCACATTGACATAGCTCACCATAGGTGTCTGCATCATGTAGCATTTGTCAAAATTATATAAAAGAATAAAATAACCAAATAGAATACCATCCTTTCCTCTTTTTCACACAAACTGTAATACACAGAAACCTGCATCTCCTAATCAACTGCACCAAGAGTCTAGAAATGAGCATTGTATTACGGTATTACCTCATCTGCAACATATGCAACTTCTGCTACACCATCTACTTCCACAGTAGCACCATTCCACGTGAAAATCTAGAAAGTCAAAAAAATGTCAGAGCTAGATCTATATATTTCAGCAATCTAAATACACATACATAAATCAATTGGGACTATTTTGATATCCTAAAGTTGGACTGATATAAGTAAACCATAAATCTCAACACATACAAGAGGTGGCTGTATGTAATCCTCAAAACCATGGTAAACTCCAATAGAGTATATATAACATTTCAACTTAAGCAAACACCATATACACGAAAACTACTTTGGTACACCAAAGTTGAAGCATAAAAACCTTTCAAGGAAGCGTTACACGAGGGATTACCAAAAACAAACAGATCAATGAATTCTAGATACCTGTTTTTAAGTTGTGATGCCTCTTGGTCTAGGTCATTTCACTGAGCGGACAAGATGAGCACCAAAAAAAGATATTAAAACAAACCAAAACGAAAGGTTACTGGGATTTGGATACACATCCACCAGATTTTTTAGAAGCAGGGATATGGATACAGTGCAGAAATGGCACATGCAAATAATATAAATACAGTTTCACAATTTAAAAAATAAAACTTACATAAAAATTTAAAATATATAACTTATATATACGTTTATAATGTATAATACTTTATATATATAAATTATGTATTAAATTTTAACAAAGGCATTTTATATGTGTATATGTATCTGTGCATATATCTATGTATGTTAATATAAGTTATAATTTAAACTTTAATATATAAGTTAATAAATTATAATACCAAGTTTATAACTGAATAAACTATAATAACTTCAGTTTTATATAATTTTTAATATAATTTATGTTTAATATAATAACTTTAACATAAGTTTATAACTTTTTTAACTTTAATATAAGTTTAGAACTTCACTACAAACTAGTCAATATATCAAGGGCTCGACCCAGCAAGCATGAAGCAAACAGAACCAGTTGATGAATGAAGGGCACAACCCAACAAACATGCCTGGGAAAAGAATGTTCAGCCAATGTTCCAGCATATTCTAGGGTATCCAATGATTTTAGTATGGGAACCTGCTCCCTGCCAATATTAGATTGCTATTAGGTTTTAGAGTAGATCCTGGACAGATCCAAATCCAATCCACATCCAATCTAGGGATCCATCCCCCAAGGTCGTCAGATAAAAAATATTTCAAATAACCTTTACCATGAAAGTGGCTGCTGAAGTTTGCTCGTAATACGAAGGTATAAAAGGATATAAGTTATTCGATAAAAACAAGGTTTATGATAAGAAAAGAGATGCTCCTGAATTGCTGGACTTAGTGAAGATAATACTATTTTAATGGTGTCCAAGACATGACCACAAAAGTACATCTAGCATAAATACATAGTGGGACTACAAAAGCAACTGTTATTGCTAGGCTATCAATAAAATTAGTGCATGAAACAAAGTCATAACAAGAATATGTTAAGACATGTGGGAACCAGAAACCAGTGCCAAAGAGAGTGGAGACAAGAATGATGGACTTAGCAAAGATAAGATTATTTTAATAGTGTCCAAGAAATGACCACAAACGTATATCTAGCATAAATACCTAGTGGGACTACAAAAGCAACTGTTATTGCTAGGCTATCAACAAAATGAGTGCATAAAACAAAGTCATAACAAGAATATGTCAAGGCATGTGGGAACCAGAAACCAATGCCAAAGAGGGTGGAGACAAGAATGATGGACTTAGCAAAGATAAGATTATTTTAATAGTGTCCAAGAAATGACCACAAAAGTACATCTAGCATAAATACCTAGTGGGAATAAAAAAGCAACTGTTATTGCTAGGCTATCAACAAAATGAGTGCACAAAACAAACTCATAACAAGAATATGTCAAGGCATGTTGGAACCAGAAACCAATGCCAAAGACGGTGGAGACAAGAATGCTCCTCAACCAAGTCATTAATCATTGTGAAGAGGTCAATGCAATGTCTAATAATGTTGTTTGGAGTGTACCAGAGGTTGAGGGCGCCTAGTTGTGTAATCCTAGGAGAAAATCCTAGGTAGGGCCTTCAATTAAGGAGGTTCATCACTCCTAACCATCAATGTTGGCGACCCGGGGGGGGAACCAATGAATGGAGAACTGTCTATTAAATAAAGCCTAGAGAGTACTATTCTATGCAAAGGAAATCTGGCTTTGGACCCTCCTCGAGTTGTTGATCTGTTTGTTGGTCCAATGATATCTATGTCAGGGTTTGGGATAGGAGCTCCTTAGAAGTCTCATGGAGTTCATTCAAGCGAGACCGTTAGAATATCCAAGGGCTTACAAATCTCATATCTGAAGACACTTGGCCCCCAAGCAGGATGAGGCGACAGGGAAGAAAGAGGCTACCCTCTTGAAAGGACTTTGGGCAAGGTTCCACATGGAGACTCTAATTCAAGTTTGAAAATCTCCCTCCAGAAAAAAAAGCTAAACATATCTATTGCAGATAACAAAAGAATGTGAAGATAGAGCCACCTAAAATGCAGTAAAGGTAGTAAAACTCCTCCTGATTTCATAGAAAATAAGGCATATGAAGATGAGGTGCTCCTCTAAATTGGTCTCCGAAAGGTGGCAAAACTGACAAGTTCTATCCAAGTGAGGAAGGTGGTGATTATTCTATCCAAAGCCAATGACATCCAAACCAAAACTATCAAAAGGGGATCCTTAGGGCGTGCATCTGGCGTTTGCATGTATATGCAAGCCTAGCCACTACATGAAATGTTCAGAATAGAAAGCCATCTTGGGGCTAAGATCCTCAAGGGGTGCAATCCAAGTAACCTAGATATACTACTTGTAGATGTCCCCTCTAATTACCTAGTTTAGAACATGTCTAGACGATAGGAGGCTAACATAAAGCATATGAAGAGTACCTAAAAGGGGAAAGGTGACTACTGACTAGCAGAGATGGTCACTTGCTAGCGTAAATTGGAGGCCTTTGAAAACCAACAATAAATCCACCCAAGGAGTCAAGGGTAAGCAAAAGTCTTGAAATAATAAAGGGCTAGGTAGGGGTATCGATCCCTGCATGAACAAGGTCGCCAAGAGTCTAGAGTCTATTAAGGAAAGAGACAAATCTAAAGATGCCTTGAGGTGCTCTAAGGCAATGTTAGTTTGCAACTAAGCCCAATCAGCTCAAAGCGAGCTAGGTCCCCAAACCTTGGTACCATAAAGAGCAATGGATTTGATGATTGTCTCCAAAAGGTGCATCTTGGATGTGATGACCTAGAAGTGAGTATGGAAGCATTATCTCTCAAGAAAGGCAACAGAGCAATATCACTTGTTGAACTGAGACTAGAAAGAATGTCTCAAACTAAATCAAGGCCCCTAAGAAAAAAAACTAAACCCCCAAATATGTATAGGTTCAATTGATATAGATCTCTTCCCCTCAAAAGTGAGAGTGGTAATCAGATAGAGCCCACTTCAAAGCATTGAAGGTCATAAGCTTGCTCGCTCTTAGGTTAATTGTCAACTATCAAAGATCACAAAAGCTAGATAGGGCATCAAGTTGTCTATGTTACGAAGAGGCCAAAAGGATCACGTCATTAACAAGTGGAAGCAAAGAGATCAAGATATGGTGTGGAAGACACCCATACTCATTGTGAATGTGCTCTTTGAGAAAAGATATCCTTCACACTACAACAATTACTCAAAAAAAGTAGTTTCATCAACTTAGGAAACCTAATAATAGATATCCCAAATCCTAGAATAAAATTGCTAAAAAGGTTGCTATTTTTCTAATTCATCAATCTAGTCTCAAATTGTACCAATTCGACAAAATAGTAATATCTCAAGATGTAAAAAAGCACTAAAGCTCCCTAAAACATCAAGAAACCACAAGAGTTAGCCTCCTACAAAGTCAAAGAAAGTATGTTAAAAACAATGTGACATCACAATTTAAAGGAAACATTCAGAAAATCCTCTGCAAGTGTACGCTTTCAGCTCCAAATGAAAGCCCCACAGTAAAGGAATACCCAACACTAACAGAAAAATGAATAGCAAATGTGGAAATGTGTCTAATTAGGGTTTGAATAGGCTTTAAAAGAAGGTAGAGAGTAGATGGACCAACCAGGAAAAAATGGGAGCAATTACAGTTCTTCTTCTTCTTCTTTTTTACATGGGGCAGGGACAAATGTAGGGGACGCATGGAAGTACCCTATCTCACGAGGCAGGACCATCAATCTGAGACACAAAGAGGGATGGTTGGCATATCCCCTGCATACCCTATTCAATTGAGTAGGGCCTAGATGTACCCAAGACATACCCCATGTTACCCATACATTGTCCTCATCTGGAACGTGTCCCTGAGTGGTGTTGCTACACATACCAATTTAACACTAGTACATATGCCCATGTATACGCTTGGTATATATACTAAAAGTATGTATACTGTTAGTTATACCAAGTATATAGTCAATATATGTACTTGCCAATATATCAGTATTGACTCGTCAATATTGATAAAAGCTCGGCAGGGGTCATCAACTCGGTAGATCTGAAAGGAATCGGTAAAATGCAAGCATAAACTCGAGCCTGAAAAGCTCAGAAAACTCCACAACCCAAAAAACTCGAACAAAATCAGAATAACAGGGAAAGACAGAGACATTTGCATCACTACTATCTATAACTGCAAACTTGTTAGTGTGTATATACGGTTTATATATGCAGGTATATATGGCCATGGCATACATGGTATATACAGCCGGTATATATACTTGGAATACGCGGCTTGGCACGTCCATATAATGAAATGACGCATTAATAAGACGCTGTCCCTTGCCTCCAACCACAATGGGCTTCCTCATTTTCAAATGTTGCAGGAGAAGTGCAATGAGATGTATGATATTCAGCACAGCATAATAAATAGGCTCATACCTATGTGCTGCACCTTTTATTTCGTGTGCTTTGGGTATTGTTTCATCGATTGAACAAAATAGAGAGAATTTTAAAATATAATTAAGAAAAGCCCGTAACAGTCTGAAATGGAAAAAGGGCAAAACAACCAGGGCGATACTCGAGACTAAAAACACTTCATGGATTAAATGTTGAAGAAATTATAAGGCAATATTTGAAATTCATCATTTGCAAAACCCTAAACCCTTAGGCCCTGTTGATCTCTTCTAAGCATTTTCCTCCTAATGAAACACAGATAAATTGAACAAAACATAGAGAGAAATTTAACCAATTGAACATAAAATAAAATAAAAACAGAAAAGATTTCATCAATTGCAAAAGAATAGAGAGAATCTTAAAATAAAATTAAAAAAAGCCCGTCACGTCCTGAAATGGAAAAAAGGTAAAACAACCAGAGTGATACTAGAGACTAAAAACACTTCACAGATTAAACGTTGAAGAAATTGTAAGGAAACATTTGAAATTCATCCTTTCAAAAACCCTAAACCCTTAAGCCCTGTTGATCTCTTCCAAGCATTTTCCTTCTAATGAAACAGAGATGAACTGCCGAATCAAGAGATGTAAATCGCTCCGAACTTTTTTTTACAGGAACCACCCAGATAAAAATGTTAATTCAAGGGAAGGCATGTTTTATTGTTTATACTAAAAACTGAATAACTGGTTTCCCGTACCGCGAATTTGTGGGCTGGAGGGAAGGTGAGCCAGTATTGAGGGGGCAACTCGGTGCCGAAGATTTCAGCGGCGCCAGAGGTGAGCTGTAAGCGGAGGGGTGCATCCCACCCAACTTCGATTCTCAGCTCGCTCTCTTTCGACAGAGTGAATGTCTTGTTGCCCGCCATGGTCGCTCGAGACTTGTTCTTCTATTTGCTTTCAGTGCTGCACATGCCTCCACAGTAGCCTAATGAAAATCAAAATAGTCATAAATGAAGAGATCGTGAGAGATGAAAGTGATGTATGCTTGTAAGCAGTTGCGTGAAGGAGAAATTAGACAAAACCAACCTGCTTCTGCTGTAATCAAAAAAACCAGGTTGTCAATACTAAGACATATATAACATGCCTCGAAGCCTTTCGTTTTCAACGGCTATGTCCGTTTTAGTTTTCTTCTATACAGATGGAGGAATGATATCTGATCTGTATGCCTATTAAATCTGAGTGCCAATCGCGTGTTTGGTTTTTTGGTAATGGACACTGATTTTACTCGGCTGTCGGGTGTTAGGTTTATGTTAATGGGGTGTGCCTAGAGGTAGTGGCTCATTCTATAAATAGAACGGTTGGTTAAATTTATGTACATAGGTGAATTCGTATTTCTACTTTATTTTCGATATTTTGTGAATTTAAAAAGTCTTATGCTCAAGTTTATTTGTGTTTTTAATCAAAAAGTTGATGGTATCTATTTGGGCAAGTTTGTTATAAGGTTTTTTTGTATGCAGATGACCTTATTTTGATTGTTAAATCTGCTCTTGGTTTGTAAGAGCACTTACTATCCCTTGAGTATTTTTGTAGAAGGGTGGGGATGCAAGTCAATATTAGCAAAAACGAAAGTAATCGTTTTCTTTAAAAAAAGAAAACATAACCAGCGTAAGTTCTACATTTTGGAAGTTGCGAATTACAAATACCTTGGAATTGACTTCAACAAAAATCTAAGTTGGGATGGTTGTAGAAAGAAAAGAACTTTGGGGGATTGGAAAGCATTTTATGCTTTTCAAAATATGTGTAGAGAGGCAGAATTATGGGACTAGAAAACCACTCAAACTCTTTTTGGGCTTCTAGTGATTCTGGTGATTCTCTATGGTTTTGAACTGTGGGCCAACAGTACATCCGACATGTAGTGGAAACATATTGAGAAATTTCATAAGTGTTTGATTACAAACAAATTCAAAACTATAAGTGCAATTCCTTATGTTATCTTGTTAAGTGAAACAGGGGTTGCTCCTATTGAAGCAATTGTTGTGGTGCCAACCATAAGGTATTTAAAAAAAAAAATAGTAAATGGAAGAGGGTAGATGGCCTAAGGTTGTCTTTAATGACATATTGTGCAAAAGAAAAAAGACTTGGATGTAGCAAAATAACAAATGGTTTAGTAAATGGGGTATTTGCTTGAACACGTGTCCCATAAACAGTGAAGAGATAAAAGTTTTTGTTATGGATAAGTTCCACAAGCGTACTTGGGATAAAGAGCTAGGGACAAAGAAAGAGTGTTATATTGAATTGTTTAATCCCACTCATAATCATCAACAAAAAGCTTACATAGAGGCCAATATTTCTTCGAGAGCCAAAATTCTTATTGCTCAATTAAGGACCAATTCTCATCAACTCCATTATGAAACAGGGCGCTGGAAAAGGCCAAAAGAAGTGTGGGACGAAAGAGTATGTATTTTTGGTTCTTTCGAAAAAGTGGAAACATAAAAGCATTTCATTTTAGAATGTAAGGACTTCAAAGACAACAGGGAAAGTTATGCAGATATTCTGGCAGCTAGCTC
This sequence comes from Pinus tabuliformis, assembly GCA_031772625.1. Classification (NCBI taxonomy): domain Eukaryota; kingdom Viridiplantae; phylum Streptophyta; class Pinopsida; order Pinales; family Pinaceae; genus Pinus; species Pinus tabuliformis. The sequence goes on from CM062810.1 coordinate 461,177,219, forward strand.
TTGGGATAATCTATTTAGCAAGGGGTTTGTTGAAAAGCTGAGAGTGTTTATTGTGAGGTTTCACAGGAAAAGGGTCGAATACATCAACCAAATGAAGAAGCAATCTATCCCATAGGCTATCTCTAGCCTCATGGATGTTAAAATAATGTTCTTTCTTTCTTTCTTTCACCAAGGCAATCATTTTCCAATGCAATAGGAGGGCCTTTTGAATTAGAGATAATGTGAGTGGATATATTATGGAAGTAATTTTGATGTAGGGAGGTAAGCTTATAGGCTATTTTTACAAAATGTTTCATTAGGGAGTCCAACAATTACACTACGCGTGACAAGGAACTTTATGCCTTAGTTCAACCTATTAAAAAGTGGAAGGATTATTTAATGCGCAAAGAAACGATCAATCCCATTGATCATCAACCCATTATAGCATTTGCAATCCCAATGTAAGATTTAATAAAGTAGACATTACAAGTGGGTGGGGCTTTTGCAATATTTTCATCTAGTTATCAAATATAAGAAAGAAAACACTAGTAAATTGGTAGACATACTTTTAAGGCCACCCACATCTAAGATTTGGGAACTCTTATGCACATAGAGCCTTTTATCCATGATGTATACAAAGAGACATGCATAGAAAAGAAGGAATTCAAAGGGGTTTTTTAGCAACTACATGGCCAAATTTGTGTGGTAGAAGGTGATGGCAAGGCTTATTATCATCGCTATAATAGGTTGCTCTACAAGTTAGACAAGCTTTGTGTCCCTAAAGGTGAGAGTTTGCAACGTTTTAGAGAGACTCACACCTCGAAGGTTGTAGGACATTTTAGTGTTAGGAAGACAATTGTCAACTTACAAATGTATGTGTGTTGGCCAAATATGCAAGAAGATGTAGCTCTGTTATAAAAACAAGGTAGATTCTCTATTTAATTCTTGTTCACGAGCCAACCTTATAGTAATTGATCTAATCAACAAGCTTAGGATGAAAGTTCATGATCATCCTATCCCATATCCATTGAGATGAGTAAACAAGGATGAAGAGCTCAAAGTCATCAAAATGTGTAAGATAAAGTTTTCCATAAGTATAGCTTTTATTAATGAAATGGAGTTAGATATAGTACCCCTTGACACGTGTGGTGTAGTGTTTAGAAGCGCCTATTTGTATATGAGGGATGTGATATTCATGAGGAGAGAAAACCAATACCACCTAAACAAGGATGGGAAATCTTAAATCACCAACACTCATAAAGGTAACTCAAAGATCTCTTTGGTAAGTGCCAACCAAGCCAAAAAGTCAACAAGTTATAATAAGAAGTATGTATTCTATTTCTAGAGAGAGAACCAATTGGATGATGAATCAATAAGAATAAATGCATCCTTAGAGGGATGTATTAATGAGAAAAAATGTCAATTGGAGGATGTTTTGCAGTCACACCAAGGAGTGTTTAAGGATTGAAAAGGGTCATCGCTCAAGAAGGAAGCATAACACAAGATACAATTATTGCTTGACTCCCCATTATCAAATAATAGTTTGTATAAACAGTTTGTTTTGGAAGTTAATTGGGTTTATCTCAAGTGTTTGGGAGGAATGATTGTTATCCTCTGTGCCCAAGTTCAATTCCCGCAAGTTACGTGTTGAGCTCATGACTTTGACCTTGTTTTTTGTATGGCCTTGAACCCTATGGAATATATTACCCTTGCCTATGGGGTGGAGGGTAGGTTGTTGTCTTATATGAAAAAAAAAAATAATAATAAATAAATTGGAAGCAGATGAAATGAAGAAACAGTTACTATAGTAGGGAGTAAATCAACCAAGCACCTCACCATGTGGGTCACTTATCATCATAGTACCTGAGAAGGATGGAACTTGGTAAATATGTATTGACTATAGAGCTTTGAACAAGATCACACTTAAGAATCCATACTCTTTCCTTGGGATCGGCGATTTGTTAGATTAGTTGCACCATGTGAAGTGCTTCACCAAGTTGGATTTCAAATTAATGTACCACCAATTATGCATTAAAGAAGAGGACACTTGGAAGATTTCCTTCAAGACAAGGTAAGATCTGTATGAATGGGCAACCTTGCCTTTTGATTTATGTAATGCACCAACTACATTTATGTGATTAATGAATGATGTATTATGTCACTATTTAGATTCATTTGTAATAGTGTACTTGGATGACATATTGGTTTGTAGCTTTACTTGGGAAGACCACATCTCAAATCTTATGAAATTGCCAGGTACATGAATAAACTATAAGCTACTAACTAGCCTCGAGAAATGTGAATTTGCTCAGTAGTCATTGGTGTATTTGAGGTACATGATTAGTGGGAGGGAACTCAAGATAGATCTTGTAAAGGTGGAAGCCATCCTCAAGTGGTTAATTCCTACTAATGTTACTAAATTTAGGAGCTTTATTGGGGTAGCCTAGTATCTACAAAATTTCATAGCATAATTTTCAATGGTAGCTACACATCTCCATGCCATAATAACTAGTGGCAATAGTTTTTGGTGGGGAAATAATCAATAGAAATAATTTGATGAAATAAAACAAAAATTAATAAAGCATTAGTTCTTATAATACCTAATTTGCATAAGCCTTTTGAACTAGTTGGGTATGTGTTGTATTGTTTGCATGATTGGCCCCATGAGCGATTCGTATGTGTTCCCGAAGAACAAAAAGAACAAAATTGAGTAGTTTTATGCATCTGTGTTTTACAATTTTCAACACACAATTTTCACTTTTAGTGGTTTTGTGGTACATGGTGGTTTAGCCCATGGTTTTATAATCCCAATTAAGAAATTATGGTTGTAATCTAATCCAATTTAATGTATTTGGGGTTTTGAATGTTATGGAATCATATATATTATAGTGTTAACAATGAAGTTTATTGATGATAAAAATTAGAGGTGTTACTCTAAAAGTTTCGCTGGTTTTCATGGTTTGGGTTCCTAGGGTAAATTTCCATATAGTATGTGATTGCAATTGTTTTATTTTTCAATTTATTGAGAATATGTATATTCATTGCGTTACTATGTAAGGTTTAAAATTTACAAATTAGAGACAAATGCGAGTGCAGATGATATGGGAACAATCTCGTTGCAATGAGTTAAGTTGGTATGTTCTCAATCTAAAATGTTTCATATGAGAGTCTTGAACTATCTTATGTATGATAAGTAACTCCATGCCCTAGTTCAATCGGTTAAGAAGTGGAAGCATTATCTGATGGGCAAGGAAACCATCATCCACATTGATCATCATCCATTATAGTATTTGTGGGCCTATATTAAGCTTCAACAAACTAAACATTATAAGTGGATAGAGTTTTTGCAATAGTTTCATCTAGTCATCAAATATAAGAAAGGCAACAATCGTAAATTGGCATACATACTTTCAAGGCCACCCACGTCCAAGGTTATAGTTTTGGGAACTCTTATGCACATGGAGCCTTTCATACATGACACATGTAAAGAAGCAAACACAAAATACGAGAACTTCAAAGATGAGAACAAGCCCAAATTCATGTGGAATAAGGTGATGGTAAGGCTTTTTGTCATCTCTATAATGGGTTGGTTTATAAGCTAGACAAGCTTTATGTCTCTAAAGGTGAAAGATTGTAACTTTTCAGAAAGGCTCGCACCTCCAAGGTTGCACATGACATTTTGGTGTTTGGACGATAATTGCCAACTTATAAAGATATGTGTAATGGCCATTTTGGTGTTTGGATGATAATTACCAACTTATAAAGATATGTGTAATGGCCCAAAATGAAAGAAGATGTAGCTCAGTATATGAGGGGGTGCATATTTTTTGTCCTAGTAAGCCCAACAATAGAAGACAAGGTTTATACCATCCCTTACATGTACCCACTCAACCCTGGGAGAGCATTTCCATGGATTTTTTAAGTGATTTGCCTACAAGTAGGAAGTGACATGACTATCTTTGTGGTAGTTAATAAGTTCAATAAGGTTTGGATTCTAATGCCTTGTAAGTGTAGCACCAAAGGACAAGAAGTAGCAAATATTTCCTTTGAACATGTTTGAGTGCACTTTTGGATACTAAGGAGCATCATTTGGAACAATGATATTAGATTTCTAAATGCCTTCTGGACAAATGGATACCAAGTTGAAGAGATGTACAACTTTCCATCCACAAACAGATGGGGAACATAACACTAGTCAATAAGACTTTAATTCAACTTTTGAGGGGTTATAATTGGAATCATTCCAAGACTTGGGATGAAAATTTGATCTATATTCAACAATCTTATAGCATAGTGGTTCACACTTCTATTAGTAACTTCCATTTTGAAACTTGCCTTAGGTATTTGTCACCTTTACCAATGGATGTTATTTGCAAACAACAATGAGGAGTGAAGGAAGACATTACATGTGATACATTAAAAGCTAAGAAATTTGTTGAAAAGAATAGGAAGATCCATTTGTAACAAGAGATGTTGAAGAACTCACAAGGAAAGTACAAGGCGACTAATATGATTAGGTCAGAACTAAGAAACATTTGAGGTGGGAGGAAAATTTTGGTTGCAACTAAGCAAAGAAAGGCTACAAGGTCATGGTAAGAAGTTCAAGGCTCTTAATATGGTCCTTTTGAGGTATTAGAGAAGGTGGGTGATATTTTCTACAAACATAGTCTACCGAAATATATGCACATTTACCTAGTAGAGAATGTGGAATATTTGAACCTCTGTGAACCTTCTATGGTGGATTAAGGGATTGAGGAGCATGTCCTACTACCATATAGGTTTTAGAATCATAATCTTAGATGGAGTTGGAAGAATATACAATTTTGTAAAAGAAGTTTAGAACTACAAATAGGGGCAACATGACCTTTAGTAGATTAGGTTGAAAGCACAACTTCTAGGCAAGACAAAATGGTACTCCAGGGAGAAGGTGTGGGGAAACTTACCTCACCTCATTTACTAAAAGATTTTTGGGACCAAAAGCCTCCCTAAATGAGGAGGTATGATCCCTAATGAATCATTGTATAATTTTTCGTCTATCTAGGTACTTCTTTGGTGAAAAAATTGGAGGAATTGGCTTGTAGGGTCCATTTTAATGGCAAGTCCCAATTTGGATATTTGGGGCTCAAAATCTTCCATATCCATTTTGAGACATCAAATGACACTTGTGGGGGTCAAAACGTTTCAAGCCTAGCTCGTAGCCCCTATGGGGGCTTCATTGGGGAGCAATACCATGCCACATGCATTCATATTTAGGGATATATATTGAGGAAAAAATGACATAATATATTGAGAATATAATAGGGGGTAAAGGGTTTTTATATGTTGTGTATAAAAAATGAGCTCAAAGTTAATGAAAAAATACAAAGGGGTATAAACAATGTTAATAAAAAATGGATACCTACAATATCTAGTGAAAGTAGGGGTTTTTAAAATTGGGAAGGTGTATTGGGTTTGTATTGATAGGAGGTTAAATAAAGTGATTTTTAGAGATATTTTCCAATATGTAGTCAAATTAAGGGTATTGTTTAGTATGCCATGAATGCACGTGCTATGCCAAAGGTTCAATGAGTGAAGCTCCCATGGTAGCCCCTTGATGTTCTTCTACATAGTAAGGCTTTTCCAATTGTGTGAAAATCACCTCAATTGAAGTTTGTATATGAAAGCCATTCCTCGTGCAAGTTGGCCTACCTTGTTGAACACCATGGTAATAAGTAGATACCACATTAGTGTCCATCATTTACCTGTTCGACTAGCCACATATGGACTTCCAAGAAGATTCTATAATCTCAAAACCCTAACATTAAGTGAGGGTTGAGGCATGCAAAACCCACAACCCTATATGACTATCAAGCTATGTTAATTACTTGGCCATTAGGAAAGGAGGGAGTTTCTATTATTATAGCATTATACTTGTTCCTTAGTTGAGCAAATCACATGGTAATGGTATTTAGGGAGCATAACAAGGGATGAAGAAGATTTTGTAACAACCATTTTGGCCAAAGTGTCCAAAGAAACTCAACAATCAATGCTCCCTTTCTTTTTACTTGCATTTTCATAGTTGAAGAAAAGACAACATAGCATAAGACTCACCTTTTAATTGGGTTTTCTCTTGTATTGATTTCCCAAGATTATTTTTGTTCTCATTTGTGTGGATGGTGTGTTCATTTTCTTATTTTTGAATTTTCATAAATTTAAGCAAAAAGCTAGTGGTAATAAATATGAGATCAAAGGAAATAAACCCTCGCAATAAAATATTTTAGCATAATACAAATACCTATTGTGACAAATTATTTCAGTGGTATATCCATGGCAGTTTATAGATCATTCCTCCTATCAACATTCCAAAACACAATAAACATTAGGGGAAATTATAGTTATCATATGCACCTCTTCCATAGGTGTTGCATCCATTATCAATTTTCTATGTAACTTGTAATAATTAGTCATCACTTTGAGTTGCTCTATCATCCTCGATTAATGCATGAATTGTGCATCACTCCACTTGGTTGGAATTTCTCCTCTACAATCACTATCATTGGACGAAAAGCTGCCTTTAATTGATTCCTTTGGATGCCAACCTGTTAAAATCTTTCTGCATGTGCCCTATTTGTTGGTTCTTTATTTTTCAAGGATGTGCTTTCATGGCTACAAGTTACTTCTGCACCACAACCTGCATTTTCATGAAGAAATGCACCCCTATGTCCATCTCTAGACATTCTCTTGCACCTTTAATCTATACACTTGTGCTTGGAAGTGGGACTCTCTCTTATTTTTGGGCTTGTAATACTATAATCACTATCCTTGAATGATGTTTCATGGGTACAATATGGTCCCTTTTGTTTTCCTCTTCACCTTTTCCAATGGAATGATCCTTACCACTAGCTTCCTTCTTCATAAACCACTTTTTAAAATCATTCTTCTATTTTGGTGCTATAAGGTGCATATGCTTCTTCACGATGACTTTCCTCCTCTCCCCTTTTCCAATTCCAAATTTTATTACCATGGCTTCAATCTTCGAGGCTACAACCTTATGTTTTTTTTCTAGTGTTATCCACTCTTCACCTTCTATTGTTGCTTTATCCATCATCACACTTGCATGGACAACTTCAAATTCAACCAATGTTTCTCCCTCAATGGGACTCCTTTACGTGTAACAATGCATATGTTTCCTATTCATGCTATGACAATATCAAAATATAATTTAAGGGTATCATGAGTTTCTATAGATTCATTCTTTCGTTGTAATTACCTAGACACTCCATCCTTCTCCAACTTAGCTCTTGTGGTCAAATTACAAGAGTCCTCCACACATTTAATGGAAATTATACTTACAAGTTGGATGCAAGCTCCTCTTACTCATGATATTCTTCAAGAATGTAATTGGTGGCCTACCCATTATCCTAATCTTATCTACCACCACAATATGAAAAAATTCTTTCACTTTAGTTGATTTCAAATTTAGCCAGTTCCCCTTATCCTCCCTTGATTGCTTCACATGTGTTTTCTTTGCTTCAAAGTTCTTTGCCACTTCTTTGTTCTTCTCTTATACCTTCGAATAGGTTCCTCTGATTCCAAATGAGCATTTTTGTGTCTCTTTAGGAGACATTTCTTCCCACTCATCTTCACTTTCTCAATCCAACTCATTTGGATTTCCTCTATTGTGATTTCTCTAAGGCAACCAAGGATGCAAGTAGTGGTTGTACTTCTTTCTAAGCTTAACCCTTTCCTATATGTGGTCTACTCTTTCCTATACTAAATCATGTGCTTCCTCTTGGTGCCATATTGCAATGCCCTAGGCAATACTATTCACGAGTTTACAAGTCCTCCTTTTCCAAAATTCTTCCATACTCCAAACCCTCCAATAATAATGCCCAACAATATCTTTCTAGAATTCCCTTCTCCTCCAACAATATTTCTACATAGAAACCCTCTATGTTGGAGTTATTTCTCCCCCTTAATCAAATCTACCCAACCACTATAATTACTAGGGATGTGCTCCATATTGTGTTAATTTTATATCTACACCTCAATTATTTTCTAGTTGATTGTGATTCCCCTCTTCACTCTACGCAATATTCTTATTCCTCCATTTTAGAACTCTAATTAGAAACATGATTGGACCTATTTCCTTCTTAAGCATCTAGCTAGCTTGTTGGAGTTGTAATTTGGTAGGAACCCTTCTTGCATTGATACCAAATTGGTACAGGATGAGATTAAGACCAACCCATCCCACCCACTCAATTCTTCCACTCACAAACAAACACTCAACTCTATAGGCCAAAATGCATAGCTATTTATTGCAATATTTGCTAGAAGTAGAATTAAACAAGAAATACCCATGAACGAAACACTAATGAAACATGACATTACAAGATGCAATCAAATAATTAGGGGGAAAGAAAATGAAAACATATAGTTCCATTTTAATCACAAAAATCATATTATACATACACATACCCTCAACAAGGTCTTGTTATCATAGGGATTACAACAAAAAAAGTCTAGGACCTTTCTAGCTAAATGCTTGTTAGCCTTAGTCTTAATTGGGATTGCAACATGTAGAATTCAATTTTACACAATACAAAAGATTCTCACATATATTTACTAGATTTGGTCTCTTGGTAAAGGTTATAAGCTCTTTTCCTCAATGATTCTCTCATAACTCTACCTAATGCCCATAGATACTTATAATCGCATTAGCTTCAACTTTTCCAAGGAGGTTATACCTAATAGCTTTGATTGGAACATCCTTCTTCTCATTGCTTTCTTCTTCTCTCTGTGGTTCTGCCTAACTACCTCTACTAGAACCACCTTTTTCTTTGGTGTTATCCACCTCTCTCCCCCAAATTTTAGCTCTTCCTTCCCCTCTCCAACTCCGACCTTCCTCTTTCCAACTTCATTCAACCTCTCCTTCTTCCCTTTCCTTTTCTATTTCTCATTTTTGCAAATGTATGAACCCCCTTATCTTCATAGAATCCAACGTATATCCCACCAACCACACACTATCAAGGTGGCTTCATAAATATCTTATGAGCCCACCTCTCCTTAAAACTCACCCTCTTGGGTTCTGTAATGTCACCATCTGCTTAGGAGACATAAGGGGAAGATTATGTTAACCTAATTAAGTTCCCACAGGATAGGATGAGGAAATTAAATTTTGGGAACAAAATTCGCTTAGGAGAACACTTTATAAAAACTAAAGTGGAGAAAAGGGGATAGGGGTCCTACGCTAACGAAAAGTCACTTTAAATTATAAAGTGAGAAAACCCACTAAAGTGACTTTATTAAAATAAAAGGTAAAAGGGTGACAAAAGGGTCAAGTGAGTTATAAAAAAGGGAAATGAGGAGTCTCTCCTCATTCTTGCATTCACTCACTTGAAAAATAGATTTTTGGAGAGCTCTTGAGAAGAGAGTCTAGGGTTTGGGAAACCCTCATTCTGGTTATTGGTTTCAATGTTGAAACTATACACCCTAGCTAATATTAGAGTGGAATCACTCAAATTCAGGCATTGACAAAAATGGAGTAAGTCTGGAGGTGTTATCAGTTGATTTTATATTTTGACTTTTGGTATTTCATATTCTCTATATAGGTCGAATCTTGAGCCATATTGGAGGTAGAGCTTATACCTTTTAAGAGGTCGAGTTCCCATTTAATATCAAATTGAGGGTATTATTTAAAGAGGTTGAGGGCTTCTCTTGTTTGTTGGTCGACTTACCATTATTCTTACAGGAGTATTAGGCTGAGTTTACCTTCACTTATTTGTTGGCCAAGTATGAGTCAATTAGGAGGGCCAAGATCAATGATTTGAAGGGGTCAAGTACCATCTTTTGCTAGCCGAGTTTGTTGCTAAAGTAACCTTTGTTTTGTGGGCCGAGTTCAATCATGAGGGTTGAGTTCCCTGTTTATTAGAGTTGAGTTTGATTGTTGTCTATGGGGGACACATTTCTGAATTGTATGTACCAGATTCAAAGGTTGAACCTATACTGTTATCAATTATGAAGGTAGCCATCTATTGTTGTTATACTTTTGAACTATTACTAGAGGTGAAGAGGTAATTATATTGTTGTTGCTAACATCTATTGATGGTATGTACCCTTATGAGTTTAATACCAATTAAGTATTGTTGTTTGGAGCATATTTTGGTATCGATTTGGTACTGTGTTTATTTGTTTAAAATTTAAAATAGAAAGAATGCACCTAAAACCATATGCATGCAAATGTTTGACAAAATATCTTAGTGACAAACCCAAACAAACTCGGAAATTTTAGGGGGGAATTTTGAGATATTACTAGGGATTATCTTATAGTGGTATCAGAGCATGATCTTGGGAAATTGTGTGGTTTGAGGGGTAATTTGTAATAGTAGTTGATGAATTCTGAAGACCATCCATACATCACCTATAAGAGACACTACAAGGTAAGAAAATCCACTCCAATTTAGAGGAAGAAGAAACTCTTGAAGGAGAAGAAGAGGAAGAACTATTGCTTGAAAAGGGTAAGGCAATCATGGGAGATAAGGAGAACCAAGAGTATAAAAGTTTGGTTAGCATTATAAATGATTTAACTAAGGGCCAGAAGGTGATGATGGAGTTGATGGGGAAATTAGCCAATAACACATTAGGGGAACAACAGAAGAAACATCCCATTAACGATGAAGGATATAACAATGGAGAAAGTAGCCATGCACACACAATTATGCAAAGCCACCACACCTATATAGCAAGACACCTAGGCCCATTATGCTATAATTTTTAGAAAAAGTAGTAGCGGGAAAAATGGCGTAGGATGATCAGCATGTGCCTTTTCGGGCCCACTTAGAGGAGTATGGGAGGTTGGGGGATGAATTTCACATATTTCTGCAACCTCCAATGTAGAAACATGCCTAAGGGATCCAAGAAGGCTATGGTATATAACCACGAGTTATAGAAGACATTGGGGAAAGTGACCATTCCAAACTTTGATGGATCCTCAAAATGTTTAGTTATATCATGGGTTGAAAAGTTGGACACATATTTCCAGCTCCATTAGATGATAGAGACAAATGCCATAAAGTTGGCTGCTTTTCCTTTGGATGGTGAGGCCCATGAGTGGTGGTACCATGGGTTAGTGACTTTAGGTCATGCTAGCATAACCTCATACTATGAGTTTACACATAAGCCCACTCAACACTTTAGCAAGAAGGACCCAAAGATTCATTTCAGAGAGTTGGCACAGCTCAAGCAAACTGCAGTTTAGAGGCATATATCTCAGATTTTCAAAGGCTGGCAGTGATAAACACCAATCATATATGATGCATGGTTGGTGATGTTATTTGTGGAGGGGTTGTATGAGCCTCTATGTGGTTTGGTTGAGGATTATAAGCTCGCCACTCTATAGTATGCAGTTAGTAGAGCCAGAGACATGTAGGATCTTGTTCCTAAGAGTAGGTTTCCTCCTAAACCATCCTTCCCCCAGAAGAACAAAGAGTTTAAACCATTTCAAAAGGAGTGGATTGGAAAACCAAAGTTGGATGAGGAGACCCGAAAAGAAGTGAGGAAGAAAAAACTGTGTTTCAACTCTCAGGAGCCTTGGGTATGAGGGCACATGTGTTTATGGAAGGACAAGGTGAGAAAGGAACATTACATTGAGGTTTATTTGGAAAATGAGAGTGATGAGGATGATGGAGAGTAGGCACAGGAATAGGGACACCAGGCAATAAGTAAGGAGACATCACAATCAAGGCCCAATCATGGCATCCATGTTAGGACTTCCAAGATACCACACATTCAGAGCCAGAAGGGTTCTATTGGGGCATAAGGTGACAATATTGATTGATGGTGGGGCATCCCACAACTTTATAGATGTCGCTGTAGTGGATCGGAGGGAGATCCTGACAGAGGAGTTTGATGGTTTCACAGTGATCATACTGGGTAGTTATCAGATGGAGTGCACTAGATGGATCCCCAAACTGAAAATAACCATGGGGAATTCCACAGTGACATATGACTTCTTTGTGGGGGATATACGAGATACCAATGTGGTACTTAAAGTTCAGTGGAATTATTCCATTAGGAGATACACTATTGATCAAAGGAAGATGGAGATGGAGTTCATGGACCATGAGGGAAAAAAAGTAGTCATGTAGGCCATGCATCAATATCTGCCTAAGATAGTGTCATCTCATAGCATGGAGGTAGTGTTGCGGCATGGAGAACTAGAGTGAGCAGTTGAGTGCTACATTTTTGATAGGAAGCCACTAAATCAACCTCAACAACATCTATATGATATCCAGGTGGGTGAATGCATGAATATGGGTTACACTTTTGGGCCAAATGTGGCGATGAAATTTCAAGTTTTTCCTCCTTTATTGAATCGAAGCCCTCAAAATTCATATAATCATTGTGAATTTTGATTTAGGGTAAAACAACAATATGTGGAGAATTATGTTGTTATCCTAATGATATTTTTTGCAAAAAACTTTAGTGTCGTATAATCTCTCAATTTTCCATTAAATGCAATACTTGTCCTTGCAAATTGTCACACATATTATGTGGTATGTGTGTGTTCATGTAGCATAACTTAGTAAAAAATGTGTATATATATATATATATATATATGAGCATGATCCACACGAAGAGAACTAAGTTTTTCATATTAAAAAATAATTTATTTTTTTATGCAAAATTATATTTTTTTATTATTTTTCGAAGTTGGCGAAGTAATATTTCAATTACATTTCGGAAACACATGTGTTTGAGTAAGAGGACTCATAAATGAAGATAGTGGTATTCTTTTATTATTTGTTTTCATTGTGTATATTTTATGTTATTGATTTTTTATTCAACCCCTTTGAAATTGTCCAAAAAAAATTCAAGCATTATGTTTAAAAGAAATTAGATGAAAAATATCATATTAATTTGAAAGTGTCAAACTCACAAGCCATTGGATAGAGGATTATTTCAAGAATCCAACATGATCAACTCTGGCACTTAAGGATAAATTCTTCCCTAAATCCGCTAGAGTACAAAATGGGGTTGCAAATAAATCTGTATAAGGGGTGCTGAAACTGTGATTTTTAGGACCTCAAGAGCTTGATTGAGCACTTAAAACACTCGATCGAGCACTTCAAAATTCAAATGGATGAATTGAGAATTAAATAAACCCTTGATCGATTCGTATAGGTGGTTAACCAACGACTCGATCAATCCTATAGGCTCGGTCGAGCCATTAACAAGCTAACTACCATAAACCGCTTGCCAAATTTTATTAATGTCATAGGTATTACTCCTTAAACATCAAAAAGTTTTTGGTGATATTCCTCTGGGATGACCCATAGATAGAGGGTTTGATCATGTTATAGAGTTCGAAGAGGGGGTTCAAGCAGTTATAACTAACCATTATTGTCATCCCAAGGTATACAAAGACAAGATTGAAAAAGCTATCAAGGAGACTTTGTTAAGGTTGGGCCACATTTGTCCTAGTTCTAGTCCTTTTGCTTCTTTGGTAGTGTTGGCCAAGAAGAAAGATGGCACCTTGGGCATGTGTATCGATTATCAGACACTTAACAAGAAAAAAAAATAAAGAACTGATATCTGATCTCGAGGATTGATGAGCTAACATGCGAGTTGAAGGGAGCAAAATACTTTTTCGAAGATAGATCTTCGATCGAGCTACCACCAGATTAGAGTTTAGGAACATGACATCTCGAAGACTGCTTTATGGTGCCATTATAGGCACTATGAGTTTTTTGTTAGGTCGTTTGGGGTTGCTAATGCCCCCCCATATTTCAGTATGGCATGAATCATGTGTTCAATAAACAAATGCGTAAGTTTTTGTTGGTTTTCTTTAATGACATACCCATTTAAAACAGAACTTGGGAAGAACATCTCAAGCACTTGGACAAGGTGTTAGGAATTTTAGAAGAACAACAACTCTATGCAAAAATGTCCAAATGTGAGTTTGGAATTACTCAGATGTTTTATTTGGGGCATGTGATTGGGGGAAACGAGGTTCAGGTACACCAGGATAAAATTAGGGAAATCATCAAGTGGCCTATCCTCAAGAATGTGATAGAACTAAAAAGCTTCCTAGGCCTATGCACATACTATAGGAAGTTTGTTAAGGGGTTCTCACAACTAACAACACCTCTTACATACCTCATTAAGAAGGGAGCTTTCAGTTGGACAGATGAGGCACATGCGACCTTTGAGAGGATGAAATAAGTGATGATTTCATGTTGTGTTAGCTTTACCAAACTTCACTCAGCCATTTGTGCTTGAGTGTGATGCTTCAGGGATAGGGACAGGAGTCGCGTTGATGCATAATAACCATCCCATTTATTTCGAGAGCCAAAAACTCAAGGAATATGAGTGGTATTACTTGATATACCATAAGGAGATGTTGGTCATCATGCATGCATTTGCCAAATTCAAACAATACTTGGCGGGGAAAAATTTAAGGTTAAGACATATCATAACAACTTAAGGTTCCTCAAGGAGCATTAAGATTTGAGTGTGTGTCAATAGAAGTGGGTCAATAAAGTTCAAGCATATGATTTTGAGATCGAGTATGTTAAGGGCAAGAAAAATGTGGTAGCTAACACCTTTCCAGAGTACCACCCACTCTCTCTCTCTCATGGATATTTCAATTGACTAGAAATCTCTCCTACTAGTTGAGTACTCCAAGAACAAGTTTGCTTGTGTGATCCTTTATGGAATGTGTTATTGATGACATCATTTATTACAAAGACAATATATATCTAATACTAGAGTCTCAACTCAAGGAAAAGATCATGCATGCAATGTACAACTCACCACTGGTAGGGTACCCTAGGTATCTGAAGACTTACTGGAAGATTATGAAATATTCACGTGTAAGGGCCTAAAATGGATATGTTGAGATTTGTGAGGGGGTGCAACATCTGCCAACAATAATAAAGCAAAGCATTGATCTATATATGAAACTGCTTGAGGTTTATGTAAATTGCAAGTGATTAAAATGAGTTTTTATGGCTCTTAAGTTTGATTCATAAACACATAAAACATGAATTTAAACTCAAAAATTGCAGAAAAATGTAGATAATAAAACCCTAACAGTAACCACAAAACAACAAGTGATGAAGGAGTTCACCCCTCCTAGGCTACGTCTCTTGGTCCAGCTTCCAATGCTTGGCCCTGTTTCATTATCATAAAAAAAAGGGTGATTACAATGAGTTAAAATGCTCAAATGGCTTCAAAACTTGCTCGAAAAACTTTAGAGCTATCAAAAACCCATGTCTAGCCTCTTTCTGCTCCCAAAAAGACCAAAAACTGAGAAATTTATGAGCTTCCCAAGTTTTGTTGCTAATCGACCCACAATTTCTCCAAGTCCGACTATTTGTCATACATTTTCGCCCCTTTTCGCTCAATGGGCAAAAAATCAATGCAATTATGGCGCGATTTGTGGGTTCATTAAATTTCCCAATGACCCATGTGCGCACGCTTCTGGTCACGTGGACCCCCATGGGACTTAGGGCTGGCGCCTAGGGCCTAGCCCCCTTCCGGTGCGCCCCTGGTTCATGGATTATGGTTGCATGGTAGTTTGTTTAAGTCAGGCGGGGCTAAGCCCTGACCCCTGGTCCGTGTGAGCGCGGTGACCATGGCTAGGGCTAGCCCTCGGCCCTTAACCCAAACATCTGCCCATATATAGTTTAAATATATATTCAGTGGGTCCTTTTAACAAGGCCCACCCATGGTGTGTTGGTTATGGCGGAGATTAGTGTAGAGGAGGTTCCATGATTGAATCCTGCGGAGGTTAATTTGACCTACCCCAAATTTTTAGTGGCCACTGAGGTGCCACGTGGCGGCCTCCGGTTGGTCCATGTCACCAATAACAAATTTACCAATAAAACATTGCCAACTAAGAACCGCTAAAAAGTTGACAAGTGGCGCAATGTCATTGGATCTTTTTGAAGCCTAGTCATTTGCTAACTCAACAGGCCTAGTCATCATGCCATGTTATCAGTACAGACAACTGACTAGGCAACCCTGCACAAAATTTTCCCACTTTTCCAAATCGATCATAACTCATTTATGGGAGCATACGACATCCGTTTTCTGCAAAACGAGCTGCGTTGGATTCAAGATGACGATATCTATGCAATTGTTTAGGTTTCACATCTATCCGACAACTTTATTTTTTGAGCATATTTTTGAGAACCAGATCAAGCATACTCATCTGACAACCACTTCCCATTCCAAAGCAAAATTGGGAAAGAATTTTGCTGGATTTCATCACGGGGTTACCTCAAGTGCAGAGGAAGGACTGAATTTATGTGGTGGATGATGAACTCACAGATTTTGCACACTTCTTTTCCATACCTTTCAGATACTCAGCAACATAGATAAAAAAGTTATTATTTAGAGAGATGTTCTGATTGCATGGACTGCCAAATACTATTGTTAGCGATAGGGACCCCAGATTCATAGGAGGATATTGGCAGGAGTTATTTAAATTGGTTGGGATAGAGTTAATGTCAAGTACTAGTTACCACCCGCAGACATATGGGCAGACCGACATAGTTAACACATGGCTGAAGGGTTATCTTAGAAACTACGTGTCAAGTTAGCAAAAAACTGTGATAAAGTGGTTACAATTAGGAGAGCATTATTATAACACAACTTATCATATGTCGATTAGGATGACACCCTTCAAATAATTGTATGGGTATGATGCACCAACGTTTGTGGGTTGGGTGTTTGGAGATAACAAGGCACCTAAAGCTAAGGATTAGATTTAAGAGAGCTAGGATATACTACGACTCCTCAAAGATAATTTACAGATGAATCAGAATCAACATAAGGTTTATGCAGAAAGGCATAAGGTGGAGTGTAACTTTGAGGTAGGGGACCTAGTATATCTTAGTTTGTAGCTCTAATGACAATCATCACTTAAAATGAAGGGGCAAAGAAATTGAAACCCATATTCTATGGACCCTACATGATTTCGAGGCATATAAGAGAGGTGTCCTATGATATATAGCTACCAAAGGGGTGCAAGATACATAATGTTTTCCATGTTTCATGCCTTAAGAAGGCCTTGGGGAAACATGTCATCACCTCTACTAAGCTTCCTCCATTAGACAAAGAAGGGCAATTGATTTTAGTTATGGAAGAAATTTTGGAGGTAAGGGAATGGAAGCTAAGGAGTAGAACCAATAAAGAATACCTGGTTAAATGGAAGAATTTACCTATCGAAGATGCCACATGGGAAGGAGAACAAGTTCTCCAACATCCTAGATTGAAGTTGCTTGAGGACAAGCAATCTTGGGCAGGGAGGACTGTAATGTCCCCATCTGCTTAGGAGACATAAGGGGAAGATTTTTCTAGCCTAATTAAGTTCTCATATGCTAGGATGGGGCAATTAAATCAAGGGAACACAAATCACTTAGGAGAACACTTTATAAAAAATACATTGGAGAAAAATGGACATCGGTATAAGGCTAATGAAAATTCACTGCTAAATTATAAAGTGAGAAAACCCACTGAAGTGACTTTATTAAAATAAAAGGTAAAAGGGTGACAAAAGGGTCAAGTGATTTATAAAAAAGGGAAATGAGGAGTCTCTCCTCATTATTGCATTCACTCACTTGGAAAATAGATTTTTTTTAAGAGCTCTTGAGAAGAGAGCCTAGGGTTTGGGAAACTCTCATTCTGGTTGTTGGTTTCGATGTTGAAACTATACACCCTAATTAGTATTAGAGAAAAATCACTCGGATTCTCACATTGTGCATCATTATTGACAAAGAAGAAGGCATTAGAAGAAATGGAGTAAGTTTGAAGGCATTATTGGTTGATTTTATATTATGGATTTTGGTAGTTCATTTTCTCTATATAGGTCGAGTCTTGAGCCATATTGGAGGTAGAGCTTATACATTTCAAGAAGTAAAGTTCTACTTTAATATTACACTGAGGGTATTATTTAAAGAGGCCAAGGGATTCTCTTGTTTGTTGGTTGAGTTAACATTGTTCTTATAGGAGTATTGGGCTGAGTTTACCTTCACTTGTTTGTTAGTTGAGTCTAAGTCAATTAGGAGAGTCGAGATCAATGATTTGAAGGGGACGAGTACAATCTTTTGTTGTATGAGTTTGCTACTAAAGTAGCCTTTGTTATGTGGGTTGAGCTCACTCTATGAGGGTCATGTTCCCTATTTATTGGAGTTGAGTATGATTGTTGTATACGAGGCACACATTTTTGAACTGTATGTACTAGATTCAAAGGTTGAACCTATATTGTTACTAGATCTCAAGGTACCCATCTATTTTTGTTATAATTTTGAACTATTACCAGAGGTGAAGAAGTAATTATATTGTTGTTGCTATCATCTATCAATGGTATGTGCCCTTCTGAGTTTAATATCATTTAAGCATCGTTGTTTGGAGCATATTTTGGTATCTATTTGGTATTGTGTTTACTTGTTTAAAATTTAAAATAGAAAGAATGCACCTACAACCATATGCATGCAAATTGTTTGACAAAATAACTCAGTGACAAACCCAAAATACTCAAAAAATTTAGGGGGAAATTTTGAAATATTCCTAGGGGATATCTTATAGGTTCCTTCCTTCCATGTCAAATCACATGTTGGCTCTTCCACCCCCACACTATGTGGACCCTTCTCTTAATCTGCTTGATATTTTCATTGCTCAACCTTGCATGAACATTTACAATTGTCCAAAGAAAGAAGGACTAATGACTAGGAACTTCACAATGTGTCTCCTAGGGTTCTACCTACCTATTTCAAACCTTGTAGGATTCCAACCATTGATTCGAGATGAGGATATGATGTCTAAAGAAATATCAAATCTAGAATGTTTCTTTCTACTTTACTTGCCACTCTTCCTTTATCTAAGAATTGGCATTCACCACAAGAGAGTGTATGATTGATGTTCCTACATTAGAAAACCTAACTAAAATGAAAAGTGAAACCTCATACTAAGAGCACATGCCACCACCAAACCCTTTGCCATCATTTGGTTATGGCCTACGAAAGCTTATGGCAAACCTGATAGTCATATGACTAAAAAGCATGGGTTAGGGTCTAAAAAACACCTTCAAAGTTGACAACCTTAATTTGAAAAAATAAACACCATAGTTAAGATGTTCCGAACTCCAATCTGTCCCATCCTAAGCATTGATAAATTCATATGGCATGAGTGCATATACAGTTTGGTTCAATTTAGAGTTCAAAAGGGTGTTTATTTTTGTTAAAGGTTAGTTTGTTCTAGTTTTTTCAAATAAAATGACACAAGGTTCATCTAAAGGGGTTTTATGGTCCATGACTATAATTGAATTACAGGAAAAAAATTTAAATAATTGCATTATCATAATGGATTCTCTTTACAAAGATTAAGTTTAGGAAAGACTCGAATAGTCACCTTTATATCTTTATATTTAATATAATTTTTTTATTTCCTACAAAAAAAGTTATATAGATTTGGAAGGTAAAAGTATTTGCACATACGATGTAGAAAAATATTGGACCTTGGCATGTCCTTAAAATACAACATGGTTTTGACTTTTATTATCATGTATGGTAGTAAGCTTGGTTGAGTTAGAATTTGCCAAAGATCCAAATTTGGATAACATTAGTAATGACCTAATTAAGAAGTAATGGAAAGTCCTAAGAGGGAAATCAAGCCAACACCGCTCTTGAACTTAGAGCAAGTATATAAACTATTTATGATTGGATAATTACAATTGACCTTGCTAAGCCTTTGAAAATCAATTAAATGCATAACCATTTGGTGGGATTGATAGCCTACATAGAGGTGTTAACATTAATGTTATGGATTTTATCATTGAGAAATATTAAATAATATTGGTTTTTGAAAATATATTTAATTCAATTCAATTAGATAAATAAATGTCTTTGAGAAATAATAAATAATATTTATTTTTTAAAATATACTTAATTCAATTCAATTAGATAAATAATGTCTCCTAATTATATTTAAAAAGTGATTTTTTCTTCCAGCTAAAATGAGCCTAGGTGGGCCAACCCAATGTTGAATGGAAGCCCTAACATTGAATGGAAGAATGATGTGTCCACTTGTGGAATGCTTGTCACAAGGGTTGTTGTTAACTCTCATAAGTGACTCTTTCCCTCAACCCTACCCAAGAGATTTGAACCGATGACCTTGTGCGGGCTACACGCCAGACAAACCGATTGGTTTAAACCTCACAAATTTAAAAATTAATATTTAGTTATGCTTTCTTATTTAATTTTAAATAAAAATAAATAAATAAACATTTCAAATTTACTCTCTCTCTCTCCATATATCTATATATATATATATATATATATATATATATATATATATATACAACTTTGAATACCTAACCAAGTATTTATCTGGTACCAAGTTTGTCAAATTTTGCAGTTCTCAAGACCTTACAATTTGCAATGGCGTAATCAAGTGGCCAAACTCTAACCATATGACTTAGTATTCATGGTCTTGGGAGTAGTATTGCAGATTATGTGATATCTGATATCCCTATTTCTAACTGAATTGTACGCTTTGACCTCTTAAATTACCATGAGCCTGATTTTGATCATATACCTTTAACCTTAACTCTAAACTTTGCCATGTAAAAGAAGCACATGCACGAGAATTGTGAGAGTCAAATTCACTTGTTTTTTTATAAGAGTAAGATTGATTGTTTCTTAGAGGATTTAAATAGGGATTTACACCTCTTAACTTATAAGGATAACATTGAAAATTGGACGCAGTGGCTCTCATTTAGGAATGTCTACATTCCATACATAGCAGGAAGTTAGATGCTGCTTTATTAAAAATTGAACTTAAAAAGGCTTATGATAGTGTGGATTGGGGTTTTATCTACTGCCTTCTTGCAACAATTGGTCTCAATAATAGATGCTCTAGATGGATTATGGTGTGTGTGGTTGATGTCAATTATGAAGTTCTTATCAATGGAATCCCTACTCATTTTTTCAAAGCGGCTAGGGGGTTAAGACAAGGTTGTTCCTTGTCTCTGCTCCTTTTCATCCTTGTAATGGACTGTCTGAGTCTTCATATCAAGTGGGCGATTCTTCAAAATAAATACAGACCCCTTCCCATCTGTAGGGGAATCTACATTTCCCATAATTTTTTGTTGATGATATTCTATTAACAGCTTTTCTGTGCAGAGCTACCTGGATTTGTCTTCATGGAATATTGGGGCGGTTGCAAAATGCTACTGACATGTGTGTAAATGTACGTAAATCATCATTTCATGTTCAAGATGTAAATGGGGAACTGATTATTTTCCTATCACAGCTTTTCAATATCAAAGCAATGCCTCTTCGGAATGGGCTAAAATACTTGGGTTCCAATTTGAAATATGTTGGATATCGTGTCGCTGATTGGTCTTGGATTCCTGACCGATTTTATAATAAAATCACTCCATGGGAGTATAAACGCTTATCCATTGGTGGCTGCGCGATTCTGACTCAAGTTGTGCTCGTGCAAATAATGGTATATTGGGCACACCTTTTCTATATCCATACAACCATCATCAACAGCATAAACAGGATGACTGCCAATTTTACATGGGGAGGGCACAAAGAACAAAAAAAATATCATCTATCAAAACTTTCTAAGTTGGCTTGCCCTAAAAAAATGGGAGGTTGGGGCATATTGGATCTAGATATTTTTTGGAAGGCTCTGCTATGCAAAACTATGTGGAAAGCAATCATGGGTATGTCTATTTGGAGCAAGGCCATTCGTGCTAAGTACATGGAAAATAAAGATATGTCCTACTGGGTTAGGGAAGACAACATTGGATCCTATCTCGGCTCTGCCATTTGGAGAGGATTCAGAAAATTGGAGCCTTTCTTCAGACAAAATTTGATCTGGAAATTTCAGACTAGTTCTAAAATTATTATTGGTTGGGATGAATTTGCGGGAGTGGCTGGAAAGATCCAAATATCCACTCAGTTACTAAGATCATTGCACAACAGGGTATTTTTTTCTGGGCCAGTGCCATCCGAAAATGGGATGAAGTAATTCCAATTTGGAAATTAGCGACAGATCTACGCCTCAGTGATGATCTGGCAATGCAATGGAATTCTATCATAACAATGTTGAGGGCTCATGGCATATATCGCTCTGCGGATAAGGACTTCCTCATTTAGAAGGGACACGGTGGCTCCTCGACTGTATATGTCAAACATATATATCAACAGCTTCTAACCTCAGAATCAGATCACGTTGATAAAACCTTCCCTACATCCCTTTGGAAAACAGGTTGCCCCTTAAAGATCATAATTTTTGCCCGGTTGGTGTTTCATAATAGGATTCTCACATGGGAAAACTTACAAAAGCGAAATTGGTGCGGGCCTGCTATATGCCCCCTTTGTAGATCTGACTCTGAGAAAAACTTACACCTTTTTCTCCTTTGTCCACAAGCTCAGACAATTTGGTGGAAAATCGCTGCTCACTTTGGTTACAACCACATCTCTTTCCCTTCCATTCCTGAGGCTTTCAAAGGGTGGAGTATTATGAACAAAGAGTGGTGGCCCATTCCTTTATTGGCTATTTAGGTCATTTGGAAATGGCGAAATGGGATGATTGTCAATTCAAAGATGGAATCTCCTTCTTCTATTGTAGAATCCATCCATTGTATAGACAACACACTCGATTTGCCAGGTCAAACTAGGGTCTGCAATGGAAGAAGGTTTTCAACATGGAAGCCCACGACAATTCCACGTGCTTATTTTGACGGAGCTGCACAACATGGTACTTGTGCATGTGAAGTATTCATTATTCCAGAAGCTGGTCAAGCCTTTGAAATACACTGGAATGGTGGACCAGGGTCCAACAATAGAGCTGAGGTGATGGCCCTCGCTAGTCTTCTCTCCCTTTGTAACTTTCTTGACTTTCTGAATCTACAAATTTTTGGAGATTCGAAAGTCATCATCGACCACGTTTAGTCAAAACACATTATAAAAAATATCAATCTTACTGGATGGCTAAACAGAATAGAGGCTTTATGGAGTAGCAAGAGGGACTACACAATTACACATATTGACAGGGAAAAAAACAAAAGGGCAGATGCTTTATCCAAAATGGGTCTATCTTCTCCCCAAGGTGTTTGGAGGATGCAAATCATGGTGGACAATATCTCCTACCAGATCCAGGACTTTTGCTTACCGGGTACATAATTTTCTTTCTAATGATGAATATCTGGTATGTATCTTTCTCCCACTTTTTGCCTTTCCATTGTGAAGGAATTCTCATATATTTGTCACGGGGATCAGTTTTCTCACTTTCCGTTGTTCTTATATACTTTTTCCTTCACATGTTCCATATGTAGCTGAACAGGTTATCTTTTTATGTCCTACCACTTTGTGTGGCATTGTACCACATTTTGCTAGAGCTGCTGGTTTTTTTCTTTCCTCTCATATATATGCATTGGCTGTATAATCTTATTTGATGAATATAATACAAATATATAGCTTTTTTTCGTGCTGAAAAAATAAGATAACATTGAAAACATCTATCGTCATTTTATTACAACCCTCTCTACTACCATTAGTAAGTTCTCTATCGAGGTGTCATATAAAAAGAATACAGAACTACCAACCCTTGGTATCATAATGATAGTAAAATTACTAGAAAAAGTGACTAGGGATGCTTCTAATGAAACCTTAAAACTTGATAAGATAAATATGTACAAAGCTCTTATTAAAAGAAAGAAAAGATATTATATAAATAGAATGCAAGAGCAATTACTACACCTCTCTAAGCTTGAACCTGGAAAGTTCTGGAGGAAAATTCTAATTCGTAAGACTGAAGAAAATCATTTGATTCCCTTGAAGAACTGGGATATTTACCTTAAAAACCTCTATGAATCCCCTAATGCCCATACACCATTTTGAATGCCCCTATAGAAGATGATATATTTTATTTGGAAGACATTAAGTTTGGGTTAAGCAACTCATTAATGGGAAAGCTAAGGACATTTAAGGTTACCTAGTTGAAAATATTAAAATGAGAGAACCTATCCTAATCCCATACACACACAAGCTCTTTAATTTGGTTGTGAAGCAAGGCTTCCTTAAGCCATAAATGCAAAGTCATATTTTGCCTATCGTTAAGAGTGGGGATAAAAGCATTCCCTCTAATTATAGGACCATCATGATTAGCCACATTTTAGCCAAGTTGTACGAGCTTGTTTTTGAAAAGAAGATTAGCCTTGGGCTTGAAAGCCATGGTAAAAGAGCTAGGTTTAAGAGATATCATTCAACTCATGTAGACAATCTTATTACTCTTGGGATAATTGTAGAGGAATGTCACAATAATAAAATTGATCACTTTTGCTGTTTTATTGACTTTAGAAAGCTTTTGAAAATGTTCCTAGTACAAAGCTATGGAAGAGGGCAAAAGAGGTAATGGTTTGTCTCAAGTTGAGGGTTGTTGTGACAAACTGTACGAGAATTAAAAGCAATATCAGAGTCAAGCAAGGGTTCCCTTATCACCAACCCTTTTTGGCATATACATTAATAAGCTAGAAGAGTGTTTGGAAGATGTAGGTTGTGTTGGCCTCATATTCATTGGTACGGTCATAACTCTTCTCCTTTTATGTTTACAATATTGTTACTTTGGAAAGGAGCGATTATGATCTTGGCAAGAAACACATAATCCTCCAAGGTTTATGTTCCAAGATGCATATCATTGTTAACACTAATAAAGTTAAAGTCGTGATAATTAACTCCAGAAAGATCAGCTATGATACTTTCAGTTATGACAACAATTCCTTGGAGGAAGTTCCTTCATACAAATATCTAGTAATTGGCATCCATCATAAGCTGAATTAGAATTATAACAATGAGAGAATGATAAATGGAGGTTGCAAAGCTTACTATGGGTTTGAAAACAATTATGAGTCGACATATATTTGGGTTTGGTATTAAAAAAAAAAACTCCTCTTTTAGACTCTCATCACTCCTGTTATTTTATATGGATGTGAGGTTTGGTGTTGCAATATATCAAGAGAGTTGTGGAGGAAGATTAAATATAACCTACAACCTCAAGCTTAAAGGATATACTTCCTACCTTTTCCTCCTATTTGAAGGAAGAATTCTCCCCTTTGAAAACATGACTATTACTAGGTTTCTTTTTATAAGAAGTTAAACAACATGGACACCAAGAGGTTTCTAAAAATTACTTCTAACTCTAGCCAAAACCCCCACCTTCGGCTCAAGTAAGGGTGGTAGAAGGATGTGTGGTCTTGGTTGGACCATTAGGGAATAAAGGAGGAGACCATCTTGCATAATCTAAATAATATCAAAAATATTAGTACTTTTAAATTTAAGGATAAATTGAGCCGCAATAAAGATCGAGATTATAAGGATTTTATCAACCCCAATCTCGAAAACTAAAATTATCCTCCTGCCTTGACTAGTGTTAAGAAGAAAATGAACATCGCCAATGTAAGAACTAAGTCCCATGAGCTTCATAGTGAAACTAGGCGTTGGTAAATTCCCAAAACAACATGGGATGAAAGAGTTTGTCATCTGTGCGGTCCTAAGAGGGTTGAAGATGAAAATCATTTTCTCTTAGATTGTCCATATCATACACATATTTGATCTAATTTTCAAAATATTTCTCACATAGCCAACTTTCTTAAGCTTTTGAGCCAACAAAACTATGGTGATATTGGAATGCTTCTTTCACTTCTTTTTGAGTGTAGAAATAAAATATTAAAGAAATTTGATTAATCACTTACCTTTGTAAGTGCTCCTCACTCCCTAGCCTTGAATATTCCCTTCGAAAGACATGCAAAATTCCTCACCATTATGTTAGAGTGAGGTGTGGCACAACCTATTATTGAGAGTTGGATGACTCTAAGGCCTAGTAGAGAGTGAAGAGCTCAATTTTTCACTTTTGTGACCATACTTTGCCACGCATTTAGGAAGAGATCACTCACTAGAGTGAGAAATTATGGGTCATCGTCAGTGCTTGATGGATTATGAGGTGCTAGTTGAGTTGGAAAACTGGGTTCCGGACATGGGGCACTCTCAAGGCCACTTCAACCATTACATGCACACTATTGACCTATTGGAATTTAAAAACATTGTTGGGAATGGTGTTGATCAATGGGAACAAGGATTGGGAAGAAATTATTTTTTAGTTGGATGAAATTTAGATGCACATGCATTCCATGGACTACAAACTCAACAAAATTGAAGCTCACCTTAGCCTACCTCTTGCTCTATATTGCTCTCTAGAAGGTAACAAGGACTCCATCCTTGTTGAAGCCTTTGAATCTGACAAGTCCTCAATGGTTTTTTGGTTAGCTGGTTTTCACTTCTTAGACATGGATTCTCTAGCTAAAATTATGCCTCTCTCTCTCTCTCTCTCTCTCTCTCTCTCTCTCTCTCTCTCTCTCTATATATATATATATATATATATATATATGTTTTAATTATATTTTATTTATTCATTTATTTATTTATTTTGTGTTTAAATTTTATTTATGGTTTAATGATATAATATTAATCTATTTCCCACTAATGATATATTATCTCCCATTTTAGACAATTAATTTCATTAGGAGAACAATTTTTTGTTTGTTTGTTAGGTAATGTGAGTCATGAAATGATTGCCACGCTAACTTGTGGCTTGAGTACCGACGACCCAGGGGCATCTAAGCTATCAAAATCACTAAGGAATCGGACCTGGCCTGGGCCACACCAACCCTTAGCATGGCTGGATTTATGCCCACAGGGTTTCGAACTGGTGAGTGCCTTAACATAACACCCTGTCACCATCTATTCTACGCCCCGTGGGGTAGGAGAACAAATTTTCATCTCTCAAATCATGTTATGATTTTTTTGAAATAATTGTTTATTTAATTAGATGCATTATTTATAGTTATGTATATAATTAGTTTTATGATTACTATCGTTGGCATATAGTCTGCCCTAAAAATGCTTTTGCTTGGCTAAGAGATCATCTTCCTTGGACGTAAGGAACATGCTAATGACCCAAGACCCAGAGACATCTAACATGAGTGAAAGCCTACCCCCTTACGAACCACCAATGGGTAATTCCAGGTGGCATGGTTTTCCTTGAATAACGATGATGAGTCAACCTGTATTCATGGATAACACCGAGTGATGGATGTTCTCACTGTTGGTTTGAGAATTGAGTTATGACAGGTTTTCCCACTGTGTAAAAAACTGATTACTATAGTATTTAAAAAACAAAAAAAAAAAAACAAAAAAACTTTAACACTTGTAATCTAAAAAACATTTGAAATTAAAAAAAAAATACGACATGTGAAGGTTCACTAATTAATAATAAATGATGATGGATTTATATGTATAAAATGTGAAGATGTAATAGCAAATGATGATGTGATGATGATGACTTCTCTCAAATTAATTTTGGTTTATTGAACCTTAAGAAAGGTAAGGAATTACTTGATTTGCTTTAAATTTTCGTTTTTGTTCTCGACAGGCTTTAAGGAAAACGTTCCTAAACCACTATAACTTTGATAAGTTAAAATGTTAGGAAGGTTGATATTATAACAAATATTTTTAAATCATGATTTGTATGGGTGTACACAAGTCATTTTAAGAGAAAGTTATTTTCATGTTCAACCCTATTAGTGTCATAAAGATGATGAATTGTTTTGACCCATGACATTTTAGAAATTGTACCCTATTTCGCTATGAAGCTTGTGAGAGTTTGTTCTTATTTTAATAGCCTTGATTTTCTTCTTTACAATAATCAAAATTAAGAGATACTTTTGATCTTCTAAATTAAGGTTTGTCACTTCCTTATAATATCTTAATTTTCTTTTATCTTCTAAAGTGAGAAAACCCACTGAAGTGACTTTATTAAAATAAAAGGTAAAAGGGTGACAAAAGGGTCAAGTGATTTATAAAAAAGGGAAATGATGAGTCTCTCCTCATTATTGCATTCACTCACTTGGAAAATAGATTTTTTTTAAGAGCTCTTGAGAAGAGAGCCTAGGCTTTGGGAAACTCTCTTTCTGGTTGTTGGTTTCGATGTTGAAACTATACACCCTAATTAGTATTAGAGAAAAATCACTCGGATTCTGACATTGTGCATCATTATTGACAAAGAAGAAGGCATTAGAAGAAATGGAGTAAGTTTGAAGGCATTATTGGTTGATTTTATATTATGGATTTTGGTAGTTCATATTCTCTATATAGGTTGAGTCTTGAGCCATATTGGAGGTAGATCTTATACATTTCAAGAAGCAAAGTTCTCCTTTAATATTACACTGAGGGTATTATTTAAAGAGGCCAAGGGATTCTCTTGTTTGTTGGTTGAGTTAACATTGTTCTTATAGGAGTATTGGGCTGAGTTTACCTTCACTTGTTTGTTGGTTGAGTCTGAGTCAATTAGGAGAGTCGAGATCAATGATTTGAAGAGGACGAGTACCATCTTTTGTTGTCTGAGTTTGCTACTATAGTAGCCTCTGTTATGTGGGTTGAGCTCACTCTATGAGGGCCATGTTCCCTATTTATTGGAGTTGAGTATTATTGTTATATACGAGGCACACATTTTTCAACTGTATGTACTAGATTCAAAGGTTGAACCTATATTGTTACTAGATCTCAAGGTACCCATCTATTTTTGTTATACTTTTGAACTATTACCAGAGGTGAAGAAGTAATTATATTGTTGTTGCTATCATCTATCAATGGTATGTGCCCTTCTGAGTTTAATATCATTTAAGCATCGTTGTTTGGAGCATATTTTGGTATCTATTTGGTATTGTGTTTACTTGTTTAAAATTTAAAATAGAAAGAATGCACCTACAACCATATGCATGCAAATTGTTTGACAAAATAACTCAGTGACAAACCCAAAATACTCAAAAAATTTAGGGGGAAATTTTGAAATATTCCTAGGGGATATCTTATAGGTTCCTTCCTTCCATGTCAAATCACATGTTGGCTCTTCCACCCCCACACTATGTGGACCCTTCTCTTAATCTGCTTGATATTTTCATTGCTCAACCTTGCATGAACATTTACAATTGTCCAAAGAAAGAAGGACTAATGACTAGGAACTTCACAATGTGTCTCCTAGGGTTCTACCTACCTATTTAAAACCTTGTAGGATTCCAACCATTGATTCGAGATGAGGATATGATGTCTAAAGAAATATCAAATCTAGAATGTTTCTTTCTACTTTACTTGCCACCCTTCCTTTATCTAAGAATTGGCATTCACCACAAGAGAGTGTATGATTGATGTTCCTACATTAGAAAACCTAACTAAAATGAAAAGTGAAACCTCATACTAAGAGCACATGCCACCACCAAACCCTTTGCCATCATTTGGTTATGGCCTATGAAAGCTTATGGCAAACCTGATAGTCATATGACTAAAAAACATGGGTTAGGGTCTAAAAAACACCTTCAAAGTTGACAACCTTAATTTGAAAAAATAAACACCATAGTTAAGATGTTCCGAACTCCAATCTGTCCCATCCTAAGCATTGATAAATTCATATGGCATGAGTGCATATACAGTTTGGTTCAATTTAGAGTTCAAAAGGGTGTTTATTTTTGTTAAAGGTTAGTTTGTTCTAGTTTTTTCAAATAAAATGACACAAGGTTCATCTAAAGGGGTTTTATGGTCCATGACTATAATTGAATTACAGGAAAAAAATTTAAATAATTGCATTATCATAATGGATTCTCTTTACAAAGATCAAGTTTAGGAAAGACTCGAAGAGTCACCTTTATATCTTTATATTTAATATAATTTTTTTATTTCCTATAAAAAAAGTTATATAGATTTGGAAGGTAAAAATATTTGCACATACGATGTAGAAAAATATTGGACCTTGTCATGTCCTTAAAATACAACATGGTTTTGTCTTTTATTATCATGTATGGTAGTAAGCTTGGTTGAGTTAGAATTTGCCAATGATCCAAATTTGGATAACATTAGTAATGACCTAATTAAGAAGTAATGGAAAGTCCTAAGAGGGAAATCAAGCCAACACCGCTCTTGAACTTAGAGCAAGTATATAAACTATTTATGATTGGATAATTACAATTGACCTTGCTAAGCCTTTGAAAATCAATTAAATGCATAACCATTTTGTGGGATTGATAGCCTACATAGAGGTGTTAACATTAATGTTATGGATTTTATCATTTGAGAAATAATAAATAATATTGGTTTTTGAAAATATATTTAATTCAATTCAATTAGATAAATAAATGTCTTTGAGAAATAATAAATAATATTTATTTTTTAAAATATACTTAATTCAATTCAATTAGATAAATAATGTCTCCTAATTATATTTAAAAAGTGATTTTTTCTTCTAGCTAAAATGAGCCTAGGTGGGCCAACCCAATGTTGAATGGAAGTCCTAACATTGAATGGAAGAATGACGTGTCCACTTGTGGAATGCTTGTCACAAGGGTTGTTGTTAACTCTTATAAGTGACTCTTTCCCTCAACCCTACCCAAGAGATTTGAACCGATGACCTTGTGCGGGCTACACGCCAGACAAACCGATTGGTTTAAACCTCACAAATTTAAAAATTAATATTTAGTTATGATTTCTTATTTAATTTAAATAAAAATAAATAAATAAACATTTCAAATTTACTCTCTCTCTGTCCATATATATATATATATATATATATATATATATATATATATATATATATATATATATATATATATATATATATATATAGATATATATACAACTGTGAATACCTGGCCAAGTATTTATCTGGTACCAAGTTTGTCAAATTTTGCAGTTCTCAAGACCTTACAATTTGCAATGGCGTAATCAAGTGGCCAAACTCTAACCATATGACTTAGTATTCATGGTCTTGGGAGTAGTATTGCAGATTATGTGATATCTGATATCCCTATTTCTAACTGAATTGTACGCTTTGACCTCTTAAATTACCATGAGCTTGATTTTGATCATATACCTTTAACCTTAACTCTAAACTTTGCCATGTAAAAGAAGCACATGCATGAGAATTGTGAGAGTCAAATTCACTTGTTTTTTTATAAGAGTAAAATTGATTGTTTCTTAGAGGATTTAAATAGGGATTTACACCTCTTAACTTATAAGGATAACATTGAAAATTGGACGCGGTGGCTCTCACTTAGGAATGTCTACATTCCATACATAGCAGGAAGTTAGATGCTGCTTTATTAAAAATTGATCTTAAAAAGGCTTATGATAGTGTGGATTGGGGTTTTATCTACTGCCTTCTTGCAACGATTGGTCTCGATAACAGATGCTCCAGATGGATTATGGTGTGTGTGGTTGATGTCAATTATGAAGTTCTTATCAATGGAATCCCTACTCCTTTTTTCAAAGCGGCTAGGGGGTTAAGACAAGGTTGTTCCTTGTCTCTGCTCCTTTTCATCCTTGTAATGGATTGTCTGAGTCTTCATATCAAGTGGGCAATTCTTCAAAATAAATACAGGCCCCTTCCCATATGTAGGGGAATCGACATTTACCATAATTTTTTGTTGATGATATTCTATTAACAGCTTTTCTGTGCAGAGCTACCTGGATTTGTCTTCATGGAATATTGGGGCGGTTACAAAATGCTACTGACATGTGTGTAAATGTACGTAAACCATCATTTCATGTTGAAGATGTAAATGGGGAACTGATTATTTTCCTATCACAACTTTTCAATATCAAAGCAATGCCTCTTCGGAATGGGCTAAAATACTTGGGTTCCAATTTGAAATATGTTGGATATCGTGTCGCTGATTGGTCTTGGATTCCTGACCGATTTTATAATAAAATCACTGCATGGGAGTATAAATCCTTATCCATTGGTGGCTGCGCGATTCTGACTCAAGTTGTGCTCGTGCAAATAATGGTATATTGGGCACACCTTTTCTATATCCCTACAACCATCATCAACAACATAAACAGGATGACTGCCAATTTTACATGGGGAGGGCACAAAGAACAAAAAAAATATCATCTATCAAAACTTTCTAAGTTGGCTTGCCCTAAAAAAATGGGAGGTTGGGGCATATTGGATCTAGATATTTTTTGGAAGGCTATGCTATGCAAAACTATGTGGAAAGCAATCATGGGTATGTCTATTTGGAGCAAGGCCATTCGTGCTAAGTACATGGAAAATAAAGATATGTCCTACTGGGTTAGGGAAGACAACATTGGATCCTATCTCGGCTTTTCCATTTGGAGAGGATTCAGAAAATTGGAGCCTTTCTTCAGACAAAATTTGATCTGGAAATTTCGGACTAGTTCTAAAATTATTATTGGTTGGGATGAATTTGCGGGAGTGGCTGGAAAGATCCAAATATCCACTCAGTTACTAAGATCGTTGCACAACAGGGTATTTTTTTCTGGGCCAGTGCCATCCGAAAATGGGATGAAGTAATTCCAATTTGGAAATTAGCGACAAATCTACGCCTCAGTGATGATCTGGCAATGCAATGGAATTCTATCATAACAATGTTGAGGGCTCATGGCATATATCGCTCTGCGGATAAGGACTTCCTCATTTAGAAGGGACACGGTGGCTCCTCGACTGTATATGTCAAACATATATATCAACAGCTTCTAACCTCAGAACATATCACGTTGATAACACCTTCCCTACATCCCTTTGGAAAACAGGTTGCCCCTTAAAGATCATAATTTTTGCCCGGTTGGTGTTTCATAACAGGATTCTCACATGGGAAAACTTACAAAAGCGAAATTGGTGTGGGCCTGCTATATGCCCCCTTTGTAGATCTGACTCTGAGAACAACTTACACCTTTTTCTCCTTTGTCCACAAGTTCAGAAAATTTGGTGGAAACTCGCTGCTCACTTTGGTTACAACCACATCTCTTTCCCTTCCATTCCTGAGGCTTTCAAAGGGTGGAGTATTATGAACAAAGAGTGGTGGCCCATTCCTTTATTGGCTATTTAGGCCATTTGGAAATGGCGAAATGGGATGATTGTCAATTCAAAGATGGAATCTCCTTCTTCTATTGTAGAATCCATCCATTGTATAGACAACACACTCGATTTGCCAGGTCAAACTAGGGTCTGCAATGGAAGAAGGTTTTCAACATGGAAGCCCATGACAATTCCACGTGCCTATTTTGACGGAGCTGCACAACATTGTACGTGTGCATGTGGAGTATTCATTATTCCAGAAGCTGGTCAAGCCTTTGAAATACACTGGAATGGTGGACCAGGGTCCAACAATAGAGCTGAGGTGATGGCCCTCGCTAGTCTTCTATCCCTTTGTAACTTTCTTGACTTTCCGAATCTACAAATTTTTGGAGATTCGAAAGTCATCATCGACCACATTTAGTCAAAACACATTATAAAAAATATCAATCTTACTGGATGGCTAAACAGAATAGAGGCTTTATGGAGTAGCAGGAGGGACTACACAATTACACATATTGACAGGGAAAAAAACAAAAGGGCAGATGCTTTATCCAAAATGGGTCTATCTTCTCCCCAAGGTGTTTGGAGGATGCAAATCATGGTGGACAATATCTCCTACCAGATCCAGGACTTTTGCTTACCGGGTACATAATTTTCTTTCTAATGATGAATATCTGGTATGTATCTTTCTCCCACTTTTTGCCTTTCCATTGTGAAGGAATTCTCATATATTTGTCACAGGGATCAGTTTTCTCACTTTCCGTTGTTCTTATATACCTTTTCCTTCACATGTTCCATATGTAGTTGAACAGGTTATCTTTTTATGTCCTACCACTTTGTGTGGCATTGTACCACATTTTGCTAGAGCTGCTGGTTTTTTTCTTTCCTCTCATATATATGCATTGGCTGTATAATCTTATTTGATGAATATAATACAAATATATAGCTTTTTTTCGTGCTGAAAAAAAAAAGATAACATTGAAAACATCTATCGTCATTTTATTACAACCCTGTCTACTACCATTAGTAAGTTCTCTATCGAGGTGTCATATAAAAAGAATACAGAACTACCAACCCTTGGTATCATAATGATAGTAAAATTACTAGAAAAAGTGACTAGGGATGCTTCTAATGAAACCTTAAAACTTGATAAGATAAATATGTACAAAGCTCTTATTAAAAGAAAGAAAAGATATTATATAAATAGAATGCAAGAGAAATTACTACACCTCTCTAAGTTTGAACCTGGAAAGTTCTGGAGGAAAATTCTAATTCATAAGACTGAAGAAAATCATTTGATTCCCTTGAAGAACTGGGATATTTACCTTAAAAACCTCTATGAATCCCCTAATGCCACATACACCATTTTGAATGCCCCTATAGAAGATGATATATTTTATTTGGAAGACATTAAGTTTGGGTTAAGCAACTCATTAATGGGAAAGCTAAGGACATTGAAGGCTACCAAGTTGAAATTTTTAAAATGAGAGAACCTATCCTAATCCCATACACACACAAGCTCTTTAATTTGGTTGTGAAGCAAGGATTCCTTAAGCCATGGATGCAAAGTCATATTTTGCCTATCGTTAAGAGTGGGGATAAAAGCATTCCCTCTAATTATAGGACCATCATGATTAGCCACATTTTAGCCAAGTTGTATGGGCTTATTTTTGAAAAGAAGATTAGCCTTGGGCTTGAAAGCCGTGGTAAAAGAGCTAGGTTTAAGAGATATCATTCAACTCATGTAGACCATCTTATTACTCTTGGGATAATTGTAGAGGAATGTCACAATAATAAAATTGATCACTTTTGTTGTTTTATTGACTTTGGAAAGCTTTTGAAAATGTTCATAGAACAAAACTATGGAAGAGGGCAAAATAGGTAATGGTTTGTCTCAAGTTGAGGGTTGTTGTGACAAACTGTACGAGAATTAAATGCAATATCAGAGTCAAGCAAGGGTTCCCTTATCACCTACCCTTTTTGGCATATACATTAATAAGCTAGAAGAGTGTTTGGAAGATGTAGGTTGTGTTGGCCTCATATTCATTGGTACGGTCATAACTCTTCTCCTTTTATGTTTACAATATTGTTACTTTGGAAAGGAGCGATTATGATCTTGGCAAGAAACACATAATCCTCCAAGGTTTATGTTCCAAGATGCATATCATTGTTAACACTAATAAAGTTAAAGTCGTGATAACTAACTCCAGAAAGACCACCTATGATACTTTTAGTTATGACAACAATTCCTTGGAGGAAGTTCCTTCATACAAATATCTAGTAATTGGCATCCATCATAAGCTGAATTAGAATTATAACAATGAGAGAATGATAAATGGAGGTTGGAAAGCTTACTATGGGCTTGAAAACAATTATGAGTCGACATATATTTGGGTTTGGTATTAAAAAAAAAAACTCCTCTTTTAGACTCTCATCACTCCTCTTATTTTATATGGATGTGAGGTTTGGTGTTGCAATATATCAAGAGAGTTGTGGAGGAGGATTAAATATATCCAAAAATAATTTATAACCTACAACCTCAAGCTTAAAGGATATACTTCCTACCTTTTCCTCCTATTTGAAGGAAGAATTCTCCCCTTTGAAAACATGACTATTACTAGGTTTCTTTTTATAAGAAGTTAAACAACATGGACACCAAGAGGTTTCTAAAAA
Organism: Pinus tabuliformis; assembly: GCA_031772625.1. NCBI lineage: Eukaryota > Viridiplantae > Streptophyta > Pinopsida > Pinales > Pinaceae > Pinus > Pinus tabuliformis. The sequence continues at coordinate 461,212,793 of CM062810.1, forward strand.
TTACTTCTAACTCTAGCCAAAACCCCCACCTTCGGCTCAAGTAAGTGTGGTAGAAGGATGTGTGGTCTTGGTTGGACCATTAGGGAATAAAGGAGGAGACCATCTTGCACAATCTAAATAATATTAAAAATATTAGTACTTTTAAATTTAAGGATAATTTGAGGCGCAATAAAGATCGAGATTATAAGGATTTTATCAACCCCAATCTCGAAAACTAAAATTATCCTTCTGCCTTGACTAGTGTTAAGAAGAAAATGAACATCGCCAATGTAAGAACTAAGTCCCATTAGCTTCATAGTGAAACTAGGCGTTGGTAAATTCCCAAAACAACATGGGATGAAAGAGTTTGTCATCTGTGCGGTCCTAAGAGGGTTGAAGATGAAAATCATTTTCTCTTAGATTGTCCATATCATACACATATTTGATCTAATTTTCAAAATATTTCTCACATAACCAACTTTCTTAAGCTTTTGAGCCAACAAAACTATGGTGATATTGGAATGCTTCTTTCACTTCTTTTTGAGTGTAGAAATAAAATATTAAAGAAATTTGATTAATCACTTACCTTTGTAAGTGCTCCTCACTCCCTAGCCTTGAATATTCCCTTCGAAAGACATGCAAAATTCCTCACCATTATGTTAGAGTGAGGTGTGGCACAACCTATTATTGAGAGTTGGATGACTCTAAGGCCTAGTAGAGAGTGAAGAGCTCAATTTTTCACTTTTGTGACCATACTTTGCCACGCATTTAGGAAGAAATCACTCAACTAGAGTGAGAAATTATGGGTCATCGTCAGTCCTTGATGGATTATGAGGTGCTAGTTGAGTTGGAAAACTGGGTTCCGGACATGGGGCACTCTCAAGGTCACTTCAACCATTACATGCACACTATTGACCTCTATTGGAATTTAAAAACATTGTTGGGAATGGTGTTGATCAATGGGAACAAGGATTGGGAAGAAATTATTTTTTAGTTGGATGAAATTTAGATGCACATGCATTCCATGGACTACAAACTCAACAAAATTGAAGCTCACCTTAGCCTACCTCTTGCTCTATATTGCTCTCTAGAAGGTAACAAGGACTCCATCCTTGTTGAAGCCTTTGAATCTGACAAGTCCTCAATGGTTTTTTGGTTAGCTTGTTTTCACCTCTTAGACATGGATTCTCTAGCTAAAATTATGCTCTCTCTCTCTCTCTCTCTCTCTCTCTCTCTCTCTATATATATATATATATATATATATATATGTTTTAATTATTTTTTATTTATTTATTTTGTGTTTAAATTTTATTTATGGTTTAATGATATAATATTAATCTATTTCCCACTAATGATATATTATCTCCCATTTTAGACAATTAATTTCATTAGGAGAACAATTTTTTGTTTGTTTGTTAGGTAATGTGAGTCATGAAATGATTGCCACGCTAACTTGTGGCTTGAGTACCGACGACCCAGGGGCATCTAAGCTATCAAAATCACTCAGGAATCGGACCTGGCCTGGGCCACACCAACCCTTAGCATGGCTGGATTTATGCCCACAGGGTTTCGAACTGGTGAGTGCCTTAACATAACACCCTGTCACCATCTATTCTACGCCCCGTGGGGTAGGAGAACAAATTTTCATCTCTCAAATCATGTTATGATTTTTTTGAAATAATTGTTTATTTAATTAGATGCATTATTTATAGTTATGTATATAATTAGTTTTATGATTACTATCGTTGGCATATAGTCTGCCCTAAAACTGCTTTTGCTTCGCTAAGAGATCATCTTCCTTGGATGTAAGGAACATGCTAATGACCCAAGACCCAGAGACATCTAACATGAGTGAAAGCCTGCCCCCTTATGAACCACCAATGGGTAATTCCAGGTGGCATGGTTTTCCTTGAATAACGATGATGAGTCAACCTGTATTCATGGATAACACCGAGTGATGGATGTTCTCACTGTTGGTTTGAGAATTGAGTTATGACAGGTTTTCCCACTGTGTAAAAAAATGATTACTATAGTATTTAAAAAACAAAAAAAAACAAAAAAACTTTAACACTTGTAATCTAAAAAACATTTGAAATTAAAAAAAAAAATACGAAATGTGAAGGTTCACTAATTAATAATAAATGATGATGGATTTATATGTATAAAATGTGAAGATGTAATAGCAAATGATGATGTGATGATGATGAATTCTCTCAAATTAATTTTGGTTTATTGAACCTTAAGAAAGGTAAGGAATTACTTGATTTGCTTTAAATTTTCGTTTTTGTTCTCGATAGGCTTTAAGGAAAACATTCCTAAACCACTATAACTTTGATAAGTTAAAATGTTAGGAAGGTTGATATTATAACAAATATTTTTTAATCATGATTTGTATGGGTGTACACAAGACATGTTAAGAGAAAGTTATTTTCATGTTCAACCCTATTAGTGTCATAAAGATGATGAATTGTTTTGACCCATGACATTTTAGAAATTGTACCCTATTTCGCTATGAAGCTTGTGAGAGTTTGTTCTTATTTTAATAGCCTTGATTTTCTTCTTTACAATAATCAAAATTAAGAGATACTTTTGATCTTCTAAATTAAGGTTTGTCACTTCCTTATAATATCTTAATTTTCTTTTATCTTCTAATTCTTTATTGGACCATAATTTCTCCTTAAATTTAGATGTAAAAAGATTTTTAATATTGTTGTTGCCTTGTAAACTAACATCATCCTTTATTTTCCAATGATTTAGCCCATACTTGACATATTTATGCCACAACCACTTGGCTGGTAGGTAGTTTTGATTAGAGTTTGAAGCAATCTTAGGAAGCCTCTTGTCTTCCATGTTCTTTAACTAGTTCTTGTACATTAAGTACCTAGTCATAGTCATGCTCTCAATGTAGGAATGACTTGCTTCCATGAGGGGGATAGGATAGGGTGTATTGCCTTTAATTTTAAAATTATAAGTTATAAAATGCTTTTGGATATGTTCTATATTTCTCCACAATTTCTAGAGATGTTACAAACCTAGACTCCACAACCATATAAGATAACAAGAGCGACGAGAGTCAAGGAAGAGTTTCTTCTTATACAATAACCAAAGGTCAATTGACTAACTACTATTTTCTAGCCCATAATTAGCTTTTGACCCTCCATTTATCCTTTTCTCAATGCCATATTACAATTAAGTTAGCGATGAAGATCAATTTTGTAATATTTGTATGAAGTCACTTTGTCCAAGGTGATGTTGTCATACTGGAAATTAGTGTAAGTGATCTTATTGGATTAAATTATCATTACCATCATTTTGTCAATGCTAATAGTCATACCCATAATACGACATAAATGATGATGTGATGGTGATGATTCCACTGAAACCAAATTTGGTCTATTAAACCTTAAAAAATGCAAGGAATTACATGGTTTGCTTTTTTCTTTTTCTTTTTATACTCAAAAGGCTTTAAGATAGCTTTTAAATCACCATAGTTTTGATGAGTTAAAATATTAGAAAGGTAAATTTTGTAACAAATATTTTGAAATCATGATATAATGTGGGTGCACATAGGACATTAAGAAAATGTGCTTTTCACCTTCAACCCTCATAATGTCACAAATGTCACAAAGATGATAAATTCTTTCGACTCATGACATTTTAAGAATTATCTATGCCTTGTTTCCTTATGGAACTCGTGAGAGTTTGTTCTTACTTTAGTAATGTTGACTTTCTTCTTTACGGTAGTAAAAAATGAGAGACAAATTTGATATTTTAGATTAGGGTTGATCACTTCCTTAAAACATCTTAATTTTCTTTTACTTTTTAATTATTTACTAGACCCTGATTCTAATTCAATTCATCTGTAATATATTTTTAATATTAATGTTATTTTGTAGGGTAACCTCTTCCTTTATTTAGTAATGATTTAGCCCAAACTTGGTATATGCATGCAACCCTCGTTGGAGTTGTAGGTGGTTTTGACTAGAGTTTGTACCAATCATGGGAAGCCTCTTGTCTTCCATGTTATTTAATTCATCTTTGTTTGTTGGGTATCTATTCATAATCATGCTTCTAAGGGAAGGATATGATATGATGTATTGCCTTTAACTTGGAGATTATAAGTCATAAAATTCTTTTGGATTTGTTCTATCTTTGTTCACTATTCTCTAGAGATGCTACAACGTCAAACTTCACATCCTTCTAAGTTAATAAGAGTGCAAAGAGTATCAAAGAGGAGTTTCTTCTTGTCCCATATCCAAAAGTCCATTGGATTACAACTATTTTGCAGCCCATAATAAGCTTTCCACCATCCATTGATCCCTTTTTCAATGCTAAAGTTATAAATAAGTTCATGACAAATATCAATTTCGAGATTGTATATAGTCACTTCCTCCAAGATGTTGTTTCATACACAAATTAGTGTAACTGATCTAATTGGATTTAATTATCATAGCCTTCATTTTTCAATATTAATAGTCATAACCATACTAGAGAAAAAAATAGTTGACTGTCAAGATCACAGGGACTCCTTGCCATAATGATAATATCTCAATTTAAAGTAGAAGGATTATGAGTACACTAGCGAGAGTCAACCTGTTTCTTGAAAACAATTCTCCAACCTATCGATGTGTATGCCAAAAAGGGTAGGGGATATGGGGCAACCTTGCTTAACTCCAATATTACGATTAATTTCTTCAAACTAGCCCTTAGTGTTTGTAAACTTGGCAATAACATTCTCATACAACCTTATTGCAATAATGCTCAACAAGAAAGGAAATTTTAGTTCCTCTAATCTATTCCAAAGCTTAGTCTTGGGCACCATCACAAAAGATTCAAAAAAACACCATAGGAGATTAATTTTATTATTCTCACACTCCTCCACAATGATCTTAAGTGTGACAAGGTGGTCCGTATTTGAATGATATCTCTTAAATCTTAGTTGGCCTTTAGTTCTTTAGCCACACACTAATCTTTTCTTCCAAAATAATTCCATATAAGTGGTTAAAAGGGGGCTAATCATGATAGTCCTATAGTTAGAGGGATTACATTTATCCCCACTTTTGAAAATAGGTACAATGAAGTGTTGAACCTAGGGCTTTGGGAAGCCTTGCTTACTTGCTAAATTGAAGAGCTTATGGATTTAAGGGATGACGATAGGCCCTCCAATTTTTAAGATTTTATCTTTGTAGCCTTGAATGTCCTTAACTTTCCGTTTTTTGAGTTGCTTAACCCCAAACCTTATGTCATATCTAGAAAAAACTTCTTCCTTTGTAGAAAGAAATAGGTTGAATGTTATCCATGTCATCAGGGGGTTCATAAATATTTTTAAGGTGGGAATTACATTACCTCAAAGGGAATCATATTGTTTTCTTTAGTTTTACAAGTTAAAATTTGCCTCTAGAATTTATTAGGATCTTTTTTAAATAGGTGCACATCTTCGCTTGTTTTCTATTTATATAGTACATTTCCCCCCTTTTGATTAGGGATTTGCATATATTAATTATCTTTTCATATTTTAATCTTATTAGAATCATCCCTAATGGATTTTCTATCAGGCTTATGATCTTTATCATACCAAAGGTTGGCCACATGGAAATTTTGAAGGATTCAAATATTATACCTATGTATAGTATTCTAGGTAACTATTTCAATTTAAAAAACCATGCATATAATATGTAGCCAAACATTCAATAAAAAACATATAATTTGCCACTAGAATTTGTAAATTTTTGGCGAATATTATCAATTTAATCATATATGTCTAAAAAAATAGGGAAATTTTTAACAAAAATTGTGAATATTTTCGAGAGAAATATATGACTTACTACTAGAATATATAAAATTTTAACAAACATTATTAATCATGTGTGTACAAAAAATAGGCAAACTTAACAAATTTGGTGAATTATTACTACTTTTTGTTTTACAAAATGGCCCAAAAAAATGATCCAATTTCACTCCTAAAAAATAGTACTGGCTAAAAGGCCTTGAAGCTATTACAATAATATACTCATTAAGAGCTCAACATGTCACTTGTGGGAATTGAAGCCACATGGGGAGGATAATAATGACTCCTCCACTCTTTATTGATGGGCGGAAGAAGTAGGTTCATAGACTTATTCCTATTAAAAATAGGTTTTAATGATGCCTTGAATGTAAAAACATTAAAGTTATAGATTGACTGGTGCATCTTTTGCTTGTAGCCTTGATAAAGACACTTACAATGGCTCTTTGAGGTTTGCATTGATTTTCCTCATCATCTCGCTTCTCAGACAACAATGGCACACCTTTCTTCTATAGGGGTTCGGTCTCCATTCTTTGGATCTTGTTTAGGGCCCTCTTTTGGGTCGTTCAACACATCCTCTCCAGGATTCCCTTGTTGCCACTGACATTCAGGGAAACTATTTTCACGATATTGTCACAAGGGATGCTTCTTTGTGCCTTTGTTTGGTGCAAGAGTGATCTAGGTGGATATTAGTGGCCACTCACCTCTTCCATTATCTCAATGGTTCTCTATCTTTTTGGCAATTTTACTATGATTTCTGGGTCCTAAACTTTTGGGGTCACTTTGAGGCTCTAAATGATGTTTTTAGAAATTCAGGAGGAAAAGGGTTGCCATATAATTCCTTGGCCCCAACCGAAATTTAGTCCCTGAAAAATTCTTTCCAATGAGCTATTGTGCACCTAAAACAAATATTGTATGTAAAAGTTGCATCCTGAGGGAAGTTTATGTATCAGCTAACCTCAACGAAGCCCACAAAAATTTTGGTGTTTCATCTTCTACGGTTAGGTTTTTTAACCTCCAATTTTCTTTCTTTATCTTAGATGACTATGCTTTTTGGGCTTTTATAATATCTTTTGTGAACGCAGATAACAACCATCTTTTTGTTCAAAGATAACTACCACCATTCTAGCTAGTTTATGTTCTACAATATTTTGCTATTTCATTTATTAATATAATTTGGGTTTCACCATATTGTTGCAATCTCTATTATATTTCTCTATGTGTACTCCATTTACTTTCCCACAATTCACTTCATTCCTTGTATAACCCAAGTTAAGGGTATCAGAGCAATATGCTCCTTGTTGTTTCTCAATACATGTCCCTGACGAGATTAGGGTACAAAGAGTTGTGCCTTGAGCTAATTTCACTTGGGGACAATTTCTCTTCCAAACCCAAGTGGTCTCCCATGGCAGGATAAAATAGATATGATAGAGTAAGAGATCTTATCATGTTGTTGCTCGAGGAGGCACTCGCGCGATAAAGGAATGAGTTGATGGATAATTTCGCCCAAATCCTTCAACAACTGCCAACAACGACCAGTGCACCTTCAACAAGCGACAATTTTGGAGGTGTGACACCCTTCAAGGTACAAGTTAATTTTGATATCCGCTTATTAAAATGTAAAATAGATGCAGATACTTTGGAGAAATGGTTAAATCTATTATAGCGTTATTACTTTATTTAAAATTTTCTTGACAATGAGAAGATCACTTTCATGCAACTACAAGTTGTTTGCGATGTCAAATATTGGTGGGAAGGTTACTGAGAGAGACATAATAAAGATGACTCGATGTTTTTCAATGCAGTACCAACTTGGGCCTCTTTTTCTAATGCGCTTAAGGAGGAATTCCACCCTATAGGGAACTATGATGACCAATACATGATATGGACAACTTCGTGACAGGAGAGACACCAGACAATGTTAGAGTATACAAATAATTTCCATACCTTGCGCTCCAAGTTGGGTATTAAAGAATCAAAGCGGCACTTGGTCTTGAAGTATTGCAGCGGCCTATATACGTACATCCAAATGAAAATGGATTTGTTAGACTTCTCATTGGTAGTCACTTAATTGAGCATAAATTTAAGTAGCAAAATAAGTAGGAGCTCAGGTTTTCAAATCCGATGCAACGAAATCCTAGAAAAGGTGGACCTAATGCAGTAAACAAGGGATAAAGAAAGGAGATCCAAACTCGAGAAAACCGACTGAAGTTGCAAGCAAAGAAGGGTAATGGGAAGTCAAAAAGGACACTTGAAAATAGTGTGAGTTCCACAGAAGCCATTGGCACAACACTGATGAATGTCAACCGTAACAATCATTATTAGTGGAGGTTAAATGAAATAAACTTTGGATTTGATTGTGATTTAGTACTAAAAGGGAAAGTGGATAGTTAATGTAGATCCTAGTGTTACCATCATGACCACAAAGATCCAACCAAAAGTGCTAGATGATCTTGAAGAGGGGGAGTGCCTCTTCCATTCATATATGTGGGTGAAGGGAACACCATTCCATTTCATCATTGAAAATGGGAGCCAAAATAAACTAATATCAGGTATGGTCATCAAGAGATTGAAGTTGTCAACAATGCCACACCCCCATCCATACACCATTGGTTGGTTGAGTGACGGATGATACATGTGTCAGCTAGCACTGTTGCATGTCCTATGACATCAAGCCATTCAAAGATGAGGTATTGTGTGATGTTGCCCCACTTGAAGTTTCTGATGTTCTTCTAGGACAACCTTATAAGTGGAAATGTCATGTTGTTTATGAGTCTCATCCCCATAGTGTCATGGTTACTTTCAAAGGTCGGCTCTATAGAATACCAAAGGTAGTCCCAACTACAGTAATGTCATTGATCTCAACAAAATAATGCCAAAAGGTAATATCTAATACTACACAGTTTTTTCTCTTCATGTTTTAGTCAGAAGCTGAAAGGAAGGTTCCTATAGCTAGAAAAACCTCTACACGAGGCTTCTCTACACAGTAGATGCAAGTGGATAAGATTGTAGATACATATAACGATATCTTCACTCCACCTATTGGTGTTCTTCTACAGTGCTTAGTCAAACACTTTATTGACTTGATACCTGGTGCTCCTTTACGTAGTGGCCCCATATATAGATGCTCTCTCTTGGAGAATGAGGAAATAAATATGAAATTAATGAGCTCACCTAAAAGGGCCACATTTGATCGAGCTCCTCAGCTCGTAGGGGTTCAATTGTGTTGGTGCAAAAGAAGGATGGGACATGAAGACTTTATATTGATTACAGAGCCTTGAACAAAATCGCTATCAAGAACAAATACTAAATCCTTAGGATTAATGATATTCTTGACCAACTTAAGGGCGTAATCTCGTCGACGCGTTTCGAACCAACTAGTGTGGTTCATCTTTAGGACAAGATGAACCACATTGTTTGGTTCGAAATGTGTCGATGAGATTATCTCCTATGTGAAATTTTTTATTTATTTATTTATTTTATTTTATTTTGTCGAAAGATGTTGTTATAATTAATATGGGTCACAGAAGTCTAAACTCAAAAACAACTTAAGCGCGATGAGTTCTTTAGTAATATTGATCCAAAGTCGGGCTATAACCAAGTTCCAATTGAAAAAACTAATGCATGGAAGACAACATTCAAATCATAAGAATACCTTTTCAAATGGTTGGTCATGCCCTTTGTCTTTACTAATGTTCCAACAACATTCATGAGGATGATGGATGATATCCTACGGTTGTTCACAAACTCCTTTGTGGTTGTATATTTGGATGACATCCTCATCTTCGATAGAACTTGGGCGAAACATTTGTAGCTTATTCAATAGGTCTTGAGCACCTTTTGGCAACACAAGTTGTATGCCAATTTGGATAAATGCTATTTTGGCAAGCAAATAATCCAATACTTGGGATACATTGTGGATGAACATGTAGTGCATGTGGACCCAACCAAGATCCAATTAATTCAAGATTGGCCATACTTGGTAACTCTAATAGAGCTCTGTAGCTTCTTGGTCCTTGCCAAATTCTACTGAAGGTTCATGTTTGGGTTCTCTTATATCACTTTTCCCTTAAGTCAAATTACCAAGGGTGGAACCAAAGAAAAGTTTTCCTAGTCCGAGTCGCAACAACAAACATTTGGGGATCTAAAACATCACCTTTTCTCTACACCTTTCCTCAACTTGCCAGAGTTTCAACAAAGATTTAAGATTGAGACACATGCCTCTAACTATGTTATTGGTGTAGTCCTCACTTAGCAAAGACATTTGGTGGCCTATCATAGTGAAACACTCTCTGAACTGTCCAGAGATAACTCACTTATGACAAGGAGATGTACTCCATCATACAAGCATATCAACAATGGAAGAAATTTATTCTAGGGAAGGAGATGATCATCCACATTGATCATCTCCTAAATTATAAAGTGAGAAAACCCACTGAAGTGACTTTATTAAAATAAAAGGTAAAAGGGTGACAAAAGGGTCAAGTGATTTATAAAAAAGGGAAATGAGGAGTCTCTCCTCATTATTGCATTCACTCACTTGGAAAATAGATTTTTTTTAAGAGCTCTTGAGAAGAGAACCTAGGGTTTGGGAAACTCTCATTCTGGTTGTTGGTTTCGATGTTGAAACTATACACCCTAATTAGTATTAGAGAAAAATCACTCGAATTCTGACATTGTGCATCATTATTGACAAAGAAGAAGGCATTAGAAGAAATGGAGTAAGTTTGAAGGCATTATTGGTTGATTTTATATTATGGATTTTGGTAGTTCATATTCTCTATATAGGTCGAGTCTTGAGCCATATTGGAGGTAGAGCTTATACATTCCAAGAAGAAAAGTTCTCCTTTAATATTACACCGAGGGTATTATTTAAAGAGGCCAAGGGATTCTCTTGTTTGTTGGTTGAGTTAACATTGTTCTTATAGGAGTATTGGGCTGAGTTTACCTTCACTTGTTTGTTGGTTGAGTCTGAGTCAATTAGGAGAGTCGAGATCAATGATTTGAAGGGGGCGAGTACCATCTTTTGTTGTCTGAGTTTGCTACTAAAGTAGCCTCTGTTATGTGGGTTGAGCTCACTCTATGAGGGTCATGTTCCCTATTTATTGGAGTTGAGTATGATTGTTGTATACGAGGCACACATTTTTGAACTGTATGTACTAGATTCAAAGGTTGAACCTATATTGTTACTAGATCTCAAGGTACCCATCTATTTTTGTTATACTTTTGAACTATTACCAGAGGTGAAGAAGTAATTATATTGTTGTTGCTATCATCTATCAATGGTATGTGCCCTTCTGAGTTTAATATCATTTAAGCATCGTTGTTTGGAGCATATTTTGGTATCTATTTGGTATTGTGTTTACTTGTTTAAAATTTAAAATAGAAAGAATGCACCTACAACCATATGCATGCAAATTGTTTGACAAAATAACTCAGTGACAAACCCAAAATACTCAAAAAATTTAGGGGGAAATTTTGAAATATTCCTAGGGGATATCTTATAGGTTCCTTCCTTCCATGTCAAATCACATGTTGGCTCTTCCACCCCCACACTATGTGGATCCTTCTCTTAATCTGCTTGATATTTTCATTGCTCAACCTTGCATGAACATTTACAATTGTCTAAAGAAAGAAGTACTAATGACTAGGAACTTCACAATGTGTCTCCTAGGGTTCTACCTACCTATTTCAAACCTTCTAGGATTCCAACCATTGATTCGAGATGAGGATATGATGTCTAAAGAAATATCAAATCTAGAATGTTTCTTTCTACTTTACTTGCCACCCTTCCTTTATCTAAGAATTGGCATTCACCACAAGAGAGTGTATGATTGATGTTCCTACATTAGAAAACCTAACTAAAATGAATAGTGAAACCTCATACTAAGAGCACATGCCACCACCAAACCCTTTGCCGTCATTTGGTTATGGCCTATGAAAGCTTATGGCAAACCTGATAGTCATATGACTAAAAAGCATGGGTTAGGGTCTAAAAAACACCTTCAAAGTTGACAACCTTAATTTGAAAAAATAAACACCATAGTTAAGATGTTCCGAACTCCAATCTGTCCCATCCTAAGCATTGATAAATTCATATGGCATGAGTGCATATACAGCTTGGTTCAATTTAGAGTTCAAAAGGGTGTTTATTTTTGTTAAAGGTTAGTTTGTTCTAGTTTTTTCAAATAAAATGACACAAGGTTCATCTAAAGGGGTTTTATGGTCCATGACTATAATTGAATTACAGGAAAAAAATTTAAATAATTGCATTATCATAATGGATTCTCTTTACAAAGATTAAGTTTAGGAAAGACTTGAAGAGTCACCTTTATATCTTTATATTTAATGTAATTTTTTTTATTTCCTATAAAAAAAGTTATATAGATTTGGAAGGTAAAAATATTTGCACATACGATGTAGAAAAATATTGGACCTTGGCATGTCCTTAAAATACAACATGGTTTTGTCTTTTATTATCATGTATGGTAGTAAGCTTGGTTGAGTTAGAATTTGCCAATGATCCAAATTTGGATAACATTAGTAATGACCTAATTAAGAAGTTATGGAAAGTCCTAAGAGGGAAATCAAGCCAACACCGCTCTTGAACTTAGAGCAAGTATATAAACTATTTATGATTGGATAATTACAATTGACCTTGCTAAGCCTTTGAAAATCAATTAAATGCATAACCATTTGGTGGGATCGATAGCCTACATAGAGGTGTTAACATTAATGTTATGGATTTTATCATTTGAGAAATAATAAATAATATTGGTTTTTGAAAATATATTTAATTCAATTCAATTAGATAAATAAATGTCTTTGAGAAATAATAAATAATATTTATTTTTTAAAATATACTTAATTCAATTCAATTAGATAAATAATGTCTCCTAATTATATTTAAAAAGTGATTTTTTCTTCCAGCTAAAAAGAGCCTAGGTGGGCCAACCCAATGTTGAATGGAAGTCCTAACATTGAATGGAAGAATGATGTGTCCACTTGTGGAATGCTTGTCACAAGGGTTGTTGTTAACTCTCATAAGTGACTCTTTCCCTCAACCCTACCCAAGAGATTTGAACCGATGACCTTGTGCGGGCTACACGCCAAACAAACCGATTGGTTTAAACCTCACAAATTTAAAAATTAATATTAGTTATGCTTTCTTATTTAATTTTAAATAAAAATAAATAAATAAACATTTCAAATTTACTCTCTCTCTCTCCATATATATATATATATAGATATATATATATAGATATATATATAGATATATATATATATATATATATATATATATATAGATACAACTGTGAATACCTGACCAAGTATTTATCTGGTACCAAGTTTGTCAAATTTTGCAGTTCTCAAGACCTTACAATTTGCAATGGCGTAATCAAGTGGCCAAACTCTAACCATATGACTTAGTATTCATGGTCTTGGGAGTAGTATTGCAGATTATGTGATATCTGATATCCCTATTTCTAACTGAATTGTACGCTTTGACCTCTTAAATTACCATGAGTCTGATTTTGATCATATACCTTTAACCTTAACTCTAAACTTTGCCATGTAAAAGAAGCACATGCACGAGAGTTGTGAGAGTCAAATTCACTTGTTTTTTTATAAGAGTAAAATTGATTGTTTCTTAGAGGATTTAAATAGGGATTTACACCTCTTAACTTATAAGGATAACATTGAAAATTGGACACGGTGGCTCTCACTTAGGAATGTCTACATTCCATACATAGCAGGAAGTTAGATGCTGCTTTATTAAAAATTGATATTAAAAAGGCTTATGATAGTGTGGATTGGGGTTTTATCTACTGCCTTCTTGCAACGATTGGTATCAATAACAGATGCTCCAGATGGATTATGGTGTGTGTGGTTGATGTCAATTATGAAGTTCTTATCAATGGAATCCCTACTCCTTTTTTCAAAGCGGCTAGGGGGTTAAGACAAGGTTGTTCCTTGTCTCTGCTCCTTTTCATCCTTGTAATGGACTGTCTGAGTCTTCACATCAAGTGGGCAATTCTTCAAAATAAATACAGGCCCCTTCCCATCTGTAGGGGAATCTACATTTCCCATAATTTTTTGTTGATGATATTCTATTAACAGCTTTTCTGTGCAGAGCTACCTGGATTTGTCTTCATGGAATATTGGGGAGGTTACAAAATGCTACTGACATGTGTGTAAATGTACGTAAATCATCATTTCATGTTGAAGATGTAAATGGAGAACTGATTATTTTCCTATCACAACTTTTCAATATCAAAGCAATGCCTCTTCGGAATGGGCTAAAATACTTGGGTTCCAATTTGAAATATGTTGGATATCGTGTCGCTGATTGGTCTTGGATTCCTGACCGATTTTATAATAAAATCACTGCATGGGAGTATAAATGCTTATCCATTGGTGGCTGCGCGATTCTGACTCAAGTTGTGCTCGTGCAAATAATGGTATATTGGGCACACCTTTTCTATATGCCTACAACCATCATCAACAACATAAATAGGATGATTGCCAATTTTACATGGGGAGGGCACAAAGAACAAAAAAAATATCATCTATCAAAACTTTCTAAGTTGGCTTGCCCTAAAAAAATGGGAGGTTGGGGCATATTGTATCTAGATATTTTTTGGAAGGCTCTGCTATGCAAAACTATGTGGAAAACAATCATGGGTATGTCTATTTGGAGCAAGGCCATTCGTGCTAAGTACATGGAAAATAAAGATATGTCCTACTGGGTTAGGGAAGACAACATTGGATCCTATCTCGGCTCTGCCATTTGGAGAGGATTTAGAAAATTGGAGCCTTTCTTCAGACAAAATTTGATCTGGAAATTTCAGGCTAGTTCTAAAATTATTATTGGTTGACATGAATTTGCGGGAGTGGCTGGAAAGATCCAAATATCCACTCAGTTACTAAGATCGTTGCACAACAGGGTATTTTTTTCTGGGCCAGTGCCATCCGAAAATGGGATGAAGTAATTCCAATTTGGAAATTAGTGATAGATCTACGCCTCAGTGATGATCTGGCAATGCAATGGAATTCTATCATAACAATGTTGAGGGCTCATGGCATATATCGCTCTGCGGATAAAGACTTCTTCATTTAGAAGGGAAACGGTGGCTCCTCAACTGTATATGTCAAACATTTATATCAACAGCTTCTAACCTCAGAATCAGATAGAGATGTGATCTTTCTTGAATCTTCCAAGACTGACAATATTGTTGAGCAACAACTTGATCACTTGGATATATTCAAACATGCAAAGTATTTTCAAGAGTTTGATAATGATATTCTAGATATTGAAGGGGGGATTCCTATACTGGATCAATATGTGGAATCTTCTTATGAAGCACTCTCTCCCCCGCATGAAGCTCCAGCCATTGATGACACTTTATGTGATGTGATTGACATAATTAGGAGAATAAATCTTGATTCAGCCTCAACTCAGTCAATTGAGCAACCTGTTCCATCTCATAAAGATCCTCCAAAATGGATGATAAAGACACTTGAAAGTGTACGTCCTAATGAGGTTGGAAAGACAGGAACAAGAATCTCAACTAGACATAATGGAGGTGTTGTAGAAGATTTTGATTCACCTGTTGATATGGATTTTTCTTATGATTTTGGACTAAAATTGTCTACAAATTTCAAACCAACTTCCTTCAAAGAAGATGCTTCTCATGATGAATGGAAAGAAGCGATGCAGAAAGAATACAATGCTTTGATAAAGAATGGCAGCTGGAAGCTGGTTGATCCTCCACTAGGAACCAAGCTAATAGGCTGCAAGTGTTTCTTCACTCAAGTATAAAGAAGATGGCTCACTTGACAAGAACAAAGCTAGGCTTGTGGCAAAATGTTTTGCACAGAAGGAAGGGGTCGACTATGAGGAGACCTTTCCCCCCACAACAAAATGGGCTACCATCCGAACACTCTTTTTCTTTGTAGCTTAGAACGATTGGGAAGTGAATCAAATGGATGTAAAAACTACTTTCTTGAATGGAGATCTGAAAAAAAATGAATTTATGTCCCAACTAGAAGGATTTTTTGTGAAGGGTTAGGAACATAAAGTATGCAAGATTTTAAAATCCTTGTATAGCCTCAAGCAAGCACCGTGAGCTTGGTACAAGAAGTTAACTGAGCATCTTTTGAAACTAAATTTCAAACATTATGATCTTGATGATGCAACTGTGTTTGTCAAGAAAGTTGGAAAAATAATTGTATATATTGTGGTGTATGTAGATGATCTTATGATGACAGGGAACAATGAGAGCTACATTGCATCCATAAAGAAGGAACTGAGGAAAGGCTTTGAGATGACAAATTTGGGCTATGTTCAATACTATCTTGGTATTGAAGTAACCCAACATCAAAGTTTACATTTATGTCTTAGAAGAAGTACATTGGAGATCTATTGAACAAGTTTGGCATGGTTGAGTGCAATACTTTGACTCCTCTAATGGAGCATAACTTAAAGCTCACATCCACTGAAGGAAAAGAATTTGAGGATGCAATGAAGTACAAAAAACTAGTAGGAAGTCTTAGCGACCTTATTACTACCAGACCAGACATTTCATTTGATGTTGGAATCCTCTCCAGTTTTATGCAAAATCCTTTTAAGGGTCATTGGTCTATTGTAAAAAGAGTTCTAAAGTACTTGAAGGTGACTCAAGACTTTGGACTCAAGTATATACGAGTGGGTGACTTCAGCTTGATTGGATACTCTGATTTAGATTTCAATGGAGATAAAGAAACTGGGGTATCCACTTCAGTTTATGTTATGATTGGAATAGGAGTTGTCTCTTGGAGGTCACACAAACAATCAGCTCCAATAGATTCCACAACTGAGGCAAAATATGTAGCAACAAATGAAGCAACAAAGGAAACTGTGTGGCTCAGGAAAATCCTGGAAGATTTGTAGGAGAAATAAGTGCATTCAAATCCTCTTTTGATTGACAACACTCTTGCAATAAATTTGGTCAGGAACCCAAATTTCCATGATCGATACAAGCACATCAATACAAAATATCAACTAATTCGATGTCATGTTGAGGCCAAAACAATCCACCTATGACATTGTTCCAAAAATGAGCAGATTGCAGACATCTTCACGAAAGCGCTTGGAAGGGAAAATTTTGAAAGATTCAGAATGATGCTTGGAATCACCAACATCCATTCATATTAAGGGGGGTAATGTTGACACCTAATCTTTGGGATTAGGTAAATTCATGCAAATATTGTAAATAGTAAAATAAATGGAATTGGAACATGAAGAGACATTGGGAGATGAAACCCAATAGTCTCCCTCTCCACATATATATCTATGTTCTATCTTAATGAAAAATCCATCAGATTCGTGGATTTACCCTCATATGTCCCGACAATTTAGTCGATTCGGGTGCATCTGTGAAAGTAATGCCATTATTTGTTGCTAAGAAAATTAACACTAAATGGGATAAAGTTGATGCACAAATCATTCAGTTGGACATATCTCTTGTCCAAACTATTGGTGAACTCAACAATGTTATTATCTGATTATCATCTGATCATCAAGTACACCAATGTATAAATATTGTAATTGTGGACATCCGTGAAGCCTATGGTGTACTCGTGAGTAGAGACGAGTCTTGCAAATTATAGGGGTATTTTGCTACAAATTAGTCACATTTATGGCTTCCATGTAAGGGTAGAAACTGTTAGAAATTAATTAATGAAGCAATGAAATGCACAAACTATTGCGGAAACACAAATACAAAAAAACATAAAACAGGAGAGACACAGATATATGTGGTTCACCCAATTTGGGCTACGTCCACAGAGAAACAACCAATCCTTCCTTTTATATTATCCAACAAAATGAAGAGATACAACTTACAATACATCCATTGTAATTTCCTCTTCGCTCTCACACATGCTCCTCTCTCTCTTTCTCTCTCACTCAGAATAATAATACACAACTGCAATACAATTGCCTCATATAAACTGAGGGTTTCCTTCTAGGGAAAAAACCTAAATTAACACAACTTCTATTGTCAAATGATCTGCCTAATGAACTACCAAATTTACTATGAAATTACAATATTTTACAAGGTAAATTTTCATCTATTTTTAGGTTTAGGGGTGCTGCCCCCAAACCCTCTCTCAGGTGGAGGGGGCTCAGAAAAGTTGCCATCACCCCCCTGGGACCCCCCTGATGACAATTAAATGAGAAACGTTGCCACCTCGTTAGGAATATGGATCCAACGCGACTGAAACAAATAACCTCTAAACAATTAGGAAGATAATCATGCTCCACACCCAACAATCTCCCACTTGGAGACTTATTATATAAACTCCATCGTTGCTTCACTTACTGGACAATAACTCCACTTGGACCTAGTTGTTTCTCATCTTCACCATCATACTTGAAGCCCAATTGAAGCTGAGCAAAATCTTAGTTTTTCCCTGGTTACAAATTTTGTTAACATATCTGCAGGATTCTGGCTAGAGTTTATCTTTTCCAGCTTCTACTTTCCACCTTCCTACACTGACCATATGAAATGGTACTTGAGCTGTATATGTTTAGTCTTGGAATGAAATTTTGAGTTCTTTGTAAGATGAATGCAACTATAGCTGTCAGTGTATAACCTGCCCATCTCCTGATTCTTGCCCAATTCATCCATAAACCTTTATAACCAAATCATTTCTTTACTAGCCTCTGTAGGAGCAACAGACTCTACTTCCATTGTTGAAAGTGCAAAAATGTTTTGCGATTTTGAAACCCAACTGATAGTTTTTCCACCTATAGTAAACACATACCCTGTGGTTCTCCTCGTGTTATCTCTATCACCTGCCATATATACATCAACATATCCCTATATAGCAATGTTTGAACCACCAAATCATAATGCTTAATTTGTGGTACCTCTCAAATACCTGAGAATCCACTTCACTGCCATCCAATTCTCTTTTCCTGGATTGTTCATATACTTGCTTACAACTCTCACTGCATGAGCAATACTAGGCCTTATGTAGACCATAACATAAATTAAGCTTCCAATTGCTGATGCATATGGAACTTTACACACATAATCCATATCTTCCTGAGTACCGGGATACATCTTCTTACTTAGTTTGAAATGGCTAGCCAAAGGTGTACTAACTGGTTTTGCATTTTGCATATTAAATCTTTCCAACACATTTTCTATGTACTCACTTTGAGACAATGTTAGTTTGCGATTTTTCTTGTCTCTAGTTATTCTCATACCAAGGATTTGTTTTGCAACACCCAAATCCTTCATTTCAAATGAATTTGTCAATTTTCCTTTGGGCACATTTATTTCCTACATGTTGGACCCTGTAATAAGCATGTCATCTACATATAATAACAATATAATATAACTTCCATCATTTTTCTTTTTAAGATAAACACGATGGTCAGAGTGACATCTAGTATAACCTTGTTCAGACATAAACCTATCAAATTTTAGATACCACTGTCTTGGAGCCCGTTTTAAGCCATACAAGCTCTTCTTAATTTTTCACACTAACCTCTCCTTCCTGTTGACCTCATACCCTTGTGGCTGCTACATATATATTTCTTCCTCCAAATCCCCATGGAGAAAGGATGTATTTACATCTAACTGCTCAACTTGCAAATCTTCTGCTGCCACTAGACTTAAAATAGTTCTAATTGAAGTCATTTAACAACAGGGGAAAAAATTTCATCAAAGTCTATACCTTTCTTTTGTGTAAATCCCTTCACCACAAGTATAGCCTTATAACTCTGTTTACCTCCATCTTCTTCCTTCAACCTGTAAACCCATTTATTCTGCAATGTTGTTTTACCTATAGGTAACTTGACGAAGTCCCAAGTCTGTTTATGCATCAAGGATTCCATCTCTTCTTCCATGGCTTGCTCCCACTTCTTCCTGGTTTCTACCTGCATTGCTTTTTCATATCTTTCTGGTTCACTAGAATCAGTCAACAATACATAATATAATGAAGGAGAGTATCGTTCAGGGGGTCTACTTATCATGGTAGATATTCTAACACCAATTTCAGGTGTTTGAGGTGCCTCTTTTTCTTGTGGTTATTGTTGTTGTTATGGCTGATGATCATTATGATTTTGACACACCTTTACTTTTTCTGTGATCTCATCAAGCACTATGTATTCTTTTTTTTTCTTTTTCCTGTTTCCTTCACTGCATCTGATCCTTATACAAGACCGTTCCATTGAATATGACATCTCTGCTCCTAATGATTTTGTGATTTTCATAATCACATAAGAAATAACCAAAATAATTTACACCATATCCAATAAAGGTACATTTCTTTGATTTCGCCTCAAGCTTTGTTCTATTTTATTTATTGATGTGGACAAAGGCTTCACAATCAAAAGTCTTTAAAAATGAATAGTTTACCTTTTTACTTGTCCATGCCTGGTAGGAATACCACCCTCCAAGGAACTTGAAGGCCCTCTATTTACTAGATAAACAATAGTATTTACAACATTTACCAAAATTGCAAGGGAAATCTTGCATGCAATCTCATGCACCTTACACGCTCCATGATTGTCTTGTTCTTCCTTTTTGACACACCATTTGCCTGTGGCATTCCCGGAACTATCTTCTCTCTGCAAATTCCATGCTCTAAACAATAGTTATCAAACTCTTTGTTGCAGTATTCACCTCCATTAGTTGATCTTAGACACTTCAACTTCTTTCATGTCTCATTCTCAACCAAAGCTTTCCATTTCTTGAAAGTATCAAATACATCAGATTTATTTTGAATACAATAAATCCAGGTTTTCTTCGTTTCATCATTAATAAAAGTAACATAATAGTGAGGGCCATCGAGAGATGATACCTGATCAGGTCCCCATACATCTGTATGCACAAGCTCTAATTTTCCGCTCTTCTTTTCCTTCCCAACTCTAATAAATATGACTTTCTTTTATTTTCCATTAACACAATTTTCATAGAAATCCAAATCAACATGCTTCAAACCTGACAACAAATTTCTTGAGTGAAGAATCTGCATCCCCTTCTAACTCATGTACCTGAGCTTATGATGTCGGGGTACCGTATATGCTCATGTGGAGGTTAAAGCACTAACAAAATTATAAATATTATTGCATAAAGACAATGTACCTACCTTTTCTCCTTTTTCTATTACCAGGGTTCCTTTAATGACCTTCCAGGTTTTTTTTCTTTATATAAAAGTAGTTACACAACCTTCACCTCCCAACTGCCCTGTTGAAATTAGATTTTTCTTTAAATATGGAACATGCCTTACCTCCTTCAATAGACATTGGTTCCCATTCTATTTCTTTAGAAAAACCTTACCCATTCCAATGATTTTATAGGGTTTATCATCACTCAGACAAGCCTGTCCAAAATCCCCCTGAACATAGTCATGAAAATGTTTCCTATCAGGTGTGACAGGGAATGAGGCCCCTGAATCTACCACCCAGGCACCAATAATATTCTCCAATGAAATAATCGAAGCATCTTGCAACACATCACTTTTCACATTCGCTTCATGATTGTTCTCTTGTTGTCCATCTCCTTCTTTTCCCTTCCAATATTTGTAGTCTTTCTTCAGTTGTCTTTTCTTCCCACCTTTCCAACACATTATCCATCATTTGGATTTGGATCTACCTTTTCTTGACTTACTGTGATCTTTTAGGCTCCTTCCTCTTTCCATTTTTCGTCCCCTAGTCTTTGCAGTCAAAATATTACTTGATGTCTCATCGGAGCTTTTCTGTCGCATTTCCTCGCTAAGGATGACACAATAACATCATCAAACTTTAAAGTGCTAGATCCAGAGACAGAGTTACTAATAGCCATAACTAGGCCATTCCAACTTTCTGGCAATGAGCACAAAAATAACAAAGCCCTAACTTCATCATCAAAATTTACCCCTACAGAACTTAACTGACTGGTAACCGTGTTAAATTCATTTAAATGATCAGCAATAGATCCACCTTCTGACATCTTCATATTAAATAGACACTTCATAAGAAATACCTTATTTGAGGCCGAGGGTTTTTCATATAGTTTGGCCAATGCTGTCATTAAACCTTTTGTTGTCGTTTCCTTTGAAATGTTGAATGCCACCGACACTGCTAGACACAACCATATTGTTCCTAGTGCCTTTCTGTCGAGAATCTCCCATTCTACATCCGTCATACTCGTCGACTTCTTTGATTTTCCGCTCAATGGTAGGTACAAATATTTTTGATATAAATAATATTCCATATGCATCTTCCACAACTATTAGTTTTGGCTGTTAAATTTCTCGACCCTAAACCTACCATCTTTCACCATTTCTCCCACTCGAACCTGGAACCCTTCTCTCCTGCGAGTTTATCAGCCAAATAAACATTCGGCTCTGATACCAGTTGTTAGAAATTAATTAACGGAGCAATGAAATACACACAATATTACGGAAACACAAATAGTAGACACATAAAACAAGAGAGACACAAATATCTGTGGTTCACCCAATTTGGATTACATCCATGGAGAAACAACCAATCCTTCCTTTTATATTATTTAGCAAAATGAAGAGAAACAACCTACATCAGATCCGTTGTAATTTCCTCTTTTCTCTCATACTGTCTCATCTCTTTCTCTCTCGCGCTCAGAATAATAATACACAGTCATAATACAATTCCTTCATATAAACCGAGGGTTGCCTTATAGGGAAAAAAAACCCTAAATTAACATAACTTCTATCGTCATATCATCCGCTCAATGAACGACCCAGATTGACTATGAAATTATAATATTTAACAAGGAAATTTTTCATCTATAAAAGTCACTGTCGCCCCCCTTGGACCCCCTTGATGATGATTAAACAAGCAACATTGTCAGCTCATTAGGAACATGGATCTAACATGACCGAAACAAAAAAACCATCTAAATAATCAGGAAGATAATCAATCTCCACACCTAACATAAACAATCATATTTGAGTGGAAAGTGAATCATACACAAAATACACTATGACACCACTTGAGGGTCATAATGAGCATGTTTCCTTTGTTGTTTTAATCTTTGGAAATGTCTTTTGGAGACTGATCATAGGTGTTATCAAGCATAACCATCACCTGTCGCACCAAATACACAGTTGGAACTCCTTCCTTGTTCTCCAACTGGTGCAAATGAATCTTGTAATATATATGTACATAGTAATAGTAATAATAGTATAGGAAGCAATTTAGTAGATAATGATATTTTCTTAGATGGTTCAAAGGCGCAAGATCGCTTTGGAGTTGGTTACGTACTCATAGAAATAGACTGTAAATAAGGAAAGGGGATTTTTTATAAATCCTGAATAAAAGACAAGTTTTTCCCCTAGAAATATAGCAGGTTAGTTCATATTAAATTCATTTTTCTATTATTGTCCTTCATTTTTGCACATCAAATGATTACCTCATCATCTCATCTTGTGACCTATAGGGTTCATTTTATATAAATTATTAGTAGCCTTACATTTGAGCAATATTATTTTCACGGGACATCAATTAGGAAATATGAGATTTATGATGTAGAGCTTGTATGAGAAAATATAGAATATAGACCCAAATCTCAATACCAGTGTATTCTAAGAATGGTATCCATTCATTTGTCGAAGCAAAAAAAATCAACCAGAGAGCAACTGACAACCAGAAGGTGCTCTATATTGATTGTTCACTCCCTAGGATTTGGTCCTTTGACATGCTATTACTTTCGTCATGATGTGGAAATTAAATTAGAAAGTCCATATGCAAAACAATAAACCACATCACTAACATTGACATTGTGAAGAGTCATCAAGGTGAACATTCAATTTTGGTCACGTCAAAATACAATGTGGCTATTTTTAATCTTGAAGGTGAGTGGTCGGTCACATTAAGAGATTTTCCAAACTCTTTTTTCTTCTATTACTTAAGAAAGAATCAAGATATGTCTATTTTCATTTCAATAGTTACACTGAGGATATATATTAATGTTGGGTATGGAGCCTGATTATCTTCTTTATTCAGAGGTATCGCTGCATTGGACCCCAGTTCGTAATGTGGTGACAATGCTGCCCATAAAATGTAAGCTGCCAGGGGGGTCCAGGGTGAGGCGACGACGATTATTTGGAGCCCCCCCGGTGGGGGATCAGGGACAGCGCCCTTGAAGCTAAAAATAGATGTAAAATTGCCTTGTAAAATGTTGTAATTTCATAGTGGAGATCTGATGATAGAAGTTATGTTTAGGGCTTTTTTTCCCTAGAAGGCAACCCCTTGCTATATATGAGGGAATTATATTGCAGATCCGTATTCTGAGTGAGAAAGAGAGGAGATTGTGTGAGAGCGAAGAGGGAATTACAACAGATTTGTTGTAGGTTGTATCTCTTCAGTTTGTTGGATAATATAAAAGGAAGGACTCGCTGTTTCTCCATGGATGTAGCCCAAATTGGTTGAACCATGTATATCCGTGTCTCTCTTGTTTTATGTGTTTAGATTTCTGCAATATATTTTATGTGTTCCATTGCTCTGTAATATATAATTTTCTAACAATTGGTATCAGAGCCGAAGGTCTATTTGGATGATAAACTCGCAGGAGAGAAGGGTTCCTGGTTCGAGTGGGAGAAATGGCGGAAGATGGTAGGTTTAGGGTTGAAAAATTTAATGGCCAAAAATACTAGCTGTGGAAGATTATCTGTATCAAAAACATCTGTACCCACAATTGAGCAGAAAGACAAAGAAGCTGACAGGTATGACAGACAAAATGGGATATTCTTGACAGAAAGGCACTTGGAACAATACGGTTGTGTTTAGCGACGTCGATAGCCTTTAATATTTCAAAGGAAATGAAAATAAAGGGTTTAATGTTGGCATTGGCCAAATAATATGAAAAACCCTCGGCCTCAAATAAGGTATTTCTTATGAAGCATTTATTTAATATGAAGATGTCAGAAGGTGGATCTATTGCTGATCATTTAAATGAATTTAATACAGTTATGAGTCAGTTAAGTTCTGTAGGGGTAACTTTTGATGATGAAGTTAGGGCTTTGTTATTTCTGTGCTCATTGCTAGAAAGTTGGAATGGTTTAGTTATGGCCATTAGTAACTCTGTCTCTGGATCTAGTAATTTAAAGTTTGATGATGTTGTCGGTACAATCCTTAGCGAGGAAATGTGACGGAAAAGCACCGGTAAGACATCAGGTAATGCTTTCATTGCAGAGACAAGCGGAAGAAAAATGGAAAGAGGAAAGAGCCTAGGATATCTCAGTAAGTCAAGGAAAGGCAGATCCAAGTCCAGATCGGGGATAGTGTGCTGGAAATGCGGGAAGAAAGGACACTTGAAGAAAGATTGCAAGTCTTAGAAGGGAAAAGAAGAAGACGCGCAACAAGAAAACAATCATGAAACGAATGTGATAGGTGATGTGTTGCAAGATGCTTTGATTATTTCATTAGAAAATATTAGTGATGCCTGGGTGGTAGATTCAGGGGCCTCATTCCATGCCACACCTGATAGGAAACATTTTCATGATTATGTTCAAGGAGATTTTGGACAGGTTCTATTGTGTGATGATAAACTCTGTAAAATCATTGGAATGGGTACAATTTTCCACAAATAGCAGAATGGAAATCAATGGCAATTGAAGGAGGTAAGGCATTTTCCAGATTTGAAGAAAAATCTGATTTCAACAAGGTAGTTGGGAGGTGAAGGCTCTCTAACTACTTTTACAGATAAAACTTGGAAGGTCACTAAAGGAGCCCTGGTAATAGCAAAAAGAGAAAAGGTTGGTACATTGTATTTATGCAATGGTATTTCTAATTCTGTTAATGCTTTAACCTCTACAGGAGAAGAGACGACATTGTGGAATCATAGGCTCGGGCATATGAGTGAGAAGGGGATGCAAATTCTTCACTAAAGAAATTTGTTGGCAGGTTTGAAGCATGTGTATTAAAAATTATGTGAGAATTGTGTTTATGGAAAACAAAAGAGAGTCAGATTCCTCAGAGTTGGGAAAGAAAAGAAGAGAGAAAAATTAGAGCTTGTGCATACAGATGTATGGGAACCTGCTCAGGTATCATCTTTCTATGGCCCTCGTTATTATGTTACTTTTATTGATGATGCAACCAGAAAAACTGGATTTATTGTATTCGAAATAAATTAAATGTATTTGATACTTTCAAGAAATGGAAAGCTTTGGTTGAAAATGAGACAGGAAAAAGGTTGAAGTGTCTTAGATCAGATAATGGACGTGAATATTGCAACAAAGGGTTTGATAGGTACTGTTAAGATAATGAAATTCATAGAGAGAAGATAGTTCCAGGAACACCACACGAAAATGGTGTGTCAGAAAGGATGAACATGACAATCATGGAGCGTGCAAGGTGCATGAGATTGCATGCAGGATTGCCTTTACAATTTTGGGCAGATGCTGTAGATACTACTGTTTATCTAATAAACATAGGCCTTCAAGTTCCTTGGATGGTGGTATTCCAGAGGATGCATGGACAGGTAAAAAGGTAAACTACTCATTTTAAAAAAAAATTGGTTGTGAAGCCTTTGCCCATATTAATAAAGAAAATAGAACAAAGCTTGATGAAAAATCAGAGAAATGTACCTTCATTGGATATTGTGTTAATGATTTTGGTTATCGCTTTTATGATTACGAAATACAAAAAATGATTAGGAGCAGAGATATCATATTCCATGAAAAGGTTTTGTATAAGGATCAAATGCAGGAAAAGAAACAGGAAAAAGAAACAGAGAATACACAGTGCTTGATGAGACCACAGGAAAAGTGAAGGTGCCAAAAAGTCATAATGATCAATAGGTAGAACAACAACAACAACAAGCACCTCAAACACCTGAAAGGGGTGTTAGAAAATCTACTAGGATAAGTAGACCCCCTGAATGATACTCTCCTTCATTATATTATGTATTGTTGACTAATTCTGGTGAACCAGAATGTTATGAAGAAGCAGTGCAGGTAGAAACCAGGAAGAAGTGGGAGCAAGCCATGAAAGAAGAGATGGATTAGCACATAACCAGACTTGGGACTTAGTCAGGTTTCCTGCAGGTAAAACATCATTGCAGAATAAATGGGTTTACAAGTTGAAGGAAGAAGATGGATGTAGAAAAAGGTATAAAGCTAGACTTGTGGTGAAGGGGTTTGCACAAAAGAAGGGTATAGACTTTGCTGAGATATTTTCTCTTATTGTTAAAATGACTTCAATCAGAACTATTTTAAGTCTAGTAACAACTGACTATTTGCATCTTGTGCAGTTAGATGTAAAGACAACCTTTCTCCATGGGGATTTGGAGGAAGAGATATATATGCAGCAACCACAAGGATATGAGGTAAAAGGGAAGGTGAAACTAGTGTGCAGGTTGAAGAAGAGCTTGTACGGCTTAAAACATGCTCTAAGGCAATGGTATCTAAAATTTGGCAGGTTTATGTCTGAACAAGGTTATACTAGATGTCACTCTGATCATTGTGTTTATCTTGAAAGGCAAAATGATGGCAACTATATTATATTGTTATTGTATGTAGATGACATGCTTGTTGCAGGTTCTAACATGTAGGAAATAAATGTGCTCAAAAGAAAATTGGCGAACTCATTTGCAATGAAGGATTTGGGTGCTGCAAAACAAATCCTTGGTATGAGAATAACTAGAGGCAAGAAGAATCGAAAATTAACATTGTCTCAGAGTGAGTACATAGAAAAGGTGTTGAAAAGATTTAATATGCCGAATGCAAAACCAGTTAGTATAGCTTTGGCTAGTCATTTCAAACTAAGTAAGGAGGTGTGTCCTAAGACTTAGGAAGAAATGACTTATATGTCTAAAGTCCCTTATGCATTAGCAGTTGGAAGCTTAATGTATGCAATGGTTTGCACAAGGCCTGATATTGCACGTGCAGTGGGAGTTGTAAGTAGGTACATGAACAATCAAGGAAAAGAACATTGGATGGCGATGGAGTGGATTCTTAGGTATTTGAGAGGTACCACAAATCAAGCGTTATGCTTTGGTGGTTCAAACATTGCTCTACAGGGATATGTTGATGCAGATATGACAAGTGATAGAGATAACAGGAGGAGCACCACAGGGTATGCGTTTACTGTAGGTGGAATAACTGTCAATTGGGTTCAAAACTGCAAAGTGTTGTTGCACTCTCAACAACGGAAGCAGAGTATGTTGCTGCTACGGAGGCTAGTAAAGAAATGATTTGGTTACAAAGGTTTCTGGATGAATTGGGTAAGAAGCAGGAGTTGGGCAGGTTATACAGTGATAGCCAGAGTGCCATACATCTTGCAAAGAACTCTGCATTTCATTCCAAGACTAAACATATAGAACTCAAGTACCATTTCATATGGCCAGTGTTGGAAGATGGACAATTGAAGCTGGAAAAGATACACACTAGCTAGAATCCTATAGATATGTTAACAAAAGTTGTAACCAGAGAGAAACTGAGATTCTACTCAATTTCAATTGGTATTCAAGTATGATGATGAAGATGAGAAACAGCCAGGTCCAAAGTGGAGTCATTGTCCAGCAAATGAAGCAATGGTGGAGTTGCTATAATCAGTCTCCAAGTGGGAGATTGTTGGGTGTGGAGCCTGATTATATTCTTTATTCAGAGGTCCAGGGGGGAGGGGGATGATGGAAATTGCCTTGTAAAATGTTGTAATTTCGTAGTCAATCTGGGCCGTTAATTAGGCGGAGATCTTACGGTAGAAGTTATGTTTAATTTAGGGTTTTTTTTCCCTAGAAGGAAACCCCTCGCTATATATGAGGGAATTGTATTGCATATCTATATTTTGAGTGAGAAAGAGAGAGGAGATTGTGTGAGAGCGAAGAGGGAATTACAATGGATCTGCTATAGGTTGTATCTCTTCAGTATTTTGGATAATATAAAAGGAAGGATTGGTTGTTTCTCCGTGGACGCAGCCCAAATTGGGTGAACCATGTATATATGTGTTTCTCTTGTTTTATGTGTTTATATTTTTGTGTTCCATTGCTTTGTAATATATAATTTTCTAACAATTACCAATAATCTTATGGGACAATCTTTTGTGAATATCAGAGTAAATAATTCAATGAGTTCTTAGAATGAATTTTGGATCAAGCAGTTTTCATATAATGGAAGGACCAATGAGGTGTCATGGTAAATTTTATAAATCATGATATTTTTCAAGTCTTGGTACTCATCTTAAAATTAGCTTGAGATTGTAGTTGGTTTTATGATAAAGCTAGCATGATTTTATGCCTCAGAGACCTATAACCTATTTTCATTTGTGATTTGGAAAGTAAGAGAATTATAAATATATTTCATAGCAATATCTCACTAACTTTGTTGGTTAGTCATTCATCATTGTTTTTTTTATTATTGTTGGTTCATAGTTGGTAGATGTCACCCTTCACTTTTTTTGCTTGAAAATGTCTCCAATTAATGAGTAATTAGAGTTACGAAATACTCTAATACTTTCTATTGTTGAAAAAATAACGACAATTGACAAAAAAATTATCATCAAAGTTTGAATCTGTTTACAAGATGCACAAGAAAAAAATGAGTTTCTCTAGCTTGAATCTCATCTCTAGTGAGATGAATTATAGACAAAGATAATATATGAACTAGTTCTCATTCAAAATAACTCTCTTTTTGAGTTTGAGAAAGAATAAAGCCAATAGCCAACATATGATTAGATCAATGACTCCACTTTAGGAGCAGATTTAAAGGAGGATGTGCGATTTTAACTTGCACTTCTCAAGCCCATCATCAAACCTTGGGAATAAAAAACAAGCACAAGATTGACATTAGATATGAAAAGGAACTGAGATTTCACATTCCAAACTACTCCAAACTAGTTTCAGAGTGTTGGGATTCTTCAAGAAAACTCATCTTCACTTGCTCCAAATCCACATCCACATTATATTATCAAATTTCAACATTGTCATTGAGTTCGACAAATGAAATATTAGTGTTTTGATCTTCACCCTTGTGAGCGTCATGGAAAACATACTCATGCTTTAGATAGATATTCCAGTCACAATAATCCTGCAAGAGCAAAGATTCACCTTGGATGGATCACTAATTAGTAATGATCTTCAACAACCAAGAATATATATCGATCATACCATAAAGTTCATTCTCATGTATTGGCACATCTTGTAGTGGAAAAATTTCCATATTATCACCTTGTATTTGATAGGGGGAATTGATAGTAACTTACTAGTTTCAAAGTCATATTAAGCTAGCTTGAGTCATAGCCAGAACCAGAGCCAACAATTCGATCCTAGAGCTAGAGTCATCCATAACCAGAGTCAGAGTAGTAGCTAGAGTCAAAGCCATGAACAAGATTCATTTTATGTTCATCTTCAAGCCAACTTAGTTTGCAATCATCTTCAAATCACCTTTGACAAGTACTTCAAATAAATAAAATTCATTAGCTTCTAACTAAATTAGAAAATATTCTGGGAACCACTGAATGTTAGAGCCAAGTTCCAACAATTTGCAATCATCTTCAAATCACCATTTGTGGGCACTTCCAATCTGTTGGGTCCCTATAATACTAGTGATTACCCCATTACTATTGTAGTTATACCCCTTATTTATATTGTTGTGCCCCTATTACCCCCATATTGTTATTTCTGTGCCCCATAGAATCCCTCTATTGTTATTTTTGTGGCTTTATATTATTATTGTTAGGCTGGCTGGATTATATTGTGACTCCTTAGACTCCTATATATAGAAAGGAGGTTTTGTCATTTGTATCATCCAAGTATTGTTCATTTATGTAATGTAAAGGAGGTTGCCCCCTCGAAGAGGCTGAATTCTAAGGCGTTAATCTTTCTTTTCTATCTTTTCTTGAGCTGGATTCATAACATTTGGTATCAGAGCTTTGGATTCTAGGGTTTCGCTGCTCCAAACAGGTCATCGTGGCATTTTCGCTATAACTTTTTTTCTGTGACGTTTCAGAAGTCTAAAAAAAACCCATTTGAGAAGTGATCGCGCTGAACCTTGGGTCCAAATTTCAGAGCTTTTCGCGCGATATTTTCGGAGATATGATCTGAGGAAGTTGGTCTTTTTGCAGACTCCTGAATTACACTCAAAACAGGTGACCTGGGGAAAATTGTCATAACTTTCTTTCTGAGCATCGGATTGAAATTTCGTATGAAGGTACAGAAATAGGACGGACTGTAGTTTTCTTTTATATATTTTTCAGAGTCAAAGGTTGAAACGGTGACACGTGGCACTTCATACAAGTTCGCTCTACTGAACTAGTCTATAATCAAGTCATTGCGGGAGATTGTGCATAACTCTTTCTTGGAGAATCCAATTTGGATCATACTAGTGGCATTGGAAAGAGGACATAGAAGGCTACTACAGGTCACAATTTCAGAGCTAGATGATTCGAAATTACAGAGATACATCAGATTCAATATCAGGATTCTACAAAGTAAAAAAAGGTGTGGAGTTTTTATTTTTTATTTTTGCATAAGCTTGGTTTGAAGGAATTCAAAGGGCATAGGAAAGCATTATTATCGGTAACCGATGCCTCGAGGAAAGAAAATGCAAACACCTAGTAAGGAACCTGAAAGCTCTAGCATGACTCATGAAGAAGAGGAAGAAATGCTACATGATATATCAAAATTACAAGAACAAGTGCAACAAATGTCACGCTCACAAAAGCTAACAGATGCTAAGATAAATGGCGTGGAATCTAAGATAAAGGGCATGGAAGCTAAGATGGATGATCTGAAGACAGATTTGAGGACAGATTTGAAGACAGACATGGCAGATTTGAAGACAGACATGGCAGATTTGAAGACAGATTTGACAAATTTTCTACAAGAAATACTTACTAATGGTGAAAAGGTTGTAAAGGAAACTCATGATGTGAACAAAAGAAATGTTAATCATGATTCCATAGACTCTAATGTTGGATCGAAGACCCACCATATTCCAAAAATCGATATGAGGAAGTTTGATGGCAAGGATCCCGCCACATGGATATTACAGATGGAGCAGTTCTTCGATCTCAATAATGTGCAAAACACACAAAAGGTACGTATGGCAACTTTATATTTGGAACCAAATCAATTTGTATGGTATCAATGGCTTTTCTCTCGTAAAAAATTTATCACTTGGGCAATTTTTACGGAAGAATTGATAGCACATTATGAGGATACAAAAAGCAACACTTTTTTTAGCCAATTGATAAGTCTCAAACAAAAGGGTTCAATAATGGAGCACATTGAGGAGTTCCAAAAATTGAACATAAGGGTAAAAGATATTCCAGAGGAGCATAGGATTGATGTGTTCATAGGGTCTTTAAAGGATAATATCCAACATGATGTTTGCCTTTGGGAACCTGATTCATTAGAGAAGGCATTCAGGTTAGCAAGAAAAATGGAAAGCAAAATTATGGCAACTAGGAAGCATACCATTAACAACTATAAAGACGGAAGTGTTGTTGCCCATAGTCTTCCACAACCTACAAGGTTGACACCACAACAATTGGAAGAAAAAAGAGCAAAAGGGCTTTGTTACAATTGTGATAGCAAATACACAAAAGGTCATAAGTGTGCTGAGAAGAAATTATTCTACATAGATTGTGAAGAGGAAGAAGAAAAGGAGCAAGAAAGGTCAAAAGAAGAGGATATATTCCAGGAACAAAGCCTAGATGAAGAACAAATAAATCCGACCATATCTTGTAATGCATTGGCGGGAATTACCACTCCTCAAACCATCAAGATAGAAGGACAAATCAAGAAGAAAAAGGTAATAGTGTTGATTGATTCAGGAAGCACCCACAATTTTATTCATTGTAGGGTAGCAAAAGAATTGAATTGCTTCCTATATCCAGCACCAGAGTGTCAAGTGATGATTGCAAATGGAGGAACAATAAATTGTTCTGGAAAGTGCCATAATATCAAGCTATCCATGGGAGAATATGTATTGACTAGCCCAATGCTTTCCATTCCAATGGGAGGTGCTGATGTTGTACTAGGAGTCCAATGGCTACAATCCTTGGGTACAATAGCTTTTAATTTTCAAGAACTTTTCATGAAATTTTCTGTGGAAGGAAAGGAAGTTGAATTAAGGGGTATTGCAGGGAAACCAGGAAAGATAATCAGCTCTAATGGCATGACAAAGCTTCTAAAAAAGGAGCAAAGAGGTGTAATTGCACAATTATGTTCGCTAGATGTTTCCACATTGGAATCATCTATTTCTCCAGATCTCCAAAAAGTCCTGGACAATCATTCCAAGGTATTTGAGACTCCCAAAGGTCTCCCACCTATGCGTGATCATGATCATGCTATTCATCTGATTCCAGGAAGTGTTCCTCCAAACATCAGGCCGTACAGATATCCATATGTCCAAAAAAGTGAAATTGAACGTATGGTTGCAGAAATGCTAGAGGCTGGTATAATTCAACTGAGTCAAAGTTCTTTCTCAGCTCCAGTAGTATTGGTGCACAAGGATGGATCATGGCGCATGTGTCCAGATTATAGGGAGCTCAACAAGCTCACTATTAAAGATAAGTTCCCCATTCCTGTCATTGATGAATTACTGGATGAATTGCATGGATCAATTTACTTCACCAAGTTGGATCTTCGTTCGGGATATCATCAAATCAGAATGAAGATTGAAGACATTCCGAAAACGACATTTAGAACTCATGAGGGTCATTATGAATTTTTGGTCATGCCTTTTGGCCTTACCAATGCACCTTCAACATTTCAAGGTTTGATGAATTCAATTTTCAAACCATTCCTTAGAAAATTTGTGTTAGTATTTTTTGATGATATACTAATCTACAACAAGTCTTGGAAGGATCATGTTGAACATGTTGACAAGGTGCTACAACTATTGGAGGAGAAACAATTATATGCAAAAAGATCCAAATGTTTCTTTGGAGTCCAAGAGGTGGAATATTTGGGTCATATTGTATCTCATGAAGGAGTTAAGGTAGACCCTAGCAAAATTAAAGCCATTAAGGAATGGAAAATCCCCACATCCATAAAGCATCTGCGAGGATTTCTTGGGTTGACAGGGTATTATCGCAAGTTTGTTAAGAATTATGGGAGAATAGCAGCACCTCTAACAACATTATTGAAGAAAGATTCATTTTCATGGACTCCGGAAGCAACAAAGGCCTTTAAACATCTTAAAGAGGCAATGTGCCAAGCACCGGTCTTAGCTACACCGAACTTCACAAAAACCTTTATTGTGGAATGTGATGCTTCAGGAAATGGAATTGGTGCTGTTCTAATGCAAGATGAAAGACCCATTGCTTTTGAAAGTCGTCCAATCAAGGGAAAGTTTTTAAGAAAAGCTATTTATGAGAAGGAAATGTTGGCAATACTCCATGCACTTAAGAAATGGCGACCCTACCTAATGGGAAGACACTTCAAGGTAAAAACGGATCATGATAGCCTTAAATACTTTTTAGAACAAAGATTATCCTCTGAAGAGCAACAAAAGTGGGTCACAAAGATGTTGGGTTATGACTTTGAAATCATCTACAAAAAAGGGAAGCAAAATGTGGTGGCAGATGCACTCTCAAGAAAGGATGAGGATATGAAAGCATTGTTGTGTGCCATTTCTATTATCCAACCAGATTGGATAAACAAAGCAAAGGAGGAATGGAAGAATGACGAAGAAGTGTGGGCACTTATTCGAAAGCTACAACAAGATTCCAGTACTTCTGATACATTTAGCTGGCAAAATGATTCGTTATGGTACAAAGATCGCTTATACCTCTGTAAGAATTCCCAGCTAAAACAAAAGATTCTTATGGAATTGCACACTTCTCCCTTAGGAGGGCACTCAGGATTTTTAAAAACTTACCACAGGGTTAAGAAGGAATTTTTTTGGGATGGCCTTAAATCAGATATTCAAAAGTTTGTGGCGGAATGTTTGGTTTGCCAACAAAATAAAGTTGAAACAATTAAGACACCGGGTCTATTACAACCTTTATCCATTCCAAGCCAACGTTGGGAGGAGGTTTCAATGGATTTTATCACAGGTTTACCCAAGTCTGAGGGAAAGAGTGTCATCATGGTGGTAGTTGACAGACTTACCAAGTATGCACACTTTTGTGCATTATCACATCCATTTAAAGCCAGTACAGTTTCTACTGCATTTATGGAAACAGTTCAAAAGCTACATGGAAACCCAAAGATTATTGTAAGTGACAGAGATCCCATTTTCACTGGAAATTTTTGGACAGAATTATTTTCTTGTCTTGGTACTCAGTTAGCTCATAGCTCATCTTATCATCCTCAATCTGATGGGCAAACTGAGATAGTAAACAAATGTTTGGAAGGATATCTTCGTTGCTTTGTATCTGATAAACAGACACAATGGGTCAAATGGTTGCCTTTGGCTGAATGGTGGTATAACACTTCCTTCCATACAACAACAAAAATGACCCCATTTATGGCACTTTATGGGTACCAACCACCATCAATCACATCATATTTAAGAGAAAATTCTAAGGTTCAGGCAGTGGAACATCACATCGAACATCAACAACAAGTCCTCCAACTCTTAAAGGATAACCTCGTGTTGGCACAAAATAGAATGAAACAATAGGCAGATCAACATCGCAGTGAAAGAAGTTTTGATGTAGGTGATTGGGTATTCCTACGGCTACAACCATATAAGCAAATGTCCCTAAAGCAAGCTAAGAAGGATAATAAATTATCACCAAAGTATTATGGTCCGTACAAGGGGTTGGAAAAGATTGGTACTATGGCATACAAATTGGAGCTTCCTGCAGCTTCTCGATTGCACCCAGTTTTCCATGTTTCATGTTTAAAGAAGGTTATAGGCGACAAGCTCCCAGTTCAAACAATATTGCCAGAACTTGACGAGGAAGGAAAAATTATATTGGAACCGGAAGCAGTCACAGAAACAAGAACTCGACAGCTACGAAATCGATCAATTTCAGAGTATCTTATCAAGTGGAAGAACTTATCCGCTGAAGATTCCACATGGGAGGATGAGAATTTTATGCAGAAGTATCCAGAACTACTCAAGCGTTGAGGACAACACTTTTTTGAAGGAGAGGGGCATGTTGGGTCCCTATAATACTAGTGATTACCCCATTACTATTGTAGTTATACCCCTTATTTATATTGTTGTGCCCCTATTACCCCCATATTGTTATTTCTATGCCCCATAGAATCCCTCTATTGTTATTTTTGTGGCTTTATATTATTATTGTTAGGTCGGCTGGATTATATTGTGACTCCTTAGACTCCTATATATAGAAAGGAGGTTTTGTCATTTGTATCATCCAAGTATTGTTCATTTATGTAATGTAAAGGAGGTTGCCCCCTCGAAGAGGCTGAATTATAAGGCGTTAATCTTTCTTTTCTATCTTTTCTTGAGCTGGATTCATAACACAATCAACAGGAATAATCAACTTCTATTCAAATTTGTAAATGTTCTAGAAATTTTTGACCCTTAAAGCCAAGTTCCAATAGTTTGTAGTCATCTTCAAATCGCCATTTATGAGTGCTTCCAATCAACAAGAGTCATCAACTTCTAGCCAAATTTGGAAATTTTCTAGGAACCATTGAGCCTTAGAGCCAAGTTCCAACAATTTGTGGTCATCTTCAAATTGCATTTTTGAGCACTTCTAATTGGAAGGAGTCCTATTCTTCTAGCCAAATTTGGAAATGTCTCGGGAACCGCTGAGCATTAGAGCTGAGTTATAGGGATGGTGGTAAGCCTTAAACCAACCTTGAAGATGGTCAAGTTATATTGACTAAGGATGACTATGAATGAACAATATTAATATTTATAACTATGGTAAACTTAGGGTTGACGAACTTAGATCATGGTAAACTATTAATAATATCTTCAATCATATAATAATAATAATGTAGTCAACCTTAATATTGATATTAATATTATTATTAGTAGTTGTCTTCAACTTTATATATATATATATATATATATATATATATATATATATATATATATATCATGGAAACAAGACCCATAATTCTGTTCATTAGAAACATGAAGAGAGATTACATTTTTCATATACACAAAAAATTGTGTATTCGAGTATTTCTATCCTGAGAATGGAAAAAAACCATGCCTAACTAGTCCAATAACAAGACTTGAAGCATCCACCAACTATTTTAAATATAGTCTGACACTATTTCATACAATTGTGAAACACCAATGCTATTGGCACACTAACTACAAAAGGGCATACAAAGCGAGGCAAAGCCTCAACGTCCATAAATGGCCTGACAATCACTTAACAAACATCTACCAAAAAATATATTAATATTAATATTATTAAACATTACTAAATATTAAACCTTATTCACAAATCCTAATATTATTATTAAATTAGTTAACTGTTAATATTATATTCAACCATAACATAATAATAATAATAATAATAATAATAATATATTCAAGTTTAATAATAATAATAATAATAATAATAATAATAGTAGGGCTTTAATAATAATTAGCCTCGAGGGTTAACTCAATTTGTCGAGTCTGTGTCGTTAAAGTACCTTTGCTATTGAGGGGTAATGGGTTTAATTCTTTCGACATTCTTGGGGTCAGGCTTCGTGGTTGAGTCGATAGGTTGTGATCCCTTTGGGTGAATTTGTAAGGTACAAATATTTTGTGGACATAACATTTACCAATATCTGGGACCTCTGAACCGCATAGAAGAAAAAAAGAGTTATAATAATAATTAATTATTATAATTCTAGTTAATAAACATAAACATAATAAACATAACAATAGTATTATTATTATTATTATTATTATAATACACGATAATTAATAATTATTATTAAACATTTTAAAATCTTGATTGTGATTGACCAAGGATAACATTAGTTAACTAAGGTTGACAATGTTTGACTTTGGTCAACCATGGTTGACCATAATTGAATATGGTTGAGTTGTGTTGACTAAGGACAACTATGTGTGAACAAGGTTGACTATTGTTAAATATGGTAAACATAGGGCTGACCAAGTTTGATCATGGTCAACTATTAAACAATGGCTATAAAGCATGACTTTGTTTGACTAATGTAGCTGACTATGTTTGATTATTAATATTAACACACAATTATGTTTGACCAAAGTTGAAGAGTGTTGATTGTCAAACATAGTCGAACATAGTCAAACACATTTGTAAATGTGGTTGACTATGTTTGATTATTAATATTAATCAATAATATTAATAAGCGATTGTGTTTGATCAAAGTTGAAGAGTGTTTACTATCAAACATAGTCAACCACTTTAGTAAATGTAGTTGACTAATTTTGTAATTTCGCTATGCGATGTTGGATGAATTGAAATGTAATGTAACATTGCGACGATGACTATCACATTGAGATAATGTTCGTCACAATGCAACGTTGGATAGATTTACGTACCATTCAAATGTCACCACATGTTTGATTATTAATATTAATCAATAATA
This sequence comes from Pinus tabuliformis, assembly GCA_031772625.1. NCBI lineage: Eukaryota > Viridiplantae > Streptophyta > Pinopsida > Pinales > Pinaceae > Pinus > Pinus tabuliformis. The sequence continues at coordinate 461,251,028 of CM062810.1, forward strand.
TTAATAGGAGATTATGTTTGACCAAGGTTGAAGAGCATTGGCTGTCAAACATAGTCAAACATAATTAACCACATTAGTAAATGTGGTTGACTAATTTTGTAATATCGTTATGCGACATTGGATAAATTACAGTGTAATGTAACATTGTGACATTTTTCGTCACAATGCGACGTTGGATAGATTTCTGTACCATTTTGATGTCACAACATGTCTGATTATTAATACTAATCAGTGATATTAATAGGCGATTATGTTTGATTGAAGTTGAAGAGTGTTGATTATCAAATATATTCGAACATAGACAACCACATTAGTAGATGTGGTTGACTAATTTTGTAATGTCGCATTGTAATGTTGGATAAATTGCAATGTAATGTAACATTGTGACAAAGTTTGCCACATTACAATGTTGGATAGTTTTATGTACCATTTTGACATCACATTATTATTATTATTATTCAACTTTATTAATATTAATATTGTTATTATTAAACATTTTTAAATCTTGATTGTGACTAACCAAGGATGACCTTAGTTGACTAAGGTTGACAATTTTGACTTTGGTAAAACATGGTTGACTATGGTTGAGTTACGTTGACTGAGGATGACTATGAGTGAACAAGGTTGACTATTGTTAAATATGGTAAACATAGGGTTGACCAAGTCTGATCATGGTCATCTATTTAGACAATGGCTATAAAGTTTGACTTTGTTTAACTATGTTGACTAATGTGGTTAACTATGTTTGATTATTAATATTAATGAATAATATTGATAAGCGATTATGTTTGACAGAAGTTGAAGAGTGTTGACTGTCAAACATTGTTGAACATAGTCGAACATAATCAACGACATATGTATCCTTGACTAATTTTGTAATGCCATAATGCAACGTTGGATAAATTACAACGTAATGTGACATTGCAACAATGTTTGTCACAATGAAACATTGGATATATTTTTGTATCATTCCAATGTCACAACATGTTTGATTATTAATATCGATCAATAATATTGATAGGCAATTATGTTTGATCAACGTTGAAGAGTGTTGACTTTCAAACATAGTCAAATATAGTTGAACATAACCAACCATATTAGTAAATGTGGTTGACCAATTTTGTAATGTCACATTGCAACGTTGGAGGAATTGTAATCTAATGTAACATTGTGACAATGTCACATTGCAACATTGGATAAATTGCAATGTAATGTAACATTACAATGTTGGAATTTTTTTTGTATTAATCCGACGTCACAATATTATTATTATTATTCGTCAACTTTATAAATATTAATATTTTTATTATTAAACATTTTTAAATCTTGGTTGTGACTGACCAAGAATGACCTTATTTGGCTAAGGTTTACAATGTTTAACTTTGTTCAACCATAGTTTACTATAATTGAATATGGTTGAGTTACATTGATTGAGGATGACTATGAGTGAACAAGGTTTATTTTTGTTAAATATGGTAAACATACTATTGACCAAGTTTGATCATTGTTAGCGATTTAAACAATGCCTATAAAGGTTGAATTTGTTTGACTCTGTTGACTAAAGTGGTTGACTATGTTTGACTATTAATATTAATCAATAATAATAATAGGTGATAATGTTTGATTGGAGTTGAATAGTGCTGATTTTCAAACATAGTTGAACATAGTCAAACACATTAGTAAACCAATGTGTTTTAAACCATATTAATATTAATACTATTAATTTTTTTTAAACATTAAATATGGGCGACCATGGTTTGACTATGCCATCATGTTGAATCTAGGTATGTCAAGCATGATGTCTATGGTTAACTATAGGCATGTTGAACATAATGCCTATTGTTAATCATGGTTGAACATGATGTTAATGTTTAGATTAATATATAAAACATTTTAAAGAAAACCTTATAAATAAAAGCAGATTGAACTTTATTAATATTGGTAAATGTGTTCTAAAACATATTAATAATATTATTAAACATTTTTAAGCCTTGACTATGGTTGAGTAAGGTTGACCATGGTTGACCACAATTGAAAATGGTTGACCATAGTTGAATATGGTTGACTGGTGATGATTATGAGTGAACAAGGTTGACTATCATTGATTATGGTAAACATATGGTTGATTAATATTGACTATCAAAGACTATGGTAAACATATTGTTGATTAAGGTTGATTATTTAAACATTGATTGTGAAGGTTGACTACAAAGTTTAACTATGTTTGATTATGCCATCATGTTGACTCTGGATACGTGCCTATGGCTAATTATAGGCATGTTAAACATAATGCCTATCATTAATCATGGTTGAGAATGATGTTCATCTTGACTATGTTTGGCCAAGTCAATCATGATTATGAAATGTTAATGTTTAGATTAATTTTAATGTGTTATTTTATAGATTAATGTATTAATATATTGCTATTATTAATTTTTTTTTTTAAGGTTTAAATTACATATATATATATAAACGAGATGAATAATTTGTATTCAAAACCTAGACTACACGGCCATAGCCATTTTACATCAAAATATCAAATCTGACTTCAGTCTATGCAACAACTTCCATGTTCCAATACAACAAAAAATCTATCTTCTTTCCCTTACGATCCCTATAAACTATAACATTGATATCTACCATAAACCCAAAAAAACATACCTAAAATCAACAGATAAAAATAATACATATAAGAGACATTGTCCAAGGTTTGACTTCCCCGCGTTCTCGCTGATTTCTATGCCTCGGTCGCTCAGTCCAGCTCCAGCGGCCCCATCTCCCACATTGTTTTGTAATTGGGCAACGACCAACTCAGGAAGCCCCGCTATGATATCCTTCACCTCTATAGACAAACTACCACTTATCAAATCTGAATTGGAGGAGAGTAGATTAATTTCCATCTGAATTATCTTCTGCTCCAGGGATGCCTCAACACTTTCGAACTTGGCATTAATGCGTTTAGAATTGGAAGCACGATCTTTATCGAGTAGTTTTACCCTGCGGGTGATGAGGTCTAACCTTCCCATTAGAAAGTTAAACAATAATTCAACTACCCTTTTCGATCAGGCCAGGTCTACCCTTCTTGACATTCGTGCGAAGCCATACTAGAAGCTCTCCAAACAACGCAATTACCAAACCTATACTCCAAACTTGAAACAACAAAAATGTTTCAATCGTAGGCTGAGGGTCCTTATATAAGAAAGGAGTAGTCTACGGAGGCGGAAGAATGGCCCGGTTTCCGGTGCGGTCCGGAAAAATCTCCGGTTCCGGCCGCCGCCAATTCCTCTGCTCAGCTCCGCCACCCTCCTCGAGCTCCGCCCAGCGCCGCCGCGAGCTCCGCTCAGCTGGATTCCGTGAACTTCCAAAAATTAACAAAAACATGTATTCGTGGCGCAATGGTAGCGCGTCTCCCTCCAGCTCCGAAGGTTCCGTGTTCGATTAACGTTGGGTTCAATTTTGCGAGTTCGTTTATTTTGCTTGTTCGATTCACGTCGGGTGTATAACACGATGTCTTGGACGCGGATTTTGATTCGCAGGGAAGTGTTGCAGAATGCATGGGATCTACTGAAAGTATCGCATGCGAACTTCAGATTGTTGGGCTTCGGAACTGTTTCTTCCTCCGTTAATGCAATCGACGGCAAACTTATGCTTGTGTGCACAACTATGACTATGACAAGCCCAAAGATTATTGATATGGCAAATGGAAATGGCAGATTGCATTAACGGAGGAAGAAACAGTTCCGAAGCCCAACAATCTGAAGTTCGCATGCGATACTTTCAGTAGATCCCATGCATTCTGCAACACTTCCCTGCCAATCAAAATCCGCGTCCAAGACATCGTGTTATACACCCGACGTGAATCGAACAAGCAAAATAAACGAACTCGCAAAATTGAACCCGACGTGAATCGAACACGTAACCTTCGGAGGCAGACGCGCTACCATTGTGCCACAGATACCTGTTTTATTAATCTTTGGAAGTTCACGGGAATCCAGCTGGGCAGAGCTCGCGGCGGCCCTGGGCGGAGCTCGAGGAGGGTGGCGGAGCTGAGCAGAGGAATTGGCAGCGGCCGGAGCCGGAGATTTTTCCGAGCGGCGCCGGAAACCGGGCCATTCTTCCGCCTCCTTAGACTACTCCTATAAGAAATCATCCTACTTCGTAGAATTGCCTATTTCTCTTTCCATTAATGCATACATATCCTCGATCATCACGCCCATTAAGTATACATCCTGTTTGAGGGATATGCCAAACTAACCATGCAGCTAGTTTGCTCGGGCACGACATGAATTATTGCACCATACCCTTGCCATTAATTCTCCATTGCAATATGCAAACCTCCAAATTCAAAAAAATGAATGCTCCTCTACAGATACCTTGGGTTGAGATAATAACCTCGTCATGACTAGCAACTCGATGTCTTGGGAATCTGGAGGATCGCCATGCGTTGATGGTGCGTAGTCCTTCCGCCACCTATTCCACTGGCCCACTATATCTCCACACACCATCCTTCTGTCAACACCATCAATCATGGCCTTAATCATTTCCCCGACCAACATTTGTTTATGGTATGGGGAGATGACCCAAATATTTTCCATTATACTTGCTCCCAATTGCACTCCACGGTTCGCCATCTCATTGGCGTCCCTTTTGAGGTGGCGTAGAACAAAAAAGAGTGAGAGTGCTTCAAATTTTTGCATAGTATAATTTATCCTTTTGATAATGGAAGGATTGAAGGAATTAGATTGATGATTGAAAGATGTGAACATTAGAATAATCATCAAGGAGTCACCTACTACATTTAATTTCTTGATTCCTAGGCTTAGAGCGAGTTCTAGTCCTTTCCACAAAGCAGCTTTATTACTAGTTTCCACTCCTAAGCCCATGCATATTTTGTCTCAAATTGTTCGTGAGGGCATGTGATCACCCCTCCCGCTCCGCCAACCTAGATTTAAATATTATTATTAAGTTATTAATACTATTAATAAAATTATTAAACTTTAAAATTAATATTAACATAATTATTATTAGTAATATTAATATTATTAAACTTTAATATTACCTTTCAACATTAATATTAATATTAACCATAACTTTGAGATTAATATTAAACTTATTAATATTAACCTTAATATTAAAATTAAAATTATTAATCCTATTAATATTAATATTAATATTATTGTTACTGTTGCCCATGGGGTGTAGAATAGATGGTGATAGGGTATTCTATTAAGGTACTCCATGGTGAAAAGGTGATCGATTCAAAACCTAATGGGCAAAAATCCAGCCATGATAAGGGTTGGTGTGGCCCAAACCGAGTGCGATCCCTAGGTGATTTTGATGGCTTCTAAATGCCCTTGGGTCATGGTTACTCAAGTCAAATGTTAGGCATGCCAAGTCATCTCAAGACTCACATTATGTAACAAACTAAAAAAATATTATTGTTAATACTAATATTAGTGTAAATATTAGTGTTAATATTATTATTAATATGCAAAGGTTGAAACATCAATATATTTAATATTAAATACTAATATTAACACTATAATAATAATATTAATATTATTGTTAATACTAATACTAATACTAATATTCATATTAGTTTTAATGTTAATATTATGAGTAAGTCTGGATTTTAGACATCTGTGGTTTATTTCTGTTGAGTTATGCTTCAGAGTATTCACAGTGATAACCATATTTTGTCAACGTTTCAAATCCCAATAGGGATCCATTACGAAGACTTTTTTGAATGATGATAATAGAAGAGCTTAAGTGAAGGATAAATAGTTATAAGAGTAATTTGTTTGAAGAATGAGATAAAGGTCGACCACTAATAAATTAAAAAGCTAACTTTTTTTATAATAATAATAATTATTAATAGTGTTCTTTCAGATTTATAACAATAGCTAAAGTTTTTATTATAATTTTATAATAATCTAATGTTATTATAAACAAATGTTTTTTTTAATTATTATTAATAATAAACAACTATATGGAGAATAATCTAAAAATGAAATAGGAATTAGATTATTTACATGGATGTTTTTAATAATTATAGATTTTATAATAATATAAATACTATTATAAATAATGAGAGTTATTAGTAATAATATTATTATAAATAATTAGTTTATTAAAATTAATTAATAACATTAAGATTTGATTAATATTATTAATGAAATAATTAATGTTCTTATTTTCAAGAGAAGATAATTAATTAATTAAAAGATATTATAATAAATAAATAATATTATTATAAATAATAATAATAATAATATTTATTTACCCGGATGCGGGTGTCGCTGCAGAACATTTATGAGGATTTACTCCTTGCTGGCAGCTGTCCCTGCACTTGGCTCGCGGACGCGGATCCCACAATCCCACAACATTCGATATGAATTCTCTAGGGTACAGAATAATGGTCACGCATTTGGTATTGAATGCGCGCTCAGCACGAGAGACTGTGCGAAGCGATTTATCCATGGCCTGGTCTCTGGTTTATGCAATTTCCCTCCTCGGCTCTTTCTACCTCCGTCCGCTATTCTTCCCGCACCCCTGCTTCGTTCAGGTTGCTTGGAAGGTCATATGGTTTCTAAGTCTAGCCTGGTCCGCCTGCGCTCGGCCCTTTCCCCTTTAGTCCTGCCAATTTCCCTTCCCTGGTCTCTCTGTTAATTTGGAAATGGTTCGTCGTCATGGAGTCTCTCGCCGTGGAGACACCACTGGCAATCGAGATGTGCCTCTTAATCTGCTCCGCAGAACATTGTCCCTCTCGCTTCTGCATCCCCGTCCTCTCTGCCTTCTGGTCATGCCAGGCCTCTCCCGCACAACTCCTTTCAAACAACCCGCTTCAAATTCCATAGCAGGCTCAATAGGCCTGTTCTGTCAGCCAGTATCACTGTAATCCTTGCTGAGGAGGAGGATAAGCCCAACAGCTCAACCCACACCACCACGTCTCAGTCTCAGGATGATAGTGTTCTTCAGGGGGAGGTGGCTGGGGTCGTGTTCAACGGTGACAACATGCAGGAAGAAGGCAATGTGCCTGAAGCTCCTCAGCCTCCGGCAGACTCTACTCAGCGCAATGTGCTTGCAGGTGAGCCGGAACATCCTCCAGGCAGCATTTGAATTTGGTGATTCCTCCAGATGGTGGTGTCACGGGAGATGTAGATAATGCGGTCGTCACGTGGATTGGCTCTCCTAGCCAGGTGGAAAAGGATGCTCTCGACTCTCCTAAACATGTTTAATGAATTTGGTTCAATGCCTACTGATGGCATTCTCGCCTCTGATCTGTTTCTTTTTATGTTATGCGTCTCTAGATACCGTCAACTCTGTTCTTGCTTTAGTTCTTGTTTTTGTATCAATGCGAGCCAATATAGTCTTATGAACTGTAACAAGTCATGGCTCAGCAAGCCTTGTTTTTGCTTTAATTTTGTATATGGCGGTTATGACAACATGTTTATCAGCAAAGCCATAATCGACGATAGTACTGTAGTGTTAAACACAACTCTGGTTTACTTTCTTGTCAGTCAGGGACTTATAAATCATGTTTCAAGGTCTCTCAATCCTGGAAGGGTGGTTAAAAGGATCTGTATGTATCAGAATCTCTGGTTGAGGGCTGGCTTCAGCCCCCCTCTGAGGTCTTGACCTCTTTGTACATATTTTTTCTCTTTTTTTAATAGAAATAGTCTTTACGCAGAAAATAATAATAATAATATATTTATTTAATTAATTTATAATGTAAGATTAGATGTTTATTCTAAAAAACAATTTGTTCTACACGGATCATAAATAATAATAATTATTTATTATAATGAATAAATAATTATTATTATAAATAATTAATATAATAATAATAATAATTATAAATAATAATTATTATTTTAAAAAAATTGTTCTACAAGGATAGGAGAAGAAAATAATTACCTGAGATGTTATACCTAAGAAGAATTGGCGATCCTGATCTGTCTGATTAAAGGTAGCCAACTTCCACTGATCTCGATCCCCATGTCCTTGTTGAGATTTTGCGAATGCTTTATAATCTCAAGAGCCTCCCTGATCTTACTCCTTTGATACCGCTCTTTCCTTGCGATAATTGAGGCGCTCTCCAAAGAAACATGGTGCTTAGTTTTTGAGGAATCTTCTACAAGGGCCGAAGTGTGAGACCTTCCATTCTTAAAGGCTTGAAACATTAACATATTTAATATTTATGTTAATAATAATATTAATATTAGTATTAATATTAAAAGTAAAATAGTGATATTAATATTAACATTAATATAGCCCCAAGGGTTAGCTCGATTGGTCAAGTCCCGTCATATAAGCACCTCTCTAATCGGAGGTCACATGGTTAAGTCTCCTCGATGCTCTTGTGGTTAGGCTAGTCAAATAAGCTGACAAGATTTAAAGTGATCCCTTCAGGTGGATTTGCCCGAGATTGTTTTCGTGGACGTAGTAGCCACTCATCTCTAATGTTAATAATATTAATCCTAATAAACCCTAATACTAATGTTAATAATATTAATCCTAATAAACCCTAATATTAATGTTAATAATATCAATATTAAATGCGAATATCAACATTAAATCCTAATATTAATGTGAATAATATCAATATTTAACCTTGATATTAATGAAAATAATATCAATATTAGACCCTATTGTTAATAATATCAATATTAAATTCTAACCTTGATAACAACTAGTTTCCTAATTTCATTACACATTCAAATCCACCATGGATATTAATAATATCAATATTAAACCCTAATTTCAGCTCCTATTTTCCTTCTTTTGTGAATAAAGGATATTGTATTATACAATGCAATAATTAAGTCGGTGAAGAAAAACCCTAAACGATAATGTGAAAGAAATTGCTAATTTTGAGATTTATCAATCTCATTAAACACCAAAGAACTTTGCAAAAAAATTACTTTTATATGTACCTATCACAAAAATATAATCCTGGCTGACAGGGAAGAGGAAAGGTGACAGGAATTTGGACTCACTCCAAAAGAGAATAGATTTTGCGACCTCCATTTGAACAAGCAGACTCATGCCATTCTTACTAGAAAAGTTTCCTCATTATTCTAATAATAATTAGGGAGCACTCAAGCCTGATACTATGACCTGATCCAATTATCTCATACTTAAGTTTCGTCACTAAATAATTTAGCTATTAGATCACAAGTCATATTTATAATGCAATCTTTCTTTTTATTTTCCACATATTAATCATTTGGTATGCATGAATTTATTGATCAAACACATATTTGAATATTGATATTATTGTGCAAGTGTAGCCATCATGTGTGATTCTACATATACATACCCACACTATGCATGATACTCCAACTCATACATGATTAATAAGAACATGTCCATTTTATGCTTTTATGCATTCTTCTTGATAAATACCTTCATGGGTATCCAAAACATTATCATAATTATAACTATCAATATTTCATACATTTGCTACTACCCTTCCATTGTATCTCATTTTTTTTTTTTGTATTTACTGGTGTGTTATCAAAGGTACTAATATCTTTATCTATGACTCCTTCCTCATCATAATTAGAGTACGAAGGCACATCCCTTATCTTGAAGGGATTATGAAATTTAGTCTTGAAATCACGAAGTCTAATGTTCTTTCTAAAGTGGTTGTTCCAGTAATTCTTTATTTCATTGTCTATTCTACCATGAAATCACCCAACATTCAATACCCATATGTACAATGCACATTACCATGATATATTAATGTTATAGATGTATATCACTACTGAGCGGAGGAGGGTAAAGTAGTAGTGATGACACTTATAGAACTTTACAATTTTGTCTCAAATCACTAAAAAATCATACACATCATAACATAAATAGATAAATGCAACATAGAATCAACGCATAAGAGCCATGATGAACATCAAGACAAGCTTGCACAAGGAGACAAAAGTATTTCTGGTGGAAACCCTCAAGGGGATAAAAACCGCCCACTATTTTTGTGCTACTTCTTGTTCTCTTATTTGATTCTTTTACATCTTTCAGCTAGCCACCACCAATTAGGAGCCACTACCCTGATGAACAGTAATACTAGCCACCACTAGATAGGAAGTCTATACTCATACAACTTTGCAGGCCACCACCTACTGGAAGCCACCACTCCCAATAAGCCTCACCCAACCACCACTGGACTATCCAACCACCACTAGATAGAGATACCACTCCCAATATACTATTTTACTAGCCACCACCAACAAGGAACCACCACCCCTATCTTGTTTAGAAACTATTGAATGGAGGCCAACACCTCCTCAAACTCACGGAGCCACGCTTTCATTCATTTTCAAACTGGACTCCAAGGAGAACTTCATAGCTCAATAACAACAAATTAGTTCTCTGTAAAATAATAAATCTCCAAAAACAACCTCTGCATACAAAACAATAGTATGATGAATGCACTAGAAACAACCAAACAAAAAATGGTCTTCAATCAAGCCTTACACCATCTCCTCGCTCTCTGCATAAGGCTTAGGTTGAAACACACTTCTGCTACCTTTTGCTAGTTTTGCAAACTACTTCAGATTTTCTACATAATGTCCTTCATAGCTTGCACACTCTTCTATTCTCTCACACTCATTCAACCAACAATGCAAGCAAACAAAACTCAAGCAATATCCAATATATAATTTACTAGAGTGATTAAGACAATAATTACAAAGGAGCACTGAGATCAACAACTCTATCCATACACTCATGAATTGGTTCAGTATTGGTAACATATCTCATCCTTGACCTGATCCTCCACTATTTTCAATAAATGAGAGAGATTATAAACTTTAACCATATTCTAGATGATTTCCTCGAACTTCTTGACCAATTACCAAGTGCAAAACATAAATAAATGCCCCTGGAATAACTTGAATGCGTGCATAATTCGAGAAATGCCACTTACTAGTCATAACACAATGATGCCACACAAAATCTGCATTATAACATACTTAATAAGTTAAAATCTGCATTATGACTATAACACACTTTCTGCCTCAGAACCTGCATTATAACTTAGTTAATACCTCAATACTTGCATTGTAACACACTTAAAGCCTCTGAACTTGTGTTACCTCAACAATGCCTCATTTTTGCCAACTGCTCAGCTTTAGGACTTCTCAAAATTTTTCATCAACCCCTTTAAGCACCTCCTAAACCTATAGAACCTCTGCAAACCCATATCAAGTCTTTTATAATCATTACAAGGCCTCTAAACATGTTCTTTGCAAGCATCATGACATAAACATAAACCTCCACCTTATCGGGAACCTATCAATCCTCCTTCTACTTTTTTGCAATAAAAAAGGTGATATACAATCTAGGTTGACATCAACAGAAGATAAACACTTTTAAGTGCATGTTGACATCAATTCCAATACTACAATGCCAAAATTATCCCCCTTTGGCATTGATGTCAACGTCAACTCGATCTCCATAACATTGAGGTTGATCTGATCTCCATACTCTCTCCATCCTCTCTCTATCTTTGAGATCAATGGAAAAGGGAAATACCAACACTAAAGAACAATGACAACAATGTGAGGGAAGAGATAAGTAATCCCCCTTTCATGTTCAACACCATACCGATACAAAGCTGATACAAACCAATGAACCAAGGATGTCTCTCCTGCAAGATAAGCATGTATAACAATGAACTCAACTTCCAAAATGTCGCTAGCCAATACCATGCATCCTCTCATGCTGAACATGATCCACCTAAGCATCTAATGGAGTTGCAAACATACTCTCTTTGCTGTTGTAGCAACACTTCCACTTCTATGTAATAAGCCTCCTTATCAAGAGCAAGAGACTACCCCTCTAAGGATAGAACCCCAACTGACTTTGACCAATGATATGCAATGAAATGCAATACAAAGACAAGGCTTCATGGAGCAAATACATGGTTGTGATAAGTACATAAGATTGATATATGACTCCTCTATAAGTATACCTATCTCCAATTAATGACTTTATGGACCCAAGTTTACATCATTCACATAATACAACAAGGCTATATTAATGATATACAAGACAAGACATGACGTTGACACCCAATATCCCATACATAGCTGAAATTGACAACTTTTACAATACATGCTAGACACCATGGGTCTCTCCATGACCAATACACCAAAAGATGAGACAATAATGATACATGGCTTTTACAAATGCACACAAGTGTGATCTCCTCTAAGCATGATCAATACAATGATATGTGGCGAGTACATGCCACCCATGAGAAATAATATGTGCCATATGCAAAACAATAATAAAAAGTACAATAAAAGTACAAAACATAACATATGATAGCACATGGCTATTCTCAACACCTCAACCATAAACAAGGATCTCAACAACAACATTGTTGAGGTCTCAATAACATATAAATGTAATCTCTATGAAGCAAAGTAAAACTAATCAACAACATATACATCCTGATCATGAGTGAACGAATCATCAATGAGGCTCAACAATATAGAAGCATACTATTGTAGCACCAACTCTAGCTCCAAATAATAAATCAATAAGAAACAAAATCATCACTCGTAGCGGATAAGAAAATGAAACAACAATCTTTCCAACATCATCAATGCATGGAAAAATAAATAATGCATTCGAGAAGTAAATAAAAAGAACTGATTTATGCAATAATAGAAATAATATATTTTGCAATAAAAGCACTATCCGTAACTCATTGTCTCCTTCACCTCATGTTATGAATGTGTTGTAGCTGCTGCAACACCCTCCAAAATTTTGGCTTGCATCCAAATTTCAGAGCCTTCCTTGGTTTTTCCCCATGATGGTCGCAAACACTCGAGGCTCATCCCATGAGCTCTTATTGAGTCTTCACACCGTTTTTGCTTGATTGACCACCAATTGTCTTTTGGCATGTTGATCGCTATGTCATTCTTATGAGTTTGTTCTAGCAATTTTGAAGGTTTGTCTTTGTGTGCATGAGTTGTTTTCTCTTTGTTGACATAGGTTGCACTCACACACAAATTGTTGACACCATCACGCAAGTGTCGTCACGATTGTTCGAAGACATATCTCAAGTGTCACACTTGTCTCTCTTCACCTTTGAGTCAACCTCACTGAGCACATGTTTGTCTTATTGGTTTGAGGTGTTTTTTCGTCAAGTCATGCTAAGTGTGTGATCATAATTGCATGAATGCACAAGTTAACTTGCTTTCACACGTAGTCATTTTTCCTGAAAATCTGTTGGCCGGACAACCCTCCTTCAACCAGACCTCGATCTCAGTGACCTTGCACTGCTGCCCAGAACTACACAGAGCTTGAGGTTGTCCTCCAGGCAGTCTGCACTGCACAATTTTGGAAATGGGCTAGTTGACTGCCTCCCAGAACTATGCAAAAATTGTCCCAGAACTCGATCGAGTCTGCGGTTTTCGCAAGATCACCCATCAAGCCTCCCACTGGTCAACCGAAAAAATGACTTGAGCTGTGACCTAAGGATGCACTGATCTCCAAAACTGTGCAGAACTTGTCTATCATGACTGCCTTGCATTGCCTGCAAAAACTGCGTAGAGATGTGGGACAAGCCTCTATTGCCGGCCACTACACTGTCACGGGAAATGAAAATCTGACAGATAGGATTCCATCTTGGCCTACTCTGTTCTCCTCCAGAAAATTGCATAGATTTTTTCTGTCACTTGCCCTTCTACCCCACTCTGCAATTAGCCCAGAAGTTGCGCAGTTATGTCTGGGCCTAGACTATCTCCCAGAATTGCGCAATATTGATCAGCAGCTCTTGCAGCCCAATCCTGTCCTCCTCTGGAAAATTGCGCAGATTTTTCTACCAGTACCTCCTGCTGCTCGCTTTTCCTTCCCCAAAGAAAATGCGTAGATCCCAGCTGGATGACCTGCCCAGTGCTCCCTTGAAAATTGTGCAGATTGGCACAACAGTTCCCTGACGCCCTACCTAGTCTTCCTCCTAGAAACTGTGCAATTTTGCCTCCCAGCTGGGTTATACCCCACAACTGTCACTGTTGTCTCGAATTGCACAAGTCTGCCTCCCAGTGACATCTACACATTTTTTCTCAACAATGCTTTGGAGTCTTGCATCCCAGCCTGAGCTGTGCTCTATGTAGTTTTAGTGCCTTGCCCCTCTCCCAGTCACCTACACCAAAACAAAAAACAATGCGTCATGTTAGACAAGGAGATTTTTGGATTTGATGTTGTCTCGTCATGAGTGATTGCAAGAAAAAGTACATCGATGAAACATGGCATGACAACGAATGAGATGGAGGAGCGAATGCTAGAAGAATTGCTCACAATTGAACGAACACAAAAAGCACATCAAGCAACGAGTGGAAGGGACACATGCACATGCACCATCAAGCAAAGACCAAGACCATCGAAGACCCCACACACTTTTCCATGTGGAGGTGAAGACATGTTACACCGAGAGCATACCATCACTCAGCAATACAAACACTCGACGCGAACACCAGAGTCATTCAATACATGTCAACAATGTCATGTCAAGTTGTGTCATGAGTTGTCTTAGCCACATCACTACTATGGGCCATACTTGTTGTTAAGAAACCAGCTCACAAAAAGATAGAAAAGATAGATGAACGACTTCAAAATTAGCCTCTTCGAAGGGGAAACCTCCTTTACATTACACAAATGAATAATTATTGGGTGATACAAATGGAAAGACCTCCTTTCTATATATAGGAGTCTAAGGGGTCACAATATAATCAAAGCTGACATAACAATAATAATATAAGGGCACAAAAATAAAAATAATGGGCTTCTATGGGGTACAATAATAACAATATGGGGACAATAGGGGCACAACAATAACAATAAGGGCTATAATGACAATAGTAATGGGGGAATCACTAGTATTGTAGGGATGTAACATGCCCCTCTCCTTCAAAAAAGTGTTGTGCTCAACGCTTAAGTAGTTTTGGATGCTTATGTATAAAATTATCATCCTCCCATGTGGAATCTTCAATGGGTAAGTTCTTCCACTTGACGAGATACTCTAAAATTGATCGATTTCGTAGATGTCGAGTTCTTGTTTCTGTGACTGCTTCAGGTTCCAATATGATCTTTCCTTCCTCGTCAAGTTCTGGCAATATTGTTTGAATTGGGAGCTTGTCACTAATAACCTTCTTTAAGCATGAAACATGGAAAACTGGGTGCACTCAGGAAGCTCTAATTTGTATGCCATAGTACCAGTCTTTTGCAACACCTTGTATGAACCATAATAATTTGGTGATAATTTATTATCCTCTTAGCTTGCTCGAGGGACATTTGTTTATATGGTTGTAGCTATAGAAATACCCAGTCACCTACATCAAAACTTCTTTCGCTACGATGTTTATTTGCCTGTTGTTTCATTCTATTATGTGCCAAAGTTAGGTTATCCTTTAAGAGTTGGAGAACTTGTTGTTGATGCTCGATGTGATCTTCCACTGCTTGAACCTTAGAGTTTTCTCGTAAATATGATGTGATGGACGGTGGGTGATATCCATAAAGTGCCATAAATGGGGTCATTTTTGCTGCAGTATGGAAGGAAGTGTTATACCACCATTCAACCAGAGGCGACCATTTGACCCATTGTGTCTGTTTATCAGATACAAAGCAACGAATATATCCTTCCAAACTTTTGTTTACTATCTCAGTTTTCCCACCAGATTGAGGATGATAAGATGAGCTATGAGCTAACTGAGTACCAAGACAAGAAAATAATTCTGTCCTAAAATTTCCAGTGAAAATGGGATCTTTGTCGCTTACAATAATCTTTGGGTTTCCATGTAGATTTTGAATTGTTTCCATAAATGCATTAGAAAATGTATTGGCTTTAAATGGATGAGATAATGCACAAAAGTATGCATAATTGGTAAGTCTGTCAACTACCACCATGATGACACTCTTTCCTTTGGACTTGGGTAAACCTGTGATAAAATCCATTGAAACCTCCTCCCAATGTTGACTTGGAATGGATAAGGTTGTAAAAGACCTGTGGTCTTAATTGTTTCAACTTTATTTTGTTGGCAAACCAAACATTCCGCCACAAACTTTTGAATATCAAATTTAAGGCCATCCCAAAAAAATTCCTTCTTAACCCTGTGGTAAGTTTTTAAAAATCCCGAGTGCCCTCCTAAGGGAGAGGCGTACAATTCCGTAATAATCTTTTGTTTGAGTTGGGAATTTTGACATAGGTATAAGCGATATTTGTACCATAACGAGCCATTTTTCTAGCTAAATATATAAGATGTACTGGGATCTTGTTGTAACTTTTGAATGAGTTCCCACACTTCTTCGTCATTCTTCCATTCATCCCTTGCTTCGTTTATCCAATCTGGTTGGACAATAGAAATGGCACAAAGCAATGATTCCACATCCTCATCCTTTCTTGAGAGTGCATCTGCCACAACATTTTTCTTCCCTTTTTTGTATATGATTTCAAAGTCATAACCCAACATCTTTGTGACCCACTTTTGCTGCTCTTCTGATGATAATCTTTGTTCTAAAAAGTACTTAAAACTATCATGATCCATTTTTACCTTGAAGTGTCTTCCCATTAGGTAGGGTTGCCATTTCTTAAGTGCTTGTAGTATTGCCAACATTTCCTTCTCATAAATAGCTTTGTGTAAATACTTTCTTTTGATTGGATGAATTTCAAAAGCAATGGGTCTTTCTTCTTGCATTAAAATAACACGAATTCCATTTCATGAGGCATCACATTCCACAATAAAGGTTTTTGTGAAGTCTGGCGTAGCTAAGACCAGTGCTTGGCACATTTCCTCTTTAAGATGTTCAAAGGCCTTCGTTGCTTCTGGAGTCCATAAAAATGCATCTTTCTTCAATAATGTTGTTAGAGGTGCTGCTATTCTCCCATAATTCTTAAAAAACATGCGATAATACCCTGCCAACTCGAGAAATTCTCGCAGATACTTTATGGATGTGGGGATCTTCTATTCCTTAATGGCTTTAATTTTGCTAGGGTCTACCTTAACACCTTCATGAGATACAATATGACCCAGATATTCCACCTCTTGTACTCCAAAGAAACATTTGGAGCTTTTGCATATAATTGTTTCTCGTCTAATAGTTTCAGCACCCTGTCAACATGTTGAACATGATCCTTCCAAGACTTGCTATAGATTAGTATATCATCAAAAAATACTAATGCAAATTTTCTAAGGAAGGGTTTGAAAATGGAATTCATCAAACCTTGAAATGTAGAAGGTGCATTGGTAAGGCCAAAAGGCATGAACAAAAATTCATAATGACCCTCATGAGTTCTAAATGTTGTTTTTGGAATGTATTCAGTCCTCATTCTAATTCGATGATATCCTGAATGAAGATCCAACTTGGTGAAGTAAATTGATCCATGCAATTCACCCAATAGTTAATCAATGACAGGAATAGGGAATTTATCTTTAATAGTGAGCTTGTTGAACTCCCTATAATCTAGACACATGCGCCATGTTTCATCCTTCTTGTGCACCAACACTATTGGAGCAGAGAAAGAAATTTGACTAGGTTGAATTATACCAGCGTCTAGCATTTTTGCAACCATATATCAATTTCACTCTTTTGGGCATAGGGATATCTGTAAGGCTTGATATTTGGAGGAACACTTCCTAGAATCAAATGAATAGCATGATCATGATCACGAATAGGTGGGAGACCTTTGGGAGTCTCAAATACCTTGGAATGATTGTCCAAGACTTTTGGAGATCTGGAGAAATAGACGATTTCGATGTGGGAACCTCTAGGAAACATAATTGTGTAATTACGCCTCGTTGTTCTTTCTTTAGAAGCTTTGTCATTCCATTAGAGCTGATTATCTTTCCTGGCTTCCCTGTGATACCTCTTAATTCAACTTCCGTTCCTTCCAAAGAAAATTTCATGAAAAGTTCTTGAAAATTAAAAGATATTGTACCCAAGGATTGTAGCCATTGGACTCTTAGTACAACATCAACACCACCCATTGGAATGGAAAGCATTGGGTTATTCAATACATATTCTCCCATGGATAGCTTGATATTATGGCACTTTCTAAAGCAATTTATGGTTCCTACACTTGCAACCATCACTTGACACTCTGGTGCTAGATATAGGAAGCAATTCAATTTCTTGGCTATCTTACAATGAATAAAATTATGGGTATTGCCTGAATCAATCAACACTATTACCTTTTTCTTCTTGATATGTCCTTCTATCTTGATAGTTTTAGGAGTGGTAATTCTGGTCAATGCATTAAAAGATATGGTAGGATCCATTTCTTCTTTATCCAGGGTTTGTTCCTGGTGTATATCCTCTTCTTTTGACGATTCTTGTTCCTTTTCTTCCTCCTCTTCACAATCTATGTAAAATAATTTCTTCTCAGCACACTTATGACCTTTAGTGTATTTGCTATCACAATTGTAACACAACCATTTTTCTCTTTTTTCTTCCAATTGTTGGGGTTTCAACCTTGTAGGTTGTGGAAGTCTAGGGGAAACAACACTTCCATCCTTATAGTTGTGAGTGGTAAGCTTCCTTCTTGCCATAATTTTTCTTTTCATTTTTCTTGCTAACCTGAATGCCTTCTCCAATGAGTCAGGTTCCCAAAGGTGAACCTCATGTTGGATGTTATCCTTTAAAGTCCCTATGAACACATCAATCTTATGCTCCTCTGGAATATCTTTTACCCTTATATTCAATTTTTGGAAGTCCTCAATGTGCTCCATCATTGAACCCTTTTGTTTGAGGTTTATCAATTGGCTAAAAAAAGTGTTGCTTTTTGTATCCTCATAATGTGTTATCATTTCTTCCATAAAAATTACCGAAGTGACAATTTGTTTATGAGAGCAAAGCCATCGATACCATACAAATTGATTTGGTTCCAAATATAAAGTTGCAATGTGTACCTTTTGTGTGTTTTGCACATTATGGAGATCGAAATATTGCTCCATCTGTAGTATCCATGTTACAGGATCCTTGCCATCAAACTTCCTCATATCAATCTTTGGAACATGGTGGGTCTTCAATCCAATGTTAGAGTCTATGAAATCATGATTAACATTTCTTTTGTTCTCATCATGAGTTTCCTTTACTACCCTTTCCCTATTAGTAAGCATTTTTTGTAGCAACTTAGTCAAATCTATCTTCAAATCTTCCATGTCACCTTTCAATTTTTCTTCTATACCATCCATATTAGTGTCCATGCCATTCATCTTAGCTTCCATGCCATCCATCTTAACTTGCACGCCATTCATCTTAGCTTCCACGCCTTTCTTTAAACCATCAATCTTAGCTTCTGTTACCTTTTGTGAGAGTGAAATTTGTTGCACTTGGTCTTGTAATTTTGATATATCATGTTGCATTTCTTCCTCTTATTCATGGTTCATGCTAGAGATTTTTGGTTGCTTACTAGGTGTTTCCATTTTCTTTCTTCGTGGCCTCAATTAATTATAATTATGTTTCACTATGCCCTTTGAATTTCAAACTAATTTTTCAACCCAAACTTATGAAATTTTTTAAAAAGACTACACACCTTTTTTCACTGTGTAGAAGCTCGATATCGAATATGTTGTATCTCTGTAATTGTGGATCTCCAAGGTCTGAAATTGCTTTCCGCAGTAGCCCTCCGAGTCCTCTTTCTAATGCCACTAGTATGATCAAAATTGGATTCTCCAAGAAAGAGTTATGACCAATCTCCCAAGATATCCTGAAAAAGATACACAAAAAACTACAGTCCGTCATCTTTTTGTAACTTCTTATGAAATTTCAATCTGATGCTTAGAGAGAAAGTTATGACAATTTTCCCAAGGTCGCCTGTTTGGAATGTAATTCGAGAGTCTACAAAAACCCTAACTTCCTCATATCATATTTTGAAAAATATAGTGAGCCAAGATCTGAAATGCAGACCCGAGGTTTAGAACAATTTCGGCTCAAATGGGTTTTTGTTTTAGCTTCTGAAACTTCACAAAGAAAAAGTTATAGAGAAAATTCCACGATGACCTATTTGGAGCAACGAAACCCTAGAATCCAAAGCTCTGATACCAAATGTTAAGAAACCAGCTCACAAAAAGATAGAAAAGATAGATCAACGACTTCAAAATCAGCCTCTTCGAGGGGGCAACCTCCTTTACATTACACAAATGAATAATTCTTGGATGATACAAATGACAAAACCTCCTTTCTATATATAGGAATCTAAGGGGTCACAATATAATCAAAGCCGACATAACAATAGTAATATAAGGGCACAACAATAACAATATTGGGCTTCTATGGGCACAATAATAACAATATGGGGACAATAAGGGCACAATAATATCAATAAGGGCTACAATGACAATAGTAATGGGGGAATCACCAGTGTTACAGGGACCTAAGCCTTGTTGTAATCAATGTAATGTAAAGTGGAAGTCTAAGATACCCACATATGAAGTTGAAGATTCATGTAAAGTCGAAAAGTCATAGGAAGTCAAACAGTCATGAGGGAAGTCGAAGAGTCACAAGGGTCAGTTATCCCCCCTTGGCTATATATACCCCCTCATTGTATGAGCAAAGGACTTTTCACCTTGGCTCCTCCCGCATAGCCTTGAGAGTTTGTAGCCTATTCTTTAAGGAGCGAGCAATGGCTCGAACATCCCACTACTCGAACTAGTAATATATGGTGTACAGATTTTTCTTGGATCTTTTGCTTAATTCATAAGCCTGTCTCAGGCTAGCACGTTTTCACACATGTTTTATATTTGTTTGTAAGACTATTCTTTAAACGTTTGTAATACATGTTTGCTAAACTTGTACTAAGATAGTTGAACTACTTCGGTTATTTTAGTACTCATATTGTTGAAGATGTGTTGTATTGTTTATCACTGCTGTCCTATTCATGTGGAATAATCCACCAGACATTAGACATACTATCTTTGTGTTTTCTTGGTTTTAATGACCGTCACCCCTATGTGGACTATTCCGCTGGACGACCTACGTGTTTTCCCTTGAACTTTGGTTTTCATGAGTGCCGCATCAGCTGTGGACTATTCTACAGGATGTTGGACAAACCCTTGTTGTTGTTAGTGTGTGTTTTTTCCTGGGTTGGGACTATTCCCTCTCATCAAGAGGCTCACTTCACCTCCCCCATTTTGACAGTAAGAGAACCTATACACAGAGTTAAGTTAAGCACTCACCAGGCATACTCACCTCACTTTCTTGAATTTACAAGCATAAAATCTAATGTGTTGAACAACAAGATCTAAGGAAAATCTCTAAGATAATGGAAACAAGGCCATCGTACCAGATGGGACTCTTGCACCAAACGTTGTGAGGTCTATTTGGGATTTCATACAAGGGAGATCCCCTGAATGTTGGTGGGTCCAACATCGTCAACATTTTTGGCACTAGAAGGAGGGCTGCCAGTAGTTTATGGTTGAATGTCCTCTCAACCCCACATATCCATCATCTGGTCAAGGTAGTAACACGAACTACCTCTCTCCCACACATAAATATGAATTTGGTTACTCCTCACCTCCTAGACCCTAACAAGAAATTTCATATCACCATCTTCGCTCTATCCGTCCCATCGCCCGTCAGTTTTCCAAAGATGTTGGACTGATTCCTAGAGTACATAATCTTCCCTCTTCATAGAGGAATCAAAAGACTACACCCACAAAAGTGGTAGTCTCATTTGTTGAAGAAGTAATCCTCACCACTCTTGAAGAGTTGGCAAAAGATATTGAGAATGAATAAGAACCTCCTGTTTTCCTACATAATAAGTTAACAACACACTCTTGGGCTCAGGTTTCAGCGGAGGCAACGGAGGAGGTGGAGGTGAAGACGAACCAACAAATTCAGAGGTTGAACTATCTAATTCAGAAGAAGAGGAGGAGTATGAAGAAGATGACAGTATGGCTGATAAAAAATTGGAATGTATGACACAGGGCCCATTGGCACTCCAAGGTGCCTTGCACAAGATGCTAAGGCATGCAAAGAAGCTGTTAACGAAGTATGACCCTGATAGAGCAGTGAAGGCAGAAGACCATCTAGACACGTTCTACCTACATCTGCAGACACTCGAGGTACATTATGACGATGTTGCATGTAGATTGTTTCCATGTACCTTGGATGGAATAGCAACTATATGGTACAAAAACCTTCCTGTCAACTCCATTAAGAACTAGGGGATGTTCAAGAGAATTTTCCTTGAGAAATTTGTTGATGACAAAACCCCTGCCATGTTGTTGAAAGAATTGGGTAGTCTTAAGATGGAGCCAAAAGAGAAAGTGAAAGACTTTAACCAGAGGTTTAACTATATTTTGAACAAGTTCACTACAGACACTAAACCTCATGACTCCATCACAGTTGACTACTACATGTTTGCACTACCAACTAGCATTGCATAGTTCGTCAAGGGAGCTGTGAAACAAACACTTTCAAAGAATTTCCAAGAAGAAATTAATGTGGAGAAAGACCTGCATGTGATTGGAGTCATTATAGATGATGAACCAGCTAAGGACTCCAAATACGTAGGCATGAGGTCTCAGACTACTGTGAGTAAGGTGAAGGAAAAGGAAACAAGTGAAATTGAGACCCTTACTCGTCTCCTCAAGTCCTTGACATCTGAAGTCGCAGAACTCAAGCAACGGACAATTGAGACAATAGTGAGTAGCAAACCTTCCATTTTGCGTGCAATAAGAATGTGACATTAGGTAGCAACAATAGTCGCCTAACTAAATCTACGCAGAGTTCAAATGTTGTGTTCCAAACAAACCTGATTGTGAAGGATAACTTTTTTGAGTTACACCAAGCATGGCATTCAGAGAAGACCTTTCTAGATTGGAACTGAGTCATGGACTCCATGGCTTCAAGGATGAATGATCATTTTGACGGCAGTGAGAAGGTTCAGCTGGAAGATGAAGATGATGAAGAGGATGCTGCATCTAATGAAGCCCCCAGTTCTAGGCACACGGTTAACATGTATCGATGTCTAAACACTACCCAGAAGAAAACAACCACTAAGAAGGAGCCCCCAAAACAGAATGGTTGATACAACCTGAGAAGTCAAGGGGCTCCCACTGTGATTGAGATACTGAAAGAGAAATTCAAGAAAATGCTCAGAAAAGTTGATCCACTGACATCCTCAACACAGAAAACATAAAGCAAGTCTGAGAAGACAACCACAACGAAATATACATCCATGAGCAACACACTTCAAACACTCCACCGGCCAATATAGACACACTTTTTCCCCCGGACAACTCGGTGAGTCTTCCCGCTTTGGACTGCAATATTGTTGAAGACATGAAGAAGACCCGTGCGAACATCTCTCTGTACGAGCTTACCAAACTCACAAGTCAGCGGGATATTATTTTGTGTGCATTGGGGCAAACCTCCATAGACAATGTTTCCTCTTTCAACAAGGGACCGAGCAAGTCTCCCAGATCACTCACATCTGTACTCAATGTGCTTTGCATGGAATAAGCAAAATTTCTCTGCCCACCATTTTTGTTATCATTCGAAATTTTCAACTTTAATGTCCACAACTGTTTAGTTGACTGTGGCGCATCAGTCAATTTCATGCCACTCTCCATTGCTAAATATATCAATGCCCAATGGAGTAGTATAGCCACGCAGATCATCCAACTTGACCAAACATGTGTACCAACCATTAGTGAACTCTAGGATTTGATCATCCTGTTATCGTCTGATGTACAAGTTCACCAGTGCATCAACATTGTGATCGTGGACATCCCGAAAGCATATGGATTACTGCTCAGCAGAGATTGGTGCAACAATTTGCAAGGATATTTTTCCATAGATTAGTCACACTTATGTCTTCTGTACCAGGGCAAAAACAACCAGATTTGAGTGTTATCAGAGTGAGACATGAAACATAATGTTACTCCCTTGAATGGTCAAAATGAACTGTTGGATTTCACAGAACTTCTGTTCGGCAATTTATTTCTGGAAACGTAGATGGGGTGTTATCTTACAGAGTCGAGCCCCATCCCACTAGATACATAGTTGGGTCTCCTTCCTTATCCAATTGGTGAAAATGATACTTGTACAATACTTTGTAATAGTAGTAGCAGTAGTGTTAGCAGTACTAGCGCGGTAAGCGGTCCTTGTACAAACGACTTATGGACCTTGTATTTTGATAGATCCAAAACACAAGATGGCTCTGGAGCCGAGTTTGTTTTGATAGACCCAAGGAAAAGAAAACACTTAGTCTCAAGCCACTTGGAGTTCGAGTGCACAAATAACATTGCTAAATATGAAGCACTCGTCTTGGGTTTATAGAAAGCCTTTAGCCTCAACATTACTATGATGAAAGTGGTAGGTAATTCTAAGATTTTGGTATGGCATGTACGTAACACCATACGCTATGTCTCACCTCATCTTAAGAGTTACCAGCAAGAGGTATGACAACTTATTTCTAATTTCCAAGCTTTTAATATCATATATGTATCAAGAATGCATAATGCAGCTGTAGATGCTCTGGAAAATTAAACTGCTAGGATGACATCGCTTAAGGATAGATTTACTATTGAAAATTTGTATAAGCCATATATCCCCAACAAAATCACTAATTTGCATGTTTTTGATGATGATGAACAGATATTGCATTTCATGACCAACACTGACGTCTTCAAAGACACAACTATAGATGAAGACGAGCACAAGTAGTCTTTGCAAGACACAACTAATGATAGTAAAGGCAAGCCCATTCCCAAGGGTGTGGTTTCACTTGAGAAACTCTATGACTTGTAGAACCGCTTCAAAGGTTCCAAGAACACCAAAACCCAAAGTTCCACACTGATGCATGAACAAATTAACTTAGGAA
Source organism: Pinus tabuliformis (assembly GCA_031772625.1). Lineage (NCBI taxonomy): Eukaryota > Viridiplantae > Streptophyta > Pinopsida > Pinales > Pinaceae > Pinus > Pinus tabuliformis. Next base: position 461,275,878 of record CM062810.1, read on the forward strand.
CAAAAAGAGATTCAAAGTTCGTAAATCTCGGTATGTGTTGCACACCAGAGGAGAAACAATCCTTTGTCTACCTTTTCAGACAGTACCGTGATGTATTCACATCGACATACAATGACATGAAAACATATGACATCCGAATAATCCAACACATCATTCCTATCAAAGAAGGGGTCAAGCTGTTTTAGCAGAAGCTCAGAAAAGTCCATCCATCACTTGAACCCCTCATACAAAAAGAATTGATTAAGTTGTTGGATGCTTGAATCACTTATAAGGTTCGTCATTCTACTTGGGTTTCAAACTTAGTTCCTGCAAGGAAGAAGTCTGGGGAGATCTACCTATGCATAGATTTTTGAAATCTTAATAGGGCCTCAGACAATGACAACTACTCTATGCCATCTATGGAGCACATCTTGCAGACAATATTCGGAGTTAAATGTTCTCTCTCCTTGACGATTTTTCTGGATATAAACAGGTTTTGGTAGTGGAACTTGACAGGCTTAAAACTACTTTTTGTACCAAGTGGGGTATGTTCACTTATCGAAGAATGCCATTTGGGTTGGTAAACATAGGTGCAAATTTTTAGCACACTATGGAAATCATCTTCCCTGGGTTCATCGGACAAAGCATGGTGGTCTGATGTGACAGTTTTTTCCAGAAAGCGGTCAGACCACTTGTGTTATCTTAAGAAGATCTTTGAGCGATGTCGAAAGTACGGGATATCCTTGAATCCCAAGAAGAGCGTATTTGCAGTGTCTGAGGGAAATCTCCTTGGGCATATCATCGCCAAGAGTGGGATCAAGGTTTATCTGGACAGAGTTCAGACTATCATGCAGATTCCTCACCTAGTCAACAAGAAAACTATGTAGTCCTTCTAGGGGAAGATCAAATTCCTTCGGAAGTTCATCTCAAATTATGGGCAGATTTTTAAACCTATCCAAGACATGATTAGGAGGTATGCAGTCTACAACTAGGGGAAGAAGGAAAGGATGCGTTTGCTTGTATCAAGCATGAAATAGAAAATGCGCCTGCACTGTACAACCCATATTTCAGCAAAGATTTATTGCTTTATACATTCGCTTCCAACAATTCACTTGCTGAAGTGCTCACACAGAAGGATGAGCTGAACAACGAATGTCCCATCTCCTTCATGAGTGCGAGCATGCAGGGACTCGAGCTCAACTATACCACCATGGATAAACAAGCATATGCTATATACAAGGCAATGAAACACTTCAAACCCTACCTGCTGAAAATTCATTGCATAGTATTTGTGCCGCACCCAGCAGTTAGAGCGTTGCTTGTTCAACAAGAGTTGGGTGAAAGACATGCGAACTGGATGACAAGACTGCAAGAGTATGATATTGATATCAAGACAGTTCACACTGTCAAGGGTCATAGTCTCTGCAGAATTTCAGCAGAAGTAATATACGCGCATGAGGAAGAAGAAGAGCTCGCCGGTTGGGAGCAAGAAATCGACATGTATAATGTAGAGTGATCACCAACCACTTCACACGACAAATATTGGTACAAAGAAGTGCACTAGTACCTTAAGCATGACACCATTCCTTGTCACTTTTCCATGCGACAGAAGAGGGAACTTCGCCTCAAAGCCTTATCTTACTAGTTGGTGCACGAAGTGCTTTACATAAAGAACAATAATGGAATTTTTCTTAGGTGCCCAGAGGCACAAGATTTAGAGAGAGTGTTACATGACATGCATGACAAACTAGCCGGAGGTCACTTCGTGGGTAACACAACTGCGCACAAAGTCATGAGAGCCAGTTTCCATTGGCCCACATTTTTTAAATATGCACATGCTTATCCCTGCAAGTGACCGGTCAGTCCGCGATGTGCCGACAAAACTCGAAGGTCATCAACTCCGCTGCAGCCTGTTGTAGTGAATGAACCATTCCAACAGTGGGGCTTAGATATCATTAGGGAAATCTTCCCACATTCATCAAAGCAACATCGCTGCATTCTGACTGCTACAGATTACTTCACGTGGTGGACAAAAGCAATTATGCTCAAACAAGTAAACAACCATGAAGTCATCAACTTCCTTTAGCAAAACATCGTCTTGAGGTTTGGCATTCTGGTATCACTTGTTTTTGACAATGCAAATTACTTCTCTTCATTTAAACTGTATTCTTTTGCATTTCAATATGGTATTATGCTTAAACATTCATCTAACTACTACTAGTAGGGAAATGGTCTTGCCGAATCGATAAACAAGAATCTCATTCACATCATAAAAAAGACAATTTACTCTGAGCAACGAAACTAGCATTCCGCTCTGGTGAATGCACTTTGGGATGACTAAGTTACACCCAAGCCCTCTCTGAACACATATCCATACTTCCTTTGATATAGGAAAGAAGCCATCCTTCCACCCAATATATACTTTGCTTCTCTCCACTTATCCCAAGAATCCCGAGGCAAGATGTGTCTATTGATTCAATGTAGGATGGACACATTACATAAGTTACATGAAGAACAAATGAAAGTAAAAGAAAAAATTTAACTCCACCAGAACTGTATCAAGAGATGGTTCGATCGAAAGTCTGCAGGGAACACTAACTTCGTTGTGGGTGACTTAGTCTTGAAGTGGGATAAACCCCACGAAGACAAAGGCAAACACACGAAGTTCCAGTCCCTATGGATTGGTCCATACATGGTTCGCAAAAAACTTGGCCAACAAAAGTATCGCTTACAATCACTTGATGGGAGGATTGACACTCCCCTTAAATTGTTCCATCGATGTTATTCAATAGGTGATTCAAAGATTAGATAGGAAATTTGAAAACTTCCTATCAATGGCCAAGATTTAAAGTGTTATTTTCAATGATCTGGGGCTCGCCCCGCCTATGTACATAACATGCTTATTCTTGTTTTGTTGTTTTACTTTGTTGTTTTTTCTTTACTTTGCTTTGCTTTCTTTTGATTTTCTTTTCATTTTTTTTTTTTGTAAATAAGTGTTGTCCTATACTATGTTCTGGCTTTTGAATAAGTGTGTGGCTGAGTTTAAAGAGTCTTGTGACACTGCAGCACTTGGCTAGTCCTGTGTTCGTCTTCTCTATGCTTGGTTGTAAATTTTGGCCGATGAAGACTTGAAGGAAAATACGATCCGTCTGTAAGGGAAGATCTGGTCAAACCATGAATCTGTGTCCAAAATGGGAAACCCCATTTCTGTACTCAGTCTTCTGCTATGTGTGTTCAAGCTTAATCCAACTAGTAGAAACGAAGAAGGGGAAAAATCTAAACAAGCAAATCTAAATCAGAGGTCTTACATGATTCTCTGAAGGAACAACCTCTTCTACTCTCAATAAGTCAGGATCCCTCTTTCGCCTCAAAAATAAATAAGTGCCTATGCACAATCCTCTTAAAAAAAAAATACGAAGGCGACATAAGAGAGGATTCTTGTGGAGAGAGGTGAAGTAGGCAACTCCATTGGGGTATTGACCAGGTTCGCTAGTAGTGGATCAATGCTTGTGTCCTTGCGTGACTCTGCCGGGGTACTGTCCAGGCCTACCGAGAGTGGAGCAACACCAGAAATGAAAACTTATACTATGCAAATCTTAAGCTTGCGAACCAAACTACCCTTCCCGATTTTGAAAAACTGTGATCTAGCTGAAATTTTTGCTATGTTTGACTGAATTGTAACAAGTTGATCCATGCCTGTCCATGGGGTAAGTGGGGAAGCCAAAGTAACCTATGAAACAAATCAATACTCCCTGAAAGTCCAAGGCCCTATACGGAAAATGAACTGAAACAAAGAAGCTGGTATTCAACCAGTGTGTCGCCAAGTGTTGTAGCGGCTGCAACACCCTCCAAAATTTTGGCTTGCATCCAAATTTTGGACCCTTCCTTGGTTTTCCCCCTTGATGGTTACAAATACTCGGGGCTCATCCCATGAGCTCTTGTCGAATCTTCACACCCTTTTTGCTTGATTGACCACCGATCGCCTTTTCGCATGTTGATCACTATGTCATGCTTGCGAGTCTTTTTTGGAAATTTTGAAGGGTTGTCTTTGTGTGCATGAGTTGTTTTTTCTCTATCGACATCGGTTGCACTCGCACAAGTGTCATCATGATAATTCAAAGACATATCTCAAGTGTCACACTTGTCGCTCTTCACCTTTGAGTTAACCTCAATGAGCACATGTTTGCCTTGTTGGTTTGAGGTGTCTTATCGTCGAGTCGTACTAAGTGTGTGATCACAATGTCATGCATGCACAAGTTCACTTGATTTCACACTTAGTTGTTTTTCCTAAAAACCTATCGACTAGACAACCTTCCAACTGGAACCCGATCTCAATGACCTTGCAATATTGCCCAGAAATGTGCAGAGCTTGAGGTTGTCCTCCGGGAAACCTGCACTGCACAATTCCAGAAATGAGTCAGCTAACTACCTCCCAAAACAACAAAGAAGTTGTCTCAGAAACAGATCCAGTCTGTGCTTCCTGCAAGATCACCCATCAAGCCTCTCGCTGGTCAACCAGAAAAAAATGACTTGAGCTGTGACCAAGAGCTGCACTGATCTCCAAAACTATGCATAACTTGTTGATCATGACTGCCTTGCACTGCATTTAGAAATTGTGCAAACATGTGGGACAAGCCTCTACTGCCTATCATTGCAATGTCCCGGGAAATTATGCAGATCTGACAAGCAGGCTTCCCTACTGTCATGCTCTATTCTCCCTCAGAAAATTCTGCAGAATTGTCTGTCACCTGCCCTTCTTCCCCGCTCTGCAATCAACCCAGAAATCGCGCAGTAATGTTCGGGCCCGGACTATCTCCTGGAATTGCACAATGTTGATCAACAGCTCCTGCAGCCCGATCCTGTCCTCCTCTGGAAAACTGCGTAGATTTTTCTACCAATACCTCTTGTTTCCTACTCTGTCTTCCTCGGAGAAACTACACATATAGTAGCTAGATGAATTGCCCAGTGCTCCTCTTGGAAATTGTGCAGATTGGCCTAGTAGTTCCCCGACACCCTGCCTAGTCTTCCTCCCAGAAATTGGGAATTCTGCCTCCCAGTTGGGTTATACCCCGTAGCTGTCACTGTTGTCCCGGATTGTGCAAGTCTGCCTCCCAGTGACATCTGTGCAGTTTTTCCCTACAGTGCTATGGAGTTTCACATCCTAGCCTAAGCTGTGCTCTGCGTAGTTTCAGTGCCTTATCCCTCTCCCGGTCACTTGCACTAAAACGGAAAAAAATGCATCATGTTAGACTAGGATATTTTTGGATTTGATGTCATCTCATCATGAGTGATTGCAAGAATAGGTACACTGATGAAACATTGCACGACGACAAACGAGATGGATAAGGAGCACATGTTAGAAGACTTGATCGCAGTTGAACAAATGCACAAATCACATCGAGCAACGAGTGAAAGAGACATATACACATGCACCATCAAGTAAATACCAAGACCATCGAAGACCTCGCACACTTTGCCATGCGGAGGTGAAGTTGTGTCATGAGTTGTCTCGACCACATCACTACTATGGGCCATACTTGTTGTAATAAATGTAATGTAAAGTGGAAGTCCAAGAGACTCACATATGAAGTTGAAGAGTCATGTAAAGTAAAAAATTTGTAGGAAGTCAAACGGTCATGAGGGAAGTCGAAGAGTCACAAGGGTCAGTTATCACCCCCTTAGCTATATATACCCCCTCATTATATGAGAAAAGGAATTTTCACCTTGACTCCTCTTGCATAGCCTTGAGAGTTTGTATTTTGTTCTTTGAGGAGTGAGCAATGGCTCCAACGTCCCACTACTGGGACTAGTGATATATGGTGTACAGATGTGTCTTGGATCTTTTGCTTAATTCATAAGCCTATCTCAGGCTAGCATGTTTTCACACATGTTTTGTATCCGTTTGTAAGACTATTCTTTAACAGTTTGTAATACATGTTTGCTTAACCTGTACTAAGATAATTGAATTACTTCGGTTATTTTAGTACTCATATTGTTGAATATGTGTTGTATTGTTTATCGCTGTTGTCCCGTCCGTGTGGACTACTTCGTTAGAGATTAGATAGACCATATTTGTGTTTTCTTGGTTTTAACGACCTTCACCCTAGTGTGGACTATTCTACTAGACGGTGTACATGTTTTCCCTTGAACTTTGGTTTTCACGACTGCCACATCTGCTGTGGACTATTCCGCTGGATGGAAAGAACCTTGTTGTTGTTCGCGTGTGTTTCTTCCTGGGTTGGGACTATTCCCTCTCATCGAGAGGCTCACTTCACCTCCCCCTTTTTGATAGTAAGAGAACCCAGACACAAAGTTACGTTAAGCACACACCAAGAATATTCACCTCGCTTTCTTGAAGTTACAAGCATAACACTCTCATGTGCTGAACAACAAGAGCTAAGGCAAATCTCTAAGATAATGGCAACCGAGCCATCGTACCGGATGAGACTCCTACAACAAATGGTGTGAGGTCTAGTTGGGACTTCATACCGGGGATATCCCTTGAATGTTGGCTAGTCCAACACCATCAACAGAAGGTCAACACACTATGTCCTTGTACAATTAACTCAAAACCCCAAGAACCAAAAATATATCTATCTCTCGGACCACAACATCATAGGAAACACACATACTCTCATGAGACTCAAGCAACAACATAATCTCTCCATAGATCAACAATAATACACCTCTAATCCAACTACACAAGTGCATAAGCTTATCATAACTCAAGCATCAAAAATCGAAACATATCGGTAGCAACATGCATCATACAACTAGATATAGAAGGCATGAGTAACAATATGCATATTCAAGATGTGTTAACTCCAATGTATCATCATCTGATCTCCATGGAAACCACATACACATGATAATACATGAAATAGTTGTGATTTAGCAATATGAGCACTAGCAATATATCAACCATGCCATGCAAGCATTCTATCTCATCCTACCAACAATATGTAGCAGTAACACAAAAATCTTAACATCTTCCTACAATAAACTCAAGTCATATATATGCATCACCAACTCCTCTATAATAAACACAATGCCAAAAATATCACTCTCAATAGCAACATATACAACTTGCTCATATACTAATGGAAATTATCCATGGCATATCATGAGCTCAAATAACCATCAATCTGAAACAAATTATGCCTCAAGCTAATACAAAAAAACTACATATTAACTTACAAAAATACGAGGCAACACATAAGCCATGCAAAACCAAGGCACATACTCCTGCAACAAACCAATGTCAGATAAGCACATAACACGAGGAACATAGAAAGATCCTCCAAACGATGTCTTTTTCCTCTTCTGCTAGTAACGACCCAGGATGTGATAAATAAACTACTGAAACATTGGAAGCATATGAGATGCTCCTCCTGGACATGTGCCATTGCCATATACTCTCCTCATATTGTAAAACTCTCTCATGGTCACATCACAATTTCCCGATCATAATAAATCATGAAACTCTCGCCTAAACTCATGCATCATCTTCCTAATATGCAGATTCGTCTTCATCCAAACTTTCTGATATGGATGCACCTCCAATGGTCTACATGCAACTCAAGATGCGGCCATATGCTCCACTTGAGACCATGCAAGCCTCAACTTTTGGTGGGAGTCTCTTGTTGTTCCTTTCTCCTCTAAACTTTGGTGGATTGTTCTTTGACATGCACAATACTTTCTTTCTCCTCTTGTGGATGGCCTTGCATTATTTTCTTCCTTTGATTGTATTGCCTGTAACACATGTCCAACTTGCAATGTTTGGCCTTATGGCCAATATTTTCACACACACAACACCTTATGTGACCAAAGAACAAAGGAATAACTCCACACCTTATGTTGATATGTTTTCTACTCCTTGCATATGCCCTTAGTCAATAACCCTATGGTCAAAGTCTTTGCATGAGAAACATTAACCATAAAAAAGATTATTATACTTGACTATTGATGATCTTCATGATGAGGGCAATCTTCCTTGCATGCTTTCTTGAGGTTGCTTGTCCTTTGAATGCCCTTTTGTTTAGAGGACTTGATCTCTTTACTTCTACAATTTTCTATTATAAGTCCACATTTTTGACATATGAAACACCTGACATTTCTCATTATGGGGACAATAAATTTTCATAGTGAATGTATCATTCTTGGCTCATTCTTTTGCTCCTTTCTTAGTTGTTGGTCATGCTGACGACTTTCCTTTTTCACACTACTACTAGCTGCTCCAACATTTTTTGATTTGCTTGAGGGATAAATCTAGTCATTTCTAGTTATTTTCTTGCAATTTCTACTTTAGATTTCATTCTTTGACACTGATCTTCCATTTCCTTATACTGATTCCTCATTGCTTCTTTGTTTTTCCACCCTTCTTCCAACTAAGTTTTCAAATATGAAATTTCTGTTGTGAGATTTTTCTCTCTTCCTTCAAAAATTTGACGCAATTTCCTCAAATCTCTATTTTCAAGTGAGAGCTTTTGTTTTACATCCAACAACTGGTCTCTCCTTTTCTTCCATAATGCTACTAATTTCTTCCCAAAAAGGGTTACGTCCACTTCTATCCAAAATCTCAATCTCAATCGATTATTTACCATCTTCTAACCCTTCAATCTCAAGAGCATCACCATCATTGCTTGCGCAAGAGGAATCTAGTAATTCTTCAATGTTATTGATCAACAAAATGAGGGGTTCTTATGAATCTAAAATTTTCTTGACAAGTTCGCTACTCTTCTTCTTTTGAGACATCTTCTTCTTATTGTTATCCATGGTCCACGATCTACTCTAAAGTGTTTAATCTTCAATGGAGAGAACTAACTCTTATACCACTTGTTACAAATGTAGATCAATACTTGGGGGGGGGGATCAATAGTGATGGCACTTATAAAACTTTATTTATTTTTTCCAAATCATTAAAAAAACATACACATCATAACATCAGTAGATAAATGTAGCATAAAATACAAACATAAGATCCATGATAAACATCAAGGCAAACTTACATAAGGAGACACAAGTATTTCTGGTGGAAACTCTTAAAGGGAGAATAACCACCCGTTGTTGCTGTGCTACTTCTCGTTCTCTTATTACTATAAATCAAATATTTTACATATTTAAGCTGACCACCACGAGCCCTATGAACAATATTTTTGGCCACCACTAGCTAAGAAGTATCTACTCACATGACTTTGCAGGCCACCACCTACTGGAAGCCACCACTCCCAATAAGCTTCCCCTAACCACCATGAACTATATAGCCACCACTGGACTATCCTACCACCACTGGATGGAGATACCACTCCCAATATACTGTTTTACCAACCACCACCAGTAAGGATCCACCACCTCTACCTTATTTAGTCACACCACCTCCTCAAACTCACAAAGCCACACTTTCATTCATTTTGAAACTGGGCTCGAAGGAGAACTTCACATCTCAACAACAACAAATTAGTCCTTTGCAAAATAATAAATCTGTCCAAAAACAATCTCTACATACAAAATAATAGTATGATGAATTCGCTAGAAGTAACCATACAACAAATGATCTTTAATCAATCCTTACTCCATCTCCTCACTCTCTGCATAAGGTTATGGTTGAAACATGCTTCTGCTACTTTTTGCTACTTCCAAAAACCGCTTCATATATGTTGCATAATTTCCCACATAGCTTGCACACTCTTCTCTTCTCTCACACTCACTCAACCAACACTACAACTGATGAAAAATCCTCAAATCAATCTCTAATATATAATTTACTAGAGTTATTAAGACAATAATTACAAAGGAGTACTAAGCTTAACAACTTTGTTCATATACTCATGAATTGGTCCAGTATTTTAAAAATTTCTCCTCCTTGATCCGACCCTTTATGATCTTCATTGAATGAGAAATATTATAACCTTTAACCATACTTTACATGATTTCCTCAAACTTCTTGACTAATTACCAAGTGAAAAACCCAAAGAAATGCCTTTGGAAATAACCCGAGCGTGCGCATAATTCGATAAATGCCACTTATTGGCTATAACGCAGCCTCGACACAGAAAACTTGCGTTACAAATCAATTAATAAGTTGATATATGCATTATGGATATAACACAATTTCTGCATCAGAACCTATGTTATAACACAATTAAATCCTCAATACCTACGTTGTAACCCACTTAAAGCTTCCAAACCTACATTACCTCATCAATGCCTCCTTTTTGCCAAATTCTCACCTTTAGAACTTCCAGAACTTGTTCATCAACGTCTTCAAACACCTCTTGAACGTGTAGAACCTATGCAAACCCATATCAAGTATATGATAATCATGACAAGGCCTCCAAACATGTTCTTTGCAAGCATCAAGACATCAACATAAACCTCCAACTTGTCGAGAACTTGTCAATCCTCCTACAACTTTTTTGCAATCACAAAAGGTGAGATACAATCCAGGTTAACATCAACACAAGAAAAATTCTTCTAAGTGCATGTTGACATCAATGCCAATAATACAATGCGAACATGCTCCCCTTTGGCATTGATGTCAACCTCAACCTGATCTCCAAAACATTGAAGCTGATCTGATTTCCATACTCTCTCCATTTTATCTCACCCTTTGACATTAATGGCAAAGGGGAATACCAAAAATGAAGAACAATTCCAACATGTGAGGGAAGAATAATTACTCCCCATTTCATGTTCAACATCATGCCAATACAAATTTGATACAAACCAATGAACCAGGGATGTCTCTCTTGCAAGATAAGCATGTAAAACAATGAACTCAACTACCAACATGTCACTAGCCAATACCATGCATACTCTCATGTTGAACATGCTCCCCATCAGCATTTAATGAAGCCGCAAACATACTCTCTTTGCTGTTGTAGCAACACTTCCACTTCTCTGTAATAAGCCTCCTTTCCAAGTGTAAGAGACTACCCCTTAAAGGCTAGAACTCCAACTGACTTTGACCAATGACATACAATGAAGTGCAATACAAATACAAGGATTCATGGAGCAAATACATGGTCGTGATAAGTACATAAGGCTAATATATGACTCCTATATAAATATACCTGTCATCAACCAATGACTCTATGGACCTGAGTTTACATCATTCACCCAACACAATAGGGATATATCAATGATATATAAGACAAGACATGAATTTGACACCCAATATCCTAGACATAGTTGAAATTGATAACTTTTACAATACATACTAGACACCATGGGTCTCTCCACGACGAATACACCAAAAGATGAGACAATATTGATACATGTCTTTTACAAATGCAAGAAGTGTGTTGTCCTCTAAGCATGATCAATACAATGATATGTGGCGAATACATGGAACCCATGAGAAATAATATGTGCCCTATGCAATAATAGCAATAAAAAGTATAATAAAAGTACAAAACATAGGATATGATAACATATGGCTATTCTCAACAACCTCAACCATAAACAAGGATCTCAATAACAACATATGTTAAGGTCTCAACAACATATAAATGTAATCTCTATGAAGCAAAGTAAAACTAATAAACAACATATACATCCTCATAATGAGTGAACAAATGATCAAGGAGGCTCACCAATATAGAAGCATACTACTGTAGCACCAACTCTAGCTCTGAACAATAAATCAACAAACAACAAAATCATAACTAGTAGCAAATAAGACAATGTAACAACAATATCTCCAATATCATCAATGCAGGGCCAAATAAATAATGCATCCGAGAAGTAAATAACAAGAACTAATTTATGCAACAATACCAACAATATATTTTGCAATAAAAGCAATATCCACAACTCATCATCTCATTCACCTCAAGTTATGAACGTTAACACACTCTGCCGTTGTACAATTAAATACAAACCCCAAGCAATAGAGGTATATTTATCTGTCGGACCAAAACATCATAGACAACATACATACTCTCATGATACTTAAACAACAATATACTCTCTTCACACATCAACAAAAATATACCTCTAATCCAACTACACAAGTGCATAAGATGTTATGCAACCAGTTCACAAATAGATAGATCAACAACTTAAAAATTGTCCTCTTCGAGGGGGAAACCTCCTTTACATTACATAAATGAACAATTCTTGGATGATTCAAATGACAAAACCTCCTTTTTATGTATAGGAGTCTAAGGGGTCATAATATAATCAGAGTCAACATAACAATAATAATGTAAGGGCACAAAAATAACAATAAGGGGGCTACACAAACAATAACAATGTGGGAATACACTAGTATTATAGGGACCTAGCATAAGCTCATCACAACTCAGCCATCCAAAAGTGAAACATATCAGTAGCAACATGCATCATACATCTAGATATAAAAGGCATGAGTAACAATATGCACCCTCAAGATGTTCTAAATCCAATGTATCATCATCTTATCTCCATAGAAACCACACAAACATGATAATACATGAAATAATTGTGATTTAGCAATATGAACACTAGCAATATATCAACTGTTGTCACTCACTGGTTTGTGGGTTTCAATTGGTCAAGGTTGCCAGAGAGCAGTGAAGTTAAAGCCATTTTTCAGGCCACATAAGCCATCATATCTTAACCAAACCCTTTCCATTGTCAAGTGCTAAGAAAAATCTTTCCAACAGTATATGGAAGTCCAAAAATGGACTCCTGTAGCAGAAGATAAAGCATTTTGAAGATTACATTGGAAAAGCCCAGTTGATAGAGAAAAATGACTAAGTGAAAGCCCAGTTGATAGAGAAAAATGACTAAGTGTAGAACACAAATCGCAATTGGAGGTCCGAGGTTGATCACAATCGCAAATCGGGCTTGCTGGCAGGTACGGAGCACTAGTAGAATTAGAAATAGTGATCCGCCGATATCACATATCGGTAGTCGGTGGATGAGGGTTCAGTATTCATTGGCGATCGACGGGGTTTTAAGTCTCAAAACTGCATAGGGGGCCGATATTGTGATGCAGTGTTAAAGTTCTAGGGAAAGACTTAAAAGTTAACAAAGGAAATGCTTGAAAAAACCAAGGTGGGTGGCCCTCTTTCTCTCTCCTCCACGTGGCATTGGCGATCGATGGATCAACGAGGTTTCAACTTAAAAATACCTGCAAACCGCCAATATTGCAATAAAGCAGTGTATCTCCGGGGGGCAATAAAACCAAATACAAAGGAAAGCATGAAAAAATAGGGCTCAACGAGCCTCTTTCTCTCTCCTCTAGGGGGCCACGTGGCGGCCTTTGATTGGTCCACTGAGCTGACATGGCAGCTGACGTCAGCGATGACGTGGCAAGTACAGATGATGACATGGCGGTGGACACGTGTCACTTATTCTTAGCATTTTCTAGGGTCCAATGGGGCTGTTTCTGGGTGCCACATGGCACCACCCATAAGGTGACACATGGCAGTGATGATGTCAACAATGACATCACCCATCACAATCGGTTATTGCACAATGTAAAGCTTTCTCTTCTGCTGAATCTCCTTCCCAATTGCGATTGCATTAAGAAAAATGCCCCCTCGGATGCGATATTAGGCTGTATTCCATAAAGATCTCGCATCTAGACTGTCGGCCCACACTAAGGAAAAAGGTAAAGGGGTCTCCCTCTCCATGGTTTTGATTGCGATTAACAAAGGATTAAGGCCCCCGCGCAGCTGTTGAGAACCTTAGTGCTCAAAGGATTAAGCCCTTGGTTCTAGCCTCCGGTCATATGCAGAAAGTTACAAAAGGGGTTGAAATCATAAGGGCTAAGGGGAAAATTAAAAGCGCTCACTTGTTTCATCCATTTTTAGTGTTTAAAGGACCACAGCTAAGAGATTTTGCTGTCACACTTCAACGAGGCACCAATAGTGCAGGATAGAGGGAAAAAGGGTGTGTTGGGTTGGCAGTTAAGGCAGACAGTGACCAGGAATCGATCAAGAGAGGATTAACCATGACTTAGTAGGAACACACCAGGACCAAAGGCTAACAAAGAAGAGTGGCATGAATATATTTCTAGAAACCATCATTTCAGTTTCGATGGATTAATTTTGTTTTGTTGTTTTGATCACTGTATTGTTATTCTATTTTGCTTTCAAGAAAGGAATCTCCCTGCTGTAATAGTTAGAGGATTCACACTAAGACACCCATCCATATAGATAGTTGTAACTTTAGCCTGAAAGATATTTTCTGTAATTGATTTTCTTGTCCTCCCTCTCATTATAAAAGGGAGGAAGAAACATTGAAGAAAGGTTCCAAATTCTAGGAAAAACTGTATGTGCTTATGAAGTTGTACAAATTCCATATCTACATCTTTCTTAATATGAATGAAATAGTGGTGATTCCCATGTTCGAGTATTACAATATGTTGTTTCTCTGTTAAACTTCCATTATGTTCGCACTTCCTCTCCGATTTCAAGCAATTGTAGCTGCCACAAATATCTCTTATATTCTTACAGATTCATTGGTGTTAACTAGTTAATACATATGCCTTTATCTAAGTATGAGATTACATCTTTAAATGTGCACTTCCTGAAATCATAACGTTCACTCTTCTTACATCCACCTGTCTATCTTTAGCTCAGATACGTATAAAACTCTTGATGTTTCAATCTCTATGTGATGAGTTATTATTCTCTTTCTCTTCTTTCATTATTATGCAAAATCTGATTAAACTGTAAGTCCTTGATTACTCAGCCTCCACTTGTTTTTGCCTTATTCTTGTGAGTTGTATATGTGAAATAATACTAGAAATACATGGCTTATATCCTTGGATGAAGGAACCAACCCATGTTATTATGTGTATATTTGTATATTTGTAATTACTATGTGTAGAAGATGCATATGATCCCTTCGGTTTCTTGAGGATGATATGAGATACATAGAATTTAGATGTGCCCAAGCACTGGTCTTGTAAGAAATCCAAGGCTGTCTTTGGGAGAGACAACATATTTTGGCGCTGTTGTCGGGGAGCTTATTGAAGGATTTTTCCCTCTGGATATGACAAATTGAACATCCTTCGTGTAGGTGAGCGAAGTCTGTTATGATTGTATTCATATCACCTTGGCGAATCCACACCCCCCTCATTATAATTCATAACCATGGATTTTAAAAGGCCTCATACTCGCTCAAATACATCCCAAAAAAAAGCCCAATTTGTATCTGATCCATAAAAGTTAATTTCCAAGAAAGTCGGGAAAGAGAAAACTCCCCCTGCTTGTACTACCATCTCATCAGCCTTTGCCACCTCTGCCTCCAATTCTCAGACCACTGTTTCTCACTACTTAGGACTTACTCTTAAGGTCCTTACATACCCTACTTCTCCTCCAACCACTATGGTCTTGACCCTAGTTCCTCAAGAAAATTTTAATCCCCCTACACCAATCCAGATGGCTCTCTCAAGATTTTTGCTAAATAAGTATGCACCTCTTAATTTACCTCAACTTCTAAGGGCAATTCCCCAGAACCACCTAAAGTAGTTGCCTAGGTTCAATGGGGAAGATGATAACATGATAAAGAGTCACATTGAAGCATTCAGTTCTTTTCCTCACATCCTAGATGTGGATTAGCTAGATGTGGTCATGAGACTTTTTGTACAAAGTCTCGAGGGAGAAGCCAAAAAATGGTTCAAAGATCTACCAAATGCCTCCATCACTACCTGGGAAGAGATGGAAAACTCTTTCACCCAGAAATGGGGAGGAAAGAGGGATTATGATTACCTCCTCATTGAGTTTAATGCCCTAAGAAAAAAACCTGAAGGAGGATACTTCCGAATATATCAAAAGATTCAATAAGCACTACAATAACCTGCCTACTGACATAAAACCTCCTCCAACTGCGGCTTGTGTGGTTTTCTTAGGATATTTTGAGTCTGACGTTGGTTTTTCCCTGAGAGAAAGAAAGTATCTCACTCTAGACCAACTTCAGACTGATGCTCTTGAAGTGGAAGCCAATATGCTCTCGGCAGGCAAGTCAAGGGTAAGGCAAGAAACTACTGAACCCAAAAGATGGACAGAGGAGGCATCCTTCTCTGGTCAAGATAAATAATCATCAAAACCGAAGTGGGACGAGCAGGAGAAACTCGCCAGGAGTTTAACACAAAATGTTGGAAAGCTTGAAATTGAGAACAAGAAACTTTCCAGACAGAATGCTCAAGTCAACAATCAATGCTATAACCCTCAATATATAAGGCCTCCACTACAGCTACTTCCGAGGGAAAGAAAGGAATAGCTTGATTAGATCCCTCATCCTTTATACTTGGAAGATGGTCCTGATGAAAAATCATCATATACACAATACATGCAGGGAAATATGTATTCTGCTTTTACCGAAGAAGCATATGAGAATATGGCTCACCAGGAGGCCAACCATGATAGAGAAGGAACAATAGAAGAGGAAGATATGGATTATTATTGCAAATAGTTTGCAGAGTTCATGCAAGCACAACCACAACGTAAGTATGATCTAAGATATTCAACGAAGAGGAAAAGAGAACCAGAATAGCAAAGGGAAGCTGCTCCCCAAGTTGTTCCCACAATACTGAATAAAGGGAAGGGTAAGTTGAATCATGACCCTTCCAAGATAAAAGTCTCCTATAATGAGGAAAGAACTAGTTTAGAGGGACACATAGAAAAAGAGACATCTATTCTGCCGAAAACTGCCAGTGGCAAGGAAGAAGGAATAGAGTCAGGAGGTACACAAAATATCTAACTTGCATTCAATCTCCAGAAGGAGCTTCAGAAGCTAAAAATTCATGTTCCCTTGGCTGAGCTTCTAAAGAAGCCTATTTATAAATCTCAGGTCTCTCAATTTATGCATCCCTGTATCTCAGCACCAGCCCATGATAGTTTAAACCTCCAGGAGGAAAGGCCAATGGTCGTTTTTGGGCCGGATGTGAAAGAGTTAGATCCTTCTACCACACCTTTTTATGTGAATTTGGTGATCCATGACCTTTTGCCGCATAGTTGCATGATGGATTCAAGAGCTTCCCACAACCTCATGCCATTATCAGTAATGGAACAACTGGGTTTGGAGATCACCATACTATACAAATACTTGTACTCCTTTGACTCCAAGAGAGTCAAGTGCTTAGGCATGATAAATGATCTGGAGGTAAACTTGGCTTAGATCCAAATGAAAAGTGTGGTAATGGATATAGTGGTGGCTGGTATACCTCCTCGCTTTGGAATGCTTTTATCCAGATCTTGGGGTTCTAAGGTGGGTGGATCTATCAAGCTAGATTTGACTTATGCCACCATTCCCACTCTTGGAGGTGAACAAATAAGGATGTACAGAGAATCTCGGTTTGTGAAAACCGCGACCCCAACTAAAGGCTCAGAAAACTCCCCAGTACATGGGAAATACAGTGACATCTCCTGTCTATTCTTAGAAGAATATGAGAACCTCTTAGAAGAAGCATCAATGCACCTGACAAGGCAGTTGAAATACCAGCATTTAAATGAAATTGAAGTATGGAAATTGTACTTTGATGGAGCAAACTCAAAAGAGGGAAATGGAGCTGGAATATTGTTGGTATCCTCGGAAGGCAGCATGATACCCCTCACATTCAAGCTTGAATTTTAGGCAACCAACAATGTAGCGGAGTATGAGTGATGTAGGAGCATTCATCTCAACAATATCATTGTATTTTAGTAGACATAGGGGGTCTTGTATTTTAAGGCATTTGGTTTCATAAGTATTTAATTCATGTAATATTTTGAGTGATTTAGGTGAGACATTTATAATAGGAATTAATCAAATATTGTGAGGATATTTGTAAATGTTCTCGAATGTAGGAGAATTCATGATTTTGTGGATTAGAGAGGATCCTTAGAGATAAGGAAGAGATTTTAGAGTTTTGTTCAGAAGTTTATGGATCTAAACTAGGAATTGGTTGTAGAATCCTTTTGTATAAACGTAAGCCTAAAAGGCATAGTCAGGGGTTAGCTAGTTAGTTAGGAATTAGAGTGTGAAGAGTTTGATTGTAAGCCTACGGGCAGATTGTGAAACAGAGGCCACTGATATTGGAAATCAGGCTGCAGAGAAGAAACTGTGTAAATACCTATTTATTAATACAAACAACTCGATTTTGAGTTTATGTGTGTGTATGGAGTAATTTAGTTATAATATGTGTGTGAACTTGAGTAATTCTATGTAACAGAAGTTGCATATGCAGAATCAGAGGCGAAATACAGAGAAGAATGACAGAGAGGTGTTATGGCTTTGTACACACCAACAGTACAGGAGGAAGCCTTTAATGTTACAGTGGAGGTGAAGGAAGCATAAAGGTGCGAGCGGATTTAAGGAGGAGTTGTGACGCAGTACAACTAAAGACCAAAACCCTAGAAGAAACCTGAAACCACATGAACACTAAGAAACGACCTAAACGCGAAGTAGGCAGAAAAGAATGAGAACCGTCAGATCTTTTAGATCAACGAATATGAATGGTGGAAGCAGAATGGCGGAGGACTAGACCGTGGGGATAAGAGAGCGCGGAAGTTCTTGATTGAGGTTGAAGGCTCGCAATCGACCTTAGCCGTCGATCACAAACTCAAATACTTATGTGAAGTCAACTACGGGGGTTGAGTGTTTGGAAATCCCTGTGTCAGGCGAAGGGCCGCAGACCGTTGGATCATTGTTGATATTGACCGTTGGATTGATATTGCATCGCATCATTCATGAGTGAATGAACTGTGGCTTTATAAATTTCCATATGCGATGTGCAATGATTAGGGTGATTAAGTGGTGTGCATGTTTCTCGTGCAATATCATTAATTACCGTTATATCAAGTGTGCCTTGATCAAATGGTGGAGGATCAATGATTAGTTTCGTTGATCGGGTGAAACATCGACCGTCGGATTAATGAGGAGATCAATAGTGGAGAA
The DNA here is from genome assembly GCA_031772625.1 of Pinus tabuliformis. Lineage (NCBI taxonomy): Eukaryota > Viridiplantae > Streptophyta > Pinopsida > Pinales > Pinaceae > Pinus > Pinus tabuliformis. The sequence goes on from CM062810.1 coordinate 461,294,730, forward strand.
TTAATCAAATAAATTCTTTGAAAAAAGGCGAAAATCAATGTGGAAAGTCAACGCGGGAGCAATTGCTATTCAATCAGGTGCTTTTCAATTGCTGTTCAATCGGGCGCTGTTCAATTGCTGTTCAATTGTAAGTGCTGTTCAATTGTTATTCAATTGGGCGCTGCTCAATTGCTGTTCAATTGCAAGTGTTGTTCAATTTCTTTTCAATCGGTGCTATTCAATCCTGCATCATCTTACGTCATTTTTAGGTGAGCCTCGGGAAATGTGCCAAAGCCGTGGAAAAAGTGGAAAGGTAAGGTTAAAATCGATTTATGTATATTTCTATAATAAAGAGGATTAAGGGAAATTAACCATGGTATGATTAGTGTTGAGTAAATCCGAGACCAAAGTAAGAGGGTATGGTTAATGTGCACGAGTTTAAGAATTAACGAAAGTTTATGAGGTTGAACAAGATTCCGCTAGAGAGGTTAATTAAGAATTAGACTATTGAAGAGTCTTTGAAACATTTCTGCATGAGATTTTATTTAGGGGCCTTAAGCCGTAATTCATGGAGGTTTGACCAGGCAAGTCATTGAAATTCCTGGGATGAATGAAATTATGCATTTAATATGCATATTGTGGGGATTTGTTGGCTTAGCCGACATCATTTGGTATCAGAGCAGAATTATGGTTGAGACATTTGGTAATGCAGCACAAAGAAATCCTGTGTGAAAATTTCTTTGTGAAAATTTAGAACATAGTTATGTGTTAAGATGTGTATGCAGACAAGAAGAGATCAAATTCTAATTTGACAAACAATAGGCACACAGAGATAAATTATAACAGAATATTGGGAGAACTTACAGATGTAAGGAAACAAAAAACAATCCATTCAAAGTGTAGGTGAATGGTAGAACAAGATCGTGCAGAGGTATTGTTGCAGCTCACAAAGGCAATTCCATAGAGGATGTGGGTAGAATTGAGGGATAAAAGAAGCGGGTAAAAGTTTTTGAATGAAAGCATAATGTGGAAGAACCTTGAGGAATTTCAACAGAGGTTGGATAAAGAGGACAGTTGTGTTCTTAGAAGATGTAGATGAGTTGAAACCTAGAAGGAGTAGAGAGAAGCGCTCAAAGGAGGTTCCAGGGATAACGAACCAAGAGCTTTCCAAAAGACCAAGTAAAGAGGAAATCTTGGTGGGATAAGTGGCAATAGGTAGGACTTGCTGTTGCAGAGGCTTTAATGCAGCTCATAGTGAATGAGTGAGGAACTCATAGAGATGGAGAAGAAGATGACTAGTGATAGTCATAGTGGAGGTTCTGAGGGAAACCACAATAGAAGAAAAGTGAAGAAGGAGAATGCCAAGGCAAATGGCGAGAGGATGAGTCAAGCAAAGTTTGACAAGGAGATGGATGTGATAAGAGAAGAACTCAATGTGTTAACAATGCTGCTAGAGGAAAGTCAAAGACTAGGTTGGGTGTTGAGGAAGAAGCTAATGAAGTGGCATAAGTTACAGAGAAGGGTATGATAGAAGCAAGTAAAGTGGTTGATGGAAAAACTCAGAGAAGCTGAGTTGGAAATGGAAGTGTCCATTTGTGAACTAGAGCAGGGTGAAGTTCTGGGTGAAGATGAAGACTTGAAGACTGAAACTTCAAGTGAGACCAAAGGGTCAAATGATTTTAAAACTGATAATATGTGTATGTTTGCAGATGAAACATGCGAAGAAGGACAATTTCTTGATATTGTCGTAAAGGAGGAAGAAGATAGGCATAATCTAAATTTTGTTATGAAAGAAGAAGTAGAGAAGGATATCAAGCAATCAAGTGAAGGACCTGATGAGATTGAAGAGAAGACCATTGAAATAATTTTATGTCATGTAGAGGACTTGGAACAACATGAGGACTTGGTGATTGAATCATCAAATGAGATAATGAAGTCTTGTGGTTTTACAACTGACAAGTTGTGTGTGAATGCATGTATTGCAGAAGACAAACCATCTTATGGAATTGTCTTGAATCAAGCTGAAATTTGCCAAGTAAAGTATGATGATGATTGTCTTTCAAATGAAGATCAAGTTGAGTTATTACAGTAGAAGGAGTTCATAAATTCCTTGCTTAGTGGAAGAAATATCTTCAGTAGAGATGACATAGTTACGTCTTATGATAAGGAATTTGCTATTGATGAGGACAAAGAGGAATTGATTTTCTTAAATGGTCAAAGGGAGAGTGATGGACAAACATCTAAAACTATCACAGAGATGGAGGATTAGAATTTTATTCTAATCAAGAATGAAGAAGTAGTGTCAACAAGAAGTTATACATGTGACAGAGAAGAAGATAGCGAGGATTGTACAGAGCTTTTAGAAGAAATTCCAAGTGACATGGCAAATTTATGGCATGAGTTAAGTCTTTTGGAGAAAAGGATAGAAAACCAAAAAGTAAGTATTTAGGTTGTAAAATCAGAACTGAATGAGAATGAAGAAGTTTACTATAGTGGACAAGGACATGAATACATTATTAAAATGGATGGTGTGGAGGAGAGACTAGCTGATAGTCTTGTGAATTTTGTTGAGAATTCAAATCAGCATACTGATGTGCTGACAGAGGAGGAAGAATCAGAGCAACATACTAATGTTTTTCCAAAGGAAGAAAAGGCACAAAAGCCTTATGATTTTTATTTTTATAATTGTTTGGTGGGTGTAGGTTTAGTTGCAGATGCTGGAGAAAATTTGGCATAGGTGAGCAGCCAAATAAAAATGAAAGAGGAAGATTTTGTGGAAGTATTTAATCCATGGAACATAGATGTTCAATTGCTGGAGAGAATGCTGGAAAATCAGGATTCAATACAGAAAGAGATAATCATGAAAGAGGGTAAGGATGAAAGGGAGGCAGAACCAGTAAGAATGGCAGAACAAGTAAGAATGAGAGAACAAGTAAAAATAAGCAAAGAAAAAGTAAGCGTAGGAGAAAGAGTAAGTGATAGAATTCGACAACTTCAAAGTGAAGAACAAAAGTTTGAAGAGTTAGTAGACATCAGCAATGACCTGAAACAAAGAGAAAGAGGTAACAATAAGTGGCAAAGTATGGACCAGCCAAAGGATGTGCTGGAAATGGAAACTGAAAAATTATGGCAGTTGATGATGAAGCAATCCATATGGAGAAGATTGATAACAACTGGAAGGATGATCAATCAGAACTTGAAATTGAATGATAAGGAGAGGAAAATAAAATATAAGACAATAGACATACAACAACAATAAAGGCACAGAGTATTCAGACAACTACAAACTAAAGTTTGGGACCCTGGAAGTTTTCTATCAACATATGAAGACACATGATCAGGAGATCATGAACATTTTCTGCTTTGGGATTCTGATGCAGGAGCATTCAACTCAACAATATCATTGTATTTTAGTAGACATAGGGGGTCTTGTATTTTAAGGCATTTGGTTTCCTAATTATTTAGTTCATGTAATATTTTGAGTGATTTACATGAGACATTTAGAATATGAGTTAATCAAATATTGTGAGGATATTTGTAAATGTTCTCGAATGTAGGAGAACATGAGAGAATTAGGATAGTGGAGAGATTGAGAGATTTGAGAATTAATTGCAAATCTTAGATTAGGGGTTAGTTCATGATTTTGTGGATTAGAAAGGATCCTTAGAGATAAGGAAGAGATTTTATGGTTTTGTTGAGAAGTTTATGGATCTAAACCAGGAATTGGTTGTAGAATCCTTTTGTATAAATGTAAGCCTAAAAGGCATAGTAAGGGATTAGCTAGTTAGTTAGGAATTAGAGTGTGAAGAGTTTGATTGTAAGCCTACGGGCAGATTATGAAACAGAGGCCACTGATATTGGAAATCAGGTTGCAAAGAAGAAACTATGTAAATACCTGTTTATTAATACAAACAACTCAATTCTGAGTTTATGTGTGTGTATGGAGTAATTTAGTTATAATCTATGTGTGAACTAGAGTAGTTATATGTAACAGAAGTTGCATATGCAGAATCAGAGGCAAAATATAGAGAAGAGTGACAAAGGGGTGTTATGACTTTGTACACACCAACAGTATAGGAGGAAGCCTTTAATGTTACAGTGGAGGTGAAGGAAGCATAAAGGTGCGAGCGGATTTAAGGAGGAGTTGCGATGCAGTACAACTAAAGACCAGAACCCTGAAGCCACAAGAACACTAAGAAATGGCCTAAACGTGAAGTAGGCAGAAAAGAATGAGAACTGTCAGATCTTTTAGATCAATAGATATGAATGGTGGAAGCAGAATGGCGGAGGAGTAGACCGTGGGGATAGGAGAGCGCGAAAGTTCTTGATCGTGGTTGAAGGCCCGCAATCGACCTTAGTTGTCGATCGCAAATTCAAACACTTATGTGAAGTCAACTACGAGAGTTGAGTGTTTGGAAATCCATGTGTCAGTCGAAGGGCCGCAGACTGTTGGATCATTGCTGATATTGATCGTTGCATTGATATCACATCACATCATTCGTGAGTGAATGAATCGTGGCTTAAGAAATTGCGATACACGATGTGTGATGATTGGGGTGATTAAGTGTCATGCAAGTTTCTCATGCGATATCGTTAATGACCATTAGATCAAGCGTGCCTTGATCAAATGGTGAAGGATCAATGATTAGTTTCGTTGATCATGTGAAACATCGACCGTCGGATTAATGAGGAGATCAACGGTGGAGAATTAATCAGATAAAGTATGTGAAAAAAGGGGAAATTCAACGTGGGAGCAATTGCTATTCAATTTCCGTTCAATCAGGTGTTGTTCAATTGTTGTTCAATCGGGCGCTCTTCAATTGCAAGTGTTGTTCAATTGGGCATTGTTCAATTGTTGTTCAATCAGGCGCTGTTCAATTGTTGTTCAATCGGTGCTGTTCAATTGCTGTTCAATCGGTGCTGTTCAATCCTGTGTCATCTTGCGTCATTTTTAGGTGAGCCTCGGGAAATGTGCCAAAGCCGTGGAAAAAGTGGAAATGTAAAGTTAAAAGTGATTTATGTATATTTATATAATAAAGCGGATTAAGGGAAATTAACCATGCTATGACTAGTGTTGAGTAAATCCAAGACGAGAGTAAGAGGGTATGGTTAATATGTGCGAGTTTAAGAATTAACAAAAGTTTATGAGGTTGAACAAGATTCCGTTGGAGAGGTTAATTAAGAATTAGACTATTGAATAGTCTTCGAAACATTTCCGCATGAGATTTTATTTAGGGGCCTTAAGCTGTAATTCATGAAGGTTTGACCAGGCATGTCAATGAAACTCATGGGATGAATGAAATTATGCATTTTATATGCATACTGTGGGGATTTGTCGGCTTAGCCGGTGTCAATGAGGAATTGCTCCTAGGGTTACAAACAACAAAAAAGATTACTATCGAATGCTTAGCAGTCTATGGAGATTCTGAAATGGTCGTAAGGTAGATAAAAAATAAATGCCAGGCCAAACACCCCAGGCTAAAAAACGTACCAAAATGAAGTGTGGGACTTAATTGACAATTTCTTCCTGGCATTTAACATCCAGTTTCTACCCGGGGAAGAAAACAAGATGGCTGACTCTCTTGCGGTAGCTGCAAGCACTTTCAGGACCCTATAGAATCCACTCCTTAGATATGAGATAGAAATCAGACACATGCCTTCAATACCTAATAATTTCAAACACTGGCAGGTATTCGAAGATGACGAGTAGGTCAAAAGATTCATAGAAGTCGTTGGGGAGTTTTCCCACTCCACTATCGATCAAGAAGAATAAGAAGCAGAATAAGAAGCTACTCTATGGAAAGACATAGTGGTTGGGCAAAAAGTTTTGCGATTAAAAGGGAACACCATCCCTCGTGGACTTGTTACACTTGAAAGAATTTTCAATAAAGATGACATAGCATCCAAACAAATGGCCCCAAAGAAGGATGAGCAAGTAGAGGAATACAACTTCGGATCAAAGGAGGAACCCTAGATGATCATGCTGTCCAAAGAAATCCCCTTGTAATATAGACAAAGGTATTTAGATCTATTCAAAACTTACAAAGATGTATTTTCTTGGTATTATAATGATTTGAAATCATTTGATGCAAATATTATTCAACATAAAGTTCCTTTTGTAGAAATTTTGAATAATATGACACATATTCACAGAGATTATCCTGATCATACAATTATAAGCAGAACATGTATAATACATAATCTCCTCTACGTTGATCATCAATATACAGAAGCAGAAGCATTCACAGGCGCACATAGAAGCATCAATAAAACTCATTAACACAGTATGTATCCCAGGGAAAGCATCTCGCTAAAAACCCCACACTATCTGTATATTATATTGATTGAATCATGTAACAATACACATCATAATACTTCTCACAAGTATCTCCACCTGTTACACACAATACAGCTCAGATCTAATCTCCAAATCTATTCCACTGCTTGCCTGCCTCTCCAGCTCAATACCTGCTCAAGAACTGATGAAAATGGCTTCCCAAACTCGTATTTCACCTGCAAAATAGTCACTCACACTTTGATGGACGTGAGCACAAGCTATAATGTGGGCAAATACGTGAGCAAACTCTTTGGCATACTCAATCCCTTTATTGTGCAAGATCTGGTGCACAACTATAGTCACAACTGATAGCAATCTGATCCTCTAACACTTGTCCCTGCTGAACTGAACATGCACTGACATGCAACTGAGTTAGCTGATGTATTCTATAGTTGTATTATGAGTTAATAACTTGTGAATTAATTAATAACTAATTCACCCAACTCATCTCTAGTCTATTGATCAGTTAGACTAAATACAACCAGTTTAACAAAGCTAAACTGAACACAACTCCATCAACTCCACAATCAACTCCACCAAACTCAACTGATTGAGTTCTAACTGAAGTCATGCATGCAAATATTAGGCATCCCATAGGTAACCACGTATTTCCCTCTGGGATTTGCATGTACCACATCTGTAGCTCATCCTGAAGTGCTCCAAGAGAATAAGATCAAGTTTATAGTCCAAATATTATTATGAGACAATAATATTTGACTTTTCTATTTTTGACAGCCAGTCTAAAAATAGACTTTGATCACTCACACTGTGATCACTCACACTTTCATCAAAAATAGAAGTCCATCTATTTTTCCCAACTTGACCAATCATCCATAAACAGCAACCTGCAATCCATAGACATGATCCATATGTCTAAAAATAGACATAGTCTAAAAATAGACTTGCGCCAAAAATAGCCTGCGGGCCCACTTAGTGAAGGCGACTCTTTTCACTAAGCTCCATCATCTTGTTGCACTCTCAACAAGCATTCCTTGTTGCACACTTTTCAACACCTTTGAAGGGTGGGATAAACCCATGCAAATAGAAACTCAGACAAATAAACCCACTCTTACTCCCGTCCATTGAAAAGGTGTTAAGGAAGTTGCTGCAAGCCAAGATCATAGTCCCTCTAAGATACTCTGAGTGGGTAGCTAATCCGGTCCCTGTTCGTAAAAAGAGTGGAGAGATAAGGTTATGCATTGATCCGGATTTAAACAGGAACGCAATAGATTACAGAGATAACCATAAATACCGAGATGCGATAACCATAAAAACAGAGATGCAGCGGAAATAATACTTCATTTCATTACTGTAAAATACTAAAATATGCTTACAAATAGAAATATCCCAGCTAGGGCGATGGTAGCTTATCTCTGAGAAGAGATGTGTCGGCTACATGCCTCTGAACTGTTTCGAACTGTCTTACAATGAGGCTCGAAGGCCTATTTATTGTTGAGAAACAATGAAAAACCCTTCACATCCCGAAACCTAACCCTAGAAGATGAAACGCCAAATTGTGGGCCCCGTTTGGGTAAATTGGTACATCAATTTCCCGGGGTCGTAGCTTTGGCATACGATCTCCGTTTGACGCGTACGATAGCTCGTTAGAAAGATCTATCCGAGTACTACCACTTTGGGAGGCAACATCGGTCCATGGACCCATGTTGCCCCAGATTCCCAAAAAAACGTCGTTTAGGGCCTCAAAACGGCTCCGGAAGTTCAGGACCCGAAAAACTGCCAAAAATAGTAAGTTGTGCTACAATTAAGGAAACTGAAAATGCTGAGAAAGACAATGGTGGGGGTCCAGGTGGACTTGGCAGGTGGCCACCAATATCCACCTGGATCATTCCTCCCCCCTTAGGAAGCAATGGTCCCCATTGCGTTGAGCTCCTCCATGAGATGAGGAAACTTCTGCTGAACTTGTTCCCTGGTGAGCCACTTGCCCTGCTGAAGGAGTTGGCCTGCTTTGATAACTCGATACAATTGGATATTCTGTTGGCGAGTGTTCTTGATCTGTGTGTCCATGATCCGATCAGTTGCAACTTGTTCCATGCAATCTGGATTTAATTCTGTGGGTTTGAGCTGTTCTGCAATGTCGGATGTCTCTAGCAATGGTGGAAAGTATGGCCGAAGGCGGTCCACATTGAACACTGGGTGCAGGCCAAGGAATGGGGGAATGCTGAGCTCAAATGCATTGTCTCCCGTCACCTTAGTAATGGTGTAAGGACCATATCGGAGTGGTCTCAATTTCCGATAGGCTCCAGTAAGGCGTTCCTTTTGCAAATTCAACCAGGCTTTGTCGCCCACCTGAAACTTGTGTGGCACCTGGTGTTGATCATGTCGCTGCTTGTACTTGGCATTTGATTTCTCAAGAATGTCATGGACCTGCTGGCGAATGTGTTGGATGCGCTCAATGAAGCTGGTGGCCTTATCTGTTTCGGACTGGACATGAGCTGAATTCATGTGAGTAGCTGCAAGTGGTATGGCCACATCAATGGGGCATAGTGGCTGGAATCCCAAACCCACCTGAAAAGGGCTATGGCCAGTGGAGCTGTGAAGAGCTCGGTTGTAGCTGTGCTGAACATAGGGGAGGCTCTCGTCCCATGTGCGTGGATGCTTTGAGTTATACATGCGCAGAATGTGCACAATCATCCTGTTGACAACCTCTGTCTGGCCATCAGTTTGAGGATGGAAGGCTGTGGACTTCGTGAGTTTGGTGTCCAGCATTGACCAGAGACTGGACCAAAATGTGCTGAGAAACTGACTGTCCCGATCTGAGATGATAGATTGTGGGATCCCAAAGTGCACCCACACTCGTTCAAAGAAGAGTTTAGCAGAGGCTTCTGCTGTGATATTCTTCTTGCAGGCCATCATAATGGCCATCTTCGAGAACCTGTCGACGACCACAAAAACACAATCATTTCCATGCTTAGTGGAAGGAAGGCCTGACATGTAATCCATGGAGATGGATTCCCAAGGTCGACTAGGGGTAGGCAATGGGGTATAGAGGTCGTGCTTCTTAATGGTCGGTTTGGCAATGGCACAGGCAGTACATGATCGAATGTACTTCCCAACATCCTGTCGAAGATTCGGCCAATAGAAATAATTTTGCAGTACTGCCACTGTTTTCTCGACCCCGAAATGCCCAGCAGCCCGACTGTAGTGTGCTTCCCAAATCATCTTGGCACGCTCGCTTGAAGGAACACAAAGGTGACCGAGGTGGCATAATAGGGCATCCTGGAGGTGAAAATATGCAACATGCCGACCCTCCAAGAGTGTCTGGTATGTGTGGCCGAATTCTGGGTCGCTTTTGTAGAGAAGTGGCCAGTCAGAAGTCTCGTGCCCACAAGAGTTGAGCACGGTGGTTAGCGCCATGATCGGTGGCCGACTGAGGCAATCTGCAACATTATTGGTGCTGCCCTTTTTATACTTGATGTTCAAGTGAAACTGTTGCAGGTATGTAGACCACTTCTGATGGCGATCATTCTGCAATTTCCCTTGGGTCTGTATGAACTGCAGAGGTCGGTGGTCTGTGTGGATGACCGTTTCCTTCCCCAAAATGTAATGCTTCCATTGTCGGCAGGCCTGTACAATCGAATACATCTCTTTATCATAAGTGGGGTACTTCCGGACTATGTCTGAAAGTGTTTCACTGTGATATGCCACTGGATGTCCATGTTGAGTAAGGACTGCGCCAATAGCATAGTCAGAGGCATCTGTCTCGACCTCAAATGGTTGTTGTAAATCTGGTAACGCGAGCACTGGTGCCGTGCAGAGGCGATCCTTCAACTCCCTGAATGCCTTCTGTTGAGATTCAGACCAAAAGAATTTTTCTTTCGCCCCGCCCTTGGTGACTTGACTCAAGGGCCAAGAAATATGAGAAAACCCCAACACAAACCTGCGGTAGAAGTTGGCAAGACCTAGAAAGCCGCGGAGCTCTGTTAGAGTGGTTGGAGAGGGCCAATCCCGAATGACTTGGATCTTGGCTGGATTGACATGCACCCCCTGTTCATCAATGATGTATCCCAGATACTGAACCTGGGTCATGCCAAAAGTGCATTTCTCCAAATTGGCACATAGCTTGTGTTGCCGCAGTGTTTGGAGAACCTGTCGGATGTGGTGGAGGTGCTCTTCCCAACTCTGGCTAAAGATCAGAATGTCATCCAAGTATACTACTACAAAGGAGTTGGTGAATGGTCGCAAGATGTCATCCATTAGCCTCATAAAGGTTGCAGGAGCATTCGTCAATCCGAAAGGCATGACCAACCATTCGAAGAGGCCCTCCTTGGATTTGAAGGCAGTCTTCCACACATCGGAGGGTTCGATTGGTACCTGGTGATATCCTGACTTCAGATCGATCTTGCTGAAATATTTCGCCCCCTTTAGTTGGTCTAGGAGGTCATCAATCCGCGGGATCGGGTACCTATTACGGACAATGATCTTGTTCAGTGCCCGATAGTCAATACAGAGTCTCCACGTCCCATCCTTCTTCTGTACCAACACGATCGGGCTCCCACAAGGCGATGAACTCGGACGGATGTGACCTTTCTGCAGGAGCTCCTGAATCTGCCTCCTGATTTCATCGTTCTCCAGAACGGAGCGCCGATAAATTGGTCCATTGGGTAGCGGCGCACCTGGGGTCAGATCGATGGAGTGCTTGACTTGACAGTGCAGAGGAACCCCTGCCGGGGAGGTGAAGATGTCCTCGTACTCCTCCACAACCTTGTCCATCTGTAGTTGTCGTGCAGAGGGACCCCGTTTGGAGGCCGCGACCACTGTCTTCTTCTTTCCTTGAGGGCGTATCATCAGGAAAACAAATTTCTTGGTTTTGGAAATGATCTTACTGCATTGTTTTGCAGTAATCAAAGAGATGGTGGCAGGTGGTGCTACCTCTGGTATCCTGAACAACTTATTTCCCAATGTAATAATAACAGCACGGGGCCTTGATTCATACACAGCATGTCGCTTCCACAAGTATGGTTGTCCTAGTAATACATCACAAACTTCAAGGGGAGGAATGTCACACAATACCTCATCCGTGAAGGGCTTGATGTTGTATGGAAGGCGACACTGCTGGCTCACGCGAAGATCTCGTCCTTGGTGAAGCCACCCAATGGTGTATGGTTGTGGATGTGCTGTGGTCGGTAAGCCCAACCGCTTCACGACCTCTGCCGAAATGAGGTTCTTTTGACTCTCGCTATCAACAATGAACTGTATCGGGGAGCCCTTTACCCACATCTGGGAGTGGAAGAGACGCTCCTCCTCCTCTGGATCTTCGGGTTCATTTTTCTGGATCTTTGTGGTAGCAACAGTGGCACTGGGATCCGCATCAATGATCTGCTTCCCTTTTTCATACCCCTTATCGGGTTCTGACTCAGAGTCGGAACATGCATCTGATTCTGAAACCTTTAGCTCAGCCACCAGTGACTGCTTGGCCCGACACTCACTTGTGTTGTGAGTGGAGCTCTTATGGAACTCGCACCATTTTCCAGTGTCCTTTCTCGGCTTCGGGGCGCTGTTCTTTGCTTGCAGCTTCGGCTGGTTGTCTTGGGCTGTCCCGCCTTGGCTTTGTCCTTTGTTCTGTGGTTTAGGGGCACCTTTCCCCTGCTTTGGATTCGCAGATCCAAAGTCTCGCTTCTTTTGTTTAAACTTCTGCTCGACCTTGACGGCATATCGGTATGCTGCGCCGAGCGAGGGGATGTTTAGGAACTGTATTTCTTCTTGGATGTACTTGTGTAGGCAGCCACGGTATTTGAGTATCAAATGTTGCTCCGAATCCTTGATACCCAACTTTGTGCGAAGGGTATGGAAAAGATTGGTGAACTCTGGCACGTCTTGGTCCCTTCCCTGCCGCAGTGTGGTCCACTTTATGTATTCATCCTCATAGCTTCCGACAGGGTAGTACTGCTCCTTGATGGCATCCCGGAACGAATCCCAGGTAGGTGCGGCTGAAAATAGTGAGCCAGTACTTTCATCCTTCTGCTCGCAATAGGTTTCCCACCAGTCCTTGACGTGGGGGGCTGCTTTGAGAAGGGCAAAAACAATCTTTTCCCGACTCGAAAATTCATGAACAGAAAAATAAGGCTCTAGCAGATTTAACCATTTATCTACGGCATCTGCGTCTATCTGACCCTCGAATATGGGGATTTCAAAATTAACTTGTACCTTAAAGGGTGTGGCGTTTCCAGAGTAGCTGCTGGAAGCGGATGCATTGCTTCTGGGTAGCCGCTGAAGGATCTGGGCAAAGCTGTCCATCATCGCGTTCCGTTGTCGCTCGAGGGCTTCTTCAAGCAAGATTTTGATGGGATCTCCTGCCCCCTCGTCTTTCTTCTCGTCCGCCATGGGAGGCCGTCGGGATTTGCGAGGCTGGTCTTGCAAAGGTTCAACCAGTTCAAGCCCTAACTCCTTATATCCCGACCTTGTTGGGGACATGCAAAGAAAAACAGAGAAAAAGCAGACTGCTCTGATACCACTGATCCAGATTTAAACAGGAACACAATAGATTACAGAGATAACCATAAATACCGAGATGCGATAACCATAAAAATAGAGATGCAGCGGAAATAATACTTCATTTCATTACTGTAAAATACTAAAATATGCTTACAAATAGAAATATCCCAGCTAGGGCGATGGTAGCTTATCTCTGAGAAGAGATGTGTCGGCTACATGCCTCTGAACTGTTTCAAACTGTCTTACAGTGAGGCTCGAAGGCCTATTTATTGTTGAGAAACAATGAAAAACCCTTCACATCCCGAAACCTAACCCTAGAAGATGAAACGCCAAATTGTGGGCCCCGTTTGGGTAAATTGGTACATCAATTTCCCGGGGTCGTAGCTTTGGCATACGATCTCCGTTTGACGCGTACGATAGCTCGTTAGAAAGATCTATTCGAGTACTACCACTTTGGGAGGCAACATCGGTCCATGGACCCATGTTGCCCCAGATTCCCAAAAAAACGTCGTTTAGGGCCTCAAAACGGCTCCGGAAGTTCAGGACCCGAAAAACTGCCAAAAATAGTAAGTTGTGCTACAATTAAGGAAACTGAAAATGCTGAGAAAGACAATGGTGGGGGTCCAGGTGGACTTGGCAGGTGGCCACCAATATCCACCTGGATCATGCATGGACTTCAAAAATTTAAACAGGGCGTCTCTAAAAGATAACTACCCTCTGCTCAAGATGGATAATATATTGCAGAAGGTAGTAGGTGCAACCAGAATGTACATGATGGATGGTTTCTCAGGATATAACCAAGTGGCGGTCCACCCCGAAGACCAGAGAAAGACTGCTTTCACCACCCCGTGGGGAACCTTCATGTACACACACATGCCGTTCGGGTTGATAAATGCAGGGGCCACATTTCAGAGAGCAATGGACATAACCTTCATGGGTGAGCAAGAGAAATTTGTGGTAGTCTACTTAGATGAAATCACAGTCTTTTCTAAGACTGATGAAGAACACATCCTCCATTTAAAACTCACTTTCAAGAAGTGCAAAAGGTATGGCCTCTCTTTGAATCTGAAGAAATATCAGTTCGCCCTGAGTGAGGGGAAGCTGCTTGGACACATAGTAGCGCAGGAAGGAGTAAAGATTGATCCTAAATGAGTCAAAGCCATCAGCCTTATTCCCCTGCCCAAAAATAAGAAAGAAGTCCAAGCCTTTTTAGGGAGGATAAATTTCTTAAGGTGATTCATACCCAACTATGCTGAGATAGCTAAAGGTATCATAGATATCCTCAAGAAGGAGAACGAAGTTAAGTGGAGCTCCGTCCCCCATGATTCTGTCACAAGGATCAAAGAAACTTTGGCTAAGGCCCCAGTGCTAGTCAACCCTGATTATTCAATGCGCTTCTACATATTTTCTTTCACCTCTCGACATACCATTGCTGCTGTGCTGTTACAGAAAAATAAAGAAGGTTATGAGCAGGCCATTGCCTTTTTCAACCAAGTCTTAAGGGACGATGAGTTGAAGTATGCTATATTAGAGAAACATGCTTATGCACTGGTCAAGGCGCTGAAGTCATTCTGTATGTATGTACTACAATCCAAAATCACAACATTTGTTTGAACGACTGCAATCAAAGAAATTCTGGTGCAAGGAAACAACGAAGGAAAGAGGGGCAAATGGATAGCTAAAATACAGGAATATGAATTGGAAATCAAGCCTACCAAGCTCATCAAAGGCCAAGTGTTGGCCAAGATTTTGTTTGTATCCAACTGCCAAGCTCTAGGGATAAGCCTGATCACAGAGGAGGGTAGTCCAGAGGATGAACAGAGCAGAATTAAAATGGATGAATAGAAGATCTATGCCAAGTATGAGGGATCACCCAGGTATAAGAACATTGTTCATTACCTCTTGTTTCTAAGATGCCTGTTGGGACTGGATAGATCAAAATACTGGAGTCTGAGATTGCAGGAACATAAATACATTATATCCAACAGATTGCTCTATTGGAAGGACCTGATTGGGGTATTACTACTACATTTTGTTGAGGGAGAAACCCATGAAGTGATTGAGGATTTCCATGGGGGAGTCTGTGGAGGACACTACAATTGGAAGGCAACAACACACAAAATCCTCAAGGAAGGATTTTACTGGCCCATGTTGTTTGGAGATGTTTATTGTAAGGTCAGGTCATGCCAAAAATTCCACGTGTTTGTTGAAAGAAATTTTTTTGCTCCTCTCCCCCTGATTCCTGTGCATGTAGAGGAGCCCTTGAGACAGCGGGGATTGGAATACATTGAAGAAATCAACCCACCTTCTAGCGGCCAACACAAATGGATTTTAATAGCCACTTACTATTTCACCAAGTGGGTAGAGGTTATCCCAGCTATGAATGATACCGATTCAGTGGTGATCAAATTCATGGAGGAGAACATACTGTCCCACTTTGGGTGTCCTTTTAAAATCATCACTGATAATGCACAGGTCTTTAAATCTGCCAAGTTCAACAACTTTTGCCAAAAATTCAACATCATTGTTGGACACTCCACTACATACTACCCTCAAGGGAATGAATTGACTGAGTCTTCTAATAAAACTATGATGAGAGTTCTAAAGAAGACCATCACTGAAAATCAAAGGAACTTGGACTCTCAACTAAAGTTTGCTCTGTGGGCTAACCATGTAACACCCAAAAGATCCATTGGGAAATCTCCTTTTGAGCTAGTATATGGCAAGGCTGTTGTCTTCCCTATCCAATTAGCAATGCTAGTAGCTAAGTTGTTGCAAGAAATCGAGGAAGAGCCTAACACCTTGACTAGAAAAATAAATCAATGGGTGGAGCTTCATGAGAACAGAGAGCAGGTGGGGACCAAAATGTTAAACCACCAATAAAGGATGAAATCTCTATTTGATAAGAAGGCTAAGGACATATCTCTTCAGCAAGGAGATTTAGTTCTCAGGTGGGATGTCAGACGAGAAGACAAAGGCAAACATGTAAAGTTTGATCCCCTATGGTTCGGCCCCTTCAGGATTGTAGAAGAAATGGGAAGTAACACTCACATGCTTGAAAAATTGGATGGTGAACTGTTGGAACTTCCTATAAATGGTCAGTTCCTAAAATTTTATTTTCAAAATTAGAGATATCTGTCTCTTGCTCATTGTAAATATCTGGTGTGCGTGTTAAAATTGTTATTTGATTTTTTCAGTTTATTCTCAGAAAAGTCCTTTTTCACAGAATTATATTTTGTTTAAGGGTAACTCCATGCCCAATGGAAGGAAAGGCTACTAGTCTGCAGGTCCTCAGCTCCTTGCCAACAAGACACTGTCCCTAGTTGGAGCCAACGTTGTCACTCACTGCATTGTGGGTTTCATTTCGTTAAGGTTGCTCGAGAGCAGTGAATTTAAAGCTATTTTTCCGGCCATAAAAGCCATCAAAGCTTAACCAGACCCTACCCATTGCCAAGTTCTCAGAAAAATCTTTCTAACGATATATGGAAGTCCAAAAATGGACTCCTAGAGCAGAAGATAAATAATTTTGAAGATTACCTTGGAAAAGCCCAGTTGATAGAAAAAAATGACTAAGTATAGAAGACAAATCGTAATCAGAGGTTTGATGCTGATTGTAATCACAAATCAGGCTTGCTGGCAAGTAAGGAGCACTAGTGGAATTAGAAATAGCGATCCTCTGATTGCCGATATCACATATCGACAGTCGATGGATCAGGGCTCAATATTCATCGATGATCAGTGGGGTTTGAAGCCCAAAACTGCACAGGGGGCTGATATTGCGATGCACTGTTAAAGTTTCGGGGAAGGGCTGAAAAAGTTAACAAAGGAAATGATCGACAAAACCAAGGTGGGCGACCCCCTTTCTCTCTCCTCCACATGGCATCGACGATCAACAAGGTTTCAACTTAAAAAGACTTGCAAACTGCCGATATTGTGATAAAGCGGTGCATCACTCGGGGGTCAAGAAAATTGAATACAAAGGAAAGCGTGAAAAAACAGGGCTCGACGGGACTCTTTCTCTCTCCTCCAGGGGGCCACGTGGTAGCCTCTGATTGGTCCACCGAGCTGACAGGGCAGTTGAAGTCAACGATGATGTGGCAAGTACAGATGATGGCGTGATGGTGGACACGTGTCACTCATTTTTGGCCTTTTCAGGGGTCCAATGGGGCTGTTTTCAGGTGCCACGTGGCACCACTCACAAGTTGACACATGGCAGTGATGACATCAGTAATGATGTCACCCATCACAATCGGTGATCTCAAAACGTAAAGCTTTCTCTTCTGCTAAATCTCCTTCCTGGCTGCAATTGCGATAAGAAAAAGGCCCCCTCGGATGTAATGTTCCATAGGCTATATTCCATAAATATCTCACGTCCAGACTGCCGGCCTGCACTAAGGAAAAAAGTAAAGGGGTCTCCCTCTCTGTGGTTGCGATTGCGATAACAAACGAATAAGGCCCCTGCACAACTGTTGAGACCCTTAACACTAAGAGGATTAAGCCCTTGGTTCCAGGCCCTGATCATATGCGAAAAGTTACAAAAGGGGATGAAAGCATAGGGGCTAAGGAGAAAATTAAAGTGCCCGCTTGTTTTCTTCCATTTTTAGTGTTTATAGGCCCATGACTGAGAGATTTGGCTGTCACACTTTAGCAAGGCACGGATAGTACAGGATAGAGGGAAAAAGGGCGTGATGGGTTGGCATTAAGGTAGACAGTGACCAGGAACCAACCAAGAGAGGATTAACCATGACTTAGTAGGAACACGCCAGGACCAAAGGCCAACAAAGAAGAGTGGCATGAAGATTATTCCAGGATTAATTCTGTTTTGTTGTTTTTATCACTGTATTATTATTCTGTTTTGCTTTCAAGAAAGGAATCTCCTTGTTGTAATAGTTAGAGGATTCACGTTGAGACACCCATCCATAAAAGAAACTGTATCTTCAGCCTGAAAAATATTTTCTGTAACTGATTTTCTTGCCCTCCCTCTCATTATAAAAGGGAGGAAGAAAGGTTATGAATTCTCAGAAAAAATTGTATGTGCTTCTAAAGTTGTATGGATTCCAGATCTACATCTTTGTTAATATGAATGAAACAATGGTGATTCCCATGTGCGAGTATTATAGTATGTTGTTTCTCTGTTAAACTTCCATTATGTTTGCACTTCCTCTCTAATTTCAAGCAATTGTAGCTGCTAGAAATATCTCTTATATTCTTATAGATTAATTGGTGTTAACTAGTTAATACATATGTCTGTATGCAAGTCTGGGATTTTATCTTTAAATGTGCGCTTCCTGAAATCATAACATTCACTCTTCTTACATCCATCTTGTCTATCTTTAGCTCAGATAAGTATATAACTCTTGATGTTTCAAGCTCTATGTGATGAGTTATTATTCTCTTTCTCTTCTTTCATTATTCTGCAAAATATGATTAAACTGTAAGTCCTTGATTACTTGGCCTCCACTTGTTTTTCCCTTATTATTGTGAGTTGTATATGTGAGAGAATACCAGAAATACATGGCTTATATCCTTGGATGAAGGAACCAACCCATGCTGTTATGTGTGTATTTATATATTTGTAATTACTATGTGTAGAATATGCATATGATGCCTTCGATTTCTTGAGGATGATATGAGATACATAGAATTTAGATGTGCCCAGGCACTGGTCTTGTAAGCAATCCAAGGTTGTCTCTAGGAGAGACAAAGTCAACCATGACATGAAAGCATTCTATCTCATCCTACCAACAATACGTGGTAGCAACAAAAAACCCTTAACATCTTCTTGCAATAAACTCAAGTCAAATATATGCATCACAATCTCCTCGACAATAAACACAATGCCCACAATTTCACTCTCACTAGCAACATATGCAACTAGCTCATTAATAATGGTAGTTATCCATGGCATATCATGAGCCCAAATAACCATCAATCTGGAACAAATTTATGCCTCGAGATAATACAAAAAACTACATATTAACTCATACAAAACTATGAGGAAGCACATAATCCATGCAAAACCAAGGAACATACTCATGCAACAAACCAATCTCAAATAAGCACATAACACGGGGAACATATAAAGCTCCTCCAAACAATGTCTTTCTCTTCTTGTTCTAGCAAGGAACCATGATGCAATCGATAAACTACTGAAACACTGGAAGCATATGAGATGCTCCTCTTGGACATGTGCCATCTCCATACACTCTCCACACCTTGGAAAACTCTCTCATACTCACATCTGTTGGACACCTAATCCTCTATGGGTTAGTGTGGAAGCCGAATAGACTAAGGAAGTCCAAGAGACCTTGGGATGTGGAACCCAACGGTCGCACCATGTACTATAAATGTATATGTTTTGTTAATAATAAATGTACTCTCATGTTTTATCTTTCCTATTTGTCCTTTCCATGAGTGTGTTTAACATGTTATCAGAGCGGGTACCTTCCTAACTTGCTCAATCTTGTGTGAGCCACTAGTTTTGTGGCATTAGTGTGCATTTCAGCTCTACCATCTATTGTTTGTTGTCATTCTCAGCTTGGCATGAAAAATGATCCTCCTCATTGTGCACCTACTCTAATGCTCTAAATTCTATCTAAAAACCTTGGCACCCCTCAGAACTATATTTTTAGTATGCTATTCCTATGCATGCGCTGCTGTGTCCTGTCAGATAACAATTCACGCCTTTGAAACAGTCCATCGACCAACCCATGATCGACATTTACAAATGTCTGCAACAACTCCTTACATGTGTTGGTTCATATGCGTTGGTTGAATGCTACGTATATGCTGGTTAAAGCATTCAGGTGGACTGGTTAAGCGTTTCTTCTTGCATCTGGTTAGCTCCCTTTACAGGACTGTTTAAGAGGTTGTTATATGATGGTTACATTATGAGCTACAATAAAATGGCGATTTGAATGATCATGAAGTTCATTAGGACAATTATTATTGCAAACCCTGGTGCATCGAGCGTTACTTCTTCTGGAATCGTTGGAACGTTTGCTAGAACTTGCGACACCTACCACATTGTAAAACTTGGCTCTCAAACTGCGGTTTTTCCTATCAAAGTATTCTCAAATATCTGAACAAGAGCGCTTAATAGCTGCACCTTGGACCCACTGTTGTTAGAACGCTACCTTTTTGACTTCTTTCAGTTGATCCCTGTTTCCATAATGGAAAAGTCCGAACCTATAGCTAAAGCTTCGCTTGCTGCATCCTTGCGCAAATATATTTATACCACCAGGCATACCACCATGGAGGGGAAATACCTGGCTCACCCACTCGCTTGATTAGAAATTTGGAGGAATCCCATCCTTGTTAAAAAAATTAAAAATAGATATATATAGCACACCTTCTCCAGACATTTTTCACTGAGAGGCTTCAGAACCTTGTTATATATCCCAATGAATGCATGAATAAATTCTTAACTCATCCAGCCTTGGTACTCTATCTACAGCCTTGAAACTTGTAAAACCCCTTACCTACTTGTCCCAACACGGCTTGTTTAGCATTCTTGTCAAGTAGAAACTCATAGCCTCTGTCTCGGGTTTCCTCGGTGCAATTCGAATTGATGCTCTCCAACAAGTTTTCTGAGGCACGTAATTTGGCACACAAGACAACCCCTCAGAGTTGTGAATGCCGAAGATGGAGAAAGGTCTTGCATCAGTGCACCACTCCTCCTGCATTGCCAACATTACAGCTCCTGATTCCTGGCTCTCCAGTTCTCCTCCATTGATACGCTGCTCCGATGCTATTGCTATTGCTGTCTAGAGCCTATGCGTGAGAGCCTCCTCTCCTGTGCAAATGAGAGGTTGAAGGTTCTATCATAGATGTTATTGAATTTCCAAAGACAACTACAACACAATGTTCTCTGACAAAAACACCATCAAGAGTTGATCCAAAGCAGCTTCTAGAACTTTTCTATTCCTTTGAGAAGTTTACTGACTAGTGAAGCAGTTTAAGCTGGTTTCATAGTTTATAGTTTTTGTTCTTAATAGTACAGATGGGTATTTTTGGCATATCATTGTGCTGGGCTTGGTAACAACAATCCACACATCCACGCATAATGTTTGCTAGTGAGATTTATCTTACAATGGCAGTGCATATTTTGTTGGTTAGTTTTAGCTTCTACTCTGATTAATTGAAGAAAGGAAGCTCAAATCAGATCCTGATGTACTGTTACAAGCAATTTTGGAAGGTATCAATGTCATGAATATGTTAACAATTGGAACAACTTATGCCATTCTAAACTCATATTTCTAGAACAAATGAGGTATATAAAATGCTCTCTGCTATTGTGAAAATGTGCTTGAAATAACTGTTCTTGGACAAAAGATCAATAGTTTCATTTCGTGGAGAAAAGATGATTATTTCCTGTAAGGGCTGATAGAGACACCACAAGAGGCACTTATCAGTGATGGCCTCCTGAATGTGCTAAGTTTTTGTACTTAGGATGCGTGTTTTTTGAGTGCTGCCATTCACTACAGTCTTGCTTATTTTATATGATGAAATTGATGATATTGTAAGCACTTTTTTTGTAAAAACTTGTAACAAAGTTTCACCCCCAGGGTTTCGGGAGTGAGCACTTCATCATCTTCCATTTCAAAATTGGCAAATGTAAGGCGCTTCTTATGTGCTTTCAGCTTTGCAGTTTATGAGATTATGCACAGGTTTGTAAGCCACCTTATATGTGAAAAATTGGGCTAGACTGGGAAAGGACTGGTGCAACCAATATCTTGTGCAGTGAAATTCTTATTTATGGACATCATGTTTAGTTTAGCAGAAGAGTTATAACATGTGGGGTTTTCGAGATTTGAACTAATTTGGAGAGTGGAGACCATTGAGAGCTTCTTTGTCTTAGCATTCTATTAGAGTTTGGAGTGCGTTGAGATCTTCATTGTTTTACTATTTTCTGAGGTTAAAAATGGCTCCAATTGGTGCAATATTAGAGTTACTGGACAATCTAATACTCTCTACTATGGATAATACAGCCAAAATCAGCAAGGATTTTCTCACGATATTCATAGTTGTTTACAAGATGTACATGAAAAGATTGATTTTTTACAGCTTGAATCTTAGCTTCAGCAAGAAGAATTAAAACAGAGGAATCATCATTCTGAACCTGTTTCTATTTAGAACATTGAGACAACAACCCATCAGCAGCAAGTCAATAATGTTACAGTTCATTCAGATTTAGTACCCAATAAAGCAGCAAGGTTACATGCAGATGCAAAAGTTCAGCTTGCACTTCCCAAGCCCATCATCAAACCTTGGGACAAACACAGAACTGGTCTTGGATATGATAAGGACTTGTCCTTCCATATTCCAGACTACTTAAAGCCCATTCAGTTTTAGAGTGCTGGATTCCTTCATGACAATTCACCTCCAGCTGTTCCAGATTCTGACTCCCTTCCACATCAACAGATTGTGAAATGCCAACACTATGATCGAGTTGGCCATCTGAAAGATCACTATTTTGATCATCATCCATGTAAGAAATGTCATAAAACCACCCATTCTTCACACAGATGCTTCAGAAACAAGCCTACTGCAAGAACAAAGATTCATCTTGGATGGATCGCTTCTTGGCAATGGACATCAACAACCAAGAAGATATTCCAGTCACATGTCAAAACTTGTTCTAGAGTATTGAACAGTCTTGCAGTTGAGTTTTCTCCATCATCTCACCTTGTATCTGATAGGGGGGGAAATGATGGTCATCTATAAGCTTCAAAGCCACTTCAAGCGAGCTTGAGCCACAACCTGCCATACCAGATTCAGAGTTGTAGCCAGAGACAAAGATGCCCCTGAGCATGCCTTCAGTTGGTAATTTGGGACACTTCCTCTAATAGAAGACTTCAGCTTCTTGCCAGTTTCGGAAGAGTTCCAGGAATAGAATTGGGGACACTTCCTCTAGCAGAAGACTTCATCTTCTTGCCAGTTTTGGAAGAGTTCCAGGAATTGCATTAAGCATTCCAGAGTTGGTGGTAATCCTTAAACCATCACAGGTTGAGACCTCCCTTTTCAGGTTGAGATTCTCCCTTTTATGTGGGGTGAGACCTCCCTTTATTGGTTGAAGGTTTCCCTCTTCAAAACATCAGGAGCACTTCCTCTAGCAGAAGACTTGAGCTTCATGCAAAACTTGGAAGAGTTCAGGGAACTACCCTAAGCGTTCCAGTGTTGGTGGTCATCTTTAAACCATCGCCCTTTATACCAACATTTCAGAGAGCACATTCAGCCTAGTGATGCCATGCATTTTTTGCACATTTTGTATTACAGCTCTCTTCTTGGACTCATACATAACCCTTCGGAATAAGGGGGTAATGTTGGACACCTAATCCTCTATGGGTTAGAGTGGAAGCTGAATAGACTAAGGAAGTCCAAGAGACCTTGGCATGTGGAACCCAACGATCACACCATGTACTATAAATGTATATGTTTTGTTAATAATAAATGTACTCTCATGTTTTATCTTTCCTATTTGTCCTTTCCATGTATGTGTTTAACAACATCACAAATTCCCGATCACAATAACTCATGAAACACCCCCCTGAACTCATGCATAATCTTCCTAATATGTAGATTTATCTTCATCCAAAATTTCTGATATGGATGCACCTCCAATGGTCTAAATGCAACTCAAGATGTGACCATATGCTCCCCTTGATACCATGCAAGCCTCAATTTTTTGTGGGAGCCTCTTGTTGTTCCTTTCTCCTCCAAAATTTGGTGGATTTTTCTTTGACATGTACAATAATTTATTTCTCCTCTTGTGGATGGCCTTGCATTATTTTATCCCTTTGATTGGATCACCTGTAACACCTGTACAACTTGAACTCTTTAGCCTGATAGACAATATTGTCACACACATAGCACCTTATGTGACCAAAGAACAGAGGAATATATCCATATCTTATGTTGATATGTTTTTTACTCCTTGCATATGCCCTATAGTCAATAGTCCTATGGAAAAAATCATTGCATGAGAAATATTAACCATAAACATGACTATTATATCTGACTATTGATGATATTCGTGATGGAGGTAATCTTCATTACATTCTTTCTTGAGGGTGCTTTTCCTTTGAATGCTCCTTTGGTCTAGAGGACTTTAACTCTTTACTTCTACAATTTTCTGTTATAAGTCCACATTTTTGACATCTAAAACACCTGACATTTCTCATTATGGGAGAAACATATTTTCCTGGTGAATGAATCATTCTTGGCTCATTCTTTTGCTCCTTTCCTTGCTGTTGGTCTCGCTAACGACTTTCCTTTTTCATGCTACTACTGGTTGCTGCAACATTTTCTGATTTGCTTGTAGTTGCTTGAGCACCAGATCTAGTCATCTCTAATTATTCTCTTACAGAGTAAACCTTGGAATTCATTCTTTGACATTGATCTTCCATTTCCTTATACTTCTTCCACATTACTTCTTCGATTTTCCTCTCTTCTTCCAGCTGAGTTTTCAAATATGAAATTTCTGTCGTGAAATTTTACTCTCTTCCTTCAAGAATTTGAACCAATTTCCTCAAATCTATATTTTCAAAAGAGACTTTTGTATTACACCCAATGCTGAGATAAGTTGAGTTTGGTCTTCAAATGGTCTCTCCTTTTCTTCAATAATGCTACTAATTTCTTCTCCCAAAGGGTTACCTCCACTTCAATTTGAAATATCAATCTCAATCTATTGATTAGCATCTTCTAACCCACCAATCTCAAGAGCACCATCATCATTGCATGTGCAAGACAAATCTAATAATTCTTCACCATTATTGACCAACAAAAACAAGGGTTCTTATGAATCTTGAATTTTGTTGACAAGTTTTCTGCTCTTCTTCTTTTGAGACATCTTCTTCTTATTCTTGTCCACGGTCCACGATCTACTCTTAATCAATTAAGCTTTAGTGGAGAGAAAAGACTGTTATAACACTTGTTAGAAATGTAGATCACTACCCGGGGGGGGGTGAATCAATAGTGATGGCACTTATAGAAATTTAAAACCTTTTTCAAAATCACTAAAACACCATACACATCATAACATCAATAGATAAATGCATAATAAAATCAACACATAAGAGCAATGATAAACATCACGACAAAATTGCAAAAGGAGACACAATTATTTCTGGTGGAAACCCTCAAGGGGAGAAAAACCACCCATTGTTGTTGTCCTATTTCTTATTCTCTTATTCTTATAAATCAAATATTTTAATTCTTTCAGCTGACCACCACTAGATAGCATCCACTACCCTCATGAACAATATTGTTGGCGACCATCAACAAGGAAGTCTCTACTCACATGACTTTGTAGGCCACCACCTACTGGAAGCCACCACTCCCAATAAGCCTTGCCCGACGCCTAATGGAATATCTAGCCACCAATGGATGAAGATACCACTCCCAATATACTGTTTTACCGAGCAGCACCAACAAGGAGCCACCACCCATATCTTGTTCAACAACCACTGGATGTAGGCATCCACCTCCTCAAACTCACGGAGCCACACTTTGATTCATTTTGAAATTAGACTCCAAGGAGAACTTCACATCTCAACAACAACAAATCAATCCTCTACAAAATAATAAATCTATCCAAAAATAATCTCTACATACAAAACAACAGTATGATGAATACACTAGAAACAACCATACAAAAAATGATCTTCAATCAATCCTTTCTCTATGTCCTCGCTCTCTACATAAAGTTATAATTAAAACACACTTCTCCTACCTTTTGCTACTTCTGTAAACTGCGTTAGATATTTTCCATAATGTCCCTCATAGCTTGTACACTCTTTTCTTCTCTCACACTCAATCAACCAACAATGTCTGTTAACACCAGAAAATCATACACATGTTTTCACAATCCAGAAGACGATAAAAGGTGTCCAACAGAATGCACAGGGGAAGATTTTCCAGCTGAATACATCATGAAGTTTAAAAAAGTTAATTTCTCGTAAGGCCCAAAGTTTACAAAGATAAAAAGTGGATGTCGCCGCGACTATTTATTCGATAGCCGCGTGTGCGCAGAATATCCTTCAAAAGCCGTGTGGTCGGAAAAATGGATGACTGAGTGATTTAGGACCACTCCACACACTTGGAGCCGATTCTTTGACATGACCTGAGTCCAAGACAACTGAATTTGAGTCGCCCTGAAGATATGCAACCCTCAATGGAATCATTTTGTCCTACTCATGTGTCATTATCATGAATGAATCAAGAGGGGGAAGATGGATGCAAAAATTCATATAAACAGGCCATGGGAGAGCCAAAATATGAGACATTATTATGCTATCCAAATTTATATCGGAGCAAATCACCATTCCACTGTTGAAGCCAAATAAGGGAAGAACACTAGCATGTTGGCCATATTTCTTTTAAGGAATCCATCATCTTAGTGAGAAAATATGAATCCACCATTGGACAATCTTCATACTTCTTTGAGAGAGAGGAGAAACTTGCAAAGAGATTGAGGAAAAGCACCCCTTTGCTGAGGATTTTTGAGCACCGTAGCTCAAATAATTCTCTTCAAGTGTCTACGATTCATCTATTGTATTCAACCTCTACTACCAAAAGTCAATAAAGGGAGTTTTTTCCATTATTTTATTGACTTGTTTGCTCCATTGAGCATTGTTTGTGTATTTACCTCTTTGTTTTAGTTTATGTTTATGTATGCATTGTTTCCACTATTTACAATGTTGTGTTTATCTAAGTCTATCCACTAACAACACCAATTATGTCTGTGATCCTTTGTAGGGAACACTCAACTGTTAAGGAGGTGTCTTTTGGTACACCATTGCCACAAAAACACTACAACAATGCCACCAACCAAAACTCCTCAAAGCAATTTCTAATATATAAATTACTAGAGTGATTAAGACAATAATTACAAAGGAGTACCGAGCTCAACAAATTTGTTCATACACTCATGAATTGGTTCAATATTTTGAACATTTCTCCTCCTTGACCTAATCCTCCATGATCTTCATTAAATGAAAGAGATTATCAACTTTAGCTATCTTCTAGATGATTTCTTCGAACTTCTTGACCAATTACCCAGTGAAAAATCTAAATAAATGCCCTTGAAAATAACCCGAGTACGTGCATAATTCGAGAAATGCCACTTACAGGATGTAACACAACCCTGACACACAAAACCTGCGTTATAACACACTTAATAAGTTGATACATGTGTTATGGATATACCACACTTTATGCCTTAAAACCCATGTTATAAAGTAGTTAATGCCTCAATACCTGCATTGTAACACACTTCAAACCTCCAAACCTACGTTACCTCATCAATGCATCCTTTTTGCCAACTGCTCAGCTTCAGGACTTCTAGAACTTGTTCATAAACCTCTTCAAGCACCTCCTGAACCTATAGAACCTCTACAAACCCATATCAAGTGTATGATAATCATGACAAGGCCTCCAAACATGTTCTCTGAAAGCATCAAGACATCAACATAAGCCTCCACCTTGTCCGGAACCTTTCAATTCTCCTGCAACATTTCTGCAATCACAACAAGTGAGATATAATCAAGGTTGACATCAACACAAGACAAACTCTTCTAAGGTCCTTTTGACATCAATTCCAATACTACAATGCCAACATGCTCCTTCTTTGGCATTGATGTCAACCTCAACCCGATCTCCATAACTTTGAGGTTGATCTAATTTCCATACTGTATCCATCCTCTCTCCATTTTCGCTCTCCCTTTGAAATCAATGGCAAAGGGAAATACCAACATTGAAGAACAATTCCAACAATCTGAGGGAAGAGAGTCTTTGTATTACACCCAATGCTGAGATAAGCTAAGTTTGATCTTCAACTAGTTTTCTTCAATAATGCTACTAATTTCTTCTCTAAAGGGGTTACCTCCACTTCTATCCAAAATATCAATCTCAATGGATTGATTACCATTATCTAACCCATCAATCTCAAGAGCATAATCATCACTAGTGCATGTGCAAGAGGAATCTAGCAATTCTTCACCACTCTTGACCAACAAAAAGAGGGGTTCTTATGAATATGAAATTTTCTTAACAAGTTTGCTACTCTTCTTATTTTGATACATATTCTTCTTATTTTGGTCCATGGTCCACGATATATTCTTAAGCGGTTAAGCTTCAGTGGAGAGAACCAACTCTTAAACAACTTGTTAGAAATGTAGATCACTAATTGTGGGGGGGGGGGGGGGGGAGGACGGTGAATCAATTGTGATGGAACTTATAGAACTTTATTTTTATTTTCCCAAATCACTAAAAAACCATACATATCATAACATCATTAGATAAATGTAGCATAAAATCAACACATAAGATCCATGATAAACATCAAGACAAACTTGCATAAGGAGACACAAGTATTTCTGGTGGAAACCCTTAAGGGGAGAAAAGCCACCCACTTCTGTTGTGCTACTTCTCGTTCTCTTATTATTATAAATCAAATCTTTAAATTTTTTAGCTGTTCAACACCAGTTAGGGGCAGTTATTTTTGTTAGGGTAGAAAGAAGTAGAAAGTTGATAATGAAGAATATTTTTAAAATCAAAATTATTCTTTCACCATAATATTATAAAAAAAGTGAATATTATATTTAAACTAAAAACTCTATATTTTTGTGAAAGGTTGTAAAAGACTATAAACATAATATTATATAAAAAGTGAATATTATATTTAAACTAAAAACTGTATATTTTTGTAAAAGGTTGTAAAAGACTATAAACATAATATTATATAAAAAGTGAATATTATATTTAAACTAAAACCTGTATATTTTTGTGAAAGGTTGTAAAAGACTATAAACATAATATTTTAGCATTAATATGAAATTCAATTATATAAAAATATTGATTATATATATATATATATATATATATATATATATCTTTTTCTTCTTTTTTTTGTTCGGTTTGTAAAATGAATTTTATTGATCAATCAGAAATAAAATGCATCACAACCGTAGATCATCTTAAATACGGATCCAACATGAGCTAAGAGGGATCTAATTTCTTCACATGCAATTTTTTTAAAGAGTCGACATTATTTAAATGTTTTGCATACTTATTTAATTTTTTATTTTTATTTTTAGATTTTTTTTTTGACCGAGATGAGCAAAATTTCAACTTTGATGATGCACCATAGTGGTACACATCATACTAGGCTGTAGAATGAGCCTCTCGACTTAAGCATGACTTTTTTTTTTGGCACAAAGTGCAATGAATTTTTTCGTGGCACAATGTGTAATATATTGATAGGAACATTGTTGATATGTATGAGACTTAGAATAGAAAAGGAGGCATAGAGGAATACATAAGAAACAATTGCAAAAGAGAATCACCCAAATTGGGGAAAAACCTCAGAG
Source organism: Pinus tabuliformis (assembly GCA_031772625.1). Lineage (NCBI taxonomy): Eukaryota > Viridiplantae > Streptophyta > Pinopsida > Pinales > Pinaceae > Pinus > Pinus tabuliformis. The sequence goes on from CM062810.1 coordinate 461,323,869, forward strand.
AAACCTTTCTTTCCTTTCTTTTTCAAAACCTTGTCTCAACCTTCCAAAGGCGGCTTTATCAAAGTGATATCAAGATTATTATTCCATGCTAAAGGATAATCCTTTTTAGAGGCCGAAGAAGCCGACTCATGAGCTTGCTTCAATGTGCTTGAATAAGCATTATTATTCACTGTCTCTATGCTTGCCAAAGGAGCATGGTTCACAATAGGATCCTTACGAGACTTTTGAGTAGTTGAAGTATGAACCTTGTCCAATAAATGCATTTCATCGTCAGATCCTTCATCATCGTTGTTTGAAACTGAGGAAGCCTCGCCCTCCCTAGGCGACCGTTCACAGGGCTTCCAAATTTTAACTCTAGAATTTCAAATGTCCTACTTATGGTGAGATTTGAATTGAGAATTTTTTATTTATTTAAATGACATGTTTGATGATAAAATCGACAACAAAAAGAAGTATTCTCTTAGTCTGGAACCTCGATCCAATGAAAATCACCTATTTTTTAAATTGATTTGGTTTGGTAGCCCTTTACTGATATCAATTTCAACACAGATTCTGCCATAGGGTGTAAATGGCAAACTACCCATGGGAAGTATCAATTGCAAGGAAACAACCTAGGGAGTGTCCAATGCCTTGAAAGATTGAGTAATGCCACAAATGAACATACATATTAGGAAGCCAAATCCATATTGGCAGCTTGGTAATCACTGTTATAGAAGGGTTAAAATCTAAAAACTTGAGGGTTAGGAACAATCTAACATTGCTCCAAAACCAGAGCCCTTTAGAAAAGAATTTCTAGTAATCATCCGATTAAGCAAATGCCACAATGAAAAAATCTTTAAAACAGAAAATAACCTTGCAACTCTTGATCCATGAAGAATGGATCCATTGGTAACGATCGATTTAATAGAATTATAAACCATTAAAACAAAAGATTAGAACTGAGTGTGCATATATATGATAGAGGTTATCAAAAATAGGATGAGATATTTCTAAAAAGAAAACTTCCTTAGATTTTTCAAAATGAACGGTCTAACTTTCATGTCAACGGAATATTCTTGATGTCATAGAGCCTTTGATTGCTCGGATTTCACAAAGTCCTTGGCTCTTGCGCGTTACATAGACATTTAATTTAATAATTAAATGGAAACGAATCGCTTCTCTTCCTTTGCCAAAGTGGTCGCTGCTTCAATCCATGAAGATAAGCCGAAGAAGTGTCGGTTGTTTAATATTTTGCGATGAACTCTCTTCAATGTTTTAGTGGCTAAAAATTACTTTATTCTGGAATGCCAGTTAGACTTAGAATTTGGGTTACAATTACTATTTCTTCAAAGATAAATGTAGGTTTATGTGTAGTTTTTTCAAAGATGAGAGTCTTTGATTTTGTTTTTTTCATTTTTTTTGAAATAAGAAATTTTTGGAATCATACATTCAAGATTTTGTTAAATATTGTATCATCACATTTCGAGGGGAAAAAGAATTTTTGAAATTAGGCATTTAGATTTTGTCAAATATTATATTACCACATGTCCACCACATGTTTATAGAAAAAACATATATATATTTTTTAATTTTTTAAAATTTAATTTATATTTTTAATTGTGAAATTTAATACTTTGATATAATTATTATTATTATTTAATTTAAGTCCACTCTCAAACCAAATATCAAATTAGTATATAAAACTCTGAGATAAAAATATACATACTCTAATATCAAATTAGTATATAAAACTCTGAGATAAAAATATACATACTCTATTTTGGTTATAAATTTTTAAATTTATAACTTATTGTAAAAAAACACGCTCTTAATCATTATAAATCCTATACATCTAACTTATATCAACCACTTATCAAGCACCTTTATGTGCTTACCTAATACGTATGCATGCTGTAAACAAATAATCAACGATATGTTTTGTAATGAATAATCTCTTGTTTCCTCTGTTCTCTGTACTGTAATTAGTTCTGGTTTTACTGAAGAAGAAAACGACATCGAGGACAACGTTGAAGGATGGAATTGCCTTTCAATTCGCAAATTTTATTGCAGAAGAGATTGATAATGTCAAACGATGGTGGTGCTGACGAAAAATTTATTGAAGGCAAATGAATGCTAATGTTCTGCCTGTCAGTGATAGTTGTGCGCGCAGTTATATGTAGGAAAATCCTATTAGGATTTTCCAGGTAGGATTTTCCGTTATATGTATGTCCAGGAATGAAATCTTAATGGCGACGAACATTATAAATAGATAGAGATAGGAATGAAATCTTAATGGCCACGAAAGCTATAAAATAGACGGCGATTGTTTACTGGGTCGAATGACAGCTTCTACGTGATGCACTCCGTTACGTAAATAATACAAATGGTTTCAGAATGTTGACTTGGCAGCATCCTCAGTAAAGTAGTTACGTACTTAAAACTGATTCCCGATACCGCCATCAATTCTGCGGCGTAGGGAGGGCGGCAAGGGATTAAATATATGGATAATAAATTGTTGAATTATTAGGAATGGGATTAAATAATTGGATAAGGTATTGTTAAATTATTATTTTAATTGTAATGAAAACAACTGATAATGATAGTGTTACTTAAAATATGATTTGATTATAGATTAATATGAGTTTAGTTTATAGCAAATGGTTTTTTTGGTTGGGGAACGGTGAATTATCGTATTAAGTTGTATGTAATGAAAGTTTTTAATTTTTTTTTTGAAATTTTTATAAATTAGTAAAATTGTATTAGTAAATATGGTTAATAATCGTTTTCATTATTTATATTCTTATTAATTTTATAAATAAAACTAATATATTTATTGATATTAATATTAGTATTATTTATAATAAAAAGATTAATTTCATATTAATATATATATATATTTTTTTTTCTGAATAAAGACTAATTCTATTAAGAAAAGAAATATGGTACAATCAGAGCTTTTTGAGAAGCGAAGCTAAAGAGCAAGGGAGCCGGAAATGATATGATATCAACCTCGGTCCCAAAGAGCAACCACGGCATAAGCAAAAGATGACAGAGAGGACAAGAGGAACAAGCTGGTCTAGGGAGTCTACCCAGCATGGGCAGAATCTTCCAATCTACATTTTTTACCTTTCTTTTTACTGACTTTGACCCAACCATTTGGATCTGGCTGGACCGAAACTACTTGCAGATTGTTCTGTGCTAAAGGAGGAGATTCCTTGTCTGAATCTGAAGGCGAAGACACATGTGAACGTTTCTGCGAGAACAGAGGCACAGAATGATCCTCGGTGCGGGCTGAGGGTGCGTCCTTCGGTTGCTCCAAATTCTCCTCTTCCACTTCAATGTCCTCCTCATCAGAGCTAGAGGACTCTATGTCATCCATAGGGGGAATATCACACGGTTTCCAACTCTTGGATTTGGATTTACGAGTGATATTCTTCTTTTTGTCAAAGAACGATGCACATGAGTTCTGGAGATGCCCCGTCTGATGGCAATGGCGACACCTGAAGGATGTGTTCTCATAGTCCAAAGTTTGCGTCCAATGGAAGTCCCCGACTTTGAGGATGATCTGATCTGGCAACCCTTTACTAATGTCTATTTCTGCACAAATTCTGCCAAAGGTATATATTCCTTTCTCTGCCCTTGAGGTATCGGTAGCCAGGAAGCGGCCTAGGGTGTCCCCGATTCCTTGAAAGACAGCAAAATGCCATAGATGCGCAGGAAGATTTGGAAGCCTGACCCAGATAGGAAGCTTGGTGATGACTGCAGAGGAGGGGTCAAAGTCTGGGAACCAGGGGGAGACGAAGAGTCCAGCTGATCCCCAGAACCAGGGGCCTCCCATTAAGGCTTTCTGGTAATCTTCGTTGAAGGCGAGGACTACAATAAAGAAGCCTTTTGAGCAGAGGAAGACTTTGCAGTTGTTGGTCCAATTGGAATGGATCCACTGGTATAGATCAGCCGTGCGGGGCCATAGGCCATTAAATCTGCAGATGAGGGCTGTTTCTGCAAATGTTTGGTGTTGATCATCCAGAGATGGATGAGAGATTTCAATAGCAGGGGTTTCCTCCATTTTGTCCACCAAGAAAGGCTTGGGAGCCTCGGCAGATTGCGCAGACTTCTTGGCAGGCTGTGCATGTACTGCATCTTTGTAGGAAAAACCTTTGGAGGCAGAGGATTGCCCAACTGCACCTCCCCTTAGTCGAAGTGATAGGATCACTGTGGCATTTCTTTCAATATTATAAAAAGAAAGAGGCAGATTGTTATCAAGCTGCTTACCTGCAAAGAGGAGTCGCATAAGGGAGGAAGGGATCCCCAGCCTCTGTTCAAGTATCTTTGAGAGATGGCTCACTGTGAAAGACGGCTGGACCCCAAGGAGCATGGTTTTGCCAGTCAAAAGAATTATTTGAATCTGAAAATTCACTTGCTGGAGATGAATAGGATCTCGGCTGCCTGAATGAGGAGACGAGGTTGAAACAGTGAGATTGCGGTACTGTAGAGCCAGCTCCAGATCCTGGCAATACTGCTGCTGCATGTGAAAGAGTGCGGTAGTTGCCAGAGGTATTTCGTCAAACACTTGACGCACATAGGGAGGGGATTTTTCCTCTGCAAGCAAAACTGGCGGGTTCAAGTGTTCCGATCCTTCGCTAATCCTACATTCGGTGCATTGGGTTCTGAGATCCGGCGCCCACCACTGATGAAGGTCGTGCACCCTCTTGACATCCGGCGCCCGAACCAAAGTAACCATGAGCCTCGCGGAGGGAAAATGCCGCACTGCGAGGCTCGCTTTTCTGTCTGCTTCGATTTTCGGCATCGTCTGCTGGTTGGTGAAATGGGCATCATAAGCCGAGCAGATATCATCCCTGGGATTAACATAGAGGCACTTGTCCCACTTACACTGTCGCACCGTGGACGCCGGGTGTCGGGGCCATGCTTTCCTGAAGCTCTCGGCTAGGAGGATTGCAGGCTCTTTTAGATCTACAGCATCAGTATTCGGGGTATGGAAATCTTGTGTGCCCGCCTTTGAGTGAAGACCCCGAGATCTCAGCCCAGATCTCTCCAATCTCTTCGCAGCCGGAGCTATCCGTGACCCAACGGCGACATGGGGCCAAGAGACGTCAATGATGGAGTTCGAGCTGGTGAATATGGCATGGTCGTGATGCTGTTCTGCAGCAGAGAGACAGCCCCTGAGTCTTTGCGCCGATCTCTCAAACCCCCTCTCACACAGAGCAAGCCGAGGGCCGACGGCGGCCGAGGGCATGGAAACGGTGGAGCTAGGGTTCGCCATCTCAATTCTCTAATTTCATATTAATATTAACATTAATATTCAAATCAATATTTAAAGATATTAATATTAAACTTAATATTTATCAATAACAACAACTAATAATAATATTGTTATAAGACTAAAATAATTAAAAATCAATATTATTAAAATGCTGAAGTAATCAAACCTAAAACATAAATAAATTTACCTAAATAACATTACTAACATTATTTAACATTATCAATATTGTCTTAATGGTATTATTAATAATATTAGTTATGATATTATTTAATAATGATGGTATTTATTATAACCTTAACATTATTATGAAACTTAAATTTATAAAAAAACTAATATTATAAAATGTAAATTTATAAAATTAATATTATATTTCACCACCATACCAAATGAAATTAAGCAACACCAAATTCCAATTTTAATTTTCATAAATATTTTTTTAATAAATTACAAGGATAGCTACTTTTCACAAATGATTTTTTAATAAATTAAATAGAGGAACAAATTTTAAAAACTGATTTTTTTCATATTGTTCATTACATGATGTATTAGACAAAGAATATTCCTTTAACTTACAATCTCAACCATTCATTTGATTGAAAATATAATTCCTAAACCCAATTCCAATATAAACCATCCTTTCAACATAATAAATAAATAAATAAATAAAACTTCACTTGAATAATAATTTAACCCATACATAAATAAATAAAACCTCACTCGAAAAATAATTTAGCCCATTTTAATTACCTAGTAATAAAAAATTATCTTTACTTTTTTAATATTGTAACCCATTAACAAAAAAGATGAATTAACGAAAGGAACTTTGAATAGTCTCATCCACCTTATTGTTGTGTGTATATTCTCACACTATTTTTAGATCAGCAATAAGCCCGCGTTTAAGTATACTATTCCTGTAGAAATATAACCAAAGTATCCTCCTTTCGTTAACTATTTATTATATAAATATTGAATTTTGTAGATTGGGTTAGGATGTTATTTATGTTTGAAAGAAGAATTTTAGCGTAAATTATATGTAGAAAGATTTTTGTCTACACGATTTCGAACCAATTAGTGTGATTCATCGTCACGAGAAGTTAAAGACACAGATCCAGCTTTGCATATTAAATAGTTTGAGCAGAGCCTCCAACGGATCAAGGCTATCTTGATCAACAACTAATTTTGACTTAGAGACCAGAGTCAAAAAGTCATTTTTATAATTTAGTGATATTAGGTGACCATATCTTTAAAAATATTTTATAAATAAATAAAATAATTGGTGCTTACATTAATAGTTAGTTAAAAAGGTATTATTTAATAATTAAAAATTATAAGCTATTAGAAATATTAAGTTTTATGGAAGACCTTAAAAATATATATAAGGTGTTCTTCTCCGAAGGTGGTAAAACCTATCAACTCAGGTGTCAAACCAACAGTGAGGACAGCCATCTCTGGCTGCTATCCGCGAATGCTGGGTTTGACTCATCACTGTTAAATAGGAAAACCACGCCACCTGGCATAACCCTACTGGTGGTCCGTAATCGGGAGCAGGCTCTCACTCCTGCCAGATGCCTCTGGGTCTTGGGCCGTTAACCTGTTTCCTTACGTCCGAGGAAGACGAGCTCTTAGCCAAGCAGAAGCAGTTTTACGGCATACTCCAGGCCGAATATATAAGGTGTTCTTAAGATAATGGTTAGTTAAGAAAAAATAAAATAATAAACATAAAATAAAATAAAATAAATAAATAAAAATACATAAACAAATATATAAAAATATAAATAAATAAATTTAATTAAGAACGTATTTAGTAAAGGTAAAAGTTAGTTGAAAAAAATAAATAAATAAATAAAATAAAACTAAAAATAAAAATAAAAGAATAATTAAATAGATAAAACTAACAAATAAATAAATATACCCGAAAGGAAGAAAAAAATAATAATAATAATAAAAAAACGCGCAGGGGAGAAAAAGAAAGACTAAGACGAAAGGGCAGGGATCCAACAACTATTGATCTTACTACATGTGATTTACGAAGTTATTCTTTCAACTATTATGGATCATAGAAGCCTCAATTCAACTATTGATTCCCTGCATGGTAAAGCCATTGCTTCTAAGGTTCATCGATTTGAACGGGCATGCTTGCAGGTCTCGAAGTTGAAGTCTGATCTAACTATTGATCTTCCAGCCATCATCTCTATTGAGATTGCTAGGCCTTCTTTCAATCTCAATAGTTTCCCTGAATTTACGATGATGGAATTGAGCAACTTTGGCAACAACCTTGGCCTCCTCTATATAAACCTGATGATTGGTCTTTTCCACATGCTCTACTAATGCTGAAGACTTGGTTCTCCCATGTCTTAGGTCAGCTGCATGTTTGCTGATCCTCTGATGGATGGAGCGCCCTGTTTCCCCGATATAGGGGGTCCCACAAGAACAAGGGATCAAGTAGACACCCTTCATGTCCTTAGGGTCAACAGGATCTTTCACCGATCAGAGGGATTTACGAATGGTGTTGAGGGGCCTAAAGGTTGAGGGAATATCATACCTCTTAAGGATCCGAGCAATCTTGTCTGTGGTTCCTTGGACATAGGGAAGATGGACACCTAGTCGGTGCTCCTTCGGTTCTTTATTAATTAATGCATTTTTAGAGGCTTTAAGGAAAGCCTTCTGACCTAGGTGCCTACTATAGCCATTCTCCACAAAGACATTAAAGAGATGGGATCTCTCCTTATCAAAGCTATTATTATCATAAATCCTAAGGGCATGAGTAGTGAGGGTATTAAGAACACCCATCTTTTGAGCAGGGAAATGATGGGAATCGGCATGAAGATACTGCTCAGTATGCGTTTTCTTTTGGAATACTGAGTGGGAGAGCGAGCCATCCTTATTCTTCGATATAAGAATATCCAGGAAAGGGAGGCAACCATTGACCTCTTTTTCCATGGTGAACTTAATGGCAGAGGATTGACAGTTGAGGTGATTGAAGAAGCGATCCAGCTCCTCTTGGCCATGGGACCAGATGACATTAGTGTCATCTACATACCTTTTCCATAGCTTGGGAAGGAGACGAGCCGAGGCTAAAGCTTTGGCTTCGAAATCTTCCATAAAAAGATTCGCAACAATAGGGGAAAGGGGGGAACCCTTTCCCCTATTTATATTATCAAATATTATTTTATAAATATTGTGTTGGTTTTTGGGTTGAAGTGTGAGGTGTTAGTTAAATTTTTGTTTGCTATTATTATTATTGGGTTGAGAGGTTTTTTCTACGACCCAATATGATGTGTGATGGTATCTGTCCATCATCAAAATTGAAATTTTGTTCATGTTAACCAAAATAGAAATTTAAAAAATCTAAAAATAAAAAAAATTAAATAACTATACAAAATATTTAAATAATGTTGGCTCATAAAAAATTTTGCATGTGAAGAAATTGGATCCCTCTCAGTTCATATTAGATTCGTATTTAAGATGGATCTATGCTGGTTACGTGAATGTTTTTTTGTTTGTCAAGTGTGGTCTGGGTTCATCAGGTTTGATTTGTGGCTCGAGAAACCATGACATAAGGGCATTTAAGCTGCGAAAATCACATGGGGATTGCACATAGCTTAGGCCATACCAGCCCTTAACATGAATGGATTTTTTAGAGTTTCAAACCAGTGACCTTCTCATCACAAAGTGACTTAACAATACACCCCATCACCGTCCTTCACATAACAAAGTGACCTTCTCATCACAAAGTGACTTAACAATGCACCCCATCACCCTTCTTCACATAACAAAGTGACTTAACAATAGCCCCATCCATCAACATCTATTCGACGCCCTGTGGGCATAACAAAGTGACCTTCTCATCACAAAGTGACTTAACAATGCACCCCATCACCCTCCTTCACATAACAAAGTGACTTAACAATAGCCCCATCCATCAACATCTATTCGACGGCCTGTGGGCATTATTACGTTTATTACGTGAATGTTTATTTGACTTTTGTGTTTGTATTGGGTGGAAGTTATTTTTTAATTAATTAGATATTTATATTATTTAATAAGTTAATTATTAAAATAAAGTATAAGTTATATTTATTCATAATTTTATAATAAAGTATAAAATTATATAATTTTTTTTTTGAAAATTTGATATTTATATTAATTTTTTTTAATTTTCACGTCTTTTATAAATTAATTTAGTTTTGAAAAATAATTTAATTAATAAAAATTTAATTATAGAATGTTAAGTAAATTATGAGATTAAGATTCAAATGTTTAGATTGATCTTGTTTATGTAAAAGATATATATGTGTAAAAGAAATATGTAAACACCTAGAAATCATAATAATAGAGGTCTTAACTAACTTGCGCAATGACATATGCGCTCATTCGGATCATTTCATCCATATAACTCCAAGACTGCGGTCTTCAAATTGTATTCACGATCCATATATTTTTCTCAATATATAACATGCCGATTTTTTCTTAGTGAAAAAAAAAAAAACTAACTTGCGCAATTACCATTTCCTCTCGTGACAAAATTTTTTTACGAATTAATTTAAATACAAAACATAAAAAAAATTATTTATTTAAATTATTAACTACGAGAAAAGAAATAAAAAGGTTTTAATGCTTCCCATTCTACTTCAATCTTTACACTTTTGAGTGGCCAATGAAATCACCAATTGATTCCAATACTACTTCAATCTTTACACTTTTGATAAGTAAATTGTACTGGGTGGGTTGGTTTCAATTTCTCATTACTACATATGTTGGACGTATTTTTTAATGTTGAGTTGATATTACTTCAATCTTTACACGTAGATCGTATGTGGTGGCTTGGCTTCAATTTTTCATTACTAGACATGTTGGATGTATTTTTGAATATGGTGTTGGTATTAAGGGATTTATTTTTGAATGTTGTGTGATATTAGGAGATTTGTGTGTCTTACACAATTCATAAAATTTAAATACAATATTAAGACTACTTCATATTTATTGTGCATTCATACTTTTGGAGTTTTGTTGTATAAAGCTTTTATTTATGTATTCAAACAACAAATGACAATGGAGGGTCATTTTGTGCAATTTAGTATTCTTTTTTATGGGTATTGTATTAAAGTGTTTTTTTTTTTTAATTAATTATTATTATTTTTTTTCTTCCAAATTTTTTAATGATAATTTATTTATTTTTTAATTATATATATATTTTTCAAAAAATGTTGTTTTATAAAAAAATTATCTTAATAATTAATTAAGTTAATGAGTATTTTTATTTTGAAAATAGGATAGAGGTTATTAATTAGAGGATAAGGATTTAACCAATATTTATATATTTTTTCTATGATTTAGGTGATTATAGAGTTCTTGAGATGATAATTGTCACATTATCGCGTTGTATGATAACATAAGCAGAATGGTAAGGTAACGACTATTTCTTGACCTCACCTCAATCCACAATTAATGCTACCAGATCATGATCACTCAATCAAGGACTGAGCATTTATGCCTTGCGCATGATATAGATTCAAATACCACTGATCAATACATTCTTTCTTGTAGACTCACAACGTTGGATGGTTTGGTTACTGGTGGTCTTGAGTTGCTGTGGAACACATACAACTTGAACAAAACAAAAGCAATTGCAACATTATGATTATCATGGTGGGAAAGAGAGCTCGAACCAGAAGGGGTGACATGGGACAAGGATGTCAACCTCTCCCCCTAACATGCTCTGGGCGAGGAGAAATTTGTTGAGGATATTCCAATGCATATTCATTGACTCGTGGCTGCAATGGACGTAGAGGAGAGATGAAACACCGATAACGCTCTCTGCTCACCAGGCAACTTAGGGATCAGGAAGAAACCAGAGAACGCTTCGAGAGCATAATGGCAGAGGCCAACGCCTTTCTGGTCCATATGCACACAACTCTTACGAACCTATACATGGCGACGATGATCCCATTTCCTCCTCCTCCTCCTTCTATGCCTCCAATTCTCATGATAGGTCTGAAGTAGTTGGCTCCTCCCATCAGGGTTTGAGATCATCTCATTTGGGGCAATCAGAATCACAATGAAAGAAGCAAAGGGTGATAGCCAACCATAACTCACTGGAACTCGTGGAACAACCACAGAACCTAGCCAGTCAGACTGGCACCAAAGACACATCTAACAGAGAATCCTTCAAGAGACAAGAGGAGTTTTATGGTGCATTCATTGAATGGGAGTGTCCTCCCTGGCTGCCAGAAGGATACGTCGACCCATTCCTGTATTTAGAGCAACATGAATAGGCCAGAAGGGAGAAAGAAAAATGCAACAAGGTTTTGGTGGGACCAACTCATCCAACCTAGCCCAAATATGACTATGAAAAGGTGTAAACCCATTAGGCATGATGGATCTCCACAATTATCACTCTCCACGGTTTTCATTCTCATGTTATTTTGTTTCTCTAGACTGTCTAGTTTCCGCCATGTTCATTTTATATTTGTTGTTTTATAGTCAATGTCATGCACTTGAACTGATCGAGAAACCATCTGGTTTCCCTGTCATGTGCATATGGTCCCCGTGCTCCTTTCCTCAAGACTATTTGGTGCTACTATCAAATCTATGGCTTAAAGCTCCTAGGAGACGGCCTGGTTTCCTTTTCATGAGTAGGGAGTTTTCATCGGGTTTGTCTGTCTGAAACATTTTATTGGACACATACATTTCCAACTATTCAAGGTTGTATTTTATGTACATGTTTTATAATTTACATTTTTTTATTTATTCATGTGTTCTTTTAATTTCCATTTTCCACTTATTCCATCATTCAATTGTTAATTGACATATGATAGTTCATATACATGTTAAATGATGATCCCTATCATTATTCACCATATGTTTGTTTCCCAAGGAAAAATCGCAATTTTATTCATAATGAACAAAATTAGATATTGTAGATGCTAGAAAACATATGCGTAAAACAACATATCTTGGTATCCAAGATCAATAACAACTCATCAAAGAGTTAATACAAAACTACTTTCTTCTACCTTTATTTCTTTCCACTTTCCTCCAACCATTAGAGTTTGGAGTGGAAGATACAATAGTCATTTGAGTCTCTTTTACATTTACAAGAATTTCTTTGTCATTCTGATGCATGAATTCTTTTGGTACCACTGACTTCTTCTTCAGATGGGATTTTCTCTATTTGCTGCTACTGAAAAAAAGGCATTGGAACTATTGAAGGATCATGTTCAACATCACTCTTCTTCATGGATTCTTGGGGTTTTCGGACATTGTTGTTTGAGGTTTTTTCTAGGATTTCTTCATCCTATGCTTCAACTTCTTGGGATTTTGAAAACTACCAACCTTTTGGCTTTGGAGCTTGTCACTTTTTCCTTTTAGGATTTTTGTTTGCTTGTGGACACGCATTTTGAAGATGATTAGTTTGTAAACTATATGGCAGCGAAATGTCGTATTCTCGTAATCAAGAGGCTGAGACCACTGCAGATTGTTGTGTAACAAAATAATTCTATTAGGTAAACATTTATTGAGGTCTACCTCTACGCAGATTCTGGAAAAAGTGAAAATTCCTTTTGAGACTCTATCTACATCAACTTTTAGGAACTTCCCCAAGGAATTCCCTATTCCTTCTAATACTAAGTGATACCAAAAATGCAGGGAAGCTTATGTAACTAGACCCATACTGGCATTTTGGAGACCACCATGGTATTTGCATAAAATATCGGGAAGAAAGGTATCAAGAAGAGACACGCATTGCCCCAAAACAATGGTCCCTTGTTTAACACATATTCCAGATGTGTTGTTGTGTCAAAATTTACAATAAAAAAACCTTTACAACATAGGTGAATTTCACAGTTTTCTGTCTAGGTAGAGAAAATCCATTGATGTAGGCTCTCCGATTTGGTCCAGAATCCATTGAATTTGCAGATTTTTGCTTTTGTATGGAAATCAGAGTACAGTTCATTTACATTTGGCAAGTTGATTGTCAATGCTCGTACCTAGTTCATTTGCTCCACAATATAGGGACCAGGAAGATTTAGACATTGTTATGTGTTTTTTCTTGGTTTTGTCTTCCCTTTAATTGCACCCTTGAAGGAAGCTAGACCTTTGGAACTAGATCCAGGACAACCTCCAAGAAATCGCATGTTCATGATTATGGTTGAATCATGTACAATGCCATAGTCCTGCAACTTGAATCCCTCTTGCAGAGATTTCCCCGCATAAATCAAATTTTGGAGTCTTACTGGAATACCTATCTGTTCTTGAATCTTTTGCTTCAGATCTTGTACCCGATCCTAGATCCAAACCCTCATACACACTGATTTCCCACTCAATGTTTTAATAAAAATTTGGATCAGAGCCCCCTCAATCAAATCTCAGGGTTGGAAACCTAGATCTGTCCTCATATTGGTCTCATCTGATAGATTCGAGGGTAGATTTATTGCATCGAGCATCTTGGCGTGACAAGAATCTACTGCTACTTCCCTGTAGATTAGATACGAAACTTGGAAACATAATCATTGTTTTACAGATCCAACACCCAGAGCTGAAGAAGAGATATTGCTTCAACCCCGGGCGTGCATTTGATCATATTCCAGATCATATGGTGGCATCCCATATCGACATACCAGGCAAGAATTATGCCATGCAGGCCATGGAAGAATGAAATCAACATGATACATATGATTATAGGGCATCCACTTTCCATATTTGCCCAATTCGAACTCATTGTTATACACCGCACACTTCCCCGCCACATCCTTTCCGCTAGACGTCACCTCCTACAGAGCGTCCACTGAGGCTCTCGACGTCGGGGCAAGCCCCTTCTGCCGGTGTTGCTCTCCGACAATTCCTACAAGAGCTTCTCTAGCACGGGGCTGAGTAAACAATTCCCCAGATTCCCTTGCATCATTCTCCTCATGGCCATGGGGAGCAATTCATTGTTGTGCACGTGCCTGTGGGGAGGGAAGTATAAGTGGCTAAAGGGCCAACCCGAAGCATGCTTGGAAAGGGATTGTACCACCTGGGCCACGACTTTGTCTTATTTTTCCGCACCATGATTTCCATTTTCAAGTTTTTCGACAAAGCCTCGATGGCAATGAGGGTAGACCGACTTGCTTGCACCGTGGGACTGTCTGATTTCCATGTTGCACAGATGGCACCACCAAATCATGGCAGACGACATCATTGACAATCCTCACCAAAAGCCCGTCGCCTATTTAGCGAAACCCTTGGAACCCTCAATTCTCCCGTGCCGAGCTGAAAAGATCAGATGGACACCCATGGCATGTTTTATTGCATAAACTAATTGAGCAGTAACATCTGCACATTGGTTATCTGATATGAAAATTTTTAATCCCTCTCAAATAATCCATATGCTACTCTTACTCTCAACTATGGATCAAACATTACACTATGTATACTCATCCAGTTTGGAGATTAGATATGAACCTCCATGGAACATTCAATGGACATGTCACACAATGATCCTTGATAATATTTTCCTTCATTCTTTATTCTTTATTGTATTAGGTAAGAACCACCATGTCCATGGAGACTTTTATATAAACCCTTCGGAGGTAAAGATTCCTCAAATTGCGCAAAACAAAATAGTTGGGATAACAACTTAAGAAATCTTGAAACAAGCTCTTCAATAGGTATTTCACTACCGAGCTCTTCGTTAGCGTACTCACCAAACCATTCACCATATGTTTTTTTGTTTTTTGACGAAAAGGCGCAATTTTAATTAATAAGATTTAAGAAAATTACATGTTGTATACCAGAATATATGAAAAATTCTTTCACTACTATCCAAATATTAACAGTCCAAGAGTCATATGCAAAAATATTTACAGACCATCCTTTTAAAAACAGTAGAAACGATGGCAAACTAGGATCATTAAGTCTAAAAACTAGATAAGCTTAAAGAAACTGGAAAACTACACCAATAAAACATAAAGATTGATCTCATAGATCATTCCCGAAGGATTCCTGCCCCTTCAATGAAGGGCCGATGGTAGATTTGGAAGAAAGCCCCATCCCTGTACTCATGAATAAACCTGTGTCCTCTAGTCAGTTGCGCGATCTCTTTGGAAAGAAGATCAACAACTTCATTCCTTTCCCTGTATATATGAGGGCAGACAAAAAACTCAAACTGAGATTTTAAAAATAAAGCATCCTCTAACAGATCCCTGAGTGTGTGCAAGTGACAGAGGTAGATCCCATTGATCCAATTTATGATAAGCTGAGAGTCCCCAAAGATCTGAATTTTGTGGTAGTTTTTTTCTCTTGCGAAAAGGAGGAGGTGGCTAATGCTGTTTAATTTTGCATAGTTATTTGTTCCTTGCCCGAGACCCACTTTGATTTTGAAAAAAACAGAGTCATTTAAATGAAAAACAACCTTCCCCACCACAGCCTTCAGGTTGTGCCGAGCCATTAAAATAATCCCAAGGCTGATTTCTGTCTATGATCTCTGGGTTGATGATTCTGATGGAATGTTGAATCAGATCCTCAGGGATTAGATTGTAAATGGCCAAGATATGATTGCATGAGACTACCCAGAGGATGGGATTTTCTAGAAATATCTGGTGATTTATAATAAGCCAAATGCCCCAGCAAACGATGAGAGGCAGGTTTCTGATTTTATGAGTGGCAACACTCGTCCACCAACCATGCCAAGTATCGTTTATATTCTGACTAGCCCAACGAGTTTTAATTGAGAGGGCCAAGTTTATGTGATTCCAAATTTAAGACGAAACCAAACAGTGAAGGAAAAGGTGGTCAATATCCTCCGACTCCGCATTACATAGGCAACAACGATAGGGGCCATGAAGCATGCATCTTCTTAAATTTATTTATGTGGGAATATTGTTTGTGAGGATGCCCCACATGAAGAGGCGAGATTTGCGGGGGGCCTTCAGCTTCCAAAGATGCCGCCACCACCAAAAATTTTCACCCGCTGACCGAGCCTCCATGATCGATGCAAAGCCAGATTTTGGGGAATATCTGCCTGTTGGGGCCTTTGCCCAAATAATTTCATCTGCCCTGTCAGAAAACTGGACGTTGGCTTCCTCCAAAGCCCCCACAAACCACAACTAGACCCTGTTCCATCTTCCCTCTATTCCCAAATTCTCGAAATCCATCCACTGCAGACTTGGCCAAGCAGGGCGCCCCACTGTCGCAACGTGAGCAAGTCGTGTGAATCCTGCCTCCAACAAGTCCTGTCTCATTTCTCTAGGAAGGATGTGTGCATTCCCACTTCCAGCCCAGGCATCAGAGCCAATTCTAATCTGTGAACCATCACCAACTTTCCAAGCTAAGCCTTCCTTTATAATGCCAAAGGAGTGAGTAATGGCTTTCCAAATTCTCGATGCACTTGGGATGTAGTGATAGGGGCTGTGAATCTAATTAACAATTGATAATGGATAAATGTATTTGCCGTAAACAAATTCCTTCCACAAGCTGTTTGTGGTTATTATTAGCCATCCCATCTTTGACCCGAGGGATTTTGCGAAATCCTGGGGTTCCTTCAGCCCCCACCCACCCCATTTTTTGGGCTTGGCAATCCTTTCCAGTTTTACCCAAGCAAAAGTTCTTCCCGCATTTTGGCCCCGCCAAAGAAATCTGCAAAAAATATGCTGTATTCTACGTAGAATGCCTTGAGGAATCCATGCCAGGGACATCCAGTATACTAGGATTGCCTCTAATATTGATTTTATCAGGGTGAGCCTATCAACACAAGAGAACCATTTCTGCTGCCAGATATTGATGCAGTTTTCAATTTTTGCTAAAAGCCACGACCAGTCAACAATATGGTAACTGTTTGGCTTAAGCTTGAAACTCAGATACTTCAGACCTGAATCCAACTCTTGCCTGACGAAAGAGAAGTGTTGGGATGCATATCTTTAGTCATTTTGTAGAAAAGAATTAAAAATGATAGTTGATTTGTCATAATTTGGCTCCATACCTGTGGCTTTACAAAACAGAGATAGTATGGACTTGAAGCATGAGGAGTCATGAAAAGAGCCATTTAAGAAAATAAGAACATCATCTACAAATAAAATATGTGAGAGAACAATTCTGTCAGTGATTGCAACCCCTCCCAAGCTTCCATCTGATCTCGCCTTTTTTAATAACCTACTTAAGCCTTCCATAATCAGAATAAACAACAAAGGAGAGAGGAGGAAACCTTGTCGGAGACCTCTCTCAGCATGGAATAAAGCTGAAGCCGCCCCATTAATTAGAACACTAAAAGACACAGAGGTGAAGCAACACAAAATCTAGTTGATAAACTGGTGAGGGAACTGAGGTGAGTAAGCATGTGTTGGAAATAGGACCAACTCACACGATCAAAAGCCTTGGATAGGTTTCTCTTGAGGATAGCAACCTTTTTGGAAAGAGTGTTAATTGAGTGGAGCACTTCCTAGGCAGTGCTTATAGCTTCATGGATTTGACGGTGACTGAGGAAGGCAAACTGTTCCTTTGAAATCATCCTAGAGAAGATTGGCTTGATACGAAGGGCAATGATTTTGGAAGTGATCTTGTAAACACAATTGCAGAGGGAGATGGGCCTAAAGTAATCAAAAGTTTGGGGCTCGTCCACCTTAGGGATGAGCACAAGGAAAGTAGAATTGAAAGCCTCCGACATCCTTCCCGAAATCCGACAGTCCTCAATGGAAAACAACAGGTCCTGCCTAATGAGCTCAAAAAAGGTAATGTATAATTCAATTGGCCAACCATGAGGCCCTGGGATTTTGTCTTTGCTGAAACCTTTCATAGCTGCTTCAAATTCTCCCAAAGTGACAAGCTGATTTAGAGACTCTTCTTCCTCTTCCTCAACAAACTTAGGCATAGTGTCCACCACCAATTTAAGCAATATTAGTTCCCCTTGGGATCTTATAGATGTTTGAGAAGTGCCTAACTCCCATGTCAGCAAGCTAGGTGAAAGAACTGGCCTCTCTGCCAGTATGGTCTTTCAGTTCCCAGATTGTATTAATAGCTTTTCTGCCCCTAGCGAACTGTTTATTTTTTTTGTATTCTCATTACCTGACTTCAACCATAAAGCTCTGCTTTTTAGTTGCCAAGTCTCCTCATTCCTTCGCAGCAACCTGATCTTTTCTTTCTCCAGGTTTATGGGATGTTCTTTCCCTTGAAGGGAGGTGAAGCTGGACAACCCCAATGATTCAAGATGTTTTAGCTTTCTTTCGATCCTAATTAGTTCCCCACCCTCCCTTTTTTGCTTGGCTTTTGCTCAGCTGATAGTTTTTTCCTTCAGGTGGGCTAGATTGTTTGAGATGACCACCGCTGGAGGGGGATCGGAATCCTGATTACAGTGAGTCCAACAATCCTTGACAATAACATGGAATTCCTCCTCAGTTAACCATGAAGCATTAAATTTAAAGGGGGATCCAGGTTCTAGGTTTAGATCCTCAATTTCTAGAAATGCCAGTGAATGGTCCGAGCAACCCCCTGAACCAACCCATTGATGAATGTGTGCATGGCGATTTAGTAATGGGGATTTTATTAGGAATCGGTCGAGCCTTCGAGCCAGGGCATCCTCCCCCATTCTACGATTCGGTCAGGTTGGCATGATACAAGCCGAATCAATGCTTATTAAGTGATGGGCATCCAACAAGTTTTCAGAAAACCCTGTTAAAACGTCCCACTGAGTTCTATGGTCCCATGATTCTGCGAGCTCGAGTGAGAAATTGAGGTCACCACCAATGATTAGGTTCTCACCTTGCATAAAATCTGCATGGAGCAAATTCTCCCAAAAAACCTCTCTATTCTGGCACGACCCATAGATGTTAATAATCCTCAGGGGGATATTGAGCGAGATGGAGGTGAAATCTTCTTCAAGAAAAGCCTTACCTCCACAGGCATTTGAGATCCTGATCATTTTATTATTGAACCCAAGGGCACAACCCCTCGACCTCCCTCTCACATCCAAGAAGAAGAAATCCCAATCTGGCAGGAAGGATTTTAGGGCTTTATTTACAAGGGGACCATCACTGAGGGTTTCTTGCAGTAAGAGAAAATCCAACTTTTCTGACAAACACAGTCTTCTTAGCGCCAATTTTTTATCTGGGCTAGCCAAACCCTACAATTAAAGGAGATGCCTTTCATGGGGCAACCTTTGCAGGGTTCCCCTTTGCTCTAAGGACCTAATCTATGGGAGACTGGATACCTGAAGCCACCTCAAGGCTTGCCCTTTTGATAGCTTTTGAAAGACGAGATTGTCTGCCTCGAGGGGCCTTGGGAGGAAGGGATGGGTGTGGATCCTCATCCAGTTTGAAAGCATGGATGGAGAGGGGAATGGAGCGCAAGTTATATCGATGGGAAGTGCTAGAGGCCAAATCCCTAGAGGGGTCTTGAGAAAGGTCATTTTGGACAATAGAGCAGGGGGTACTGAGGAGAGGGTAGGGGAAGAGACCACATGGCAGATAACGAGGCTCAGCTTACCAGTTTTAGAAACAATATTTGACGTACAAATTGAAGATGCAGAAATAGATAGCGTGCAATTATTTGTAAAATGAGGATGGGGGGAAGAAGAAGAGGTATCCGATAACACATTGTTCTCCCTGGAGTGTGATATAGTGATGGGGGCATCCATGGTCCAGGCGTCCGACTTAGACCACACAAAATTTGGCCCTCCTTGACCCTGCCTCAAACCGCCTTGAAGCACACTGAGATCATCCATCCCTAGCTCTGTTTGTGTGCTTTCTGCGACAAAAAATTTCGGAGGGCTCAACCTTCTCCCTATTACCAAGGGACATGTTTTGTAAAGATGGCCAACCTCATGGAATCTCTAGCACTTGAAGGGAATTCCCTCATAATCCAGCTCTTGCAATCTAATAATGTCACCTATTTGAAAGCGATAACTCTCCACCAGGCCTCCTCTGGTATCCATATGGACTAGAATTCTGGCCATTTCCAGACAGCCTGAGTCCAGGTATGATCTATCGTGTTCAAGGTAAGTGCCCAAGTCATCACCTATACACTGAAAAATGTCTTCGGACCATAATTACAGTGGGAGCCCCGACAAACGAACCCATATCAGCCCTACACCTAGGTTTTCCTTCTCCGGATCGAATAGAGGTGACCAGCGTTTAAGTAGGACGGGGATCACTTCAAGATGCCAATAACGCGTCAACGCCCAATCAACCTATTCTGGATCTGAAAAGATAAGGGCGAACCAGCCCTTGGACATCGACAAAACCGCAGGAAGTTGCTCCATAACATTACCCCATACCTCCATTGTCAATCTCTTGAAACGGCCCTGGGAGTAGTTCCTACCTCGGACCCTGCCCACTAGCACAATGCTTTCTGTCAAAGCTGCTTTATCCATGCCTACGCCTTTCCCAAACACAAGCAATCGACCCCTCTCTTTTGATTTGGACAACTTTGATTTCTTGCCAGCCTTCTCCTTTGAGCCAAAGCCTGAAACTTGCTCTCATTCAGCCCCTAGAGGGTTATCATCCGAGTTCGAGGCACGGGCCTCGTCCACCTCGGTGTCCTTGTTTGCTATGTCGTCGAAAAAACCGGAGGGTAGAATGCTGCTCCCTGGTTGTATGATCATGAAACCTCCCATGAAGAGTTCTAACCTGTTAATGGGAAGGTTCAGTACCACTTGAAGGTCCACAGGATCATTTAAGTCAGTCCCAGACCCCCGGTCCCTATTACCAGAAAACCCTCGCTATTCTGAAAAACCTCAGCATGGTGGTTTTGCTCATTCCACGTTAACAACTCCGATGGCGATGGTATTAAAAGAAAGGGCGAGCTTTGTGCCTTCTCCAAGGTTTATAAACCCCTCAGAAATCGCCGCGACTGGTTGAGCGAGGCCCATGCCCTGCAAAGACTCCTCCATATCAGCCAAAGTCAACACTAAATCACTTACTTGGTCTTCCAATGGAGTGGGTGATGCCGGTCTAAGCCCAACTCGTGACTCCACCTAGATTTCTGAAGGCGTAAGACTGTCCGAGGAGTAATCGACTAGTTCCTCCTCAAAATCCTCCTCCATTCATGCAAACCACAACTTAACTGAGATAAAAAGATAAATTTGTCTTGGGAAACAACGAGATACGCGGGTCAAACCCACATAAAAAACTGCCTTGGAACCCTTCACACAATTCCCGTTTCCTCACCGAGACCTTCACAGACAGCTCGAGAACCTCAGCGAGCAAGGGAGCCGTGCCAACAAACTGTTATGATAAGTGGTAAAAAAAGAAGGTTCGAGCAAGATTAAAAACTATGACCGATGCAGGCGTAAACCCTCAAAACCTATAACTGTTGGCACCTTAATAAACTGAATAAATATGTCTTTCCCCACTAACCCAAAAGTAACCAAGTGCGCACAGAAGCACTGGTCCCATAACCCATGGGAGTCCTTAACCAGAACTCGGGCAGATGAAATCTCTAGGTGAAATCCTGTGTCCTAAGTCGAATTCCATTACCGTCTTTTTTTTTTTAAAATCGCCAGAGCTCCTCTTCATCTTTTTTCTTATATTTGACAAAGAACTCTTCACCAAATGTTATTATGAAGATGTGCTAGTTTTTGTAAACATTTTCTTATAGTGAATTAAATAAAAAATTGTTTTTGTTTGCTAAGTTATGTGAATTCTGAGATGACTAGCACGCCTAAGCTGTGGCTTGAGTAGCCTCTACCCAAGGACATTTAAGTTGTCAAAGTCAACCTATAGTTTGAGTAGCCTCTACCAAGGGACATTTAAGTTGTCAAAGTCACCTATAAATCACACCCAACCTGGGTTACACAAACCCTTAGCATGGAAGTCACCCATGAATTACACCCAACCTAGGCTACACCAACCCTTAGCATGGCTAGATTTTTGTCCACGAAATTTCGAACCAATAACCTTTGCACCACTGAATACCTTTACACCACAAAGTATCTTAACATATCACCATATTACCATTTGATCTGAATCAAATAAAATTTCAAAAAATACTTACTTCTAATTATATTTTTGAAATATAATTTATTAATTCTTTTTAATAAAAATTCCAAAAAATTTCCCAAAACATTTTTTAACACATTTTTTAAATAGATATTATGGCACCAATATTATTCTGAAGAAATTTCAAATACGCCCAAGGATTCTGACCCATTAAATTTCTTAATATTAAAAAAAAATAAAATTCAAATTCCTTTGGAAAGATGTCTCCTCTAATATGGATAGTTTTTCAAAGTATTGACTCAACATCATGCTTATCGACAAAAAAATACATTCTAAAGATAGAATGGTTTTAAAATCATTACCTGGAGTCATACTCGGCCATGACGTTTCTCTAATTTTGATCATTAGGGCTGGTTAGGCTTGACGATGACTTTTTATAAATTTCTTCACAGATCCGCTATGGAGGGAGGAAGCGAAATAAATAGCTTTCCTTCCCGATCTTAAGGATTAAAAAACCTATTTGGTATTTTTGTTAGGCGGTCTCACAGCTGTCTTTTGCCCATATATATTAGAACAAAATGAGAGACAATATCTATTGGGAATAAAAATGAGATTTTAGATGTTTTATCAAATTTTTTAATTTTTGAAAATGAGTAAAGTGTTTATCTTAAATGTCTAGGCTCTTCAAACAACAGGTTTCCAGAAGTTCTCAATATTATTAAACTATTAAGAAGATTTACTATAATTACATGGCAGGGAACAATACAATTTGGTTTTTTCATGGTAGTATATATGATTAACATATGCTAGGGTTATAGACAAATGATTTATTTATTTTTGTATAAATCCATGACTTTGTATTAGTTTTTTTTGTTAAATGCCATATGAGATGGATGAGTCACTTTGTTAAACTTGGATCATGCTAGATGAAAAAAGAAAGACATTTTTAGATACATGTAAACAATTGCAAATAACAAAAGTCTGTTGTTTTCTTCCTACTGAAAAAAAATAGGTTATAAATTATCTAATCAACAAATTGGTTTAAAAACATGGTCCATCCTCATTGATGGAAGACAAAATGCACAAGAATGACACATCAACCTGGAGGTTTATAAAAGGATTAAATTTCATGAGATTTATAAAAGGAATTAAACTTACAAGGTGTAGACTAATTGGTTTCTGTGGGGTTTAGTTCTCATCACCTCGTTGATTCAAATATTATGGGGGAGGGATTGCAGATGAGAGACACTTTTGGAGAAATTAAACTATCCAAGAGGAGTCCAAGCTCAACCTAGCTTCCACAATCTTGATAATAACATCCCACTGATTCTTCCATCTAACATTAGAACTAGCCTTGACCTAAACTCAACTTAATTAGGATTTAAATTTTTTTTTATTAATTATAAAATATTAAAGAGTGTCATTAGCAAAATTAATTAATTGTATTATCATTAAAACATGAAATATTATAATGATATATCTTTAATCAAGTTTAAAATTAGATAAAAATTCATAATCATTTAAAAATTCATAATCATCTACATATGATCCCTCCTTTGACCACCTTCCTGTTTTGCCATGATAATCTGTCAACAAATCATATTTATAAGAACAAATACGTAACTATCCCTAATAACTTATCTTCTCTCTTTAATAATCCAACAAACAATACAATAAGAGATATACACGGAGGACTTTGCATCAACCGAGTACTTCAAAGCAAAAACCTGCAAAAGATTAGTGTGTATTTAGCTGGGTCATCTTAAGATACTTCATCCTAAATTTGGAAACACCACAGATTCGACCTAACAGAGCATCCATTGAATTTGAAAAAAGGAGAGAGTTTATTGAGCATAAATAATTGCTAGAAATGACGTCTTCAAAATCAAGCACAATATGAACATTATTTTGCAAGAGAATATCAGCTGGAAAGATATAACAAACAACTTTGATTGAAACAGAAAAAAATACTTGCAAAATATATGAGATGAAACTTGATATCTTAGAAAATACTTAGTAAGCTAAAGATCCCAGACATCATCCCCAAATAATTATTCATGGTTAACTTCTTTTCATTAAAGTGGCGTCCAAGTAGATTGAGGCAGAGATATTGATCAAGGAGCTAAAATGATTTTAACGCATCTCCATTAAATTATATTCTTGAGTGTTTAATACACTATCGTTACAAATTCCACCAAAGTTTCCCCGGGTCAAAATAGGGAAAGCTGTTTCTCTGTATAGGATTAAATAAAATAATCTCGCGAAAGTGAGAAATTATGCCGTGAATATCTTAAAACTTTAAAGTTATGTAATTCTCAAGTTTAATGGTATTTAAGGATGTATTTTGAGGAGATGAGTATCGATGAGAAGGAGCGCAGCTGCCGAGTGGAGGTGTGCCGGTAGTGTCTGTCAACCAGAGAATGAAGATGGCCGTCTCTCGGCCTATCAGTTAAAGAGCAGGTGAGTATATCGACCAATGCTTATCCCATACCACGTCTCAGCTCATCATGCATGCTTTGGACACCATTCTTCACTTTAGCTGACATTTGTCAAAAAAACCGTCTGCATGTCTTTGGTCTAGTCTCATCTAATCTGCTGGTGAGTTTTTCTCTGAACTCTTCCAGTCTCATACATTCGCTTCTCCCTGCGTTCTCTTTACGCAGTGGAGTTTTCTTACCATCTGTCCAAAGGAACTTTGCACCTGCTGACGAGTTTATTATCCAGTTTTTTAGATTTTCATCCTTCCGCTCCTCCCTGTGTACTTCTTACGTAGTGGAGTTTTGTAGAATTCGGACTCCCCCTGGTTTTCTCCCCCTTCATCCTTTGGAGTTTTGTCTGGCTGGACTTGCGTTGTTGGATAAGGTGTTCCTCTTTGACTACCACTTGCACCCTGCACTTGGCATGTCTGCGGCTCCAGGTTAGTAACTTTTTTCCACTTAATATCATTGGTTTCATAAAGAGGTTGTTTATCAAATACGGAAAGCAGAGCATAGGATTTGAGTAAAACTCCTTCTTGTCTTCAGTTTTGATTGGGATTAAATAAGGAAAAAGCTGAGTCTGTGTTGTGATGGTAGATAAGCTTTGTTTTAGTTCCTGATATTTTCTTTAAGAGTTGTTATGTCCGATAAAACATCCTCAAACCGGTCATGGTTTTTGGGCTTAAAGGTTCATGATTATATTGTCATTTCCAAGCCATGCTCAAATTTTCATTTTAAGGTGGGGCCGTGGTGGTGTGTCTGCGAGATTTTTTTGTTGTCCTCTTTGTAAAGTGAATTTAGGCCCTTAGTCTATACACAAATCTTGTAAGGGAAGATTCTAGGAAGCCAAATTGTATTTTCCTTCTGAAGCCATGCAATAGTAGGTCTTTGCTCTCTGGTTTTTCCGGCCCCGAAAATTCTCCGAGAGCTTGGAAGCTGCATTGAGGTACAAGCTTTAACTCCATGAAAAGATATATATCTTATTCTGCTCAGAATATTAAATCGGGTATGGGTCAAGATGAATTTCCGGATTGAAGGAAGCCGTCATTTATTTAAAAAATATCCCCTTTCTCAAGTCTCAGCTCATGCTATCGTCATCTCTCCTTAAAAGTGGTGGACAGGTGGACTACTAATAAAAATATCTTCTTTCGGATATAGAGCCAGTTGTTTCCTGAGTCTTCCTTTGTCAGTACTTTTGTCAGTGAACTTAGATTACCACGCTATGAATCCATCTCCTCCAGGTAGTTTATTCAGTATTTGACTGTTATGCATTGTCTGACATATATCCTTGTGGATTTTATAGTACACCCAATTTAAGAGTTAGGTGGGCTCTTTGGGAATGGAGTTCCCATCCGACTCATCTGCTATGGAAGCCATGGTCCATGCGGCCATTCAGGCGGAGTCCATTCATGACAACGCCAAGCTGTCTAGTGAGTGGCGTTCCATGCTGGAGGACATGTTTATTCACCCATCGGCCCCACAAGATGAAAGAGCTTTCCGAGAAAACACCCTAAATGAAAACAAGACAAAAGGAAAGGCTTTCACCGCAGTTACGAACTGTTCTCAGAAAAACACAAAGCCTGTTAAAATGGCCCCTCCTCCCGCGGCTATTAAACTAGAAAGTGTGTTTTTGACAGAGCGCATAGAGAGTCTTCAGGACTTGGCTCTGGTCGGTCGTCGACATTTCCCGGAAATGGAGGACTCCAAGATGAGGAGTTGGCTTGAAAAGCACTGGAAGCCCTTGTTAGGATATGTCCCTATTGTGGCCAGACTGTTAAAAGAGTGGTATTGTTTTCATTTCCTTAGCTCTTCTGATTTGGAAACCATCCTTAAGCAGCAATGGGTCTCGGGGAGAAGTTTCTTGGCTTTACACAGGTGGTATATGGGATACAATCCGTTAAAAAATACGCCCTCTAACAACTTGATATGGGTCAAGCTGCCAGGGCTTCCCCTGGAGTTATGGTCAAAAGAAACATTAGCGGAGATAGGAAACGCTATTGGAAGGTGTGTGTATGTTGATTCGAGATGTTTAGGTGAGAAAGATAAGCGTGTTGCTTGGATTCTCATAGACAAGCCATTCAGAGGTGGTTTCCTGGACCATATTGATATTTTCTGGAGGGATTTAAAAATTTGTCAGAGGCTGGATTTCTGGGGAGTTCCCTTTAGATGTTCAGCCTGTCACCGGACTGGACATTTAATTAAGAATTGCCCGAGATTCCTTTCAAAAGGCCGAAAGCAGCATGGCTCTCCCCAAATAGGGGCAAAATATTACAGGAGGAAATCTCCATCCCCGGAATCAGAGAAATTATCAACAGAAAAAAGCTTGTCTCCTCCTATGCAAGAAGATCAGAGAAGAGGCTCTTATGAAGGATATCAACTTTCCCCAACGCAGCCCAAATTTCCTTCCCCCTTGGATGCCATCTCTCCTTCTATGCCACCTCTGGAGCCGGCCTCTGATCACAAAGTCCCGCCTCCCCCCTCCGCTCCTCATCCTTTCATGTCCTCCAACAAGGAGATCCTTGCTGTCACATCCTCATCTTCGTCTCCTAAAAAGAAATTTTCTCCGGGAGGAAAAGGAAAGGAGCCTTTGATCACGGCCACTCTCGTAAATTCCCCTTCATCCTCACCAACAAATTCTTTTGGAAATGATTTAGACTATCTCTTAAATAAAAAACTGTTGGAGCTCAGGCCGTTAACTATCCACAAACCTGGAAATCATTTGTCTCCCCATATAAGCCCAAACTCTGCAAGCAACATTACAGTGAGAAGGAAGAACAATAGGGGCAGTAGACATTTTAGGGGAAGGGGCGAAGGAGCTGGCAGGGGGTTTCGAAACTTATCTCTCATAGATGTCCTGGTTATTGACATGACAGAAGAAAGGCCTCTTAGAGCAAGCATGGCCGGAAAGTCTCCAAAATGAATTTTATTCTATCCATGAATATAAGAGGTCTGGGGGCAAACCAAATTTTTTTGGCTTTAAAGGACCTGTTCCGCACAGCAAATCCCAAAATCATTTTAATTCAAGAGACCATGCATGACTCCTCTGCTGCAATTTCCTATTTCAGGAAAATGTTTCCTTTTTGGCACATAACGGCTATAGAAGCAACCGGCCTCTCTGGAGGCTTGGCGGTGTTATGGGACCCCGATTGGATCCAAGCAAAAGCATACCGATGTATGGCCGGCATCCTCATCTTAGCGAAATTTAGGGGGCATAAAAATCCAATTAACATTTTTAATATGTATGCGCCTTACAAGAACAGGTGGCCATTCTAGGAAAAACTATTCGAGTCAGAAATTCTTGACATTGATTTTTTGCTGATTGCAGGAGATCTAAATGTCACTTTGAATATGGAAGAAATATGGGGCATCAGGAAAAAAAAAAGATATGCTTGTTGATAGAATAAAAAATGAGCTCTTGAGCAGGAATTTGGTTGATATCCTCCCGCCAAAAATGCTGCCGACATGGGAAAACGGAAGAATAGAAAGTGCATATATAGCTAAAAGGCTGGATAGATTTATTCTTCATGATAGCTTAATTGATGAGATGGGCATGCCTTTCTCAACAATTGAGAATGTGTTCATTTCTGATCACAGGCCGATTCTGTTAGGCTGGAGAGAAAAGGGCTTTAGAAAGGGATACTCTTTCAAATTCAACAGATCTTGCCTGGAGGATCCGAAGTTTAATGAGATGATAACAAAGTTCTGGAATGAGCTGTCATCAAATAAATTCTATCCATGTTTAATGACCTTCAGGGATAAAATGGATGCTATTCGAAAAGTGACAAAGGAGTGGCAGTTCCAAAAAAGACAAATGAACAGAAAGACTCTTCGAGAGGTTCAAATAGAGTTAGACAGCGCATCGGGATCCATGGATGTCCATCAACTCTCTTTCAAGATGCGATGCCGGATTAAGGAGCTTCAAAAGAAAAAGCAAAAAATTTTGGAGCAGGAGGAAACTTTCTGGAGGTTGAAGAGTAGGGCGATCTGGCTAAAGGAGGGGGATAAGAATACAAAATTCTTTCATAAATATGCGAGCTCCAGACGAGAAAAAAATCTATGTGGAAATTAAAGGATGGAAGAGGAGGTTTCTTATTTGCTCAACAGGACATAACAAAAGAGGCCGTGATCGGAGGAGGAGCTCTTGGCAACAATGAAATCATTTAAAAAGGACAAAAGCCAAGGTCCAGATGGCTGGACGATTGAATTCTTAATTCACTTTTTCGATCTGATTAAATGTGATCTGCTAAGGATGGTGGAGGGAACAAGAATGTCTGGCAGTATAAACAAAAAAACTTCATCCACTCACATAGCGCTAATTCCAAAAAAGGAAGATGCAGTATCTCTTCTGGACTATAGACCGATTTCTTTGTGTAATATTTCTTTCAAAATAGTCTCAAAAATTATTGCAGAAAGAATCAAAGAAACTCTTTCAAATTTTCTAACAAAAGAGTAACACGGCTTTCTAAGGGGGAGAAATATTTTGCCATTCATTCAAAAAAGAGTGATGATGTCATCTTCAAAATTGATCTTCGCAAGGCATATGACTGCCTGGAATGGAGTTTCATCAGATGTTTACTTGCAAAGATTGGGTTGAGACCCAATATGATTAACTGGGTCATGGCTTGTATCGAAAAGGTGAACTATGCAATTATTATTAACGGAATCCCATCATCTTTCTTCCCTGCGGCCAGGGGACTTCGCCAAGGCTGTCCCTTATCGCCTCTGATATTCATCCTGGCAATGAACTCGCTCAGCCTCCATATCAGCAAAGCGGTAAAGGAAAACAGATGCCGCCCTTTAAAAATCTGCAGGAATACATCTATCTCTCATAACCTTTTTGTGGATGATATTATTTTGTTTGGTATGTTATGTAGACTTACTTGGTTATGTTTTCATGATATCTTAAGAAATTTTCAAAAGGCTACTGGTCTGCAAATTAACAAGGAAAAGTCAATAATTTATCATAACGATATCAACCAAGAAGCGGTGGACTGGTTATCAGCTCTTTTTGGTGTAAAGACCCAATCGATTAAACAAGGAATTAAATATTTGGGGTTCCAGCTTAAAGCAAATGGTTATTCTAAAAAGGATTGGTAGTGGGTAATTGATAGATACTACAAGAAGATTTCCTTATGGGAATACAGATGTCTTTCGATGGCGGGTAGAGTAATCTTGGCGCAATCTGTGTTGAACCAGCTAGCAGTATACTGGGCCCACCTGTTCTTTCTTCCTGCGAGCATTATTCAAAAAATGGACAAGATTACAACGAATTTCATTTGGGGAGGTCAAGCGGAAAAAAAGAAATACCATCTCTCAAAATTATCAGATATTTCTATTCCAAAGAGCATGGGAGGATGGGGTCTGCTAAACCTTCGAATTTTCGGAAAGGCTCTATTATGTAAATCATTGTGGAGGTGTATTTTCGGAGAGGGCTCCTGGAGCGAGACAATAAAAAAAAAATATCTGGGTGGAAAGGACTTTTCTCTATGGTTCAGGGAGGGAAGGATTGGCCCCTCTTATGGCTCATCAATTTGGTTAAGTCTGCATAGGATGGAAGGATATTTCTTGGAAAACTTAACATGGCGTTTTCAAACAGGTAGTAAAATCCTAATTGGTTTTGATCAATTTCTGAGTGGAGACGAGGTAATAAATGTGCCAGAATCATTAATAAATTTTTTCCACAGAAAAGGTTTCTTTTTTTGGGAAAGTCTGATAGCTGGTTGGCATGGGTCGATCCCTCTGTGGAAAGATGCTAAATTTATGCAGATTCCGGACGATATTGCTAATCTATGGGAGCCCATAAGGACGAGTCTCAGAAACTGCGGAATTTTTCGCTCGGAGGGATCTGATGACATTATATGGAAAAATTCAAAGGCGATGAATCTTGTCCGAGTAAAAGATGTTTATCAGAATTTAATTGGGATGAAGGGTTCCCAGCTCAATCCTATTTTTCCTGTGATTTTTTGGAAATCTGAATGCCCATCGAAAATGATCTACTTTGCCTGGCTGTTGTTCCACAACAGAAATCTATCCTGGGAAAATTTGATGAAGCGGGGTTGGCAGGGCCCTGGGTGTTGTCCTATGTGCAGATCAGAAGAGGAAAGCAACTGTCATTTATTTTTAAATTGTCAAATAACTCAACAACTATGGCAGTCTGTGGAGAATTGGTACGGTGTTCAACATATGCCTCACTCCTCCATTATTGATGTGTTTCTTTGGTGGAGCCAGCAAAAAGATATCTGGAGGCCTTTGTTTATTATCAGCCTTTGGAGCATCTGGAAGTGGAGAAACAATTCCATTTTCAATAATTTTTTTTTCACATTTATGGATATTTTCTCCAATGTTGTGTCCATATATGATAGTCTCCCTAAGAAGGCGCTCAAGATTAAAAAATAAGCCTATTCTATAAGTCCTCAGGTGATCCCAGCTTTCCCAAGTGCTTTTTTCGATGGTGCTGAATAGAGAGGCATCTGTGGTTGTGGGGTTTATATTCTTATAAATGAAACCAGTCAATTCAACATCCATTGGAATGGCGGGATGGGATCAAACACCAAAGCTGAAGTGATGGCTCTTGCTGGTCTGTTATATTTTTTCTCCTTTCTTAACATCCGGCCCGTATCGATTTTTGGAGACTCTAAGGTAATGGTGGACTTTGTGAAAAAGAAAATCAACATTTCCAAGCCTCACCTCGTTGGATGGCTAAACAGGATCAGGTCTTTTTGGGATGGAATGGATGGTTTTTCTATAAATCACATTAGCAGGGCGCAAAACCAGCAGGCAGACTCTCTGTCAAAAAAGGGTCTTCTTTCATATCCCGGTTTTTGGTTTGTGCAGGTTTTTGCTGAGGAGGAAATTTTCACTATTCAGGAATTTTCTCCCCCAGTATTCTAATTTTGTTAAGCAGATTCTCAGATATGCTTGATCTTCTCTTCATATTAGGTGTTCTCCAAGTTTTTGTTTTCAGCTTGTAGCGTTTTGTGGATCTTGTATCTGTATAAAGGTGACTTTATTAGTGCAGTATGCCAAGGATATGGACAACATAAAACTTGATGTTAGATTATATGTGA
Source organism: Pinus tabuliformis (assembly GCA_031772625.1). Taxonomy (NCBI): domain Eukaryota; kingdom Viridiplantae; phylum Streptophyta; class Pinopsida; order Pinales; family Pinaceae; genus Pinus; species Pinus tabuliformis. Next base: position 461,355,577 of record CM062810.1, read on the forward strand.
TGTTTTCTCTCTCTGGACGGACTTATAAGGTCATATCTCAGAAACATATGCATATGTACTTTATTGTGACCCTTTATATTCCTTATATAATACAATATGGCTTTTTTCTTAAAAAAAGTTTAATGGTATTTAAAACCTTGAAAATTTTAAATTAGAGGAAAGATAAGATGTATTATTATGATATATATGTTACAAATTATTTATATATATATTACGATGGGATTTTTTAATTTATTAAAAAATTGTTATAATACAATGAGTTAATAATATGACTTATTAATATCACATATTTAAAAAAATGTACTTCATTTCACAATCACAATATAGTAAACATAAAGTAACTACTTTTGAAATAAATGTCAATCCTCTATCTTAACTATTATTAAAACCTGCCCAACCATATAAATTAAAGGAGTTGTTGGCTCCACGTAAAAAATTTCAAAAAATCTTGTAGATGCAGTGTTTGAATCATGTTTTTGATGGTGGAAATGGATTTAGCACCATCAAAAATTTCTAGGGCACCTAAAATTATGAATTTTGATAGCTTTTACTTGGATATACAAAAATCCCTCCTGGATTTTTTCAAAATATAACTGGACACGTATATATTAAACGACTAGTTTAAAAAAAATAATATTTAAATTAATTTATTAATATAAAATATTATTAAAAATTCTACTAATAGAAAATAATCTAAAAATAACTAACAAAAAAATAACTAACAACAAAAAAATTCAATAATATTTAAATTATAAGATTAATTTATTAAAAACAAATATTATTAAATAAAGACTATATTTAAATTATAATATTAACAAATATTATTAAATAACAATTATATTGATGATGACGATGATGGTTAATGTCCGCTGAGACCAAACAATGGTCTATCGGACCCAAAGAAACAAATTATTTATTTTGATTTAAGATTTTATTCCTATGCTCAAAAAGCTTGGAGAGAAGCCTCCCGAGCTCACTATAATTTTGACATTGTAAAAGGCTAGGAAGGTCAGTATTGTAACAAAGATTGAGTATTATAAGTATCGTAAAAATAAAATACAAAATAAATTATATTCAAAGTTCAACATTGTAAACAAATTTATCGGCAATACATTTGACAGACAAACAAGTTTGCCATATATATATATATATATATATATATATATATACACTTTTAAGGTCACAACCAAGCCAGACACCGAATTGGTGTATGAGATCCCCTTGTTTGTGGGACAAGGATAGGGATTTGACTGCTAAGTCTACTACATACTCTATCCCCCTCTCGTTTTGAACCCGACCTCTTAGGAGGAAACACATGCTATATTAGTTTATCTTTCAAAATACACATTGTTATTGGTTTACATAATTATTTGAATTATTTATTGATCAATGCTTTAAGAATATCTACAATCGTTTATAAAGGATATTTTCTCAAATCCCAGTTCCATATTTGATGACATGACCACATTTTGTCACATGAAGAACATTTGCCTTACTTTCCCATTGAATACTATTAAATAAACATTAACTAAATTATGCAATTTATAATGTTTAACTTTGAAAAAATAAATATTTTTTCTATATTATTAAAAACTATTTTTCAAATATTTGATTGGAGCATAACTTGAAGGCCTTATTGCAACATTTACTCAATAGAATCACTTCACATATTTTATCCCATAATTTTTGGATATTGTTATTAAAATCTTTAAAAATAGTTTAAACTTAGATAAATAACACATTTACTATTACTTACTTCCCACTTAATTTAAGCAAGTATTTGCATAAAAAAAAAGAATAAGATGTAAATAAATATATGTACCAGGGGTTATTCTCACTATATTTTTTTTCAACATAATTTATGCAAGTTGTAATATTTTATGTTATTTTTTTACAACATAATTTGTGAGTTGAGTGTCCCACGCCGAGTAGAATAGATAGTGATGGGGTGTCTTGTTAAATCAATGTCACCGGTTGGAAACTCCACGGATAAAAAACTAGCCATGTCAAGGGTTAGTGTGGCCTAGGCGAGTGCAATTCCTGGGTGACTTTGACAGCTTAGATACCCCTAGGTAGTGGTTTTTCAAGCTACATGCGAAGCTCGATGTAATCTATGGAAAACTAAGACAACACAAAAAAAATTTCTAACTTGAATGGGGGGCACTAAGCGACCCTGCAACACTTAATTTGAATGAATTGTTAATTTTGCATCCAATACATTTATATATAATCAAAGTATAACTTCTTCTTGAGTGTTCTCTACCAGTGCTTCGAAAAATATACTAATTATCTTATCATATTGAATTCGAATTCCATTTCAATTTTTTTTTAAAATCTAAATTCAAACTGGAAATTTTTGTAACTCTACTTCCAAGAATCAATGTGCTTATATAATAGAGAAGTGAATATCTAACTAAAAAAGTTTATCATTTAATCAAACTGGGTCACTATTGTAAGGACCTGCTGTCCTGAACGCGTTTTGCCCTAAGTGCGACCGCAACCGGATGGAGAGCGGGCACGGTTGGAGGTTGAACGAACAGGGTCTTGGGTGACTCAGGTGAGCGCCCGCCCATCGTGCAAGTGTGCACGGTGTGACTTTTGGTGAAGTGTTGAGATTGTGAACGGAGGTGCGACTCGTGCAGAGGTGCCCGCGTGTGGCGACTTGGAGGCACGCCCAAGTTCGGCAAACAACACGATTGTGCGACAAGGTGAACGAAGGGTTGGTGAGTCGTGCGGTGACCATGCAGAGGTGCCGATGAGCTAGGCAACCGAGTTTGCCGAAGATTGTAAAATTGGCTAAGTATGAAACTTGGTGTTTCCAAGTATACTTGTAAAGCATTGTAATATTGAAAGACTGTATAATATATTATCGGGCAGACTCATTATTCAAGGAGTTGCCCTTCCATTTATACTGTGCAATTGTGTTCTTCATTTATAATTGTTGATGATAATGAATGTGTATGGGTGTTCATTGGTATAAAGGAAAACATTAATAATACTTCGTTGTGAAACACAAACTAAGTAGGAAAGTGGTTAAGTGTAGTCCACGAACATAAGTATTGGTGAAAAGAAAGTGTTCGGTGGTGCCGCACCTCGCCAAGCGCGGTTGAAAGACTACCGCCGGCCTGGGGGCGTGACAGTTGGTATCAGAGCTAGTCTGAAGACTTGGAGGAGTCTTGCAGGAAGCTGGGTGAAGCAGGTGTGGATACACTTGGAAATCGAAGACAGTGAAGCAGGTACTTGCAGGTGAAAGAAGATGTTTCACACAAGTGGAACAAGGGTTGGTTCAAGTTGCAGGCATCTTGGTGAAGCTGTTGGATGGTCAAAACTAGATCGCAAAAAGAAGGAAGATGTTAACAATGGCAGCTGAATCTCAGGTTGGGTCTAGTCACGGTGCGAAGGATGCTACTATGGCATTCATGGAAAAAGTGTTGGAGAAGATGGAGGACTTGAAAGCTTTTCTGGACTAAGAAGATGGACTTGGTCGATAGAGATCAAGAGGCCAATTCGAAGATGAGGGAAGAGCTCGAGGAACTCCAGACTCAACATGAGTACACTAATCTTATGTGTACACAACTTGAAGTAAGGGTCAAGGAGATTGAAGAGGAAAGAGACCAAGGTCTTGCAGAGATCGTGGGCTTGCGAAAATCTCTTGACGAAGCTAGAGATGAGATCGCGGTGTTGAAGAAGGCCGTGAGGCATAACTCAGGTGGAGGAGTGCCTCATGTGAAAGTCAAGGAACCAGAATCTTATGATGGTACAAGGAGTGCAAAGACTCTTGGCAACTTTCTATGGGACATGGAGCAATACTTGGAACGCTTGGGTCTGTCTGATGATGAGACGAAGGTCAAGGTAGCTGCTCAGTTCTTGACAAAAGATGCTAAGTTGTGGTGCCGAAGGAGGATGGATCAGATTGTCAATGGCAGTGCTGGTGACATTACTTCGTGGGATGAGATGAAGAAAGCTTTGTAGACCCATTTCAGTCCTCAGGATGAAATGTGGGAAGCAAGGATGAAGATTAAGTTCATAAAGCAGATAGGGAACCTACAGACATATCAGTGGGAGTTTGCAAGTGCTGTTCTGGAACTTCCTGACATGGTGGAGAGGGACAAGGTGTTCAATTTCATTTTTGGGTTGAATCCTTGGGCACACAATGAAGTGAAGAGGAAAAAGATCAAAACACTTGAGGAAGCTTTTGCTGCCGTGGATAGGTTGGTGGAGCATTATGATGAGACTTCTGATGATAGGAAGAAGAAGTCCGATAAGCCGAAAGAGAAGAAGAAGGATGATGCTTCGAAATCGGATGATAATTCGAAGACGAAGAAAGCCTTGAAGTGTTGGATATGTGCTGGATCACATACGGTGAAGAATTTCCCTTCTAAACCGAAAGTGGCTGCGATTGCACAATCTAATGCGAAGAATGAACAAGCTTCTGTGGGGATGATGCAGATACTTGGTGGTGGTGCTGCTACAGAGGTGGTATCTCGGAGGGATCCTGAGAGGAACAAGTTGGAGTATGTTCGGATGAAGGTTAGAGGTGCTGATATACTCACTATGGTGGATAGTGGGGCTTCTCACAACTTCATGGGTGAAGATACTGCGAGAAGAATTGGGCTGAAATTTGTACCGGTGAAGGCACAGATGAAGACAGCCAATTCTCCTCTTGACAATGTTCTTGGTGTAGCTGAAAAAGTGGACACAACACTAGGTGAGTGGATAGGGAAGGTTGACTTCACTATAGTGCGGATAGATGACTATGAGGTTGTGCTGGGAATAAAATTCATGAAACAATTTGATGCTATGATTGTTCCATATTTGAGGAAGCTGTACATTTACGATGGAAGGGAAGATGTACCCATTGGTGTTCCAACCATTGGAGTGACAAGGCTTGATTGTAAGTTGGCAGTGATGCAAATGGAGGATGAGAAGCGGGTGGAAGACATGAGTAAGCGGTTGTCTATGGTTGAGACAAAGCTTACTGAGCAGTCATTGGTCATCAGGACACTTTCAGATAGTATCTTGGATTTGTCAAGAAGGCTAGAAGTGGTTGAGGATGATGATGATGATGATGATGAGGCTTATGTGAGGCCGAATGTCCGGGGGGAGGATCGGGTCACTTATCTATAGAGGATGGAAATAGAAGATCCTGATAGATGGATTGAGATGATTAGTGAGGGTGAGCCTTCAGGCTCTACCCCCTCCACATCTTCTTAGATGACAAGAAGATGGGGCTCATTATTAGCTGCTCATGGCAGTGAGTCCTTAAAACAGGTTGAGCAGGTATGGCAGATGGTGCAGGGATGGCTTGGCATCAAGCATTATGACATGTTGCAGATGGGATGGAGTTTCCATGGACCTGAACATGGGAGATATTCTTGGTGAGTCCAGGATGTGGCAGAATCCGAGATAGACTGGTGAAGGCATAAGGATGGACATTCTTATGATTTGAGCGTGACAGTTGGACTGATCACCCGACTAGTTCAAGTCATGAGGGCTAGCAGTGTACCAGAGAGATGTTGACATCAGGTAGGAAGGATGACAGTTCACAGGATGAGGACGACACATGATGGAGATGGTAATTCTACATATGTTGCAGGGATGTTTGCAGTATGTGGAGGAGTTGACATCATGGACCGAGGATGAGACAGACATTGTTGATCTTGGTGGATGGCTACCAGGATGGTATGTTGTCGAGGACGACAACGACTTCAGGTGGAGGAGGATGTAAGGACCTGCAATCCTGAATGCGTTCTGCCCGAAGTGCGACCGCAATCGGATGGAGAGCGCGCACGGTTGGAGGTTGAACGAACAGCATAGGAGCAAGCTCAGACTTATGTGATGACGTTATGGGATAATGCGAAGGCATAAGAGGACGACGAGCCGGTTATATATGCGTAGAGGCATGGTTTGAAACTTATGGAGGCCGGCCAACAAACATGGTGAAGCCGGCGATGGGTGATACATTTGAAGGGAGGCCGACTTAAAGTTTTGAAGCGTTTGCAAAGATGGTTGAATGTGTGGGCGGGTCGGTTGGGTAGCTGCGACCTTTCCCTATGCTCATATATATTGAGGAGCATTGGAGCTCATTTAACAATCCATTGCTCATCGCTCAAACATGTAAAGAAGGCACAAAACAAGAGTGTGGATGCAGTTAAGGAGAAAGGCACAGATTTGGGTGATGCGTCCGTTCTTGGGCAAGGCCGCATGAAGGTGAATCACTTGTCTTGGTTTTGGGTGAAGGGCGCGGGCAGGGTCGTTCGCCGGTTGGAGAAAGGCGTGCACAGCGTGTGTGGGCACCCGGTTTGTGCGACAACTTGGCACGGGTTCTTGGGTGACTCAGGTGAGCGCTTGCCTGTCGTGCAAGTGTGCACGGTGTGACTTTTGGTGAAGTGTTGAGATTGTTAATGGAGGTGCGACTCGTGCAGAGGCGCCCGTGTGTGGCGACTTGGAGGCGCGCCCAAGTTGGGAAAACCACACGATTGTGTGACGAGGTGAACGAAGGGTTGGTGAGTTGTGCGGCGACCATGCAGAGGCGCCGACGAGCTAAGCAACCAAGTTTGCTGAAGATTGTAAAATTGGCTAAGTATGAAACTTGGTGTTTCGAAGTATACTTGTAAAGCATTGTAATATTGAAAGACTGTATAATATATTATCGGGCAGACTCATTGTTCAGGGAGTTGCCCCTCCCTTTATACTGTGCAATTGTGTTCTTCATTTATAATTGCTGATGATAATGAATGTGTATGGGTGTTCATTGGTATAAAGGAGAACATTAATTATACTTGGTTGCGAAACACAAACTAAGTAGGAAAGTGGTTAGGCGTAGTCCACAAACATAAGTATTGGTGAAAAGAAAGTGTTCGGTGGTGCTGCACCTCGCCAAGCACGGTTGAAAGACTACCGCTGGCCTGGGGGCGTGACAACTATGGTTCCAACCATTAGTGCTCATGTTATAGAGAAGTGGTGCTTTGAGTCAACAAGCTCATCATTTAGTTCCCGGTACCTCCTTCCCCCTAATCCTCTTGCAAGTGGTTAAGCTTCCATTCCTCCGTCGGAATGCTTATTTGGAAAGATGTGGACTATCAAATCAATCAATAAATCCATTTGCGGCTCCGAAAAAATATTTTACAACTAAAGCTTCTACATATGGGATAATTGTTATTAAATTGGTAGAAAAATTATGCTATTCACGTTCGAGGACCATTGGGTGGGAACTTCGCAGTTCACGTTGGAGGACGGCTCTGTCACGTTAATATAATTTTCTTAAGTAATTATTGTTGGGGGAAGTGTTTTTATTTTAATTTAAAGTGGATGAAGATTTGTTGAATTTTTTTTTTTAATTGAAAGCTTAGATTGATTCTCAAGAAAATATGCTCAATATATGTTTAGTTTTAATCTTTATCAAAACTTTAGTGTATTAAAGAGTGTATTAGATTGCATTGATTTTTAATAAATTTAAAAAATCAGGTGGCTCTTCACTCACCAATTTCTTAGAGATTTGAGATTATTCCAATTCTAATAAATTTTTCCATGATAAGTTCCTCATTATTATTTATAACATTCATTTATATTTTTTTCTTCTTCTTAAATTAAAATTGGTTCATAACTTTTTTATACACATTTAATTAAATAAATGTATTTTCATGTTACAATATTTCTTTTTAAATTATATCTATAAAACCTTTAATTATATCACCCATATCAATATTTTTAATATGATTATAGTAAAAAATAAACTATATATCCCAACAATAACCAATATGCAACCAATATGCCATGGAACATTACCGCGAGTTATAAAGAAAACCCGAGATAAGGGAATCGCAAGGCTGACGTCAATATGAGGTTTACAAGCCGGAAACGTTGGGATAAATGGAGTCGGAGACGTCTCATTTTTAGATGAAATTAATATTGTATAAATTCAACCTGTGATCCAGAAATGAATATTTACATGGTTTTTAATTTTATTCAATAACAAAATCTATATCAATTAGCGAGTTAACAAAATCTATATCAATTAGTGAGTTGACATGTACATGTATTTTTTTTTTATGAAATCTTTGAGTTGAATAAATAAAATACCCTAAAGTAATTTCCCAAGTAAGAATGTACCTTGTCAATCAATTGCCTATAAAGTATATTTATAGCATGTTCTACATAAGTTTGATAATCTTACATTACATATATCATATATACATGTAATATTTTAATATTAGTTTTTATTTTTAATAATATTAGATTTTATGCTTTAATATTTTATGTTGAGGTTTAATATTTTAGGTTTGATTTTTGATGGTAATGGTTATTTTTTATATTAATATTTCAGATTTGATTTAAAAAAAGTAAGAATGTACTTTGTTTATCAAATTTTTTATTTAATAGAGATTTCCCAACTGTATAATGGATTTTGATCCATCCAAATCAATTACAAGTCAGTATATTTATAACAAGCTCACCATACGTTTGATAATCTAACATTAGATATGTGTATTTCTAATATGTAAGGCATATTGTGTTAGAAATAAAAAATAAGAGGCCTCTGGTCCGCGTTGTGGAATACTGCGATTGGTATTGAACAATGTGCAAGTTCATGTATTTAGGATATTTTGAAATTTTATAGAGATTCAATGCAAACCAATTATTTAATTTTGTTTTTATTTATTAAATTTCAAAATATTCTTGAAAATCTACCATCCTTGTAAAAACAAAAAAAACATATCACACCAGCTAAAAAGAAAACACTCCATATTTATAAATATGATCCTGATATAAAGAAATCCGATATGCGAGCTTTACACAAACAATCAACAATCTGCTTGCTTTTGTATTTTGGGAAGCCAAGATGTTGATGTTCACAAAGATGATGAATAGTGTAACAAATTTACAGGGCAGATTAAATAATTATTAAACGAAACCCTCCATTAATTCCATAAACCTAATATGAATGACATTGTAGATTTATAATTTACAGGTAGCAGGCCATGACTTCATGCTATTTCATTGTTCCACAACAGAGATAGAGCTGACGTGGGCCGTGAAGAATGATATAAATATATTGTGTGGGTTTTCCCCAAAAATATGGCATATGATATGTCGCAATTATCATACAGAAATAATCAAACTCCTCGCCTAAGCATTTCCTGGTAGCGCTCCAGCGATCGAAGTCTCTTCATTTCCCATTTCTGATGGAACTTGGCAATGAATTCTTCCGCTAATTTATTAACATCTTCATCGACAAATTGATCGGTGTTTCTTCTCACATTATCTGTGCCATTAATTTGTCCTGCGGGATTGCCAATGCCAACAGCGGTCTCTTTATTTACATCTCTAGTTTCTTCTATTCTCTGTACTGCTGATTGAACAACCGTAGTTAGTTCTGCTTTTACTGAAGAAGAAGACGACATCGAGGACGACGTTGAAGGACGGAATTGGCTTTCACTTCGCAAATTTTAATGCAGAAGAGATTGATAACGTTTAACGATGGTGGTGCACACGAAAAGTTTATGCAAGGCCAATGAATGCTAACGCTCTGCCTGTCAGGGAGAGTTGTGCACAGTTATATGTTCGTCCAGCAATGAAATCTTAATGGCTACGGAAGCTATAAACAGCTAGATAGAGATTGTGGTGAACGAATGCGTTTACTGGGTCGGATGAGAGCTTCTACGTAATGCGCTCGGTCACGTAAATAATACAATGCCCATTTCTTCATATTATGATTAGCTTTTCAGTGTTGACTTTGGCATCATCATCATTCCCTGTAGACAGCGTTTGTAATTTGATATAGTATTCTTCATATAGGGTTTGTAGTTAAGACTGGTTCCCAATTGCGCCATAAATTCTGCGGCGGCGGGAGCAAGGGAGGGGAATAAACATGTGCATAATGAATTTTCAACCACGATGATATAAAAACATCAACTCGCATTAACTAGGAAGGTTAAAAAGTATTTAGAAAAACAGTTGTACATTTATTTTCAAATATGTATCAGTCGGTCTACACCTCAGCATTTTTTAATTTATTTTTTCTCCCCCTATAGGTGGTTGTACTTTTTCTTTATTTATTTATATTTTATAAAATATCAAAATATATTTTAAAGTAAGGGAAAGTTGAATAAACTGACAAAAATGAGAATGATACTTTTGACTTACCTTTTAAAATTATACTATATCTTTTAAATTTTTTTAAAATTAATTTAATTATATTTTTATTTTCAAACAATTTATTAATTATAAGAAAAATTAATGTATAAGAAACATATATAATTAAAAAATATGTAATCATATATTTAATAATTAATATTTATTGATATTTAATTATAGATATGTTTTGTTATAGGATTATGGTTTATTATTACCATGTGTTCAAAAATCCATAATCATATACATAATTTTTATTTTTTTAATAATTATTTTAAGTTAATTTTTTTTTTTTTTTTTTTTGTAAATAATACTAACCTTATTTAATGAATATTTTATAAAAAATAAATCTCTATCATATATTTATTAATAATTGATATTTAAATTAAAATTTTAGAAATTCTATTTCAAAATAAATATCTTTGTCAAGCCAATTACCATTATAATACTTAATTTAACTATTGTAGAATTAAAATTCTTTGTATTAATTTTTTTTGATAAATTAAATATTTATATTATTTATTTTGTTATAGTAATTTTTGAATAAAAAATTATAATTATATATATATATATATATATATATATATATATATATATATATATATATATATACATATATATGTTTAAAATCTATTTTTTTAAATATTTATTTTTTACAAACTAATTTATATTATTATTTTAATAATTTTGTTTGGGGTTATCTTAAACCTCGGGGGAAATTTAGCACTTAGGTACTCTCCGAGTTGAGTAAAGAGGCAATAACTAGGCATAAAGGTATGGTCTTTTGATAGGGCTAAATCATGCAAAATAAATGAATACTACTAAGCTTCTAATTTTAGGAAGCTCTCCTAACCATCCAATACCTTCTCAAAAGCTCTTTTCCAAAGGAAAATCAATTAAAGTTGCTACCTCACAAAATTTTGGGAGCCCTTGGCCACTTCCAACTCAAGTCCTTCCATATCTTAATAACTCAAAATAAGGAAGCGGATGCCTAAGAAAACCATGCTTGTTTTAAAATTAGGCCAAACCAACATCAACAAATTATTAGAATGGAGACACATCCCTTAATCTATCCATTGTCATGTTGCCAATCATAATTTAGAACTTCATAGTCATTCCTATGGAGCTTATATAAGGACCAAAACGTTCCCTTTTAATATGCCTCCCCCTTCACATGGAACCCTCCCATATAGCTCGTGACCCATTTTATGTAACAATCATCAAAGGTGAAGTGAAGGATGTGTTGCGAGCATGCCATGTGGTGACATGTTCCTTTTTGAATTCACATGTGTATGGTGTTTTACCGATGTAATAAACATATCTCATATTTTGCACCTGAGCCTTTAATAGCTTCGAGGTGGTGATATGTGGTGAAATTTAATAGTGAGATGATTTTTTCATTGTGTGGGAGCTTCAACAGTGGAGTTAAATTGATGGGAAAAAAATTAGATATCTTGGTTATGACCTCCTCCATGGAACTTGTACATGCTATGACACTATTAGATTAATGGCCCGACTTGGGAAAATAACTCTAATAGGCAAAGCTTCATCAACTTTGACTTGGGAATTACTTTAGGTATTTCTTTTCTCTAGTACTTTGTGGGCACCATATCGTTTCTTGTTCGAAGGTGGAGGTTCGAGTTGTTTAGGAAATTTAGAGGCATCAAGGTTCTCTTTGCTAGAACACGAGGTCAAAGTCTCTCTCAATTATGCCCTTCTCCCCATATTTGTTTGGCGAGGTGTGCAGTGGGTCGTTTTGGGCCTATGGAAAGATCTAAAATTCCTACTCTTTGTTTAGGAATTTAGCCTCAGCTTGGGCTTCTGTGAGAGGTCGCTTGGTCTTGCTGACTTTCTAGTTGTACTCAGGCACTTTCCTACTCAGTATCCCGTGCATTTGGGTTTTCTTCCTTTGTTCTACACTTTGGAGAGAACTGAGTCAATTTAGCATATTCTTCCTTTATTCATGTGGTTTTCTTTTTACTGTTGGTTTGATAAGTTTTTCTATGAGCAATTGATCTCCCCTACGGTCACCCTAGGGGCTTCTTAGCTATCCCCAATTGCCCCATGGCCTTTCTCCTGATTGTTGACCCTCCTAACATTCATTTTGTTGACCTCAAGACCCTATGACAATAGGCCCACCTTGAGCGTTGACTCTCTCCTAGCAGAATTTGTACAATGTCACTTTGGTAGGACCCCTATGACATCATCGGTGACAACAACAAAGGAATTAAATGACCACAACAACTTGAGGAACTTCTCACTAAGATCCTGATCATGCAATGTATTATTCATCATCAACTAAACACATTTATGTTCCTCATAGAAGAAATTCAATCTCTCCACTCCAAATTCAACCATGAGGAAGATGAAGTGGACGCTTTGTGTAGGAAATTAAATGAGCTTCAAATGTAGTTTGAAATAAGCAAAATTCAAAGTTCCGCAACCAATGCTCCCAATTAACCTCCAAGCCATTTGCTAATCGATTTAAATAACCCCTTTGACAGATGAAAAATGTCCCTTTGGTTTATCAATTCCCCTTGCAAATATGTTTTTTTGTTAAGTTAGTTTTGCACAGTGTATCTATGGATGTTATGGTGTAAATCAATATTTTGCACTAGCAAATTCCAATGTGAAAATATGATATTTTTCTCTAGTTCTTTATTGAAGAAACAAATGTATGCAAAAGCCACATAATCATCTCTCTAATATTTTGCTGTGATCGACACAAACTTAATAACAAAACTACCCATTTTTGTTAAAAAAATATTTTTTGTTTAGTAATTTTATAATAATCAATAAATTATATAAATATTTTTATATAAGTAATTTTAATTTAGATAATTTAATAAAAATTTACGTTTAAAACTTAAATTATATATTTATTTATTTCATAAAAAAAAAGTGAGTATATATCTATTTATTTCCTATGAAAAAGAGTTGGATATATATATATTTTAATTTAAAAGGGAAAATAAGATTGTTGATATTAAGAAAACCTATAATTATACTGACTTAAAAGTGTTTTTTCATGATAAAAACCATTATAATTACAACAATATTCTTACTATCAACATTCAACATAATAAAATTTGAACTTAATAAATAAAATAAAATTTACTTCATTTATATATTTGTCAAAAACAACTCAATTAGTGATACAAATAATGTGAATCCAATCCAAAATTCAAATCCCATAAACTGTGACTGACTTTAAAGAAAAGACATGTTATAAACCTCTATAGATTTAACTAAATGTCAGGCTAGCTTCTCCGTTCCTCATAAAATAAATAATTTTAAAATGTCAACTGCCACTATTACATCAAATATATTTTGACGCTTTTCTAATATTTCGTAAAGGCCAGGTTGGAAGTAGCATAATTTCGAGTGGGACATTAATAAAAGGGGAGAAGCTACCAATGAAATCATCCACTGCTTTTAATGTTACTTGAAGCTCCGTTGGAGCTTTGTGCGTACAGGGTGACCTTGGTTTGGATTTTATTATTGCGAGTGTTGGATATATATCTCGAGATATTGTGTAAACACTTTAAATAAATTATATTAATTAAAATAATTCTCTACAAAATATTATATACTTCTATTAAAAACAAGGAGCCATTGTTGTGGCGCTAGTCCTTGTCGGTTAACAGAACAGTTTGGTCAGTTATTATTATGAGATTTAATTTGCGTTATCATGAGAGCTGGTTTTTATTAGTAGTGTGTTGTAGGCATGCTTACTTGTATTAAGATTTAATGAATTGGATGGCCAATTGTTGTATGAACTTTTTGACTTTATGCGAAGAGTGAAATATAATGAACTTTGCCTTTGTTAAGTAAGAATTGTCATAAATGTCATTGAATTGATAAATGCTTGTTACAATTTTACTATATCTCAAATTTTTTGTTTCATATTACAAATCTATCCATCTATTTAAAATAATAATTTAATTTGTATCTTAATACATTAACATATATATTTAAAATATGTTTTAAAAGTATAACGTAAAATTACCTTATCACTTGTCTTATAATTTTCAATTATAAAGTAATTTTTAAAAGACATTGGTCCTATATTTTGTTATTACGATTAAAAATAATTTTCAAAAGACACTTGTCATATATCTTCTTATAATGTTGAGTTTGTATTTCTTAAAATAAGATTAGTTTTAGATATAATTTTCCAATGTCTCATGATTTAAAAAATGCTTAGATTAATAATTAAAATATAATAAAATTGAACAGTGAATCATAGAAAACTTGAGGGAAAAAAACTATAAAAGGTAATAATAATGCATTATAATGTATGAAGAATTAGAGAGTGTTAAAGTAAGTTATGTATTTTAATAAGCACGGGGTATAAAATATGTTGAAATGCATAATAATGAATTATAATGTATGAAGAATTGGAAAGTGTTAAAGTGAGTTATGTATTGTAATAACCATGGTGCACAAAACATATTAAAATAATAGGGAGGTGTTAAAGTAAGTTATGTATTTTAATAACCATGGTGCACAAAACATAGAATTTTGTTTTTTTTTACATTTGAATGTTATGGAAATATTCATAAAATGATAATGACCAAATAAACATTATTATGAATATAAATTTGTTAATTAAATTCGTGGTGGAGAGTGTTCAATATTTACATAGATTATTCTCGAAGGTCAAAGAAGAACTTAAGCATTTAAAAATTATAGTTATGGAGTTTGGACATAAATGATACCATTCAGGTTAATCTCAATGATTGAGGAATTATTCCATGGTCAAAAGAACAAAAGATATATTTATTTAAAAATATTGTTTATCATAACTTTAGTGTGAACTTTAAATTTGTCCAATTACTAATTAGCAAAGAAAATAAACCCTGCATCTAATTTCTAATTAGTAATTTGTTGCATTTAATTAATAATTTGTTGTGATGCAAAAGGACATGACTTTTGGTCTTTTTAATAGTTTTGGGTTAGTAAATATAGCATCTAAGTACAATAATAAAATAATTTTGATAAGTTTATTTTATAAATTAAAAATTAAAATAAACAAATTAAAATAAAACAAACATTTAAACTTTACGAGTTGAAATGCATCTAATTTCTAATTAGTAATTTGTTGCATTTAATTAATAATTTGTTGTGATGCCAAAGGACATGACTTTTGGCCTTTTTTTATAGTTTTGGGTTAGTAAATATAGCATCTAAGTACAATAATAAAATAATTTTGATAAGTTTATTTTATAAATTAAAAATTAAAATAAACAAATTGAAATTAAAAAAACATTTAAACTTTACGAGTTGAAATGTAAATTGATCGTGATCTCCAAGAAAAAATCCATTATCTTTTGGTGTTCTATACTCTTGCTTTCTGCAATATCATAGTATTCGAATTAAAAAATATAATTTATAATTTAAAATGATAAGCTAATACATTGTGTAATGATATATTGAATATATATAAAAATATATATTTTTTACACAGAGAACATTGGTTTTGGAGCGTAAGTAGTGGCAGTAGAATCCAAATTCAAAATATAATGCAGTTCATGTTTATCAAAATACATTTATGTCAAGTCAAAGAAATGGCACTTTATAGGCTGGATAAAGAAGTATTGTGTCAATACAATGTCAGATTTTGTGCTGTAACATTTTGTCATTCTGTCAGTACAATGTCATTTTGTCAGCAATGACAACACTTCATTCCAAAGTCTCCATGTTTCAAAAATTTCAGTTGAAGGGGATCCCATGGAATTTGCAGAAATTTGTGCTTCTTTATACGAGCTTAGCTGCTGAATTTTAACAACATCATTTCCAGACTTTCCTAGAATGGCTGCAACTGTGCGTTCAGATATTACAACTTCAACTGTAGTTTTTGTGATAAGCTCACGAGCTGCTGTAACACTGCCAAAGGTGATATACAATGCCAGGGACATTAGTACAGAAATGGTGATCAGCAAAACCCCCCATGATAGCAGCAATTGACAAAGTTTTGAAAATCTTGTGTACCTTCCAAATCTGGCAGAACTCCCTTGACGAAGAATTGGCTCCTCAAACTGAGAGAAATTGCCAATATTGTTTATATCGCGATTTGACTGAATTTTGAAACAAAGCATATAGTTAGTACTACAGGGGTTGGTGTTTGCAGACAGATTTATGCTTAATTATCTTAAATACAAATTTAATTGCACCAAGGAATCTGCTTTTATTCTAAGAAATCAAAATGAAAAAGTAGTAACAGAGGGACAGTAGAGGAATTGTTGGCAAATGTTGGAAAATGTCGGAGGGAAATCAAGAACTGCATACAAAATGGGTGCACTTGAAATCAATAAAAATGTTTAAACAAAACTGACCTTTGATGACCATGGGGCTGGTGAAGACTGCATAGTGGGATAGCTTGATGATGAATGGGATTGATCAATAAAGGATCTTCTGTCATTTGCTAAAATTCTGAAATTGAAACATGATACATTGAACCAAGTGATTATAACCTAAGTCGAACCAAAGTTTTGGGGTGGAAAGGTTTTGGGGTCTTATTGCGGGTTTCGCATTGCTTTGCAATGTTGACGAGATCTCTTTTGATTTGCAAAAACAATTTATTAGGAAGTGAGTATTGTATATACCTGAACCAACTGATCAGTTTCGAAAGCACACCGAGGAAGGTCTTCTCTTTGTAATATTCTAATATTGGCAGCTGTTGTGTGCCTCATATCAGAAGTCACTGTAGCAGCCCTGCCAATTAGACAACAGAATTTCAAAATAAGATCAAGCTGCTGAAAGGTACTTTATCATATGCAATCCTATTACTGGTTACAGAACTGTATCTGCCATCAAACTTCAGATTCACGCTAACTAGCTGAACATGACAATGCAGAAGGAGAGATCAAAACCGTGAGGCTACAAAGTCATAATACTTGTATTGCAGTAAGAGCATAATATGAAGAAACATATTCATATTACTTTTTCATTTGTTCTGGACGTGAAGGCCAGCATGTTCCTGCATTTTGTAATTTGTATAACAAATAGTTAGTTAGAATAAAATGATAACATTGTAAATTGAAGAGAGGACATATTTGAGACAAAACATCTTAAGGAGTTATGTGAACTAAAGCTTCTTGTGCAATCCTTATATCATGTACAATGTGTCAAAAGCTTGTTTAACATTAAAAAGAGTATTTGATTGACTAAAGCTGTATAAGAGTAAAACAGATCTCTAACATGGGTTGTTGCAGCTTTCCAATCTTGACGAGATCTCTTTTAATTTGCAAAAACAATTTATTAGAAACTGAGTATTGTATATACCTGAACCAACTGATCAGTTTCGAAAGCACACCGAGGAAGGTCTTCTCTTGGTAATATTCTAATATTGGCAGCTGTTGTGTGCATCATTTCAGAAGTCACTGCAGCAGCGCTGCTAATTAGATAACAAAATTTCAAAATAAGATCAAGCTGTTCAAAGGTACTTTATCACATGCAATCCTATTACTGGTTACAGAACTGTATGTGTCATCAAACTTCAGATTCACGCTAACTAGCTAATGCTTTTCAACGAGATCTAATACGAACATTGGCTCAAAATATTCCAGAGTGCTGAGGACGGCATGTACTGTGGTGGTCTTATTGGCAGACAACTGTACCTCCAGATCCTGGAAAGTTACTCGACTTGGGTTTTACCCTGTTCGCGCCCTTTGGGTTATTATTGTTAGTTGGTTGTTTAGCTCTGCAGTCTCTGCGATTTTTCCTTTGTATTTTTTGTATTGTCTGCGGTGAAAACAAAATGTGGTTCCTGCCTGCTCGGTTAACTGTATAACAAACGTTTGGTTGCGGTTCTGTTGTTCCAGGTCCGACTTGTATGCCTCGAGTGTCTGGTGTCGCTTTGTTAAGTTCGGCTACTGTATTGTTTAGATGTTTGTTCCTCTGTCGTTTGGCGTTTTCCAGTGGCGTTGATGTTTGTCACAGTATTGTCTGTTCGTTTCCCTCAAGAGTCCATGGTTATTTGAGCATTATAAGTTAATGGAATTCTGGTTAAATACTGAGGGTTTCTCTTACCTACATGGGTTTTATGGAAATTTCCGTAAATGTCGGTTTCGACCACCATGTCATTGCCATTGTCTTAGTATAGAACAAAGGAGCAAAATGGTGCAAGAAAATGCAAACAGCCAACTAGAAATTCTAGGCACGGGTTTCATAAAAACCTTTAAGTCCCCTTGCCGAAGAACTCCAAAGGTAGTTTCTTGATAGGACCCTAAATGCGGAAGACAAGGTCTGTTTAATGAATTTGGTGGAAAAGACAAAAAAACTTGTTGGTGTGGAAAGAAATACCAACCAACAGTTAGGGAATGTCGAAAGAGAGATCGATGAGGCGATCTGTAACACACAATGCAGCTTCCACGAGTGGGGATATGGAACCGCTTCATTAGGATGTGCCAAGGAGAGCATAGAGGAAATGGTTCTGTACCTCCGAAGGGATAAATCCCCATAGAATACAAGATTAGGAGTTCAGGGTGGGGATAACCTAGTATCCAAAATGACTCTGCTCCACTGACACCTTTGGCCATCATAGGGTTAGAAATTACAGGTCTTCATCTTTCATAAATGAAATTATTCTTATAAACTCTACCAGGTCATTCACAAAGCATTAGTGCCCGTTTTTATTGCATAGGACTTGGATATCCTGGTGAGCAAGTATGCATTCCAATAGATTTCCATCCGTCCCAGTTGAGAATTTGTGTTGTTTAGCCCAAAAATACAAATAAGACTGGAATTGATATCTAATGGTTGAGTGATGCAAAGATTGCACCTTCTCCTGAAATAGAGAGCTACGTACTATGAATCTTAGTAGTTTTATGCATAATGTTATGTACAAATTTCTAGTGGGAGACACCCACAACTGCAGAGCCAAACACCGACCTTCGGGTTAAATCTATCTCCCTAATTCATTGATTTTTCTTATAAAAAGAAGAATATTATTCAGCATTCCTGTGAAAATTTATATTATTCATTACTTCTGTGTGAAAGATAAAAATAAGTGAGATTTCGTGGAAACCTTTCTTTTAGAAGGAAGCTGTTAATCCCATTGCATCATTTTGGAGTTATTAATGCATCAGACTGTATTGACATCGCACTGAAGGATATGTTTGTCTACTATATCATTATTCATAACCTCCCCTGTTTGGTAAGTATTTATGTATAATAATGGCTGAAGTTTCGTAAGTATTTGTGTATAATAATAACTGAGAGAATTTAAGCATTTATGGGTAACAATCATTGAAAGATAATGCTAAATGAAGGCTTCTATATTTGATAAAGGATATCTGGTAAAGGACATCTATATTAGGCCATAAAATATCAATTCTATCATTTTAAAATTGGAAAATATCCGTATATTGGAAAATATCAATACGTTTTAGTTGACATGTTGTTGACCTGTTGCTGTTTATTCTTTTGATTCATTTAAAGATCCAGAAAATGATCCATATATGTAAGAGGTCTAATGAAGAAGGTCAAACTTCCAAAGAACAATACCTGCTCTAGAGCATGTTTACTAACTCGATGCATTTTCCCTTCATTGTCAATATAAGTGAGAGCTGTCCTCTTGTCAGTTGGATTAAAAGGAAGAAAATGGAGCTCTGGAATGGTTGCCTGTGCCTTTTAGATGCATGGATGTTAAAAGCCACAACAAAAGATACAAATCAGTAAAATAAGCATAGGCCTTCTTATCGACTAAAATTTAATATGATGACATAAAAAAAATACTTGCCTCCTTAGGATCTGTAAGCATCCCAACAATTGCTGCATCAATCGCATCTTGATTCTCTGTTCTGGATGCTCTTGCAGCCATCAAGACAACAGCATCCTTGTCATATCCTTTCGTGAAAACCTATTCATGACAACAATTAGTAATTGATACTTGTTTGAAGGAAGCTAACAGTACTGGATCATCCAATATTACCACGAACCCTAACTAGCCAATTTGGTACAACTGCAGTATCACCAAAAATTATGTATTTATGAAATAAGAGGAAGGACAAAAAGAAGAATCAGAAGTCCAGAATAAATACCAACCTTTTGGAAGTGGCCAACTTGGTTTGTACTGTTGACAATATGTGCTGGTTTACCAAAAAAGGTATGGATCCCAGTAGCAATGACAACACATTCAAGTTCACGCTGTTTGCAAGTAGAGCCAGAATAAATCCCATTGCCAGGACCCTTTGTTACTGGTAATGATTGACCACTTAGGGCAGACTACACACATTCAAAAATATTGTCATAAAGCGTGGCTCAGGAAAAGTACCAAATGTTGAATTTAATCCCAGAAACGATATAAAAGCATACCGAAAATTCGAGCACTTGTAATCAGAAATAAGAATAAAGAAAAGGATTGGATTAAGACCCGATCAATCTTTAAAGGATCTCCTTCAAGAAAATGTGCATCCACAGGAACAATATCTCTAAGTTTGATGCTGATTATGTCACCAAGAAGAAGCATTGCTGCATCTTCTTCATTCCATTGTCCATCTCTGAGAACTTGTTAAGTTCAAAGTCTTAAGTCATTGACCAAGGAATGGATAGAAAACTGAAAATATTGGGGCTGCCACTCATACAAAAGATAGTGAACAGACCTTGCTCTTTGGAGCCAGCCAAGTCATCAGTGCTGCAGCAACATTGCCAGCATTGTTTTCCTCTATGAAACTTATGTTTAGATGAGATTTTCATTCCTTGTACAGGTAACAGAAACATAGGTAAAATAAAACAAAACTTTCGAGCCCAAAACTTTCGTTCGACTTAGGTTATAATGCTATTATAATGAAAAATCATGTCGGTCAACCAACGGTCAGCAATTGATCAATTGCATATAGTCCCAGGGAAGGACTAATAATACCAAATGCATTATGCCATAATTCCATTTTAAAACAACATATATTCATTTTAAAGTCCATATAGTTTGGTGATATTTATAAAGTCTAGCTTCCAGCATGTTGCAGAATGCATTCGAACAGACATGTATAAAGACTTTCTAGCCTTGTTTCCTGAATCGTTACCTACAATATGCAAGAAACAAAAACTAACATAGCATTCAGCTATAACATAGGAAGAAACATAAATGACTAGCCGATTCAATATACAATTTGTCATTTAACTTGAGTAGATAATAAGTGCCATGTTTAATCAATCTATGGAATCTTTGGTGTTTGCATTCAACAGCTATAGATACAAAATTATTGCTGATCTGATGTTGCATTTTCTGTATTCAATGATATAAAGCATGATGCAGAATGCGTTCCATTCGAGATAGAGAACAGAAACAAAAACAGTACAAACACAGATGCATAAAGACTTTCTAGCCTTTTTTCATCAACCGTTGCATTACATATTCTTTGTAAATGAGTCAAAATTGCAAGTCAAATACTTGTATTACAGTAACAGCATAATATGAAGAAACATATTCATATTACTTTTGCATTTGTTGTGGATGTGAAGGCTGCCATGTTCCTGGATTTTGTAATCTGTATAACAAATGGTTAGTTAGAACAAAATGATAACATTGTAAATTGAAGAGAGGACATATTTGAGAGAAAACATGTTAAGGTATATGTTCATGTACCTTCCATTTGTTAGTTGACATGTAATAGCTCACTATCTTCATTGAGTGCGAACTTGCTCTGAATTTTGAAGTCACGTAAGATGTAAACAGTGGTAGCTTTCTGTTGCAAATATGTTTCATATGACATTGATTTTAAATCAGGAAGCAAGTCATGTAATAAGGGCTCCCTGATAATGCACTGGACAAAGTTATTTGTAATGGATTCTATTACAACATTTATACAATGCTTGTAGAGGAAAGGACAATTATCATTGCATTGTGAACAGAAAATTGTTGCATTGGCTATTGCTATGGATGAATTCACTGGGGAGTTACAAATTGCACAAACAGGTTCGAAAGGAGTTGAATATGGATTTGTTGTGATCAGAATACCTTCGACCTGTTTATAAAACATTCAAGCGTTAATTTACATTATTACATGGCAAATGCAAAGGCAACAAAAACATTATTATTGCTATACTTACAGCATAGGTAGATGTAGTTAGTTTTCTGAGATTGTTGAGTGCATCTGTGTTAAGTTCAGTCATGAACGTTGACTTCGATGCTCTGAATATTGTTTCTTTTGTGTTTACCTTTTTTGTTAAATTTTTGAAAAGGATGAGCGGAAAGTGTCCTTTTTGCAATTGTTTTTCCATTGAAAGGAAAAATTGTTCATATGTGTCAAAGAGTTGCAACTGCAAAACAGAAATTGTTATGTATTAAAAAAATACAAAAAGTAATATGCAAATACATTGTTCGTATGCATTGAAAAATTGCAATTGCACTAGACAAATTACAAAAACTATAGACAAATTACAACAACTATGTATTGAAGTGATGCATGTTATCTACTGAAAATTAGGAATAAGTAACATCTGAATACATACAGTTGCATTGTCGTTTTAAGAATCTCCATCTTTGATATGAAGTATGTAATGCAATCCAACTCGTTTGGCAAGTGTAACGGCGGCAGCGATTGTGCCAATTGGGTACATTTCTTTTTTGTTTGCAAATTGCCTAATGGTTGTATTGGGAATGAAGCAATATTCTTTGCAAACTTCAGGTACAGTTTCTATGATACTTGATTCATTAAGAAATATTATTTTGTCACAGTCACCGCGATCATATACAGTTTTAGGCAATATCCTGAAATTTGTAATTGAGATGCTGTTGCCTTGCAAAATTTTGTGTTCATGTCGCTCCACCAAATGTGCAGGTACACTCAACGTTATAGTCATCATTCCTTGAGCATCTGTCAAATCAGCTCGCAATACTTGACGTGATTTTTTTGCTTTATCAAGGAATGCAGTATAGACAACCATTATGTCTCCAACAAATAGCTGCCCAATTTTACGACTATTGAGATCTTCAATTGATACTTTAATTGGAAGTATCTGTTTTTGCCTATTGAAATTGCTTAGTTAGAAATTGCTATAAACATTTGTAGAATAATATGTTTCTCCTAAAGACTGAATAAGTAGAAATAGATTAGAGTGTTGTGTTTCATATGCATACCTTTTTGATGTATCATTTTGTACATTTGTTGAATGAAGTTTGGCTGCAATTGTTTCAGTTGGACTAACACAGGCAAAGGCATGGTTCAATATGATGTGGATATTATCACGTGCATTTTGTGATAAGCAATGAATAAATAAATTGTGATATGTAACCTGTACATGTCTTCTTGCTGCATTGTTTGGGGGGACTTACTACTAGTGCTTTCTTCACTCGTCCAAGATTTTCTAATTTATATACATTTAAATATAGATATGTAAAAAGAGAAGATATATATAGTAAACATTAATCTAATATATATACATTTAAATATAGATATGTAAAAAGAGAAGATATGTATAGTAAACATTAATATTTTAAATAGAAAATTGCATATTTGTATAGTTGTCATACATACCTTTTCAAAGCAAGTGGTTGGTTTGCCTTTTCTAATTGAGTTATGCGCTCTATTTCTCCAGTTGTTTGTTTTCCTTTTTCAAGATTTATGCTATGTTATAGAGTAGCAACATATATTTAGTTCAATTTGAAAGAGCATATAGAAGTAAACAGTTAACAAGGAACATTAAAACCATAGAACCATACATATGTAAAGATAGAATGCATATATAGTAAACATTAATATTCTAAATACAAATTGGCATATTTGTATAGTTGTCATAGACATACCTTAGTGAACATTATTATTCTAAATACAAATTAGCATAGTTGTATAGTTGTCATAGACATACCTTTGCAAAACAAGTGGTTGGCTTGCCGTTTCTAATTGGGTTATGCATTCTATTTCTTCAATTGGTTCTTTTCGTCTTTGAAGATTTAGGCTATGTTATAGAATAGTAACATATATTTAGTGCAAATTAGAAGTAAAAAGTGAACAAGAACATTAAAACCATAGAACCATACATATGTAAAAATAAAAATAGAATGCATATATAGTAAACATTAATATTCTAAATACAAATTAGCATATTTCTGTAGTTCTCATAGACATACCTTTGCAAAACAAGTGGCTGGGTTGCACTTTCTAATTGGCTTATGCATTCTATTTCTTCAATTGTTTCATTTCCTTTTTCAAGATCTATGCTATGTTATAGAATAGTAAGACATATTTAGTGCAAGTCAAAAGAACATATAAAAGTAAAACTTGAACAAGAACAGAAGATCCATAGGAAAGGAAAGGCAAAAAGAATATACTCTGTTTGTTTATGTTGCATGTTGTTGTTCTTTTTTCTTGGTCGTTCTGTTCAATTGAAAAGGGTTTTACTAGCAGAATCTGCATCCATAAATAGATGAGGTCATATCTGCAAATTTATGACAGGATACTTGTGTTGGTTGATTGAAAAGGTTGTCTTTGGCATAACTTGCATTGATCAATACAGAACACCATATATGTAAATGTACAATAGAATGCATAGTATGTAATAGAGGGACAGTAGAGGAATTGTTGGCAAATGTTGGAAAATGTCGGAGGGAATAATTAATAATATTAATATTAATATTAATGTAAACACAGAATAAACAACGACGATTCTAGATTTGAATTGCAATATAATTGAATGAGAGAAAAAATATAAATGAGCCAATACAACTTAAATATCTATATTTTTTAAAACAATCACGGAGTAACTCGACTATAAACCTAGAGTAACTGGACCATAAACCTACACAATGCAAAGATTTAAAAGCCTAACAAATTGACAAAAAGCAATTAATAGAAAAATTGACAAAAAGCAATTAGTAGAATAACGCCGTACCTGCAATGAAGC
The DNA here is from genome assembly GCA_031772625.1 of Pinus tabuliformis. NCBI lineage: Eukaryota > Viridiplantae > Streptophyta > Pinopsida > Pinales > Pinaceae > Pinus > Pinus tabuliformis. The sequence continues at coordinate 461,380,558 of CM062810.1, forward strand.
CAAGGGTTCGAATTCCTTCTCGTGTAGACCATATTCATGCACAACACAACCTGTACGAGTACCATGAGAAAATATGCAAATGACGAAATTGGTTATCATAACTGAAGGACAAGAGATATTGTATCATGGTCAGACCAATATGTATCCAATACGAAAATTGTATATTTTATATTAGCTAGATTTGCCCAAACATGGTCAATCAATGATTTGTGCATGCTATTAGTTTTGTCAACTAGGAAATGAAGATTGTAGTTTTGCATGTAGGTTTCTAGCTGCTTTGTTTTTTGATTGCAATGTACCATATCAATATTGAAGTCCCCTAATATAACTATGATATTGTTTAGATCTAAGTGGTATAAAGCTTTTGCAATGGCATTGAGGATATTGTTTAGGTTTGCACGTGGCGATGCATATATATTGAGTATTGCAATTTGTAATGTGTGAATTTTTATTTTTGCGAGCAATGCTTCTACAAAGCAGTCTTCAAAATGGGTATGTTCAAGGATAATGATATTTTTCTTTATCAATATCATTACTCCATGCTTAATGCAACTTGAGATGCAATTGAAATTTTTAAAGTATTCATTTTCCATACACAGCAACATATGTGTTTCTTGTAAGCACAAGATATCAGATTGCATTGTGTCATAGTCATTGCATATGTCAGCAAGATGCGCATGAAGATTGCGAGTGTTCAATGAAAGAATAAAGATGGATTACAATGATTGTATTGATGAAGAGTCATATTCTAATTGCCATTTTGCAGTGGTTTCCAAACGTTGCATTTCACAATTTACTTTTTGCTTGACCTTGAAATTATTATGTTTAAGAGGATTAAGCAAATACAATGATTCTATGTTTCTGACACGTGATAGTGCTGTGTATACTAGGCCATGCACTTGTACTCTAGTAGGGTCGAATGCAAGCCTATCCAAGGTTAAGCCTTGTGATCTATGTATTGTGCGTGCACATGCAAGTTGAATTGGAAATTGTTTTCGTATTTTCAATGGCGCCATCTTTGATGTCATAGGCATTGCTTTTGATATTCGCAATATTGGTGTCCAATCATGTGCTATCTCTGAAGTATACAAATGAGCTAGTTTTCTAGATTGTCGATGACCAATATTAGGGTCATGGAACTTAATCCATAGAAAATTGACGTTATCTGTATGGGTATATGCTTTAACTATTCCATCTGCACCATTCACTAGCCCATCTGGTGCATAATAATTGCAAGCATACATTTCACTAACATGTTCAACTTTATCAAAAGGTGCGGAGGCAAAACAGCCGTATGTTGATGAGTTGGGAAATTGTCGTTATTCTTCTCATTTTCGTCAATTGCATTAATTAAAATTTCTTTGCCAGGCATCAGCATCAACATTTTCTTATTATGCATTGCAACATCTTTGTTTTTGTAAAATAAATAGGGAAATGTTGGATCATTTGGTACAGGGCGCATGCAACTTGTATTCATGTATGTTATATCGTCAGATGTTTGACAATTTGTTCGCATTCTATTTAACACTGATATGAATCTCTTATTTGGTTGTCGCATTGTCATATGCAATTGGAAGCACTTGACATTATCCTTCCAGAAATCATGTGTTGTTGTTTGATTTTTGATTGTTGGTTGTTCAAAAATAAGAGAGTCTTGAATAGGTTGTGCTTGATAGAAATCACCACAAAATATCATGTCAATGTTCCCAAAGTATTTCGTTTGGACATGTTTTATGTTTCTGAGTCTATTGTCAATAGAATATAAGAACCGACTTCCAATCATCGAGACCTCATCTATGAAAGCTACTTGCAATTCTTGATATAGCTTTGATAAGTTGTCCAATACTTCTTTGCTCAGTGAAAACAGTTGAGACTTGTTAAAAGGCATTAGCAATGCATAATGGATTGTTGTTCCACCTGCATTATATGCAGCTTTTCCTGTGTATGCTAATATTAGACCTTTTGGTTTCATAGGATCAATTGTGTTTTGTGAATCATAAATTCGTATAAGCATTTGGAAAATCGCTTTTACTGTGAGCGTTTTACCTACACCTGCTCCACCTGTAATAAAAAGGTAAATTGATTCCTTGGTTTTTTTTTTTTTTTTTAATTGCAATGTCTATTACAATTGCTTGTTGCTCTTTGTTCAAGATTCTTCTAAGTTCGTAATATTCATTGTTCTCCATTAAAAATGGATGGGCAGTAATTTGAAATCCAAGATTGATTTTTTTCTTCATTTCAGGTTGTTTTGGAAATTGCAAGTCCGATTGCAAATCATATTCCTCATAATGGGAATTGTTCTCTTGGTTTTGCATATTCATTTGATTACTATTCAAAGAACTAATTTGCTCATTTGTTGCAGTCTCTAAATCACCCCATGTTGGATTGATGTTATATGTAAATTTGGCTTCATTGACTTGAATTGTTTTTTCATGTAATGTATATGCAGAGAGCCATGTAGGCAATTCTTGTTTCAATGTATCTTCACAATTTTCAAATGGCATATATAACAATAATTTCTCTCGACAAAAGTTTTCAATATCATTGTGTTTGTTATATTTGACAAATCATATAACATTTGGTTTTTTCCTTTTAGATATGGGTCTGCCATCTTTCTTGTAATTTGATACAAATTCTGCAAGGCAGATTTTGCTAATGGAACTTGGTCGTCCAATGTAGTAGTCAACAATGGAATGGCACATAACATCTTTTGAATCATCAGGTTCTTGTTTCAAAAGAATAGGCGGTTTAAGCATAAATGTGCATTCATCAACTGGAGACGTGTTTACAAATATACATTCCCTTGAACTAGAACTCAATGGCAATGAAAGTGCTATATGCACTGCTTGTTGAGCTAACATTTGCTGTAGATTGAGTAATGTATTTCCAAGGTTACGAATCATTTGCATAGCATCAATTTCATCTTTCTGATGCTCTTTGCGTATTATTCTAAATGCATTTGTCATAGACTTGTCAATTTTGGTCATATATGAACTACAATATGACGCTGCAACATATGCATTTAGCACAAATTGTGCATCTATATTTGCATTCCATAAAGTAGGCATAGCCTTTGCAAAACTGTTATTCCAAATGTGAGAAGGTTTTCGTCTCAGGAAAATTGTTGGTTGCTTTATTGTATGTTGTAATAGTTCTATGTACTCATTTTCTAGTAGCCCTATTTCTAGGAGGAAATTGTCATGTGTTATTGAATCATTGTAGTTTGTTTGCTCCAAGAATGCAAAAAACGATATTGATTTCTCTACGATTTTTTTATTTTTTGCATTGGTTGGTTCAATGATCATTGTTGATTTCATTGGTGGCATGGGGAAGTTGTATCTACAATTTGAATTTTTTCGCTTCTTACAACTTTTTGTATGGTGATGTTTATGCAATTTAGCAACATCTGGCTCCAAATGATCTGTATTACAAGTGATGTAATTGTCAAGAAACTTCTCAATTTCTGAATTGCTTTCTTTTCCATATATTGGAGCATTCTCTATCCATAACAGTCCATGTTCATGTTCAGTTCCTCTATTTTGGAATTATGTTACGAAATAGTAATCAGATATTTTTCCAAAGAATGTAGTATCTTGAGATATCAATTGCTTTATAGCATTAATTCTATGTCTATAGTATTGGCTACATGTGACTGGATACTTTCTTATAAGGTAGTCAATGTCATGATCTTCTAATTTATCAATAGCATTTTTATTTGCTTTATTTCTAAACAATGTGACGAGTGTATCTACTAATGGTTTCCATCGATGTTATGCACTTGTGAATGTCACAAAGGAAGTTGGAGGCCCTAGTTGTCGTATCATTGCAAATATGTTTTTCCTAATTTGTTCCAAATGGTCAGAAGATATGCGAATGTTTTTGAAATCTATGTATCCAATGTCAGACTTCAATAACTTTTCCAAATTTGCTCGATACTTGACATCTTTTGCTAATATTTTCCTGCCTTTTAGTTGTCCTTTTCTTATTCGTACCCATATGCAAGAAAGCACTTTATCAATTATTATTCGCATTGTCTTGAAAAAAAAATTTGTTGTATGATATTGGAAGTCACCACTTGCTTGTAACAATTCCCATTGCACAATTTTTGGTAACTAAACCAATTTTTGATGTCATGATCACGTGCATTGCCATAAAATAATGTTGGAAAGTTCATTTCTTCTGCATATTTGTCCTTGAAAATGCCTAATGGTCGTTGTCCTTCAGCAGGTGCCAATTCAATAATCTTGTCTTGCAAATCGTAGATGCGTTGTGATTCTATTAATCCATGCACCAATGTTTCAGTAAGTGTTTCATTATTTGCATCACTATCTGTATCACTTTCATTGTCACTGTTTGAATTTTGTACAATTTATCCATTATTCTCTTGTAAAACATGGACCCAATTCTCATTTATACAAACGTTGCTAGCTTTATAAAGACTTCTAGAACATAGTTCATTCAATGCTTTCATGACAATAATTGGACGTACTTTACCTGTTTGTATGCATTTTTGTATTGCAATCGTCTTTTCAATGCAACTGCAATTGTCATTGTATCATTTAGATATTGTGGCAATGCTTTTTGCACAATGTCCATATGAACTGGTACATTGATAATTGATCCCGTTAAGCCAATTTGTGATCGGCTATGTCCCCATTGTCTGATTTGTGCAAATGCAATTCTCAATGACACAAGTCTTTCTTCTAGGTCTGAAAGTATATTTACAGTTGGCAATGAAATGTTACGTCTTATTTGTTCAGGTGTTGCAAATTGTGGTAGCTTTCCATTCTCGAGCGCTTTCTTGCAAGAAACACATATGTTTTCATTGCTAAAGGTCATATTATTCAATGTCAAATTCATATGCTTTTCTTGCAAATCTATAGTGAAGAATCTAGTATTTTTTGGAAAATGCAATTTGTTGCAAACTGCACATGTATTCCTAGGCGTGTCTTCGACTTTTTCCATATAAATTTGTATTGCATTTTTCTTGCTTGTAATTCTTGACTTCTTATTAGAAAATGGTTTTTTGCATTTGTCATTGCATTTGCGTTTTGTACGTATGAATTGATTTAGCTTGTGATAATTCAACCTACAATCCTTAGTTGGTTGCATTTGATCTAAATGGCATGATATCTCAAATGCAATATTATTGCTAAAATGTACTTGAGATATGCATTGCTATTTTTCTACTATATGCTTATGACGCAATTGATTACAAACGTCATTTGCTTCCATGTGCAGTTCTTGAGAATTGTGAACATATTCTTGTATCATTGCGTGGTAGTGAATATGTGATGTATTTGTCATGAATGACAAGATGTTAACAATATCATTGCATCTCGAATAAGCGGAACTGTAATTGACAAAGTTATTAGCAACAGAGGACCATACTTGGATATTGACTTTGAATATCACAGATATCCATTGTAGACAAAATGGTCCGCCTTCCACTTGTCCTTTTTCATATGGCATTGCCATATTTATCAAATATTGTTGCTAGTTGCTATTCATTGTATAGTGTATCGTGTCAACTACTAGGTATTGCTCTAAACAATGCAATGCCTCTTGATTCTTATGCATAAGTGCATTGCAAAAAGATTGCACAATGTAAAGTCGCAAACACTCTGCATTGAATTCTGTTGCTACTAAATAGCAAATTGCATTAAAGAGACTGTCACCACAATTAGATGTCACTTGCTTTGCAATTGTTAGTCCATTTAAAACCATATTATTTGCAATGTGCATCTAATGGCTTTCAATATCTTTGCAAATAGGTGACAGGTAGATATTAGACTGGTTGCAAATGCAAATTGGAAACTTTTGGTAAACCAATGGTTCATAATGACCACTAACAGGATTTGCATCATGAAAGAGAATGCAATATGGAATTGCATTTTCATGTTGATTAAAGAGAAAATATCTCGTTTTTCTTGTCAATGACCAAACTGCAATTGATATATCTAGCCATTTAGCTAACCAACGTATGCAAAAGGTATCACCCCATAAACCTCGGTCAGACTCCTTTATATTTGTAGATGCAGAATAACGCATTTTATGAAGATATGTACCAATATCATTAACACCATGTAACTCGTATAGGAAATCAGGTGCTAGTTCATACTGATATGACTATATTGCTTCAACGTCATTGTTCTTTAAGCAAAAAAGAAAGTGGTCTATTAACCCATTTCGCAATTCATTTGAAGTATAACGAAAATGTAGAAGCATTTCGAATGAGTCAAATAGACAATCTCCTACAGTATATGAAAATGCATTTAGTCTAAAAAGACCATTTCTTTTTAATACAATATCAATGTTCTCAGGCAAAATGCATTGCAATCTGAATTTGTAATTGTCAACATCTATTATTTCTTCCATCATTTGCAATTGCTTACCAGAGTTGCCTTTTGCAATTGTCTTGTACAACTTTGCAAAAAATATTGATGAAGTTAGCAAAAACTGAACATGATTGTTTTGAACAAAATGTATGTATATTAAAAAAATAGGCTATTGCATTATGTTGCTAAACAAATATCAAATTTCTAGCAAGAAGCCATATTTATAAATAACAAAGAAGTTGGAAATGGAAACAATGCAAAGACATAATGTAAAAAAGGAGCATAATTTTAAGAATATTTGTGCAAGTTAACAAAAGCAAGCAATGGAAAGAAAAAATGAAGTTAACAAAAGGAAGCAATGGAAAGACAAAATGAAAAAATGCAGCATAAGTTTAAGAATATTTCTGAAAGTTAACATCATTGTCAATTGCATTTGTGAAATAAAATAACTGTGAGGCTATTTATGAGTTTTACATAAGTGGTGCACCAATTCAACTGTCAAAATATAAAAAGTATTGTCTCCAATTTGTGCTAGGTTGCAACTCCAATATATTTCAAGGTAAAAAGTTTCCTGCTATTCGATATCAGAGTATGGTTATACTATATGGATCTAAACAGAATTCAAGGGTCAAGGAACCCAAACAAGCCATTGAGAACAAGATACGAGTAGTGCATAAGCGTACTTCCATAAGGCTTGTCAAGAAGATCCATTATTATGTGATGATGGAGGTATGATTCATATAAATGATGAACATGTAATATGTTCAAAGGACAGCTTTGGCAAACACAGCAACAGTCTGCTTGGGCAAATTGTCCCAACACTGTTGCCAATTGTGGCACGTGAAAAAAGATGCCCAAAAATTACAGATCTTTGATGATTCACAAATTGTGGTGAATTGGATGAATGGAACAAATTCATTGGATAATTATAAATTTCACCCTATATTTCAGCAGATTCAACTTGCTTGAACAGAGTATTTAACACATTATCTTTCAACATGTCTACAAAGACAGGAACATGGAAACTGATAGACTGTCAAAAGCTAGATTACACTTGGTAGCACGAGCTTGGATCATTCAAGAGAAAGTGGAAGGGCAGCTCATGGAAAGTCTTGACACACTTTTGATATAATCATGGGACTGTTTAAATGTGAATATCTATATGTATATTTTTTTATGGCACTGTTTATGAACATATCTAGGAGCTAATTTTTTATGAGACAAAACTGGTTTCAAACCTGCAATATATGTCAGAATGACCATGATAGGGCTGTCATATTGACATTTTTGAAAATTATTTATGAAGCAAGATATCTTCTCAGCCATAATTTTATCAGTGCCTATGCTTAAGGATATCTCTATATGTATATTTTTTTATGGGACTGTTTATGGACATATCTAGGAGCTAATTTCTTATGAGACAAAACTGGCTTCAAAGCTCTGATATATGTTAGAATGACTATGATAGGGCTGTCATATTGACATTTTTGAAAACTGTTTATGAAGCAAGATATGTTGTCAGCAATACTTTTATCACTTCCTATGCTTAAGGATATCTGTGAAATGCAAAAACATATATAGTAAATGTAATTTTGTTTTCATAATAAAATTATTTTTTCTCTCTGAGGAGAATAAGGTAGTTGAACATCATATCAGAACCAATCTGGTTATAACTAGCTAACATGAGATTTTAATCTAAGGTTTAAATAGGCAAAATGTCTTGATACATCATTATACAGAGCTAGTTGGATGCATTACCCAACTTCTACTTGTTGGGATCATCTCAAATAATATTATTGTTATGATTATAATAATTAATAATATTAATATTAATATTAATGTAAACACAGAATAAACAATGACGATTCCAGATTTGAATTGCAATATAATTGAATGAGAGAAAAAATATAAATGAGCCAATACAACTTAAATATCTATATTTTTAAAACAATCACACAGTAACTCGACTATAAACCTAGAGTAACTGGACCATAAACCTACACAATGCAAAAATTAAAACCCTAAGAAATTGACAAAAAGCAATTAATAGAAAAATTGACAAAAAGTAATTAGTAGAATAACGCCGTACCTGCAACGAAGCCAAGGGTTCGAATTGCTTCTCGTCTAGACCATATTCATGCACAACACATCCTGTACGAGTACCATGAGAAAATATGCAAATGACGAAATTGGTTAACGAAGTCTCCAGAAGCCCCTGGAAAAATACTTGCAGGTCTTTATTCCTCTCTCAAAACCATAATACATTCCATTAATAAAAAGGCAATATGCAGCACATACATAAATACTTGCAGGTCTTTATTTCTTTCTCCAAACCACAATACATTCCATTAAAGACCCAATATGCGCCACAAACAGTTCAAACAGTTCAAAAACCCCAGTTTATTTAGATCTTCATGTGCAAAAACACTTCAAACTACAAAATATTGCCGCTCAATCTGTACCAAGAATCACAGCTTCACCCAGGTCGTCTTGGCCCAAATGACAACGAAGTCACATGGTGGTCGAAACTGACATTTACGGAAATTTCCATAAAACCCATGCAACTAAGAGAAACCCTCAGTATCATGGAAAACCTTATAATTTTCGCAAAGGAAACATTTCATCCAATATATAAACAATAGCAAACGAAGAACATCTAGTACCAGTATAGCAAACCTTCAATTCAGCAGTTCTTAACAAAGAAAATGAACTTAACAGTTACTAAATGAACTTAACAAAGAAACCTTCCGCTCTAGGAGTAATGTCAGAGTCAAATATTCATACATCCATAACAGAATTACAAACTTAAAAAAACATTATGCACCAAAGTAAGCATACACATAAATTATACAAGCGAAAAACCTTGAATACACGCCTAAGATAGGAAACCGTGCAATTACAAAACAGACTGCAATCTTAAATATTTTAACATTTTGGGCAAGAAGAACAACAAAACCTAGCGACAAGAACATCAGTCTGCTCAAGCCTGACAACTCATGAAACCATACCCTTGAATTTAACAGAGGAGTACCAGGAAAACAACGCTCCTTTCTCCAAACCATAACACATTCCATTAATAACAATACATTCCATCAATAAAAAAAAAGGCAATATGCGGCACATAAATACATAAATACTTGCAGGTCTTTATTTCTTTCTCCAAACCACAATACATTCCATTAAAAACCCAATATGCGGCACAAACAGTTCAAACAGTTCAAAAACCCAAATTTATTTAGATCTTCATGTGCAAAAACAGTTCAAACTACAAAAGACTGCCGCTCAATCTGTACCAAGAATCACATCTTCACCCAGGTCGTCTCGGCCCAAATGATAAGGAAGTCAGATGGTGGTCCAAACCAACATTTACGGAAATTTTCATAAAACCCATGCAGGTAAGAGAAACCCTCAGTATCAGGGAAAAGCTTATAATTTTCGCAAAGGAAACATTTGATCCAATATATAAACAAAAGCAAACTAAGCTAATTCAATTGGTAAGCTCTCGTTCTCTATCCTTCTCAGAAACCATGCCAACCTTCTGCCTATCTCCGCCCTGTTAACCAGAATGCCATTAACTTATAATGCTCAAATAACCATGGACTCTTGAGGGAAACGAACAGACAATACTGTGACAAACATCAACGCCACTGGAAAACGCCAAAGGACAGAGGAACAAACATATAAACAATACAGTAGCCGAACTTACCAAAGCGACACCAGACAGTCGAGGCATACAAGCCAGACCTGGAACAACAGAACCGCAACCAAACGTTTGCTATACAGTTAACCGAGCAGGCATGAACCGCATTGTGTTTTCATCGCAGACAATACAACAAATACAAAGGAAAAATCGCAGACACTGCAGAGCTAAACAACCAAGTAACAATAATAACCCAAAGGGCGCGAACAGGGTAAAACCCAAGCCGAGTAACTTTCCAGGATCTCGAGGAGGGACAGTTGTCCGCCCATAAGACCACCACAGTACATGCCGTAACCCAAGTTGATTGTAAATCAATCTGAATTTATTACCAAATCAATTGTATACTGTCCGATTCATAGCAGCGTTACACATCACCTCGAACGATGCGAAGCCCGCAATAAGACCCCAAAACCTTTCCACCCCCAAAACCTTAGTTCGACTTAGGTTACATTGTCAATATATCGAAAAATCACCTCGGTCAACAAAGGGTCAGCGATCGATCGATCGCATATAGTCCCCGGCAGGGACCACGCAGTAACTGGACTATAAACCTAGAGTAACTGGACCATAAACCTACACAATGCAAAAATTAAAAGCCTAACAAATTGACAAAAAGAAATTAATAGAAAATTTGACAAAAAGCAATTAGTAGAACAACGCTGTACCTGCAACGAAGCCGAGGGTTCGAATTCCTTCTCGTCTAGACCATATTCATGCAGAACCCAGCACCAGACCCTTGAATTTAACAGAGGAGTACCTATTTCTTTCTCCAAACCACAATACATTCCATTAAAAACCTAATATGCGGCACAAACAGTTCAAAAACCCCAATTTGTTTAAATCTTCATGTGCAAAAACACTTCAAACTACAAAAGACTTCCGCTCAATCTGTACCAAGAACCACAGCTTCACCCAGCTCGTCTCGGCCCAAATGATAAGGAAGTCACATGGTGGTCGAAACCGACATTTACGGAAATTTCCATAAAACCCATGCAGGTAAGAGAAACCCTCAGTATTTAACCAGAATGCCATTAACTTATAATGCTCAAATAACCATGGACTCTTGAGGGAAACGAACAGACAATACTGTGACAAACATCAACGCCACCGGAAAACGCCAAACGACAGAGGAACAAACATCTAAACAATACAGTAGCCGAACTTACCAAAGCGACACCAGACAGTCGAGGCATACAAGCCTGACCTGGAACAACAAAACCGCAACCAAACATTTGCTATACAGTTAACCGAGCAGGCAGCAACCGCATTGTGTTTTCACCGCAGACAATACAACAAATACAAAGGAAAAATCGCAGAGACTGTAGAGCTAAACAACTAAGTAACAATAATAACCCAAAGGGTGCGAACAGGGTAAAACCCAAGCCGACTAACTTTCCAGGATCTCGAGCAGGCAGACCACCACAGTACATGTCGTCCGCTTGGGAGTCGCGAGACCACGTGCCGCTCAATCTGTACCAAGAATCACAGCTTCACCCAGGTCGTCTCAGCCCAAATGACAAGGAACTCACATGGTGGTCGAAACCGACATTTACAGAAATTTCCATAAAACCCATGCAGGTAACAGAAACCCTCAGTATTTAACCAGAATGCCAATACTGTGACAAACATCAACGCCACTGGAAAACACCAAACGATAGAGGAACAAACATCTAAACAATACAGTAGCCGAACTTACCAAAACGACACCAGACACTCGAGGCATACAAGCCGGACCTGGAACAACAGAACCACAACCAAACGTTTGCTATACAGTTAACCGCATTCGGTTTTCACCGCAGACAATACAACAAATGCAAAGGAAAAATCGCAGAGACTGCACAGCTAAACAACCAAGTAACAATAATAACCCAAACGCCGCGAACAGGGTAAAACCCAAGCCGAGTAACTTTCCAGGATCTCGAGGAGGGACAACTGTTCGGCCATAAGACCACCACAGTACATGCCGTCCGCGTGGGAGCCGCGAGACCACATGGCCTTCACCTCGAACGATGCGAAACCCGCAATAAGACCCTAAAACCTTTCCACACCCAAAACCTTAGTTCAACTTAGGTTATATCCTTAATTTATCGAAAAATCACCTCGGTCAACGGAGGGTCAGCGATCGATCGATCGCATATAGTCCCCAGCAGAGACTAATAACTCCTAATTACCGTGTATATATATATATATATATATATATATACACACACACGATCTTTCAATTAATACCCACACTTACCTTTCCTCACAAGTATGGTAAAAATTTTAAATTTTCTTTATTTTAAAATCTACCGCATCTTTCTCTAATTTCTTAATAATAAATCTTTTCACGATTATATAACAATTTTTTAAAAACTTACTAATTTACTAAAATTTAAGCTAATAATTAATTACATCATATTTTAAAAATAAAATGAAGTAGCCATTTAAAAAGAGGGTGATATCTGCAATAATGGAATATTCTTTTAATCATCTAATAATTTTATTTTCTTTTAATAGTCACCGTTTTTATTGTAAATGTGAGTTTTTTTATTTATTGAAATGTTTGTATGACGGCTAACGAAATAAGTAGATAAAGATCATCGTGAAATGTGATATTTATTGAATCAAATGACGGCTTCTAGAATCGTCTTTTCGGAACGCACTTGGTTAAGTGAACGTAACTGACCATTCATTCCAACATGAATATTTGACTGTTGTGTAAAAGTTAGATTATGGACGATTTTTCATGGTGTTGAATTAGCATCATCGCACAGAGAACGTTTTAACGTCATTTCCTGCAATCTTCATTGAGTAAATGATTCTATGAATTTATAGATTAGCCGCCAGGTCTGCATCTTTGGGCAGGGACGGCAATGAACGTATAGACAGCTGAACCATGGATTGTTAGGGTCTAAATATGGAACTTTTGGATAGAATATAAGGAATGAAATAATAACGAGATGTTTCGATTTTTGTTTTTATAAGATAAGAGGATTTTTGTTTTTATAAGATAATGAACTAGAAGGTGTGCTGCTAGGTATTGATCCGTATCTGCGCTTATCCAACATGAGTTTAGTGGGATTTGATTCTTTTACTTGTAATTTTTTTACGAGTAGATATTATTTAAATGTTTTGTAGAGTTATTTAATTTTTAGATGTTTTAAATTTTTTATTTTAGTTTATATAAGCAAAATTTCAAGTTTGATGCGAAGGTTACACATCATACTGGGTTGTAAAATGAACTTCTTGGCTCAATGACCATTTCAAATAAATTGATATAAATTGGTTCGAACACATCCAAATAGTTCAGATTGGTCAAAGACATAGCCCTGTGTGTATAATGACCAAAGTGATTTGATGAAATCATATATATTGAGATATTTATTTTGGAATAGGGTTTTCAATGTTTTAAATTAATTAATTATTAAGATAATAAGTACTATATGAAATAAGTTATGGTTTTTTGAAATATGTGATATTAATAAATTATGATATTTGTTTATGATAGTGTAACAAAACTTATAAATCTTATTACAAGTAAAAATTTTGTTACATGTTTTTTAATTGTATATATATTTAATTCACATATTAATTATTTTAATAATTATTAATAATAATGATAATTTAAAATAAAATTACAATTTAACTAATTTTTATGATTTTATTTTTTATTTTTATTTATTTTGATAATATGAAAAGCATTATAAAGTGACTATTTTAATATTTATCATGAATTGATACTTATCTATGTTTATATAATCATACTAATACAACTATAATTATAAATATAAATAATTAAATGTAAATGATTATATATATGAATGATTAGGATGTTTGACTTATAAAGGGAATTAAAAAAAAAAATAACTGTTTAAGAAATTTCAAAATTAAGATGAAAAAGTGACCTATTTTTTATTTTGAGTGATTGTCGCCCCCCAAGCAAGGCATGGATTCTTCCGAATCAGGTAGAATAGCTTGCTTTTTTCCAGCAAGAACCGAATCAACAGGCATACCGTTTTCTTTTTACCAATATCCCCTTTTTTTGATTTCCCCCAAATCAGTTATCAAGAATTAGTTTGTAACTAATTCGTAACTTATTTCATAACAATTTGATTTACGTTGAGTTAATTACGTGAGGGATATGACATACTCCCCCCCTTAACAAGAACACCGTCCTCGGTGTTCATCTTTCATTGAGAACTTGAGATTTTACTCATTGTATACCATCTAAACCACACAAAATGTGATCCTTCCTCTTTAAAATCAAAGTTTTCATTCCAAGAAATGACAACAAAATAGTAATGATATAGTCATAAGAAATATAATTAGTTATAAGCATCAATAGTCAGAAGCATTCGTAATTGCAAAAATATGCAACTTCTAATCGCCACCACTTGACCCTTATTCATTCATAATAAACAATTCTCTGTGTCAACTTACCATTACTTACCATCTATCCTTGAAAATCATGAATACTTTCATGTAAGCATTTTAATAGTGGTTGGAAAACTCTTCAACCCTCCATGGTAAGCAATCTTGTAATGTTTGACAAATAAATTCAATCGCATTAGTCATAATATTGTGAGTCAAATGAAATACTTTTAACGAGCAATCAGTTGTGCAACGTTAGATGATTTTTAAATCACAGTACTTTTACAAGCACTTAAGAGCTCATCACTGCTCCACATGCACTCTGAAGTAACTCTCACTAAAGACATCGACTGAGTACTTCTAAAAGTACCAAAAGAGCACCTAGCTCTCTAATCATCAAAACAGTCAATCACTACATCAAGCAAAAACTGTCTTAGCTCCCACTAAGATGCTCACAAAATTAATAATACAATAAAGGAATTAAAATTTCCAATTACTCCTTATTGAGCACTAAGCCCATTTCGTGTTAAATGTGCATAACACATTTCACACAACTATATATAGAATTTATTTTCAACATATCATATAGCAGATTCGTTCATTTCTTTCGCTATGAGCACCATAATAGGCTAAAGAATTCCCAACCCATGGGAACTGGTTTCCACAACCAAATCGAGTCATTTTCACATCTAGACAGTTTCTTTGATAGAGACCTTACCAAGTCTAACATGGAATTCCACTGGCCAACCAGCTCAAGAATTCCAGGGAGAGGAAATCTGGGCAGACAAGTACCATCAACCCCTCCGGGCAAGTAGCTGCCATCAACCCAACTCCGGGCAGACAAGTACCATCAACCCCTCCAGGCAGGTAATTGCCATCAACCCAAGGCATTCCAGCCTTTCAAAATCCGGGCAGACAAGTACCATCAGCCCCTCCAGGCAGGTAACTGCCATCAACCCAAGGCATTCTAGCCTTTCACATCTATCTGCAACTGTTTGGCATGTTAAATTCCTCCGTTATCAATATTTCCCAAAGTAATTTACATAATGAACCATATAATCATTATCATTAACAAAATAATCATGCATGTACACCATGCATTTACACTTATCCCTCATCATGGGTCCACAACATCTAGATTGATGGGAAACATATCTATCATACATGTTGTATGCATTCAGATTCTCCAAACAACATAATTCATGCATATCATATAATGTTATAATTTCTCATTTACGTGATGAGTTTTCTTGTTTCCGTTAAGCTACCATTACTTAATCCCATCAGCAACGTTAGTTATAAATATGCATCAGTTATCACGTATTCAATTTCCAAGAATTTTCATGCATACAATATTTTCATGTATAAAAGCATATGCAAATATTCATCAATGTATAAATGTCAACAACAGTTGAGTTAATAATCTAAACATTTCCAATTTTGCCATAGTCTGTTGTCTTAATCCAAATCGTCATTAATGGAGTATTATCTTACGTTTACTATGGCTAGCTTTGGTCATGCATCATTAATATAATAAGACATAATCTCTCTAACATACAAGGAACATAACTCTATATCACAATGACTAATGTTTGTGCATACCATTGCTTATCATATAAGCCCTTCACTAGAATACTACCATCATTTCATACAACAAACTACATACCTCTTTCTTAAAGGAAGTCATTTTAACCTTATGCTTCTATCTTCCTTTTCAGGGAATTATTAAAGATATCCATCTTTATGCATAAAAATCAAGATACAGAACAAGATTTGCTTATCCATCCAAAATCAAGAGATCAACACAACTCATCTAGCAAGACAATCTCTTCAAAAGATTATTGTCTTCAAGAAAGTTAACATGATCACTTTCTCTATGTACACACAGAGTCATAATTCCAAAGTCATAATAGCTACCATTATGCAACATGTCTTTTCCTAACACAATTACTTTACTTCAATGCACATGGTTCTTTCCATGAAACAGGTAAGGATTTTGTTCCAAGAAAAATGACAAGAGACAAACATTTCTCTCACATGTAGTCTCTCTAGGAGGAACTACTTATTTTCCTTACTAAGAAAACATATAAAATAACCAATCTTTTACTGCAAGCATTATCATATTTTCCCTACCAAGAAAAACGTATAAACAATCAATCTTTACTGTAGAAATCAACCCCATGATATTTCCAACTATTTAATAAAACACAACTAATTATTCTCTATAAAGAATAGAGTTACTTATCTTTTCCTTGGTTCAACATGCATAACTAACAAATTGAACCACCCTTACCGGAAGTAATTGCTCTACTTATGCAATTAGAAGCATGATCTCCTAAGTGTCACACATGCACTAGAGTTACCACTTGATGCTAGATGCAACAACTATCATAACACTACTGTGTGACCATTTCAGAATAATGACTTCAAGGAAACATTACGAAAATCATTAACATCAACACACTATAGTTATCTTTTTCCAACTCCTTAAGCATGGTCAAGGGAATAATCACATGCACATCGAGCGCTATCTAGTCATCCCCAGACTTAGAGTCTTCTGCAAGATTCTGACACTCAAAGCTTGCGCTATCTGGTCATCACCAGACTTAGCAATTTCTTTTTCCCATCTCCGTCTGTCCCTACAACACGATCTTCTTCCTTCTCCTTGCTTCCTTTTCCTTTGGAAGCATCTATAGTTGGGGAAGGTAGTTAGAGTTTACTGACAACTGTATTAACACATGTAGTCTATTTATGAATAATTATCACATGTAATTATACCATGAATGGGTCCTTGAAATGTTACCCACTGAACATGCCTCTTCAATTAACTTCACACTGGAATGCAACATGCATAAGAAATCCATCATTCCCATAGTAGAGATAAATTCAACCATCATTAAATCGAGGCTCCAATGGTTTTTATCTCCCAACAAGTAATGATTAACATAAACACATACCATGCTAATGGATTTCAATTAATTAGAGGGTAACATCATTAAATCTATTAAGACATAAGAATATACTATTCATCATGCATTCTCATGGTGAATAAAATTAAGAACTCTTCTCATAAACAACCGGAACTATAGCACAGAGAGAGTAAGAATCTTTATACACACATTCCATGCATGTGACATCAGTCAACCTTCACTTGTTTACGAATTGTAATAATCTTAAATCCAATTCAATTAATGCACATACGTTATATTGGTTAGTCATACAACACTAACCAACCTCAACTACCAGTCATTTTCATGCATTCATGACAAGACTTAGTAAAAAAAAAAATTAGTTATTATAGTCAAATCTCATTACTTGACTCATGGTTTATTTCCAAGTCTAAAGGGGTTCTTACAATGTCTTTTAAAAACACTATACCATCAAACCAAGGAGAACCCCATATTTTATATTCCTGTATTGGCTCATTAAGTTTTGTTCATTGTAACTTCAATCTTTTTCACTGAATGCATCTTTGTTATTAACATATTTGCAAATCATAAGTGGGTAGTTGATTGTCACTTCCCTCAATGAGTGTTCAATATTGTTCTTAGGTGTGACAAAAGTTTCATTGTCTTTTATCCTCATCAGGAATCTAGTTTCATGAACATAGTTATGCAACAACTTTATTACTTACTACTCAAAGCAGTTATAAACATGAATCACACATATCATGCCGAAAGTAGTGTACTACATAAATCAATATGTGAATGGATAAACTCATACCTGAGTTAATGCCCACTAACGGCGTACCTCAATTTCTTTTCCGCTTACCAATTCCCAAAGGCGCCAGTGCTGCAACCTTTAGCTCTGATACCACTTGTCACATACCCCGGTAACCTCGCATGTAAAAGTAGGGAGTTAGAATTTTTTATACAAATTACCCACTAGTAATTTATCAAATTCATAACTCCACAATTCATCATTAACCATTAGACATAGTGTTCATTAATACATCAAGTAAATTTCCATCAAGACAGTAAGTTGCATAACCATTGCATAACCTTTAACCACCACTGTGGTAGTGTAATGACATAAATTGTCTCATGAATCCTTGCATCCATTTCTTGATATCCTTAACCATATTAAATAATCATGTACTAGGACATTATGGTTGTCACATCAAATAAAGAACCATCAACATCAAGGACTCATCATTATCAAACTGACACAAAAGGCAATCACACCATTTGAACACCAATTTACCCTGGAAACCCCGTAGGGTGAAAACCAGCAAACGTTTAATCTTATTATTAAACGCTCGTGAGGGATTTCACCCCTCACTCAATGGCTTATAAGGGATTCCATCCCTTAACCATTGTTATAAAATCATTACAATGAGTTATCATTAAGTTATCACATAACTAGCTAAAAGCTAATACAGTTCTCATGTAATCTTTTACTTACATACCGCCACATACAACATTCCTTGTGGCATGATTGTTCTAGTAATGGACAATCCTGCAACTTGAACTCATCTGCATGGACCAATAATCCTTTTCCTGCCATAATGTTAAACATCACTTCCCCTTTGGCATTAATCGCCGTCGTCTCCTTTCAATGTAGTTGTCAACAAGCTTTGGCAACAATATTAGATACATTATTAATAATTCATTAAACAAACTCTAAAAGTGATCTTTTAACATCTACTCATCTGCATGAGCAAGCATAACATACTGACTAACTAGTACATCTATTCAAGTAAATTCTTATTCTACTTTTCACAATGCTTACTCACACTGGTACATATCTCTCTCTAAGAGATCTAACCATTAGTTTTACAAGTCCATGTTTCCTTTTTAAAACATATAACACATTGGATATGTTTACATACCAAGTAATAACTATTGTTCTGCGCCTTGCACATGCGCTCCTTTCACATAGTTATTTTTCAAGAAATTAGCATAGTTTTGTTAACATATAAAGAACACATCTCCATAACACAACGACCGTTCTTTGAGCATCCATTAGCTTATCCTAATAGCCCCTCTTTAGTATATGCAGTGCACATAATCTTTTAATAATACAAGTATGGGTTTTCAATATATTAGGAACACTATTCATATATATTTTTTAAAGAAAGAACCACTATTTTGTTTCCAAGAAAACTCTCCTGGAATCCTTCATCCTCATACCTGAAGTATGCACTCTTTTACCAAAAGAAACTATAGAAACGAAAAACTATGTGCCTAAAAGCACGTCATTAGCTAACTTCCTCATGCATGTAATGCATTTTCAAAACATCAAAAGTTAGCTAGAACCATAAAGCATTTAACACAAGATTCACATGTAGTATTTCTAAAGAAATCTACATTTTTACTTTACGAGGTAAAACTACATATTTACCTAGCTCTTACATCCTTGTATTTTCTTCAAATTCGTCATTGCATACTATTATGTTTATATTCTATCCATATTTGGTAAGAAATCTTTCAAAAGATACCCAAATAAAGCATACTAATATTTATATTTTTCCTTCCATAAAGCGAGAAAGTTACTTATCTTGTTCATCGCAATCCACCTTGCCTCCATCACCATTGCTTTGGAAGCCAGCAAGAAGATAAAAGCCCAAAGTGTAGAATGTTCGCATGTCTTCGCCTCCAACCTCCACCAGAGGGGCACACAATGGCCGAAGGTAGAAGCTCGTGACCATTGTTCACCTACAAATTTGAGCTGGTATTTTTCCTGCACGCAATATCGTAAAGGGTATTGATTTTTCTCGATTCAGCGTACGAATATGATCCAAAGCTCGAGTAACAAGATTAACCAAGGAATATATTGATAAACATAATTATATGCGCCTCCATGCGCCGAAGGAGAATTAGTTTGCTCTCTTGGCAAGGAACGGCGACACACAGGGCATGTGGGATTTTGAGCTAGCCATGGAACAATGCAATTTGAATGATAAATGTGGCTGCACGGCAATTCCCTTGCTTCGGTCCCTACCTGAAACTGGCCCAGGCATATGGGACATTGCGGATTATTAACCAAGTGCCCTGAATTCACTGTAATTGTGGAAATTGGATTTCTGTGACATGGGATTAATCTTTTTCCCCTATGGGCCGCGCTAGGGACCAAAACATGGCGACAGGGGATATGCGTAACCAACTCGCCAGTCCCTCTCAGACCTGCGCCACAGGCGAGGCAAATACTGATGTTCAGACCCCAGCCTCTCGTGTAACAGTTACATGTACAGCGAGGATACCGATACGTAATTCTGGAACTCATCTTGATAAACCTCGAAATACCTCTGAATGATCAGAAACTTCAAAACCGTTAAACCAGCCGTGAATTCAAATCTCTAGTGAATTGATAATGCTGCAGCCTCCGATTATTTAAGTAAAATCAGGCGGAGAAAAAACATCTGTAACTCACAAGTAAGCTCCCTTACACAGCTCTTGCGTTTTCCGTTAACAACATTTATATTGTTGTGTGAAAGAAAGCGGATCTGGTCGTATGAGTGATTGTCGCCCCCAAGCAAGGCATGGATTCTTACGAATCAGGTAGAATAGCTTGCTTTTTCCAGCAAGAACCGAATCAACAACCATACCGTTTTCTTTTTACCAAGATCCCCTTTTCTTGATTTTCCCCAAATCAGTTATCAAGAATTAGTTTGTAACTAATTCGTAACTTATTTCATAACAATTTGATTTACGTTGAGTTAATTACGTGAGGGATATGACATGTAGCTTTTTCAAAATGTCCATATATAAATGAATAGTATTAGTGGATTTTACTAGTTTATCTTTTATTTTGATTCAAGAATATATTTTTTGTAGATCATCCTTTTTTAACTGGATGGTTATTGTCCTTAAATCCAATTACCCATTTTATTTCATGAATATATATTTCCCAAGGATGCTTAGATTGTCTTCATGGTTATGCACCTTGAGCTTTCATGAAAAATAAACTTCTTCCATTGATAGTTCTCTATTAAATAAAAAATTTTCAACTAATCCTTTCAATTTGATCTTGTATTATTCTATAAAAAACATATTGCATTGGGGAGATAGGTGAAGTGTAATAACCGTGTATATGAAAAAACTTAGTAGCCATATTCATATGTATTCGACTCTTCACTAGGTAAATATAAATATTCACCAAGTAAATAGAAAGATTCAATAGTCAAATCGAATATTATTCTAGACCGATTAAACATAACTATTCAAACCCCTTATAATCATATTTAACAATATTTACTCTTGTATAAGCTCAAGTATCCATCACATCAATTAATTTGGAACAAAATATTTTTAGATGGAGAAAATTCTTATAAATAACCATGGCACCATTTGGAACCTTATATGAGCATAGATCCATCTTAAATACAGATCTAACATGAGCAGAGAGGGATCCAATTTCTTCACGTGATTTTTTTTTATGAGCTGACATTCTTTAAATGTTATATATATATATATATATATATATATATATATATATATATATATATATATATATATATATATATATATATATGATGATGACATGATGACAAACGGACAGGGTTACACATCATACTGGGCTCTAGATTGAGACTTTTTCATCTCAATAATAGTTGTGTTCCATGTATGTTTAAAAAGTTATGAAATTTGTTTTTAAATCTATTAGAGATGTCACAGATGAAAATTTGTGGGTACCAATTCATGCGGGAAAAGACTACTCTTTGTATAGACATTACAAGCCAAGAAAATGAAAAGTATTTTCCTTCTAATAAATTTTATCTTGATATTTTCCATAGGAGCACGTTATGATATATATAGACAAGGCAATATCAAAACCTAAATTATTCTTCTATCTTCTATTATGCTAGCTAAAAAATATATTCAACCTTAAGTGACTATCAAAATTCTTTTATAGAGCATGATAGAATTACAAGATCTATATTTGTTGCAATATTCTAGATCACTTGAAGCCATAAACACCATAAGGATACAATTCACAAAGTACCCAGATGCTTATAGAAAGAAAAACTGTGATAAAATGTTACTTGCTATTGTGATAAAAAGAAGGATTGACAAATTAAAACAAAAAAAGAAATTCTATAAACCACTTTTTACATATATTTCATGATGAATGAAAGAAACCAAGATGTTTATAAGACCTTTTCAGAAGAGAAATAAAAAACCCATAATGGCATACTCATATCAATACTTACTATCAATGAAGAGTCCAACGTTTTGTAGTGGTAATGACATTAACTGCAATTTAACCGTCAAGACAGATGGACAAAACCAAAAGAAAAATCTATGTTCAAATGGTAAGGGAAACCATCTAGATTCTAAAATTTTAAGGCGAGGGAAGTTGGACTTAACTGGGTCAATGAGCCATGTAGTATACTTTTTGAATTTATTTGTTTCGGGGAGGATTCTTTTGTTTGTCGTGTTGTTTTAAATATTTAAACAAAATATTATTATTTTTTATATTCTTAAAAACATTATATAAAATAAACAAAATTGTTTATGTTCAAACATCAAAAGTTGGATAAACAAAATTGTTCCTATTCGAACATTCAGGGAAGCTTCTTCTGTTTGTCATGTTGTTTTGAATATATGAACAAAACATCATTATTTTTATATTCTTAGAAACATTATATAAAACAAACAAAATTGTTTATGTTCAAACATCA
This sequence comes from Pinus tabuliformis, assembly GCA_031772625.1. NCBI lineage: Eukaryota > Viridiplantae > Streptophyta > Pinopsida > Pinales > Pinaceae > Pinus > Pinus tabuliformis. Next base: position 461,403,572 of record CM062810.1, read on the forward strand.
AAAGTTTTCATCTTTTAATTGCCTACCAAGGGATAAGGACTTGCATAAATTTTTGGTGGATAGTAACCACTACTAAGTTTATACATTTACATTTTTACTACTACATGTTAAAGCTTTGAAAAAAACAAACATAAATAATGATAGGTAGTAACTCCTAGTACATTTATTTATTTCATCTTGTTCCTATTCGTTTTTTATGCAAATACTTACCTAAACTATGACAAACATAAATAGGTTACCTAAGTGAGTATGATGCATTTTCAAGGATTTTAAGTTCACAATGAAAAATGGTTGCACAAACATTTAAAAATCACGGCATAAATATTGTAACTACATCCAGAAATCATGGAAAAAAAATATGAGTTTTCCACATTGTCCAAAATTGCAATAAGACCTTCAAAGTTATGGTCCAATCAAATGTTTGAATTTTTTTCCTCAATAATATAGAAAAATAAATATTTTCTTTTCAAATTTAAACATTATAACTTGCATTAGTCAATATTAAAATAATAATGATTCATAGACAAATCAATTACTAGAGTGCCTTGGAAAGGACTAATAATAATATGATATAAAACTAAAAATATAAAAATAATATGTTTAGTGCGTGAAAAATTATAATCAATCACAAATAAATAAATAAAAAATTTAAGAAAAATACATCATTTTATTTTAATTAAAATTAAAATCTAATCCTTAAACACATGGTGTGATTCAACATAGCACACATTTTAAGCACAGTGATATGAAAGGTGTGTATGCCAACCTATCAATCCTTAACCCCTAAAAAATGAAAACAATGATTTCTCATGAAAAAAATTATTCAGAGATCACCTTATTGATGCCCAACCTCATGGCCTTTTTAGAGATAAAATTAGCCGTATTCATTTCTTAAAATATATATGTGAAGCTTCCATCCTGAAAATGTGGAAATATTAACTTCAATTTCTATGAGATATGCAATAATATTTAGTGTGTCACTTAAATCAAATCATTCATCCATTTAATAACTAACTCGAAATCCACAAACACCCAGAAAACAATGATATTTCTATCCATGGCACAAATAAATAATGCAAAAAATCATTATCTTTGGTTATTCATGCCCTAACCAATATTGGATTTTCCTATTATATATGAATTTACAATAAGTTAAGGAAAAAATCCAACCCATAGGATTGTGCCCTCTCATGGCTAGCCTCATTAAAATATCCCCAGGGAAGCTGTGTATTAATTAGAACATTGTTAAGACAATGAGGTTTCTTTAGGGACTAAGAAGGTTTGCCCAATGAAAACAAAGATGGAAATTGTTTCAATACCTTAAAAGTACACCTTTTACTATTTTCAAATATGATGGCATTATGAGCCACCCAAACACCACAAGCAATTGGAATGAGTAAGGCATGAAAGGATTTTAGGGTAATTCTACTAAAATAGAATTGAAAACACTTGTTTGGAGAGAGACCTTCCCACAAATGATTAATCAATATATTTGAATCTCTAGCCACATATATCTTGTATAAGGATATTCCAAGGAAACGTGTAAGTTTGCCTCATTCCTCTTACATAAACTACACATGCGATGACAAATTTTATTACTGCATCATAAATGATCCCACGTTGGCACCATACTTTTCAAAGTTAACAAAAAAAAAAAAATCCTTTATTTTCCAAAATTTTCTAGCCCACCATGAAACAGCCAACAAATTTATATCTTGCTTAGCCAAATAGCCTAATCTTGTAAAGTAATGCCCCTGAAGGCATTACATGTATAAGTGAGTTCTAAATCATTTCTAGATAAATGGATATGTGCCTTAGTTAACTGTATAGTAAATTGGTTCTATAATGGGTGTCAAACATAATCCAAATCTAAATTTTGAATGAACAACCAAATCATTGTTCAAATATCCTTGCACCTCCCCACCCCGACCCCGGCCCACACTCCCCCCCCCCCCCCCCCCAAAAAAAAAAAACTAGAGTATATTAACCTAAAAATATAAAATAATCAACCAATGCATTAGGTATAATGTCATTTTAATTTGATCCACAACCCATTGTGGCTTTTGAGCCACATGAATTTGTTCATATGACTCAACACTCCCTGTTACGAATCACCTAATAATTGAAAAGGAAAAATTAAAACATTTTAAATACTCCTATGGTGAGCTCAAATCCAATCCACCACTACCCTTAGAGCTATGTATTTCCTGATCAGAATTCACCTCCATAAATTATTACAATATAGAAAAACCCAAACAGATCATGCTTCCAAAGCCTTCCCAAATAAAGATATGTCCTTTAAAGCATAACCATTAAACCATTTGGGTATTGAGACTGCTTTCCAATTTACCAAGAGGTATCTCTAATATTCACCACTTCCCTTCCATATATAATTGAACTAGGTCCTCCTCGTCTTAACAAAAAATACTTTTAGAATGTATAACAATAGTTTTCAATAGACAGAAATAACTACTATGAATGATTTTAAAAGCACCGTGAGAAATCCATTTATTGCACCAAACATGTATCTTTTTTTTCAATTCCAATTAAAAGGAATTTCCAATCACATATACCATAACTATTGGGTTTTAGGTAGAAACCAAGATATCTCACTACATCATCTAATTCAAAAGCAGGGAAAGCAAAAAATCAGTTAATGATAACTTGATTTCTTTGTCAATCTTTGGATGAAAAATGGAATATTTATTGGAGTTTGCTGTCATACCAATTTCCATATTGAAATGGTCAAACACTTCCTTGAATTGTTTTCCATCTACCTCTAAATAGTAAATGAAAATTATGAGATCATCCTCAAATAACAAATGTGTGAGTTTCTCTAACCAACAATTTCTCACACTTTATATTTAATCAATCTCTTCACCTAAATAATTTTCTGCCTTAAGCCTTCCATCACTAGTAAAAACAAGTAAGGGAAAAATGGACATCCCGCTCTAAGTCCCCATGTAGGTTTAAATAATTTCTCACTTTATCATAAGCTTTAGGGAGATCAATTTTAATTACCTTTTTTGTATTTTTAGTGAGATCAAACTTATTCAACCACCAAAATTAAATAATCATCCAAGAAATCAAATAATTGTTCAAGTAATTCAATCATCCAACCATCCGAGCCTTGATCTTTTCTCTTTTAAAAGATTTGATAACATCGTATAGTTCAACTTTTGTCACCTCAATGTACAAAAACTGAATATCTTTCTCCTCTATAAATTTGGGAAAAATCAAGATCATTTTGAGAATTCCCGCCATTAATTCTTGCCTTATTAGGTTCCCAAAATAAAATTTTGAAATTATTAACTTCCAGGGTTGCTAGATATTGAAATACCAAATTCTATGACCACTACCATCTTCCAAATCCAAAATTGGATTATAATGTTTACTGTGATTAGATTTTTTTTTGGAAAAAATTAGGTTTCTGATCCAAAAACCCTATTTATAATGCCTAGATCTTGAGACAACCCTGCTTTTCTTGATATAGAAGGAGTTAAAATTAACTCATCTCTAAGAAGAAACATTTATCCAAGGTTTATTGAGAAATGGATACACTATCATGTATATCATGTAATGATTCTAGCTCCTATTATATATTCCAAATGTCATAATATCTTCTCTATTTCTTCTCCCAAGCTAAGGATATTAGCTTCTCTTTCATCGTTTGTAAATAAATTTCAAATCGATCACTTGTTGATAGATTCAAATTAGGCTTGAATTTCCTCCAATTGTCATAGATCAAAATTCAACTCATGCACAAACTTCCTCCAATTTTCACAGATAAATTTTTTAAAGTTCTCTTGTCCCACCTAGGTTATGTTATATTTAAATAAATGATCCGAACTTAAACAGGAACAAAAAAATTATAGATATAACCATAAATACAGAGGTGCAACAAAATAACACTTCATTTCATTAATGTCAAATACTGAAATATGCTTACAAATGGAAAGGAAATAAAACTAGCTCGGGCAATGGTAGCTTATCTCTGAGGAGAGAAGTGACGACTACATGCCTCTGAACTATGTTACAATGAGGCTTGAAGGCCTATTTATTATATAGAAACAATGGAAAACCCTATACATCCAAAAACCTAACCCTAGGAGATGAAGCGTCAAAACCATGGGCCTCGTTTGGGTAAATTGGTACATCAACTTCCTAGGGTCATAACTTTGGTATACGATCTCCGTTTGACACGCACAATACCTCATTAGAAATATATATCTAAGGAGTACAAATTTCAAATGCAAACATCAAAATAAGCCTGAAATTTTTGTGGTTTTCCATAAAAACGTCGTTTAGGGCCTCAAAACTGCTCGAGAAGTTCAGCACCTAAAAAACTACCAAAAATAGTAAACTATGCTATAATTAAGGAAACTAAAAACTGAAAGAGACAATGGAGGGGGTTCAAGTGGAATAGGAAGGTGGCCACAAATATTCACTTGGATTAGTCCTCCCCCCTTAGGAAGCAATGGCCCCATTGCATTGAGTGCCTCCATGAGATGGAGAAAATTCTGCTGAACTTGGTCCCTAGTGAGCTACTTGCCTTGGTGCAGGAGTTGGCCAGCTTTGACAACCCAATATAGTTTGATATTATACTAGTGAGTTTTCTTGATCTTTGTGTCCATAATCTAATCAATTGTGGCTTGTTCCATGTTGTCTGGGTTTAACTCTGTTCGTGTGAGTTGTTTTGAAATGTCGGATGTGTCCACTAATGGTGGAAAGTATGGCCGAAGACTATCTACATTGAACACTGGGTGTAGACCAAGGAAATTTGGAATGATGAACTCGAAGGAATTATCCCATACAACCTTGGTGATGATGTATGCCCCATATCAGAGTGGGCGAAGCTTGCGGTGGGGTCTAGTGAGGCACTGCTTTTGCAAATGTAGCCAAACTTTGTCTCCCACCTAGAACTTGTATGGCACCCAATGATGATCATGGAATTGTTTGTACTTAAAGTTGGCTTTGTCTAATATATCATGGACCTACTGGCGGATGTGTTGAATGTGCTCAATGAAGTTGTTAGCCCTATTGGTTTTGAAATGGACGTGAGACGAATCTGCCTGAGAGGCTGCAAATGGTATGGCCACATCAATGGGACTTAATGGCTAAATTCTCAACCCTACCTGAAAGGGGTTGTGGCCCGTTGAGACATGGTGAGCTCTATTGTAGCTGTGCTGGACATAGGGAAGGATTTCATCCCATGTGTGTGGATGCTTCGAGTTGTACATTCGCATAATGTGTATAATCATCCTGTTGACGACCTTTGTTTGGCCATTAGTTTGGGTGTGTAAAGTTGTTGACTTAGTAAGTTTGGTATCCAACATCGACTAGAGACTTGACCAAAATGCACTTAGGAATCTGTTGTCCAGATCTGTGACAATGGATTTTGGGATCCCAAAGTGTACCCACACTCGCTGAAAGAAGATCTTAGCAGTGGCCTTTGTTGTGATACTCTTCTTGCAGGCCACTATAATGGCCATCTTAGAGAATTTGTCGACGACCACGAAAACGCATTCATTGTTATGCTAAGTGAAAGGAAGGCTTGACATGTAATCCATGGAGATGGATTCCCAAGGTCGACTAGGAGTAGGAAAAGGAGTATATAGGCCTTTCTTCTTGATGGTTTGTTTGGCAATGACGCAGATTATGCAGGATCAAATGTACTTTCCAACAACCTAACGAAGGTTTGGCCAATTAAAATACTTTTACAGTACTACCAATGTTTTCTCTACTCTGAAATTTCCAGCGAACCGACTGTAGTGCGCCTCCCAAATCATCTTGTCACGCTCCCTTGAAGGAACACATATGTGTCCTAGGTGGCATAACAGTGCATCCTGGAGGTGAAAATTTGGAACTTTCTTACCTTCCAAGAATTTTTGGTATTTGATGTTGAATTCTCAATTTCTTTTGTAAAGATGTAGCCACCCTAAAGTATCGTGCCCACAGGAATCGAGCACAGTGATCAGCACCATGACTGGTGGTCGGCTGAGGCAGTCTGCAATGTTATTGGTGTTGCCCTTCTTGTACTTAATGTTCAAATGGAACTGTTGCAGATATGTGGACAATTTCTGATGGCGATCGTTCTGCAACTTCCCTTGTGTCTGTATGAACTCCAGGGGTCGGTGGTCTGTGTGGATGACCATTTCCTTACCCAGAATGTAATGCTTCCATTCACGGCAAACCTACACAATGGAATACATTTCTTTTTTAGGTGGGATACTTTCAGACTGTGTATGAAAGTGTCTCACTATGGTAAACCATTGGATGCCCCTGCCGAGTAAGAACCGCACCAATAGCATAGTCAGAGACATTTGTCTCAATCTCAAATGGTTATTGTAGGTCTGGTAATGTGAGCACTGGTGCATAGCAGAGGGGATGCTTCAACTTGGAAAATGCCTTCTGTTGGGTTTCATACCAAAATAACTTTGCTTTCGGTTTTCCCTTGGTGACTAAACTTAAAGGTAAAGTGATATGAGAGAACGCCAACACGAACCTATGGTAGAAATTGGCAAGACCCAAAAATTTGTGGAGATCTGTTAGAGTGGTTGGGGTTGACCAATCCCTAATGACTTGTATCTTGGATGGTTCCATATGTACACCCTTCTCATCAATGATATACCACAAATATTGAACTTGGGTCATGCCAAAAGTGCATTTCTCTAACTTGGTACACAACTTGTGTTGTCGTAGGGTTTGGATGGCTTGTCGAATATGGTGGAGGTGCTCTTCCCAACTCTGGCTGAAGATCAAGATGTCATCTAGATACACCACAACGAATTCATTGGTGAAGGGTTGCAAGATGTAGTTCATCAATCTCATGAAGGCCGTTGGGCATTCGTTAACCCAAAAGGCATGACCAACCATTCGAAAATTCCTTCCTTGAATTTCAAGGAAGTCTTCCACACATCAGAGGGATTGATAGGAACTTGGTGATAACCAGACTTCAAATCGATCTTGTTGAAATATTTGGCCCCCTTGAGCTAGTCCAAAAGGTCATAATCCATGGGATTGGGTACCTATTCCGTACAGTGATCTTGTTCAACACCCGATAGTCAATAAAGATTCTCCCGGTCCCTTCCTTCTTTTGTACCAATACAATCGGGCTCCCACAGGGTGATGAGATTGGCTTGATGTTCCCTTTCTGAAAAAACTCCTAAATTTTCCTTTTGATCTCATCATTCTCTAGAACAGAGCATCGATAGACCAGTCTAGTGGGTAGCGCCGCGTCTAGGGTTAGATTGATGGAGTGTTTGACCTGACAGTGCAGAGGAACCCCCATAGGTGAGGAGGAAATGTCCTTGTACTCCTCTATGACCTTGTACATCTACTATTGCTATGCGGAGGATCTCTATCTAGAAGTCATGGCCACAATATTCTTCTTTCCCTGAGGGAAAATCATAAGGAAAAAAAATTGTATGGTCTGTGAAATGATATTACTGCATTGCTTTGTAGTGATCAAAGAGATGGTGGTAGGCAGGGATACCTCTGGTATCCTGTACAACTTATTTCCTCGAGTAATAATCATAGAGAGAGGTCTAGGCTCATATACAACATGTTTCTTCCACGAGTATGGTTGTCCTAATAATACATCAATAACTTCAAGATGAGAAACATCACATAGTACCTCATCCGTGAAGGGCTTGATGCCGTAGGGAAGGCGGCACTACTAGCTAACGTGGAGATCTCGTCCTTGGTGAAGCCACCTAATCGTGTATGGATGTGTATGTGTTGTAGTTCGTAGGCCCAACCACTTCATGACCTCTACTAAAATGAGGTTCTTTTGGCTCTCGTTGTCGACAATGATTTGCAGCAGAGAACCGTTCATCCACATCTGTGAGTGAAAGAGGCATCACCCCTCCTATGGATCTTCAGGCTCATTCTTTTGGATCTTGGTGGTGGCCATGGTGTCATTGTGATATGCATCAATGATATGTTTCCTTTTGTCATTCCCCTTGTTAGGTTCTGACTCAGAATCAGAACATGCGTATAATTCGGAAGCCTTCAGCTCGGCCACTAGCGACTACTTGGTTTGACACTTACTTGTGTTGTGAGTGGAGCTCTTATGGAGCTCACACCATTTTCCCATGTCCTTATTTGTATTCGTTGTGTTGTTATTTTCTTGCGTATTTGACATGTGTCTTTGGTCGCCCCACCTTGGCTTTGTACTTTTCTTTGCGGTTTGGGGGCACCTTTCCCTCTCTTTGGACACGCATATCCAAAGTCTCGCTTCTTCTTTTTAAACTTCTTCTCAATCTTGAAAGTGTATCAATACGTTGTGCTGAGCGAGGAGATGTCCAAGAAATCCATCTTGTCTTGGATGTACCTGTGTAAGCAGTCGCAGTACTTGAGTACCAAATATCACTTAGAATCCTTGATACCCAACTTCATGTGAAGGGTATGAAAAACATTGGTAAAATCTGGCACGTCTTGGTCCCTTCCATGCCGCAACGTGGTCCACTTTATGTATTTATCCTCATAGCTCCCAGAAGGGAAGTACTGCTCCTTGATGGCATCCTGGAATGAACTCCAAGTGGGTGCGACTAAAATTAGTGAGGGTGTACTTTCGTCCTTCTTCTCATAGTAGGTTTCCCACCAGTCTGTGGGGGGTGACTTTGAGAAGTGAAAAAGTAATATTTTCCCAGCTCGAAAAATCATGAACATAAAAATATCCTTCTAGCAGCTTTAACCATTTATCTACGACGTTCACATCTATCTGACCTTCAAATACGGGGATGTCAAATTAACTTGTACCTTAAAGGGTGTGGCACTTCCAGAGTAGCTTTTGGAAGAAGATGCATCACCTTTGGGTAGCTGCTGAAGGATCTAGGAAAAGTTGTCCATCATCGCGTTCCTATGTCATTCGAGGGCTTCTTCAAGAAATATTTTGAAAGGATATCCTTCCCCCTTGTATTTCTTCTCTTCCGCCATGGGAGGCCATCAGGATTTGCGATGTTGGCCTTGCAAAGGTTCGACCAGTTCGATCCCTAACTCATTATATCTCAACCTCATTAGGGACATGCAAAGAAAAACAGAGAAAGAGAAAACCACTCTAATACCACTAATATGAATTTAAATAGAAACGCAACAAATTACATATATAACCATAAATACAGAGATGCAACAGAAATAACACTTCATTTCATTAATGTCAAATACTGAAATATGCTTACAAATGGAAAGGAAATAAAACTAGCTCGTGCGATGGTAGCTTATCTCTGAGGAGAGATGTGGTGCTACATGCCTCTGAACTGTGTTACAATGAGGCTTGAAGGATTATTTATTGGGACCGTGAAATCGCTTGCCTTTATCCACGCTTCAGAAGCTTCATAACTCCCCTTCCGATCCCCTGGAAAAACGATTATATGAAAAAATATGAAGTGAAATACTTCAGTGGATTGATTTTTTGGAGTTGAGCAGAGAAAGATATAATTACAAGCAGAAGTAAATATAAGAAGACACAAATCCACATCAAACCTTCAGGTTGAATGGAAAGATTAAGAGATTTTTCTTGATATTGAGTGTAACCTTGATGGTTCTCATTCCGCACCAATTTCATCATTTCCTCCTCAGGAAGGGCAAAAAGCCTTTGACTTTGTTCAAAGACTTAGTCCAAAAAATCTTCATCGATGACATGATAGATGATATAAAAAAAAATCTAGAGTCTACACATGACTATATAAATATCAATCTGCCATTCCATATATCATCTAACTAAAATGGATCATTTGTTTCTTCTAAACCTCCGATACCTTCAAAATATGCCCTATTCATGGATACCAATACATAGCTGCTTCTTCTCTGCTATCAATGAATGCGAAAAGAAACCTTTGTTATCAACGAATGCGAACATAAACCTCATATCATCACTGCTAACTCTATCTGCCATTATGCCTAATGACCTGCGAATGGATGAATAACCTCCATTACGTCTCATTGCACTTTCTGAGTGTTGGCAGAACCTCCTGCATACTTTAGAGTGTTACATCAGTCAAGAAACTGGAATTTTTTGAAATGTCCTACGGAAAGACAACCCTTCGTACGACATTTTATAATATTTTTTTTTTTTTTTTTTTAAACTTGTAAAAATCAAAATTTAAATTTTTAAGCACTTATCTGACATGCCAGAGGGCTTCACCACGGCTGTGATGTGTTCAAATTTGAACACTGGGCGTAGGTGCTGGTGATAGAAACAGTACTCACGTCTTATTCATGTCACATTATGAATAATACAATGCCCATTTCTTCATATTATGATTAGCTTTTCAGTGTTGACTTTGGCATCATCATCATTCCCTGTAGACAGCGTTTGTAATTTGATATAGTATTCTTCATATATGGTTTGTAGTTAGAACTGGTTCCCAATTGCGCCATAAATTCTGCGGCGGCGGGAGCAAGGGAGGGGAATAAACATGTGCATAATGAATTTTTAAATGACTATTTCAGGAAAACAGTTGTACATTTATTTTCAAATATGTATGAGTCGGTCTACAACTCAGCATTTTTTAATTTATCTTAATTTCTTTTTTCTCCCCTATAGGTGGTTGTACTTTTTCTTTATTTATTTATATTTTATAAAATATCAAAATATATTTTAAACTAAGGGAAAGTTGAATAAACTGACAAAAATGAGAAGGATACTTTTGACTTACATTTTTAAATTATACTAAATCTTTTTAAATTTTTTAAAATTAATTTAATTATATTTTTATTTTTAAACAATTTATTAATTATAAGAAAAATTAATGTATAAAAAACATATATATATAATTAAAAAATATGTAATCAGATATTTAATAATAAATATGTTTTATTATAAGATTATGGTTTATTATTACCATGTGTTCAAAAATCTATAACCATATATCTATATATATATATATATATATATATATATATATATAAATTTTTTATTTTTTTAATTAAATTGAAAAAACAAAAAAAATTTCAATTTTTTTTATTGTAAATAATACTAAACTTATTTAATGAATATTTTATAAAAATTAAATCTCTATCATATATCTATTAATAATTGATATTTAAATTAAAATTTTAGAAATTCTATTTCAAAATAGGTATTTTTATCAAGCCAATTACCATTATAATACTTAATTTAACTATTGTAGAATTAAAATTCTTTGTATTAATGTTTTTTTGATAAATTAAATATTTATATTATTTATTTTGTTTTAGTAATTTTTGAATATATATATATATATATATATATATATATATATATATATATATATATATATATGCACTTATGTTTAAAAGCTATTTTTTTAAATATTTATTTTTTACAAACTAATTTATATTATTATTTTAATAATTTTGTTTGGGGTTATCTTAAACCTCGGGGCAAATTTAGCACTTAGGTACTCTCCGAGTTGAGTAAAGAGGCAATAACTAGGCATAAAGGTATGGTCTTTTGATAGGGTTAAATCATGCAAAATAAATGAATACTACTAAGCTTCTAATTCTAGGAAGCTCTCTTAACCATCCAATACCTTCTCAAAAGCTCTTCTCCAAAGGAAAATCAATTAAAGTTGCTACCTCACAAAATTTTGGGAGCCCTTGGCCACTTCCAACTCAAGTCCTTCCATATCTTAATAACTCAAAATAAGGAAGCGGATGCCTAAGAAAACCATGCTTGTCTTTTAAAATTAGGCCACACCAACATCAACAAATTATTAGAATGGAGACACATCCCTTAATCTATCCCTTGTCATGGCTTGCCAATCATAATTTAGAACCTCATAGTCATTCCTATGGAGCTTATATAAGGACCAAAACATTCCCTTTTAATATGCCACCCCCTTCACATGGAACCCTCCCATATAGCTCGTGACCCATTTTATGTAACAATCATCAAAGGTGAAGTGAAGGATGTGTTGCGAGCATGCCATGTGGTGACATGTCCATTTTTGAATTCACATGTGTATGGTGTTTTGACGATGTAATAAACATATCTCATATTTTGCACCTGAGCCTTTAATAGCTTCGAGGTGGTGGTATGTGGTGAAATTTAATAGTGAGATGATTTTTGCATTGTGTGGGAGCTTCAACAGTGGGGTTAAATTGATGGGAAAAAATCAGATATCTTGGTTATGACCTCCTCCATGGAACTTGTACATGTTATGACACTATTAGATTAATGACCTGAATTGGGAAAATAACTCTAATAGGCAAAGCTTCATCAGCTTTGAGTTGGGAATTACTTGAGGTATTTCTTTGCTCTAGTACTTTGTGGGCACCGTATCATTTCTGGTTGGAAGGTGGAGGTTCGAGTTGTTTAGGAAATTTAGAGGCATCAAGGTTCTATTTGCTAGAACACGAGGTCAAAATCTCTCTCAATTCTGCCCTTCTCCCCATATTTGTTTGGCGAGGTGTGAAGTGGGTCGTTTTGGGCCTATGGAAAGATTTGAATTTCCTACTCTTTGTTAAGGAATTTAGCGTCAGCTTGGGCTTCTGTGAGAGGTCCCTTGGTTTTGCTGACTTTCTACTTGTACTCAAGCACTGTCCTACTCAGTATCCTGTGCATCTGGGTTTTCTTCCTCTGTTCTACACTTTGGAGAGCTCTTAGTCAATTTAGCATATTCTTCCTTTATTCATGTGGTTTTATTTTTACTGTTGGTTTGATAAGTTTTTCTATGAGCAATTAGGCTCCCCTATGGTCACCCTAGGGGCTTCTAAGCTATCCCCAATTACCCCATGGCCTTTCTCCTGATTGTTGACCCTCCTAACATTCATTTTGTTGACCTCAAGACCCTATGACAATAGACCCAACTTGAGCATTGACTCCCTTCTAGCAGAATTTGTACAATGTCACTTTGGTAGGACCCCTCAAACATCATTGGTGACAACAACAAAGGAATTAAATGACCACAAAAACTTGAGGACCTTCTCACGGAGATCCTGAACCTGTAATGGATTATTCATTATCAACTAAACACAATTATGTTCCTCATAGAAGAAATTCAATCTCTCCACTCCAAATTCAACCATGACGAAGACGAAGTGGACGCTCTGTGTAGGAAATTAAATGAGCTTCAAATGTAGTTTGAAATAGGCAAAATTCAAAGTTCCGCAACCAATGCTCCCAATTAACCTCCAAGCCATTTGCTAATCGATTTAAATAACCCCTTTGACAGTTGAAAACTGTCCCTTTGGTTTATCAATTCCCCTTGTAAATATGTTTTGTTGTTAAGTTAATTTTGCACAATGTATCCATGGATGTTATGGTGTAAGTCAATGTATTTCACTAGCAAATTCCAATGTGAAAATATGATATTTTTCTCTAGTTCTTTATTGAAGAAACAAATGTATGGAAAAACTGCATAATCATCTCTAGTATTTTGCTCAATCGACACACTTTATAGCAAAACTACTCATTTTTGTTAAAAAAAATTATTTTTGATTTAGTAATTTTATAATAATCAATAAATTATATAAATATTTTTATATAGGTATTTTTAATTTAAATAGTTTAATAAAAGTTTACGTTTAAAAGTTAAATTATATATTTATTTATTTCATAAAGAAAAAGTGAGTATATATCTATTTATTTCCTATGAAAAAGAGTTGGGTATATATATATCTTTTAATTTAAAAAAGAGAGTAAGATTGTTGATGTTAGAAAAACCCATAATTATACTGACTTGAAAATGTTTTTTTCATGATAGAAGCTATTATAATTACAACAATATTCTTACTATCAACATTCAACATGTTAATATTCTTGTTATCAACATTCAACATGTTAAAAGTTAAACTTGAATAAATAAAATAAAAATTACTTTCATTTATTTATTTATCTAAAAACAACTCAATTAGTGATACATTATTAATGTGAATCCAATCCAAAGTTCAATTGTGACTGACTTTAAAGAAAAGACAGGTATGTCAGGCTAGCTTCTCCGTTCCTCAGAAAATAAATAATTTTAAAAGGTCAACTTTCTCAATTACCTCACATGTATTTTGACGCTTTTCTAATATTTCACGAAGGCCAGGTTGGAAGTAGCATAATTTCGAGTGGGATATTGATAAAAGGGGAGAAGCGGCCAATGAAATCATCCACTGCTTTTAATGTTACTTGAAGCTCCATTGGAGCTTTGTGCGTACATGGTGACCTTGGTTTGGATTTCATTATTGCGAGTGTTGGATATATATCTCCAGATATTGTGTCCTTCAGAAGTCGTAGGATTCAATGTGTCCTGGTTTTCATTACTCTTAACATCGATGTCTTTGGACCACTCCGTTTTCTAGTTATAGAATGTCTGTAATTTTTTTTACGAGTAGATATTATTTAAATGTTTTGTATAGTTATTTAATTTTTAGATGTTTTAAATTTTTTTATTGGTTTATATAAACAAAATTGATATTGGGTTGTAGAATGAACTTCTTGGCTCAATGACCATTTCAAATAAATTGATATAAATTGGTTCGAACACATCCAAATAGTTCAGATTGGTCAAAGACATAGTCTTGTGTGTATAATGACCAAAGTGATTTGATGAAATCATATATATTGAGATATTTATTTTAGAATAGGGTTTTCAATGTTTTAAAATAATTAATTATTAAGATAATAAGTATATATGAAATAAGTTATGTTTTTTTGAAATATGTGATATTAATAAATTATGATATTTGTTTATGATAGTGTAACAAAACTTATAAATTTTATTACAAGTAAAAATTTTGTTACATATTTTTTAATTGTATATATATTTAATTCACATATTAATTATTTTAATAATTATTAATAATAATGATAATTTAAAATAAAATTACAATTTAACTAATTTTTATGATTTTATTTTTTATTCTTATTTATTTTGATAAAATGAAAAGCATTATAAAGTGACTATTTTAATATTTATCATGAATTGATACTTATCTATGTTTATATAATCATACTAATACAATTATAATTATAAATATAAAAAATTAAATGTAATTGATTATATATATATATATATATATGAATGATTAGGATGTTTCACTTATAAAGGGAATTAAAAAAAAAAATTAACCGTTTAAGAAATTTTAAAATTAAGATGAAAAAGTGACCTATTTTTTTTTTTTGATTTTATATTATTTTGTTTGTTTATGCTATAGATATTTTGTGTGTTTATTTAAATAATATATTAATTAAACACAATTATAACGTAAAATCATATTAATATAAAAAATTATGTGTGTGGAAAATATTTCTAATTATATATGTAATTTTTTTTATAAGTTTTTTTTACCGGGGAGAATTTTTTTTATAAGTTACTAATTAAAAGAGTTTATATTAGGTTACTAAATATTTCATGAGAAAGCTGATAAAGATGTTTGTTCAAAATAAAGATTAGTATTTCATAAGTTGAAATAGTTGAAAATTAAAAAAATAAATAAATTTTGTGTGATTAATTATTAAATATTATAGATTGTGGGTGTAGTTTCGGTGGTAGGAAGGAGTGGCTATTATTTTCCATATCCGGGCCCCACCAATATTGACATGATTGCTCCTTCAAACTAATTTCTATTTGAAAAATATCTCGGTTTTCCATGAATGTATCTAGTATCGATCCAGAGTATAGTGAATCACCCACAAAATAAAATAAAAGTATATATTAAATATAAAATAAAGTAATATATAATCTCTCACATGATATAAGCAATAAAACAAAATTTTATTAATATAATAATCATTTATAAGAAAAAAAGAAAAATAAATATATTTATAGGAAAAAAAAAGAAAAATAAATATATTTATATTGGATGACATGATGACAAACAGATAGGGTTACACATCATACTGGGCTCTAGAATGAGACTTTTTCATCTCAATAATAGTTGTGTTCCATGTATGTTTAAAAAGTTATGAAATTTATTTTTAAATCTATTAGATATGTCACAGATGAAAATTTGTGGGTACCAATTCACGCGGAAAAGACTACTCTTTGTATAGACATTACAAGCCAAGAAAATGAAAAGTATTTTCCTTCTAATTAATTTTATCTTGAGATTTTCCATAGGAGCATGTTATGATAGATACAGACAAGGCAATATCAAATCCTAAATTATTCTTCTATCTTCTATCACGCTAGCTAAAAAATATGTTCAACCTTAAGTGACTATCAAAATTCTTCTATAGAGCATGATAGAATTACAAGATCTATATTTGTTGCAATATTCTAGATCACTTGAAGCCATAAACACCATAAGGATACAATTCAAAAAGTACCCAAAAGCTTATAGAAAGAAAAACTGTGATAAAATGTTACTTGCTATTGTGATAAAAAGAAGGATTGACAAATTAAAACAAAAAAAGAAATTCTATAAACCACTTTTTACATATGTTTCATGACGAATGAAAAAAACCAAGATGTTTATAAGACCTTTTCAGAAGAGAAATAAAAAACCCATAATGGCATACTCATATCAATACTTACTATCAATGAAGAGTCCAATGTTTTGTAGTGGTAATGACATTAACTGCAATTTAACAGTCAAAACAGAAGGACAAAACCAAAAGAAAAATCTATATTCAAATGGTAAGGGAAACCATCTAGATTCTAAAATTTTAAGGCGAGGGATGTTGGACTTAACTGGGTCAATGAGCCATGTAGTATACTTTTTGAATTTATTTGTTTGGGGGAGGCTTCTTTTGTTTGTCGTGTTTTTTTAAATATTTAAACAAAATATTATTATTTTTTATATTCTTAAAAACATTATATAAAATAAACAAAATTGTTTATGTTCAAACATCAAAAGTTGGATAAACAAAATTGTTCATATTCGAACATTCAGGGAAGCTTCTTCTGTTTGTCATGTTGTTTTGAATATATGAACAAAATATCATTATTTTTATATTCTTAGAAACATTATATAAAACAAACAAAATTGTTTATGTTCAATCATCAAAAGTTTTCATCTTTTAATTGCCTACCAAGGGATAAGGACTTGCATAAATTTTTGGTGGATAGTAACCACTACTAAGTTTATACATTTACATTTTTACTACTACATGTTAAAGCTTTGAAAAAAACAAACATAAATAATGATAGGTAGTAACTCCTAGTACATTTATTTATTCCATCTTGTTCCTATTCGTTTTTTATGCAAATACTTACCTAAACTATGACAAACATAAATATGTTACCTAAGTGAGTATGAGCCATTTTCAAGGATTTTAATTTCACAATGAAAAATGGTTGCACAAACATTTAAAAATCAGGGCATAAATATTGCAACTAGATCCAGAAATCATGGAAAAAAATATGAGTTTTCCACATTGTCCAAAATTGCAATAAGACCTTCAAAGTTATGGTCCAATCAAATGTTTGAATTTTTTTCTTCAATAATATAGAAAAATAAATATTTTCTTTTCAAATTTAAACATTATAACTTGCATTAGTCAATATTAAAATAATAATGATTTATAGACAAATCAATTACTAGAGTGCCTTGGAAAGGACTAATAATATTATGGTATAAAACTAAAAATATAAAAATAATATGTTTAGTGCGTGAAAAATTATAATCAATCACAAATAAATAAATAAAAATTTAAGAAAAATATATCCTTTTATTTTAATTAAAATTAAAATCTAATCCTTAAACACATGGTGTGATTCAACATAGCACACATTTTAAGCACAGTGATATGAAAGGTGTGTATGCCAACCTATCAATCCTTAACCCCTAAAAAATTATGGTTGTTTCAATTATAATTCAATAACCTAAACAATGAAAACAATGATTTCTCATGAAAAAAATTATTCAGAGATCATCTTATTGATGCCCAACCTCATGGCCTTTTTAGAGATAAAATTATCCATATTCATTTCTTAAAATATATATGTGAAGCTTCCATCCTGAAAATGTGGAAATATTAACTTCAATTTCTATGAGATATGCAATAATATTTAGTGTGTCAATTAAATCAAATCATTCATCCATTTAATAACTATCTCGAAATCCACAAACACCCAGAAAACAATGATACTTCTATCCATTGCACAAATAAATAATGCAAAAAAGCATTAAACTCTCTTTGGTTATTCATGCCCTAACCAATATTGGATTTTCCTATTATATATGAATTTACAATAAGTTAAGGAAAAAATCCAACCCATAGGATTGTGCCCTCTCATGGCTAGCCTCATTAAAATATCCCCAGGGAAGTTGTGTATTAATTAGAACATTGTTAAGACAATGAGGTTTCTTTAGGGACTAAGAAGGTTTGCCCAATGAAAACAAAGATGGAAATTGTTTCAATACCTTAAAAGTACACCTTTTACTATTTTCAAATATGATGGCATTATGAGCCACCCAAACACCACAAGCAATTGGAATGAGTAAGACATGAAAGGATTTTAGGGTAATTATACTAAAATAGAATTGAAAACACTTGTTTGGAGAGAGACCTTCCCACAAATGATTAATCAATATATTTGAATCTCTAGCCACATATATCTTGTATAAGGATATTCCAAGGAAACGTGTAAGTTTGCCTCATTCCTCTTACATAAACTACACATGCGATGAAAATTTTTATTACTGCATCATAAATGATCCCATGTTGGCACCCTACTTTTCAAAGTTAACAAGAAAAAAAAAAATCCTTTATTTTCCAAAATTTTCTAGCCCACCATGAAACATCCAACAAATTTATATCTTGCTTAGCCAAATAGCCTAATCTTGTAAAGTAATACCCCTGAAGGCATTACAAGTATAAGTGAGTTCTAAATCATTTCTAGATAAATGGATATGTGCCTTAGTTAACTGTATAGTAAATTGATTCTATAATGGGTGTCAAACATAATCCAAATCTAAATTTTGAATGAACAACCTAATCATTGTTCAAATATCCTTGCACCCCCCCCACCCCCCCCCCCCCCCCCCCCCCAAAAAAAAGAAATTCAACCTAATCATTGTTCAAATATCCTTGCACCCCCCCACCCCGCCCCCCCGCCCCCCCCCCCCCAAAAAAAAAAAAAAAAACTAGAGTATATTAACCTAAAAATATAAAATAATCAACCAATGCATCAAGTAGAATGTCATTTTAATTTGATCCACAACCCATTGTGGCTTTTGAGCCACATGAATTTGTTTATATGACTCAACACTCCCTGTTACGAATCACCTAATAATTGAAAAGGAAAAATTAAGGCCTTTCATTGGTTGAAAACATTTTAAATACTCCTATGGTGAGCTCAAATCCAATCCACCACTACCCTTAGAGCTATGTATTTCCTGATCAGAATTCACCTCCATAAATTATTACAATATAGAAAAACCCAAATAGATCATGCTTCCAAAGCCTTCCCAAATAAAGATATGTCCTTTAAAGCATAACCATTAAACCATTTGGGTATTGAGACTACTTTCCAATTGACCAAGAGGTATCTCTAATATTCACCACTTCCCTTCCATATATAATTGAACTAGGTCCTCCTACGGGAGTTGAGTGTTTGGAAATCCATGTGTCAGTCGAAGGGCCACAGACCGTTGGATCATTGCTGATATTGATCGTTGTATTGATATCACATCGCATCATTCGTGAGTGAATGAATCGTGGCTTAAGAAATTGCGATACACGATGTGCGATGATTGGGGTGATTAAGTGTCATGCAAGTTTCTCGTGCGATATCATTAATGACCATTAGATCAAGCGTGCCTTGATCAAATGGTGAAGGATCAATGATTAGTTTTGTTGATTAGGTGAAACATCGACCGTCGGATTAATGAGGAGATCAACGGTGGAGAATTAATCAGATAAAGTATGTGAAAAAAGGGGAAATTCAACGTGGGAGCAATTGCTATTCAATTTCTGTTCAATCAGGTGTTGTTCAATCGGGCGTTGTTCAATTGCTGTTCAATTGGGCGTTGTTCAATTGTTGTTCAATCGGGCGCTGTTCAATTGTTGTTCAATCGGTGCTGTTCAATCGGTGTTGTTCAATCCTGTGTCATCTTGCGTCATTTTTAGGTGAGCCTCGGGAAATGTGCCAAAGCCGTGGAAAAAGTGGAAATGTAAAGTTAAAAGTGATTTATGTATATTTCTATAATAAAGCGGATTAAGGGAAATTAACCATGGTATGAATAGTGTTGAGTAAATCCGAGACGAGAGTAAGAGGGTATGGTTAATATGTGCGAGTTTAAGAATTAATGAAAGTTTATGAGGTTGAACAAGATTCCGTTGGAGAGGTTAATTAAGAATTAGGCTATTGAATAGTCTTCGAAACATTTCCACATGAGATTTTATTTAGGGGCCTTAAGATGTAATTCATGAAGGTTTGACCATGCATGTCGATGAAACTCATGGGATGAATGAAATTATGCATTTTATATGCATACTGTGGGGATTTGTCGGCTTATCCGGTGGCAATGAGGCATTGATCCTAGGGTTACAAACAACAAAAAAGATGAATATCGAATGCCTAACAGTCTATGGAGATTCTGAAATGGTCGTAAGGTAGATCAAAAATAAATGCCAGGCCAAACACCCCAGGCTGAAAAACGTACCAAAATGAAGAGTGGGACTTAATTGACAATTTCTTCCTGGCATTTAACATCTAGTTTCTGCCCAGGGAAGAAAACAGGATGGCTGACTCTCTTGCGGTAGCTGCAAGCACTTTCAGGCCCCCATAGAATCCACTCCTTAAATATGAGATAGAAATCAGACACATGCCTTCAATACCTAATAATGTCAAACACTGGAAGGTATTCGAAGATGACGAGCAGGTCAAAATATTCATAGAAGTCGTTGGGGATTTTTCCCACTCCACTATCGATCAAGAAGAATAAGAAGCAGAACAAAAAGCTACTCTATGGAAAGACATAGTGGCTGGGCAAAAAGTTTTGCGATTAAAAGGGAACACCATCCCTCGTGGACTTGTTACACTTGAAAAAAATTTCAATAAAGATGACATAGCATCCAAACAAATGGCCCCAAAGAAGGATGAGCAAGTAGAGGACTGCAACTTCGGATCAAAGGAGGAACCCTAGATGATCAGGCTGTCCAAAGAAATCCCCTTGTAATATAGACAAAGGTATTTAGATCTATTCAAAACTTACAAAGATGTATTTTCTTGGTCTTATAATGATTTGAAATCGTTTGATGCAAATATTATTCAACATAAAATTCCTTTGAAGGGTGGGATAAACCCATGCAAACAGAAACTCAGACAAATAAACCCACTCTTACTCCCTTCCATTGAAAAGGTGTTAAGGAAGCTGTTGCAAGCCAAGATCATAGTCCCTCTAAGATACTCTAAGTGGGTAGCTAATTCGGTCCCTGTTCGTAAAAAGAGTGGAGAGATAAGGTTATGCATGGACTTCCAGAATTTAAACAGGGCGTCTCTAAAAGATAACTACCCTCTGCCCAAGATGGATAATTTATTGCAGAAGGTAGTAGGTGCAACCAGAATGTCCATGATGGATGGTTTCTCAGGATATAACCAAGTGGCGATCCACCCCGAAGACTAGAGAAAGACTGCTTTCACCACCCCGTGGGGAACCTTCATGTACACACACATGCCGTTCGGGTTGATAAATGCAGGGGCCACATTTCAGAGAGAAATAGACATAACCTTCATGGGCGATCAAGAGAAATTTGTGGCAGTCTACTTAGACGACATCACAGTCCTTTCTAAGACTGATGAAGAACACATCCTCCATTTAAAACTCACTTTCAAGAAATGCAGAAGGTATGGCCTCTTTTTGAATCTGAAGAAATATCAGTTCGCCCTGAGTGAGGGGAAGCTGCTTGGACACATAGTAGAGCAGGAAGGAGTAAAGATTGATCCTGAATGAGTCAAAGCCATCAGCCTTATTCCCCTGCCCAAAAATAAGAAAGAAGTCCAAGCCTTTTTAGGGAGGATAAATTTCTTAAGGTGATTCATACCCAATTATGCTGAGATAGTTAAAGGTATCATAGATATCCTCAAGAAGGAGAACGAAGTTAAGTGGAGCTCCGTCCCCCATGATTCTTTCACAAGGATCAAAGAAACTTTGGCTAAGGCCCCAGTGCTAGTCAACCCCGATTATTCAGTGCACTTCTACATATTTTCTTTCACCTCTCGACATACCATTGCTGCTGTGCTGTTACAGAAAAATAAAGAAGGTTACAAGCAGGCCATTGCCTTTTTCAGCCAAGTCCTAAGGGATGATGAGTTGAAGTATGATATATTAGAGAAACATTCTTATGCACTGGTCAAGGCTCTGAAGTCATTCTGTATGTATGTACTGCAATCCAAAATCACAACATTTGTTTGAACGACTGCAATCAAAGACATTCTGGTGCAGGGAAACAATGAAGGAAAGAGGGGAAAATGGATAGCTAAAATACAAGAATATGAATTGGAAATCAAGCCTACCAAGCTCATCAAAGGCCAAGTGTTGGCCAAGATTTTGTCTGTATCCAACTGCCAAGCTCTAGGGATAAGCCTGATCACAGAGGAGGGTAGTCCAGAGGATGAACATAGCAGAATTAAAATGGATGAATAAAAGATCTATGCCAAGTATGAGGGATCACCCAGGTATAAGAACATTGTTCATTACCTCTTGTTTCTAGGATTCCTGTTGGGACTGGATAGATCAAAATACTGGAGTCTGAGATTGCAGGAACACAAATACATTATATCCAACAGATTGCTCTACTGTAAGGACCTGATTGGGGTATTACTACTGCATTTTGTTGAGGGAGAAACCCATGAAGTGATTGAGGATTTCCATGGGGGAGTCTGTGGAGGACACTACAATTGGATGGCAACAACACACAAAATCCTCAAGGCAGGATTTTACTGGCCCATGTTGTTTGGAGATGTTTATTGTAAGGTCAGGTCATGCCAAAAATTCTAGCTGTTTGTTGAAAGAAATTTTTTTGCTCCTCTCCCCCTGATTCCTGTGCATGTAGAGGAGTCCTTTAGATAGCGGGGATTGGAATACATTGAAGAAATCAACCCACCTTCTAGCGGCCAACACAAATGGATTTTAATAGCCACTTACTATTTCACCAAGTGGGTAGAGGCTATCCCAACTATGAATGCTACTGATTCAGTGGTGATCAAATTCATGGAGGAGAACATACTGTCCCACTTTGGGTGTCCTTTTAAAATCATCACTGATAATGCACAGGTCTTTAAATCTGCCAAGTTCAACAACTTTTGCAAAAAATTGAACATCATTGTTGGACACTCCACTACATACTACCCTCAAGGGAATGACTAGACTGAGTCTTCTAATAAAACTATGATGAGAGTTCTAAAGAAGACCATCACTGAAAATCAAAGGAACTGGGACTCTCTACTAAAGTTTGCTCTGTGGGCTAACCATGTAACACCCAAAAGATCCATTGGGAAATCTCCTTTTGAGCTAGTATATGGCAAGGTTGTTGTCTTCCCTATCCAATTAGCAATGCTAGTAGCTAAGTTGTTGCAAGAAATTGAGGAAGAGCCTAGCACCTTGACTAGAAAAATAAATCAATGGGTGGAGCTTCATGAGAACAGAGAGCAGGTGGGGACCAAAATGTTAAACCACCAACAAAGGATGAAATCTCTGTTTGATAAGAAGGCTAAGGACATATCTCTTCAGCAAGGAGATTTAGTTCTCAGGTGGGATGTTAGACGAGAAGACAAAGGAAAACAAGGGAAGTTTGATCCCCTATGGTTCGGCCCCTTCAGGATTGTAGAAGAAACAGGAAATAACACTCACATGCTTGAAAAATTGGATGGTGAACTGTTGGAACTTCCTATAAATGGTCAGTTCCTAAAATTTTATTTTCAAAATTAGAGATATCTGTCTCTTGCTCATTGTAAATATCTGGTGTGCGTGTTAAAATTGTTATTTGATTTTTTCAGTTTACTCTCAGAAAAGTCCTTTTTCACAGAATTATATTTTGTTTAAGGGTAACTCCATTCCCAATGGAAGGAAAAGCTACTGGTCTGCAGGTCCTCAGCTCCTTGCCAACAAGACACTGTCCCTAGTTGGAGCCAACGTTGTCACTCACTGCATTGTGGGTTTCATTTCGTCAAGGTTGCCCGAAAGCAGTGAATTTAAAGCTATTTTTCCGGCCACAAAAGCCATCAAAGCTTAACCAGACCCTGCCCATTGCCAAGTTCTCAGAAAAATCTTTCTAACGGTATATGGAAGTCCAAAAATGGACTCCTGGAGCAGAAGATAAATAATTTTGAAGATTACCTTGGAAAAGCCCAGTTGATAGAAAAAAATGACTAAGTATAGAAGACAAATCGTAATCAGAGGTCTGAGGCTGATTGTAATCACAAATCAGGCTTGCTGGCAAGTAAGGAGCACTGGTGGAAGTAGAAATAGCGATCCACTGATTGTTGATATCACATATCGACAGTCGATGGATCAGGGCTCAATATTCATTGACGATCAGTGGGGTTTGAAGTCCCAAAACTGCGCAAGGGGCTGATATTGCGATGCAATGTTAAAGTTTCGGGGAAGGGTTGAAAAAGTTAACAAAGGAAATGATCGATAAAACCAAGGTGGGTGACCCCCTTTCTCTCTCCTCCACATGGCATCGACGATCAACGATCGACAGATCAACGAGGTTTCAACTTAAAAAGACTTGCAAATTGCCGATATTGTGATAAAGCGGTGCATCGCTGGGGGGTCGAGAAAATTGAATACAAAGGAAAGCGTGAAAAAACAGGGCTCGACGGGACTCTTTCTCTCTCCTCCAGGGGGCCACGTGGTAGCCTCTGATTGGTCCACCGAGTTGACAGGGCAGTTGAAATCAACGATGACGTGGCAAGTACAAATGATGGCGTGATGGTGGACACGTGTCACTAATTTTTGGCCCTTTTAGGGGTCCAATGGGGTTGTTTTTAGGTGCCACGTGGCACCACTCACAGGTTGGCACATGGCAGTGATGACATCAACAATGATGTCACCCATCGCAATTGGTGATCTTGCAACGTAAAGCTTTCTCTTCTGCTAAATCTCCTTCCTGGTTGCGATTGCGATAAGAAAAAGGCCCCCTCGGATGCAATGTTCCATAGGATATATTCCATAAATATCTCACGTCCAGACTGTCGGCCTGCATTAAGGAAAAAAGTGAAGGGGTCTCCCTCTCTGTGGTTGCGATTGCGATAACAAACGAATAAGGCCCCTGCACAACCATTGAGACCCTTAACACTAAGAGGATTAAGCCCTTGGTTCCAGGCCCTGATCATATGCGAAAAGTTACAAAAGGGGATGAAAGCATAGGGGCTAAGGAGAAAATTAAAGTGCCCGCTTGTTTTCTTCCATTTTTAGTGTTTATAGGCCCACGACTGAGAGATTTGGCTGTCACACTTTAGCGAGGCAAAGATAGTGCAGGATAGAGGGAAAAAGGGCGTGATGGGTTGGCATTAAGGCAGACAGTGACCAGGAACCGGCCAAGAGAGGATTAACCATGACTTAGTAGGAACACGCCAGGACCAAAGGCCAACAAAGAAGAGTGGCATGAAGATTATTCCAGGATTAATTCTGTTTTTTTGCTTTTATCACTGTATTATTATTCTATTTTGCTTTCAAGAAAGGAATCTCCTTGTTGTAATAGTTAGAGGATTCACGTTGAGACACCCATCCATAAAAACAACTGTATCTTCAGCCTGAAAGATATTTTCTGCAACTGATTTTCTTGCCCTCCCTCTCATTATAAAAGGGAGGAAGAAACATTGAAGAAAGGTTATGAATTCTAGGAAAAAATTGTATGTGCTTCTGAAGTTGTATGGATTCCAGATCTACATCTTTCTTAATATGAATGAAACAATGGTGATTCCCATGTTCGAGTATTACAGTATGTTGTTTCTCTATTAAACTTCCATTATGTTTGCACTTCCTCTCTAATTTCAAGCAATTGTAGCTGCTAGAAATATCTCTTATATTCTTACAGATTCATTGGTGTTAACTAGTTAATACATATGCCTGTATGCAAGTCTGAGATTATATCTTTAAATGTGCGCTTCCTGAAATCATAGCATTCACTCTTCTTACATCCACCTTGTCTATCTTTAGCTCAGATAAGTATATAACTCTTGAGGTTTCAAGCTCTATGTGATGAGTTATTATTCTCTTTCTCTTCTTTCATTATTCTGCAAAATCTGATTAAACTGTAAGTCCTTGAATACTCGGCCTCCACTTGTTTTTCCCTTATTATTATGAGTTGTATATGTGAGAGAATACCAGAAATACATGGCTTATATCCTTTGGATGAAGGAACCAACCCATGCTGTTATGTGTATATTTGTATATTTGTAATTAATATGTGTAGAATATGCATATGATGCCTTCGATTTCTTGAGGATGATATGAGATACATAGAATTTAGATGTGCCCAGGCACTGGTCTTGTAAGCAATCCAAGGCTGTCTCTAGGAGAGACAACGTCAACCATGACATGAAAGCATTCTACCTCATCCTACCAACAATACGTGGTAGCAACAAAAAACCCTTAACATCTTCCTGCAATAAACTCAAGTCAAATATATGCATCACAATCTCCTCGACAATAAACACAATGCCCACAATTTCACTCTCACTAGCAACATATGCAACTAGCTCATTAATAATGGTAGTTATCCATGGCATATCATGAGCCCAAATAACCATCAATCTGGAACAAATTTATGCCTCGAGATAATACAAAAAAACTACATATTAACTCATACAAAACTATGAGGAAGCACATAATCCATGCATAACCAAGGAACATACTCATGCAACAAACCAATCTCAAATAAGCACATAACACGGGGAACATATAAAGCTCCTCCAAACAATGTCTTTCTCCTCTTGTTCTAGCAAGGAACCATGATGCAATCGATAAACTACTGAAACATTGGAAGCATATGAGATGCTCCTCCTGGACATGTGCCATCTCCATACACTCTCCACACCTTCGAAAACTCTCTCATACTCACATCTGTTGGACACCTAATCCTCTATGGGTTAGTTTGGAAGCCGAATAGACTAAGGAAGTCCAAGAGACCTTGGGATGTGGAACCCAACGGTCACACCATGTACAATAAATGTATATGTTTTGTTAATAATAAATGTACTCTCATGTTTTATCTTTCCTATTTGTCCTTTCCATGAGTGTGTTTAACATGTTATCAGAGCGGGTACCTTCCTAACTTGCTTAATC
The DNA here is from genome assembly GCA_031772625.1 of Pinus tabuliformis. Lineage (NCBI taxonomy): Eukaryota > Viridiplantae > Streptophyta > Pinopsida > Pinales > Pinaceae > Pinus > Pinus tabuliformis. Next base: position 461,430,728 of record CM062810.1, read on the forward strand.
TTGTGTGAGCCACTAGTTTTGTGGCATTAGTGTGCATTTCAGCTCTACCATCTATTGTTTGCTGTCATTCTCAGCTTGGCATGCAAAATGATCCTCCTCATTGTGCACCTACTCTAATGCTCTAAATTCTATCTGAAAACCTAGGCACCCCTTAGAACTATATTTTTAGTATGTTATTCCTATGCATGTGCTGCTGTGTCCTGTCAGATAAGAATCCACGCCTTTGAAACAATCTATTGACCAACCCATGATCGACATTTACAAATGTTTGCAACAACTCCTTACATTTGTTGGTTCATATGTGTTGGTTGAATGCTACGTATATGCTGGTTAAAGCATTCAGGTGGACTGGTTAAGCGTTTCTTCTTGCATCCGGTTAGCTCCCTTTACAGGATTGGTTAAGAGGTTGTTATATGATGGTTACATTATGAGCTGCAATAAAATGGTGATTTGAATGATCATGAAGTTCATTAGGACAATGATTATTGCAAACCCTAGTGCATCGAGCATTACTTCTTCTGGAATCGTTGGAACATTTGCTAGAACTTGCGACACCTGCCACATTGTAAAACTTGGCTCTCAAACTGTGGTTTTTCCTATCAAATTATTCTCAAAAGCGCTTAATAGCTGCACCTTGGACCCACTGTTGTTAGAGCGCTACCTTTTCGACTTCTTTCAGTTGATCCCTGTTTCCATAATGGAAAAGTCCGAACCTATAGCTAAAGCTTCGCTTGCTGCATCCTTGCGCAAATATATGTATACCACCAGGCATACCACCATGGAGGGGAAATACCTGGCTCACCCACTCGCTTGATTAGAAATTTGGAGGAATCCCATCCTTGTTAAAAAAAATTAAAAATAGATATATATAGCACACCTTCTCCAGACATTTTTCACTGAGAGGTTTCGGAACCTTGTATATATCCCAATTAACGCATGCATCCAGCCTTGGTACTCTATCTACAACCTCGAAACTTGTAAAACCCCTTACCTACTCGTCCCAACATGTCTTGTTTAGCATTATTGTCAAGTAGAAACTCATAGCCTCTGTCTCGGGTTTCCTCGGTGCAATTCGAATTGATGCTCTCCAACAAGTTTTCTGGGGCACGTAATTTGGCACACAAGAGAACCCCTCGGAGTCGTGAACGCCGAAGATGGAGAAAGGTCTTGCCTCAATGCACCACTCCTCCTGCGTTGCCAACATTACAGCTCCTGATTCCTGGTTCTCAAGTTCTCCTCCATTGATACGCTGCTCCGATGCTATTGCTATTGCTGTCCAAAGCCTATGCATGAGAGCCTCATCTCCTGTGCAAATGAGAGGTTGAAGGCTCTATCAGAGATGTTATTTCATTTCCAAAGACAACTACAACACAATGTTCTCTGACAAAAACACCATCAAGAGTTGATCCAAAGCAGCTTCTAGAACTTTTCTATTCCATTGAGAAGTTTACTGACTAGTGAAGTAGGTTAAGCTGGTTTCATAGTTTATAGTTTTTGTTCTTAACAGTACAGATGGGTATTTTTGGCATATCATTGTGCTGGGCTTGGTAACAACAATCCACACATCCACGCATAATGTTTGCTAGTGAGATTTATCTTACAATGGCAGTGCAAATTTTGTTGGTTAGTTTCTACTCTGATTAATTGAAGAAAGGAAGCTCAAATCAAATCCTAATGTACTATTACAAGCAATTTTGGAAGGTATCAATGTCATGAATATGTTAACAATTGGAGCAACTTATGCCATTCTAAACTCATATTTCTAGAACAAATGAGGTATATAAAATGCTCTCTGCTATTGTGAAAATGCGCTTGAAATAACTGTTCTTGGACAAAAGATCAATAGTTTCAATTCATGGAGAAAAGATGATTATTTCCTGTAAAGGCTGACAGAGACACCACAAGAGGCACTTATCAGTGATGGCCTCCTGAATGTGCTAAGTTTTTGTACTTAGGATGCATGTTTTTTGAGTGCTGCCATTCACTACAGTCTTGCTTATTTTATATGAAGAAATTGATGATATTGTAAGCACTTGTTTTGGAAAAACTTGTAACAAAGTTTCACCCCCAGGGTTTCGGGGGTGAGCACTTCATCATCTGCCATTTCAAAATTGGCAAATGTAAGGCGCTTCTTATGTGCTTTCAGCTTTGCAGTTTATGAGATTATGTACAGGTTTGTAAGCCACCTTTTATGTGAAAAATTGGGCTAGACTGGGAAAGGACTGGTGCAACCAATATCTTGTGTAGTGAAATTCTTATTTATGGACATCATGTTTAGTTTAGCATAAGAGTTATAGCATGTGGGGTTTTCGAGATTTGAACTAATTTGGAGAGTGGATACTATTGAGAACTTCTTTGTCTTAGCATTCTATTAGAGTTTGGAGTGCGTTGAGATCTTCATTGTTTTACTATTTTCTGAGGTTAAAAATGGCTCCAATTGGTGCAATATTAGAGTTATTGGACAATCTAATACTTTCTACTATGGATAATACAGTCAAAATCAGCAAGGATTTTCTCACGATATTCGTAGTTGTTTACAAGATGTACATGAAAAGATTGATTTTTTACAGCTTGAATCTTAGCTTCAGCAAGAAGAATTAAAACAGAGGAATCATCATTCTGAACCTGTTTCTGTTTAGAACATTGAGACAACAACCCATCAGCAGCAAGTCAGTAATGTTACAGTTCATTCAGATTTAGTACCCAATAAAGCAGCAAGGTTACATGCAGATGCAGAAGTTCAGCTTGCACTTCCCAAGCCCATCATCAGACCTTGGGAAGAGCTTGTCCATAACAAACACAGAATTGGTCTTGGATATGATAAGGACTTGTCCTTTCATATTCCAGACTACTTAAAGCCCATTCAGTTTTAGAGTGTTGGATTCCTTCATGACAATTCACCTCCAACTGTTCCAGATTCTGACCCCCTTCCACAGCAATAGATTGTGAAATTCCAACACTATGATCGATTTGGCCATCTGAAAGATCACTATTTTGATCATCATCCATGTAAGCAATGTCATAAAACCACCCATTCTTCACACAGATGCTTCAGAAACAAGCCTACTGCAAGAACAAAGATTCATCTTGGATGGATCGCTTCTTGGTAATGGGCATCAACAACAAAGAAGATATTCTAGTCACATCTCAGAACTTGTTATAGATTATTGAACGGTCTTGCAGTTGAGTTTTCTCCATCATCTCACCTTGTATCTGACAGGGGGGAAATGATGGTCATCTATAAGCTTCAAAGCCACATCAAGCGAGCTTGAGCCACAACCTGCCATACTAGATTCAGAGTTGTAGCCAGAGACAAAGATGCTCCTGAGCATGCCTTCAGTTGGTAATTTGGGACACTTCCTCTAGTAGAAGACTTCAGCTTCTTGCCAGTTTCGGAAGAGTTCCAGGAATAGAATTGGGGCACTTCCTCTAGCAGAAGACTACATCTTCTTGCCAGTTTTGGAAGAGTTCAAGGAATTTCATTAAGCATGCCAGAGTTGGTGGTAATCCTTAAACCATCACAGGTTGAGACCTCCCTTTTCAGGTTGAGATTCTCCCTTTTATGTGGGGTGAGACCTCCCTTTATTGGTTGAAGGTTTCCCTCTTCAAAACATCAGGAGCACTTCCTCTAGCAGAAGACTTGAGCTTCATGCAAAACTTGGAAGAGTTCTGGGAACTACCCTAAGCGTTCCAGTGTTGGTGGTCATCTTTAAACCATCGCCCTTTATACCAACATTTCAGAGAGCACATTCAGCCTAGTGCTGCCATGCATTTTTTGCACATTTTGTATTACAACTCTCTTCTTGGACTCATACATAACCCTTCGGAATAAGGGGGGGAATGTTGGACACCTAATCCTCTATGGGTTAGAGTGGAAGCCGAATAGACTAAGGAAGTCCAAGAGACATTGGGATGTCGAACGCAACGATCACACCATGTACTATAAATGTATATGTTTTGTTAATAATAAATGTACTCTCATGTTTTATCTTTCCTATTTGTCCTTTCCATGTGTGTGTTTAACAACATCACAAATTCCCGATCACAATAACTCATGAAACACCCCCTTGAACTCATGCATAATCTTCCTAATATGTAGATTTATCTTCATCCAAGCTTTCTGATATGGATGCACCTCCAATGCTCTAAATGCAACTCAAGATGTGACCATATGCTCCCCCTGATACCATGCAAGCCTCAATTTTTTGTGGGAGCCTCTTGTTGTTCCTTTCTCCTCCAAACTTTGGTGGATTTTTCTTTGACATGTACAATAATTTATTTCTCCTCTTGTGGATGGCCTTGCATTATTTTATCCCTTTGATTGGATCACCTGTAACACCTGTACAACTTGAACTCTTTAGCTTGATGGACAATATTGTCACACACATAGCACCTTATGTGACCAAAGAACAGAGGAATATATCCATATCTTATGTTGATATGTTTTTTACTCCTTGCATATGCCCTATAGTCAATAGTCCTATGGAAAAAATCATTGCATGAGAAATATTAACCATAAACATGACTATTATATCTGACTATTGATGATATTTGTGATGGACGTAATCTTCATTACATGCTTTCTTGAGGGTGCTTTTCCTTTGAATACTCCTTTTGTCTAGAGGACTTGAACTCTTTACTTCTACAATTTTCTGTTATAAGTCCACATTTTTGACATCTAAAACACCTGACATTTCTCATTATGGGAGAAACATATTTTCCTAGTGAATGAATCATTCTTGGCTCATTCTTTTGCTCCTTTCCTTGTTGTTGGTCTCGCTAACGACTTTCCTTTTTCATGCTACTACTGGTTGCTGCAACATTTTCTGATTTGCTTGTAGTTGCTTGAGCACCAGATCTAGTCATCTCTAATTCTTCTCTTACAGAGTATACCTTGGAATTCATTCTTTGACATTGTTCTTCCATTTCCTTATACTTCTTCCTCATTACTTCTTCGATTTTCCTCTCTTCTTCCAGCTGAGTTTTCAAATATGAAATTTTTGTCGTGAAATTTTACTCTCTTCCTTCAAGAATTTGAACCAATTTCCTCAAATCTATATTTTCAAAATATACCTTTCTATTACACCCAATCCGAGATAAGTTGAGTTTGGTCTTCAAATGGTCTCTCCTTTTCTTCAATAATGCTACTAATTTCTTCTCCCAAAGGGTTACATCCACTTCAATCTGAAATATCAATCTCAATCTATTGATTAGCATCTTCTAACCCACCAATCTCAAGAGCATCATCATCATTGCATGTGAAAGACAAATCTAATAATTCTTCACCATTCTTGACCAACAAAAACAAGGGTTCTTATGAATCTTAAATTTTGTTGACAAGTTTTCTGCTCTTCTTCTTTTGAGACATCTTCTTCTTATTCTTGTCCACGGTCCACGATCTACTCTTAATCAATTAAGCTTTAGTGGAGAGAAAAGACTCTTATAACACTTGTTAGAAATGTAGATCACTACCCAGGGGGGGTGAATCAATAGTGATGGCACTTATAGAAATTTAAAACCTTTTTCAAAATCACTAAAACACCATACACATCATAACATCAATAGATAAATGCATAATAAAATCAACACATAAGAGCAATGATAAACATCACGACAAAATTGCAAAAGGAGACAATTATTTCTGGTGGAAACCCTCAAGGGGAGAAAAACCACCCATTGTTGTTGTCCTATTTCTTATTCTCTTATTCTTATAAATCAAATATTTTAATTCTTTCAGCTGACCGCCACTAGATAGCATCCACTACCCTCATGAACAATATTGTTGGCCACCATAAACAAGGAAGTCTCTACTCACACGACTTTGTAGGCCACCACCTACTCGAAGCCACCACTCCCAATAAGCCTTGCCCGACACCCAATGGAATATCTAGCCACCAATGGATGAAGATACCACTCCCAATATAATGTTTTACCGGGCACCACCAACAAGGAGCCACCACCCATATCTTGTTCAACAACCACTGAATGTAGGCATCCACCTCCTCAAACTCACGGAGCCACACTTTGATTCATTTTGAAACTAGACTCCAAGGAGAACTTCACATCTCAACAACAACAAATAAATCCTCTACAAAATAATAAATCTATCCAAAAATAATCTCTACATATAAAACAACAGTATGATGAATACACTAGAAACAACCATACAAAAAATGATCTTCAATCAATCCTTACTCTATGTCCTCGCTCTCTACATAAGGTTATAATTAAAACACACTTCTCCTACCTTTTGCTACTTCTGTAAACTGCGTTAGATATTTTCCATAATGTCCCTCATAGCTTGTACACTCTTTTCTTCTCTCACACTCAATCAACCAACAATGTCTGTTAACACCAGAAAATCATACACATGTTTGCACAATCCAGAAGACGATAAAAGGCGTCCAACAGAATGCACAGGGGAAGATTTTCCAGCTGAATACATCATGAAGTTTAAAAAAGTTAATTTCTCGTAAGGCCCAAAGTTTACAAAGATAAAAAATGTATGTCGCCGTGACTATTTCTTCGATAGCCGCGTGTGTGCAGAATATCCTTCAAAAGCCGCGTGGTCACAAAAATGGATGACTGAGTGATTCAGGACCACTCCACACACTTGGAGCCGATTCTTTGACATGACCTGAGTCCAAGACAACTGAATTCGAGTCGCCCTGAAGATATGCAACCCTCAATGGAATCATTTTGTCCTACTCATGTGTCATTATCATGAATGAACTAAGAGGGGGAAGATGGATGCAAAAATTCATATAAACAGGCCATGGGAGAGCCAAAATATGAGACATTATTATGCTGTCCAAATTTCTATCGGAGAAAATCACCATTCCACTATTGAAGCCAAATAAGGGAAGAACACTAGCATGTTGGCCATATTTCTTTTAAGGAATCCATCATCTTAGTGAGAAAATATGAATCCACCATTGGACAATCTTCATACTTCTTTGAGAGAGAGGAGAAACTTGAAAAGAGATTGAGGAAAAGCACCCCCTTGCTAAGGATTTTTGAGCACCGTAGCTCAAATAATTCTCTTCAAGTGTCTATGATTCATCTATTGTATTCAACCTCTACTACCAAAAGTCAATAAAGGGAGTTTTTTCCATTATTTTATTGACTTGTTTGCTCCATTGAGCATTGCTTGTCTATTTACCTCTTTGTTTTAGTTTATGTATGCATTGTTTCCACTATTTACAATGTTATGTTTATCCAAGTCTATCCTCTAACAACACCAATTATGTCTGTGATCCTTTGTAGGGAACAATCAACTATTAAGGAGGTGTCTTTTGGTACACCATTTCCACAAAAACACTACAACAATGCCACCAACCAAAACTCCTCAAAGCAATTTCTAATATATAAATTACTAGAGTGATTAAGACAATAATTACAAAGGAGTACTGAGCTCAACAAATCTGTTCATACACTCATGAATTGGTTCAATATTTTGAACATTTCTCCTCCTCGACCTAATCCTCCATGATCTTCATTAAATGATAGAGATTGTCAACTTTAGCTATCTTCTAGATGATTTCTTCGAACTTCTTGACCAATTACCCAGTGAAAAATCTAAATAAATGCCCTTGAAAATAACCCGAGTGCGTGCATAATTCAGGAAATGCCACTTACAGGATGTAACACAACCCTGACACACAAAACCTGTGTTATAACACACTTAATAAGTTGATACATGTGTTATGGATATACCACACTTTATGCCTTAAAACCCACGTTATAAAGTAGTTAATGCCTCAATACCTGCATTGTAACACACTTCAAGCCTCCAAACCTACATTACCTCATCAATGCATCCTTTTTGCCAACTGCTCAGCTTCAGGACTTCTAGAACTTGTTCATCAACCTCTTCAAGCACCTCCTGGACCTATAGAACCTCTACAAACCCATATCAAGTGTATGATAATCATGACAAGGCCTCCAAACATGTTCTCTGAAAGCATCAAGACATCAACATAAGCCTCCACCTTGTCCGGAACATTTCAATTCTCCTGCAACATTTCTGCAATCACAACAAGTGAGATATAATTGAGGTTGACATCAACACAAGACAAACTCTTCTAAGGTCCTTTTGACATCAATTCCAATACTACAATGCCAACATGCTCCTTCTTTGGCATTGATGTCAACCTCAACCCGATCTCCATAACTTTGAGGTTGATCTAATTTCCATACTGTATCCATCCTCTCTCCATTTTCGCTCCCCCTTTGAAATCAATGGCAAAGGGAAATACCAACATTGAAGAACAATTCCAACAATCTGAGGGAAGAGAGCCTTTGTATTACACCCAATGCTGAGATAAGCTAAGTTTGATATTCAACTAGTTTTCTTCAATAATGCTAATAATTTCTTCTCTAAAGAGGTTACCTCCACTTCTATCCAAAACATCAATCTCAATGGATTGATTACCATTATCTAACCCATCAATCTCAAGAGCATAATCATCACTAGTGCATGTGCAAGAGGAATCTAGTAATTATTCACCACTCTTGACCAACAAAAAGAGGGGTTCTTATGAATCTGAAATTTTCTTAACAAGTTTGCTACTCTTCTTATTTTGATACATATTCTTCTTATTCTTGTCCATGGTCCAGGATATATTCTTAAGCGGTTAAGCTTCAGTGGAGAGAACCAACTCTTATACAACTTGTTACAAATGTAGATCACTAATTGGGGAGGGGGGGGGAGAGGGCGGTGAATCAATTGTGATGGAACTTATAGAACTTTATTTTTATTTTTCCAAATCACTAAAAAACCATACATATCATAACATCATTAGATAAATGTAGCATAAAATCAATACATAAGATCCATGATAAACATCAAGACAAACTTGGATAAGGAGACATAAGTATTTCTGGTGGAAACCCTTAAGGGGAGAAAAGCCACCCACTTCTGTTGTGCTACTTCTCGTTCTCTTATTATTATAAATCAAATCTTTTAATTTTTTAGTTGTTCAACACCATTTAAGAGCCACTACCCCTATTTATTTTTGTTATGGTAGAAAAAAGTAGAAAGTTGATAATGAAGAGTATTTTTAAAATTAAAATTATTCTTTCACCATAATATTATAAAAAAAGTGAATATTATATTTAAACTAAAAACTCTATATTTTTGTGAAAGGTTGTAAAAGACTATAAACATAATATTATATAGAAAGTGAATATTATATTTAAACTAAAAACTGTATATTTTTGTAAAAGGTTGTAAAAGACTATAAACATAATATTATATATAAACATAATATTATATAAAAAGTGAATATTATATTTTAGTTAACATAATATTATATAAAAAGTGAATATTATATCTAAACTAAAAACTGTATATTTTTGTGAAAGGTTGTAAAAAGACTATAAACAGGATATTTTAGCATTAATATGAAATTCAATTATTATATAAAAATATTGATTAATATATATATATTTATTTTATTTTTTCTTCTTTTTTTTGTTCGGTTTGCAAAATGAATTTTATTGATCAATCAGAAATAAAATGCATCACAACCCTAGATCATCTTAAATACGGATCCAATATGAGCTAAGAGGGATCTAATTTCTTCACGTGCAATTTTTTTAAAGAGTCTACATTATTTAAATGTTTTGTATACTTATTTAATTTTTTATTTTTATTTTTAGATTTTTTTTTTCTTTTTTTTTGACCGAGATGAGCAAAATTTCAACTTTGATGATGCACCATAGTGGTACACATCATACTGGGCTGTAGAATGAGCCTCTCGACTCAAGCATGACTTTTTTTTGGTACAATGTGCAATGCATTTTTTCTGGCACAAAGTGCAATGAATTTTTTCATGGCACAATGTGCAATATATTGACATGAACATTGTTGATATGTATGAGACTTAGAATAGAAAAGGAGGCATAGAGGAATACATAAGAAACAATTGCAAAAGAGAATCACCCAAATTGGGGAAAAACCTCAGAGAAACCTTTCTTTCCTTTCTTTTTCAAAACCTTGTCTCAACCTTCCAAAGGCGGCTTTATGAAAGTGATATCAAGATATTATGTGCTAAAGGATAATCCTTTTTAGAGGCCGAAGAAGCTGACTCATGAGCTTGCTTCAATGTGCTTGAATAAGCATTATTATTCACTGTCTCTATGCTTGCCAAAGGAGCATGGTTCACAATAGTATCCTTACGAGACTTTTGAGGAGTTGAAGTATGAACCTTGTCCAATAAATGCATTTCATCGCCAGATCCTTCATCATCGTTGTTTGAAACTGAGGAAGCCTCGCCCTCCCTAGGCGACCGTTCACAGGGCTTCCAAATTTTAACTCTAGAATTTCAAATGTCCTACTTATGGTGAGATTTGAATTGAGCAAAAAAAATTATTTAAATGACATGTTTGATGATAAAATCGACAACAAAAAGAAGTATTCTCTTAGTCTGGAACCTCGATCCAATGAAAATCACCTATTTTTTAAATTGATTTGGTTTGTTAGCCCTTTACTGATATCAATTTCAACACAGATTCCACCATAGGGTGTAAATGGAAAACTACCCATGGGAAGTATCAATTGCAAGGAAACAACCTAGGGAGTGTCCAATGCCTTGAAAGACTGAGTAATGCCACAAATGAACAGAGATATTAGGAAGCCAAACCCATATTGGCAGCTTGGTAATGACTGCTATAGAAGGGTTAGAATCTGGAAACTTGCGGGTTAGGAACAATCTAACATTGTTCCAGAACCAGAACCCTTTAGAAATTTTTTTTAGTAGTCATCCGATTAAGCAAATACCACAATGAAAAAGTCTTTGGAGCAGAAAATAACCTTGCAACTCTTGATTCATAAAAATGGATCCATTGATAAAGATCAACCGAATAGAATTATAAACCATTAAAACAAAAGATTAGAACTGAGTGTGCATATATATGATAGAGGTTCTCAAGAGTAGGATGAGATATTTCTAAAAAGGAAACTTAGGATGAGATATTTCTAAAAAGGAAACTTAGATTTTTCAGAATGAACGGTCTAACTTTCATGTCAAAGGAATATTCTTGATGTCATAGAGCCTTTGATTGCTCGGATTTCACAAAGTCCTTGGCTCTTGCGCGTTACATAGACATATTTAATTTAATAATTAAATGGAAACGAATCGCTTCTATTCCTTTGCCAAAGTGGTCGCTGCTTCAATCCATGAAGATAAGCAGAAGAACTGTCGGTTGTTTAATATATTGCGATGAACTCTCTTCAATGTTTTAGTGGCTAAAAATTACTTTATTCTGGAATGCCAGTTAGACTTAGAATTTGGGTTACCATTAATATTTCTTCAAAGAAGATAAATGTAGGTTTCTGTGTAGTTTTTGATTTTCAAAGACGAGAGTCTTAGATTTTGTTTTTTTCAATTTTGTTTGAAATAAGAAATTTTTGGAATCATACATTCAAGATTTTGTTAAATATTGTATCATCACATTTCGAGGGGGAAAAAGAATTTTGGACATTAGGCATTAAGATTTTGTCAAATATTATATTACCAAAAAACACATTATATATATTTTTAATTTTTTAAAATTTAATTTATATTTTTTAATTGTAAAATTTAATGGTTTGGTTTAACTATTATTATTTAATTTTAAAATGACTCTCAAACCAAATATCAAATTAGTATATAAAGCTCTGAAATAAAAATATACATACCCTATTTTGGTTTTAAATTTATAACTTAGTGTAAAAAACACACACTCTTAATCATTATAAATACTATACCTCTAACTTATTTCAACCACATTTATGTGCTTACCTAATACGTATGCATGCTGTAAACAAATAATCAACGATATGTTTTTTACAATGTAAAGTTAAGACGATGATTCTCAACGCGGCCTCCATTAACAACCGACATTACCGATAATATAAAAAGATGATGATATCTCTACGTGGATTCCGTTAACACAGCTGGCATTATAGGTAATCTTCTCTGCGGGAGAAGACCATGACTTTTGTTTCCTTAATGCTATAGGTCTGTAAACTCTTGCAGATGGTTCTTCAGGTTGGTTGCATACAGGTGACCAGCTATGGATGTCTGGTCATGAAATAACTCCCAGCCTATTTTCAGCTGGAATGGGATTGGTATATGAGACCGTTCAATAAGGTTGGAATCTGCTTAAGAGAAGTTATCAAGGATAAGATTATATTGGGAGAAATTTTTCTTCGGAAGCTTATTCTTCTCTTATTCAAAATTCTAATTTATGTATTTTCAAATGGTAGTTTAATTATGTGTGTGGAGATTAGGGACCCTCGATGTGCAGACTCTCCTTGTGGCTAGTCTTTGAAAACAAAATTCTGAGGCGGGAAAACTGCCTTAAAAAATGATGGAACCGGCCTAATATCTGTGTCCTATATGATAGTAGAATGAGGAAAATGTTAATCACCTATTCACTTCCTCCTTGATTGTTGCTTTGTTTTAGAATGAGAAAAATTTGGAGGTTGCTTTGTTTTAGTTTTCTATTAAAGACCTTTTAGACGGGTGACAATTTGGGAAAAAAGTCTTCGGGGTTGGGTTGAGTCTAAATTTACTATTTTCATGAAAGTTGTTCTCATGAATAAAAAATATTTGTTTCCTGTGGAAAAATAAAAACTCCCCCTGAAGCTCTCCTGGTAGCGCTCCAGCGACCGTAATCGCTCCATCTCCAATTTCCGATGGAACATGGAGATTAATTCCTCTGCTAATTTATCAACATCATTTCCATATAGATCGGTGTTTGTTCTGACATTTTGGCAAGAAATTTTATCTGCGCTGCTACTTCGTTCTTCAAGAGTACCAGCGCTAACAACAGTCTCTCTATTCACACCTGTAGTTTCTGTTGAAAATATAATTTCAACTGTGCAACAGTTGAGCCATGCGGCAGCATGAAGACAATAACCGAGCCCTTCACCAAGGATCGGGAGGCATAAACACTCCAACATTATGAGAAAAACCAAATCGCAGGCTTAAAGATCCGCTTTAACCTCAGCAGTTAGATCTTGCCAATCAGCGGTCCAGATCCCGTCGGCGTATCGGCAGGTTGGTTTTTCGGCGGGTTGGAGCATCGGAGGTAGGCAGCGGCAGCGATATGAATATCGCCGACGAGCGATCGCCGATATCGCATCGGCGAAGTTGAAGTGAAGGAATTATAAAGAAGCTTTTATGTTTTCGATGAGCGATCGCCGATATCGCTATCGGCACATCGCTATCGGCAATGTCATAGGGTCGGGGTCTTTAACATGAGTAAAGTTGCGATGCGATGAAGCGCGGACCCGATGGCTTCCCAAAACCAAATTGTATAGTGTTTGAAATCCACCCAAAGGCAAATTATTTGTATTTTGCAGCGGTTATGTATGTTTTCAAATATATGGAGAAACAAAGAATTGGCGCGGAGGCAGTTAAAGTGAGCATGGAACAGTACAACGTAGCAGGTAGAAGCTTTCAATTTACAGCATGGCCGAGAAGGAAGTAGGTTGCGTTCAAGCTCCTGCACATTGAATTTCCAGCGACCACAGTTAATGTTTTTTCAGACGAGGACGAGAAGGACAGCCTCGAGCAGTTCCCAGTATGGGACGCCATTTTTGTTCATTAAAACTACTTAGATTTTGTATGTAAGTTAGTAGTGTGCATTGTAATTGTTGGTGTGATAGTGTAAAAAAAAGGGTGAAGCGCAGCAGCGCAAGTGTATGTTTTTTTTTATACGCAGCAGCGTAGACTGTAATGGTGTGTGTGTTTTTTTTGGTGAATCCCTCTGAGAGAAAGAGGATGAATTTTGTATCAGGTTTTTCATTTTAATGAATACAGATCCTTGTTATGGGTGAAATACTTTGTTCTGATAAATAATTCTTTTTGGTCTTCCGTTGTGTGAAAATCCTGGAGAGAAACAGAGCGTTGTTCTCTGTGTGCATTTTATATTGTGTTTTTGGGATTTTGACAGAAAAACCCCCAACAGTGGTATCAGAGCAGGCTCAGGCTCTTTAAAGAGGTTAAAGAAGCTGAAGGGAGAAGGTTGTTGCTGCAGCAAAATTTCTCAGGCAGACAAAAGACTCAGACAACAAAGGATTCAGGTATTCCAAAAGTTTTTTTTGTGTTGCTGAAGAAGCAGTGATTTGTTTTAAACACACAGTCAAGGATTTAGAGGCATAGATCAGAATACAAGGAATGGCCAGCACAAGCACTGGTATGGGTTTGTTTAACACCCAGCTCCCACAGTTTAATGGGAAGAACTATGACTACTGGTCAATAACTATGAGAGCCCTGTTTGCCTCTCAAGATTTATGGGAAATAGTTGAAGATGGTTTTGAAGAAGTAGCAGATGAAAATGAGTTCAATGCACTAACTCAGGGAGAGAAGGATCAGCTGAAGAGCAATAGGAAGAAGGATGCAAAGGCCATTTTATTGTTGCATCTAGCAGTAGACCAGAGTATATTTCCAAGGATAGCAGCAGCTAAAACATCAAATGAAGCATGGCAAACCCTTAAGACAGCCTATCAAGGCATGGAGAGAGTGAAGACAGCAAAACTACAATTGCTGAGAAAGGATTTTGAGAACTTGAACATGAAGGAGTCAGATAACATTGACTCATTCTTCACTCATGTGATTGGTGTAATCACACAAATGAGAACTCATGGAGAAACCATTGAAGATAGAAGAATAGTGGAGAAAATATTGAGGGTCTTACCCTCAAGGTTTGATGCCATAGTCACCACCATTGAAGAGACAAAGGATCTCTCAAACTATTCAGTTGATGAGCTACATGCATCACTGATAACACATGAACAGAGGTTGAGTAGGAATGAAAACTCATCTCTTGAGCAAGCCTTCAAGACCCAGATGTTCTTTGGAAGAGGAAGAGGAAACCGAAGAGGAAGAGGCAGAAGCCAGAACAGAGGAGGAAGGAACAGCTCATCAAATGCACAAGGAAGAGGCAGCAATCCAAATCAGAACCAAGGTCAAGGCAGCAGCCAACAAAGAGATCAACATCATGCTCAAGGACAAAGGTATGATAAATCTAATGTTCAATGCTATTATTGCAAAAAGTATGGACATTATGCTAGTGATTGTAGAAAGAAACAACATGATATGAACAACAGACAAAATGCAAATGTTACAAGAGAAAACAACAGTCAAGAAAATGTCCTGTTAGCTTGTAACATGGCTGAAACACATAGTGAGGACATATGGTTTTTAGACTCAGGTTGCAGCAACCATATGACCGGAAACATAGCCTTCTTTTCTGCTCTAGATAAAAATGTGAAATCAGAAATCACACTAGGAACTGATAGTAAAGTGTCTGTTATGGGAAAAGGAGAAATAAAAATACTTTCAAAGCAAGGAGAAAGGAAAACCATAGCAGATGTATACTATGTCCCCAGAATGAGATGTAATCTCTTGAGTATTGGACAGCTTGTCCATAAGGGGTACAATGTTTTCTTTAAAAATGATGTGTGCACCATCATGGATATACCACCCAGCAAAAGATGCATTGCTGAAGTGAAGATGACAAGGAACAGGATGTTCCCTCTCCAGATCAGGGCAGACATGAAGAACAAAAGGGAAATGGTAGCAGTCACCCAAGAGGCCTTCCAGAGCGTGCCAAAGGATGAGAACTGGTTATGGCACTTGAGATTCGGGCATTTAAATTTTGGAGGTCTAAACTTATTGAGCAGAAAAGGAATGGTAAAGGGATTACCATTGATAGAGAAACCGGACAGCCTATGTGAAGGCTGCATTTTGGGAAAACAACACAGAGAAAGTTTTCCATCAGGGAAGAGCATAAGGGCAAAGACACCCTTAGAGATTATCCACTCAGATTTGTGTGGACCAATGCAAGCTCCATCATTAGCTGGCAGCCAATATTTCCTAACATTCATTGATGACTGTACAAGAAAGACTTGGATATATTTCCTTAAAAACAAAAGTGAAGTGTTTGAGAAATTCCAAAACTTCAAGGCATTTGTTGAAAACCAAAGCGGGCTGCACATTAAAGTTTTGAGAACTGATAGAGGAGGTGAGTATATCTCCAAGGAATTCCTAAGATTCTGTAGAGAAAATGGAATTCATAAACAGTTTACAACTCTGTACACCCCACAGCAAAATGGAGTTGCTGAAAGGAAGAACAGGACCATCATGGATATGGCGAGGAGCATGTTGAAGGCAAAGCATTTGCCAAATGAGTATTGGGCTGAAGCTGTACATTGTGCAGTTTATATATTGAACAGATGTCCTACAAAAGCAGTCATGAACAAGGTGCCAGAAGAGGCATGGAGTGGGAGAAAGCAAGGAGTCACCCACATGAGAGTTTTTGGGTGTGTGGCCTATGCACACATACCAGATCAGCTAAGGAAGAAGTTGGACAACAAAGGGGAGAAATGTCTATTCATTGGATACAGTGAGGAATCCAAGGCTTATAGGTTGTATATCCCATCCACCAAGAAATTCTTTGTCAGCAGAGATGTTCAATTCATTGAAGAGGAAGCTTGGGATGGAAGCATAGAGAAAACAGTGAATGTTAAAAACTGTTTGTCTCATGATGAAGATGAAGAGGAGGTGGCTGAAATGCATCCCCAAACAGCAGCGCCAACACAAGGACAGCAAGGGACACCATTGAGGATCAATGAGAGTGCTTCTCCAAGCACACCACAAGGAGGAAACTCAAGTGCATCTTCAAGCACTTGCACACCAAGTGAAAGAGGTAAGAAATTTAGAAATCTAAGTGAAATTTATGAAGTAGGAATGAATTCCTTATTTGCCTTGTATTGTCATGTTGATAATCCTATTCATTTCGAAGAAGCAATTAAAGATAGGAAATGGATAGAAGCTATGGATGAGGAGATCAATGCCATAGAGAGAAACAAAACATGGGATTTGGTTGAGTTACCAAAAGGCAAAGAAGTCATTGGTGTGAAATGGGTCTATAAGACCAAGAGCAATGCTGAAGGCAAGATTGAAAGGCATAAAGCAAGACTGGTTGTCAAAGGCTACAAGCAGCAGTATGGGAGAGATTATGAGGAGACTTTCGCACCGGTTGCAAGAATGGAAACCGTGAGAGCAGTGCTGTCTATAGCAGCTCAAAACAATTGGAAAGTCTACCAAATGGATGTGAAATCAGCATTCCTAAATGGAGTGTTAATGGAAGAGGTCTATGTGGAACAGCCTCTCGGATATGAGAAGAAAGGTGAAGAGCACAAAGTGTGCAAGTTGAAGAAAGCTCTTTATGGGCTGAAGCAAGCGCCAAGATCATGGTACAGCAGGATAGATTCATATCTATTGGATAATGAATTCGACAAGTGTGAAGGAGAACCCACAGTCTACATCAAGGAAAATGATGGTAAAATTTTAATTGTTGTCTTGTATGTAGATGATGTTATTTTCACTGGAAATGATATTTATCTTATTGAGAATTTTAAATCAGTCATGAAGAACGAATTTGAAATGACTGACATGGGTTTATTGAGATACTTCTTAGGCATAGAAGTAGATCAAAATGAAAAAGGAATTTTTATATCTCAAGCAAGATATGTAAATCAAGTTTTGGGCAGATATAAGATGGAAGAATGCAAGGCAGCAATCACTCCCACAGTAATGGGATTAAAGCTCAGCAGAGAGGACAACAGCAAGGATTTTGATCCTAGCTTGTATAAAAGCATCGTGGGCAGCGTTATGTATTTAACAGCAACTAGGCCTGATTTAATGTATGCTGTTAGTTTAATTTCCAGATTCATGGAGAGGCCAAAGGAGGCACATTGGCAGGCAGCAAAAAGAATTTTGAGGTATGTCAAAGGCACTAAAATGTTTGGAATTCTATATCATGCCTCAGAACATTCAAATTTGGTTGGATACACTGACAGTGACTGGGCTGGAAGTGTAGATGATCGGAAGAGCACTTCCGGTTATGTATTTCATATGGGTTCAGGAGCCATTTCATGGGCTTCCAAGAAACAGCCAATTGTGGCGTTGTCTACAACAGAAGCAGAGTACGTGGCAGCTACAGCAGCAGCATGTCAAGGAGTGTGGATGAGAAGAATGTTGAGGAGCTTAGGCCAAGAGCAGGCAAAAGCAACAATAATTTATTGTGACAATAGCTCAGCTATTGCACTGTCCAAGAATTCTGTGTTTCACAAAAGAACGAAACACATTGATACAAGGTTTCACTACATCAGAGAATTGGTGAATAATGGAGAAATTGTCCTAGAACATTGCAGGACTCAAGAACAGGTTGCGGACATCTTGACAAAGCCGCTGGATCAGAGAAGCTTTGAATTTTTGAGGAAGTGTTTGGGTATGATTGAATGCCCGACAGTTGAAATTAAAGGGGAGTGTTGAAAATATAATTTCAACTGTGCAACAGTTGAGCCATGCGGCAGCATGAAGACAATAACCGAGCCCTTCACCAAGGATCGGGAGGCATAAACACTCCAACATTATGAGAAAAACCAAATCGCAGGCTTAAAGATCCGCTTTAACCTCAGCAGTTAGATCTTGCCGATCAGCGGTCCAGATCCCGTCGACGTATCGGCAGGTTGGTTTTTCGGCGGGTTGGAGCATCGGAGGTAGGCAGCGGCAGCGATATGAATATCGCCGACGAGCGATCGCCGATATCGCATCGGCGAAGTCGAAGTGAAGGAATTATAAAGAAGCTTTTATGTTTTCGATGAGCGATCGCCGATATCGCTATCGGCACATCGCTATCGGCAATGTCATAGGGTCGGGGTCTTTAACATGAGTAAAGTTGCGATGCGATGAAGCGCGGACCCGATGGCTTCCCAAAACCAAATTGTATAGTGTTTGAAATCCACCCAAAGGCAAATTATTTGTATTTTGCAGCGGTTATGTATGTTTTCAAATATATGGAGAAACAAAGAATTGGCGCGGAGGCAGTTAAAGTGAGCATGGAACAGTACAACGTAGCAGGTAGAAGCTTTCAATTTACAGCATGGCCGAGAAGGAAGCAGGTTGCGTTCAAGCTCCTGCACATTGAATTTCCAGCGACCACAGTTAATGTTTTTTCAGACGAGGACGAGAAGGACAGCCTCGAGCAGTTCCCAGTATGGGACGCCATTTTTGTTCATTAAAACTATTCAGATTTTGTATGTAAGTTAGTAGTGTGCATTGTAATTGTTGGTGTGATAGTGTAAAAAAAAGGGTGAAGCGCAGCAGCGCAAGTGTATGTTTTTTTTTATACGCAGCAGCGTACACTGTAATGGTGTGTGTGTTTTTTTTGGTGAATCCCTCTGAGAGAAAGAGGATGAATTTTGTATCAGGTTTTTCATTTTAATGAATACAGATCCTTGTTATGGGTGAAATACTTTGTTATGATAAATAATTCTTTTTGGTCTTCCGTTGTGTGAAAATCCTGGAGAGAAACAGAGCATTGTTCTCTGTGTGCATTTTATATTGTGTTTTTGGGATTTTGACAGAAAAACCCCCAACAGTTTCTTCTGTTCTCTCAAGATTGACCGACTTTAATTAGTTCTGCTTTTACTGAAGACAAAGACGACATGGAGGAACGGAATTGCCTTTCAGTTCGCAAATTTTAACGCAGAAAAGATTGTTAACGTTAACGAAAATTTTTACTGAAGGCAACTGACTCACTTTGCCTGTCAGCGAGAATCGGGCACAGTTATATGTCTGTCCAGGTCAATGGCGACGAACACTATAAATAGATAGAGATTGTGGTGAAATTATGTGTTTACTGGGTCAACATTCAAATGGCAGCTTCTACGTAATGCCCTTGGTTAGGTGAACCATACAAATTCTCATTCATTCATATCATATATAAATTCTTCGATATGAATAGCTTTTCAAAGTGTTGACTGGGTATCATGGAATGGAATAAATATCTGTATAATGAATGGTTAAATGAATATTTCAACTACAATATAAACATAGCAACAAAAAAACCCAAGATACATCAAGTACGAGTCCAAGATATCCTAAGTTCACAATGCTCGCCAAAGAGAAACTAAATCCACGATTGAGAGACTCGCGTTAATGACATGCTGACCCGAGATTTATATGAGATAGCAGATGATATAATTTTAACCAGGATTTTGACGTTGTTCTGGTTATTTTAGAGCTGACATGGGCCCTGAAGAATGATATAAATATGTTGTATCGATTTTTTCCAAGAAATCTATAGCATATGATATATCCTCAATGTTATACAGAAATAATCAGACTCCTCTCCTAAGCATTTCCTGGTAGCGCTCCAGCGATCGTAGTCGCTCCATTTCCCAATTCTGATGGAACTTGGCAATGAATTCTTCCGCTAATTTGTCAACATCCCCATCCCCAAATTGATCAGGGTTTTTTCTCACATTATCTGCGTTGCTAATTTGACCTGTGTGATTACCAACGGCAGCACTGGTCTCCTTATTTGCATCTCTTGTTTCCTCTGTTCTCTGTACTGTAATTAGTTCTGGTTTTACTGAAGAAGAAAACGACATCGAGGACAACGTTGAAGGATGGAATTGCAGAAAACGACATCGAGGACAACGTTGAAGGATGGAATTGCCTTTCAATTCGCAAATTTTAATGCAGAAGAGATTGATAACGTCAAAACGTCAAACGATGGTGGTGCTGACGAAAAATTTATTGAAGGCAAATGAATGCTAATGTTCTGCCCGTCAGTGAGAGTTGTGCGCGCAGTTATATGTATATGAAATCTTAATGGCGATGAACGTTATAAATAGATAGAGATAGGAATGAAATCTTAATGGCCACGAAAGCTATAAAATAGATAGCGATTGTTTACTGGGTCGAATGACAGCTTCTACGTGATGCACTCCGTTACGTAAATAATACAAATGGTTTCAGAATGTTGACTTGGCAGCATCCTCAGTAAAGTAGTTACGTACTTAAAACTGGTTCCCGATACCGCCATCAACTCTGCGGCGGAGGGAGGGCGGCAAGGGATTAAATATATGGATAATAAATTGTTGAATTATTAGGAATGGGATTAAATAATTGGATAAGGTATTGTTAAATTATTATTTTAATTGTAATGAAAAAAACTGATAATGATAGTTTTACTTAAAATATGATTTGATTATAGATTAATATGAGTGTAGTTTATAGGAATGGTTTTTTTTGGTGGGGAACGGTGAATTATCGGATTAAGTTGTAGATAATATGTAATGAAGTTTTTATTTTTATTTTTGAAATTTTTATAAATTAGTAAAAATGTATTAGTAAATAGGGTTAATATATCGTTGAAACTATTATTTTCCATTATTTATATTCATATTAATTTTATAAATAAATATAATATTAATATTAATATTAATATTGTATTATTTATAATAAAATGATTAATTTCATTTTCATATTCATATTAATATTAATATTAATATAATATTTAATTAATATTTAAAGATAATAAAAAGATTAATTTCATATTCAATTCAATATTTAAAGATAATAAAGAGATTAATTTCATATTCATATTCATATTCATATTAATATTAATATTAATATTAATATTAATATAATATTCAATTCAATATTTAAAGATATTAATATTAAACTTATATTTATCAATAACAACAACTAATAATAATAATATTGTTATAAACCTAAAATAATAAAAAACTAATATTATTAAAATGCTCAAGTAATCAAACCTAAAACATAAATAAATTTACCTAAATAACATTACTAACATTATTTAATATTATCAATATTGTCTTAATGGTATTATTAATAATATTAGTTATGATATTATAAAATAATGATTGTATTTATTATAACCTTAATATTATTATAAAACTTAATTTTATAAAATAATAATATTATAAAATGTAAATTCATAAAATTAATATTATATTTCACCATCCATACCAGATGAAACGAAGCAACACCAAATTTCAATTTTAATTTTCATAAATATTTTTTTAATAAATTACAAGGATAGTTATTTTTCACAAATGATTTTTTAATAAATTAAATAGAGAAATAGATTTAAAAAACTGATTTTTTTTCGTATTGTTCATTACATAATGTATTAGACAAAGAATATTCCCTTGACTTACAATCTCAACCATTCATTTTATTGAAAATATTTCTTAAACTCAATTCCAATATAAACCATCCCTTCAACATAATAAATAAATAAATAATAAAACCTCACTTAAAAAATAATTTAGTCCATTTTAATTACGTAGTAATAAAAAATTATCTTTACTTTTTTAATATTGTAACCCCATTAACAAAAAAGATGAATTAATGAAAGGACCTTTGAATAGTCTCATCCACCTTATTGTTGTGTGTATATTCTCACACTATTTTTAGACCAGCAGTAAGCCCGCGTTTAAGTATACTATTCCTGTAGAAATATAACCCGAAGTATCCTCCTTTCGTTAACTATTTATTATATAAATATTAATTTTGTAGATTGTGTTACACATTACGTGTTAAGTTAATGCTATTTATATTATCAAATATAATTAATGCTATTTATATTATCAAATATTATTTTATAAATATTGTGTTGGTTTTTGGGTTGAAGCGTGAAGTGTTAGTTAAATTTTTGTTTGCTATTATTATTATTGGATTGAGAGGTTTTTTCTACGACCCAATGTGATGTGTGATGGTATCTGTCCATCATCAAAATTGAAATTTTATTCATGTTAATCAAAATAGAAATTTAAAAAATTTAAAAATAAAAAATTAAATAATTATATAAAATATTTAAATAATGTTGGCTCATAAAAAATTTTGCATGTGAAGAAATTGGATCCCTCTCAGTTCATATTAGATCCGTATTTAAGATGGATTTGTCCTGGTTAAGTGACTGTTTTTTGTTTGTCAAGTGGTTTGAGTTCATCAGGTTTGATTTGTGGCTCGAGAAATCGTGACATAAGGGCATTTAAGTTGCGAAAATCACATGGGGATTGCACATAGCTTAGGCCATACCAGCCCTTAACATGAATGGATTTTTTAGAGTTTCAAACCAGTGACCTTCTCATCACAAAGTGACTTAACAATACACCCCATCACCGTCCTTCACATAATGATCTTCTCATCACAAAGTGACTTAACAATGCACCCCATCACCCTCATTCACATAACAAAGTGACTTAACAATAGCCCCATCCATCAACATCTATTCAACGCCCTGTGGGCATAACAAAGTGACCTTCTCATCACAAAGTGACTTAACAATGCACCCCATCACCCTCCTTCACATAACAAAGTGACTTAACAATAGCCCCATCCATCAACATCTATTCCACGACCTGTGGACATTATTACGTTTATTACGTGAATGTTTATTTGACTTTTGTGTTTATATTGGGTGGAAGTTATTTTTTAATTAATTAGATATTTATATTATTTAATAATTTAATTATTAAAATAAAGTTTAAGTTATATTTATTGATAATTTTATAATGAAATATAAAATTATATGATTTTTTTTTAAGAAAATTTTATATTTATATTAATTTTTTTCATTTTCACGTCTATTATAAATTAATTTAGTTTTGAAAAATTATTTAATTAATAAAAATTTAATTATAGAATGTTAAATAAATTATGAAATTAAGATTCAAATGTTTAGATTGATCTTGTTTATGTAACAGATATATATATATATATATAAAAGAAATATGTAAACACCTAGAAATCATAATAATAGAGGTCTTAACTAACTTGCCCAATTACCATTTCCTCTCGTGACAAATTTTTTTACGAATTAATTTAAATACAAAACATAAAAAAATTATTTATTTAAATTATTAAATACGAGAAAAGAAATAAAAGGTTTTAATGCTTCCCATACTACTTCAATCTTTACAATTTTGAGTGGCCAATGAAATCACCAATTGATTCCAATACTACTTCAATCTTTACACTTTTGATAAGTCAATTGTACTTGGTGGGTTGGTTTCAATTTCTCATTACTACATATGTTGGATGTATTTTTTAATGTTGGGTTGATATTACTTCAATCTTTACACGTAGATTGTATGTGGTGGCTTGGCTTCAATTTCTCATTACTAGACATGTTGGCTGTATTTTTGAATGTGGTGTTGATATTAAGGGATTTATTTTTGAATGTTGTATGATATTAGGTGATTTGTGTGTCTTACACAATTCATAAAATTTAAATACAACATTAAGACTTTGTGCATTCATACTTTTGGAGTTTTGTTGTATAAAGCTTTTATTTATGTATTCAAACAACAAATGACAATGGATTTTGTGCACTTTAGTATTTTTTATGGGTATTGTATTAAATTATTCTCTTTTTTCTTTAAATTAATTATTATTATTATTATTATTTTATATATATATATATTTTTTCGGAATTTTTAATCATTATTTATTTATTTATTTATTTAATTATATATATATTTTCCAAAAAATGTTATTTTATAAAAAATTATTTTAATAATTAATTAATTTAATGAGTATCTTTATTTTGAAAATAAGATAGAGGTTATTAATTAGAGGATAAGGATTTAACCAATATTCATATACTTTTTTTATGATTTAGATGATTATAGAGTTCTCGAGACGATAATTGTCACATTATCGCGTTATATGATAACATAAGGAGAATGGTAAGGTAACGACTATTTCTTGACCTCACCTCAAGCCACAATTAATGCTACTAGATCATGATCACTCAATCAAGGACTGAGCATTTATGCCTTGCGCATGATATAGATTCAAACACCACTGAGCAATACATTCTTTCTTGTAGACTCACAATGTTGGATGGTTTGGTTGCTGGTGGTCTTGAGTTGCTGTGGAATACATACAACTTGAACAAAACAAAAGCAATTGCAACATTATGATTATCATGGTGGGAAAGAGAGCTCGAACCAGAAGGGGTCACATGGGACAAGGATGTCAACCTCTCCCCCTAACATGCTCTCGGCTAGGAGAAATTGTTGAGGATATTCCAATGCATATTCATTGACTTGTGGCTGCAATAGACGTAGAGGAGAGACGAAACACCGATAACACTCTCTGCTCACCAGGCAACCTAGGGATCAGAAAGAAACCAGAGAACGCTCCGAGAGCACAATGGTAGAGGCCAACGCCTTTCTGGTCCATATGCACACAACTCTTATGAACTTAGACATGGCGATGATGATCCCATTTCCTCCTCCTCCTCCTTCGATGCCTCCAATTCTCATGATAGGTCTGAAGTAGTTGGCTCCTCCCATCAGGGTCTGAGACCATCTCATTTGGGGCAATCAAAATCATAATGAAAGAAGAAAAAGGTGATAGCCAACCATAAATCACTGGAACTCATGGAACAACCACCGAACCTGGCCAGTCAGACTGGCACCAAAGACACATCTAACAGAGAATCCTTCAAGAGGCAAGAGGAATTTTATGGTGCGTTCATTGAATGGGAGTGTCCTCCCTGGCTGCCAGAAGGATACGTTGACCCATTCCTATATTTAGAGCAACATGAATAGGCCAGAAGGGAGAAAGAAAATTGCAACAAGGTTTCGGTGGAACCAACTCATCCAACCTAGCCCAACTATGACTAGGAAAAGGGTGCAAACCCACTAGGCATGATGGATCTCCACAATTATCACTCTCCATGGTTTTCATTCTCATGTTATTTTTTTTCTCTAGATTGACTAGTTTCTGCCATGTTCATTTTATATTTGTTGTTTCATAGTCAATGTCATGCACTTGAACTCATCGAGAAACCATTTGGTTTCCCTGTCATGTGCATATGGTCCCCGTGCTCCTTTCCTCAAGACTATTTTGTGCTACTATCAAATCTATGGCTTAAAGCTCCTAGGAGACGGCCTAGTTTCCTTTTCATGAGTAGGGAGTTTTCACAGGGTTTGTCTGTATGAAACTTTTTATTGAACACATACATTTCCAACTATTCAAGGTTGTATTTTATGTACATGTTTTATACTTTACATTTTTTTGTTTATTCATGTGTTCTTTTAATTTCCATTTTCCACTTATTCCATCATTCAATTGTTAATTGACATATGATAGTTCATATACATGTTAAATGATGATCCCTATCAATATTCACCATATGTCTGTTTCCCAAGGAAAAATCGCAATTTTATTCATAATGAACAAAATTAGATATTGTAGATGCTAGAAAACATATGCGTAAAACAACATATCCTAGTATCCAAGATCAATAACAACTCATCAAAGAGTTAATACAAAGCTACTCTCTTCTACCTTTCTTTTTTTCCACTTTCCTCCAACCATTAGAATTTGGAGTGGAAGATACAATAGTCATTTGAGTCTCTTTTACATTTACAGGATTTTCTTTGTCATTCTGATGCATGAATTCTTTTGGTACCACTGACTTCTTCTTCAGATGGGATTTTCTCTATTTGCTGCTACTGAAAAAAAGGCATTGGAACTCTTGAAGGATTATGTTCAACATTGCTCTTCTTCATGGATTCTTGGGGTTTTCGGACATTGTTGTTTGAGGTTTTTTCTGGGATTTCTTCATCCTATGCTTCAACTTCTTGGGATTTTGAAAACTACCAACCTTTTGGCTTTGAAGCTTGTCACTTTTTCCTTTTAGTATTTGTGTTTGCTTGTGGACACGCATTTTGAAGATGATTAGTTTGTAAACATATATGGCAGCGAAATGTCGTATTCTCATAATAAAGAGGCTGAGACCACTGCAGATTGTTGTGTAACAAAATAATTCTATTAGGTAAACATTTATTAAGGTCTACCTCTATGTAAATTCTGGAAAAAGTGAAAATTCCTTTCGAGACTCTATCTGCATCCACTTTTAGGAACTTCCCCAAGGAATTCCCTATTCCTTCTAATACTAAGTGATGCCAAAAATGCAGGGGAAGGTTATGTAACTAGACCCATACTGTCATTTTGGAGACCACCATGGTATTTGCATAAAATATCGAGAAGAAAGGTATCAAGAAGAGACCCGCATTGCCCCAAAACCATGGTCCCTTGTTTAACACATATTCCAGATCTGTTGTTGTGTCAAACTTTACAATAAAAAAACCTTTACAACATAGGTGAATTTCACAGTTTTCTGTCTATGTAGAGAAAATCCATTGATGTAGGCTCTTCGATTTGGTCCAGAATCCATTGAATTTGTAGATTATTGCTTTTGTATGGAAATCAGAGTACAATTAATTTACATCTGGAAAGTTGATTGTCAATGCTGGTACCTAGTTCATTTGCTCCACAATATAGGGACCACAAAGATTTAGACATTGTTATGTGTTTTTTCTTGGTTCTGTTTTCCCTTTAACTGCACCCTTGAAGGAAGCTAGACCTTTGGAACTAGATCCAGGACAACCTCCAAGAAATCACATGTTCATGATTATGGTTGAATCATGTACAATGCCATAGTCTTGCAACTTGAATCCCTCTTGCAGAGATTTCCCCGCATAAATCAAATTTTGGAGTCTTACTGGAATGACTATCTGTTCTTGAATATTTTGCCTCAGAGCTTGTACCCGATCCTAGATACAAACTCTCATACACACTGATTTCACACACAATGTTTTAATAAAAATTTGGATCAGAGCCCCCTCAATCAAATCTAAGGGTTGGCAACCCAGATCTGTCCTCATATTGGTCTCATCTGATAGATTTGAGGGTAGATTTATTGCATCGAGCATCTTGGCGTGACAAGAATCTACTGCTACTTCCTTGTAGATTAGATACAAAACTTGGAAACATAATCATTGTTTTACAGATCCAACGCCCAGATCTGAAGAAGGGATATCGCTTCAACCCCGGGCGTGCATTTGATCATATTCCAAATCATACCGTGGCATCCCATATTGACATACCAGGCAATAATTATGCCATGTAGGCCATGGAAGAATGAAATCAACGTGATACATATGATTATAGGGCATCCACTTTGCATATTTCCCCGGTTTGAACTTATTGTTATACACCGCACACTTCCCCGCCGCATCCTTTCCGCTAGACGTCACCTCCTCCAGAGCGTCCACCGAGGCTCTCGACGTCAGGGCGAGCCCCTTCTGCTGGTGTTGCTCTCCGACAATTCCTACAAGAGCTTCTCTAGCCCGGGGCTGAGTAAACAATCCCCCAGATTCCCTTGCATCATTCTCCTCATGGCCATGGGGAGCAATTCATCGTCGTGCACGTGCCTATGGGGAGGGAAGTATAAGTGGCTATAGGGCCAACCCAAAGCATGCTTGGAAAGGGATTGTACCACCTGGGCCATGACTTTATCTTATTTTTCCGCACCATGATTTCCATTTCGAGTTTTTCCACGAAGCCACAATGGCAATGAGGGTAGACCGACTTGCTTGCACCGTGGGACTGCCTAATTTCCATGTTGTATTGATGGCACCACCAAATCATGGCAGCTGACATCATTGAAAATCCTCACCAAAAGCCCGTCGCCTATTTAGTGAAACCCTTGGAACCCTCAATTCTCCTGTGCCGAGCTGAAAAGATCAGATGGACACCCGTGGCATGTTTTATTGCATAAACTAATTTAGTAGTAACATCTACAAGTTGGTTATCTGATATGCAAATTTTTAATCCCTCTCAAATAATCCATATGCTACTCTTACTCTCAACTATGGATCAAACATTACACTATGTATACTCATCCAATTTTGAGATTAGATATGAACCTCCATGGAACATTGAATGGACATGTCACACAATGATCCCTGATAATATTTTCCTTCATTCTTTAATCTTTATTGTATTAGGTAAGAACCACCATGTCCATGGAGATTTTTATATAAACCCTTCGGAGGTAAAGATTCCTCAAATTGCGCAAAACAAAATAGTTGGGATAACAAATTAAGAAATCATGAAACAAGCTCTTCAATAGGTATTTCACTACCGAGCTCTTTGTTAGCGTACTCACCAGACCATTCACCATATGTTTTTTTGCTTTTGTTTTTTTTTTTTGTTTTTTTGTTTTCCGAGGAAAAAGCACAATTTTCATTAATAAGATTTAAGAAAATTACATGTTGTATACTAGCATATATGAAGAATTCTTTCACTACTATCCAAATATTAATAGTCCAAGAGTCATATGCAAAAATATTTACAGACCATCCTTTTAAAAATAGTAGAAACAATGGCAAACTAGGATCATTAAGTCTAAAAACTAGATAAGCTTAAAGAAACTAGAAAACTACACAAAAGTAAATAAAACATAAAGATTGATCTCATAGATCATTCCCGATGGATTCCTACCCCTTCAATGATGGGCTGATGGTAGATTTGGAAGAAAACCCCATCCCTGTACTCATGAATAAACCTGTGTCCTCTAGTCAGTTGCGCGACCTCTTTGGAAAGAAGATCAAAAACTTCATTCCTTTCCCTGTATATATGAGAGCAGACAAAAAAATCAAACTAATATTTTAAAAATAAAGCATCCTCCAACAGATCCCTGAGTGTGTGCAAGTGACAGAGGTAGATCCCATTGATCCAATTTATGATAAGCTGAGAGTCCCCGAAGATATGAATTTTGTGGCAGTTTTGTTCTCTTGTGAAAAGGAGGAGGTGCGTAAGGCTCTTTAATTCTGCATAGTTATTTGTTCCTCGCTCGAGACCCACTTTGATTTTGAAAAAAACAGAGTCATTTAAATGAAAAACAACCTTCCCCACCACAGCCTTCAGGCTGCGCCGAGCCATTAAAATAAGCCCAAGGCTGATTTCTGTCTATGATCTCTAGGTTGATGATTCTGATGGAATGTTGAATCGGATCCTTAGGGATCAGATTGTAAATGGCCAACATATGATTGCATGAGACTACCCAGAGGATGGGCTTTTCTAGAAATATCCGCTGATTTATGATAAGCCGAATGCCCCAACAAACGATGAGAGGCAGGTTTCTGATTTTATGAGTGGCAACACTCGTCCACCAACCATGCCAAGTATCATTTATATTATGACTAGCCCAATGGGTGTTAATTGAGAGGGCCAAGTTTATGTGATTCCAAATTTAAGACGAAATCGAACAGTGAAGGAAAAGGTGGTCAATATCCTCTGACTCCGCATTACATAGGCAACAACGGGAGGGGCCATGAAGCATGCGTCTTCTTAAATTTATTTATGTGGGAATATTGTTTGTGAGGATGCCCCACATGAAGAGGCGAGATTTGTGGGGGGCCTTCAGCTTCCAAAGATGCTGCCACCACCAACAATTTTCATCCACTGACCGAGCCTCCATGATTGATGCAAAGCCAGCTTTTGGGGAATATCTGCCTGTTGGGGCCTTTTCCCAAATAATTTCATCTGCCCTGTCATAAAACCGAACGTTGGCTTCCTCCAAAGCCCCCACAAACCGCAACCAGACCCTGTTCCATCTTCCCTCTATTCCGAAATTCTCAAAATCCATCCACTGCAGACTTGGCCAAGCAGGGCACCCCGTTGTCGCAATGTGAGCAAGTCGTGTGAATCCCGCCTCCAACAAGTCCTGTCGCATTTCTCTAGGAAGGATGTGTGCATTCCCACTTCCAGCCCAGGCATCAGAGCCAATTCTGATCTGTGAACCATCACCAACTTTCCAAGCTAAGCCTTCCTTTATAATGCTGAAGGAGTGAGTAATGACTTTCCAAATTCTCGATGCACTTGGGATGTAGTGACAGGGGCTGTGAATCTAATTAACAATTGGTAAGGGATAAATGTATTTGCTGTAAATAACTTCCTGCCACAGGCTATTTGTGGTTATTATTTGCCATCCCATCTTTGACCCGAGGGCTTTTGCGAAATCCTGGGGTTCCTTCAACCCCCACCCACCCCATTTTTTGGGCTTGGCAATCCTTTCCAGTTTTACCCAAGCAAAATTTCTTCCCGCATTTTGGCCCCGCCAAAGAAATCTGCAAAAAATATGTTGTATTCTACGTAGAATGCCTTTAGGAATCCATGCCAGGGACATCCAATATACTGATTTTATCAGGGTGAGCCTATCGACACGAGAGAGCCATTTCTGTTGCCAGATATTGATGCAATTTTCAATTTTTGCTAAAATCCACGACTAGTCAACAATACGGTAACTGTTTGGCTTAAGCCTGAAACCCAGATACTTCAGACCCGAATCCAACTCTTTCCTGACGAAAGCGAAGTGTTGGGATGCATATCTTTATTCATTTTGTAGAAAAGAATTAAAAATGATAGTTGATTTGTCATAATTCAGCCCCATACCTGTGGCTTTACAAAACAGAGATAGTATGGACTTGAAGCATGAGGAATCATGAAAAGATCCATTTAAGAAAATAAGAACATCATCTACAAATAAAAGATGTGAGAGAACAATTCTGTCAGTGATTGCAACCCCTCCCAAGCTTCCATTTGATCTCGCTTTTTTTAATAACCTACTTAAGCCTTCCATAATCAGAAGAAACAACAAAGGAGAGAGGAGGCAACCTTGTCTGAGACCTCTCTCAGCATGGAAGAAAGCTGAAGCCGCCCCATTAATTAGAACACTAAAAGACACAGAGGTGACGCAACACAAAATCTAGTTGATAAACTGGTGAGGGAACCTGAGGTGAGTAAGCATGAGCTGGAAATAGGACCAACTAACAAGATCAAAAGCCTTGGATAGGTCACTCTTGAGGATAGCAACCTTTTTGGAAAGAGTGTTAATTGAGTGGAGCACTTCTTAGGCAGTGCTTATAGCTTCATGGATTTGACGGTGATTGAGGAAGGCAAACTATTCCTTTGAAATCATCCTAGAGAAGATTGGATTGATACGAAGGGCAATGATTTTGGAAGTGATCTTGTAAAAAAAATTGCAGAGGGAGATGGGCCTAAAGTAATCAAAAGTTTGGGGCTCGTCCACCTTAGGGATGAGGGCAAGGAAAGTAGAATTGAAAGCCTCCGACATCCTTCCCGAAATCTGACAGTCCTCAATGGCAAACAACAGGTCCTGCCTAATGAGCTCAAAAAAGGTAATGTAGAATTCAATTGGCCAACCATGAGGCCCTGGGATTTTGTCTTTGCTGAAACCTTTCGTAGCTGCTTCCAATTCCCCCAAAGTGACAAGCTGATTTAGAGACTCTTCTTCCTCTTCCTCAACAAACTTAGGCATAGTGTCCACCGCCGATTTAAGCAATATTGGTTCCCCTTGGGATCTTATAGATGTTTGAGAAGTGCCTAACTCCCATGTCAGTAAGCTAGGTGAAAGAACTGGCCTCTCTGCCAGTATGGTCTTTCAGTTCCCAGATTGTATTAATAGCTTTTCTACCCCTAGCGAACTGTTGAATTCTTTTTGTATTCTCATCACCCGACTTCAGCCATAAAGCTCTGCTTTTTAGTTGCCAAGTCTCCTCATTCCTTCGCAGCAACCTGATCTTTTCTTTCTCCAGGTTTATGAGATGTTCTTTCCCTTGAAGGGAGGTGAAGCTGGACAACCCCAATGATTCAAGATGTTTTAGCTTTCTTTCAATCCTAATTAGTTCCTCGCCCTCCCTTTTTTGCTTGGCTTTTGCCCAGCTGATAGTTTTTTCCTTCAGGTGGGCTAGATTGTTTGAGATGACCACCACTGGAGGGGGACTGAGATCCTGATTACAGTGAGTCCAACAATCCTTGAAAATAACATGGAATTCCTCCTCAGTTAACCATGAAGCATTAAATTTAAAGGGGGATCCAGGTTCTAGGTTTACATCCTCAATTTCTAGAAATACCAGTGAATGGTCTGAGCAACCCCCTGAACCAACCCATTGACGAATGTGTGCAAGGCGATTTAGTAATGGGGATTTTATTAGGAATTGGTTGAGCCTTCAAGCCAGGGCATCCTCCCCCATTCTACGATTCCGTCAGGTTGGCATGATACGCGCTGAATCAATGCTTATTAAGTGATGGGCATCCAACAAGTTTTCAGAAAACCCTGTTAAAATGTCCCATTGAGTTCTGTGGTCCCATGATTCTGCGAGCTCGAGTGAGAAATTGAGGTCACCACCAATGATTAGGTTCTCACCTTGCATAAAATCCGCCTGGAGCAAATTCTCCCAAAAAACCTCTCTATTATGGCACGACCCATAGATGTTAATAATCCTCAGGGGGATATTGAGTGAGATGGAGGTGAAATCTTCTTCGAGAAAAGCCTTACCTCCACAGGCATTTGAGATCCTGATCATTTTATTATTGAACCCAAGGGCACAACCCCCTGACCTCCCTCTCACATCCAAGAAGAAGAAATCCCAATCTGACAGGAAGGATTTTAGGGCTTTATTTACAAGGGGACCATCACCGAGGGTTTCTTGTAGAAAAACCAGCTTTTTTGACAAACACAGTCTTCTTAGCGCCAATGTTTTATCTGGGTTGGCCAAACCCCTACAGTTAAAGGAGATGCCTTTCATGGGGCAACCTTTTCAGGGTTCCTCTTTTCTCTAAGGACTTGATCTATGGGAGACTGGATACCTGAAGCCACCTCAAGGCTTTCCCTTTTGATAGCTTTTGAAAGATGAGATTGTCTACCTCGAGGGGCCTTGGGAGGAAGGGATGGGTGTGGATCCTCATCCAGTTTGAAAGCATGGAGGGAGAGGGGAATGGAGCGCAAGTTATATCGATGGGAAGTGCTAGAGGCCAAATCCCTAGAGGGGTCTTGAGAAAGGTCATTTTGGACAATAGAGCAGGGGGTACTGAGGAGAGGCGTAGGAGAAGAGACCATAGGGCAGATAATGGGGCTCAGCTTACCGGTTTTAGAAACAATATTTGACATATAAATTGAAGATGTAGAAACATATAGCATGCAATTATTTGTAAAATGAGGATGGGGGGGAGAAGAAGAGGTATCCGATAACACATTGTTCTCCCTGGAGTGTGCTCTGGTGATGGGGGCATCCATGGTCCAGGCGTCCGACTCAGACCACACAGAATTTGGCCTCCTTGACCCTGCCTCAAACTGCCTTGAAGCACAACGAGATCATCCATCCCTAGCTCTGTTTGTGTGCTTGCTGCGACAAAACATTTCGGAGGGCTCAACCTTCTCCCTATTACCAAGGGACATGTTTTGTAAAGATGACCAACCTCATGGGATCTTCGGCACTTGAACGGAATGCCCTTATAATCCAGCTCCTACAATCTAATAATGTCACCTATTTGAAAGCGATAAATCTCCGCCAGGC
Source organism: Pinus tabuliformis (assembly GCA_031772625.1). Taxonomy (NCBI): domain Eukaryota; kingdom Viridiplantae; phylum Streptophyta; class Pinopsida; order Pinales; family Pinaceae; genus Pinus; species Pinus tabuliformis. The sequence goes on from CM062810.1 coordinate 461,464,797, forward strand.
ATCCTATGGTATCCATATGGACTAGAATTCTGGCCATTGCCAGACAACCTGAGTCCAGGTATGATCTATCATGTTCAAGGTAAGTGCCCAAGTCATCACCTATACACTGAAAAATGTCTTCGGACCATAATTACAGTGGGAGCCCCGACAAATGAACCCATATCGGCCCTACACCTAGGTTTTCCTACTCCGGATCGAATAGAGGTGACCAACGTTTAAGCAGGACGGGGATCACTTCAAGATGCCAATAACGCGTCAACGCCCAATCAACCTATTCTGGATTTGAAAAGATAAGGGCGAACCAGCCCCTAGACATCGAAAAAACCGTAGGAAGTTGCTCCATAACATTAGCCCATACCTCCATTGTCCATATCTTCAAACGACCCTGGGAGTAGTTCCTACCTCGGACCCTGCCCACTAGCACAATGATTTTTGTCAAAGCCGCTTTGTCCATGCCTACGCCTTTCCCAAACACAAGCAATCGACCCCTCTCTTTTGATTTGGACAACTTTGATTTCTTGCCAGCCTTCTCCTTTGAGCCAATGCCTGAAACTTGCTGTCATTCAGCCCCCAGAGGGTTATCATCCGAGTATGAGGCGCGGGTCTCGTCCACCTTGGTGTCCTTGTTCGCTATGTCACCGAAAAAACCGGAAGGCAGATTGTGTAGGAATTTACAGGGTAAGTTCCTCAGAAAGAACACCAAAAGGACACCGCTCACAACTAGATCACAAATCAATACACCAATATTTTTGACGTGGTTAAAACCCTCAAAGAGGGAAACAGTCCATGGCCTGCGCCAACGTGGCTACTACAGGAAATTTATTAATCAAAGAATGAAAATTTACATAAGCTTCTCTCATGCACGGATTACCTGAACAATGACCCTCCATGCGCTTTAAATAGAACTCATGGACTAATCGAGTGTCAAGCCACGGATCAAGTGTCGGTAATACCGAGGAGAGAATGAACCGTCAGATCACTACATATCGTGACCGTCGGATTGTAAGTTACAAAATGTACAACGGTAAAGAAACACACTTTACCTAACTCTATAGCTAACTCTACACTAGACCAAGTTGAACTTAACTATATCCTATGTGTCGGAATATCCTAACATCCCCCCTTAAGAACAACTTGGGATAGGATTGAAGGATTTACAAATATGACACAATAGGAGAAGGAAGGAGGCACTAGAGCCTATCCCCCCTTAGTGACAACTTCCTGAACTCCAAGCATATATCGAAGTTTAGTGAACTTCGCCTCTGTGAGAGCCTTTGTGAAGATGTCTGCAACCTGATCATCTGTTGGACAATATTGCACTTCAAGAACATGGTCATGAATGAGCTTTCTGATGAAGTGCATGTGTAGTTCAATGTGTTTGTTGCGCTGATGCTGGACTGGATCTTTGCATAGCTGAATGACACTTTGATTATCACACCAAAGTGTGGTTGGATGCTGCTGCTCAAAGCCAAACTCTGATAGGATCTGACGAAGCCACAAGGCTTCCTTACTAGCTTCCACGACACCACGATACTCTGCTTCTGCTGACGAAAGAGAAATGGCAGCTTGTTTCTTACAAGCCCATGTAATAGGTCCTGAACCAAGAGTGAAGACATAACCGGCAGTAGACTTCCGATCATCAGGGTCACCAGCCCAATCAGAATCAGTGAAACCAACTAATAGAGGAGCTGCTTTGGCACTGTAATGAATCCCAAACTGTACTGTACCTCGAACATAACGAAGTATTCTTTTGGCTGCTTTCCAATGACTTTTCGGGGGTTTTGCATAAAACGAGCAACAAGGCCAACATCAAAGGAAAGATCAGGACGAGTATGGGTTAAATACAAGAGTTTTCCTACAAGTTGACGGTATAAGGTAGCATCAACTTCAGGAGAAGTACAAGAGACTGAAAGTTTGACTCCAGACTGAAAGGGAGAAGGGGCTGGCTTACAGTCTTCCATGTGAAAATGACGAAGAATATCACAAGCATACTTGGACTGGGAAAGGAAAATACCCTCCTTGGATTGCAAGACTTGAAGACCGAGAAAATAGTGTAAGTGTCCTAAGTCTGTCATTTCAAATTTCTTTTTAAGGCTGGACTTCACATGGTTTATAAGGTTGGGATCACTACCAGTAAGAATAAGATCATCAACATAAAGAACAAGGATGATAAGAGAGTTGCCCACTTTCTTGGTGTAGACAGTATTGCCAGAATAACACCTAGAAAAGCCAGATTCTAAAAGAAAGCTATCCATTTTGGCATACCAAGCCCGAGGAGCTTGCTTGAGACCATAAAGGGATTTCTTAAGTCGACAAACATGGCTGGAGTCTGTTTGTATGAAGCCAATGGGTTGTTCCATATAGATTTCTTCCTGTAAGTCCCCATGCAAGAAGGCAGATTTAACATCCATCTGATGGACTTCCCATTTTAAAGAGGCAGCAAGGGAAAGAACAAGGCGGAGAGAGTTCATTTTGGCAACAGGGGAGAAGGTTTCAGTATAGTCAATGCCTTCAACCTGTGAAAATCCCTTAGCAACAAGACGAGCTTTATGTTTATCAACTTTCCCATCTGGTCCATACTTGGTTCTGTAAACCCATTTACATCTAACAAGTTTGCGTCCCTTTGGTAGAGGAACAAGATCCCATGTATCATTTGCCAACAATGAATGATATTCTTCATTCATAGCTGCTTCCCAATGTGGATGGCCTGAAGCTTCTGCAAAAGTGTCACGATCATGATTTACTGGAGCTTGAGCCAGTAAAGAAGAGGCTCTTTCAAACTGAGAACGTGTACGTCGCTGATCTGTAGGATCACCGGCAAGATCACCTGCTGCATCCCGAGTAGCACGGACCCATCTTGGAAGTTGAGGATCCTGAGAAGGTGGGGGAGGATTATCATCCTCACTTTCATCATCTGAAGAAGAAATGTTTTCAAAAGTAGAAGAGATAGGAAGAGGTGGCACATCCGCCGGACTAGGCTCGCAGGCCGATTTATTTTCATCAAATTTTACATCTCTTATAATGATAACATTTTTGGACTTAAATGGAATAAGTCTATAACCTTTTACATCTTCAGAATATCCAACAAAAGTACATTTCTCACTCTTAGGTTCTAAAGCTTTATGCTTTTCATCTGGAATATGGGCCCATGCTTCACTTCCAAAAACACGAAAGTGACTTACATCTGGTTTAATGGAACTCCAAGCTTCTTCTGGAGTGATATTCTCTAGAACCTTAGTAGGAGTGCGATTGATTATATAATTTGCACAATTAATTGCTTCGGCCCAAAAACTAAGACTGAGTCCTTTAGATTGCAGCATACAATTAGCCATTTCCTTTAAGGTACGATTTTTCCTTTCAGCTACACCATTTTGTTGTGGAGTGTATGGAACAATATGTTGCATTTGAATTCCATTTTCGGTGCAAAAGTTGATGAATGTGTTTTTAACATATTCGCCACCATTATCAGTTCTTAGCTTAAGAATTTGATGTCCAGATTGTTTTTCAACAAAGGCTTTGAAGGCCAAAAATGTGTTAAATACTTCGCTCTTGAGTTTTAAGAAGTATACCCAAGTGCGTCTGGAGAAATCATCAATGAAAGTTAAGAAATACTTGCAGCCAGAGAATGAAGCAACAGGAAGTGGACCACATAAATCACTGTGCACAAGCTGTAAAGGGGCTGAGGCGTGCCAAGAGGCACGTTTGTCAAAACTGTCCCGATGATGTTTTCCGAGTACACATCCGGAACAAACACCATCTCTGCAAGATACCATAGGAAGACCTGTCACCATATTTTCTTTACATAGATGCTGAAGGGAGTGATAGTTTAAGTGACCAAATCGCTCATGCCAAAGTTTGCTCACTTCATCATTATGAGCAACAAATACTGAGGGAAGATTTGATGACCCAAAGTTGTGAAACTTATACAACCTTGTGGAATCATCAGCAAGACCAATAGCTAGAATCTGTTTAGGATCTTTTAGATCCTTGATTACAACATCATGAGGTGAAAATTCAACAATTTTACCTTCACCTGAATGAGTTATCTGATATACAGATAGAAGGTTGCAGGATAAGGTTGGAACACATAGTACATCATTAAACTGACCATTGTCTAGATGAACAGTTCCAGTCCCTACAACATTAAGAGATCTATCATCACCAACATATATATTTTTGGTGTTACAATCATTTAAAGAAGAAAACATGGCTTGGTTTTTGGCCATGTGATAAGAGGCTCTAGAATCAATGAGCCACTCATGAGAATGAGAAGAAGAAGATACATTTAATGCATAACCAGATTGAGATGATTGACAACGACATGCAGAAAGTTCCATTCCTGAAGATGAAGTTGAAGTTGAAGAATGATCCACATGGATGTTATGTTTCTTCATTGCGGCTTCCAAGGCTTCCATCTTATTAAAGCATTTAGATTCTAAGTGGCCATCTCGATTACAAAAGTTACAATGTCTATCAGTCTTCTTCCATTTGTTTTTATTGGTCCTATCATTTTGCTGAAATTATCTTTCATTTTGAGGCTGAGTTGGTTTAGGACCATTCTTTTGAGGATATGACTTCTTAGGATTCTTTGAATTTGGTTGCTGCTGGGCGGCTAACGCTTTCGTGGAAGAGTTTCCAAGATTAAGAAGACCAAGGTGTAAGAGTTTTTCTTGTTCTCTTATTAAGGAATCACAAAAAGAGTCAAAGGAAGGGGCCTTGTAGTCTTTTCCTTAACAAATGAAAGCTTCCCTTGTAGAATGGAAGGTGGAAACAAATACAGAGTAGGCTGGTCCCAACTTAGTAAGGATGGAATAAATAAGGTTACCATCTTCTTTCTTAACCTTAACACCTTCCAAGAGATATCTAAGGGTCTTGAATTTGGACAAGAAATCTTCAATGCAAGAAAAATTATTAGGATCCAAAGTAAGCAACTCATTTTCAAGTTGATGGGCTCTAATTTCATTTTTAATCCCAAAAACTTTAGCGATTTTTTCCAATGCTTCATGAGGAGTCTCAAGTTCTGCAATATGGAATCTAAGATCAGGAGAAATAGACATCCCTATCAAACCACGTGCTTGATCTTGTCTATTTTCCCATTTTGCAGCCTTGTCTTCATCTTTTGGTTTCTTCTCTTGGTCTGTGGATATTCTGTAGAGACCTTTACTTCTAAGTAAATCTTCCATGTAGGCTATCCATTGGAAGTAGTTAGTGCTGTCAAGAATGACTTGGCATGGAGTTTCCATTTAAAAAAAAACCTGAAGCTGAAGATGCTGAAAGTAAGTATTCCAATGGATAGATCTCGAAAAAATAGGCTGTTTTAAAAAAAACGGCTCTGAAAAAGGCTTCCGGATGAAGAAGTTATGGCTTTTTGAAAAAAAATTGTTGAAGTTGCCGGCAAAGTGCGCGAATGTGCGAGAATGAAAAAAATCCACCCCCAAAAAATGGAGACTTGAACCCAAGACCTCTACTCTCTTAAAATAGCTTTGAACCAATTGATCTATACAAAAAATTTGAGAGAGAGAGAGAGAGAGAGAGGGAGAGAGGGGGGGCCTTGGTTTGCGTGCTTGCCTTGAGAAAGCTCTTTTTCCCTACAAAACACAAAACACAAAACCCAACACGAATATGCAAAGAAAAACGAACCTTGCGGCTCGAAGTTAGCTTTAGCCAAAAAACTAGATATTTTTAAAAAAAATCTCAAAGTTAGCTTTAGCCGAAAAACTAAATATTTTTCTCAATGTTTCTGATTTTCCGAGATCACACTAAGGTGCAGGGAAAAGAGCATACGCATGAGAAAAATCCTTCCTTTCTGTTTCTGATTTGCCGAGATCGCATAGAGTCGCAGGGCAAAGAGCATACGCAGAGATGAAAGGTATAGATCCGGTTAAAAAAAAGGGCTAAATAAACCGAAACCGAAATAAGAAGAGAGAAAATAACAGTAAACTGCAAAAACACTGTATACCTCCCGATCTGAAAAATGACGCGGCTAGGGCTACCGGAAACCTTTTCGCGTGAAACGAAAGGGGTTCCTCACTGGAACAGATGCTCCAAACGCAACAGAGCAGTCCTCTCGGCCCGAAAGCAGTCAGAAACAACAGATCTAGGAAACGACAACCGATGCAGTTCTACCGGCTTCAGATTTGGATCACCAACGGACGCGGCCCTCAAATAGCTCTGATACCATGTAGGAATTTACAGGGTAAGTTCCTCAGAAAGAACACCAAAAGGACACCGCTCACAACCAGATCACAAATCAATACACCAATATTTTTGACGTGGTTAAAACCCTCAAAGAGGGAAACAGTCCACGGCCTGTGCCAACGTGGCTACTACAGGCAATTTATTAATCAAAGAATGAAAATTTATATAAGCTTCTCCCATGCACGGATGACCCGAACAATGACCCTCCATGCGCTTTAAATAGAACTCATGGACCAATCGGGTGTCAAGCCACGGATCAAGTGTCGGTAATACCGAGGAGAGAATGAACCGTCGGATCACTACATATCGTGACCGTCGGATTGTAAGTTACAAAATGTACAACGGTAAAGAAACACACTTTACCTAACTCTATACCTAACTCTACACTAGACCAAGTTGAACTTAACTATATCCTATGTGTCGGAATATCCTAACAGATTGCTGCTCCCTGGTTGTATGCTCATGAAACCTCCCGTGAAGAGTTCTAACCTGCTAATGGGAAGGTTTGATACCACTTGAAGGTCCACATGATCATTTGAGTCAAGTCCCAGACCCTCGGTCCCTATTACCAGAAAACCCTCGCTATTCTGAAAAACCTCAGCATGGTGGTTTTGCTCATTCCACGTTAACAACTCTGATGGCGATGGTATTAAAAGAAAGGGTGAGCTTTGTGCCTTCTCCAAGGTTTATAAACCCCTCATAAACCGCCACGACTGGTTGAGCGAGGCCCATGCCTTACAAAGACTCCTCCATATCAGCCAAAGTCGACACTAAATCACTTACTTGGTCTTCCGGTGAAGTGGGTGATGCCAGTCTAAGCCCAACTTGTGACTCCACCTAGATGTCTGAAGGTGTAAGACTGTCCAAGGAGTAATCTACTAGTTCCTCCTCAAAATCCTCCTCCATTCATGCAAAAACACATCTTAACTGAGATAAAAATACAACTTTGTCTTGGGAAACAATGAGATACCCAGGTCAAATCCACATAAAAAACTGCCTTGGAACCCTTCACACAATTCCTGTTTCCTCACCGAGACCGCCCCGGGTAGCTCGAGAACCTCAGCCAGCAAGGGAGCCGTGCCAACAAACTGTTATGATAAGTGGTAAAAAAAAAGGTTCGAGCAAGATTAAAAACTCTGAACGGTGCAGGTGTAAACCCTCAAAACCTATAACTGTCGGCACCTTAATAAACTGAATAAATATGTCTTTCCCCACTGACCCAAAAGTAACCAAGTGCGCACAGAGGCGCTGATCCCATACCCCATGGGAGTCCTTAACCAAAACTCGGGCAAATGAAATCTCTAGGTGAAATCCTAGGTCCCAAGTTGAATCCCATTACCGTTGTTTTTTTTTTAAATCGTCAGAGCTCCTCTTCATCTTTTTTCTTATATTTGACAAAGAAATCTTCACCAAATGTTATTATGAAGATGTGCTAGTTCTTGTAAACATTTTCTTATAGTGAATTAAATAAAAATTTGTTTTTGTTTGCTAAGTTATGTGAATTCCGAGAGGACTAGCACGCCTAACCTGTGGCTTGAGTAGCCTCTACCCAAGGACATTTAAGTTGTCAAAGTCAACCTATAGTTTGAGTAGCCTCTACCAAGGGACATTTAAGTTGTCAAAGTCACCTATAAATCACACCCAGCCTGGGTTACACAAACCCTTAGCATGGAAGTCACCCATGAATTACACCCAGCCTGGGCTACACCAACCCTTAGCATGGCTAGATTTTTGTCCACGAAATTTCGAACCAATAACCTTTGCACCACTGAATATCTTTACACCACAAAGTATCTTAACATATCACCATATTACCATTTGATCTGAATCAAATAACATTTCAAAAAATACTTACTTCTAATTATATTTTTGAAATATAATTTATTAATTCTTTTTAATAAAAATTCCAAAATATTTCCAAAAACATTTTTTAACACATTTTTTAAATAGATATTATGGCACCAATATTTTTCTTAAGAAATTTCAAATATGCCCAAGGATTCTCACCCATTAAATTTCTCAATATTAAAAAAAAAAAATTCAAATTCCTTTGGAAAGATGTCTCCTCTAGTATGGATAGTTTTTCAAAGTATTGACTCAACATCATGCTTATCGACAAAAAAAATACATTCTAAAGATAGAATGGTTTTAAAATCATTATCTGGAGTCATACTCGGCCATGACGTTTCTCTAATTTTGATCATTAGGGCTGGTCAGGCTTGACGATGACTTTTTATAAATTTCTTTCACAGATCCGCTACGAAGGGAGGAAGCAAAATAAATAGCTTTCCTTCCCGATGTTAAAGATTAAAAAACCTGTTTGGTATTTTTGTTAGGCAGTCTCACGACTGTCTTCTGCCCATATATATTAGAACAAATTGAGAGCCAATATATATTGGGAATAAAAATGAGATTTTAGATGTTTTATTAAAGTTTTTGTTTTTGTTTTTTTTGAAATGAGTAAAGTGTTCACTTTAAATGTTTAGGCTCTTCAAATAAAATATATAGGTCTCTAGAAGTTCTCAACATTATTAAACTATAAAGAAGATTTACTATAATTGCATAGCGGAGAATAAATTGGTTTTTTCATGAGAGTATATATGATTAACATATGTTAGGGTCATAGACAAATGATTTATTTATTTTTGTATAAACCCATCACTTTGTATTAGTTTTTTTTTGTTAAATGTCATATGAGATGGATCACTCACTTTGTTAAATTTGGATCATGCTAGATGAAAAAAGAAAGATGTTTTTAGATACATGTAAACAATTGCAATTAATAAAAAGTCCTACTGGAAAAAATAGGCTATAAATTATCTAATCAACAAATTGGTTTAAAAACATGGTCCATCTTCATTGATGGAATACAAAATGCACAAGAATGACACATCAACCTGGAGGTTTATAAAAGGAATTAACCTTACAAGGTGTAGACCAATTGGTTTGTGTGGGGTTTAGTTCTCATCACCTCATTGATTCAAATATTATGGGGAGGGATTGCCAATGAGAGACACTTTTGGAGGAATTAAACTATCCAAGGGAATTCCAAGCTCAACCTAGCTTCTACAATCTTGATAATAACATCCCACTAATTCTTCCATCTAACATTAGAGCTAGCCCTGACCTAAACTCAACTTAGTTAGGATTTAAAAAAAAAAATTATTAATTATAAAATTTTAATTAATTGTATTATCATTAAAACATGAAATATTATAATGATATCCAAGTTAGAATTAGATAAAAATTCATACTCATCTACATATGTTAGTTGGAGAGTTGATCCCTCCTTTGACCACCTTCCTGTTTTGCCATGATAATCTCTCAACAAATCAGTAATATTTACCAGAACAAATACGTAACTATCCATAATAACTTATCTTCTCTCTTTAATAATCCAACAAACAATACAATAAGAGATATACACGGAGGACTTTGCATCAACTGAGTACTTCAAAGCAAAAAACCTGCAAAAGATTAATGTGTATTTAGTTGGGTCATCTTAAGATACTTCATCCTAAATTTGGAAACACCACAAATTCGACCTAACAGAGCATCCACTGAATTTGAAAAAAGGAGAGAGTTTATTGAGCATAAATAATTGCTAGAAGAGAGTATGAGCTGGAAAGATATAACAAACAACTTTGATTGAAACAGAAAAAAATACTTGCAAAATATATGAGATGAAACTTGATATCTTAGAAAATACTGAGTAAGCTAAAGATCCCAGACATCATCCCCAAATAATTATTCATGGTTAACTTCTTTTCATTAAAGTGGCGTCCAAGTAGATTGAGGTAGAGATATTGATCAAGGAGCTAAAATGATTTTAACGCATCTCCATTAAATTATATTCTTGAGTGTTTAATACACTATCGTTACAAATTCCACCACAGTTTTCCCGGGTCAAAATAGGGAAAGCTGTTTCTCTGTATAGGATTAAATAAAATAATCTCGCGAAAGTGAGAAATTATGCAGTGAATATGTTAAAACTTTAAAGTTATGTAATTCTCAAGTTTAATGGTATTTAAAACCTTGAAAATTTTAAATTAGAGGAAAGATAAGATGTATTATTATGATATATATGTTGCAAATTATTTTTATATATATATTATTATGTGGATTTTTAATTTATTAAAAAAATTATTATAATATTATGTGGATTTTTAATTTATTAAAAAAATTGTTATAATACTATGAGTTAATAATATGGTTTATTAATATCACATATTTAAAAAAATGTAATTCATTTCACAACCATAATATAGTAAACATAAAGTAACTATTTTTGAAAGAAATGTCAACTCTTTATTTTAACTATTATTAAAACTAGCGCAACCATATAAATTAAAGGAGTTATCCGCGTAAAAAAAATTCAAAAAATCTTGTAGATGTAGTGTTTGAATCATGTTTTTGATGGTGGAAATGGATTCAACACCATCAAAAATTTCTAGGGCACCTAAAATTATGAATTTTGACAGCTTTTACTTGGATTTACAAAAATCCCTGCTAGATTTTTTCAAAATATAACTGGAATTTCCATAATTTTCAAGGCAAAAAAAACATAAATAAACAAGTTAAAAAAATAATATTTAAATTAATTTATTAATATAAACTATTATTAAAATTTTTATTAATAGAAAATAATCTAAAAAAATTAATCATGAAAAAAAAATCAATAATATTTAAATTATAAAATTAATTTATTAAAAACAAATATTATTAAATAAAGATTATATTTAAATTATAATATTAACCAATATTATTAAATAACAATTATATTAAGTAATTTTGATATCTTAAATTAAAGAAATTATAAATTTATTTAATAATAATAATAATAATTAATGAGATTCACAATTAGTTTACCATGAGGAAGGAGAGCAAAGGAACCCTCGCTAGCCGCCTCTCTCCTATGGTTCGAGCTGCTGCTTGCATCTATCATCCGCCATTGTTACCTCCCCTCACTGGGTTTCTCGTCAACCCATGTTGGGCGTTGGTTCTTTCTGCTGCTGGGTCTCTGCTCTTGTTTTTCTCTTTCCGTCTCGCTTTCTCTACATATTCCGCCCTTATGCTGCCAACGCTTTTTTCTTTTTACCAAATTGCCTTGTTTTTGGCCGATGTTATCTGGTTACTACAAATTTGTGGCTTGCTAGATGCCATTTGTTGGTTGGAGTTGCCTTCAAGGTTTTGTTGGATACTATTAATAAAATGATAAAAAAAGGATAACTATTTTGAAATTTTTGATTTGGATATGTTATTAAAAATATTCTAGAATATTTTATATAAGTTAAACTTTTATCACTCAATTAATAATTACTGTTAATTAGATTAAAATTCTGAAATCCTTATTCTAATAAAGACATCTTTCTCAAAAAATATTCTGTAAATTTTAAATATTTACCATCTATTTGTTACTTATTGATAATTAAATTTAAATTTTTGAAACCGTATTCTAATTCCAAAATAAACATACATATCAAATTAATAATTGATTTAATTTGATGATTTATAGAATACTAATTTGATTTTAACTATTTTTATTAAAACATTTAAAATATGATAGTTATGTTTTATTTAGAATCTACCGTAAATGAAACAAGAGGAATAATTAGATTGGTATTGAGTATTATAAGTATAGTAAAATTCAAATACAAAATAAAATATATTCAAAGTTGAACATTGTAAACAAATTTAATTTTATGATTTATAAAATATTAATTTGATTTTAATCATTTTTTTAAAACATTTAAAATATGATAGTTATGAAGATTTTTTTCTTTAGAATCTAAACCAGAAGAAATAATTAGATTGATATTGAGTATTATAAGTATCCTAAAAATAAAATACAAAATAAAATATATTAAAAGTTCAATATTGTAAACAAATTTCTCTACAATACATTTGACAGACAAACAAGTTTGTCATATATATATATATATATCCACTTTTAAGGTCACAACCAAGCCAGACGCCAAATTGGTGTATGAGATCCCCTTGTTTCTAGGACAAGGATAGGGATTTGACTGCTAAGTCTACTACATACTCTATCCCCCTCTCGTTTTGAACCCGACCTCTTAGGAGGAAACACATGCTATATTAGTTTATCTTTCAAAATACACATTGTTATTGGTTTACATAATTATTTGAATTATTTATTTATCAATACTTTAAGAATATCTACAATCATTTATAATGGATATTTTCTCAAATCCCAATTCCATATTTGATGACATGACCACATTTTGTCACATGAAGGACATTTGCCTTACTTTCCCATTGACTACTATTAAATAAACATTAACTAAATTATGCAATTTATAATGTTTAACTTTGAAAAATAAATATTTTTTCTATATTATTAAAAAATATTTTTCAAATATTTGATTGGACCATAACTTGAAGGTCTTATTGCACCATTTACTCAATAGAATCACCTCACATATTTTATCCCATAATATTTGGACATTGTTATTAAAATCTTTAAAAATAGTTTAAACTTAGATAAGTAACATATTTATTATTACTTACTTCCCACTTAATTTAAGCAAGTCTTTGCATAAAAAAAGGAATAAGATGTAAATAAATATACGTACCAGGCGTTATTCTCACTATTTTTTTTTTTACAACATAATTTATGCAAGTTGTAATATTTTATGTAATTTTTTTACAACATAATTTGTGAGTTGAGTTTCCCATGCTGGGTAGAATAGATAGTGATGGGGTGTCTTGTCGCGGATAAAAAACTAGCCATGTTAAGGGTTAGTGTGGCCTAGGGGAGTGCAATCCCTAGGTGACTTTGACAGCTTAGATACCCCTAGGTAGTGGGTTTTCAAGCTACATGCGAAGCTTGATGCAATCTATGGAAAACTAGGACAACACAAAAAAAAATTTCTAACTTGAATGGGAGGCACTAAGCAACCCTGCAACACTTAATTTAAATAAATTGTTAATTTTGCATCCAATACATTTATATATAATCAAAATTTAACTTCTTCTTGAGTGTTCTCTTCCGGTAGGTCAAAAATATACTAATTATCTTATCATATTGAATTCAAACTCCAATTCAATTTTTTTTTTTTTTTTTTTTAAATCTAAATTAAAACTTGAAATTTTTGTAACTCTACTTCCAACAATCAATGTACTTATATTAATTCAATTCCAATTCAGTTTTTTTTTTTTAATCTAAATTGAAACTTGAAATTTTTGTAACTCTACTTCCAACAATCAATGTGGTTATATAATAGAGAAGTGGATATCTAACTAAACAAGTTTATCGTTTAATCAAACTGGGTCACTATGGTTCCAACCATCAGTGCTTATGTTATAGAGAAGTGGTGCTCTGACTCAACCAGCTCATCATTTAGTTCCCGCTACCTCCGTCCACCTAATCCTCTTGCGAGTGGTTAAGCTTTCATTCCTCCGTCGGAATGCTTATTTGGAAAGATGTGGACTATCAAATCAATCAATAAATCCATTTGCGGCTCCGAAAAAATATTCTACAACTAAAGCTTCTACATGTGGGATAATTGTTATTAAAGTGGTAAAAAAATTATGCTATTCACGTTAGAGGACCATTGGGTGGGAATAAGAACTTCGCAGTTCACGTTGGAGGACAGCTCTGTCACGTTAATATATTGGGTGGGAATAAGAACTTCGCAGTTCACGTTGGAGGACAGGTCTGTCACGTTAATATAATTTTCTTAAGTAATTAGTGTTCGGTGAAGTGTTTTTATTTTAATTTAAGTTTGATGAAGATTTATTGATTTTTTTTAATTGGAAGTTTAGTTTGATTTCCAAGAAAATATGTTTAATATATGTTTAGTTTTAATTTTTATCAAAATTTTAGTATATTAAATTTTTTTATAGATTGCATTGATTTTTAATAAATTTAAAAAATTAGGTGGCTCTTCACTCACCAATTTTTTAAAGATTTGAGATTATTCCAATTCTAATAAATTTTTCCATGATAAATTCCTATTATTATTTATAACATTCATTTATATTTTTTTCTTCTTCTTAAATTAAAATTAATTCATAACTTTTTTATACATAATTAATTAAATAAATGTATGTATTAATAAAATATACACATATTAATAAGATATTCTTGAGATTATAATAATTTTTTTTAAATTATATCTATAAAACCGTTAACTATGTCACCCATATCAATATTTTTAATATGATTATAGTAAAAAATAAACTATATATCCCAACAATAACCAATATGCTATGGAACATTACCGCGAGTTATAAAGAAAACCCGAGATAAGGGAATCGCAAGGCTGACGTCAATATGAGGTTTACAAGCAGGAAACGTTGGGATAAATGGAGTCGGAGACGTCTCATTTTTAGATGAAATTAATATTGTATAAATTCAACATATGATCCAGAAATGAATATTTACATGGTTTTTAATTTTATTCCATAACAAAATCTATATCAATTAGCGAGTTAACAAAATCTATATCAATTAGTGAGTTGACATGTATTTTTTGATTGAAATCTTTGAGTTGAATAAATAAAATACTCTAAAGTAATTTCCCAAGTAAGAATGTACCTGGTCAATCAATGGAATTTTTATAGTATGTTCTACATAAGTTTGATAATCTTACATTACATATATCATATAAATCAAACTTACATTACATATATCATATATGTTTAATGCATATATAGTTAGAAAAATTTAATTTAAGGCATTTTCATAACAAATATGAAATGTTTTTATCCTAAATAAGGGATCCAAAAATTCCATTCATAAACAAGGTGAGCTGCGAAGCAGCAAGTCCCTGCCAGTGTACTTAAAGTGAACACTATGTATACGCATGAACTCTACGTATATGCCACGTTGACATGCCACGTTGCCCTATCAGCGATAAAGGCAGAACCAAGGATAGCATTACCTCGCCAAGGAGTAGACGAAGCGGTTTACGCTGTGCCGGTTGCTGATCCAGATGCACGAGTAGGAGCATTTGAACTTGAACCAGTCAATATATTTAGACTATATAGCTTTTTCAAGTTTTTGACGATCCAATGGAAGCATCTGAGCCAATTCTAGTCCCGGTTAATATATAATGCAGTTTGTTTCCTAGATCGATACCGAGATCTACCAGTTGCAAAGCTGTTCCAACAGTACCGATAGAGGATATTCAAATTTATTAAAACAGATGTACAGTGCCGATATAAACCAAGTTAAATTAATGCATAATATATAAGTAAACGAAAGATGAAACCAACCAGAATTTACGTTCATTATTAAAGGATTAAAAAAGAAGTCCAATGCACACTTATGTTCACATCATGCTCGATTGAAACTCCAACGATTGGTTAGCCAGTTATGCTCTTCCTTTGCAGTCTAACGCCTCAAAGCAGATCTTAAAATGTTAAAACTTTTATGAATTTCATTCGCATTCTAAATAAACAGATGGCTACCATTTCACTTCTCCAACAAGCTCGGCGATCGAGAAAAAGTACAGACAGATAATAAGCTACCGTATCAACCAACTCCGTTCGACAACCTTATTTCACTTCAAAGACTAAGTTATAGCTATGCAAAAACAACAGAAGATTGGAATATTAAACAGTGCCAGGCAAACTTTAAAGTTAAAGACGCCGCATAGGCTTGCAGAATAAAGGTTAAAGCAAAAAGATAGCCAATGCATGGCTTAGAACCATCACAATCAGAGAGTGAGTGCCAAGTGGGTCTTGTCTTTGGCAGTTGGCACAACAGAAAGCTGTGTCGTCTCTGCTACAAAGTTGACAACGCTGTGCCTCGATAAGATTGGAGGCTTCGGACCCGCTTTGAAAAATATACCTAATCATTGAAAACAAAGAGATATCATATTCAAGTCCAAGCGTAAAATACAAAAGACTAAGTTCATTAACCTATTTTGAATGTTATAGTAAATTATTTTCCCAGGTTAATGAGTATTTTGAGTGGTATAATTCAAGTAGGTTATATGTGTAATGAAGGTTCATAACCGATCCCCCAAAGGTAGTCCGATGCAATCAAAACAATGGTGAAATTTAATAAACGTACAGATTATAAATTGCTCTGTCTGTTTCCAACGACAGGTGTTGGAAGGAGAGGCACAGTGCCCATGCAGATAACGAAGGCTTCTCTTTTCTTGTATTTTTCCAGTGGAGCTGGTGGATGATGAGACAGAATGTTGCAGAATCAGCCAGAGAAGGAAGAGATGTTCAGCATGATTTCAGACCTTGTAAGAAATTCTCAAGTTCTTCTCTCTGTTTCGATAATTCTTTAATAGTAAGACTGTTGTTCAACATGGTTTCAGGCCTTGTAAGAAATTCTCCAATTCTCCTCTCTGTTCTTATAATCCTTTAAAAGTACTCATGTTGTTCAGCATGGTTTCAGACCTTGTAAGAACTTCTCAAATTCTCCTCTCTGTTTCATAATTCTTTAATAGTATTCATGTTGTTCAGCCAGGTTTCAGACCTTGTAAGAAATTCTCAAATTCTGCTCTTTGGATCTATAACTCTTTAATAGTATTAATGTTGTTCAGCACAGTTTCAGATCTTGTAAGAAATTCTCTCTCTGTTTCGATAATTCTTTAATAGTATTAATGTTGTTTCTATATTTTAATAGTATTAATGCTGTTCAACATGGTTTTTTCTTGCAGTGGCCAATCCATCGCCTGTATCGCCTGAGTTGAATGCATTTTCTGCTCGAACTTTGTTAAATGGCACTCAGCTCGCCAGGGACCCGGAAGCACCGGAAGCGCCAAAGACTGAGGTCCAATGCACGTCCCGCGATCCGAACATGCTTGCAGGTGTCGCAAGTGATCATAGAGCTACATCTCCTGCAGAGATGGCGAGAAGACAACAAGATGTGCCTGCAGCTCCAGGTATATCTATAGCTCTACACACTACACTTTGAATTTATGTTTCCCGTCATTGAACGCATTGCAAAACTGCAGGTATTGCTCCGATTTTGCAGTCGAAAGAAGCTGTTTATGGTATCACTGCTCGCAATCCAGATTACGATGCGCAGAAATCAGATGGTTACATGACGCATCAAGTCCAAGATATTGGTAATACTGGTACAACAACACCAGATTTAACTCTTCAAACTAGAGTTGATGCACTTCCTAACTACAGCAGGCGAAAAGAAGCGCAAGAAAATGTATTGGATGAGCAGGATGAAACGGAGAACCACTGAATCTAGTTTTAAATCCAGGTCACCAACATTATTTACTTCAACGAAGAAATTTGCTGAATGAACAGAAATCCAGATTCCACATTTTCCTGAAAAGTTGAAGACCCAGAAACAAGACATGTTGCAACTTCCATACAAATAAGGTAACTCTGATCAGAAATCACATTCCTTTATGCACCTTCATTTTCTCTTCTATTCAAAGCTAAAGCCTTAAATATAAACTATTTAAGTAAGACTTCAAACATGAACTTCATAAGGGCCCAATGAAAAAAACAACATACCATGTTTTTAAGAACCATGTCCAGGCCCTCCTCAGGTGTTTTGAGGGGCAATATTGGTTTTCCCTTTTCAAAAAATAGCATTGGTGACTTTACTGGGTCAAATTTCGTGGGTGCCCACCACCTGAACATCGTAAAAAGAAAATAAATTAGGCAGTAATGGTAAAGAACCATTATGTTTCATCATCCGTCCATAACTAAATTGGGAATAAAGCAGTTTTGATTACACAAATAAATTGTGCATCCACTAAAACTACCAAACTAGAGTATACAATCATAAAGCATATCATAACAGTTGAGCTTTAGTGCATCTACTTATCACAGTAGTTAGAAATTAGAATAGCCTTGCAGTTTACTCTATGAGGCACTAAGAGGTCCAATTTACAAGGTATGCGGTTACTTGATAAGAATTAATTTGAATAAGGCTACAGGGTTATTAACGTACGTTTGGATATGTTTTCCAACAGAAAAATATTGCATTCGAAGCGTGTAAACAAGAAAAAAGAAAGTTATCATATAACAGCTCCGATTAAAGAAAGAAGATTGGTTTTTGAGCTTCCTGCTTGCTGGTCTCGACTCGATCAATCGAAGAGGTTGGTTGGTAAGGATCAGTAGCAGCGAAGAGTTTGGGGCGGGCTTCAAAACCGGGGAACAACTGAACAACAATCTTGAGCTGCTTGGTCGCCCTTGCTTAAGAGGTTTAAACGAGTCCCCCAGTTGATTGAAAGAAAACTTAAGCAACTGTCTTAAAGCTATCGGAACTCCTATAGCGGTAAGGTAATCCGAAGGATTTATGTCGCCCCCTGTCTTACAGGAATGAAATGAAATAGAGGTGTGTTCGCTAATGCCGACACATTGAGCCATGCAATTATCCAGATTGACACATATGCCAGAGATGTGTCAATTATATGGCATAACATGTGTCTAATTGTTAACAAAAATATACTTTCGCATTCAAAGAAGATATGCCATAAGTTTTCTTAACATTAAATGTTGCAAATTAATGCTAAGGCAAAGATAGCATTACTTCATGCAGGTGTCAAGTTGTTTTAATTACTTGTACTTCTCCCAACTTTTTCCTAACTTTTGAGTCTGTATGCCTCGGTTTGAGGCCAAATAAGAAGAAGATTTCGTTGATTGGTTAAAAGCACAAGAGACTTCAGGGAAATTTAGTTAAAATAAAAAATATTGTATTGGTTGATGTGTCATTTAAAAAAACTTTACTTTAAATTAAAATATCTTTATTGATTATCATGTCAAAGTAATGCTATGGACTAAAACCGATTACTATAGTCCCTACCAGCCCTGAAGGGGCAAGGACTAATAAATATATATATGAGCACTGAGATATTTGAGAAGTGGGAGAGCCACAATAGATTGGCTTAATTTTTTTTTCTCCCAATAGATTAGCTTATTTTTTTTATTATAAGGAATTAGATTTTGTTGATTTATTAGCCAAGCTTAATCTCAAAGGAGAACGGACCCTGTGTCTTCATATTAGCTAGGTGTTTTAGTTAATTTATTAGCCAAGCTTAATATCAAGGGAGAACGGACTCGTGTCTTCATACTAGCTAGGTGTTTTTATTGAGTTAACTATAAGCTTGTAGAGAACGCACTTATATTAGAACCTTTAAACTTATCTCGATTATATTTATAAATTAAATATTTTAAAATTTTTATAAAAATTAATTATTTAATTTTATTTCTATTTATCAAATTTCAAAATATTCTAAAAATTCACCATCCCTAAAAACACGCCAAGACAGAAGAACATATCACACCAACGAAGAGCCAGAGTTTAGAAACCGACGATAGGCAGTGGCACTTGTTCATGAAGCAAAGGAAAACACTGCATAATTATAAATATGATATTAAGTGGCTGCACAACAAATAGTCTTTCAAAGGGCTCTAGAACCCATGAAAAATCACATTAAAATGGCAACGCAGGAAAAGGACTTACAAAATGGTTCTGCCGCAAGTCTGCAATCAAATATTATGAGAAATATGATAATGACATAAAGAAATCCAATATGCGAACTTTATACAAATAATCAACAATGTGCTTGCTTTTGTATCTTGGAAAGCGAAGATGTTGATGTTCACAAAGATGCACAGGGTAAGAAATTTGCTTTTGTATCTTGGAAAGCGAAGATGTTGATGTTCACAAAGATGCAGAGTGTAATTAAATGAAATCCTCCATTAATTCCATAAAGCTAATAAAATGACATTATAGATTTATAATTTACAGGTAGCAGACCATGTCTTTAAGTAGACACTAAAGGGCAACGTATTCACAAACAAATAACCAATGCCTGATTATTATAATGGCTAGTTTTTTACTTGATAGGTCGACCCTTATCAATAAACTAATATTATTATTATTTAATATATCATGAAACTGTTAGGTTTTTCCTAATTCACATTAACTAGGTCAACCTACGTTTATACTATTCAATCCAAGTTTGGTTTATACTATTCAATCCAAGTTTATAATATAATTTTATTAGATTTTATTATTATTTATATTAATAAATTGTGACAATTTCTCATAACTATCAATCCAAGTTTATAATATAATTTTATTAGATTTTATTATTATTTATATTAATAAATTGTGACAATTTCTCATAACTATTAATTATTTATTAAATAACAGTTAGTTTCTAATTAAATTTCATTTCACCAAAGATTATTTTTAAATGACTAACACTGAACAATGATGCATTCATGTTATTTATTCTATTCTCTCAGTTGATTTCTTACTTTCTCTTTAAAATGAACCACATTACCTGGTTTGAAATATCGACCCAATCCTAAACTATTTTCTAAACCTGAAAGTTTACCAATTTTATTTCCAGCTCTATTCTATGGTGGTGCATTCCACCGCTGTTTTTCTCACTGCAAAGGACTTGCAGTGACAGGCCAATGTGCAGTGTACTCACTAATCTAAGAGTAAAAGCTGCTCAACGTGGCACTTATTTGCCATGACAGAGTGAAAGCCTCAGCTAGCGAGTGTGCTTTCACGCGAGGCGCGCTTTAGTCGAGCTGCATGCGTTCCAACCATCAGTGCTTCTGTTACAGAGAAGTGGCGATCTGACTCAACAAGCTTATCATTTTGTTGATAGAGCTTTGGGTCCCTCCACTAAATGGCATTCTACAAACTAGAGCTTCTAAATTTGGAGGATTACCGTTAAACCGGTAGAAAAACGCCGCTATTCACGTCAGAGGACCGTTGGGTCAGGATAAAACCTCCGCAATTCAAGTTGGATGACAGCTGGGTCAGACTAATATTTATGTCAAGTCATTATGTCGTGAAATACCGCCCAATTTTAAGCGGGGGATAACTGATTAAATTTGAAGGTTTAGTCTTAATTTTATTTGGGAGGCATATATTTATTTAACACTTCAAAGATGAAAAGTTAAAAAAAAAATTATACTTTTATTAACAAGTGTATATTAAATAAACTATTTATAAAAAAAAAAAATGCTAAAATGAAATGATGTGCTTCTCCATTTTTAAAATTTGGCTACATTAAAACACTATAAAATTTCAATACAATTTAGTAAATAGGTAAACATTTTTCTCAAATTCTATTAAAAAAATGTAAACATATATTTCTTCTATTAATTAGATAATCTTCAAAAGTATTTGAATTTTTTTCATTGAAAATATAAATCTATTTGCACAATGGAAAAAGTTTTTTAGTTTTGATTTGTTTATAATTTATACTATATGTTTTGTTCAGCTTGAAATAATATAAAGCAAACCAAAAAAATAAATATATACCTTCAACAACCAAGGGAATTGAACTTTTCTCTTAACATTGCTCAATCAAAGAACACTATCAATAGACTTTCATCTCCATTAAAAGCTTCAAGCTTTACAGATTCAAAAATTTATGTAATTAAAAGGATTTTTTTCCATATCTAAAAGGGAAATATTATAATATGTAATACACGTTTGCAATGTTGTTGTTGTATCACTTGGTTGGTTGTTTTTTTGTTTAAGAATGGATTTCAAATTTTGTCTTACAATGAATTCAAGTTTGGTTGATATCTTTTCGTTGATGTCTTTTCCTAATAATATGGTTTCTTTTCATTAACAATGTTGTTTAATTTTTCTATGATTTCAACATCTCCTTGAAAACCCTTCATAGCACTGGACACCCACATGCACAAGTTATTTCCTAGATGCCGAATGGAGAGAATGAAGCCGGAGACACAATAGTAGTTGTATGGATAGCTATTGGCATTCTATATCTTTTGGGAAGACCAACCAGAAAAAGAAAATTAAGTTGTAGCCCTGTAGGCAGACCAATCTTCAGTTGTGTGGTTATTAATAGAGCCTTGGATTTTCATTTCAACACTTCAACACTTCTCCCTAGTTCAAAACTCTACATAATTTTATGGGAAGCACACTTATTATTTCTCAAATTTTTTATAGCTTTAATTTCTATGTTTTCAAAAACTAGAGAGTTAATAAAGAAAAAGGCTTTTTAAGATAAGAGAAGAAATATTGGGTTTTAAATAAAGTTTGATTTTACAAATGCTAGGCTTAATAGTAAGCTTGATTACAGTAAGTTCAAATGGCAACAATGCTAAGATTTTGTAAGCATTATGGTTGTCAGTCACAGAATAATCTAAAGACAGAAAAGAGATGGTAGTAGTTATTTACAAGAATATAAAAAATGTTAGAATCACTAAGCGTAGTTGCCACCATCTAATGGGAAATTTCATAATTGAACAATCTTGTTTGAATGGTTGTCAAAATGGAACAATCTTGTCTGAATGGTTGGTTGACAAGAAAGAAAGAAAAATTTGCAAATTAGGAAAGAAAATGAAGATACAATAGAAAATGTGGTTATGATGTAAAACCATCAATATTATCACTTTAATCTATTTTTAAACACGATAAAATTACATCTTTAACTAATTTATTTCATTTATTACTATAAAATGAAAAATTATTCATTTATTACTATAAAATGAGAATGTATTAATTTATTACTATAAAATAAGAATTCAAATTAATAAAGAGATTACTTTGTCTATATACTGATGTTTTCTAAAAAGAAACCCTAAATAAAGAACCCTATCAGTCTTATTATGTTATCTCAAGATTTCCATGTGGAACATGAGAGTTTCAAAGTAATGATGTCTTCATGGAAAATGTAAGGAACCCTATTGACCTTATTATACTATGTCAAGGTATCTATGTGGAACATCAAATTAATGTCATGAATATGTCCTCATAAAGGTAGGATGGAAGATGTTTTCATAGCAGTAGGATGATCAGTACTCGAATATGCTCGGCATGATCAATATTCAAATATATTCAACATCCTCGAAGATGTAGTAAATGGTAGTAATTATAAGTGTAGTTATCACCATCTATTGTGGTAATCTCATAATTGAACAATCTTGTGTTAATATTGGGTTGAAAAGAAAGAATAAAATTTTATAAATTAAGGAAAATGGAGATACCAAAGAAAATGTAGTGTGTGTTTATGTCAATATTGTCACTTTAATCTATTTTTAAGCGCTGGAAAAATATGAAAAATATCGTTTCAAATGTTGGACTGCATACTTGTTGAAGGATATTTATTGGGACCATGACATGGCTTGGCTTTATCGACACTTCAGAAGCTTCATAACTCCCCTTCCAATCCCCTGGAAAAACAACTATATGAAAAAATATGAAGTGAAATACTTGAATGGCTTGATTTTTCGGAGTTGAGTAGAGAAAGATGTAATTACAAGCAGAAGTAGATATAAAAAGACACAAATCCACATCAAACCTTCAGGTTGAATGGAAAGATTAAGAGATTCTGCTTGATACGGAGTGTAACCTTGATGGTTCTCATTCCGCACCAATTTCATCGTTTCCTCCTGAGGAAGGGAAAAAAGCCTTTGTCTTTGTTCAAAGACTTAGTCCAAAAAATCTTCATCAATGACATGATAGAAGATATAAAAAAAAAATCTAGCCTCTACACATGACTATATAAATATCAATCTACCATTCTATATATCATCTAACTGAACTGGATGAACTGAATGAAAGGCTAGGGAAATGAAAGTTGAAAATTAAAACTGAGAGTTCAAAATACTTTGCGAACTTGTGCTGCACTGGCACTAAGGTTGGGATTGGAAAAATCAATGTAGGCAAGATTCACAGACTCAGAATAATCTACCTCAGTTATGGTTAATTTTGTCTTTTGTCATTTTTTTCTTCTAAATCTCCGATACCTTCAAAATATGCCCTATTCATGGATACCGATACATAGCTATTTCTTCTATGCTATCAATGAATGTGAAAAGAAACCTTTGTTACCAACGAATGCGAACATAAACCTCATATCATGACTGCTAACTCTATGTGCCATTATGACTAATGACCTGCGAATGGATGAACAACCTCCATTACGTCCCATTGCACTTTCTGGAGTGCGAACATAAACCTCATATCATGACTGCTAACTCTATGTGCCATTATGACTAATGACCTGCGAATGGATGAACAACCTCCATTACGTCCCATTGCACTTTCTGGAGTGTTGGTAGAACCTCCTGCATACTTTAGAGTGTTATATTAGTCAAAGAATTGGAATTTTTAAAAATATCCTGGAGTGTTACATCAGTCAAAGAATTGGAATTTTTTGAAATGTCCTACAGAAAAACAACTCTTCATACGACATTATATAATATTATTTAATTTTTTAAAACTTGTAAAAATCAAAATTTAAATTTCTTTTGACTGATAAATTTAGTTGAACACTTCTTTAACATGCTAGAGTGCTTTAGAAGGACTATGATGTGTTCAAATTTGAACACTGGTCGTAGGTGCTGGTCATAGAAACACTACTCACGTCTTATTCATCTCACATTATGACACATATCATCCTCAACAAGAATTGTGAACTTTTGGCGTTAGCGTTTGTCGTCAACTCTTATTAACGACCTAAGATTTTTCTCGTTAGGGTTTAGGTTGATATTTTAATATTACTTTTTGATATAAGTTTTTGTGAACTTTTGGCGTTAGGGTTTGTTGTCAAGTCTTATTAACGACTTAAGATTTTTCTCGTTAGGGTTTTAGGTTGATGTTTAAATATTATTTTTATATAAGGTTTTAAGTTTTATATTTTAATATTAGTTTTTATTTTTAATAATATTAGATTTTAAGTTTTAATATTTTATGTTGATATTTTAGGTTTGATTTTTGATGGTTATGGTTAATTTTTATATTAATATTTCAGATTTGATTTTAAAAAATAAGAATGTACTTTGTTTATCAATTTTTTTTTATTTAATAGAGATTTCCCAACTGTATAATGGATTTTGATCCATCCAAATCAATTACCAGTCAGTATATTTATAACAAGCTCACCATAAGTTTGATAATCTAACATTAGATATGTCATATATGTAAGGCATATAGTGTTAGAAATAAAAAATAACATGAAACATCTTCCAATTATTATTATTATATAAAATGTTTTATCTTAAATAAAGAATAAGAAATCATATATATAAAAGGTTCTTATCTTAAATAAAGAATAAGAATATATATATATATATATATATTAGCAGTGAGATATTTTATTCTGTCATATAACTTACATTGATGGTTTTTTTAACAGCCCATATCCACGGAGTG
This sequence comes from Pinus tabuliformis, assembly GCA_031772625.1. Classification (NCBI taxonomy): domain Eukaryota; kingdom Viridiplantae; phylum Streptophyta; class Pinopsida; order Pinales; family Pinaceae; genus Pinus; species Pinus tabuliformis. The sequence goes on from CM062810.1 coordinate 461,490,109, forward strand.
AAGATAGGCCTGCGACTGACTCCTAGGTCAGCGAAATCGGCTTAAGAGGCCTCTGGTCCGCGTTGTGGAATACTGCGATTGGTATTGAACAATGCGCAAGTTCATGTATTTAGGATATTTTGAAATTTTATAGAGATTCAATGCAAATCAATTATTTAATTTTGCTTTTATTTATTAAATTTCAAAATATTCTTAAAAATCTACCATCCTTGTAAAAACAAAAAAAACATATCACACCAGCTAAAAAGAAAACACTCCAAAATTATAAATATGATCATGATATAAAGAAATCCAATATGCGAGCTTTACACAAACAATCAACAATCTGCTTGCTTTTGTATTTTGGGAAGCCAAGATGTTGATGTTCACAAAGATGATGAATAGTGTAAGAAATTTACAGGGCTGATTAAATAATTATTAAACGAAACCCTCCATTAATTCCATAAACCTAATATGAATGACATTGTAGATTTATAATTTACAGGTAGCAGACCATGACTTCATGCTATTTCATTGTTCCACAACAGAGATAGAGCTGACGTGGGCCGTGAAGAATGATATAAATATATTGTGTGGGTTTTCCCCAAAAATATGGCATATGATATGTCGCAATTATCATACAGAAATAATCAAACTCCTCGCCTAATCATTTCCTGGTAGCGATCCAGCGATCGAAGTCTCTCCATTTCCCATTTCTGATGGAACTTGGCGATGAATTTTTCCGCTAATTTATTAACATCTTCATCGGCAAATTGATCAGTGTTTCTTCTCACATTATCTGTGCTATTAATTTGTCCTGCGGGATTGCCAATGCCAACAGCGGTCTCTTTATTTACATCTCTAGTTTCTTCTGTTCTCTGTACTGCTGATTGAACAACCATAGTTAGTTCTGCTTTTACTGAAGAAGAAGACGACATCGAGGACGACGTTGAAGGATGGAATTGGCTTTCACTCCGCAAATTTTAATGCAGAAGAGATTGATAACGTTTAACGATGGTGGTGCACACGAAAAGTTTATGCAAGGCCAATGAATGCTAACGCTCTGCCTGTCAGGGAGAGTTGTGCACAGTTATATGTTCGTCCAGCAATGAAATCTTAATGGCTACGGAAGCTATAAACAGCTAGATAGAGATTGTGGTGAACGAATGCGTTTACTGGGTCGGATGAGAGCTTCTACGTAATGCGCTTGGTTACGTAAATAATACGATGCCCATTTATTCATACTATGATTAGCTTTTCAGTGTTGACTTTGGCATCATCATCATTCCCTGTAGACAGCGTTCGTAATTTGATATAGTATTCTTCATATAGGGTTTGTAGTTAAGACTGGTTCCCAATTGCGCCATAACTTCTGCGGCGGCGGGAGCAAGGGAGGGGAATAAACATGTGCATAATGAATTTTTAAATGACTATTTCAACCACGATGATATAAAAACATCAACTCGCATTAACTAGGATAGTTGAAAAGTATTCAGAAAAACAGTTGTACATTTATTTTCAAATATGTATCAGTCCGTCTGCAACTCAGCATTTTTTAATTTATCTTAATTTATTTTTTCTCCCCCTATAGGTGGTTGTACTTTTTCTTTATTTATTTATATTTTATAAAATATCAAAATATGTATTAAACTAAGGGAAAGCTGAATAAACTGACAAAAATGAGAAGGATACTTTTGACTTACATTTTTAAATTATACTAATTATATTTTTATTTTTAAACAATTTATTAATTATAAGAAAAATTAATGTATAAGAAACCTATATATATAATTAAAAAATATGTAATCAGATATTTAATAATAAATATTTATTGATATTTAATTATAGATATGTTTTGTTATAAGATTATGGTTTATTATTATCATGTGTTCAAAAATCCATAACCATATATATAATTTTTATTTTTTTAATTAAATTGAAAAAAAAACAAATATATTTTAAGTTAAATTTCTCATTTTTTTTAATACTAAAATTATTTAATGAATATTTTATAAAAATTAAATCTCTATCACATATCTATTAATAATTGATATTTAAATTAAAATTCTTTGTATTAATGTTTTTTTGATAAATTAAATATTTATATTATTTATTTTGTTTTAGTAATTTTTTTTATATATATATATATATATATATATGTGGTTATGTTTAAAAGCTATTTTTTTAAATATTTTTTTTTTTATAAACTAATTTATATTATTGTTTTAATAATTTTGTTTGCAGTTATCTTAAACCTCGAGGGAAATTTAGCACTTAGGTACTCTCCGAGTTGAGTAAAGAGGTAATAACTAGGCATAAAGGTATGGTCTTTTGATAGGGCTAAATCATGCAAAATAAATGAATACTACTAAGCTTCTAATTCTAGGAAGCTCTCCTAACCATCCAATACCTTCTCAAAAGCTCTTCTCCAAAGGAAAATCAATTAAAGTTGCTACCTCACAAAATTTTGGGAGCCCTTGGCCACTTCCAACTCAAGTCCTTCCATATCTTAATAACTCAAAATAAGGAAGCAGATGCCTAAGAAAACCATGCTTGTCTTTTAAAATTAGGCCAAACCAACATCAACAAATTATTAGAATGGAGACACATCCCTTAATCTATCCCTTGTCATCGCTTGCCAATCATAATTTAGAACCTCATAGTCATTCCTATGGAGCTTATATAAGGACCAAAACATTCCCTTTTAATACGCTTCCCCCTTCACATGGAACCCTCCCATATAGCTCGTGACCCATTTTATGTAACAATCATCAAAGGTGAAGTGAAGGATGTGTTGCGAGCATGCCATGTGGTGACATGTCCCTTTTTGAGTTCACATGTGTATGGTGTTGTGCCGATGTAATAAACATATCTCATATTTTTCACCCGAGCCTTTAATAGCTTCGAGGTGGTGGTATGTGGTGAAATTTAATAGTGAGATGATTTTTGCATTGTGTGGGAGCTTCAACAGTGGGGTTAAATTGATGGGAAAAAATCAGGTATCTTGGTTATGACCTCCTCCATGGAACTTGTACATGTTATGACACTATTAGATTAATGACCTGAATTGGGAAAAAAACTCTAATAGGCAAAGCTTCATCAGCTTTGAGTTGGGAATTGCTTGAGGTATTTCTTTGCTCTAGTACTCTGTGGGCACCGTATCATTTCTGGTTGGAAGGTGGAGGTTCGAGTTGTTTAGGAAATTTAGAGGCATCAAGGTTCTATTTGCTAGAACACGAGGTCAAAGTCTCTCTCAATTCTGCCCTTCTCCCCATATTTGTTTGGCGAGGTGTGCAGTGGGTCGTTTTGGGCCTATGGAAAGATTTGAATTTCCTACTCTTTGTTAAGGAATTTAGCCTCAGCTTGGGCTTCTGTGAGAGGTCCCTTGGTCTTGCTGACTTTCTACTTGTACTCAAGCACTGTCCTACTCAGTATCCTGTGCATCTGGGTTTTCTTCCTTTGTTCTACACTTTGGAGAGAACTCAGTCAATTTGGCATGTTCTTCCTTTATTCATGTGGTTTTATTTTTACTGTTGGTTTGATAAGTTTTTCTATGAGCAATTAGGCTCCCCTACGGTCACCCTAGGGGCTTCTAAGCTATCCCCAATTACCCCATGGCCTTTCTCTTGATTGTTGACCCTCCTAACATTCATTTTGTTGACCTCAAAACCCTATGACAATAGACCCAACTTGAGCATTGACTCCCTTCTAGCAGAATTTGTACAATGTCACTTTGGTAGGACCCCTCAAACATCATTGGTGACAACAACAAAGGAATTAAATGACCACAAAAACTTGAGGACCTTCTCACGGAGATCCTGAACCTGCAATGGATTATTCATCATCAACTAAACACAATTATGTTCCTCATAGAAGAAATTCAATCTCTCCACTCCAAATTCAACCATGAGGAAGACGAAGTGGACGCTCTATGTAGGAAATTAAATGAGCTTCAAATGTAGTTTGAAGTAGGCAAAATTCAAAGTTCCGCAACCAATGCTCCCAATTAACCTCCAAGCCATTTGCTAATCGATTTAAATAACCCCTTTGACAGTTGAAAACTGTCCCTTTGGTTTATCAATTCCCCTTGTAAATATGTTTTGTTGTTAAGTTAATTTTGCACAATGTATCTATGGATGTTATGGTGTAAGTCAATATTTTGCACTAGCAAATTCCAATGTGAAAATATGATATTTTTCTCTAGTTCTTTATTGAAGAAACAAATGTATGGAAAAACTGCATAATCATCTCTAGTATTTTGCTGGATCGACACAAACTTTATGGCAAAACTACTCATTTTTGTTAAAAAAAATATTTTTGGTTTAATAATTTTATAATAATCAATAAATTATATAAATATTTTTATATAGATATTTTTAATTTAGATAATTTCATAGAAGTTTACGTTTAAAAGTTAAATTATATATTTATTTATTTCATAAGAAAAAAGTGAGTATATATCTATTTATTTCCTATGAAAAAGAGTTGGGTATATATATATCTTTTAATTTAAAGGGAAGAGTAAGATTGTTGATGTTAGGAAACCCATAATTATACTAACTTAAAAGTGTTTTTTCATGATAAAAACCATTATAATTACAACAATATTCTTACTATCAACATTCAACATAGTGAAATTTGAACTTAATAAATAAAGTAAAAATTACTCCATTTATCTATTTGTCTAAAAACAACTCAATTAGTGATACAAATAATGTGAATCCAATCCAAAATTCAAATCCCAATTGTGACTGACTTTAAAGAAAAGACATGTTATAAACCTCTAAAAATTTAACTAAATGTCAGACTAGCTTCTCCGTTCCTCAGAAAATAAATAATTTTAAAATGTCAACTGCCACTATTACATCAAATATATTTTGACGCTTTTCTAATATTTCGCAAAGGCCAGGTTGGAAGTAGCATAATTTCGAGTGGGACATTAATAAAAGCGGAGAAGCGACCAATGAAATCATCCACTGCTTTTAATGTTACTTGAAGCTCCGTTGGAGCTTTGTGCGTACATGGTGACCTTGGTTTGGATTTCATTATTGCTAGTGTCGGATATATATATCTCCAGATATTGTGTTAACGTAGATGTATAAGGGGTCTGTCGTAGGATTCAATGTGTCCTTGTTTTCATTACTCTTAACATCGATGTCCTTGGACCACTCCGTTTTCTAGTTATAGAATGCCTTTAATTTTTTTGTATTCAAATAACAATGGCAACAAATTTTTATGTAACAGGGTATTTTTTTGCATCGATACGTTGGAGGACGAATCTTTTTTAAATGTAATTAAGATTTGTTTGTTTGTCCCCCAGATTTATTTTATAAAAAATATTTGAATTATATTATTATATTTATTTATTTATCTAGATGTCTATGGTAAATATATTACTTAAGTGGATTATTCTTATTGTGTTAACCAGTTGCAATAGTTTTTGTTTAGAATTTAGAATTCCAAAACTACTTAGTTTAGAATATTCTTTTATAAATAGATTTATGAGATACAAAAAGATTGAGACTTTTAGAAAGAGGGAATTGGTGGGAATTGGTTGGTTGACAAGTTTCTCATTAATTAAAAATAATAATTTGTTTTTCCTAATTAAGTAATCAAATTGAATTGGGAGTGAGTCAATTTGTTATTATGTGGTAGCACATGCAATTATTCATTCTTACATTTTTTTTTAATTAAAAATAGTTTTTTTATATATATATATTTTTTTAAATTACTTATATTTCAAGATGATAAATAAAATATATTAATTAAAATTACAAAATATTATATACTTCTATTAAAAATAACTCCATATATATATATATATATATATATACACACACGATCTTTCAATTAATACCCCACACTTACCTTTTCTCACAAGTATGATAAAAATTTTAAATTTTCTTTATTTTAAAATCTACCGCATCTTTCTCTAATTTCTTAATAATAAATCTTTTCACGATTATATAACAATTTTTTAAAAACTTACTAATTTACTAAAATTTAAGCTAATAATTAATTACATCATATTTTAAAAATAAAATGAAGTAACCATTTAAAAAGAGGGTGATATACCTATGCTTGGCTAAGAGCTCGTCTTCCTCGGAGGTAAGGAAACAGGTTAACGGCCCAAGGCCCAGAGGCATCTGGCAGGAGTGAAAGCCTGCTCCCTTACAGACCACTAGCGGGTTATTTCAGGTGGTGTGGTTTTCCTTAATAACAATGATGTGTCAACTGACATTCGCGGATAGCAACCAGAGATGGCTGTCCTCACTGTTGGTTTGACAAACTGAGTTTGATAAATTTTTCCACCTTAAAAAAAAAAAAAGATATCTGCAATAATAGAATATTCTTTTAATCATCTAATAATTTTATTTTCTTTTAATAGTCACTGTTTTTATTGTAAATGTGAGTTTTTTCTTATTTATTGAAATGTTTGTATGAACTAAGTAGATAAAGATCATCGTGAAATGTGATATTTATTGAATCAAATGACGGCTCCTACAATCGTTTTTTCTTAACGCACTTGGTTACGTGAACGTAATTGACCATTCATTCCAACATCAATATTTGACTGTTGTGTAAAAGTTAGATTATGGACGATTTTTCATGGTGTTGAATTAGCATCATCCACAGTAACAAAATACATTCCGCACAGAGAACGTTTTAACGTCATTTCCTGCAATCTTCATTGAGTAAATGATTCTATGAATTTGTAAATAAGCCGCCAGGTCTGCATCTTTGGGCAGGGACGGCAATGAACGTATAGACAGCTGAACCATGGATTGTTAGGGTCTAAATATGGAACTTTTGGATAGAATATAAGGAATGAAATAATAATGAGATATTTCGATTTTTGTTTTTTATAAGATGAGAGGATTTACTTTAAATAAATTAGTATAGATTTATTTTAAATACTTATTTAACATGAGTTTAGAGGGATTTGATTTTTTTACTCGTAATTTTTTTTACTAGTAGATATTATTTAAATTATAGATATTATTTAAATGTTTTGTATAGTTATTTAATTTTTAGATGTTTTAAATTTTTTATTTTGGTTTATATAAGCAAAATTTCAAGTTTGATGCCAAGCTTACACATCATATTAGATTGTAGAATGAACTTTTTGGTTCAATGACTATTTCAAATAAATTGATATAAATTGGTTCGAACACATCCAAATAGTTCAGATTGGTCAAAGACATAGTCCTGTGTGTATAATGACCAAAGTGATTTGATGAAATCATATATATTGAGATATTTATTTTGGAATAGGGTTTTCAATGTTTTAAATTAATTAATTATTAAGATAATAAGTACTAAATATGTGATATTAATAAATTATGATATTTGTTTATGATAGTGTAACAAAACTTATAAATCTTATTACAAGTAAAAATTTTGTTACATGTTTTTTAATTGTATATATATTTTAATTCACATATTAATTATTTTAATAATAATGATAATTTAAAATAAAATTACAATTTAACTAATTTTTATGATTTTATTTTTTATTTTATTTATTTTGATAATATGAAAAGCATTATAAAGTGACTATTTTAATATTTATCATGAATTCATACTTATCTATGTTTATATAATCATAAAAATACAATTATAATTATAATTATAAATAATTAAATGTAATTGATTATATATATACGAATGATTAGGATGTTTGACTTATAAAGGGAATTAAAAAAAAAAATTAACCGTTTTAAGAAATTTCAAAATTAAGATAAAAAAGTGACCTATTTTTTTATTTTGATTTTATATTATTTTGTTTGTTTATGATATACATATTTTGTGTGTTTATTTAAATAATATATTAATTAAACACAATTATAACGTAAAATCATATTAATATAAAAAATTATGTATGTGGAAAATATTTCTGATGATGATGATGATGATGGTTAATGTCCGTTGAGACCAAATAATGGTCTATGGGACCTAAAGAAACAAATTATCTAATTTTATTTAAGATTTTATTCCTATGCTCAAAAAGCTTGGAGAGAAGCCTCCCGAGCTCACTATAATTTTGACATTGTAAAAGGCTAGGAAGGTCAGTATTGTAACAAAGATTGTGAAACTGAGATCTAATGTGGTTATACGCGGGGCACTCTAAGAGGAAGTGGTTTTCATCCTATGGCAGATCCTTTCCGTCCATGGCGTTTTAGGAACTGCCCAACGACCTGTTTCACTATGGAGCTCATGAGAATTCGTTCTAATCTTTCCTATATTAATTTTCTTCTTTGAGCTAGTTAAAATAGAGAGATACTTTTGATCTTCTAGGGTGGGGTTGATGACCCTCTTATAATAACTTAATTTTCTTTTAGCCCCTAAGCCTTTCTCACACCACATTTTTTCTTTGAACTTAGAAGTAACAATATCTTTAATGTTATTTATGTTTTGCAATGCATCATTTATCTAATTATATATGTAATTTTTTTTATAAGTCTTTTTTTACCGGGGAGAATTTTTTTTATAAGTTACTAATTAAAAGAGTTTATATTAGGTTACTAAATATTTCATGAGAAAGCTGATAAAGATGTTTGTTCAAAATAAAGATTAGTATTTCATAAGTTGAAATAGTTGAAAATTTAAAAAATAAATAAATTTTGTGTGATTAATTATTAAATATTATAGATTGTGGGTGTAGTTTGGGTGGTAGGAAGGAGTGGCTATTATTTTCCATATCCGGGCCCCACCAATATTGACATGCTTGCTCCTTCAAACTAATTTCTATTTGAAAAATATCTGGGTTTTCCATGAATGTATCTAGTATTGATCCAGAGTATAGTGAATCACCCACAAAATAAAATAAGAGTATATATTAAATATAAAATAAAGTAATATATAATCTCTCACATGATATAAGCAATAAAACAAAATTTTATTAATATAATAATCATTTATAAGAAAAAAAGAAAAATAAATATATTTATAGGAAAACATATTATTTAGTTAGTAATATATTTAAATAAAAGAAATATTTTATAAAAGAGTATGTAACTTATTAATAATTGTTATTTAAGGTAAAGGTTAGATGGCATGATATAATTAAATAAATAAAAATGAACTTGATGATTTAGATAATACCTCAAATGGATACCAAAGTTGTAGTCAAATTTTGGAAAGAAAATATTCAGATATGAGTGTTGGAATGGATGCTAAAGGAGGGAGGGGAGAAGGCCTACCACCTTGTTGTCACCCCCATGCATATAATAGGGGGATGCCATGACCAAACGACCCCACGCACTCACACATGTTCACAATTTATGACAACGCGAAGCATTAAACTGGAAACATACACAATCACCCTATCTTCTAGGTATTGCTGGAGTCACCTCGTTGTTATGTGGGGCCTTCACTATATAATCAGGATGTTTGTGGGATTTTCCTCCCCTGCATTCACAATTGTAGTATGTTGATTAAAGAAGGATCATGCCCTCCTGGTTTGACATTCTAGTACTCATTCTTTATAGCTGGTTGGACATTCTGCGAACTTCAAACATCCATGGGGGTGAATGTAGTTGGTTTGGGCATTACCTAGTGAGAAGGTTAGTACCAAGATTCCATTGAGATACTCTGAAATGCATCTAGACTAGGACCATTGGTAAAGTTGTCAACCTACTACCCCTCCAGATGGTATTGTAATTATAGTGTTATGGTTTTGGTTTTTTGGTCCAAGAACTTGGTCTTGACCCTCTAGTTAGATACATCAACCTATTGTATCTTGTGGGGAGGTTTCCTGTTGTTTCTCCATCTCACTGAGGGCCATATGTTGTTTAATGTTGTCCCCCACACATCTTTGCTACTCCCTAAGCTCTTGTTGTGCTTGAATCCTCCACCCCTAAATCTTCTCTTCATGTATGTTTTTCACTGGCCCTCCCTTGGTTTTCATTCCCCCACCCTTTCCCTAGTACCATGTTGTGGAAATGAATGCATCTTAGCATGGCCATAGCGGCCTAGGCCCTACTAGTAGACCTTGAGCCCAATCTGAGGCCTGGTTTGCAATGGAAATTTACCATTTAACCACTCCCCCCCCTCCCCCCACCCGTGAAAATCCAAGATGAAATTGATTTACTCAAAGCTTAGGTAGTTTGCGATAGGAATTTCTATTTCAACTCAGAGATTCAAGCCATTGTTGCTGATTGGGTTCTAGATTATTGACATACCAAGGGTCATAGGAACCAATATTTTCACTCCATTACTTTGTATTGGAAAATGAAAACAGTGTTGGGTCGTGTCATCCAATAAAAACAAAATTCCCATAACGAAATCATTACTTGCCTCAATGACATCCAACATGTCGAAAAGCATCTGCACTCTTGTTTAGTTGCACATATTGAGATACATCTTTCATGTGGGAGAGAGTCCTCACTAGGTCCAAGCACACAAGATCCCATCCCTACAACTTCATCTAAAGAAAGATGAATGCTCATATTCATTATAATTTTATGCTTATGTTTTTTGAATTTCATTTTATATTTTTTTATATTTTAAACATGTGCTATGTTTATTATCAGTGTGACTACTATTTTGTAATTTCTATAAAGTCACTGCCACACATTTCTTATGACTTAGAGATAATCATGTTTCAATTTTAATATGATTAATTTTAATAGAAAAAAAAACTTTATAATATACTTATACTTATTGCAACTAATCTAATTAGATTTGTAGAAATCCATTATAAAATTATATTTTTGACATTAATTTTAAGTTCTTTACTTCCATTATTATTTTATTTAATCAAAATATAGAAGAAAAAAATAATAACAATCCTTATATCTATTTTGAATATACGGTGATATTGAGTTTAAATGATTGAAATGTTGTATTATACAGTATATAAACACACACAAATAAATAAAATATTAACGATGTGAAGATTTAAACTATAAATGGTGATGTGTGAATTTTTTAGTCAATTGATAATCTAATGAAAAAATTTAACATACAATATTTGCCTACATATAACATTAACCTCTTTGAGGAAAATATGCGTATACTAAAAAAATATTTTGATCAATTTAAACTAAGTTCTATGGTTTTATATAATTAAAATATGGAGGAAAAAACAATAGAAATCTTTATATTTGTTTTGCACCATGATGATATTGAGATTAGATTATTGTAATGTTGTATTATACTAAATATGAGTACACAAATCAAATATAATGACTAGAAGTTTTAAAACATAAATGAGTGTTTTTTTGGTAAGTTATAATCTAGTCACAACAATTATGTTACAAATTTTACAGCAATATTTTAATTTATTTTCTAAATTTTTTGAAAGTTTTTTTAACGATGCATAAAGGTTTTCATTTTATAAGTTAATTTATTTATTTATATTTAAATTTACAAAATTGAAACAGATTAGTTGTAAACTATTTTTTAAAAATTTTAAAATATATATTTTAGATAAATTTATGTTTTTAAATTTAATAAATAAATAATATATATTTAAAAAATTATATAGAAAATAATTAATTATAATTAATATTTTAGTAAATAAATTAAATTGTTGATAAATATCTTACTTTTAAAATAGGAAAAAAAACATAAAACTAATTAAAGTATAATATTATTAATGAGTTAAGCATGGATACATTTAAAAAAATATGTAACAAGACTTTTATTATAGAGATTTAGTCCCACTTTATCGTAAATGATTTTAATTTATAAATAAGCTTTTTTATAGTACCATGGGCTAATACCATGACTTACTAACACACCAAATTTAAGGAAGATAGCTATGTTCATATGACATGTTTCTTAACTATTCAATTTAATTAAATAATATAAGAAGGACAAATATTTTTGAGACAAATATTAACATTTAATCTATGACTATTATTAAGTATATTCTAAAATATTCTATAGAGGTTAAATCCCTACCATCCACTTAATAATTATTGATAATTAAATTAAAATTGTGGAAGCCCTATTCCAAAATAGACACATCTATCAACCCCATAAAGAAGATTAATAGTAAAAAAATAATAAAAAATATATCACATAGTGATTCACCTATTCACCTAAATTTATTGTTTTCAACTTTTTTTTATGTTGGCATTGATAGTTTTTTTCATCATTTCAATATAAAACAAGTGTTGCAGGACATCATAGTTCCTGCCACTTAAGTGGATGTTATATTATAAAATTTACAAATTGACATATGAAGTGGAAAAATTAATTTCCTACTCAGGGATAAGGACTTGCATAAATTTTTGGTAGGTAGTAAGCACTACAAAGTTTGCACATTTACACTTTTGATCCTACATGTTAAAGCACTAAAGAAAACATAAGTAGGCAGTTCTCCCAGTAGGTATAGTTATTTTCATTCCTATTCAATTTTTATACAAATACTTGCTTAAATTATGGTGGGAAGTAATAGTAAATAGGTTATTTACAGGCTATTTTCAAGGATTTTAGGTGGTTTTTCTATGAAACTTAACAATGAAGAATCATTTCACAAATATTTAAAAGTCATGACAACAAAAAGATGATATCAATAAGGGATGACCATGAGCTCTTGGAGAGAAGAAGGTAAATATAAAAATGAGAAAGTGTAATCTGATTAACTTGTCTTAGGAAGAGCAAGCTAAGATCATTATAATCAATAGCTTAAATCATCATCTCCATGCTGCAATTTGACATAAAAATGAACCATGATTAGATAAGAAGGTCGTGAGAACTAAAATAGGAAAACTATATTTAGGTTAAAATTTTGCCTTTGCTTTATTGTAGCTTTTTCAAAATGTCCATATATAAATGAATAGTATTGGTGCATTTTACTAGTTTATCTTTTATTTTGATTCAAGAATATATTTTTTTGTAGATCATCCTTTTTTAACTGGATGGTTATTGTCCTTAAATCCAATTACCCATTTTATTTCATGAATATATATTTCCCAAGGATGCTTAGATTGTCTTCATGGTTATGCACCTTGAGCTTTCATGAAAAATAAACTTCTTCCATTGATAGTTCTCTATTAAAAAAAAAAATTTCAACCAGGCCTTTCAATTTGGTCTTGTATTATTCTATAAAAAACATATTGCATTGGGGAGATAGGTGAAGTGTAATAACGATGTATATGAAAAAACTTAGTAGCCATATTCATATGTATTCGACTCTTCACCAGGTAAATATAAATATTCACCAAGTAAATAGAAAGATTCAATAGTCAAATCGAATATTATTCTGGACCGCTTAAACATAACTATTCAAACCCCTTGTAATCATATTTAACAATATTTACTCTTGTATAAGCTCAAGTATCCATCACATCAATTAATTTGGAACAAAATATTTTGAGATGGAGAAAATTCTTGTAAATAACCATGGCACCATTTGGAACCTATTATATGAGCATAGATCCATCTTAAATACAGATCTAACATGAGCAGAGAGGGATCCAATTCTTCACATGATTTTTTTTTATGAGCTAACATTCTTTAAATGTTTTTTCCAAGGAAAAAATCGAACTTTTTATCGAGATTTATAAAAAGTTAAATTGTGTATGCTGTTAAGAATTCAGTTGACTGTATGATTTTCCGATCATAGAGTTTACTGAGATGGTATTTGTAGGTCTTCTCCTGCTACCATCTCGCTTTGTCTGGCATCTTATCACTGATCTTTTTAACCACGGGCCTCCTCTGAGAGGAAAACAACCCCGAACATTATTTAAATGTATATATATATATATATATATATATATATATATATATTGGATGACATGATGACAAACAGATAGGGTTACACATCATACTGGGCTCTAGAATGAGACTTTTTCATCTCAATAATAGTTGTGTTCCATGTATGTTTAAAAAGTTATGAAATTTATTTTTAAATCTATTAGATATGTCATAGATGAAAATTTGTGGGTGCCAATTCACGCGGGAAAAGACTACTCTTTGTATAGACATTACAAGCCAAAAAAATGAAAAGTATTTTCCTTCTAATAAATTTTATCTTGAGATTTTCCATAGGAGCACGTTATGATATATACAGACAAGGCAATATCAAATCCTAAATTATTCTTCTATCTTCTATCAGGCTAGCTAAAAAATATATTCAACCTTAAGTGACTATCAAAATTATTCTATAGAGCATGATAGAATTACAAGATCTATATTTGTTGCAATATTCTAGATCACTTGAAGCCATAAACACCATAAGGATACAATTCACAAAGTACCCAGATGCTTATAGAAAGAAAAACTGTGATAAAATGTTACTTGCTATTGTGATAAAAAGAAGGATTGACAAATTAAAACAAAAAAAGAAATTCTATAAACCACTTTTTACATATATTTCATGCTGAATGAAAGAAACCAAAATGTTTATAAGACCTTTCAGAAGAGAAATAAAAAACCCATAATGGCACACTCATATCAATACTTACTATCAATGAAGAGTCCAATGTTTTGTGGTGGTAATGACATTAATTGCAATTTAACCGTCAAAACAGAAGGACAAAACCAAAAGAAAAATCTATGTTCAAATGGTAAGGGAAACCATCTAGATTCTAAAATTTTAAGGCGAGGGATGTTGGACTTAACTGGGTCAATGAACCATGTAGTATACTTTTTGAATTTATTTGTTTTGGGGAGGCTTCTTTTGTTTGTCGTGTTGTTTTAAATATTTAAACAAAATATTATTATTTTTTATATTCTTAAAAACATTATATAAAATAAACAAAATTGTTTATGTTCAAACATCAAAAGTTGGATAAACAAAATTGTTCATATTCGAACATTCAGGGAAACTTCTTGTGTTTGGCATGTTGTTTTGAATATATGAACAAAATATCATTATTTTTATATTCTTAGAAACATTATATAAAACAAACAAAATTGTTTATGTTCAAACATCAAAATTTTTCATCTTTTAATTGCCTACCAAGGGATAAGGACTTGCATAAATTTTTGGTGGATAGTAACCACTACTAAGTTTATACATTTACATTTTTACTACTACATGTTGAAGCTTTGAAAAAAACAAACATAAATAATGATAGGTAGTAACTCCTAGTACATTTATTTATTCCAGCTTGTTCCTATTCATTTTTTTATGCAAATACTTACCTAAACTATGACAGACATAAATAGGTTACCTAAGTGAGTATGAGCCATTTTCAAGGATTTTAATTTCACAATGAAAAATGGTTGCACAAACATTTAAAAATCACGGCATAAATATTGCAACTACATCCTGAAATCATGGAAAAAAAATATGAGTTTTCCACATTGTCCAAAATTGCAATAAGACCTTCAAGGTTATGGTCCAATCAAATGTTTGAATTTTTTTCTTCAATAATATAGAAAAATAAATATTTTCTTTTCAAATTTAAACATTATAACTTGCATTAGTCAACATTAAAATAATAATGATTCATAGACAAATCAATTACTAGAGTGCCTTGGAAAGGACTAATAATAATATGGTATAAAGCTAAAAATATAAAAATAATATGTTTAGTGCGTGAAAAATTATAATCAGTCACAAATAAATAAATAAAAAATTTAAGAAAAATATATCCTTTTATTTTAATTAAAATTAAAATCTAATCCTTAAACACATGGTGTGATTCAACATAGAACACATTTTAAGCACAGTGATATGAAAGGTGTGTATGCCAACCTATCAATCCTTAACCCCTAAAAAATTATGGTTGTTTCAATTATAATTCAATAACCTAAACAATGAAAACAATGATTTCTCATGAAAAAAATTATTCAGAGATCATCTTATTGATGCCCAACCTCATGGCCTTTTTAGAGATAAAATTAGCCATATTCATTTCTTAAAATATATATATGTGAAGCTTCCATCCTGAAAATGTGGAAATATTAACTTCAATTTCTATGAGATATGCAATAATATTTAGTGTGTCACTTAAATCAAATCATTCATCCATTTAATAACTAACTCGAAATCCACAAACACCCAGAAAACAATGATATTTCTATCCTTGGCACAAATAAATAATGCAAAAAAGCATTAAACTCTCTTTGGTTATTCATGCCCTAACCAATATTGGATTTTCCTATTATATATGAATTTACAATAAGTTAATGAAAAAATCCAACCCATAGGATTGTGCCCTCTCATGGCTAGCCTCATTAAAATATCCCCAGGGAAGCTGTGTATTAATTAGAACATTGTTAAGATAATGAGGTTTCTTTAGGGACTAAGAAGGTTTGCCCAATGAAAACAAAGATTTAAATTGTTTCAATACCTTAAAAGTACACCTCTTACTATTTTCAAATATGATGGCATTATGAGCCACCCAAACACCACAAGCAATTGGAATGAGCAAGACATGAAAGGATTTTAGGGTAATTCTACTAAAATAGAATTGAAAACACTTGTTTGGAGAGAGACCTTCCCACAAATGATTAATCAATATATTTGAATCTCTAGCCACATATATCTTGTATAAGGATATTCCAAGGAAAGGTGTAAGTTTGCCTCATTCCTCTTACATAAACTACACATGCGATGACAAATTTTATTACTGCATCATAAATGATCCCATGTTGGCACCCTACTTTTCAAAGTTAACAAAAAAAAAAATCCTTTATTTTCCAAAATTTTCTAGCCCACCATGAAACATCCAACAAATTTATATCTTGCTTCGCCAAATAACCTAATCTTGTAAAGTAATGCCCTTGAAGGCATTACAAGTATAAGTGAGTTACAAATCATTTCTAGATAAATGGATATGTGCCTTAGTTAACTGTATAGTAAATTGATCCTATAATGGGTGTCAAACATAATCCAAATCTAAATTTTGAATGAACAACCAAATCATTGTTCAAATATCCTTGCACCCCCCTGCCCCGGCGGCCCCCCCCCCCCCCCAACAAAAAAAAACTAGAGTATATTAACCTAAAAATATAAAATAATCAACCAATGCATCAGGTATAATGTCATTTTAATTTGATCCACAACCCATTGTGGCTTTTGAGCCACATGAATTTGTTCATATGACCCAACGCTCCCTGTTACGAATCACCTAATAAATGAAAAGGAAAAATTAAGGCCTTTCATTGGTTGAAAACATTTTAAATACTCCTATGGTGAGCTCAAATCCAATCCACCACTACCCTTAGAGCTATGTATTTCCTGATCAGAATTCACCTCCATAAATTATTACAATATAGAAAAACCCAAACAGATCATGCTTCCAAATCCTTCCCAAATAAAGATATGTCCTTTAAAGCATAACCATTAAACCATTTGGGTATTGAGACTACTTTCCAATTGACCAAGAGGTATCTCTAATATTCACCACTTCCCTTCCATATATAATTGAACTAGGTCCTCATTGTCTTAACAAAAAATCCTTTTAGAATGTATAACAATAGTTTTCAATAGACAGAAATAACTACTATGAATGATTTCAAAAGCACCGTGAGAAATCCATTTATTGCACCAAACATGTATCTTTTTTTCAATTCCAATTAAAAGGAATTTCCAATCACATATACCATAACTATTGGGTTTTAGGTAGAAACCAAGATATCTCACTACATCATCTAATTCAAAAGCAGGGAAAGCAAAAAATCAGTTAATGATAACTTGATTTCTTCGTCAATCTTTGGATGAAAAATGGAATATTTATTGGAGTTTACTGTCATACCAATTTCCATATTGAAATGGTCAAACACTTCCTTGAATTGTTTTCCATCTACCTCTAAATAGTAAATGAAAATTATGAGATCATCCTCAAATAACAAATGTGTGAGTTTCTCTAACCAACAATTTCTCACACTTTATATTTAATCAATCTCTTCACCTAAATAATTTTCTGCCTTAAGCCTTCCATCACTAGTAAAAACAAGTAAGGGAAAAATGGACATCCCACTCTAAGTCCCCATGTAGGTTTAAATAATTTCTAACTTTATCATAAGGTTTAGGGAGATCAATTTTAATTACCTTTTTTTGTATTTTTAGTGACCTTAATGGAGTGTAACCCCTCATATGTTGTGCCTATGACCTTGTGAATGGGTCTATCTTTGAGAAAATCAAACTATTCTTTTGAGATGACCTTGAAAAACACTGATTTTAGCCTTACTACAATTACCCATGATATGATTTTCTATAGACCATTGTAGACTGGAATTAGTCAAAATTAAGGTTAGGAGAATGGCATTAAACTATCCTGGTATATTTCCATCGCTCAAAATTATTCAACCACCAAAATTAAATAATCATCCAAGAAATCAAATAATTGTTCAGGTAATTCAATCATCCAACCATCCGAGCCTTGATATTTTCTCTTTTAAAAGATTTGATAACATCATATAGTTCAACTTTTATCACCTCAATGTACAAAAACTGAATATCTTTCTCCTCTATAAATTTGGGAAAAATCAAGATCATTTTGAGAATTCCCGCCATTAATTCTCGCCTTATTAGGTTCCCAAAATAAATTTTTGAAATTATTAAC
Source organism: Pinus tabuliformis (assembly GCA_031772625.1). Classification (NCBI taxonomy): domain Eukaryota; kingdom Viridiplantae; phylum Streptophyta; class Pinopsida; order Pinales; family Pinaceae; genus Pinus; species Pinus tabuliformis. Next base: position 461,508,561 of record CM062810.1, read on the forward strand.
TTCCAGGGTTGCTAGATATTGAAATACCAAATTCTATGACCACTACCATCTTCCAAATCCAAAATTGGATTATAATGTTTACTGTGATTAGATTTTTTTTTGGAAAAAATTAGGTTTCTGATCCAAAAACTCTATTTATAATGCCTAGATCTTGAGACAACCCTACTTTTCTTGATCTAGAAGGAGTTAAAATTAACTCATCTCTAAGAAGCAACATTTATCCAGGGTTTATTGAGAAATGGATACACTATCATGTATATCATGTAATGATTCTAGCTCCTATTATATATTCCAAATGTCATAATATCTTCTCTATTTCTTCTCCCAAGCTAAGGATATTAGCTTCTCTTTCATCGTTTGTAAATAAATTTCAAATCGATCACTTGTTGATAGATTCAAATTAGGCTTGAATTTCCTCCAATTGTCATAGATCAAAATTCAACTCATGCACAAACTTCCTCCAATTTTCACAGATAAAATTTTTAAAGTTCTCTTGTCCCACCTAGGTTATGTTATATTTAAATGACTGATCCGAACTTAAAAAGGAACAAAAAAAATTATAGATATAACTATAAATACAGAGGTGCAACAAAAATAACACTTCATTTCATTAATGTCAAATACTGAAATATGCTTACAAATGGAAAGGAAATAAAACTAGCTCGGGCAATGGTAGCTTATCTTTGAGGAGAGAAGTGATGACTACATGCCTCTGAACTATGTTACAATGAGGCTTGAAGGCCTATTTATTATATAGAAACAATGGAAAACCCTATACATCCAAAAACCTAACCCTAGGAGATGAAGCGTCAAAACCATGGGCCTCGTTTGGGTAAATTGGTACATCAACTTCCAAGGGTCATAACTTTGGTATACGATCTCCGTTTGACATGCACAATACCTCATTAGAAATATATATCTAAGGACTACAAATTTCAAATGCAAACATCAAAATAAGCCTGAAATTTTCGTGGTTTTCCATAAAAACGTCGTTTAGGGCCTCAAAACTGCTCGAGAAGTTTAGGACCTGAAAAACTACCAAAAATAGTAAACTATGCTATAATTAAGGAAACTAAAAACTGAAAGAGACAATGGAGGAGGTTCAAGTGGAATAGGAAGGTGGCCACAAATATTCACTTGGATTAGTCCTCCCCCCTTAGGAAGCAATGGCCCCATTGCGTTGAGTGCCTCCATGAGATGGAGATAATTCTGCTGAACTTTGTCCCTAGTGAGCTACTTGCCTTGGTGCACGAGTTGGCCAGCTTTGACAACCCAATATAGTTTGATATTATACTGGTGAGTTTTCTTGATCTTTGTGTCCATAATCTAATCAATTGTGGCTTGTTCCATGTTTTCTGGGTTTAACTCTGTTCGTGTGAGTTGTTTTGAAATGTCGGATGTGTCCACTAATGGTGGAAAGTATGGCCGAAGACTGTCTACATTGAACACTGGGTGTAGACGAAGGAAATGTGGAATGATGAACTCGAAGGAATTATCCCATACAGCCTTGGTGATGATGTATGCCCCATATCAGAGTGGGCGAAGCTTGCGGTGGGGTCTAGCGAGGCACTGCTTTTGCAAATGTAGCCAAACTTTGTCTCCCACCTAGAACTTGTGTGGCACCCAATGATGATCATGGAATTGTTTGTACTTAAAATTGGCTTTGTCTAATATATCATGGACCTACTGGCGGATGTGTTGAATGTGCTCAATGAAGTTGTTAGCCCTATTGGTTTTGAACTGGACGTGAGAGGAATCTGCATGAGAGGCTGCAAATGGTATGGCCACATCAATGGGACTTAATGGCTAAAATCTCAACCCTACCTGAAAGGGGTTGTGGCCCGTTGAGATATGGTGAGCTCTATTGTAGCTGTGCTGGACATAGGGAAGGATTTCATCCCATGTGTGTGGATGCTTCGAGTTGTACATTCGCATAATGTGTATAATCATCTTGTTGACGACCTTTGTTTGGCCATTAGTTTGGGTGTGTAAAGTTGTTGACTTAGGAAGTTTGGTATCCAACATCGACTAGAGACTTGACCAAAATGCACTTAGGAATCCGTTGTCCAGATCTGTGACAATGGATTGTGGGATCCCAAAGTGTACCCACACTCGCTGAAAGAAGATCTTAGTAGTGGCCTTTGTTGTGATACTCTTCTTGCAGGCCACTATAATGGCCATCTTAGAGAATTTGCCGACGACCACGAAAACACAGTCATTGTTATGCTAAGTAAAAGGAAGGCTCGACATGTAATCCATGGAGATGGATTCCCAAGGTCGACTAGGAGTAGGAAGAGGAGTATATAGGCCTTTCTTCTTGATGGTTTGTTTGGCAATGATGCAGATTATGTAGGATCAAATGTAATTTCCAACAACCTAACGAAGGTTTGGCCAATTAAAATACTTTTGCAGTACTACCAATGTTTTCTCTACTCTGAAATTTCCAGCGAATCGACTGTAGTGCGCCTCCCAAATCATCTTGTCACACTCCCTTGAAGGAACACATATGTGTCCTAGGTGGCATAACAGTGCATCCTGGAGGTGAAAATTTGGAACTTTCTTACCTTCCAAGAGTTTTTGGTATCTGATTTATAATTCTGAATTTCTTTTGTAAAGATGTAGCCACCCTAAAGTATCGTGCCCACAGGAATCGAGCACAGTGATCAGCACCATGACTAGTGGTCGGCTGAGGTAGTCTGTAATGTTATTGGTGTTGCCCTTCTTGTACTTAATGTTCAAATGGAACTGTTGCAGATATGTGGACAATTTCTGATGGCGATCGTTCTGCAACTTCCCTTATGTCTGTATGAACTGCAGGGGTCGGTGGTCTGTGTGGATGACCATTTCCTTACCCAGAATGTAATGCTTCCATTCACGGCAGACCTACACAATGGAATACATTTCTTTTTTAGGTGGGATACGTTCAGACTGTGTATGAAAGTGTCTCACTATGGTAAACCATTGGATGCCCCTGCCGAGTAAGAACCGCACCAATAGCATAGTCAGAGACATTTGTCTCAATCTCAAATGGTTATTGTAGGTCTGGTAATGTGAGCACTGGTGCATAGCAGAGGCGATGCTTCAACTTGGAAAATGCCTTCTGTTGGGTTTCATACCAAAATAACTTTGCTTTCGGTTTTCCCTTGGTGACTAAACTTAAAGGCAAAGTGATATGAGAGAACGCCAACACGAACCTATGGTAGAAATTGGAAAGACCCAAAAATTTGTGGAGATCTGTTAGAGTGGTTAGGGTTGACCAATCCCTAATGACTTGTATCTTGGATGGTTCCATATGTACACCCTTCTCATCAATGATGTACCACAAATATTGAACTTGGGTCATGCCAAAAGTGCATTTCTCCAACTTGGTACACAACTTGTGTTGTCGTAGGGTTTGGAGGGCTTGTTGAATATGGTGGAGGTGCTCTTCCCAACTCTGGTTGAAGATCAAGATGTCATCTAAATACACCACAACGAATTCATTGGTGAAGGGTTGCAAGATGTAGTTCATCAATCTCATGAAGGCCGTTGGGGCATTCGTTAACCCAAAAGGCATGACCAACCATTCAAAAATTCCTTCCTTGAATTTCAAGGAATTCGTCCACACATCAGAGGGATTGATAGGAACTTGGTGATAACCGGACTTCAAATCGATCTTGTTGAAATATTTGTCCCCTTGAGATAGTCCAAAAGGTCATAATCCATGGGATTGGGTACCTATTCCGTACAATGATCTTGTTCAACACCCGATAGTCAATACAGATTCTCCCGGTCCCTTCCTTCTTTTGTACCAATACAATCGGGCTCCCACAGGGTGATGAGCTTGGCCTAATGTTCCCTTTCTGAAAAAACTCCTAAATTTTCCTTTTGATCTCATCATTCTCTAGAACAGAGCATCGATAGATCAGTTTAGTGGGTAGCGCCGCGTCTAGGGTTAGATTGATGGAGTGTTTGACCTGACAGTGCAGAGGAACCCCCGTAGGTGAGGACGAAATGTCCTTGTACTCCTCTATGACCTTGTACATCTACTATTGCTATGCGGAGGATCTCTATCTGGAAGTCATGGCCACAATATTCTTCTTTCCCCGAGGGAAAATCATAAGGAAAAGAAATTGTATGGTTTGTGAAATGATATTACTGCATTGCTTTGTAGTGACCAAAGAGATGGCAGTAGGCAGGGATACCTCTGGTATCATGTACAACTTATTGCCTAGAGTAATAATCATAGAGAGAGGTCTAGGCTCATATACAACATGTTTCTTCCACGAGTATGGTTGTCCTAATAATACATCAATAACTTCAAGATGAGAAACATCACATAGTACCTCATCCGTGAAGGGCTTGATGCCGTAGGGAAGGCGACACTACTAGCTGACGTGGAGATCTCGTCCTTGGTGAAGCCACCTAATGGTGTATGGATGCGGATGTGTTGTAGTTCGTAGGCCCAACCACTTCATGACATCTACTGAAATGAGGCTCTTTTGGCTCTCGATGTCGACAATGATTTGCAGCAGAGAACCGTTCATCCACATCTGTGAGTGAAAGAGGCGTCACCCCTCCTCTGGATCTTCAGGCTCATTCTTCTGGATCTTGGTGGTGGCCATGGTGACATTGGGATATGCATCAATGATCTGTTTCCTTTTGTCATTCCCCTTGTTAGGTTCTGACTCAGAATCAGAACATGTGTATAATTCGGAAGCCTTCAGCTCGGCCACTAGCGACTACTTGGTCTGACACTTACTTGTGTTGTGAGTGGAGCTCTTATGGAGCTCACACCATTTTCCCATGTCTTTATTTGTATTCGTTGTGTTGTTATTTGCTTGCGTATTTGACATGTTGTCTTTGGTCGCCCCACCTTGGCTTTGTACTTTTCTTTGCGGTTTGGGGGCACCTTTCCCTTTCTTTGGACACGCATATCCAAAGTCTCGTTTCTTCTTTTTAAACTTCTTCTCAATCTTGAAAGCGTATCAATACGTTGTGATGAGAGAGGAGATGTCCAAGAAATCCATCTTGTCTTGGATGTACCTGTGTAAGCAGTCGCAGTACTTGAGTACCAAATATCACTCAGAATCCTTGATACCCAACTTCGTGTGAAGGGTATGAAAAACATTGGTAAAATCTGGCACGTCTTGGTCCCTTCCATGCCGCAACGTGGTCCACTTTATGTATTTATCCTCATAGCTCCTAGAAGGGAAGTACCGCTCCTTGATGGCATCCTGGAATGAACTCCAAGTGGGTGGGACTAAAATTAGTGAGGGTGTACTTTCGTCCTTCTTCTCATAGTAGGTTTCCCACCAGTCTGTGCCGACTTTGAGAAGTGAAAAAGTAATATTTTCTCGACTGGAAAAATTTTGAACATAAAAATATCATTCTAGCAGATTTAACCATTTATCTACGACGTTCGCATCTATCTGACTTCAAATACGGGGATGTCAAATTACCTTTTACCTTAAAGGGTGTGGCACTTCTAGAGTAGCTTCTGGAAGAAGATGCATCAAATTTGGGTAGCTGCCGAATGATCTGGGAAAAGTTGTCCATAATCACGTTCTTATGTTATTCGAGGGCTTCTTCAAGAAATATTTTGAAAGGATATCCTTAAAACTGTATTTCTTCTCTTCCGCCATGGGAGGCCATCAGGATTTGATGTAACAAGACTTTTAAAGAGATTTAGTCCCAGTTTATCGTAAATGATTTTACTATAAATCAACTTTTTTAGGTACCATGGGCTAAACCATGAAAAACATTTTAAAGAGAAAGCTACATTTAATTCCACTAATATTAATTTAAATATAAAGAAGGACAAATTACATTTAATCCACAAATATTAACATTTAATCTATGAATTATTAAGTATATTCATATTCATAGAGGTTAAATCCCTGACCATCCACTTATAAATGGAAATTAAAATAAAATTGTAGCCCTATTCCAAAATAGACACATTATCAACCCCATAAAGAAGATTAATAGTAAAAAAATAATACATATCACATAGTGATTCACCTATTCACCTAAATTTATTGTTTTCAACTTTTTTTTATGTTGGCATTGATAGTTTTTTTCATCATTTCAATATAAAACAAGTGTTGCAGGACATCATAGTTCCTGCCACTTAAGTGGATGTTATATTATAAAATTTACAAATTGACATATGAAGTGGAAAAATTAATTTCCTACTCAGGGATAAGGACTTGCATAAATTTTTGGTAGGTAGTAAGCACTACAAAGTTTGCACATTTACACTTTTGATCCTACATGTTAAAGCACTAAAGAAAACATAAGTAGGCAGTTCTCCCAGTAGGTATAGTTATTTTCATTCCTATTCAATTTTTATACAAATACTTGCTTAAATTATGGTGGGAAGTAATAGTAAATAGGTTATTTACAGGCTATTTTCAAGGATTTTAGGTGGTTTTTCTATGAAACTTAAAAATGAAGAATCATTTCACAAATATTTAAAAGTCATGACAACAAAAGGATGATATCAATAAGGGATGACCATGAGCTCTTGGAGAGAAGAAGGTAAATATAAAAATGAGAAAGTGTAATCTGATTAACTTGTCTTAGGAAGAGCAAGCTAAGATCATTATAATCAATAGCTTAAATCATCATCTCCATGCTGCAATTTGACATAAAAATGAACCATGATTAGATAAGAAGGTCGTGAGAACTAAAATAGGAAAACTATATTTAGGTTAAAATTTTGCCTTTGCTTTATTGTAGCTTTTTCAAAATGTCCATATATAAATGAATAGTATTGGTGCATTTTACTAGTTTATCTTTTATTTTGATTCAAGAATATATTTTTTTGTAGATCATCCTTTTTTAACTGGATGGTTATTGTCCTTAAATCCAATTACCCATTTTATTTCATGAATATATATTTCCCAAGGATGCTTAGATTGTCTTCATGGTTATGCACCTTGAGCTTTCATGAAAAATAAACTTCTTCCATTGATAGTTCTCTATTAAATAAAAAAATTTCAACCAGGCCTTTCAATTTGGTCTTGTATTATTCTATAAAAAACATATTGCATTGGGGAGATAGGTGAAGTGTAATAACGATGTATATGAAAAAACTTAGTAGCCATATTCATATGTATTCGACTCTTCACCAGGTAAATATAAATATTCACCAAGTAAATAGAAAGATTCAATAGTCAAATCGAATATTATTCTGGACCGCTTAAACATAACTATTCAAACCCCTTGTAATCATATTTAACAATATTTACTCTTGTATAAGCTCAAGTATCCATCACATCAATTAATTTGGAACAAAATATTTTGAGATGGAGAAAATTCTTGTAAATAACCATGGCACCATTTGGAACCTATTATATGAGCATAGATCCATCTTAAATACAGATCTAACATGAGCAGAGAGGGATCCAATTCTTCACATGATTTTTTTTTATGAGCTAACATTCTTTAAATGTTTTTTCCAAGGAAAAAATCGAACTTTTTATCGAGATTTATAAAAAGTTAAATTGTGTATGCTGTTAAGAATTCAGTTGACTGTATGATTTTCCGATCATAGAGTTTACTGAGATGGTATTTGTAGGTCTTCTCCTGCTACCATCTCGCTTTGTCTGGCATCTTATCACTGATCTTTTTAACCACGGGCCTCCTCTGAGAGGAAAACAACCCCGAACATTATTTAAATGTTATATATATATATATATATATATATATATATATATATATATATATATTGGATGACATGATGACAAACAGATAGGGTTACACATCATACTGGGCTCTAGAATGAGACTTTTTCATCTCAATAATAGTTGTGTTCCATGTATGTTTAAAAAGTTATGAAATTTATTTTTAAATCTATTAGATATGTCATAGATGAAAATTTGTGGGTGCCAATTCACGCGGGAAAAGACTACTCTTTGTATAGACATTACAAGCCAAAAAAATGAAAAGTATTTTCCTTCTAATAAATTTTATCTTGAGATTTTCCATAGGAGCACGTTATGATATATACAGACAAGGCAATATCAAATCCTAAATTATTCTTCTATCTTCTATCAGGCTAGCTAAAAAATATATTCAACCTTAAGTGACTATCAAAATTATTCTATAGAGCATGATAGAATTACAAGATCTATATTTGTTGCAATATTCTAGATCACTTGAAGCCATAAACACCATAAGGATACAATTCACAAAGTACCCAGATGCTTATAGAAAGAAAAACTGTGATAAAATGTTACTTGCTATTGTGATAAAAAGAAGGATTGACAAATTAAAACAAAAAAAGAAATTCTATAAACCACTTTTTACATATATTTCATGCTGAATGAAAGAAACCAAAATGTTTATAAGACCTTTCAGAAGAGAAATAAAAAACCCATAATGGCACACTCATATCAATACTTACTATCAATGAAGAGTCCAATGTTTTGTGGTGGTAATGACATTAATTGCAATTTAACCGTCAAAACAGAAGGACAAAACCAAAAGAAAAATCTATGTTCAAATGGTAAGGGAAACCATCTAGATTCTAAAATTTTAAGGCGAGGGATGTTGGACTTAACTGGGTCAATGAACCATGTAGTATACTTTTTGAATTTATTTGTTTTGGGGAGGCTTCTTTTGTTTGTCGTGTTGTTTTAAATATTTAAACAAAATATTATTATTTTTTATATTCTTAAAAACATTATATAAAATAAACAAAATTGTTTATGTTCAAACATCAAAAGTTGGATAAACAAAATTGTTCATATTCGAACATTCAGGGAAACTTCTTGTGTTTGGCATGTTGTTTTGAATATATGAACAAAATATCATTATTTTTATATTCTTAGAAACATTATATAAAACAAACAAAATTGTTTATGTTCAAACATCAAAAGTTTTCATCTTTTAATTGCCTACCAAGGGATAAGGACTTGCATAAATTTTTGGTGGATAGTAACCACTACTAAGTTTATACATTTACATTTTTACTACTACATGTTGAAGCTTTGAAAAAAACAAACATAAATAATGATAGGTAGTAACTCCTAGTACATTTATTTATTCCAGCTTGTTCCTATTCATTTTTTTATGCAAATACTTACCTAAACTATGACAGACATAAATAGGTTACCTAAGTGAGTATGAGCCATTTTCAAGGATTTTAATTTCACAATGAAAAATGGTTGCACAAACATTTAAAAATCACGGCATAAATATTGCAACTACATCCTGAAATCATGGAAAAAAAATATGAGTTTTCCACATTGTCCAAAATTGCAATAAGACCTTCAAGGTTATGGTCCAATCAAATGTTTGAATTTTTTTCTTCAATAATATAGAAAAATAAATATTTTCTTTTCAAATTTAAACATTATAACTTGCATTAGTCAACATTAAAATAATAATGATTCATAGACAAATCAATTACTAGAGTGCCTTGGAAAGGACTAATAATAATATGGTATAAAGCTAAAAATATAAAAATAATATGTTTAGTGCGTGAAAAATTATAATCAGTCACAAATAAATAAATAAAAAATTTAAGAAAAATATATCCTTTTATTTTAATTAAAATTAAAATCTAATCCTTAAACACATGGTGTGATTCAACATAGAACACATTTTAAGCACAGTGATATGAAAGGTGTGTATGCCAACCTATCAATCCTTAACCCCTAAAAAATTATGGTTGTTTCAATTATAATTCAATAACCTAAACAATGAAAACAATGATTTCTCATGAAAAAAATTATTCAGAGATCATCTTATTGATGCCCAACCTCATGGCCTTTTTAGAGATAAAATTAGCCATATTCATTTCTTAAAATATATATATGTGAAGCTTCCATCCTGAAAATGTGGAAATATTAACTTCAATTTCTATGAGATATGCAATAATATTTAGTGTGTCACTTAAATCAAATCATTCATCCATTTAATAACTAACTCGAAATCCACAAACACCCAGAAAACAATGATATTTCTATCCTTGGCACAAATAAATAATGCAAAAAAGCATTAAACTCTCTTTGGTTATTCATGCCCTAACCAATATTGGATTTTCCTATTATATATGAATTTACAATAAGTTAATGAAAAAATCCAACCCATAGGATTGTGCCCTCTCATGGCTAGCCTCATTAAAATATCCCCAGGGAAGCTGTGTATTAATTAGAACATTGTTAAGATAATGAGGTTTCTTTAGGGACTAAGAAGGTTTGCCCAATGAAAACAAAGATTTAAATTGTTTCAATACCTTAAAAGTACACCTCTTACTATTTTCAAATATGATGGCATTATGAGCCACCCAAACACCACAAGCAATTGGAATGAGCAAGACATGAAAGGATTTTAGGGTAATTCTACTAAAATAGAATTGAAAACACTTGTTTGGAGAGAGACCTTCCCACAAATGATTAATCAATATATTTGAATCTCTAGCCACATATATCTTGTATAAGGATATTCCAAGGAAAGGTGTAAGTTTGCCTCATTCCTCTTACATAAACTACACATGCGATGACAAATTTTATTACTGCATCATAAATGATCCCATGTTGGCACCCTACTTTTCAAAGTTAACCAAAAAAAAAAATCCTTTATTTTCCAAAATTTTCTAGCCCACCATGAAACATCCAACAAATTTATATCTTGCTTCGCCAAATAACCTAATCTTGTAAAGTAATGCCCTTGAAGGCATTACAAGTATAAGTGAGTTACAAATCATTTCTAGATAAATGGATATGTGCCTTAGTTAACTGTATAGTAAATTGATCCTATAATGGGTGTCAAACATAATCCAAATCTAAATTTTGAATGAACAACCAAATCATTGTTCAAATATCCTTGCACCCCCCTGCCCCGGCGGCCACCCCCCCCCCCCCCCAACAAAAAAAAACTAGAGTATATTAACCTAAAAATATAAAATAATCAACCAATGCATCAGGTATAATGTCATTTTAATTTGATCCACAACCCATTGTGGCTTTTGAGCCACATGAATTTGTTCATATGACCCAACGCTCCCTGTTACGAATCACCTAATAAATGAAAAGGAAAAATTAAGGCCTTTCATTGGTTGAAAACATTTTAAATACTCCTATGGTGAGCTCAAATCCAATCCACCACTACCCTTAGAGCTATGTATTTCCTGATCAGAATTCACCTCCATAAATTATTACAATATAGAAAAACCCAAACAGATCATGCTTCCAAATCCTTCCCAAATAAAGATATGTCCTTTAAAGCATAACCATTAAACCATTTGGGTATTGAGACTACTTTCCAATTGACCAAGAGGTATCTCTAATATTCACCACTTCCCTTCCATATATAATTGAACTAGGTCCTCATTGTCTTAACAAAAAATCCTTTTAGAATGTATAACAATAGTTTTCAATAGACAGAAATAACTACTATGAATGATTTCAAAAGCACCGTGAGAAATCCATTTATTGCACCAAACATGTATCTTTTTTTCAATTCCAATTAAAAGGAATTTCCAATCACATATACCATAACTATTGGGTTTTAGGTAGAAACCAAGATATCTCACTACATCATCTAATTCAAAAGCAGGGAAAGCAAAAAATCAGTTAATGATAACTTGATTTCTTCGTCAATCTTTGGATGAAAAATGGAATATTTATTGGAGTTTACTGTCATACCAATTTCCATATTGAAATGGTCAAACACTTCCTTGAATTGTTTTCCATCTACCTCTAAATAGTAAATGAAAATTATGAGATCATCCTCAAATAACAAATGTGTGAGTTTCTCTAACCAACAATTTCTCACACTTTATATTTAATCAATCTCTTCACCTAAATAATTTTCTGCCTTAAGCCTTCCATCACTAGTAAAAACAAGTAAGGGAAAAATGGACATCCCACTCTAAGTCCCCATGTAGGTTTAAATAATTTCTAACTTTATCATAAGGTTTAGGGAGATCAATTTTAATTACCTTTTTTTGTATTTTTAGTGACCTTAATGGAGTGTAACCCCTCATATGTTGTGCCTATGACCTTGTGAATGGGTCTATCTTTGAGAAAATCAAACTATTCTTTTGAGATGACCTTGAAAAACACTGATTTTAGCCTTACTACAATTACCCATGATATGATTTTCTATAGACCATTGTAGACTGGAATTAGTCAAAATTAAGGTTAGGAGAATGGCATTAAACTATCCTGGTATATTTCCATCGCTCAAAATTATTCAACCACCAAAATTAAATAATCATCCAAGAAATCAAATAATTGTTCAGGTAATTCAATCATCCAACCATCCGAGCCTTGATATTTTCTCTTTTAAAAGATTTGATAACATCATATAGTTCAACTTTTATCACCTCAATGTACAAAAACTGAATATCTTTCTCCTCTATAAATTTGGGAAAAATCAAGATCATTTTGAGAATTCCCGCCATTAATTCTCGCCTTATTAGGTTCCCAAAATAAATTTTTGAAATTATTAACTTCCAGGGTTGCTAGATATTGAAATACCAAATTCTATGACCACTACCATCTTCCAAATCCAAAATTGGATTATAATGTTTACTGTGATTAGATTTTTTTTTGGAAAAAATTAGGTTTCTGATCCAAAAACTCTATTTATAATGCCTAGATCTTGAGACAACCCTACTTTTCTTGATCTAGAAGGAGTTAAAATTAACTCATCTCTAAGAAGCAACATTTATCCAGGGTTTATTGAGAAATGGATACACTATCATGTATATCATGTAATGATTCTAGCTCCTATTATATATTCCAAATGTCATAATATCTTCTCTATTTCTTCTCCCAAGCTAAGGATATTAGCTTCTCTTTCATCGTTTGTAAATAAATTTCAAATCGATCACTTGTTGATAGATTCAAATTAGGCTTGAATTTCCTCCAATTGTCATAGATCAAAATTCAACTCATGCACAAACTTCCTCCAATTTTCACAGATAAAATTTTTAAAGTTCTCTTGTCCCACCTAGGTTATGTTATATTTAAATGACTGATCCGAACTTAAAAAGGAACAAAAAAAATTATAGATATAACTATAAATACAGAGGTGCAACAAAAATAACACTTCATTTCATTAATGTCAAATACTGAAATATGCTTACAAATGGAAAGGAAATAAAACTAGCTCGGGCAATGGTAGCTTATCTTTGAGGAGAGAAGTGATGACTACATGCCTCTGAACTATGTTACAATGAGGCTTGAAGGCCTATTTATTATATAGAAACAATGGAAAACCCTATACATCCAAAAACCTAACCCTAGGAGATGAAGCGTCAAAACCATGGGCCTCGTTTGGGTAAATTGGTACATCAACTTCCAAGGGTCATAACTTTGGTATACGATCTCCGTTTGACATGCACAATACCTCATTAGAAATATATATCTAAGGACTACAAATTTCAAATGCAAACATCAAAATAAGCCTGAAATTTTCGTGGTTTTCCATAAAAACGTCGTTTAGGGCCTCAAAACTGCTCGAGAAGTTTAGGACCTGAAAAACTACCAAAAATAGTAAACTATGCTATAATTAAGGAAACTAAAAACTGAAAGAGACAATGGAGGAGGTTCAAGTGGAATAGGAAGGTGGCCACAAATATTCACTTGGATTAGTCCTCCCCCCTTAGGAAGCAATGGCCCCATTGCGTTGAGTGCCTCCATGAGATGGAGATAATTCTGCTGAACTTTGTCCCTAGTGAGCTACTTGCCTTGGTGCACGAGTTGGCCAGCTTTGACAACCCAATATAGTTTGATATTATACTGGTGAGTTTTCTTGATCTTTGTGTCCATAATCTAATCAATTGTGGCTTGTTCCATGTTTTCTGGGTTTAACTCTGTTCGTGTGAGTTGTTTTGAAATGTCGGATGTGTCCACTAATGGTGGAAAGTATGGCCGAAGACTGTCTACATTGAACACTGGGTGTAGACGAAGGAAATGTGGAATGATGAACTCGAAGGAATTATCCCATACAGCCTTGGTGATGATGTATGCCCCATATCAGAGTGGGCGAAGCTTGCGGTGGGGTCTAGCGAGGCACTGCTTTTGCAAATGTAGCCAAACTTTGTCTCCCACCTAGAACTTGTGTGGCACCCAATGATGATCATGGAATTGTTTGTACTTAAAATTGGCTTTGTCTAATATATCATGGACCTACTGGCGGATGTGTTGAATGTGCTCAATGAAGTTGTTAGCCCTATTGGTTTTGAACTGGACGTGAGAGGAATCTGCATGAGAGGCTGCAAATGGTATGGCCACATCAATGGGACTTAATGGCTAAAATCTCAACCCTACCTGAAAGGGGTTGTGGCCCGTTGAGATATGGTGAGCTCTATTGTAGCTGTGCTGGACATAGGGAAGGATTTCATCCCATGTGTGTGGATGCTTCGAGTTGTACATTCGCATAATGTGTATAATCATCTTGTTGACGACCTTTGTTTGGCCATTAGTTTGGGTGTGTAAAGTTGTTGACTTAGGAAGTTTGGTATCCAACATCGACTAGAGACTTGACCAAAATGCACTTAGGAATCCGTTGTCCAGATCTGTGACAATGGATTGTGGGATCCCAAAGTGTACCCACACTCGCTGAAAGAAGATCTTAGTAGTGGCCTTTGTTGTGATACTCTTCTTGCAGGCCACTATAATGGCCATCTTAGAGAATTTGCCGACGACCACGAAAACACAGTCATTGTTATGCTAAGTAAAAGGAAGGCTCGACATGTAATCCATGGAGATGGATTCCCAAGGTCGACTAGGAGTAGGAAGAGGAGTATATAGGCCTTTCTTCTTGATGGTTTGTTTGGCAATGATGCAGATTATGTAGGATCAAATGTAATTTCCAACAACCTAACGAAGGTTTGGCCAATTAAAATACTTTTGCAGTACTACCAATGTTTTCTCTACTCTGAAATTTCCAGCGAATCGACTGTAGTGCGCCTCCCAAATCATCTTGTCACACTCCCTTGAAGGAACACATATGTGTCCTAGGTGGCATAACAGTGCATCCTGGAGGTGAAAATTTGGAACTTTCTTACCTTCCAAGAGTTTTTGGTATCTGATTTATAATTCTGAATTTCTTTTGTAAAGATGTAGCCACCCTAAAGTATCGTGCCCACAGGAATCGAGCACAGTGATCAGCACCATGACTAGTGGTCGGCTGAGGTAGTCTGTAATGTTATTGGTGTTGCCCTTCTTGTACTTAATGTTCAAATGGAACTGTTGCAGATATGTGGACAATTTCTGATGGCGATCGTTCTGCAACTTCCCTTATGTCTGTATGAACTGCAGGGGTCGGTGGTCTGTGTGGATGACCATTTCCTTACCCAGAATGTAATGCTTCCATTCACGGCAGACCTACACAATGGAATACATTTCTTTTTTAGGTGGGATACGTTCAGACTGTGTATGAAAGTGTCTCACTATGGTAAACCATTGGATGCCCCTGCCGAGTAAGAACCGCACCAATAGCATAGTCAGAGACATTTGTCTCAATCTCAAATGGTTATTGTAGGTCTGGTAATGTGAGCACTGGTGCATAGCAGAGGCGATGCTTCAACTTGGAAAATGCCTTCTGTTGGGTTTCATACCAAAATAACTTTGCTTTCGGTTTTCCCTTGGTGACTAAACTTAAAGGCAAAGTGATATGAGAGAACGCCAACACGAACCTATGGTAGAAATTGGAAAGACCCAAAAATTTGTGGAGATCTGTTAGAGTGGTTAGGGTTGACCAATCCCTAATGACTTGTATCTTGGATGGTTCCATATGTACACCCTTCTCATCAATGATGTACCACAAATATTGAACTTGGGTCATGCCAAAAGTGCATTTCTCCAACTTGGTACACAACTTGTGTTGTCGTAGGGTTTGGAGGGCTTGTTGAATATGGTGGAGGTGCTCTTCCCAACTCTGGTTGAAGATCAAGATGTCATCTAAATACACCACAACGAATTCATTGGTGAAGGGTTGCAAGATGTAGTTCATCAATCTCATGAAGGCCGTTGGGGCATTCGTTAACCCAAAAGGCATGACCAACCATTCAAAAATTCCTTCCTTGAATTTCAAGGAATTCGTCCACACATCAGAGGGATTGATAGGAACTTGGTGATAACCGGACTTCAAATCGATCTTGTTGAAATATTTGTCCCCCTTGAGATAGTCCAAAAGGTCATAATCCATGGGATTGGGTACCTATTCCGTACAATGATCTTGTTCAACACCCGATAGTCAATACAGATTCTCCCGGTCCCTTCCTTCTTTTGTACCAATACAATCGGGCTCCCACAGGGTGATGAGCTTGGCCTAATGTTCCCTTTCTGAAAAAACTCCTAAATTTTCCTTTTGATCTCATCATTCTCTAGAACAGAGCATCGATAGATCAGTTTAGTGGGTAGCGCCGCGTCTAGGGTTAGATTGATGGAGTGTTTGACCTGACAGTGCAGAGGAACCCCCGTAGGTGAGGACGAAATGTCCTTGTACTCCTCTATGACCTTGTACATCTACTATTGCTATGCGGAGGATCTCTATCTGGAAGTCATGGCCACAATATTCTTCTTTCCCCGAGGGAAAATCATAAGGAAAAGAAATTGTATGGTTTGTGAAATGATATTACTGCATTGCTTTGTAGTGACCAAAGAGATGGCAGTAGGCAGGGATACCTCTGGTATCATGTACAACTTATTGCCTAGAGTAATAATCATAGAGAGAGGTCTAGGCTCATATACAACATGTTTCTTCCACGAGTATGGTTGTCCTAATAATACATCAATAACTTCAAGATGAGAAACATCACATAGTACCTCATCCGTGAAGGGCTTGATGCCGTAGGGAAGGCGACACTACTAGCTGACGTGGAGATCTCGTCCTTGGTGAAGCCACCTAATGGTGTATGGATGCGGATGTGTTGTAGTTCGTAGGCCCAACCACTTCATGACATCTACTGAAATGAGGCTCTTTTGGCTCTCGATGTCGACAATGATTTGCAGCAGAGAACCGTTCATCCACATCTGTGAGTGAAAGAGGCGTCACCCCTCCTCTGGATCTTCAGGCTCATTCTTCTGGATCTTGGTGGTGGCCATGGTGACATTGGGATATGCATCAATGATCTGTTTCCTTTTGTCATTCCCCTTGTTAGGTTCTGACTCAGAATCAGAACATGTGTATAATTCGGAAGCCTTCAGCTCGGCCACTAGCGACTACTTGGTCTGACACTTACTTGTGTTGTGAGTGGAGCTCTTATGGAGCTCACACCATTTTCCCATGTCTTTATTTGTATTCGTTGTGTTGTTATTTGCTTGCGTATTTGACATGTTGTCTTTGGTCGCCCCACCTTGGCTTTGTACTTTTCTTTGCGGTTTGGGGGCACCTTTCCCTTTCTTTGGACACGCATATCCAAAGTCTCGTTTCTTCTTTTTAAACTTCTTCTCAATCTTGAAAGCGTATCAATACGTTGTGATGAGAGAGGAGATGTCCAAGAAATCCATCTTGTCTTGGATGTACCTGTGTAAGCAGTCGCAGTACTTGAGTACCAAATATCACTCAGAATCCTTGATACCCAACTTCGTGTGAAGGGTATGAAAAACATTGGTAAAATCTGGCACGTCTTGGTCCCTTCCATGCCGCAACGTGGTCCACTTTATGTATTTATCCTCATAGCTCCTAGAAGGGAAGTACCGCTCCTTGATGGCATCCTGGAATGAACTCCAAGTGGGTGGGACTAAAATTAGTGAGGGTGTACTTTCGTCCTTCTTCTCATAGTAGGTTTCCCACCAGTCTGTGCCGACTTTGAGAAGTGAAAAAGTAATATTTTCTCGACTGGAAAAATCATGAACATAAAAATATCCTTCTAGCAGATTTAACCATTTATCTACGACGTTCGCATCTATCTGACCTTCAAATACGGGGATGTCAAATTACCTTGTACCTTAAAGGGTGTGGCACTTCTAGAGTAGCTTCTGGAAGAAGATGCATCACCTTTGGGTAGCTGCCGAATGATCTGGGAAAAGTTGTCCATCATCACGTTCTTATGTTATTCGAGGGCTTCTTCAAGAAATATTTTGAAAGGATATCCTTCCCCCCTGTATTTCTTCTCTTCCGCCATGGGAGGCCATCAGGATTTGCGATGTTGGCCTTGCAAAGGTTCGACCAGTTCGAGCCCTAACTCATTATATCTCAACCTCATTAGGGACATGCAAAGAAAAACAGATAAAGAGAAAACCACTCTAATACCACTAATATGAATTTAAATAGAAACGCAACAAATTACATATAACCATAAATATAGAGATGCAACAGAAATAACACTTCATTTCATTAATGTCAAATACTGAAATATGCTTACAAATGGAAAGAAAATAAAACTAGCTCGTGCGATGGTAGCTTATCTCTGAGGAGAGATGTGGTGCTACATGCCTCTGAACTGTGTTACAATTAGGCTTGAAGGATTATTTATTGGGACTGTGAAATCGCTTGCCTTTATCCATGCTTCAGAAGCTTCATAACTCCCCTTCCGATCCCCTGGAAAAACGATGATATGAAAAAATATGAAGTGAAATACTTCAATGGATTGATTTTTTGGAGTTGAGCAGAGAAAGATATAATTACAAGCAGAAGTAAATATAAGAAGACACAAATCCACATCAAACCTTCAGGTTGAATGGAAAGATTAAGAGATTTTGCTTGATATTGAGTGTAACCTTGATGGTTCTCATTCGGCACCAATTTCATCGTTTCCTCCTCAGGAAGGGCAAAAAGCCTTTGACTTTGTTCAAAGACTTAGTCCAAAAAATCTTCATCGATCACATGATAGATGATATAAAAGAAAATCTAGAGTCTACACATGACTATATAAATATCAATCTGCCATTCCATATATCATCTAACTGAACTGGATCATTTGTTTCTTCTAAACCTCCGATACCTTCAAAATATGCCCTATTCATGGATACCAATACATACCTACTTCTTCTCTGCTATCAATGAACGCGAAAAGAAACCTCTGTTATCAACGAATGCGAACATAGACCTCATATCATCACTGCGAACTCTATCTGCCATTATGACTAATGACCTGTGAATGGATGAATAACCTCCATTACGTCCCATTGCACTTTCTGGAGTGTTGGCAGAACCTCCTGCGTATTTTAGAGTGTTACATCAGTCAAAGAACTGTAATTTTTTGAAATGTCCTACGGAAAGACAGCCCTTCATAAGACATTTTATAATATTATTTAATTTTTTTTTTTTTTTTTTTTAACTTGTAAATATCAAAATTTGAATTTCTTTTGACTAGTAAATTTCATTAAGCACTTCTCTGACATGCAAGAGGGCTTCAGCACGGCTGTGATGTGTTCAAATTTGAACACTGGTCGTAGGTGCTGGTGATAGAAACACTACTTATGTCTTATTCATCTCACATTATGACACATATCATCCTCAACAAGAATTGTGAACTTTTGGCGTTAGCGTTTGTCGTCAACTCTGATTAACGACCTAAGATTTTTCTCGTTAGGGTTTTAGGTTGATATTTTAATATTACTCTTTGATATAAGTTTTTGTGAACTTTTGGCGTTAGGGTTTGTTGTCAAGTCTTATTAACGACTTCAGATTTTTCTCGTTAGGGTTTTAGGTTGATGCTAAGAGTGAAAGCCCCAGCTGGCGAGTGTGCTTTCACGCGAGGCGCGCTTTAGTCGAGCTGCATGCGTTCCAACCATCCGTGCTTCTGTTACAGAGAAGTGGCGATCTGACAAAACAAGCTTATCATTTTGTTGATAGAGCTTTGGGTCCCTCCACGAAAAAGCATTCTACAAACTAGAGCTTCTAAATTTGGAGGATTACCGTTAAACCGGTAGAAAAACGCCGCTATTCACGTCAGAGGACCGTTGGGTCAGGATAAAACCTCCGCAATTCACGTTGGATGACAGCTGGGTCAGACTAATATTTATCAGTAAGTCATTATGTCGTAAATTACCGCCCAATTTTAAGCTGAGGATAAACCACATGTCGTATGTGCTGATGATAGAAACGCTACTCACGTCTTATTCATCTCACATTATGACACATATCATCCTCAACAAGAATTGTGAACTTTTGGCGTTAGCGTTTGTCGTCAACCCTTATTAACGACCTAAGATTTCTCTCGTTAGGGTTTTAGGTTGATATTTTAATATTACTTTTTGATATAAGTTTTTGTGAACTTTTGGCGTTAGGGTTTGTTGTCAAGTCTTATTAACGACTTCAGATTTTTCTCGTTAGGGTTTTAGGTTGATGTTTAAATATTATTTTTGATATAAGGTTTTAAGTTTTATATTTTAATATTAGTTTTTATTTTAAATAATATTAGATTTTATGTTTTAATATTTTAGGTTTGATTTTTGATGATAATGGTTAATTTTTATATTAATATTTCAGATTTGATTTAAAAAATAATAAGAATATACTTTGTTTATCAATTTTTTTTTATTTAATAGAGATTTCCCAACTGTATAATGGATTTTGATCCATCCAAATCAATTACCAGTCAGTATATTTATAACAAGCTCACCATAAGTTTGATAATCTAACATTAGATATGTCATATATGTAAGGCATATAGTGTTAGAAATAAAAAATAACATGAAACATCTTCCAATTATTATTATTATATAAAATGTTTATCTTAAATAAAGAATAAGAAATCATATATATATAAAAGGTTCTTATCTTAAATAAAAAAAAATATATATATATATATATATATTAGCAGTGAGATATTTTATTCTGTCATATAACTTACATTGATGGTTTTTTTAACAGCCCATATCCACGGAGTGAAGATAGGCCTGCGACTGACTCCTAGGTCAGCGAAATCGGCTTAAGAGGCCTCTGGTCCGCGTTGTGGAATACTGCGATTGGTATTGAACAATGCGCAAGTTCATGTATTTAGGATATTTTGAAATTTTATAGAGATTCAATGCAAATCAATTATTTAATTTTGCTTTTATTTATTAAATTTCAAAATATTCTTAAAAATCTACCATCCTTGTAAAAACAAAAAAAACATATCACACCAGCTAAAAAGAAAACACTCCATAATTATAAATATGATCATGATATAAAGAAATCCAATATGCGAGCTTTACACAAACAATCAACAATCTGCTTGCTTTTGTATTTTGGGAAGCCAAGATGTTGATGTTCACAAAGATGATGAATAGTGTAAGAAATTTACAGGGCTGATTAAATAATTATTAAACGAAACCCTCCATTAATTCCATAAACCTAATATGAATGACATTGTAGATTTATAATTTACAGGTAGCAGACCATGACTTCATGCTATTTCATTGTTCCACAACAGAGATAGAGCTGACGTGGGCCGTGAAGAATGATATAAATATATTGTGTGGGTTTTCCCCAAAAATATGGCATATGATATGTCGCAATTATCATACAGAAATAATCAAACTCCTCGCCTAATCATTTCCTGGTAGCGATCCAGCGATCGAAGTCTCTCCATTTCCCATTTCTGATGGAACTTGGCGATGAATTTTTCCGCTAATTTATTAACATCTTCATCGGCAAATTGATCAGTGTTTCTTCTCACATTATCTGTGCTATTAATTTGTCCTGCGGGATTGCCAATGCCAACAGCGGTCTCTTTATTTACATCTCTAGTTTCTTCTGTTCTCTGTACTGCTGATTGAACAACCATAGTTAGTTCTGCTTTTACTGAAGAAGAAGACGACATCGAGGACGACGTTGAAGGATGGAATTGGCTTTCACTCCGCAAATTTTAATGCAGAAGAGATTGATAACGTTTAACGATGGTGGTGCACACGAAAAGTTTATGCAAGGCCAATGAATGCTAACGCTCTGCCTGTCAGGGAGAGTTGTGCACAGTTATATGTTCGTCCAGCAATGAAATCTTAATGGCTACGGAAGCTATAAACAGCTAGATAGAGATTGTGGTGAACGAATGCGTTTACTGGGTCGGATGAGAGCTTCTACGTAATGCGCTTGGTTACGTAAATAATACGATGCCCATTTATTCATACTATGATTAGCTTTTCAGTGTTGACTTTGGCATCATCATCATTCCCTGTAGACAGCGTTCGTAATTTGATATAGTATTCTTCATATAGGGTTTGTAGTTAAGACTGGTTCCCAATTGCGCCATAACTTCTGCGGCGGCGGGAGCAAGGGAGGGGAATAAACATGTGCATAATGAATTTTTAAATGACTATTTCAACCACGATGATATAAAAACATCAACTCGCATTAACTAGGATAGTTGAAAAGTATTCAGAAAAACAGTTGTACATTTATTTTCAAATATGTATCAGTCCGTCTGCAACTCAGCATTTTTTAATTTATCTTAATTTATTTTTTCTCCCCCTATAGGTGGTTGTACTTTTTCTTTATTTATTTATATTTTATAAAATATCAAAATATGTATTAAACTAAGGGAAAGCTGAATAAACTGACAAAAATGAGAAGGATACTTTTGACTTACATTTTTAAATTATACTAATTATATTTTTATTTTTAAACAATTTATTAATTATAAGAAAAATTAATGTATAAGAAACCTATATATATAATTAAAAAATATGTAATCAGATATTTAATAATAAATATTTATTGATATTTAATTATAGATATGTTTTGTTATAAGATTATGGTTTATTATTATCATGTGTTCAAAAATCCATAACCATATATATAATTTTTATTTTTTTAATTAAATTGAAAAAAAAACAAATATATTTTAAGTTAAATTTCTCATTTTTTTTAATACTAAAATTATTTAATGAATATTTTATAAAAATTAAATCTCTATCACATATCTATTAATAATTGATATTTAAATTAAAATTCTTTGTATTAATGTTTTTTTGATAAATTAAATATTTATATTATTTATTTTGTTTTAGTAATTTTTGAATTATATATATATATATATATATATGTGGTTATGTTTAAAAGCTATTTTTTTAAATATTTTTTTTTTTATAAACTAATTTATATTATTGTTTTAATAATTTTGTTTGCAGTTATCTTAAACCTCGAGGGAAATTTAGCACTTAGGTACTCTCCGAGTTGAGTAAAGAGGTAATAACTAGGCATAAAGGTATGGTCTTTTGATAGGGCTAAATCATGCAAAATAAATGAATACTACTAAGCTTCTAATTCTAGGAAGCTCTCCTAACCATCCAATACCTTCTCAAAAGCTCTTCTCCAAAGGAAAATCAATTAAAGTTGCTACCTCACAAAATTTTGGGAGCCCTTGGCCACTTCCAACTCAAGTCCTTCCATATCTTAATAACTCAAAATAAGGAAGCAGATGCCTAAGAAAACCATGCTTGTCTTTTAAAATTAGGCCAAACCAACATCAACAAATTATTAGAATGGAGACACATCCCTTAATCTATCCCTTGTCATCGCTTGCCAATCATAATTTAGAACCTCATAGTCATTCCTATGGAGCTTATATAAGGACCAAAACATTCCCTTTTAATACGCTTCCCCCTTCACATGGAACCCTCCCATATAGCTCGTGACCCATTTTATGTAACAATCATCAAAGGTGAAGTGAAGGATGTGTTGCGAGCATGCCATGTGGTGACATGTCCCTTTTTGAGTTCACATGTGTATGGTGTTGTGCCGATGTAATAAACATATCTCATATTTTTCACCCGAGCCTTTAATAGCTTCGAGGTGGTGGTATGTGGTGAAATTTAATAGTGAGATGATTTTTGCATTGTGTGGGAGCTTCAACAGTGGGGTTAAATTGATGGGAAAAAATCAGGTATCTTGGTTATGACCTCCTCCATGGAACTTGTACATGTTATGACACTATTAGATTAATGACCTGAATTGGGAAAAAAACTCTAATAGGCAAAGCTTCATCAGCTTTGAGTTGGGAATTGCTTGAGGTATTTCTTTGCTCTAGTACTCTGTGGGCACCGTATCATTTCTGGTTGGAAGGTGGAGGTTCGAGTTGTTTAGGAAATTTAGAGGCATCAAGGTTCTATTTGCTAGAACACGAGGTCAAAGTCTCTCTCAATTCTGCCCTTCTCCCCATATTTGTTTGGCGAGGTGTGCAGTGGGTCGTTTTGGGCCTATGGAAAGATTTGAATTTCCTACTCTTTGTTAAGGAATTTAGCCTCAGCTTGGGCTTCTGTGAGAGGTCCCTTGGTCTTGCTGACTTTCTACTTGTACTCAAGCACTGTCCTACTCAGTATCCTGTGCATCTGGGTTTTCTTCCTTTGTTCTACACTTTGGAGAGAACTCAGTCAATTTGGCATGTTCTTCCTTTATTCATGTGGTTTTATTTTTACTGTTGGTTTGATAAGTTTTTCTATGAGCAATTAGGCTCCCCTACGGTCACCCTAGGGGCTTCTAAGCTATCCCCAATTACCCCATGGCCTTTCTCTTGATTGTTGACCCTCCTAACATTCATTTTGTTGACCTCAAAACCCTATGACAATAGACCCAACTTGAGCATTGACTCCCTTCTAGCAGAATTTGTACAATGTCACTTTGGTAGGACCCCTCAAACATCATTGGTGACAACAACAAAGGAATTAAATGACCACAAAAACTTGAGGACCTTCTCACGGAGATCCTGAACCTGCAATGGATTATTCATCATCAACTAAACACAATTATGTTCCTCATAGAAGAAATTCAATCTCTCCACTCCAAATTCAACCATGAGGAAGACGAAGTGGACGCTCTATGTAGGAAATTAAATGAGCTTCAAATGTAGTTTGAAGTAGGCAAAATTCAAAGTTCCGCAACCAATGCTCCCAATTAACCTCCAAGCCATTTGCTAATCGATTTAAATAACCCCTTTGACAGTTGAAAACTGTCCCTTTGGTTTATCAATTCCCCTTGTAAATATGTTTTGTTGTTAAGTTAATTTTGCACAATGTATCTATGGATGTTATGGTGTAAGTCAATATTTTGCACTAGCAAATTCCAATGTGAAAATATGATATTTTTCTCTAGTTCTTTATTGAAGAAACAAATGTATGGAAAAACTGCATAATCATCTCTAGTATTTTGCTGGATCGACACAAACTTTATGGCAAAACTACTCATTTTTGTTAAAAAAAATATTTTTGGTTTAATAATTTTATAATAATCAATAAATTATATAAATATTTTTATATAGATATTTTTAATTTAGATAATTTCATAGAAGTTTACGTTTAAAAGTTAAATTATATATTTATTTATTTCATAAGAAAAAAGTGAGTATATATCTATTTATTTCCTATGAAAAAGAGTTGGGTATATATATATCTTTTAATTTAAAGGGAAGAGTAAGATTGTTGATGTTAGGAAACCCATAATTATACTAACTTAAAAGTGTTTTTTCATGATAAAAACCATTATAATTACAACAATATTCTTACTATCAACATTCAACATAGTGAAATTTGAACTTAATAAATAAAGTAAAAATTACTCCATTTATCTATTTGTCTAAAAACAACTCAATTAGTGATACAAATAATGTGAATCCAATCCAAAATTCAAATCCCAATTGTGACTGACTTTAAAGAAAAGACATGTTATAAACCTCTAAAAATTTAACTAAATGTCAGACTAGCTTCTCCGTTCCTCAGAAAATAAATAATTTTAAAATGTCAACTGCCACTATTACATCAAATATATTTTGACGCTTTTCTAATATTTCGCAAAGGCCAGGTTGGAAGTAGCATAATTTCGAGTGGGACATTAATAAAAGCGGAGAAGCGACCAATGAAATCATCCACTGCTTTTAATGTTACTTGAAGCTCCGTTGGAGCTTTGTGCGTACATGGTGACCTTGGTTTGGATTTCATTATTGCTAGTGTCGGATATATATATCTCCAGATATTGTGTTAACGTAGATGTATAAGGGGTCTGTCGTAGGATTCAATGTGTCCTTGTTTTCATTACTCTTAACATCGATGTCCTTGGACCACTCCGTTTTCTAGTTATAGAATGCCTTTAATTTTTTTGTATTCAAATAACAATGGCAACAAATTTTTATGTAACAGGGTATTTTTTTGCATCGATACGTTGGAGGACGAATCTTTTTTAAATGTAATTAAGATTTGTTTGTTTGTCCCCCAGATTTATTTTATAAAAAATATTTGAATTATATTATTATATTTATTTATTTATCTAGATGTCTATGGTAAATATATTACTTAAGTGGATTATTCTTATTGTGTTAACCAGTTGCAATAGTTTTTGTTTAGAATTTAGAATTCCAAAACTACTTAGTTTAGAATATTCTTTTATAAATAGATTTATGAGATACAAAAAGATTGAGACTTTTAGAAAGAGGGAATTGGTGGGAATTGGTTGGTTGACAAGTTTCTCATTAATTAAAAATAATAATTTGTTTTTCCTAATTAAGTAATCAAATTGAATTGGGAGTGAGTCAATTTGTTATTATGTGGTAGCACATGCAATTATTCATTCTTACATTTTTTTTTAATTAAAAATAGTTTTTTTATATATATATTTTTTTAAATTACTTATATTTCAAGATGATAAATAAAATATATTAATTAAAATTACAAAATATTATATACTTCTATTAAAAATAACTCCATATATATATATATATATATATATACACACACGATCTTTCAATTAATACCCCACACTTACCTTTTCTCACAAGTATGATAAAAATTTTAAATTTTCTTTATTTTAAAATCTACCGCATCTTTCTCTAATTTCTTAATAATAAATCTTTTCACGATTATATAACAATTTTTTAAAAACTTACTAATTTACTAAAATTTAAGCTAATAATTAATTACATCATATTTTAAAAATAAAATGAAGTAACCATTTAAAAAGAGGGTGATATACCTATGCTTGGCTAAGAGCTCGTCTTCCTCGGAGGTAAGGAAACAGGTTAACGGCCCAAGGCCCAGAGGCATCTGGCAGGAGTGAAAGCCTGCTCCCTTACAGACCACTAGCGGGTTATTTCAGGTGGTGTGGTTTTCCTTAATAACAATGATGTGTCAACTGACATTCGCGGATAGCAACCAGAGATGGCTGTCCTCACTGTTGGTTTGACAAACTGAGTTTGATAAATTTTTCCACCTTAAAAAAAAAAAAAGATATCTGCAATAATAGAATATTCTTTTAATCATCTAATAATTTTATTTTCTTTTAATAGTCACTGTTTTTATTGTAAATGTGAGTTTTTTCTTATTTATTGAAATGTTTGTATGAACTAAGTAGATAAAGATCATCGTGAAATGTGATATTTATTGAATCAAATGACGGCTCCTACAATCGTTTTTTCTTAACGCACTTGGTTACGTGAACGTAATTGACCATTCATTCCAACATCAATATTTGACTGTTGTGTAAAAGTTAGATTATGGACGATTTTTCATGGTGTTGAATTAGCATCATCCACAGTAACAAAATACATTCCGCACAGAGAACGTTTTAACGTCATTTCCTGCAATCTTCATTGAGTAAATGATTCTATGAATTTGTAAATAAGCCGCCAGGTCTGCATCTTTGGGCAGGGACGGCAATGAACGTATAGACAGCTGAACCATGGATTGTTAGGGTCTAAATATGGAACTTTTGGATAGAATATAAGGAATGAAATAATAATGAGATATTTCGATTTTTGTTTTTTATAAGATGAGAGGATTTACTTTAAATAAATTAGTATAGATTTATTTTAAATACTTATTTAACATGAGTTTAGAGGGATTTGATTTTTTTACTCGTAATTTTTTTTACTAGTAGATATTATTTAAATTATAGATATTATTTAAATGTTTTGTATAGTTATTTAATTTTTAGATGTTTTAAATTTTTTATTTTGGTTTATATAAGCAAAATTTCAAGTTTGATGCCAAGCTTACACATCATATTAGATTGTAGAATGAACTTTTTGGTTCAATGACTATTTCAAATAAATTGATATAAATTGGTTCGAACACATCCAAATAGTTCAGATTGGTCAAAGACATAGTCCTGTGTGTATAATGACCAAAGTGATTTGATGAAATCATATATATTGAGATATTTATTTTGGAATAGGGTTTTCAATGTTTTAAATTAATTAATTATTAAGATAATAAGTACTAAATATGTGATATTAATAAATTATGATATTTGTTTATGATAGTGTAACAAAACTTATAAATCTTATTACAAGTAAAAATTTTGTTACATGTTTTTTAATTGTATATATATTTTAATTCACATATTAATTATTTTAATAATAATGATAATTTAAAATAAAATTACAATTTAACTAATTTTTATGATTTTATTTTTTATTTTATTTATTTTGATAATATGAAAAGCATTATAAAGTGACTATTTTAATATTTATCATGAATTCATACTTATCTATGTTTATATAATCATAAAAATACAATTATAATTATAATTATAAATAATTAAATGTAATTGATTATATATATACGAATGATTAGGATGTTTGACTTATAAAGGGAATTAAAAAAAAAAATTAACCGTTTTAAGAAATTTCAAAATTAAGATAAAAAAGTGACCTATTTTTTTATTTTGATTTTATATTATTTTGTTTGTTTATGATATACATATTTTGTGTGTTTATTTAAATAATATATTAATTAAACACAATTATAACGTAAAATCATATTAATATAAAAAATTATGTATGTGGAAAATATTTCTGATGATGATGATGATGATGGTTAATGTCCGTTGAGACCAAATAATGGTCTATGGGACCTAAAGAAACAAATTATCTAATTTTATTTAAGATTTTATTCCTATGCTCAAAAAGCTTGGAGAGAAGCCTCCCGAGCTCACTATAATTTTGACATTGTAAAAGGCTAGGAAGGTCAGTATTGTAACAAAGATTGTGAAACTGAGATCTAATGTGGTTATACGCGGGGCACTCTAAGAGGAAGTGGTTTTCATCCTATGGCAGATCCTTTCCGTCCATGGCGTTTTAGGAACTGCCCAACGACCTGTTTCACTATGGAGCTCATGAGAATTCGTTCTAATCTTTCCTATATTAATTTTCTTCTTTGAGCTAGTTAAAATAGAGAGATACTTTTGATCTTCTAGGGTGGGGTTGATGACCCTCTTATAATAACTTAATTTTCTTTTAGCCCCTAAGCCTTTCTCACACCACATTTTTTCTTTGAACTTAGAAGTAACAATATCTTTAATGTTATTTATGTTTTGCAATGCATCATTTATCTAATTATATATGTAATTTTTTTTATAAGTCTTTTTTTACCGGGGAGAATTTTTTTTATAAGTTACTAATTAAAAGAGTTTATATTAGGTTACTAAATATTTCATGAGAAAGCTGATAAAGATGTTTGTTCAAAATAAAGATTAGTATTTCATAAGTTGAAATAGTTGAAAATTTAAAAAATAAATAAATTTTGTGTGATTAATTATTAAATATTATAGATTGTGGGTGTAGTTTGGGTGGTAGGAAGGAGTGGCTATTATTTTCCATATCCGGGCCCCACCAATATTGACATGCTTGCTCCTTCAAACTAATTTCTATTTGAAAAATATCTGGGTTTTCCATGAATGTATCTAGTATTGATCCAGAGTATAGTGAATCACCCACAAAATAAAATAAGAGTATATATTAAATATAAAATAAAGTAATATATAATCTCTCACATGATATAAGCAATAAAACAAAATTTTATTAATATAATAATCATTTATAAGAAAAAAAGAAAAATAAATATATTTATAGGAAAACATATTATTTAGTTAGTAATATATTTAAATAAAAGAAATATTTTATAAAAGAGTATGTAACTTATTAATAATTGTTATTTAAGGTAAAGGTTAGATGGCATGATATAATTAAATAAATAAAAATGAACTTGATGATTTAGATAATACCTCAAATGGATACCAAAGTTGTAGTCAAATTTTGGAAAGAAAATATTCAGATATGAGTGTTGGAATGGATGCTAAAGGAGGGAGGGGAGAAGGCCTACCACCTTGTTGTCACCCCCATGCATATAATAGGGGGATGCCATGACCAAACGACCCCACGCACTCACACATGTTCACAATTTATGACAACGCGAAGCATTAAACTGGAAACATACACAATCACCCTATCTTCTAGGTATTGCTGGAGTCACCTCGTTGTTATGTGGGGCCTTCACTATATAATCAGGATGTTTGTGGGATTTTCCTCCCCTGCATTCACAATTGTAGTATGTTGATTAAAGAAGGATCATGCCCTCCTGGTTTGACATTCTAGTACTCATTCTTTATAGCTGGTTGGACATTCTGCGAACTTCAAACATCCATGGGGGTGAATGTAGTTGGTTTGGGCATTACCTAGTGAGAAGGTTAGTACCAAGATTCCATTGAGATACTCTGAAATGCATCTAGACTAGGACCATTGGTAAAGTTGTCAACCTACTACCCCTCCAGATGGTATTGTAATTATAGTGTTATGGTTTTGGTTTTTTGGTCCAAGAACTTGGTCTTGACCCTCTAGTTAGATACATCAACCTATTGTATCTTGTGGGGAGGTTTCCTGTTGTTTCTCCATCTCACTGAGGGCCATATGTTGTTTAATGTTGTCCCCCACACATCTTTGCTACTCCCTAAGCTCTTGTTGTGCTTGAATCCTCCACCCCTAAATCTTCTCTTCATGTATGTTTTTCACTGGCCCTCCCTTGGTTTTCATTCCCCCACCCTTTCCCTAGTACCATGTTGTGGAAATGAATGCATCTTAGCATGGCCATAGCGGCCTAGGCCCTACTAGTAGACCTTGAGCCCAATCTGAGGCCTGGTTTGCAATGGAAATTTACCATTTAACCACTCCCCCCCCTCCCCCCACTCGTGAAAATCCAAGATGAAATTGATTTACTCAAAGCTTAGGTAGTTTGCGATAGGAATTTCTATTTCAACTCAGAGATTCAAGCCATTGTTGCTGATTGGGTTCTAGATTATTGACATACCAAGGGTCATAGGAACCAATATTTTCACTCCATTACTTTGTATTGGAAAATGAAAACAGTGTTGGGTCGTGTCATCCAATAAAAACAAAATTCCCATAACGAAATCATTACTTGCCTCAATGACATCCAACATGTCGAAAAGCATCTGCACTCTTGTTTAGTTGCACATATTGAGATACATCTTTCATGTGGGAGAGAGTCCTCACTAGGTCCAAGCACACAAGATCCCATCCCTACAACTTCATCTAAGGAAAGATGAATGCTCATATTCATTATAATTTTATGCTTATGTTTTTTGAATTTCATTTTATATTTTTTTATATTTTAAACATGTGCTATGTTTATTATCAGTGTGACTACTATTTTGTAATTTCTATAAAGTCACTGCCACACATTTCTTATGACTTAGAGATAATCATGTTTCAATTTTAATATGATTAATTTTAATAGAAAAAAAAACTTTATAATATACTTATACTTATTGCAACTAATCTAATTAGATTTGTAGAAATCCATTATAGTCAAATTACTATTTTATGACTAAATTATAATTTAATAAAAAATAAATTATATATATGAAATATTATGAAATCAATACTACTTCTACTTGTGAAAATACTATTTAAAAAAATATCTTTACATTTTAAAAATATTTTCATTAATTTAAGTTCACTTCCATTATTTTATTTAATCAAAATATAGAAGAAAAAAATAATAACAATCCTTATATCTATTTTGAATATACGGTGATATTGAGTTTAAATGATTGAAATGTTGTATTATACAGTATATAAACACACACAAATAAATAAAATATTAACGATGTGAAGATTTAAACTATAAATGGTGATGTGTGAATTTTTTAGGCAATTGATAATCTAATGAAAAAATTTAACATACAATATTTGCCTACATATAACATTAACCTCTTTGAGGAAAATATGCGTATACTAAAAAAATATTTTGATCAATTTAAACTAAGTTCTATGGTTTTATATAATTAAAATATGGAGGAAAAAACAATAGAAATCTTTATATTTGTTTTGCACCATGATGATATTGAGATTAGATTATTGTAATGTTGTATTATACTAAATATGAGTACACAAATCAAATATAATGACTAGAAGTTTTAAAACATAAATGAGTGTTTTTTTGGTAAGTTATAATCTAGTCACAACAATTATGTTACAAATTTTACAGCAATATTTTAATTTATTTTCTAAATTTTTTGAAAGTTTTTTTAACGATGCATAAAGGTTTTCATTTTATAAGTTAATTTATTTATTTATATTTAAATTTACAAAATTGAAACAGATTAGTTGTAAACTATTTTTTAAAAATTTTAAAATATATATTTTAGATAAATTTATGTTTTTAAATTTAATAAATAAATAATATATATTTAAAAAATTATATAGAAAATAATTAATTATAATTAATATTTTAGTAAATAAATTAAATTGTTGATAAATATCTTACCTTTAAAATAGGAAAAAAAACATAAAACTAATTAAAGTATAATATTATTAATGAGTTAAGCATGGATACATTTTAAAAAATATGTAACAAGACTTTTATTATAGAGATTTAGTCCCACTTTATCGTAAATGATTTTAATTTATAAATAAGCTTTTTTATAGTACCATGGGCTAATACCATGACTTACTAACACACCAAATTTAAGGAAGATAGCTATGTTCATATGACATGTTTCTTAACTAATCAATTTAATTAAATAATATAAGAAGGACAAATATTTTTGAGACAAATATTAACATTTAATCTATGACTATTATTAAGTATATTCTAAAATATTCTATAGAGGTTAAATCCCTACCATCCACTTAATAATTATTGATAATTAAATTAAAATTGTGGAAGCCCTATTCCAAAATAGACACATCTATCAACCCCATAAAGAAGATTAATAGTAAAAAAATAATAAAAAATATATCACATAGTGATTCACCTATTCACCTAAATTTATTGTTTTCAACTTTTTTTTATGTTGGCATTGATAGTTTTTTTCATCATTTCAATATAAAACAAGTGTTGCAGGACATCATAGTTCCTGCCACTTAAGTGGATGTTATATTATAAAATTTACAAATTGACATATGAAGTGGAAAAATTAATTTCCTACTCAGGGATAAGGACTTGCATAAATTTTTGGTAGGTAGTAAGCACTACAAAGTTTGCACATTTACACTTTTGATCCTACATGTTAAAGCACTAAAGAAAACATAAGTAGGCAGTTCTCCCAGTAGGTATAGTTATTTTCATTCCTATTCAATTTTTATACAAATACTTGCTTAAATTATGGTGGGAAGTAATAGTAAATAGGTTATTTACAGGCTATTTTCAAGGATTTTACGTGGTTTTTCTATGAAACTTAACAATGAAGAATCATTTCACAAATATTTAAAAGTCATGACAACAAAAGGATGATATCAATAAGGGATGACCATGAGCTCTTGGAGAGAAGAAGGTAAATATAAAAATGAGAAAGTGTAATCTGATTAACTTGTCTTAGGAAGAGCAAGCTAAGATCATTATAATCAATAGCTTAAATCATCATCTCCATGCTGCAATTTGACATAAAAATGAACCATGATTAGATAAGAAGGTCGTGAGAACTAAAATAGGAAAACTATATTTAGGTTAAAATTTTGCCTTTGCTTTATTGTAGCTTTTTCAAAATGTCCATATATAAATGAATAGTATTGGTGCATTTTACTAGTTTATCTTTTATTTTGATTCAAGAATATATTTTTTTGTAGATCATCCTTTTTTAACTGGATGGTTATTGTCCTTAAATCCGATTACCCATTTTATTTCATGAATATATATTTCCCAAGGATGCTTAGATTGTCTTCATGGTTATGCACCTTGAGCTTTCATGAAAAATAAACTTCTTCCATTGATAGTTCTCTATTAAATAAAAAAATTTCAACCAGGCCTTTCAATTTGGTCTTGTATTATTCTATAAAAAACATATTGCATTGGGGAGATAGGTGAAGTGTAATAACGATGTATATGAAAAAACTTAGTAGCCATATTCATATGTATTCGACTCTTCACCAGGTAAATATAAATATTCACCAAGTAAATAGAAAGATTCAATAGTCAAATCGAATATTATTCTGGACCGCTTAAACATAACTATTCAAACCCCTTGTAATCATATTTAACAATATTTACTCTTGTATAAGCTCAAGTATCCATCACATCAATTAATTTGGAACAAAATATTTTGAGATGGAGAAAATTCTTGTAAATAACCATGGCACCATTTGGAACCTATTATATGAGCATAGATCCATCTTAAATACAGATCTAACATGAGCAGAGAGGGATCCAATTCTTCACATGATTTTTTTTTATGAGCTAACATTCTTTAAATGTTTTTTCCAAGGAAAAAATCGAACTTTTTATCGAGATTTATAAAAAGTTAAATTGTGTATGCTGTTAAGAATTCAGTTGACTGTATGATTTTCCGATCATAGAGTTTACTGAGATGGTATTTGTAGGTCTTCTCCTGCTACCATCTCGCTTTGTCTGGCATCATATCACTGATCTTTTTAACCACGGGCCTCCTCTGAGAGGAAAACAACCCCGAACATTATTTAAATGTTATATATATATATATATATATATATATATATATATATATATATATATATATATATATATTGGATGACATGATGACAAACAGATAGGGTTACACATCATACTGGGCTCTAGAATGAGACTTTTTCATCTCAATAATAGTTGTGTTCCATGTATGTTTAAAAAGTTATGAAATTTATTTTTAAATCTATTAGATATGTCATAGATGAAAATTTGTGGGTGCCAATTCACGCGGGAAAAGACTACTCTTTGTATAGACATTACAAGCCAAAAAAATGAAAAGTATTTTCCTTCTAATAAATTTTATCTTGAGATTTTCCATAGGAGCACGTTATGATATATACAGACAAGGCAATATCAAATCCTAAATTATTCTTCTATCTTCTATCAGGCTAGCTAAAAAATATATTCAACCTTAAGTGACTATCAAAATTATTCTATAGAGCATGATAGAATTACAAGATCTATATTTGTTGCAATATTCTAGATCACTTGAAGCCATAAACACCATAAGGATACAATTCACAAAGTACCCAGATGCTTATAGAAAGAAAAACTGTGATAAAATGTTACTTGCTATTGTGATAAAAAGAAGGATTGACAAATTAAAACAAAAAAAGAAATTCTATAAACCACTTTTTACATATATTTCATGCTGAATGAAAGAAACCAAAATGTTTATAAGACCTTTCAGAAGAGAAATAAAAAACCCATAATGGCACACTCATATCAATACTTACTATCAATGAAGAGTCCAATGTTTTGTGGTGGTAATGACATTAATTGCAATTTAACCGTCAAAACAGAAGGACAAAACCAAAAGAAAAATCTATGTTCAAATGGTAAGGGAAACCATCTAGATTCTAAAATTTTAAGGCGAGGGATGTTGGACTTAACTGGGTCAATGAACCATGTAGTATACTTTTTGAATTTATTTGTTTTGGGGAGGCTTCTTTTGTTTGTCGTGTTGTTTTAAATATTTAAACAAAATATTATTATTTTTTATATTCTTAAAAACATTATATAAAATAAACAAAATTGTTTATGTTCAAACATCAAAAGTTGGATAAACAAAATTGTTCATATTCGAACATTCAGGGAAACTTCTTGTGTTTGGCATGTTGTTTTGAATATATGAACAAAATATCATTATTTTTATATTCTTAGAAACATTATATAAAACAAACAAAATTGTTTATGTTCAAACATCAAAAGTTTTCATCTTTTAATTGCCTACCAAGGGATAAGGACTTGCATAAATTTTTGGTGGATAGTAACCACTACTAAGTTTATACATTTACATTTTTACTACTACATGTTAAAGCTTTGAAAAAAACAAACATAAATAATGATAGGTAGTAACTCCTAGTACATTTATTTATTCCAGCTTGTTCCTATTCGTTTTTTTATGCAAATACTTACCTAAACTATGACAGACATAAATAGGTTACCTAAGTGAGTATGAGCCATTTTCAAGGATTTTAATTTCACAATGAAAAATGGTTGCACAAACATTTAAAAATCACGGCATAAATATTGCAACTACATCCTGAAATCATGGAAAAAAAATATGAGTTTTCCACATTGTCCAAAATTGCAATAAGACCTTCAAGGTTATGGTCCAATCAAATGTTTGAATTTTTTTCTTCAATAATATAGAAAAATAAATATTTTCTTTTCAAATTTAAACATTATAACTTGCATTAGTCAATATTAAAATAATAATGATTCATAGACAAATCAATTACTAGAGTGCCTTGGAAAGGACTAATAATAATATGGTATAAAGCTAAAAATATAAAAATAATATGTTTAGTGCGTGAAAAATTATAATCAGTCACAAATAAATAAATAAAAAATTTAAGAAAAATATATCCTTTTATTTTAATTAAAATTAAAATCTAATCCTTAAACACATGGTGTGATTCAACATAGAACACATTTTAAGCACAGTGATATGAAAGGTGTGTATGCCAACCTATCAATCCTTAACCCCTAAAAAATTATGGTTGTTTCAATTATAATTCAATAACCTAAACAATGAAAACAATGATTTCTCATGAAAAAAATTATTCAGAGATCATCTTATTGATGCCCAACCTCATGGCCTTTTTAGAGATAAAATTAGCCATATTCATTTCTTAAAATATATATATGTGAAGCTTCCATCCTGAAAATGTGGAAATATTAACTTCAATTTCTATGAGATATGCAATAATATTTAGTGTGTCACTTAAATCAAATCATTCATCCATTTAATAACTAACTCGAAATCCACAAACACCCAGAAAACAATGATATTTCTATCCTTGGCACAAATAAATAATGCAAAAAAGCATTAAACTCTCTTTGGTTATTCATGCCCTAACCAATATTGGATTTTCCTATTATATATGAATTTACAATAAGTTAATGAAAAAATCCAACCCATAGGATTGTGCCCTCTCATGGCTAGCCTCATTAAAATATCCCCAGGGAAGCTGTGTATTAATTAGAACATTGTTAAGATAATGAGGTTTCTTTAGGGACTAAGAAGGTTTGCCCAATGAAAACAAAGATTTAAATTGTTTCAATACCTTAAAAGTACAC
The DNA here is from genome assembly GCA_031772625.1 of Pinus tabuliformis. Taxonomy (NCBI): domain Eukaryota; kingdom Viridiplantae; phylum Streptophyta; class Pinopsida; order Pinales; family Pinaceae; genus Pinus; species Pinus tabuliformis. The sequence goes on from CM062810.1 coordinate 461,545,730, forward strand.
CTCTTACTATTTTCAAATATGATGGCATTATGAGCCACCCAAACACCACAAGCAATTGGAATGAGCAAGACATGAAAGGATTTTAGGGTAATTCTACTAAAATAGAATTGAAAACACTTGTTTGGAGAGAGACCTTCCCACAAATGATTAATCAATATATTTGAATCTCTAGCCACATATATCTTGTATAAGGATATTCCAAGGAAAGGTGTAAGTTTGCCTCATTCCTCTTACATAAACTACACATGCGATGACAAATTTTATTACTGCATCATAAATGATCCCATGTTGGCACCCTACTTTTCAAAGTTAACCAAAAAAAAAAATCCTTTATTTTCCAAAATTTTCTAGCCCACCATGAAACATCCAACAAATTTATATCTTGCTTCGCCAAATAACCTAATCTTGTAAAGTAATGCCCTTGAAGGCATTACAAGTATAAGTGAGTTACAAATCATTTCTAGATAAATGGATATGTGCCTTAGTTAACTGTATAGTAAATTGATTCTATAATGGGTGTCAAACATAATCCAAATCTAAATTTTGAATGAACAACCAAATCATTGTTCAAATATCCTTGCACCCCCCCCCCCCGGCCCCCCCCCCCCCCCCCCCCCCAACAAAAAAAAACTAGAGTATATTAACCTAAAAATATAAAATAATCAACCAATGCATCAGGTATAATGTCATTTTAATTTGATCCACAACCCATTGTGGCTTTTGAGCCACATGAATTTGTTCATATGACCCAACGCTCCCTGTTACGAATCACCTAATAAATGAAAATGAAAAATTAAGGCCTTTCATTGGTTGAAAACATTTTAAATACTCCTATGGTGAGCTCAAATCCAATCCACCACTACCCTTAGAGCTATGTATTCCCTGATCAGAATTCACCTCCATAAATTATTACAATATAGAAAAACCCAAACAGATCATGCTTCCAAATCCTTCCCAAATAAAGATATGTCCTTTAAAGCATAACCATTAAACCATTTGGGTATTGAGACTACTTTCCAATTGACCAAGAGATATCTCTAATATTCACCACTTCCCTTCCATATATAATTGAACTAGGTCCTCATTGTCTTAACAAAAAATCCTTTTAGAATGTATAACAATAGTTTTCAATAGACAGAAATAACTACTATGAATGATTTCAAAAGCACCGTGAGAAATCCATTTATTGCACCAAACATGTATCTTTTTTTCAATTCCAATTAAAAGGAATTTCCAATCACATATACCATAACTATTGGGTTTTAGGTAGAAACCAAGATATCTCACTACATCATCTAATTCAAAAGCAGGGAAAGCAAAAAATCAGTTAATGATAACTTGATTTCTTCGTCAATCTTTGGATGAAAAATGGAATATTTATTGGAGTTTACTGTCATACCAATTTCCATATTGAAATGGTCAAACACTTCCTTGAATTGTTTTCCATCTACCTCTAAATAGTAAATGAAAATTATGAGATCATCCTCAAATAACAAATGTGTGAGTTTCTCTAACCAACAATTTCTCACACTTTATATTTAATCAATCTCTTCACCTAAATAATTTTCTGCCTTAAGCCTTCCATCACTAGTAAAAACAAGTAAGGGAAAAATGGACATCCCACTCTAAGTCCCCATGTAGGTTTAAATAATTTCTAACTTTATCATAAGGTTTAGGGAGATCAATTTTAATTACCTTTTTTTGTATTTTTAGTGACCTTAATGGAGTGTAACCCCTCATATGTTGTGCCTATGACCTTGTGAATGGGTCTATCTTTGAGAAAATCAAACTATTCTTTTGAGATGACCTTGAAAAACACTGATTTTAGCCTTACTACAATTACCCATGATATGATTTTCTATAGACCATTGTAGACTGGAATTAGTCAAAATTAAGGTTAGGAGAATGGCATTAAACTATCCTGGTATATTTCCATCGCTCAAAATTATTCAACCACCAAAATTAAATAATCATCCAAGAAATCAAATAATTGTTCAGGTAATTCAATCATCCAACCATCCGAGCCTTGATATTTTCTCTTTTAAAAGATTTGATAACATCATATAGTTCAACTTTTATCACCTCAATGTACAAAAACTGAATATCTTTCTCCTCTATAAATTTGGGAAAAATCAAGATCATTTTGAGAATTCCCGCCATTAATTCTTGCCTTATTAGGTTCCCAAAATAAATTTTTGAAATTATTAACTTCCAGGGTTGCTAGATATTGAAATACCAAATTCTATGACCACTACCATCTTCCAAATCCAAAATTGGATTATAATGTTTACTGTGATTAGATTTTTTTTTGGAAAAAATTAGGTTTCTGATCCAAAAACTCTATTTATAATGCCTAGATCTTGAGACAACCCTACTTTTCTTGATCTAGAAGGAGTTAAAATTAACTCATCTCTAAGAAGCAACATTTATCCAGGGTTTATTGAGAAATGGATACACTATCATGTATATCATGTAATGATTCTAGCTCCTATTATATATTCCAAATGTCATAATATCTTCTCTATTTCTTCTCCCAAGCTAAGGATATTAGCTTCTCTTTCATCGTTTGTAAATAAATTTCAAATCGATCACTTGTTGATAGATTCAAATTAGGCTTGAATTTCCTCCAATTGTCATAGATCAAAATTCAACTCATGCACAAACTTCCTCCAATTTTCACAGATAAAATTTTTAAAGTTCTCTTGTCCCACCTAGGTTATGTTATATTTAAATGACTGATCCGAACTTAAAAAGGAACAAAAAAAATTATAGATATAACTATAAATACAGAGGTGCAACAAAAATAACACTTCATTTCATTAATGTCAAATACTGAAATATGCTTACAAATGGAAAGGAAATAAAACTAGCTCGGGCAATGGTAGCTTATCTCTGAGGAGAGAAGTGATGACTACATGCCTCTGAACTATGTTACAATGAGGCTTGAAGGCCTATTTATTATATAGAAACAATGGAAAACCCTATACATCCAAAAACCTAACCCTAGGAGATGAAGCGTCAAAACCATGGGCCTCGTTTGGGTAAATTGGTACATCAACTTCCAAGGGTCATAACTTTGGTATACGATCTCCGTTTGACATGCACAATACCTCATTAGAAATATATATCTAAGGACTACAAATTTCAAATGCAAACATCAAAATAAGCCTGAAATTTTCGTGGTTTTCCATAAAAACGTCGTTTAGGGCCTCAAAACTGCTCGAGAAGTTTAGGACCTGAAAAACTACCAAAAATAGTAAACTATGCTATAATTAAGGAAACTAAAAACTGAAAGAGACAATGGAGGAGGTTCAAGTGGAATAGGAAGGTGGCCACAAATATTCACTTGGATTAGTCCTCCCCCCTTAGGAAGCAATGGCCCCATTGCGTTGAGTGCCTCCATGAGATGGAGATAATTCTGCTGAACTTTGTCCCTAGTGAGCTACTTGCCTTGGTGCAGGAGTTGGCCAGCTTTGACAACCCAATATAGTTTGATATTATACTGGTGAGTTTTCTTGATCTTTGTGTCCATAATCTAATCAATTGTGGCTTGTTCCATGTTTTCTGGGTTTAACTCTGTTCGTGTGAGTTGTTTTGAAATGTCGGATGTGTCCACTAATGGTGGAAAGTATGGCCGAAGACTGTCTACATTGAACACTGGGTGTAGACGAAGGAAATGTGGAATGATGAACTCGAAGGAATTATCCCATACAGCCTTGGTGATGATGTATGCCCCATATCAGAGTGGGCGAAGCTTGCGGTGGGGTCTAGCGAGGCACTGCTTTTGCAAATGTAGCCAAACTTTGTCTCCCACCTAGAACTTGTGTGGCACCCAATGATGATCATGGAATTGTTTGTACTTAAAATTGGCTTTGTCTAATATATCATGGACCTACTGGCGGATGTGTTGAATGTGCTCAATGAAGTTGTTAGCCCTATTGGTTTTGAACTGGACGTGAGAGGAATCTGCATGAGAGGCTGCAAATGGTATGGCCACATCAATGGGACTTAATGGCTAAAATCTCAACCCTACCTGAAAGGGGTTGTGGCCCGTTGAGATATGGTGAGCTCTATTGTAGCTGTGCTGGACATAGGGAAGGATTTCATCCCATGTGTGTGGATGCTTCGAGTTGTACATTCGCATAATGTGTATAATCATCTTGTTGACGACCTTTGTTTGGCCATTAGTTTGGGTGTGTAAAGTTGTTGACTTAGGAAGTTTGGTATCCAACATCGACTAGAGACTTGACCAAAATGCACTTAGGAATCCGTTGTCCAGATCTGTGACAATGGATTGTGGGATCCCAAAGTGTACCCACACTCGCTGAAAGAAGATCTTAGCAGTGGCCTTTGTTGTGATACTCTTCTTGCAGGCCACTATAATGGCCATCTTAGAGAATTTGCCGACGACCACGAAAACACAGTCATTGTTATGCTAAGTAAAAGGAAGGCTCGACATGTAATCCATGGAGATGGATTCCCAAGGTCGACTAGGAGTAGGAAGAGGAGTATATAGGCCTTTCTTCTTGATGGTTTGTTTGGCAATGATGCAGATTATGTAGGATCAAATGTAATTTCCAACAACCTAACGAAGGTTTGGCCAATTAAAATACTTTTGCAGTACTACCAATGTTTTCTCTACTCTGAAATTTCCAGCGAATCGACTGTAGTGCGCCTCCCAAATCATCTTGTCACACTCCCTTGAAGGAACACATATGTGTCCTAGGTGGCATAACAGTGCATCCTGGAGGTGAAAATTTGGAACTTTCTTACCTTCCAAGAGTTTTTGGTATCTGATTTATAATTCTGAATTTCTTTTGTAAAGATGTAGCCACCCTAAAGTATCGTGCCCACAGGAATCGAGCACAGTGATCAGCACCATGACTGGTGGTCGGCTGAGGTAGTCTGCAATGTTATTGGTGTTGCCCTTCTTGTACTTAATGTTCAAATGGAACTGTTGCAGATATGTGGACAATTTCTGATGGCGATCGTTCTGCAACTTCCCTTATGTCTGTATGAACTGCAGGGGTCGGTGGTCTGTGTGGATGACCATTTCCTTACCCAGAATGTAATGCTTCCATTCACGGCAGACCTACACAATGGAATACATTTCTTTTTTAGGTGGGATACGTTCAGACTGTGTATGAAAGTGTCTCACTATGGTAAACCATTGGATGCCCCTGCCGAGTAAGAACCGCACCAATAGCATAGTCAGAGACATTTGTCTCAATCTCAAATGGTTATTGTAGGTCTGGTAATGTGAGCACTGGTGCATAGCAGAGGCGATGCTTCAACTTGGAAAATGCCTTCTGTTGGGTTTCATACCAAAATAACTTTTCTTTCGGTTTTCCCTTGGTGACTAAACTTAAAGGCAAAGTGATATGAGAGAACGCCAACACGAACCTATGGTAGAAATTGGCAAGACCCAAAAATTTGTGGAGATCTGTTAGAGTGGTTAGGGTTGACCAATCCCTAATGACTTGTATCTTGGATGGTTCCATATGTACACCCTTCTCATCAATGATGTACCACAAATATTGAACTTGGGTCATGCCAAAAGTGCATTTCTCCAACTTGGTACACAACTTGTGTTGTCGTAGGGTTTGGAGGGCTTGTTGAATATGGTGGAGGTGCTCTTCCCAACTCTGGTTGAAGATCAAGATGTCATCTAAATACACCACAACGAATTCATTGGTGAAGGGTTGCAAGATGTAGTTCATCAATCTCATGAAGGCCGTTGGGGCATTCGTTAACCCAAAAGGCATGACCAACCATTCAAAAATTCCTTCCTTGAATTTCAAGGAATTCGTCCACACATCAGAGGGATTGATAGGAACTTGGTGATAACCGGACTTCAAATCGATCTTGTTGAAATATTTGTCCCCCTTGAGATAGTCCAAAAGGTCATAATCCATGGGATTGGGTACCTATTCCGTACAATGATCTTGTTCAACACCCGATAGTCAATACAGATTCTCCCGGTCCCTTCCTTCTTTTGTACCAATACAATCGGGCTCCCACAGGGTGATGAGCTTGGCCTAATGTTCCCTTTCTGAAAAATCTCCTAAATTTTCCTTTTGATCTCATCATTCTCTAGAACAGAGCATCGATAGATCAGTTTAGTGGGTAGCGCCGCGTCTAGGGTTAGATTGATGGAGTGTTTGACCTGACAGTGCAGAGGAACCCCCGTAGGTGAGGAGGAAATGTCCTTGTACTCCTCTATGACCTTGTACATCTACTATTGCTATGCGGAGGATCTCTATCTGGAAGTCATGGCCACAATATTCTTCTTTCCCCGAGGGAAAATCATAAGGAAAAGAAATTGTATGGTTTGTGAAATGATATTACTGCATTGCTTTGTAGTGACCAAAGAGATGGCAGTAGGCAGGGATACCTCTGGTATCATGTACAACTTATTGCCTAGAGTAATAATCATAGAGAGAGGTCTAGGCTCATATACAACATGTTTCTTCCACGAGTATGGTTGTCCTAATAATACATCAATAACTTCAAGATGAGAAACATCACATAGTACCTCATCCGTGAAGGGCTTGATGCCGTAGGGAAGGCGACACTACTAGCTGACGTGGAGATCTCGTCCTTGGTGAAGCCACCTAATGGTGTATGGATGCGGATGTGTTGTAGTTCGTAGGCCCAACCACTTCATGACATCTACTGAAATGAGGCTCTTTTGGCTCTCGATGTCGACAATGATTTGCAGCAGAGAACCGTTCATCCACATCTGTGAGTGAAAGAGGCGTCACCCCTCCTCTGGATCTTCAGGCTCATTCTTCTGGATCTTGGTGGTGGCCATGGTGACATTGGGATATGCATCAATGATCTGTTTCCTTTTGTCATTCCCCTTGTTAGGTTCTGACTCAGAATCAGAACATGTGTATAATTCGGAAGCCTTCAGCTCGGCCACTAGCGACTACTTGGTCTGACACTTACTTGTGTTGTGAGTGGAGCTCTTATGGAGCTCACACCATTTTCCCATGTCTTTATTTGTATTCGTTGTGTTGTTATTTGCTTGCGTATTTGACATGTTGTCTTTGGTCGCCCCACCTTGGCTTTGTACTTTTCTTTGCGGTTTGGGGGCACCTTTCCCTTTCTTTGGACACGCATATCCAAAGTCTCGTTTCTTCTTTTTAAACTTCTTCTCAATCTTGAAAGCGTATCAATACGTTGTGATGAGAGAGGAGATGTCCAAGAAATCCATCTTGTCTTGGATGTACCTGTGTAAGCAGTCGCAGTACTTGAGTACCAAATATCACTCAGAATCCTTGATACCCAACTTCGTGTGAAGGGTATGAAAAACATTGGTAAAATCTGGCACGTCTTGGTCCCTTCCATGCCGCAACGTGGTCCACTTTATGTATTTATCCTCATAGCTCCTAGAAGGGAAGTACTGCTCCTTGATGGCATCCTGGAATGAACTCCAAGTGGGTGCGACTAAAATTAGTGAGGGTGTACTTTCGTCCTTCTTCTCATAGTAGGTTTCCCACCAGTCTGTGCCGACTTTGAGAAGTGAAAAAGTAATATTTTCTCGACTGGAAAAATCATGAACATAAAAATATCCTTCTAGCAGATTTAACCATTTATCTACGACGTTCGCATCTATCTGACCTTCAAATACGGGGATGTCAAATTACCTTGTACCTTAAAGGGTGTGGCACTTCTAGAGTAGCTTCTGGAAGAAGATGCATCACCTTTGGGTAGCTGCCGAATGATCTGGGAAAAGTTGTCCATCATCACGTTCCTATGTTATTCGAGGGCTTCTTCAAGAAATATTTTGAAAGGATATCCTTCCCCCTTGTATTTCTTCTCTTCCGCCATGGGAGGCCATCAGGATTTGCGATGTTGGCCTTGCAAAGGTTCGACCAGTTTGAGCCCTAACTCATTATATCTCAACCTCATTAGGGACATGCAAAGAAAAACAAATAAAGAGAAAACCACTCTAATACCACTAATATGAATTTAAATAGAAACGCAACAAATTACATATAACCATAAATATAGAGATGCAACAGAAATAACACTTCATTTCATTAATGTCAAATACTGAAATATGCTTACAAATGGAAAGAAAATAAAACTAGCTCGTGCGATGGTAGCTTATCTCTGAGGAGAGATGTGGTGCTACATGCCTCTCAACTGTGTTACAAATAGGCTTGAAGGATTATTTATTGGGACTGTGAAATCGCTTGCCTTTATCCATGCTTCAGAAGCTTCATAACTCCCCTTCCGATCCCCTGGAAAAACGATTATATGAAAAAATATGAAGTGAAATACTTCAGTGGATTGATTTTTTGGAGTTGAGCAGAGAAAGATATAATTACAAGCAGAAGTAAATATAAGAAGACACAAATCCACATCAAACCTTCAGGTTGAATGGAAAGATTAAGAGATTTTGCTTGATACTGAGTGTAACCTTGATGGTTCTCATTCGGCACCAATTTCATCGTTTCCTCCTCAGGAAGGGCAAAAAGCCTTTGACTTTGTTCAAAGACTTAGTCCAAAAAATCTTCATCGATCACATGATAGATGATATAAAAGAAAATCTAGAGTCTACACATGACTATATAAATATCAATCTGCCATTCCATATATCATCTAACTGAACTGGATCATTTGTTTCTTCTAAACCTCCGATACCTTCAAAATATGCCCTATTCATGGATACCAATACATACCTACTTCTTCTCTGCTATCAATGAACGCGAAAAGAAACCTCTGTTATCAACGAATGCGAACATAGACCTCATATCATCACTGCGAACTCTATCTGCCATTATGACTAATGACCTGTGAATGGATGAATAACCTCCATTACGTCCCATTGCACTTTCTGGAGTGTTGGCAGAACCTCCTGCATATTTTAGAGTGTTACATCAGTCAAAGAACTGTAATTTTTTGAAATGTCCTACGGAAAGACAGCCCTTCATAAGACATTTTATAATATTATTTAATTTTTTTTTTTTTTTTTTTAACTTGTAAATATCAAAATTTGAATTTCTTTTGACTAGTAAATTTCATTAAGCACTTCTCTGACATGCAAGAGGGCTTCAGCACGGCTGTGATGTGTTCAAATTTGAACACTGGTCGTAGGTGCTGGTGATAGAAACACTACTTATGTCTTATTCATCTCACATTATGACACATATCATCCTCAACAAGAATTGTGAACTTTTGGCGTTAGCGTTTGTCGTCAACTCTGATTAACGACCTAAGATTTTTCTCGTTAGGGTTTTAGGTTGATATTTTAATATTACTCTTTGATATAAGTTTTTGTGAACTTTTGGCGTTAGGGTTTGTTGTCAAGTCTTATTAACGACTTCAGATTTTTCTCGTTAGGGTTTTAGGTTGATGCTAAGAGTGAAAGCCCCAGCTGGCGAGTGTGCTTTCACGCGAGGCGCGCTTTAGTCGAGCTGCATGCGTTCCAACCATCCGTGCTTCTGTTACAGAGAAGTGGCGATCTGACAAAACAAGCTTATCATTTTGTTGATAGAGCTTTGGGTCCCTCCACGAAAAAGCATTCTACAAACTAGAGCTTCTAAATTTGGAGGATTACCGTTAAACCGGTAGAAAAACGCCGCTATTCACGTCAGAGGACCGTTGGGTCAGGATAAAACCTCCGCAATTCACGTTGGATGACAGCTGGGTCAGACTAATATTTATCAGTAAGTCATTATGTCGTAAATTACCGCCCAATTTTAAGCTGAGGATAAACCACATGTCGTATGTGCTGATGATAGAAACGCTACTCACGTCTTATTCATCTCACATTATGACACATATCATCCTCAACAAGAATTGTGAACTTTTGGCGTTAGCGTTTGTCGTCAACCCTTATTAACGACCTAAGATTTCTCTCGTTAGGGTTTTAGGTTGATATTTTAATATTACTTTTTGATATAAGTTTTTGTGAACTTTTGGCGTTAGGGTTTGTTGTCAAGTCTTATTAACGACTTCAGATTTTTCTCGTTAGGGTTTTAGGTTGATGTTTAAATATTATTTTTGATATAAGGTTTTAAGTTTTATATTTTAATATTAGTTTTTATTTTAAATAATATTAGATTTTATGTTTTAATATTTTAGGTTTGATTTTTGATGATAATGGTTAATTTTTATATTAATATTTCAGATTTGATTTAAAAAATAATAAGAATATACTTTGTTTATCAATTTTTTTTTATTTAATAGAGATTTCCCAACTGTATAATGGATTTTGATCCATCCAAATCAATTACCAGTCAGTATATTTATAACAAGCTCACCATAAGTTTGATAATCTAACATTAGATATGTCATATATGTAAGGCATATAGTGTTAGAAATAAAAAATAACATGAAACATCTTCCAATTATTATTATTATATAAAATGTTTATCTTAAATAAAGAATAAGAAATCATATATATATAAAAGGTTCTTATCTTAAATAAAGAATAAGAAATCATATATATATATATATATATATTAGCAGTGAGATATTTTATTCTGTCATATAACTTACATTGATGGTTTTTTTAACAGCCCATATCCACGGAGTGAAGATAGGCCTGCGACTGACTCCTAGGTCAGCGAAATCGGCTTAAGAGGCCTCTGGTCCGCGTTGTGGAATACTGCGATTGGTATTGAACAATGCGCAAGTTCATGTATTTAGGATATTTTGAAATTTTATAGAGATTCAATGCAAATCAATTATTTAATTTTGCTTTTATTTATTAAATTTCAAAATATTCTTAAAAATCTACCATCCTTGTAAAAACAAAAAAAACATATCACACCAGCTAAAAAGAAAACACTCCATAATTATAAATATGATCATGATATAAAGAAATCCAATATGCGAGCTTTACACAAACAATCAACAATCTGCTTGCTTTTGTATTTTGGGAAGCCAAGATGTTGATGTTCACAAAGATGATGAATAGTGTAAGAAATTTACAGGGCTGATTAAATAATTATTAAACGAAACCCTCCATTAATTCCATAAACCTAATATGAATGACATTGTAGATTTATAATTTACAGGTAGCAGACCATGACTTCATGCTATTTCATTGTTCCACAACAGAGATAGAGCTGACGTGGGCCGTGAAGAATGATATAAATATATTGTGTGGGTTTTCCCCAAAAATATGGCATATGATATGTCGCAATTATCATACAGAAATAATCAAACTCCTCGCCTAATCATTTCCTGGTAGCGATCCAGCGATCGAAGTCTCTCCATTTCCCATTTCTGATGGAACTTGGCGATGAATTTTTCCGCTAATTTATTAACATCTTCATCGGCAAATTGATCAGTGTTTCTTCTCACATTATCTGTGCTATTAATTTGTCCTGCGGGATTGCCAATGCCAACAGCGGTCTCTTTATTTACATCTCTAGTTTCTTCTGTTCTCTGTACTGCTGATTGAACAACCATAGTTAGTTCTGCTTTTACTGAAGAAGAAGACGACATCGAGGACGACGTTGAAGGATGGAATTGGCTTTCACTCCGCAAATTTTAATGCAGAAGAGATTGATAACGTTTAACGATGGTGGTGCACACGAAAAGTTTATGCAAGGCCAATGAATGCTAACGCTCTGCCTGTCAGGGAGAGTTGTGCACAGTTATATGTTCGTCCAGCAATGAAATCTTAATGGCTACGGAAGCTATAAACAGCTAGATAGAGATTGTGGTGAACGAATGCGTTTACTGGGTCGGATGAGAGCTTCTACGTAATGCGCTTGGTTACGTAAATAATACGATGCCCATTTATTCATACTATGATTAGCTTTTCAGTGTTGACTTTGGCATCATCATCATTCCCTGTAGACAGCGTTCGTAATTTGATATAGTATTCTTCATATAGGGTTTGTAGTTAAGACTGGTTCCCAATTGCGCCATAACTTCTGCGGCGGCGGGAGCAAGGGAGGGGAATAAACATGTGCATAATGAATTTTTAAATGACTATTTCAACCACGATGATATAAAAACATCAACTCGCATTAACTAGGATAGTTGAAAAGTATTCAGAAAAACAGTTGTACATTTATTTTCAAATATGTATCAGTCCGTCTGCAACTCAGCATTTTTTAATTTATCTTAATTTATTTTTTCTCCCCCTATAGGTGGTTGTACTTTTTCTTTATTTATTTATATTTTATAAAATATCAAAATATGTATTAAACTAAGGGAAAGCTGAATAAACTGACAAAAATGAGAAGGATACTTTTGACTTACATTTTTAAATTATACTAATTATATTTTTATTTTTAAACAATTTATTAATTATAAGAAAAATTAATGTATAAGAAACCTATATATATAATTAAAAAATATGTAATCAGATATTTAATAATAAATATTTATTGATATTTAATTATAGATATGTTTTGTTATAAGATTATGGTTTATTATTATCATGTGTTCAAAAATCCATAACCATATATATAATTTTTATTTTTTTAATTAAATTGAAAAAAAAACAAATATATTTTAAGTTAAATTTCTCATTTTTTTTAATACTAAAATTATTTAATGAATATTTTATAAAAATTAAATCTCTATCACATATCTATTAATAATTGATATTTAAATTAAAATTCTTTGTATTAATGTTTTTTTGATAAATTAAATATTTATATTATTTATTTTGTTTTAGTAATTTTTGAATTATATATATATATATATGGTTATGTTTAAAAGCTATTTTTTTAAATAATTTTTTTTTTTATAAACTAATTTATATTATTGTTTTAATAATTTTGTTTGCAGTTATCTTAAACCTCGAGGGAAATTTAGCACTTAGGTACTCTCCGAGTTGAGTAAAGAGGTAATAACTAGGCATAAAGGTATGGTCTTTTGATAGGGCTAAATCATGCAAAATAAATGAATACTACTAAGCTTCTAATTCTAGGAAGCTCTCCTAACCATCCAATACCTTCTCAAAAGCTCTTCTCCAAAGGAAAATCAATTAAAGTTGCTACCTCACAAAATTTTGGGAGCCCTTGGCCACTTCCAACTCAAGTCCTTCCATATCTTAATAACTCAAAATAAGGAAGCAGATGCCTAAGAAAACCATGCTTGTCTTTTAAAATTAGGCCAAACCAACATCAACAAATTATTAGAATGGAGACACATCCCTTAATCTATCCCTTGTCATCGCTTGCCAATCATAATTTAGAACCTCATAGTCATTCCTATGGAGCTTATATAAGGACCAAAACATTCCCTTTTAATACGCTTCCCCCTTCACATGGAACCCTCCCATATAGCTCGTGACCCATTTTATGTAACAATCATCAAAGGTGAAGTGAAGGATGTGTTGCGAGCATGCCATGTGGTGACATGTCCCTTTTTGAGTTCACATGTGTATGGTGTTGTGCCGATGTAATAAACATATCTCATATTTTTCACCCGAGCCTTTAATAGCTTCGAGGTGGTGGTATGTGGTGAAATTTAATAGTGAGATGATTTTTGCATTGTGTGGGAGCTTCAACAGTGGGGTTAAATTGATGGGAAAAAATCAGGTATCTTGGTTATGACCTCCTCCATGGAACTTGTACATGTTATGACACTATTAGATTAATGACCTGAATTGGGAAAAAAACTCTAATAGGCAAAGCTTCATCAGCTTTGAGTTGGGAATTGCTTGAGGTATTTCTTTGCTCTAGTACTCTGTGGGCACCGTATCATTTCTGGTTGGAAGGTGGAGGTTCGAGTTGTTTAGGAAATTTAGAGGCATCAAGGTTCTATTTGCTAGAACACGAGGTCAAAGTCTCTCTCAATTCTGCCCTTCTCCCCATATTTGTTTGGCGAGGTGTGCAGTGGGTCGTTTTGGGCCTATGGAAAGATTTGAATTTCCTACTCTTTGTTAAGGAATTTAGCCTCAGCTTGGGCTTCTGTGAGAGGTCCCTTGGTCTTGCTGACTTTCTACTTGTACTCAAGCACTGTCCTACTCAGTATCCTGTGCATCTGGGTTTTCTTCCTTTGTTCTACACTTTGGAGAGAACTCAGTCAATTTGGCATGTTCTTCCTTTATTCATGTGGTTTTATTTTTACTGTTGGTTTGATAAGTTTTTCTATGAGCAATTAGGCTCCCCTACGGTCACCCTAGGGGCTTCTAAGCTATCCCCAATTACCCCATGGCCTTTCTCTTGATTGTTGACCCTCCTAACATTCATTTTGTTGACCTCAAAACCCTATGACAATAGACCCAACTTGAGCATTGACTCCCTTCTAGCAGAATTTGTACAATGTCACTTTGGTAGGACCCCTCAAACATCATTGGTGACAACAACAAAGGAATTAAATGACCACAAAAACTTGAGGACCTTCTCACGGAGATCCTGAACCTGCAATGGATTATTCATCATCAACTAAACACAATTATGTTCCTCATAGAAGAAATTCAATCTCTCCACTCCAAATTCAACCATGAGGAAGACGAAGTGGACGCTCTATGTAGGAAATTAAATGAGCTTCAAATGTAGTTTGAAGTAGGCAAAATTCAAAGTTCCGCAACCAATGCTCCCAATTAACCTCCAAGCCATTTGCTAATCGATTTAAATAACCCCTTTGACAGATGAAAAATGTCCCTTTGGTTTAGTTGATCCCTCCTTTGACCACCTTCCTGTTTTGCCATGATCATCCGTCAACAAATCAATAATATTTATAAAAACAAATACGAAACTATCCATAATAACTTATCTTCTCTCTTTAATAATCCAACAAACAATACAATAAGAGATATAAACGGAGGACTTTGCATCAACTGAGTACTTCAAAGCAAAAAACCTGCAAAAGATTAGTGTGTATTTAGTTGGGTAATCTTAAGATACTTCATCCTAAATTTGGAAACACCACAAATTCGACCTAGCAGATCATCCATTGAATTTGAAAAAAAGGAGAGAGTTTATTGAGCATAAATGATTCCTAGAAATGACGTCTTCAAAATCAAGCACAATATGTACATTATTTTGCAAAAGAATATCAGCTGGAAAGATATAACAAACAACTTTGATTGAAACAGGAAAAAATACTTGCAAAATATATGAAATGAAACTTGATATCTCAGAAAATACTTAGTGAGCTAAAGATCCCCGACATCATCCACAAATCATTATTCATGGGTAACTTCTTTTTCATTAAAGTGGCGTTCAAGTAGATGGAGGCAGAGATATTGATCAAGGAGCTAAAATGATTTTAACGCATCTCCCTTAAATTATATTCTTGAGTGTTTCCTACACTATCGTTACAAATTCCACCAAAGTTTCCCCGGGTTAAAATAGGGAAAGCTGTTTCTCTTTATAGGATTAAATAAAATAATCTCGCGAAAGTGAGAAATTATGCATTGAATACTTTAAAACTTTAAAGTTATGTAATTCTAAAGTTTAATGGTATTTAAAACCTTGAAAAATTTATATTCTTGAGTGTTTCATACACTATCGTTACAAATTCCACCAAAGTTTCCCCGGGTTAAAATAGGGAAAGCTGTTTCTCTTTATAAGATTAAATAAAATAATCTCGCGAAAGTGAGAAATTATGCATTGAATACTTTAAAACTTTAAAGTTATGTAATTCTAAAGTTTAATGGTATTTAAAACGTTGAAAATTTTAAATCAGAGGAAAGATGAGATGTATTATTATAATATAGATGTTACAAATTATATATATATTATTATGGGGGTTTTTAATTTATTAAAAAAATTGTTATAATATTATGAATTAATAATATGGCTTATCAATATCATATATTTAAAAAATATAATTCATTTTACAACTACAATATAGTAAATATAAAGTAACTATTTTTAAAATAAACGTCATCCTTTTATCTTAACTACTATTAAAACTAGCGCAACTATATAAATCAAAGGAGTAAAGGAGTCTTCGAGTAAAAAATTTCAAAAAAATCTTGTAGATGTAATGTTTGAACCATGTTTTTGAGCGTGGAAATGGATTCAACACCATCAAAAACTTCTAGGGCACCTAAAATTATGAATTTTGACAGCTTTTACTTGGATTTACAAAAATCCCTCCTAGATTTTTTCAAAATATGTCTCGAATTTCTACAATTTTCAAAGCAAAAAAGCATAAGTAATAGTTATATTAAACGATTAATTAAAAAAAAAATATTTAAATTAATTTATTAATATCAAATATTATTAAAAATTTTATTAATAGAAAATAATCTAAAAATAACTAAAAAAAAATATATAACTAACAAAAAAAAATTTAATATATTCAAAGAGTACTTAAAAACAAATATTATTAAGTAATAACTATATTTACATTATGATATTAACAAATATTATTAAATAACAGTTATATTAAATAATTTGATATCTCAAATTATTAAAATTAAAGAAATTATAAATTTAACATCTACTTTATTATACATAATTAAAAAAAATCATAAACATTAACTAAATTATAAATCTATTTAAAATAATAATAATAATTAATAATGAAATTCAAAATTGGTTTACCATTAGGCAGGAGAGCAAAGGAACCCTCGCTACCCGCCTCTCTTCTATAGTTCGAGCTACTGTTTGCATCTGTCATCCGCCATGGTTGCCTCTCCTCACTGGGTTTCTCGTCCGCCCATGTTGGGTGTCGGTTCTTTCTGCTGCTGGGGTCTACTGTTTGCATCTGTCATCCGCCATGGTTGCCTCTCCTCACTGGGTTTCTCGTCAGCCCATGTTGGGTGTCGGTTCTTTCTGCTGCTGGGGTCTCTGCGCTTGTTTTTCTCTTTCCGTCTCGCTTTCTCTACATGTTGCGCCCTTATGCCGCCAACGCTTTTTTTTCCTTTTACCAAATTGCCTTGTTTTGGTCCAGGTTTCTGGTTACTACAAGTTTCTTTAATCGTGGCTTGTTACATGCCACTACAGTCAAAGTTGTTTCTTTAATCGTGGCTTGTTACATGCCACTACAGTCAAAGTTTGTTGGTTGGAGCTGGCTTCAAGGTTTTGTTGGATGGTACTGACAAAATCATAAAAAAAAAGATAATTACTTTTTTTTTTTCCGAAGGTGGTAAAACCTATCAACTCAGGTGTCAAACCAACAGTGAGGACAGCCATCTCTGGCTGCTATCCCCGAATGCTGGGTTTGAAAAAAAAAAAAAAAAAAAAAAAGATAATTACTGAATTGAGACTTCTGTAATTTATAATTAATTTTTGATTTATGTAAATTATTAAAAATATTCTAAAATATTTTATGTAGGTTAAATTCTTACCACCCAATTAATAATTATTGCTAATTAAATTAAAATTTTGAAATAAAAGAGACATTTCTCTCCGCAGATATTCTGTAAATTTTAAATATTTATCATTTATTTATTACCTATTGATAATTAAATTTAGATTTTTGAAACCGTATTCCAATTCCAAAATAGACATACATATTAAATTAATAATTGATTTAAGATGATGATTTATAGCATACTAACTTGATTTTAATTTTTTTAATTAAAACATTTAAAATATGATAGTTATGAAGATTTTTTTTATTTAGAATCTAATGTAAATGAAACAAGAGGAAATAATTAGATTGATATTGAGTATTATAAGTATAATAAAATAAAATATATTCAAAGTTCAACATTGTAAACAAATTTAATTTTATGATTTATAGAATACTAATTTGATTTTAACCATTTTTATTTAACATTTAAAATATGATAGTTATGAAGATTTTTTTTTCTTTAGAATCTAAACGAGAAGAAATAATTAGATCGATAGATATTGAGTATTATAAGTATCGTAAAAATAAAATACAAAATAAAATATATTCAAAGTTCAACATTGTAAACAAATTTCTCTGCAAGACATTTGACAGACAAACAAGTTTGCCATATATATATATATATATATAGATATCCACTTTTAAGGTCACGACCAAGCCAGCCACCAAATTGGTGTATGAGATCCACTTGTTTGTGGGACAAGGATAGGGATTTGACTACTAAGTCTACTACATACTCTATCCCCCTCTGGTTTTGAACCTGACCTCTTAGGAGGAAACACCTGCTATATTGGTTTATCCTTCAAAATGCACGTTGTTATTGGTTTACATAATTAATCGTTTACAATGGATATTTTCTCAAATCCCAATTTCGATTTGATGACATGACCACATTTTTTCACATGAAGGACATTTGCCTTACTTTCCCATTGACTACTATTAATTTCACATTAACTAAATTATGCAATTTATAATGTTTAACTTTGAAAAATAAATATTTTTTTCTATATGATTAAAAACTATTTTTCAAATATTTTATTGGACCATAACTTGAAGGTCTTATTGTAACATTTACTCAATATAATCAACTCACATATTTTATCCCATAATTTTTGGATATTGTTATTAAAATCTTTAAAAATAATTTAAACTTAGATAAATAACATATTTACTATTACTTCCCACAAGTCTTTGCATAAAAAAAAATAGGAATAAGATGTAAAAAAATATATTTACCAGGGGTTATTCCCACTATTTTTTTTTTACAACATAATTTATGCAAGTTGTAATATTTTATGCAATTTTTTACAACATAATTTTTGAGTTGAGTGGCCCACACTGGGTAGAATAGATGGTGATGGGGTGTCTTGCTAAGTCAAGGTCACCGCTTGGAAACTCTGCCAATAAAAAACTAGCCATGTTAAGGGTAGTGTGGCCTAGGCGAGTGTGATCCCTAGGTGACTTTGACGGCTTAGATACCCCAGGTACAACACTTAATTTGAATGAATTGTTAATTTTGCATCCAATACATTTACATATAATCAAAATTTAACCTGTTCTACTAATTATCTTATCATATTGAATTCCAATTCCAATTCAAACTTTCTTTTTAAATTCAAATTCAAACTTGAAATTTTTGGTAACTCTAATATAATAATATGCTTATATAATAGAGAAATAGATATCTAACTAAACAATTTTATCATTTAATCAAACTGAGTCACTATGGTTCCAGCCATAAGTGCTCATGTTATAGAGAAGTGGTCCTCTACCTCAACAACCTCATCATTTAGTTCCCCCTACCTCCCTCCCCCTAATCCTCTTGCGAGTGGTTAAGTTTCATTCCTCCGTGGGACTGCTTATTTGGAAAGATGTGGACTATCAAATCAACCAATAAGTCCATTTTCGGCTCCGAAAAATATTCTACAACTAAAACTTCTATAATTGTTATTAAATTGGTAGAAATATTATGCTATTCACCTTAGAGGACCATTGGGTGGGAATAAGAACTTCGCAATTCACGTTGGAGGGGCTCTCCCACACTTATATATATATATATTTTTAAATAATTATTGTTGGTTGAAGTTTTTTTATTTCAATTTAAGGTTGATAAAGATTTATTGAATTGATGTTTTTGTGATCTATATTAACTTTATGAGAGATTTTTGGGCGTAAATTACAAGATATTTTATTTGTCAACCCGTTTTGAACCAACTAGTGTGGTTCATCATTAGGACAAGTTGAATGAGAAGAACCAACGTGTGGTTCATCGTTACTACAAGTTGAATGAGCAGATAAGGCTTTGCATGTTAAATAGATAGAGTAGAAACTCCAACGGATGAATGAGCACATTAGGCTTTGCATGTTAAATAGATAGAGTAGAAACTCCAACGGATGTATAAGGGCTATATTGACAACGGTTAGATTTGACTGGTTAGTTAGGATAGTATTAAGGGTATAACCATTATTTAATTAAAAAAGTAACTTTGGTTAGTTAAATTCATATTAAAATAAAAGTAAATGGACCATTTTTGTCCACTTATAATTATAGATATATATTAAAAAATAAATTATAACTAAAATTAATTTACATTAATAGTTAGTTAGTTATAAAAATTATTAAATATATAAATATACCTAAATATCTAGATTCAAACATAATTCAAAGGGTGTTCCATATACTAATATATAAATAAATATTAAATTAATTATAAACTAAATTAATATTAAATAATAGTTATTTATAGAAGTTCAACAAATATATAAATAATAGGATAATTTAAAATTATGATAATAGAATAATTTAATGATATTATAAATATATAGTTATAAATAAATTATAAAATAAATTAATCTAAATTAATAGTGAGTAATCCAAGTTAGTAAATCTAAATATTAGAGTAGTTAGTTATAAAAGTTATAAATATTAGGGTAATGTATAAATAGTAAGTTATATAATCTTATTAAAATGTAAGATAAAGGGACAGTTTATACACCTATAATTCTAAAAATATATTACGATAAATTAATTAAAATAAATTAATTTTAATTCAATAGTTATCTATAAAAGTTAGTTAAATATATAAATATTAGAGTAATTTAAGGGTTAGAAAGAAAATTTTAATATTTAAAATTAAAGGTTTATTTAAGGGTTAAAATTATCAAAGATTAATTTCAAGCTTATTTTCTTTAAGTTATAAGCAAAAATAAGAGCTACAACTACAAGAATTTCAAGGAACAAAGGCCCCAAGAACCAGAAACCAGGGGAGAAAATCTTAAAAGACAACAAGAAAACACAAAACAAAGGGAAAGGAATGCAGGAAGACCATGACAAATGAAATATCTTGTGATTTACGCTGAAAAACTCTCATATTGATAAAGATTTGTTAATTATATATATATATATATATATATATATATATATATATATATATATATAAATTGAAATATATATATATATTTAAATTGATTTTCAAGAGAATATGTGCAACATATGTTTAGTTTTAATCTTTATCAAAATTTTAGTGTATTAAAGAGGTTTTTAGGTTGCATTGATTTTTAATAAATTTAAAAAAATCGAAAAGCTCGTCACCCGCCAATTTTTTTGAGATTTGAAATTATTTCAATTCCAATAAATTTTTCTATGATAAGTTTCTCATTATTATTTATAACATTCATTTATATTTTTTTTTTTTTAAATTAAAATTGATTCATAACCTTTTTATACATAGTTAATTTAAATAAATATGTGTATTAATAAAATATTTTTAATTATATTTATAAAATCTTTAACTAGAAAATAACTATATATATCCCCAATATGCCATGGAACATATCCTAACAATAACCAATATGCCATGGAACATTACCGCGAGTTATAAAGAAAACCCGAGATAAGGGAATCGCAAGGCTGACGTCAATATGAGGTTTACAACCCGGAAACGTTGGGATAAATGAGTCGGAGACGTCTCATTTTTAGATTAAATTAATATTGTATAAATTCAACATATGATCTAGA
The DNA here is from genome assembly GCA_031772625.1 of Pinus tabuliformis. Classification (NCBI taxonomy): domain Eukaryota; kingdom Viridiplantae; phylum Streptophyta; class Pinopsida; order Pinales; family Pinaceae; genus Pinus; species Pinus tabuliformis. The sequence continues at coordinate 461,566,986 of CM062810.1, forward strand.
AATGAATATTTACATGGTTTTTAATTTTATGTAATAACAAAATCTATATCAATTAGTGAGTTGACTTGTAGTATTTATGAAATTTTTGAATTGAATAAATAAAATATTTTAAAAATAATAAAAAATAAAAATAAAAAAAATAGTTCGAAGGGTTAGTTTGATTGGTCAAAATTAGTGCTTCGTAGTTCCGCAGTTCGGGAGGTCATAGGGACCATTTTACGTAAAGCCCTTGGGGTTAGGTCTTGCTAGTGAGCCGTGGGGCTAAATTCCCTTCAAGGTCGATCAGTTCATATTTTTCCGTGGACATAGCGACCACTCCTTGACTAAAATATCCATGAACCACAAAAAAAAAAAACCTAAAATAATTTCCCAGTAAAAATGTACTTGTCAATCGATTACCATTTATAACATGTTTTAAGTAAGTTTGATAATCTTACATTACATATATCGTATATGTTTAATGCGTAAATTTCTTTATCCTAAATAAGGGATCTGAAAATTCCATTCATAAATAAATATATATATGAGTAGTGAGATATTTGAGAAGTGGGAGAGCCACAATAGATTGGCTTAATTTTTTTTCTCCCCATGGATTAGCTTATTTTTTTTTAATAAGGAATTAGATTTTGTTGATTTATTAGCCCAGCTTAATCTCAAAGGAGAACGGACCTTGTGTCTTCATATTAGCTAGGTGTTTTAATTTATTAGCAAAGCTTAATATCAAGGGAGAACTGACTCGTGTCTTCATACTAGCTAGGTGTTTTAATTGAGTTAACTATAAGATTGTACATAACGCACTTATATTACAACCTTTAAACTTATCTCGATTATATTTATAAATTTTTTAAAAATTAAAAAATATTTAAAAAATATTTAAAAAATTAATTATTTTATTTTATTTTTATCTATCAAATTTTAAAATATTCTAAAAATTCAGAGTCCCTAAAAACACGCCTAAGACATAAGAACATATCACACCAAAGAAGAGCCAGAGTTTAGAAACTGAGGATATGCAGTGACACTTGTCTTTAAATGATGTGATGAAGCAAAGGAAAACACTGCATAATTATAAATATGATAATGACATAAAGAAATCCAATATGCGAACTTTATACAAATAATCAACAATGTGCTTGCTTTTGTATCTTGGAAAGCGAAGATGTTGATGTTCACAAAGGTGCACAGAGTAAGGAATTTGCTTTTGTATCTTGGAAAGCGAAGATGTTGATGTTCACAAAGATGCACAGTGTCAGAAATTTACTGGTGTTGAACCACTGATTAAATTATTAAATGAAATCCTCCATTAATTCCATAAAGCTAATAAAATGACATTATAGATTTATAATTTACAGGTAGCAGACCATGTCTTTAAGTAGACACTAAAGGGCAACGTATTCACAAACAAATAACCAATGCCTGATTATTATAATGGCTAGTTTTTTTCTTGAGAGGTCGACCCTTATCAATAAACTAATATTATTATTATTTAATATATCATGATAACGGTTAGTTTTTTCCTAATTCATATTAACTAGTTCAACTTAAGTTTATAATATAAATTTATTTCATATTAACTAGGTCAACTTAAGTTTATAATATAATTTTATTAGATTTTATTATTATTTAAATTAATAAATTGTGAAATTTTTTTATAACTATTAATTATTTATTAAATAACAGTTAATTTTTAATTAAATTTCATTTCATCACCGGTTATTTTTAAATAGCTAATATTTAGGCCGATAGGCTTTCCTTTGAAAGGGACCTTTCGTCGTCCTTCTCATTCTCACGCTGACACCTGGCGGACTGGACAATTAGCTTCGTCTTTGTTCAGGCTTGATTCTCATGTGACACCTGGCGGAGTGGGCATTTTTTCCCGTATTTGTTCAGGAAACGACTTATCGGGTTTTTACGACACCTCATTACCTGCATATCGGCCTCCCTCCAAAGAAGGGGCGAAGGTATTCATGGATGCCGCCTCACTGATTGAGCCTTGGCATAGCTGTTCGATGCGCCCACGCCCGTCGGAACAAAAAACACCCCGTTCAACGACAAGTCTCAGTCTGATCTTCAATTTCGGAGACAATTTCGGAGACCGTTTCCTGCTCTTCTTCCATATCCATCCATTTTTTGCTCTTCATGTTTTTTCCACGCCCTCTGCAATAATGTTTTTGTGCTTTTCCACTCACTGCTGCAATAATGTCTCCAGCTTTTGCTGTGTTATCTGTCGTGCACTACTTACCTATCACTGTTTACACATCCGTTTACTGTTCACAAATTGCTCGTGCTCAATTTTCAGGTCAGTGCTCTCAAAAATGGGTTTTCTAATCCCATTCTCTCTCATTTTGCTTCTAAAATTTTAATTTTATTCCAGTGTTTTCTTAGTGTTCTCTTTTTTGTTTTTCACTGGCAGGGACAGAGCTGTTTCCAGGTTCAGAAATTGTTCGCCCAGGTTCCCAGGTTCTCAGAATTCTGTTATTCCAGTGTTTTCTTAGTGTTCTCTTCTGTGTTTTTCACTGGCAGGGACAGAGCTGTTTCCAGGTTCAGAAATTGTTCGCCCAGGTTCCCAGGTTCTCAGAATTCTTCTGTTTACCTTGTAGGTTAGTGCTCTCAAACGCAAATGTCGTGCCTGTGTTTCTTTCTATTGTTCCTGTCCATGGTTTTTGGACCAATTTCGTGATTACATAAGCTTTATTGTCTCAGATGCTTCTTTACCTATTCTGAAATAAACTATATAATGTATTGATTTAATCTGATTCCTCAAAGCATCAGATGGAAAGTTCTCTTATTTTTACAATTAGGTTATTTCTAATTTTCTCTCAATCTATGTTGTTTCTTTCATGGTTCTATTTCCAAACACTACAGAGACTTTAAAAAGGACTGTTTAATCAATAAGTGTGAGTCTGTGAACTGAAAAAATTATGCAGTCGATAAAACTGTAATTCGTGAGGTGGATAAAGTGTTAAAATCTGTCAAATTCACCTAAGAGTTACCTGGCATTGTCCATCAAGGTACACAACATCTATGGACTGTCAGGATTGCCAGGATTAAAAGCAGTCACAGATACTGTAGTTAACAATGTCGATGGCATGAATGTGGTACCATATCGTTGAGGGGTTTTGAACCTGGTTTCCTTTTTGTGCTTTCAATGAAATGCATATCCCGCGAAATCCACGTGACAATTCCTTCATTCTGAGGATGGTATATAGGGTATTCTGGTCAATTGTAGTTTGGGCAATCTAACCGCTCAGGAGCATTGAGTGAGGTCCACAATATTAATATTAACAAAGGTAGCCAGCCCAGCAACTTGATCCTGAGACCACCAACTTGTAAGTTCAAAGCACTCAGCCATTCAATCTAACCCATGAGCTTATTTTGAACCTAATTTTTATCACTAAAAAGGATTTAAGGTAATAGCTTGAATACAGTGTGCTTGGCATCAGATGGCAAGTTCTCTTATTTTTACAATTAGGTTCTTTCTATTCTTCTCTCAACCTTTTTCTTTATACACTGCACAATTGTCCACTTATGGATGGTGTTCCTTCAGTAGGGATACACTAGCTGATTAGTTATTCTAATATAAGCTGTAAGAAGGATGCCCTCTTGAGTTGCTAGATGACAGCCTTATAACAGAATTACTGCAAGTCTACAATGCTTCGTTAATATAATGGATGTTTTTTTACAGCGTTATGACAAAATTACTGGAAGTCTGCAATGATTCGTTATTAAGTGGGTTTTGGACGCTGGTGATTCTCTACAATATTAGGTCATCCATACAAAGTTGTGTCATGCACACTTCCTAACAAATCCAACAACTTTTCTTTGGAATCTGCAGAATCAGACCAGATGCTTTCAATTGGGACAATATACGTTTTCTCTCCTGGATTTGCTTTACCAGAAACAGTGACTCGTGATCCTTATTCAATCACCACACTCTCAAAGGAGATCAAAAGCACTAATATTCATGCTTCTAAGTTCTAACACAAGATAAAATAAAACTGACATCTCGTACAATATGAGCCAACTTCAATGTTCATCTTTGTTGAAGTGGGTTTTGGAAGCGAATCCAAATGCCCTTAATGTATGTAGGATATTATTAAGAAAACCTTGGTACTATTCGCCTTGCAGGCATGTAAAGGATAGACTCAGTATTGCATTTCTAAATTTGCACCTTCTGTTCTATTTAGGTTTGAAGCTATTTTGCGTACACACTGCCTTCTTAAATGAAAGGTTACTTGTCAGAAAACAGTTGAGGATAACTTTTGTGTAGAAAGTGTTGAACTTTCCATAAGATAGCAAAACAGTGAACACTTTGCAGAAAGCAAAATTCAAGGAAAATCATTCTCACACATGTAGTGGCAATTTAACTAAGTACCTTGAAATTAAGAGTTATTTGAGGAAACATTTTGCATGTAATGCTTTGTATCGGTGAGAATATGTTTTCACTTGTGCAATAAGTAATGTGTGGAGCTAATTTGGAGGACTCTGTGTGTCACTAGGACCAACAAAATAATACCCATGGTGCCTTGATTGCCAGTGTATATGCCTGCAGCCATGCTAGAACTTTTACTTTGACATCGAGTTGATGTAATTCCATGTTTATTAGGCACCGATATGTTCTCACCATGGCTTGGGAGGTCTGTACTAGCTGCTTAATTTTTTTTGAACATTACCTGCAGGCTGCTCCCTATTTTGTTCAGAGGCATATTTTTCTGTTTTTCCAGGACACAACTAGGGCTAGAATTTGGGCACCTAACAAATATGGTGTATATGCTTTTGAAACCTAAAAGTCTCCAAATCAAAACCATTGGGCTATGGTTGCAGTTGCAGGAGTCGCAATGCAAACACATATGGCAGACAACATTTGTAAATGGATAAACAAGAGATTTTTCTTCCAACTTTCCCCCTTACAGTACGGGGCTTAAGTTGAAACGATTTTAAGTTGTTTCAATATCAACACATGAACTTCGAGTTTCACTGATTTCAATTCTCTTGCCTACTACATAAGTTCTTGAATGGTGTCTTCTTGCGTAAACATTAGATGCATGCATGCTAAGCCTACAAGCATGAGTAAGATATATATTCATAATCCTTTCTGATACATTTTTTATTTTCACTTTTTTATTTTCACAGCTTCAACTGATATCCTAGAGGATAACATCCCCAGAATGTTCTTCAGCCATCCTTCCGAGTCTATACTTAACTCAGTAGCTTCAACATTACCAAAATATCTTGCATGGAGAAGCTGAAACCTTCATATATTGTTCTTGGCAAAAATTAATCTACTGAATAGATTGTTATGGCATCATATTTAAGCTGTGATTTGGGAGCTATCATAGTGCCTTCATGCACCACTTTGTGGAAGCATAGATTCATTGACTGGAGAATACCCTTCTTGTTTGAAAGATAATTGTTGTGGATACAAAACATATGCTCTTACAACTTTTCAATAGCATAAGGTGTGCACTTCTAGGTATACAAACTGTTTACAATGCACCCATTGTCTCATTGTGCATGGGGAGTTCAGCACTTGCTGCTTATGGTTTTTTTATCATCCTCACTTAACACCTGTTCTGTCAGCGCAATTGTTAAGCACTCACCCCTACTTTCCTCTGTGGTGAACATGTCTCCAACATCAACATTTGCTGGTTTCCAAGGAGAACACAGTCCGTAGTAGGGGCATGTTCTCATGATCTATCTATTTATTGGGCTGAGGCTCCTCCCTATTTCTCTTCAACACATGTCATTCACCTCTGAATTCTGCATGTCTGGTGCATAAGAAACTGACATACTAACAATACCAATAGACAAAACATGGTGTGAGCACACATTTTTAGAGAAAATTTCCATTGTCCACACCTAAGGATAGGTAGGAGGCGAGGTCATCGAAAGCCCTTCATTTCAGTGCATGAAATTACATAAGTTAGTAAGGCTAAAATTATATTGAAACTGCCCACATCCTTTCCCCTTTCACATCATACTCCATTTGCCTCTTTTTAACTTTGTACAAAAAGAAAATGGGAATTGATTTACTCCTCTTTTCCAGATCGTTGCATTTAGATGGGTTGGCCAAGCTGCAAATAAATATAAACTGCCCATCAACAGTTAGCCTTCTTAGATTAGATTTCGCATTCATGTCACATCTTCTTTGACTAGAATTCTGTATTGTGGTGAAATTGATGAATTGCAGGTACTCCTATCACAAGAACAAGAAACCTCTTGTTCTATTATGGAGACAACCTTGACACCGAATGCCATTCCTCTATTGCTGAATGGTTGCACCGAGATTCAACCACTACTTCAGATAATCGATGTAGGTTCCGTTACCTCATTGAAAACAACATCCTTGCACTTCCACATTACTCTATCTGATGGAGCACATCAACATAAGACTTTGCTACCATCCGCATATGGCCCACAAGTTGTCTCTGGAGACATCCAAATTGGATCAATAATTCTGCTCAAAAAAGCAGCTTGCACAGTGCTCCAAAACCCCTCGTAAGGCCCACCATTTGAAATCACCCTCTTTTACTTTTTCCCGCCTAGCCGTTTTTTGCATCAAAAGAAGGAAAATGGAATCTTTATTAATTCATTTATTACTTGTTTACATAAGGTCCATCCGAGTCATTGAGCTTGAAGTTGTGAAGCGCTCAGCAGCATTGATGAAGGACACATTGACGCTGCAACATGCACAGGCGGGTTCAGCCCAATTTAGCTCTTCGTCAGCTGAAGATACCTTGCCCTCTTTAGTTACTCCACCACCTACGGCAACAACTACAACAATTCCATTCATGGCACTCAACCCTTACTGAAAGTATTGGTCTATCCAAGGTAGAGCATCTGCGAAGACATCATTGAAGGCATACAACAATGTGCGAGGCTCAGGAAAAGTTTTCGGATTTGACCTTATCAACCGTGATAAGGAAGATATCCACCTTTCTGCATTTGCTGAACTGGCCGAATCTCTTTACAATCTAATTCAGGTTGGGCAACTATACATTGTATCAAATGGCACAGTGAGAGAAGCAAATCCAAACTACAACCACCTCAAGAACAAATGGGAGATTTACTTGTCTGCTGCTTCCACTATCAATCCATGTCCTACAGATGATCCAACGTTTCCCTACCAGAGCTTTCACTTCAAGAATATTGCTGAAGTAAAAAATGCAACTCCAAATACAAATGTAGATGTCATTGGTGTTGTTACTTCCACGTCACCTGCATCAACAATTCGACGAAAAGATGGAAGTGAGACATTAAGGAAAACACTCATACTAAAGGACAGGTCGGGTTTTAGCATTGATGTAACATTATGGGGAGACCACTGTGACTATATCAGACATCATCTTTCTGAATTCTACTCTTTCGACAACCCACCAATTCTTGCAATCAAAGGAGTCCACGTGTCTGAATTTAATGGCACCACAATAGGGACGATACCAACGAGCACTCTCACAATAAATCCATAGGTTGAAGAAACTCAACAACTACATGCATGGTTCCGTGAAACCGGCTATAGCTCTTCTTCTCCATCTTTGAGTAGAAACTATGGTGTTGCTTCGAAACGTGCCCTGCCACGAAAGACGTTTCATGAAATTGCTGGCATGCAGCCCTCTGATAAAGTAATCTGGGTTTCAGTTCGAGCAACAATTACTGCTCTTCATATGGATGACTTCTACTTTCTAGCATGTCCACTAGATTTCAATGGCAAACAATGCATGAAGAAGGTTGTGGAGCATTCTAACAATCTTTGGCATTGTACAAAATGTAACGGTGACTTCCCAGAATGTGACTACCGTTACAAACTCAAAATTGAGCTACATGACCACACCGGGAATCTACAGAACGTCACAGTTTTCAATGATGCAGGGAACGAGCTCATGGGCATCATGGCTAAAGAACTGTTCCTACTTTCTATCGAACCAACTGATCTACAGGAAATTTGTGGCCGGATTTCAGGGCACCGCTTCCAGCTAACACTTTCCATTAAAACAGATTACTTCAACGGTGTTCAACGCTTGCAACCAATACTGATCAATTCAGAGGAAATTCAATATGCCTCTGCATGCAAGGAAGCGCTCACTGACATTCAAGCACTGTCTGCTTCAAAACGACCTATTGTTCACCGCCTGTGAACTTTTTCTTAGGGCTTCATCTACCACGCCTGTTTGTACATAAACAAACATTTCCACACAACTAATTGTCTCATCTTTGTAAATTACACACCCATGTTATTATGATGAAACCTGTAGTTTTCATTGCAAATACTCTCTTCTAGTCATTCCAACATATGTATGTTTGCCATTTACATTTTACGTAATATAAATATCAACATTTGTAAAGAGTCACTACATATGTGTCTCGTTCGTTCTCTACATGCTACACATTGATCCCTTGCTTGCTAAGCTATTCATTTTATCGCTCAAACATGTCAAACAATTTTTTTTTTAAGAAAAGGGAACGAAATATTTTGAATCTTGTTTCTCTCCTCTCAATGATAGATACTGAAATAACATATGATTTCATAGCATTCCTAATTGCATTTTTTCCGTTCTACCTAATCTACCTATCTTCACCGATGTTGAACTAAAAAAAATTTAAATCTATGTTCAAAATATAATGTTCCAATTTCACAATGGATGTGCACCCAATAAAATGAGATACCAAACATGCACTACTTGTTTACGAAAACTAACAACTATTACTTGTACTTGTTTAGATATGCCACCAAACAATCAACTTGCGGCCAAAAACAAGCGGCAGCGTATTCTTTATGCACAACAAAAGGATCGAATAAATGCACGACGTCGACTACTTTATGAACAGCACAACAACCCTACTACTTCCTCTACATCCCTTCCCACCTCAAATGCTCTCCCACCCAGCACACATTCATCATATCCAATATAACCCTCCCCTTAACGAAGAACACCGTCGCTTTCGAGAAAGGATTGATGGACTTTCTACCTTGCATGTTTTCACAACATGCAAGGAAGCATACCCAGGAATGAAAACAAAGCTCTTCCACAATAGACTCTCTTGTTTTCGTTGTGCATCATCTAAATCTACCAATCGTTTTTCTGAACTAAACAACATGGACCCTGGAGAACAACCCTATGTCCTTCACCAATTAACCCAAGTTGAAGAAATGCTCATCGCACGTGTCAACCCCATTCTACAAGTCACTCATTCCCGTGGTGGTCAATATAAATATAGTGGCCATACAATTAGCTTCCCTCAAGATATCACCAGTATTGCCAAATACTTACCCCGGATGCTCTCTGACTTAGACATCCTCATTGTGAAAAGGAAAAATCCATCTGAAAAGGCTTACGAATTCTATGTTTGCAAATCACGTGTCCTTGCAGCCCTTGAATACAAAATAAAATATGACCCTTACTACCGTGATGTTCAATTGAATTCATCTACAATTTCTACGCTGCCAGATCTCCCTACAGACATTTCTTCTCTTCTCCACAGTGTAACCACATCCTCTTTTGAACCCCATCAAACCACTACTGATTCCACTTATAATCCTGATGATGTCATGCTACCTCCATTAGAAATCCAACCCTCTTCTTTCGTTCCAGTCCTCCCAAATTCATGTACCGAGCGTGACCACATTTGTAACTATTTGCACTCGACCCATTCAAGTTCAACAAGCTCTATCGATTGGCCTCCAATATCTCCAACCGCTATAAATGAATACAACACCATCGGCCTCCTTGCCATGGCATTCCCCACACTCTTCCCTACAGGCATTGCAATGATCATGCAACCAAGACTTACAAAAGTTGAAATGCATGAATATGCTTTGCACTTGCTTCACTACCATGATAACCGCTTTGGGCAACACCCAAGATTCCGCTACTATCTTTATAACATTCTAATGCGCCACCGTAGCCAAGCAACAACCAGTGTCTTCGTGAAGAAGTACATTGAGAACAACTTGCCAACAACGGTATCAGACCTATGCTAGTGTCTTCATGACTCTCTGGATTCAAGGTTTCCAGAGCAAATAATGAGGTTTGGGTCAGCTCTACGAGGAACACGGTCTTTCTGGAACAAACGCCGATCTGAGCTGACTAACATGATCACGCAAATAGGAAGCCCAACATTCTTCTTCACTCTCAGTGCAGTTGATACTAAATGGCATGACTTGCACAGGATCATGCCCACAAGTGTTCATTCCACTTCAGTCAACCCCTTCCAATGGAAAATCCAAAACATAATTAAAAACCCACATCTAACAGCCCAATATATGCATTGTAGATTTACAATTTTCCTTGAATAAATCCTTCAAAAAGGCCTCCATGCAACCGACTACTGGTGCAGGTATTATTTAATATCCATATCCCTCTACATTAATTTTATACATTGCATATACATGTATTAACTGAATGTACCCTTCATGTTATATTTAGATACGAATGGCAACATAGAGGATCCGCACACATTCATGGCTTCCTTTGGCTACAAAATGCACCAGACATGGACACACTTGATTGGGACAATGCATTAGAAGTTGCTAATGCACAGAAATATTTCGACCACTACGTAACTTCTTGGAATCCACGTCAGGCAGAACACCGAACTATTCCGCTTCACCAGTCAACAATTCATAACCCGTGTCTCCTTGACACAGCAACAATATTCGCATCCAATCAATTTGAAGACTACACAGAGCTTGTCAACTGCGTTCAACGTCATACAAAGTGTCATGAATCTTCCTGTCTTCGTAAGAAAGACAATGTGCTTAGCTGCCGATATGGAGTACCGTGGGAATTGAAGTCCACTTCTTCACTTTTCATTGATGATAAGGGTCATAAAACCTATGTCCCTGCTCGCAATGATGAAAGATTGAATATTCACAACGCCGATCTACTCTCTATTTGCAAAGCAAATGTTGATTGCCAACCAGTCCTTTCTTGCCATGCTGTATTGAAATATATTTCAAAATATGCAACAAAAGCAGAGACAAGATCTGAGAGCTACCGTCAAATGCTATCGCGACTATCACAAAGTTCCCTTCCAGAAGCACCTACTAGTGGTTTCATCCAGAAACTCCTTACAGAAACCATTGCAGATAGAGACATTGGTGCACAAGAAATATGCCATATGTTACAAAAGCTACCTCTCTCTCTTTGCAGCCGTACATTCCGTTCTTTGAATGTCAACAGGGCTGTTTTCAAACGTGTTTCGCAAGATACTGAAAATCCTGGTTCGACACCAAACTTTATCGTTGCGTATATGAACAGGCCTGCCTCACTAGAAGCACTGCCCCTCCTTGAAGCTGCTCGCTCGTGGTCATATTCTGCCCAGCGGAGAAGAAACCACTGGAAACACATATTCCCCCCAATGATTGTACATGTCTTGCCCCATTACAATGTCATTCCTTCCTCTACTAATCCTTCTTATGCCAACTTCTGTTGGAGTGAATTACTCTTGTATTTCCCCTTCCGAACACTCCCTGATGATATCGGTTCAACTGATGCAGAAATTATTGCACATTGGGAACAAAAAAAGGGTGCATATACACCATGGCATGTCCATCGTGAACCCGAAAACCCACAAAGCCCACCTACTAAAGATCAACCTACCCCACACACCCCCCTGATTCCATTCAGATGGATGAATGGAAAATCCTCTCTCAACTACACCCAGGTTACAATATTGCAATTGATGACCTTGACATGATTGGCTACCGCGACTTCGATGTCAACCACAATTGGTCACAAAATACTGTCCCTCCCCCCTTGCAAGAAACTGCCATCAATTTCATTGAATTCAACCGCTCACCCATTCAAAACCAACATCATTCATTTTCCAACCTTCCCCATGAGCATACATTATCCCCTACCCAAAGCATAGCTTTCACCGCTGTTTTTTCACACTTCAAAACCCCTTCGCCAAAATCCCCCACGGAAGATCATCGTACAAGGAACAGCTGGCACAGGAAAATCCCATTTGATTAAATGCCTTCACCAAGCATTTGTGGAAAACTCGCCAGCCAAAAAAAACCCTTTATTGTTACTTGCACCAACCGGCGTTGCAGCTTTCAACATAAATGCCCTCACAATTCATTCTACCCTTCATATCCCTATCCAGACAATGCATCCTCTCGAAGGCCAGCCGCTCCTACACCTGCAAGAGCAACTCCGTCATGTAGAATACATCCTCATTGACGAAATGAGCTTCATTGGTCCAAAAATGCTTTCTCGCATTGACGATCGTCTAAGAGAGGCATTCCCTCTTCATTGGAATACACCATTTGGTAATCGCTCAATTATCCTTGTCGGAGATTTAGGCCAACTCCCACCTGTAAAAGACATTCCTTTATATGCTGGGACATCACGTGGCACTGCACTTTGGCGCAACTTCGACATATTCATAACACTTTCAACCGTTTTCCGTCAACAAGGAGCTAGCTTGTCCCAGGTTGCTTTCCGGCAAATACTTGCAAATCTTAGGAATGGAATATCTACACTTGAAGATTGGCAACATCTAATGTCAAGAACAAGTTCCTCTCTTACACATGAAGAGAAATGCACATTCGACGAGTCCATGCACCTATTTGCAACAAACAACACAGCTGTCTTGCATAATAAGAAAATGCTCAAACAATTGGACATCCCAGTAGCACTTTGCTCTTGGGAACAACAAAGACAGAAAACTCCTACTACAACAGAAGATGAGCACCTACCTGCAAAGGTGCTCTTATGCAGTGAACAAAAAGTTATGCTCACCAGCAACTTATGGGTACATGCAGGCCTTGTCAATGGCGCGCTTGGGAAGGTCATCTCAATATTTTATTCAACTGACTCAAAGCCCCCAGCATTACCATCCTTTGTGGTTGTTGACTTTCAACAATATAGAGGAACACCGTGGGACATTTCACACCCAACATATGTACCCATTCCTCCCATCACAAGGGGTGCACGCCGTCAGATACCACTTCAAATGGCATGGGATTTAACGATACACAAGTCACAAGGAATGACATTAGACAAAGCAACAGTGGACATCGGCACCAGAGAACGCCAAGGGCTAACATTCACTGCAATTTCAAGAGTGCGGTCACTAGCAGACATACACATCAATCCAGCATTCCCATTCTCCCGCATTGCACAAATGCACAAGAATCCATATCTTAAGCGTAGACAGCAAGAGGAATCATTCCTTGCATCAAAATCTATCCAGGATAATACACTTTAGCCAATCATACAACCTGCCTTCCAGAATTACCCACATGGTAAACACCAGTCACTACATAACGAAGTTTCACATAGATTTCTTGCTATTACATTTAATTTCATATGATTTTATACTCATTTGGAATCGTTTAATTTATTTCGAATATTCAAACAAAATCGTCAAACATATTCATTGTCAGTTACAGTGTTTCCTTTTTGGATGCCAACATGTATGAATACATGCTACCTACGACAGTTGTACGAGTGTTGCGAAGAAATCCAGCAACAAGAACTTACATTACAAGATATGCAGACAAGGATCCTGCCACAACAATCCATGCCACTTTACCGTTTGCGCCCAGCAATTACGTTGTTAAAGAATATAAGGAAACTACTTAAGATTACAATTCACATCCATGAAAGGGATGCACACAGGCAGATGCGACATCAACTGCAGGAACAGCTCGCACAACATGGCACCACAATAAACACTAACTGGTGTTGCCGATGCCATGGTCTATCATGCATATATGATTAGCGGCTCATTCTCAATTACATCTCTACATAATGCTTTTATTGTACATATGCTTACAAGCCAACAAAACTTTCATTGTATATATCTTTACTTATATCTGGCATGTTTAGTTATATCTTAATAGAACTATTCTCTGTTGTATGAACAAAGAGTATTCAAGTACGTGGTCCACTGCTCTTTGTTTTGGGTTTTATGATTCAACCAACAACTTTTTTTTATAAAGAAACACGTTTCTCAATTTATGGGAATTTTATGTCTCATGCATTTCAGATTCATATTTGCAATTAAAATAGTAGATGAGGATAGTTCTTGACAGTAGAGGTGTTTTCTTTATAATGAACTATTTCTTTTATTCTGGGCTCTTCACATGCTTGGTGATGCATGTTAGAGTGCCAAGTATTGTGAGTTCAATTATTTTAGTTTCATATTGTCTAGATATGGCTCTTGGGCCTTTACTCCTTGGATTTTAGAAGTGCTATCATTTTCATTTTGGAGGACAGGTTTGTTCAGTTGACATTCTTTACTGTAGATTACAGCTGCTGGCTTATAATGTGGATAAGTTTAGGTCCTGTTCATCTTTTTGAAAGGTAAATGAAATGGTGTCATTGGTTGCCATCTGAAAGTTTTTGGTGCCTGGAGAACAATTTTTTTGACTTATAGCTTTATCAGTGAGAAAGGTTTCATATCAAATTTCCTCGTGGTTTAATTGCATCAGCTGCTTCCTTAACTGTATTATTTTAATAGCTCAATGGAGACCGCATTCGTAAATGTTAATCTGAAAGCAGTCATAAGCAGTCATAAGAAATAAACTAAACCTTGATGCCCAAAATCACAATCCTAAAATAATCTGATAGCCAGCACAGCCGAACTTCATAAGATAGTATGGCCAAGGTCTACTAAATTTAAGGCATCCACAACATGGTGCATTTTCTGTTCTCTAAATGGTTAAGCAGGTAGTTGAGATGAATTGTTTTTCCATTGAATGCAGTATACCCCACAACAGGGGTTCGCGTACTTGATAGAACAGTTCTCTGTGGTTTTTTTATCCAAGTTGAAAGATATTGTATGAAATCATGACACACATGGTTCTTTTTGTCTTCAGCTCGTCCACATACTTAACCACGTATCCCAATGAGTTACAAAAATGATTCAGATGAAGGTGCCTCTACCTTTGTGATTGTGATTTCTGATTCCTTTTAGTAGACACCAAAGATGGATGCCCACTATCGTCTGGCTGGAATCGAATGAAGTGGAAGTTAGAGACATAGAAACTTTGTACAGAAACTAAATGATTTCTCACAGCTGTCATTTTCTGCAATCCAGTACATGGTCCACTGCTCTGTGCTTTTTGTTGGTTAAATGATCTGTGTTTTGCAATACGAGAGAGCAGGTTGGGCTCTAGAGCCCAAATGGCAAGATTCCTTCTACATTAAACAACAAAAACATGTCAGCATTTTACCCTTCCATCACATTCACAAACTTGAGTTTTATATCATTTGGATGTTCAGCTTTCGAAGATGCTCCAGACACTCACAATGGGTTGCACACTGCTATTACTTTGTTTTCTAAAACTCTCAATTCCTTATAAATTTGCAGATATGGACATAAATCCAATTCCAATATCAATTTACCATGTCCAATAATCTCAAGATTACAAATGATAAGAAGCCATCATTACAACCACCATAATAAAGAAATAAACTAAACCTTGATGTCCAAAATCACAATCCTAAAATAATCTGATAGCCCTGCATTAAAAATCATTTAAATGATACAAAAAAGTGGAAGGGATGTTGTTGTCATATCATCTAACAGTTGTATGGAGAATGGTCATATGATATTTCTTCTTATCAACTGCAATGTCCATGTTCACAAAAGCACATACAAAAAATCATAGCTGTAGGTTATGATTTGCAGTGTCTGAATGATATACTACTCCATAATCAACGAGAAGATCCACAAGGAGAGGTGGTTAAGGCATCATGGCTTCAACTAGACACAATGTTGTGAAAAGTTAAAGACGATATGGACCCATAAATTGCTGCCACGTATTGATACTTACAATTTTCTGATCAGTAACATATGACTTATCTAAAAAAATTTAACATCTGTTATCACATCATCAACAGTCCACTAATGGTGTTCAAAAGGACATACCGGTAACCATAAGGTTTTTTTGAGCCTTTTGTATCATCATTTATCCTTTGGAATAATCCAGATCTCCCCTTGCCATTTCATCTTCTACAAAATACGATAATGAGAGTGCTGGGTTTCTTTTTTGAAATATAAAACTAGCCCATTCTGTAATACTAATTATAATATCAGTTAAACACAATTTTTACTCTTTTCTAGATATCAACGAAAATATTCAGAAACCATTACATTCAACGAAGCTTCTTTTTTAATATGGTAAGTGGAAGAGGTTAATTATAAAATGTTAACAGTATCCATCAACACTGCGTTTCATTTGGTTTTTGTGTTAATTTCCAAGCATTTGTTAATGCTGCTTGTCATCTGTTGCAGCTTGAGATCAATCTACTAACATAGAATTTTGATACCGCTTAGATTTAATACAGCATAAAACTAGAGTGTATAGGGAATATGTTTCTGCTGCTTGTAGGAATGTATCCCATAGGAAAACTGCCTAGGACTCTAGAAGCAGTTACACTAAAAATTAACTCACAGGTGTGTGTGTGTATTGCATAAAGCAAGGTAGACTGACAAGCGAACTATAATAATATGAGACTGATAACCAGAGTCTGCTTGCCACCCTTTCCTCTCAGTCCAGATTGCAGAACTCTGCATCAACGAAGGCATGTTCCAGACAGAATGTATATAATTGATGGAGGTGGCATGTTACCTTCTGGGCTATGAAAGTTGTTTGAACTTTCTCCTCAATGATAAATTGATTTCCCTACAACCACCTTCCATTTCCAACACCAAAACAGTCCGATTCTTTGCAAACAATTAGCAGGAAAGACTGAACTGGAAATTATTTCATAACTGAATACAATACAGTGGTAATCTATCTTTGAATGGCATTCAACTGCTAGAGACCTTAAAAAATATAGTAACCTCCTATGAACCTTCACCCAAACATCATCCAACTGAATCTACTAGACATACAATGTACTGATCATTTGCAACAACCATCCCTTGTAATTTTTTCTTCATTTCTTCCAATAAGAATATTAAACATCTCAAAACTATGTTACCAGAAACAGTAAACAGGAAACAAAATGAGACAAACAATGGAATGTAGAGGTTTCGCATTCAAAAAATGAGGAGAGAGAAAAAATCAGCACTTAGTACCATTTTTGTCAAATGACCCAACCTTCCTTGGACAATGATAGATTGGGGTTCTCCATTGACACATACCATGTTTTGTTAATTAAACGTGCCAAAGTTTTGAAACTAACTAACAAGCGTGTCCTCAAGTTGTCTAAGCAGATTCGAAAGATGGGTATTAGCATATGCAGATCAAATTAAACTTACTATATTAATATCTTGATGCTTCATATTCTAGGACTGCGGTATTCTAACGTATTATTTTAGTACTTAGAAGTGCATTTCAAGAAGATATAACGAAGAGCAATTACTTACGTGTATTTTTTTCAGTAAACGTCTGCCTTGCAATTTTGAGATGCAGGACTGCAAATTCACATTTTTGGAGTTGATTGGGTTTATCTCTTATGTTTTTGTTATGTTTTCTTGTTGGGATTTTGGAATCAACTGAGTGGGCTTTTTGTCCATTATTTCGCTCTCTTTAAAAAGACTTCTATGAACCCTTTCTCATCCAATTGCACAAGACTATTTTTTGGTTCATCTATATAAATGATATTAAATGAATTTTATGAAAAGCATCTTACAATTAGTTAATGTTTTAGTTATAGTGTGAACCACCAATGTAAGTGATTTGTTTTAATATTTGCAAATCTAATTCGCCGCTTTTCAATTACCATGTAAAACACTGTAATTTACTTTTCCGCTGGTACACGCTGGTCATCGTGGTTAGTGCCTTCGTCACTACTGAGCTTTATATATGCTTGCCTATCTATAGAGGTTTCCTCCTTTTACTAATCCTATCGGCCTCTCTTTGTACCTTTTGGGACAATTGCTAGTGAATAATGATGCATCCATGCTATTTATTCTCTCAGTTGATTTCTCACTTTCTCTTGAGGATGAACCACATTACCTGGTTCGAAACGTCGACCCAATCATAAACTATTTTCTAAGCCTGAAAGTTTCCCAATTTCATTTCCTAGCTCTATTTTATGGTGCTGCATTCTTCACAGCTGTTTTTCTCACTGCAAAGGACTTGCAGTGACAGGCCAACGTGCAGTGTACTCACTAATATAAGAGTAAAAGCTGCTCAACGTGGCACTTATTTGCCATGCTAAGAGTGAAAGCCCCAGCTGGCGAGTGTGCTTTCACGCGAGGCGCGCTTTAGTCGGGCTGCATGCGTTCCAACCATCAGTGCTTCTGTTACAGAGAAGTGGCTATGTGACTCAACAAGCTTATCATTTTGTTGATAGAGCTTTGGGTCCCTCCTCGAAAAAGCATTCTACAAACTAGAGCTTCTAAGTTTGGAGGATTACCGTTAAACCGGTAGAAAAACGCCGCTATTCACGTCAGAGGACCGTTGGGCCAGGATAAAACCTCCGCAATTCACGTTGGATGACAACTGGGTCAGACTAATATTTATGTCAAGTCATTATGTGGTGAATTACCGCCTAATCTTAAGCAGAGGATAAACTATATGTCGTAGGCAATGATCAAATTTGAAGGGTTAATCTTTATTTGGAAGGGCATATATTTATTTAACCTTTCAAAGATGAAAAGTTACAAAAAAAAAATTGTACTTCTATTAACAAGTGTATAGTAAATAAACTATTTATAAAAAAAAAAATGCCAAAATGAAATGGTGTCCTTCTAAATCTTTAAAATTTGGCTATATTAAAACACTATAAAATTTCAATACAATTTAGTAAAGAGGTAAACATTTTTCTCAAATTCTATTAAAAAAAGGTAAACATATATTTCTTCTATTAATTAGATAATCTTCAAAAGTATTTGAATTTTTTTCATTGAAAATATAAATCTATTTGCACAATGGAAAAAGTTTTTTAGTTTTGATTTGTTTATAATTTATACTATATGTTTTGTTCAGCTATGCTATCAATGAATGTGAAAAGAAACTTCTGTTATCAACGAATGCGAACATAAACCTCATATCATGACTTCTAACTCTATCTGCCATTATGACTAATGACTTGCGAATGGATGAACAACCTCCATTACGTCCCATTGCACTTTCTGGAGTGTTGGTAGAACCTCTTGCATACTTTAGAATGTTACATCAGTCAAAAAATTGGAATTTTTTGAAATGTCCTACGTAAAAGCAGCTCTTCATACGACAATGTATAATATTATTTAATTTTTTTAAAACTTGTAAAAATCAAAATTTAAATTTCGTTGAACACTTCTTTAACATGCTAGAGGGCTTAAGAAGGGCTGTGATGTGTTAAAATTTGAACACTGTTCGTAGGCGCTCGTGATAGAAACACTACTCCCGTCTTATTCATCTCACATTGTGACACATATCATCCTCAACAAGAATTGTGAACTTTTGGCGTTAGCGTTTGTCGTCAACTCTTATTAACGACCCAAGATTTTTCTCGTTAGGGTTTAGGTTGATATTTTTATATTACTTTTTGATATAAGTTTTTGTGAACTTTTGGCGTTAGGGTTTGTTGTCAAGTCTTATTAACGACTTAAGATTTTTCTCGTGAGGGTTTTAGGTTGATGTTTAAATATTATTTTTGATATAAGGTTTTAAGTTTTATATTTTAATATTAGTTTTTATTTTTAATAATATTAAATTTTGAGTTTTAATATTTTATGTTGAGGTTTAATATTTTAGGTTTGATTTTTGATGGTTATGGTTAATTTTTATATTAATATTTCAGATTTGATTTTAAAAAGAGTAAGAATTTACTTTGTTTATCAGATTTTTTATTTAATAGAGATTTCCCAATTGTATAATGGATTTTGATCCATCCAAATCAATTGCGAGTCAGTATATTTATAACAAGCTCACCATAAGTTTGAGAATCTAACATTAGATATGTCATATATGTAAGGCATATATTGTTGAGTATTTCTAATAGGTAAGGCATATAGTGTTAGAAATAAAAAATAACATGAAACATCTTTTAATTATTATTATTATAAAAAACGTTCTTAATAAGAAATGATATATATAAATTAGTAGTGAGATATATTGTTGAGAACAATATATCTAATATGGAAGGCATATAGTGTTAGAAATAAAAAATAACATGAGCATCTTCTAATTATTATTATTATATAAAATGTGTTTTATCTTAAATAAAAGAATAAGAAATGATATATATATATATAAATAAAAGTTAGTTAGTAAGTAGTGAGATATTTTATTCAGTCATATATGACTTACATTGAGGGTTTTTTTACCGCCCATATCCACGGAGTGAAGATAGGCCTACGACTGACTCCTAGGTCAGCGAAATCGGCTTAAGAGGCCTCTGGTCCGCGTTGTGGAATACTGCGATTGGTATTGAACGACTCCTAGGTCAGCGAAATCGGCTTAAGAGGCCTCTGGTCCGCGTTGTGGAATACTGCGATTGGTATTGAACAATGTGCAAGTTCATGTATTTAGGATATTTTGAAATTTTATAGAGATTCAATGCAAACCAATTATTTAATTTTGTTTTTATTTATTAAATTTCAAAATATTCTTAAAAATCTACCATCCTTGTAAAAACAAAAAAAAAAACATATCACACCAGCTAAAAAGAAAACACTCCATAATTATAAATATGATCATGATATAAAGAAATCCAATATGCGAGCTTTACACAAACAATCAACAATCTGGTTGCTTTTGTATTTTGGGAAGCCAAGATGTTGATGTTCACAAAGATGATGTATAGTGTAACAAATTTACAGGGCTGATTAAATAATTATTAAACGAAACCCTCCATTAATTCCATAAACCTAATATGAATGACATTGTAGATTTATAATTTATAGGTAGCAGACCATGCCTTCATGCTATTTCATTGTTCCACAACAGAGATAGAGCTGACGCGGGCCGTGAAGAATGATATAAATATATTGTGTGGGTTTTCCCCAAAAATATGGCATATGATATGTCGCAATTATCATACAGAAATAATCTTCCGCTAATTTATTAACATCTTCATCGGCAAATTGATTGGTGTTTCTTCTCACATTATTCTTTCACTTCGCAAATTTTAATGCAGAAGATATTGATAAAGTCAAACGATGGTGGTGCACACGAAAAGTTTATGCAAGGCCAATGAATGCTGACGCTCTGCCTGTCAGGGAGAGTTGTGCACAGTTATATGTTCGTCCAGCAATGAAATCTTAATGGCTACGGAAGCTATAAACAGCTAGATAGAGATTGTGGTGAACGAATGCGTTTACTGGGTCGGATGAGAGCTTCTACGTAATGCGCTCGGTTACGTAAATAATACAATGCCCATTTATTCTTCATATTATGATTAGCTTTTCAGTGTTGACTTTGGCATCATCATCATTCCCTGTAGACAGCGTTTGTAATTTTGATATAGTATGCTTCTTATAGGGTTTGTAGTTAAGACTGGTTCCCAATTGCGCCATAACTTCTGCGGCGGCGGGAGCAAGGGAGGGGAATAAACATGTGCATAATGAATTTTTAAATGACTATTTCAACCACGATGATATAAAAACATCAACTCGCATTAACTAGCATAGTTGAAATGTATTCAGAAAAACAGTTGTACATTTATTTTCAAATATGTATCAGTCAGTCTACAACTCAGCATTTTTAATTTATTTTAATTTATTTTTTCTCCCCCTATAGGTGGTTGTACTTTTTCTTTATTTATTTATTTATATTTTATAAAATATCAAAATATATTTTAAACTAAGGGAAAGTTGAATAAACTGACAAAAATGAGAAGGATACTTTTGACTTACATTTTTAAATTATACTAAATCTTTTTAAATTTTTTAAAATTAATTTAATTATATTTTTATTTTAAACAATTTATTAATTATAAGAAAAATTAATGTATAAGAAACATATATATAATTAAAAAATATGTAATCAGATATTTAATAATAAATATTTATTGATATTTAATTATAGATATGTTTTGTTATAAGATTATGGTTTATTATTACCATGGGTTCAAAAATCCATAACCATATATATAATTTTTATTTTTTTTAATTAAATTAAATATATATATATATATATATATATATATATATATATATTAAATTAAATTTCTCATTTTTTTTACTAAAATTATTTAATGAGTATTTTATAAAAATTAAATCTCTATCATATATCTATTAATAATTGATATTTAAATTAAAATTTTACAAATTCTATTTCAAAATAGGTATCTTTGTCAAGCTCATTGTCATTCTAATACTTAATTTAACTATTGTAGAATTAAAATTCTTTGTATTAATGTTTTTCTTGATAAATTAAATATTTATATTATTTATTTTGCTTTAGTAACTTTTGAATAAAAAATAAATTATATGTGTATGTGTGTTTTTAAAAGCTATTTTTTTTTACAAACTAATTTATATTATTATTTTAATAAATTTGGTTTTGGGGTTATCTCAAACCTCTAGGGAAATTTAGCACTCAAGTACTCTCGGAGTTGAGTAAAGAGGACGAATAACCATGCATAAATGTATGGTCTTTTGATAGGAATAAATCATGCAAAATAAATGAATACTACTAAGCTTCTAATTCTAGGAATCTCTCCTAACCATCCAATACCTTCTCAAAAGCTCTTCTACTAGGGAAAATCAATTAAAGTTGCTGCCTCACAAAATTTTGGGAGCCCTTGGCCACTTCCAACTCAAGTCCTTCCATATCTTTATAACTCAAAATAAGGAAGCCGATGCCTAAGAAAACCATGCTTGTCTTTTAAAATTAGGCCAAACCAACATCAACAAATTATTAGAATGGAGACACATCCCTTAATCTATCCCTTGTCATCGCTTGCCAATCATAATTTAGAACCTCGTAGTCATTCCTATGGAGCTTATATAAGGACCAAAGCATTCCCTTTCAATACGCCTCCCCCTTCACATGGAACCCTCCCATATAGCTCGTGACCCATTTTATGTACCAATCATCAAAGGTGAAGTGAAGGATGTGTTGCGAGCACGCCATGTGGTGACCTGTCCCTTTTTGAATTCACATGTGTATGGTGTTTTGCACAGTCGATGTCATAAACATATATCATATTTTGCCGATGTCATAAACGTATCTCATATTTTGCACCTAAGCCTTTAATAGCTTCGAGGTGGTGGTATGTGGTGAAATTTAATAGTGAGATGATTTTTGCATTGTGTGGGAGCTTCAACAGTGGGGTTAAATTGATGGGAAAAAATCAGATATCTTGGTTATGACCTCCTCCATGGAACTTGTACATGCTATGACACTATTAGATTAATGGCCCGACTTGAGAAAATAACTCTAATAGGCAAAGCTTCATCAACTTTGACTTGGGAATTACTTTAGGTATTTCTTTTCTCTAGTACTTTGTGGGCACCGTATCGTTTCTTGTTCGAAGGTGGAGGTTCGAGTTGTTTAGGAAATTTAGAGGCATCAAGGTTCTCTTTGCTAGAACACGAGGTCAAAGTCTCTCTCAATTCTGCCCTTCTCCCCATATTTGTTTGGCAAGGTGTGCAGTGGGTCGTTTTGGGCCTATGGAAAGATCTAAAATTCCTACTCTTTCTTCAGGAATTTAGCCTCAGTTTGGGCTTCCGTGAGAGGTCGCTTGGTCTCGCTGACTTTCTACTTGTACTCAGGCACTTTCCTACTCAGTATCCCGTGCATTTGGGTTTTCTTCCTTTGTTCTACACTTTGGAGAGAACTGAGTCAATTTAGCATATTCTTCCTTTATTCATGTGGTTTTCTTTTTACTGTTGGTTTGATAAGTTTTTCTATGAGCAATTGGACTCCCCTACGGTCACCCTAGGGGCTTCTCAGCTATCCCCAATTGCCCCATGGCCTTTCTCCTGATTGTTGACCCTCCTAACATTCATTTTGTTGACCTCAAGACCCTATGACAATAGGCCCACCTTGAGCGTTGACTCCCTTCTGGCAGAATTTGTACAATGTCACTTTGGTAGTACCCCTCTGACATCATTGGTGACAACAACAAAGGAATTAAATGACCACAACAACTTGAGGACCTTCTCAATAAGATCCTGAACCTGCAATGTATTATTCATCATCAACTAAACACATTTATGTTCCTCATAGAAGAAATTCAATCTCTCCACTCCAAATTCAACCATGAGGAAGATGAAGTGGACGCTTTGTGTAGGAAATTAAATGAGCTTCAAATGTAGTTTGAAATAAGCAAAATTCAAAGTTCCGCAACTAATGCTCCCAATTAACCTTAAGCCATTTGCTAATCGATTTAAATAACCCCTTTGACAGATGAAAATGGTCCCTTTGGTTTATCAATTCCCCTTGCAAATATGTTATGTTGTTAGGTTAGTTTTGCATAGTGTATCTATGGATGTTATGGTGTAAGTCAATATTTTACACTAGCAAATTCCAATGTGAAAATATGATATTTTTCTCTAGTTCTTTATTAAAGAAACAAATGTATGGAAAAGCCACATAATCATCTCTCTAATATTTTGCTGCGATAGACACAAACTTAATAACAAAACTACTCATTTTTGTTAAAAAATATTTTTTGTTTAATAATTTTATAATAATCAATAGATTATATAAATATTTTTATATAGATATTTTTAATTTAGATAGTTTAATAAAAGTTTACATTTAAAAGTTAAATTATATATTTATTTATTTCATAAAGGAAAAAGTGAGTATATATCTATTTATTTCCTATGAAAAAAAGTTGGGTATATATATATTTTTTAATTTAAAAGGGAGAATAAGATTTTTGATATTAAGAAAACCCATAATTATATTGACTTAAAAGTGTTTTTCTATAATAAAAATTATTATAATTACAACAATATTCTTACTATCAACATTCAACATAGTAAAATTTGAAATTAATAAATAAAATAAAAATTACTTCATTTATCTATTTGTCTAAAAACAACTCAATTAGTGATACAAATAATGTAAATCCAATCCAAAATTCAAATCCCATAAATTGTGACTGACTTTAAAGAAAAGACATGTTATAAACCTCTAAAGATTTAACTAAATGTCAGGCTAGCTTCTCCGTTCCTCAGAAAATAAATAATTTTAAAATGTCAACTGCCACTATTACATCAAATATATTTTGACGCTTTTCTAATATTTCGCGAAGGCCAGGTTGGAAGTAGCATAATTTCGAGTGGGACATTAATAAAAGGGTAGAAGCGACCAATGAAATCATCCACTGCTTATTATGTGGTGTGGTATGGTAGTACATGCAATCATTCATTCTTACATCATTTTTTTAACTAAAAATAGTTTTTAATATAAAATTTTTAATTTTTTTTATTTAAAATTACATATATTTTAAAATATAAATAAATCTTTTAAAAAACACTTTAATAATTAAAATATTTCCCTACAAAATACTATATATTTCTATTAAAGTAACTCCTAATTACCATATATATATATGATCTTTCAATTAATACCCCACACTTACCTTTCCTCACAAGTATGATTTGTAATTAAGATTTGTTTGTTTGTCCCCCAGATTTATTTTATAAAAAATATTTGAATTATATTATTATATTTATTTATTTATCTAGATGTCTATGGTAAATATATTACTTAAGTGGATTATTCTTATTGTGTTAACCAGTTGCAATAGTTTTTGTTTAGAATTTAGAATTCCAAAACTACTTAGTTTAGAATATTCTTTTATAAATAGATTTATGAGATACAAAAAGATTGAGACTTTTAGAAAGAGGGAATTGGTGGGAATTGGTTGGTTGACAAGTTTCTCATTAATTAAAAATAATAATTTGTTTTTCCTAATTAAGTAATCAAATTGAATTGGGAGTGAGTCAATTTGTTATTATGTGGTAGCACATGCAATTATTCATTCTTACATTTTTTTTTAATTAAAAATAGTTTTTTTATATATATATTTTTTTTAAATTACTTATATTTCAAGATGATAAATAAAATATATTAATTAAAATTACAAAATATTATATACTTCTATTAAAAATAACTCCATATATATATATATATATATATATATATATATATATATATATATATATACACGATCTTTCAATTAATACCCCACACTTACCTTTTCTCACAAGTATGATAAAAATTTTAAATTTTCTTTATTTTAAAATCTACCGCATCTTTCTCTAATTTCTTAATAATAAATCTTTTCACGATTATATAACAATTTTTTAAAAACTTACTAATTTACTAAAATTTAAGCTAATAATTAATTACATCATATTTTAAAAATAAAAGATATCTGCAATAATGGAATATTCTTTTAGTCATCTAATAATTCTATGAATTTGTAAATTAGCCGCCAGGTCTGCATCTTTGGGCAGGGACGGCAATGAACGTATAGAAAGCTGAACCATGGATTGTTAGGGTCTAAATATGGAACTTTTGGATAGAATATAAGGAATGAAATAATAACGAGATGAATTAGTATAGATTTATTTTAAATATCTATCCAATATAAGTTTAGAGGGATTTGATTTTTTTATCTGTAAATTTTTTTTACCAGTAGATATTATTTAAATGTTTTGTATAATTATTTAATTTTTAGAGGTTTTAAATATTTATTTTGGTTTATATAACCAAAATTTCAAGTTTGATGTGAAGCTTACACATCATACTGGGTTGTAGAATGAACTTCTTGGCTCAATGACCATTTCAAATAAATTGATATAAATTGGTTCGAACACATCCAAATAGTTCAGATTGGTCAAAGACATAGTCCTCTGTGTATAATGGCCAAAGTGATTTGATGAAATCATATATATTGAGATATTTATTTTGGAATAGGGTTTTCAATGTTTTAAATTAATTAATTATTAAGATAATAAGTACTATATGAAATAAGTTATGGTTTTTTGAAATATGTGATATTAATAAATTATGATATTTGTTTATGATAGTGTAACAAAACTTATAAATCTTATTACAGGTAAAAATTTTGTTACATGATATGGTTTTTTGAAATATGTGATATTAATAAATTATGATATTTGTTTATGATAGTGTAACAAAACTTATAAATCTTATTACAAGTAAAAATTTTGTTACATGTTTTTTAATTGTATATATATTTAATTAGCATATTAATTATTTTAATAATTATTATTAATAATGATAATTTAAAATAAAATTACAATTTAACTAATTTTTATGATTTTATTTTTTGTTTTATTTATTTTGATAATATGAAAAACATTATAAAGTGACTATTTTAATATTTATCATGAATTGATACTTATCCATGTTTATATAATCATACTAATACAACTATAATTATAAATATAAATAATTAAATGTAATTGATTATATTATATATATATATATATATATATATATATATATATATACATATATATGAATGATTAGGAGTTTGACTTATAAAGGGATTTTTTATTTTTTTTTAAATTAACCGTTTAAGAAATTTCAAAATTAAGATGAAAAAGTGACCTATTTTTTTATTTTGATTTTATATTATTTTGTTTGTTTATGATATAGATATTTTGTGTGTTTATTTAAATAATATATTAATTAAACACAATTATAAAGTAAAATCATTTTATTATAAAAAATTATGTGTGGAAAATATTTCTAATTATATATGTAATTTTTTTTATAAGTTTTTTTTACCGGGAGAATTTTTTTTATAAGTTACTAATTAAAAGAGTTTATATTAGGTTACTAAATATTTCATGAAAAAGCTGACAAATATGTTTGTTCAAAATAAAGATTAGTATTTCATAAGTTGAAATAGTTGAAAATTAAAAAAATAAATAAATTTTGTGTGATTAATTATTAAATATTATAGATTGTGGGTGTACTTTGGGTGGTAGGAAGGAGTGGCTATTATTCTCCATATCCAGGCCCCAACAATATTGACATGCTTGCTCCTTCAAACTAATTTCTATTTGAAAAATATCTGGGTTTTCCATGAATGTATCTAGTATCGATCCAGAGTATAGTGAATCACCCACAAAATAAAATAAAAGTATATATTAAATATAAAATAAAGTAATATATAATCTATCACATGATATAAGTAATAAAACAAAATTTTATTCATATAATAATCATTTATAAGAAAAAAAGAAAAATAAATATATTTATAGGAAAACATATTATTTAATTAGTAATATATTTAAATAAAAGAAAGATTATATAAAAGAATATGTAACTTGTCAATAATTGTTATTTAAGGTAAGGGTTAGATAGTAGGATATAATTAAATAAATAAAAATGAACTTGATGATTTAGATAATAACTTAAATGGATACCAAAGTTGTAGTCAAATTTTGGAAAGAAAATGATATGAGTGTTGGAATGCATGCCAAAGGAGGGAGGGGAGAAGGCCTACCACCTTGTTGTCACCCATGCATATAATAGGGGGATGCCATGACCAAATGACCCCACGCACTCACACATGTTCGCAATTTATGACAACGTCGAGCATTAAACTGGAAACATACACAATCACCCTGTCTTCTAGGTATTGAATCACCCTGTCTTCTAGGCATTGCTAGAGTCACCCCGTTGTTATGTGGGGCCTTCACTATATAATCAGGATGTTTGTAGGATTTTCCTCCCCTGCATTCACAATTGTAGTACGTTGATTAAAGAAGGATCGTGCCCTCCTGGTTTGACATTCTAGTACTCATTCTTTATAGCTGGTTGGACATTTTGTGAACTTCAAACATCCATGGGGGTGAATGTAGTTGGTTTGGGCATTACCTAGTGAGAAGGTTAGTACCAAGATTCCATTGAGATACTCTGAAATGCATCTAGACTAGGACCATTGGTAAAGTTGTCAACCTACTACCCCTCCAGATGGTATTGTAATTATAGTGTTATGGTTTTGGTTTTTTGGTCCAAGAACTTGGTCTTGACCCTTTAGTTAGATACATCAACCTATTGTATCTTGTGGGGAGGCTTCCTGTTGTTTCTCCATCTCACTGAGGGCCATATGTTGTTTAATGTTGTCCCCCACACATCTTTGCTACTCCCTAAGCTCTTGTTGTGCTTGAATCCTCCACCCCTAAATCTTCTCTTTATGTATGTTTTGCACTAGCCCTCCCTTGGTTTTCATTCCCCCACCCTTTCCCTAGTACCATGTTTTGGAAATGAATGCATCTTAGCATGGCCATAGCGGCCTAAGCCCTACTAGTAGGCCTTGAGCCCAATCTGAGGTCTAGTTTGCAATGGAAATTTACCATTTAGCCACTCGCCCCCCCCACCCGTGAAAATCCAGGATGAAATTGATTTACTCAAAGATTAGGTAGTTTGCGATAGGAATTTCTATTTCGACTTAGAGATTCAAGCCATTGTTGTTGATTGGGTTCTAGATTATTGACATACCAAGGGTCATAGGAACCAATATTTTCACTCCATTACTTTGTATTGGAAAATGAAAACAGTGTTGGGTCGTGTCATCCAATAAAAACAAAATGCCCATAACGAAATCATTACTTGCCTCAATGACATCCAACATGTCAAAAAGCATCTGTGCTCTTGTTTAGTTGCACATATTGAGATACATCTTTCATGTGGGAGAGAGTCCTCACTAGGTCCAAGCACACAAGATCCCATCCCTACAACTTCATCTAAAGAAAGATGAATGCTCATATTCATTATAATTTTATGCTTATATTTTTTGAATTTCAATTTACATTTTTTTATATTTTAAACATGTGCTATGTTTATTATCATTGTGACTACTATTTTGTAATTTCTATAAAGTCACTGCACATTTCTTATGACTTAGAGATAATCATGTTTCAATTTTAATATGATTAATTTTAATAGAAAAAAAAAACTTTATAATATACTTATACTTATGGCAACTAATCTAATTACCTTTATAGGAATCCATTATAGTCAAATTACTATTTTAGGACTAAATTATAATTTAATAAAAAATAAATTATATATATGAAATATTATGAAATCAATACTACTTCTACTTGTGAAAATACTATTTTAAGAAAATATCTTTACATTTTAAAATATTTTCATTAATTTAAGTTCACTTCCATTATTTTATTTAATCAAAATATAGAAGAAAAAATAATAACAATCCTTATATCTATTTTGAATATACGGTGATATTGAGTTTAAATGATTGAAATGTTGTATTATACCGTATATAAACACACACAGATAAAATATAACGATGTGAAGATTTAAACTATAAATGGTAATGTGTGAATTTTTTAGGCAATTGATAATCTAATGAAAAAATTTAACATACCATATTTGCCTACATATAACATTAACCTCTTTGAGGAAAATATGCGTATACTAAAAATATTTTGATTAATTTAAACTAAGTTCTATTGTTTTATATAATTAAAATATGGAGGACAAAACAATAGAAATCTTTATATTTGTTTTGCACCATGATGATATTGAGATTAGATTATTGTAATGTTGTATTATACTAAATATGAGTACACAAATCAAATATAAAGTTTTTGTTTTGCACCATGATGATATTGAGATTAGATTATTGTAATGTTGTATTATACTAAATATGAGTACACAAATCAAATATAATGACTAGAAGTTTTAAAACATAAATAAGTGTTTTTTTGGCAAGTTATAATCTAGTCACAACAATTATGTTACAAATTTTACAGCAATATGTTAATTTATTTTCTAAATTTTTTGAAAGTTTTTTTAACGATGCATAAAGGTTTTCATTTTATAAGTTAATTAATTTATTTATATTTAAATTTACAAAATTGAAACAGATTAGTTGTAAACTATTTTTTTAAATTTTAAAATATATATTTTAGATAAATTTATTTTTTTTTGAAATTTAATAAATAAATAATATATATTAAAAAAATTATATTCAGATAAATTTATTTTTTTGAAATTTAATAAATAAATAATATATATTTAAAAAATTATATAGAAAATAATTAACTATAATTAATATTTTAGTAAATAAATTAAATTGTTGATAAATATCTTACATTTAAAATAGAAAAAAAACATAAAACTAATTAAAGTATAATATTATTAATGAGTTAAGCATAGATACATTTAAAAAAATATGTAACAAGATTTTTATTATAGAGATTTAGTCCCACTTTATCGTAAAGGATTTTAATTTATAAATAAGCTTTTTTATAGTACCATGGGCTAATACCATGACTTACTAACACACCAAATTTAAGGAAGATAGCTATGTTCATATGACATGTTTCTTAACTAATCAATTTAATTAAAAAAAATAAGAAGGACAAATATTTTTGAGACAAATATTAACATTTAATCTCTGACTATTATTAAGTATATTCTAAAATATTCCATAGAGGTTAAATCCCTACCATCCACTTAATAATTATTGATAATTAAATTAAAATTGTGGAAGCCCTATTCCAAAATAGACACATCTATCAACCCCATAAAGAAGATTAATAGTAAAAAAGTAATAACAAATATATCACATAGTGATTCACCTATTCACCTAAATTTATTGTTTTCAACTTTTTTTTTATGTTGGCATTGTTAGTTTTTTTCATCATTTCAATATAAAACAGGTGTTGCAGGGCATCATAGTTCCTGCCACTTAAGTGGATGTTATATTATAAAATTTGCAAATTGACATATGAAGTGGAAAAATTAATTTCCTACTCAGGGATAAGGACTTGCATAAATTTTTGGTAGGTAGTAACCACTACAAAGTTTGCACATTTACACTTTTGATCCTACATGTTAAAGCACTAAAGAAAACATAAGTAGGCAGTTCTCCCAGTAGGTATAGTTATTTTCATTCCTATTCAATTTTTATACAAATACTTGCTTAAATTATGGTGGGAAGTAATAGTAAATAGGTTATTTACAGGCTATTTTCAAGGATTTTACGTGGTTTTTCTGTGAAACTTAACAATGAAAAATCATTTCACAAATATTTAAAAATCATGACAACAAAAGGATGATATCAATAAGGGATGACCATGAGGGCTTGGAGAGAAGAAGGTAAATATAAAAATGAGAAAGTGTAATCTGATTAACTTGTCTTAGGAAGAGCAAGCTAAGATCATTATAATCAATAGCGTAAATCATCATCTCCATGCTGCAATTTGACATAAAAATGAACCATGATTAGATAAGAAGGTCGTGAGAACTAAAATAGGAAAAACTATATTTAGGTTAAAATTTTGCCTTTGCTTTATTGTAGCTTTTTCAAAATGTCCATATATAAATGAATAGTATTGGTGCATTTTACTAGTTTATCTTTTAGTTTACCTTTTATTTTGATTCAAGAATATATTTTTTTGTAGATCATCCTTTTTTAACTGGATGGTTATTGTCCTTCAATCCAATTACCCATTTTATTTCATGAATATATATCTCCCAAGGATGCTTAGATTGTCTTCATGGTTATGCACCTTGAGCTTTCATAAAAACTAAACTTCTTCCATTGATAGTTCTCTATTAAATAAAAAAATTTCAACTAGGCCTTTCAATTTGGTCTTGTATTATTCTATAAAAAACATATTGCATTGGGGAGATAGGTGAAGTGTAATAACTGTGTATATGAAAAACTTAGTAGCCATATTCATATGTATTCGACTCTTCACGAGGTAAATATAAATATTCACCAAGTAAATAGAAAGATTCAATAGTCAAATCGAATATTATTCTGGACTGCTTAAACATAACTATTCAAACCCCATGTAATCATATTTAACAATATTTACTCTTGTATAAGCTCAAGTATCCATCACATCAATTAATTTGGAACAAAATATTTTGAGATGGAGAAAATTCTTGTAAATAACCATGGCACCATTTAGAACCTATTATATGAACATAGATCCATCTAAAACATAGATCTAACATGAGCAGAGAGGGATCTAATTTCTTCACGTGATTTTTTTTATGAGCTGACATTCTTTAAATGTTTTTTCCAAGGAAAAAATCGAACTTTTTATCGAGATTTATAAAAAGTTAAATTGTGTATTCTCCTGCTACCATCTCACTTTGTCTGGCATCATATCACTGATCTTTTTAACCACGGGCCTCCTTTGAGAGGAAAACAATCCCGAACATTATTTAAATGTTATATATATATATATATATATATATATATATATATATATATATATATATATATATATATATATATATGACATGATGACAAACAGATAGGGTTACACATCATACTGGGCTCTAGAATGAGACTTTTTCATCTCAATAATAGTTGTGTTCCATGTATGTTTAAAAAGTTATGAAATTTATTTTTAAATCTATTAAATATGTCACAGATGAAAATTTGTGGGTGCCAATTCACGCGGGAAAAGACTACTCTTTGTATAGACATTACAAGCCAAAAAAATGAAAAGTATTTTCCTTCTAATAAATTTTATCTTGAGATTTTCCATAGGAGCACGTTATGATATATACAGACAAGGCAATATCAAATCCTAAATTATTCTTCTATCTTCTATCAGGCTAGCTAAAAAATATATTCAACCTTAAGTGACTATCAAAATTCTTCTATAGAGCATGATAGAATTACAAGATCTATATTTGTTGCAATATTCTAGATCACTTGAAGCCATAAACACCATAAGGATACAATTCACAAAGTACCCAGAAGCTTATAGAAAGAAAAACTGTGATAAAATGTTACTTGCTATTGTGATAAAAGAAGGATTGACAAATTAAAACAAAAAAAGAAATTCTATAAACCACTTTTTACATATATTTCATGATGAATGAAAGAAACCAAGATGTTTATAAGACCTTTTCAGAAGAGAAATAAAAAACCCATAATGGCACACTCATATCAATACTTACTATCAATGAAGAGTCCAATGTTTTGTAGTGGTAATGACATTAACTGCAATTTAACCGTCAAAACAGAAGGACAAAACCAAAAGAAAAATCTATGTTCAAATGGTAAGGGAAACCATCTAGATTCTAAAATTTTAAGGCCGGGGATGTTGGACTTAACTGGGTCAATGAGCCATGTAGTATACTTTTTGAATTTATTTGTTTCGGGGAGGCTTCTTTTGTTTGTCGTGTTGTTTTAAATATTTAAACAAAATATTATTATTTTTTATATTCTTAAAAACATTATATAAAATAAACAAAAATGTTTATGTTCAAACATCAAAAGTTATTATTTTTTATATTCTTAAAAACATTATATAAAATAAACAAAATTGTTTATGTTCAAACATCAAAAGTTGGATAAACAAAATTGTTCATATTCGAACATTCAGGGAAACTTCTTTTGTTTGTCATGTTCAAACATCAAAAGTTTTCATCTTTTAATTGCCTACCAAGGGATAAGGACTTGCATAAATTTTTGGTGGATAGTAACCACAACTAAGTTTATACATTTACATTTCTACTACTACATGTTAAAGCTTTGAAAAAAACAAACATAAAAATGATAGGTAGTAACTCCTAGTACATTTATTTATTCCAGCTTCTTCCTATTCGTTTTTTTATGCAAATACTTACCTAAACTATGACAGACATAAATAGGTTACCTAAGTGAGTATAAGCCATTTTCAAGGATTTTAATTTCACAATGAAAAATGGTTGCACAAACATTTAAAAATCACGACATAAATATTGCAACTACATCCTGAAATCATGGAAAAAAAATATGAGTTTTCCACATTGTCCAAAATTGCAATAAGACCTTCAAAGTTATGGTCCAATCAAATGTTTGAATTTTTTTCTTCAATTATATAGAAAAATAAATATTTTCTTTTCAAATTTAAACATTATAACTTGCATTAGTCAATATTAAAATAATAATGATTCATAGACAAATCAATTACTAGAGTGCCTTGGAAAGGACTAATAATAATATGGTATAAAACTAAAAATATAAAAATAATATGTTTAGTGCGTGAAAAATTATAATCAATCACAAATAAATAAATAAAAAATTTAAGAAAAATATATCCTTTTATTTTAATTAAAATTAAAATCTAATCCTTAAACACATGGTGTGATTCAACATAGAACACATTTTAAGCACAGCGATATGAAAGGTGTGTATGCCAACCTATCAATCCTTAACCCCTAAAAAATTATGGTTGTTTCAATTATAATTCAATAACCTAAACAATGAAAACAATGATTTCTCATGAAAAAAATTATTCAGAGATCATCTTATTGATGCCCAACCTCATGGCCTTTTTAGAGATAAAATTAGCCATATTCATTTCTTAAAATATATATGTGAAGCTTCCATCCTGAAAATGTGGAAATATTAACTTTAATTTCTATGAGATATGCAATAATATTTAGTGTGTCACTTAAATCAAATCATTCATCCATTTAATAACTCACTCGAATCCACAAACACCCAGAAAACAATGATATTTCTATCCATGGCACAAATAAATAATGCAAAAAAGCATTAAACTCTCTTTGGTTATTCATGCCCTAACCAATATTGGATTTTCCTATTATATATGAATTTACAATAAGTTAAGGAAAAAATCCAACCCATAGGATTGTGCCCTCTCATGGCTAGCCTCATTAAAATATCCCCAGGGAAGCTGTGTATTAATTAGAACATTGTTAAGACAATGAGGTTTCTTTAGGGACTAAGAAGGTTTGCCCAATGAAAACAAAGATGGAAATTGTTTCAATACCTTAAAAGTACACCTTTTACTATTTTCAAATATGATGGCATTATGAGCCACCCAAACACCACAAGCAATTGGAATGAGTAAGACATGAAAGGATTTTAGGGTACTTCTACTAAAATAGAATTGAAAACACTTGTTTGGAGAGAGACCTTCCCACAAATGATTAATCAATATATTTGAATCTCTAGCCACATATATCTTGTATAAGGATATTCCAAGGAAAGGTGTAAGTTTGCCTCATTCCTCTTACATAAACTACACATGCGATGAAAATTTTTATTACTGCATCATAAATGATCCCATGTTGGCACCCTGCTTTTCAAAGTTAACAAAAAAAAAAAATCCTTTATTTTCCAAAATTTTCTAGCCCACCATGAAACATCCAACAAATTTATATCTTGCTTCGCCAAATAGCCTAATCTTGTAAAGTAATTCCCTTGAAGGCATTGCAAGTATAAGTGAGTTCTAAATCATTTCTAGATAAATGGATATGTGCCTTAGTTAACTGTATAGTAAATTGATTCTATAATGGGTGTCAAACATAATCCAAATCTAAATTTTGAATGAACAACCAAATCATTGTTCAAATATTCTTGCACCCCCCCGCCCCGGCGGCCACCCACACCCCCCCCCCCACAAAAAAAAACTAGAGTATATTAACCTAAAAATATAAAATAATCAACCAATGCATCAGGTATAATGTCATTTTAATTTGATCCACAACCCATTGTGGCTTTTGAGCCACATGAATTTGTTCATATGACTCAACGCTCCCTGTTACGAATCACCTAATAATTGAAAAGGAAAAATTAAGGCCTTTCATTGGTTGAAAACATTTTAAATACTCCTATGGTGAGCTCAAATCCAATCCACCACTACCCTTAGAGCTATGTATTTCCTGATCAGAATTCACCTCCATAAATTATTACAATATAGAAAAACCCAAACAGATCATGCTTCCAAAGCCTTCCCAAATAAAGATATGTCCTTTAAAGCATAACCATTAAACCATTTGGGTATTGAGACTACTTTCCAATTGACCAAGAGGTATCTCTAATATTCACCACTTCCCTTCCATATATAATTGAACTAGGTCCTCCTTTTCTTAACAAAAAATCCTTTTAGAATGTATAACAATAGTTTTCAATAGACAGAAATAACTACTATGAATGATTTTAAAAGCACCGTGAGAAATCCATTTATTGCACCAAACATGTATCTTTTTTTCAATTCCAATTAAAAGGAATTTCCAATCACATATACCACAACTATTGGGTTTTAGGTAGAAACCAAGATATCTCACTACATCGTCTAATTCAAAAGCAGGGAAAGCAAAAAATCAGTTAATGATAACTTGATTTCTTCGTCAATCTTTGGATGAAAAATGGAATATTTATTGGAGTTTACTGTCATACCAATTTCCATATTGAAATGGTCAAACACTTCCTTGAATTGTTTTCCATCTACCTCTAAATAGTAAATGAAAATTATGAGATCATCCTCAAATAACAAATGTGTGAGTTTCTCTAACCAACAATTTCTCACACTTTATATTTAATCAATCTCTTCACCTAAATAATTTTCTGCCTTAAGCCTTCCATCACTAGTAAAAACAAGTAAGGGAAAAATGGACATCCCGCTCTAAGTCCCCATGTAGGTTTAAATAATTTCTAACTTTATCATAAGGTTTAGGGAGATCAATTTTAATTACCTTTTTTTGTATTTTTAGTGACCTTAATGGAGTGTAACCCCTCATATGTTGTGCCTATGACCTTGTGAATGAGTCTATCTTTGAGAAAATCAAACTATTCTTTTGAGATGACCTTGAAAAATACTGATTTTAGCCTTACTACAATTACCCATGATATGATTTTCTATAGACCATTGTAGACTGGAATTAGTCAAAATTAAGGTTAGGAGAATGGCATTAAACTATCCTGGTATATTTCCATCGCTCAAAATTATTCAACCACCAAAATTAAATAATCATCCAAGAAATTAAATAATTGTTCAGGTAATTCAATCATCCAACTTTCCGAGCCTTGATCTTTTCTCTTTTAAAAGATTTGATAACATCATATAGTTCAACTTTTGTCACCTCAATATACAAAAACTGAATATCTTTCTCCTCTATAAATTTGGGAAAAATCAAGATCATTTTGAGAATTCCCGCCATTAATTCTTGCCTTATTAGGTTCCCAAAATAATTTTTTGAAATTATTAACTTCCAGGGTTGCTAGATATTGAAATACCAAATTCTATGACCACTACCATCTTCCAAATCCAAAATTGGATTATAATGTTTACTATGATTATATTTTTTTTGGAAAAAATTAGGTTTCTGATCCAAAAACTCTATTTATAATGCCTAGATCTTGAGACAACCCTACTTTTCTTGATCTAGAAGGAGTTAAAATTAACTCATCTCTAAGAAGCAACATTTATCCAGGGTTTATTGAGAAATGGATACACTATCATGTATATCATGTAATGATTCTAGCTCCTATTATATATTCCAAATGTCATAATATCTTCTCTATTCCTTCTCCCAAGCTAAGGATATTAGCTTCTCTTTCATCGTTTGTAAATAAATTTCAAATCGATCACTTGTTGATAGATTCAAATTAGGCTTGAATTTCCTCCAATTGTCATAGATCAAAATTCAACTCATGCACAAACTTCCTCCAATTTTCAAAGATAAAAATTTTAAAGTTCTCTTGTCCCACCTAGGTTATGTTATATTTAAATGACTGATCCAAACTTAAACAGGAACAAAAAAAATTATAGATATAACCATAAATACAGAGGTGCAACAAAAATAACACTTCATTTCATTAATGTCAAATACTGAAATATGCTTACAAATGGAAAGGAAATAAAACTAGCTCGGGCAATGGTAGCTTATCTCTGAGGAGAGAAGTGATGACTACATGCCTCTGAACTATGTTACAATGAGGCTTGAAGGCCTATTTATTATATAGAAACAATGGAAAACCCTATACATCCAAAAACCTAACCCTAGGAGATGAAGCGTCAAAACCATGGGCCTCGTTTGGGTAAATTGGTACATCAACTTCCAAGGGTCATAACTTTGGTATACGATCTCCGTTTGACATGCACAATAACTCATTAGAAATATATATCTAAGGACTACAAATTTCAAATGAAAACATCAAAATAAGACTGAATTTTTCGTGGTTTTCCATAAAAACGTCGTTTAGGGCCTCAAAACTGCTCGAGAAGTTCAGGACCTGAAAAACTACCAAAAATAGTAAACTATGCTATAATTAAGGAAACTAAAAACTGAAAGAGACAATGGAGGGGGTTCAAGTGGAATAGGAAGGTGGCCACAAATATTCACTTGGATTAGTCCTCCCCCCTTAGGAAGCAATGGCCCCATTGCGTTGAGTGCCTACATGAGATGGAGAAAATTCTGCTGAACTTGGTCCCTAGTGAGCTACTTGCCTTGGTGCAGGAGTTGGCCAGCTTCGACAACCCAATATAGTTTGATATTATACTGGTGAGTTTTCTTGATCTTTGTGTCCATAATCTAATCAATTGTGGCTTGTTCAATGTTGTCTGGGTTTAACTCTGTTTGTGTGAGTTGTTTTGAAATGTCGGATGTGTCCACTAATGGTGGAAAGTATGGCCGAAGACTGTCTACATTGAACATTGGGTGTAGACCAAGGAAATGTGGAATGATGAACTCGAAGGAATTATCCCATACAACCTTGGTGATGATGTATGCCCCATATCAGAGTGGGCGAAGCTTGCGGTGGGGTCTAGCGAGGCACTGCTTTTGCAAATGTAGCCAAACTTTGTCTCCCACCTAGAACTTGTGTGGCACCCAATGATGATCATGGAATTGTTTGTACTTAAAATTGGCTTTGTCTAATATATCACGGACCTACTGGCGGATGTGTTGAATGTGCTCAATGAAGTTGTTAGCCCTATTGGTTTTGAACTGGACGTGAGACGAATCTGCATGAGAGGCTGCAAATGGTATGGCCACATCAATGGGACATAATGGCTAAAATCTCAACCCTACCTGAAAGGGGTTGTGGCCCGTTGAGATATGGTGAGCTCTATTGTAGTTGTGCTGGACATAGGGAAGGATTTCATCCCATGTGTGTGGATGCTTCGAGTTGTACATTCGCATAATGTGTATAATCATCCTGTTGACGACCTTTGTTTGGCCATTAGTTTGGGTGTGTAAAGTTGTTGACTTAGGAAGTTTGGTATCCAACATCGACTAGAGACTTGACCAAAATGCACTTAGGAATCTGTTGTCCAGATCTGTGACAATGGATTGTGGGATCCCAAAGTGTACCCACACTCGCTGAAAGAAGATCTTAGCAGTGGCCTTTGTTGTGATACTCTTCTTGCAGGCCACTATAATGGCCATCTTAGAGAATTTGCCGACGACCACGAAAACGCAGTCATTGTTATGCTAAGTAAAAGGAAGGCTCGACATGTAATCCATGGAGATGGATTCCCAAGGTCGACTAGGAGTAGGAAAAGGAGTATATAGGCCTTTCTTCTTGATGGTTTGTTT
Source organism: Pinus tabuliformis (assembly GCA_031772625.1). Taxonomy (NCBI): domain Eukaryota; kingdom Viridiplantae; phylum Streptophyta; class Pinopsida; order Pinales; family Pinaceae; genus Pinus; species Pinus tabuliformis. The sequence goes on from CM062810.1 coordinate 461,607,163, forward strand.
GGCAATGACGCAGATTATGCGGGATCAAATGTACTTTCCAACAACCTAACGAAGGTTTGGCCAATTAAAATACTTTTGCAGTACTACCAATGTTTTCTCTACTCTGAAATTTCCAGCGAACCGACTGTAGTGCGCCTCCCAAATCATCTTGTCATGCTCCCTTGAAGGAACACATATGTGTCCTAGGTGGCATAACAGTGCATCCTGGAGGTGAAAATTTGGAACTTTCTTACATTCCGAGAGTTTTTGGTATCTGATGTTGAATTCTGAATTTCTTTTGTAAAGATGTAGCCACCCTAAAGTATCGTGCCCACAGGAATCGAGCACAGTGATCAGCACCATGACTGGTGGTCGGCTGTGGTAGTCTGCAATGTTATTGGTGTTGCCCTTCTTGTACTTAATGTTAAAATGGAATTGTTGCAGATATGTGGACAATTTCTGATGGCGATCGTTCTACAACTTCCCTTGTGTCTGTATGAACTGCAGGGGTCGGTGGTCTGTGTGGATGACCATTTCCTTACCCAGAATGTAATGCTTCCATTCACGGCAGACCTACACAATGGAATACATTTCTTTTTTAGGTGGGATATGTTCAGACTGTGTATGAAAGTGTCTCACTATGGTAAACCATTGGATACCCCTGTCGAGTAAGAACCGCACCAATAGCATAGTCAGAGACATTTGTCTCAATCTCAAATGGTTATTGTAGGTCTGGTAATGTGAGCACTGGTGCATAGCAGAGGCGATGCTTCAACTTGGAAAATGCCTTCTGTTGGGTTTCATACCAAAAGAACTTTGCTTTCGATTTTCCCTTGGTGACTAAACTTAAAGGCAAAGTGATATGAGAGAACGCCAACACGAACCTATGGTAGAAATTGGCAAGACCCTAAAATTTGTGGAGATCTGTTAGAGTGGTTAGGGTTGACTAATCCCTAATGACTTGTATCTCGGATGGTTCCATATGTACACCCTTCTCATCAATGATGTACCACAAATATTGAACTTGGGTCATTTCAAAAGTGCATTTCTCCAACTTGGTACACAACTTGTGTTGTCGTAGGGTTTAGAGGGCTTGTTGAATATGGTGGAGGTGCTCTTCTCAACTCTGGCTGAAGATCAAGATGCCATCTAAATACACCACAAAGAATTCATTGGTGAAGGGTTGCAAGATGTAGTTCATCAATCTCATGAAGGCCGTTGGGGCATTCGTTAACCCAAAAGGCATGACCAACCATTCGAAAATTCCTTCCTTGAATTTCAAGGAATTCTTCCACACATCAGAGGGATTGATAGGAACTTGGTGATAACCGGACTTCAAATCGATCTTGTTGAAATATTTGGCCCCCTTGAGCTAGTCCAAAAGGTCATAATCCATGGGATTGGGTACCTATTCCGTACAATGATCTTGTTCAACACCCGATAGTCAATACAGATTCTCCCGATCCCTTCCTTCTTTTGTACCAATACAATCGGGCTCCCACAGGGTGATGAGCTTGGCGTGATGTTCCCTTTCTGAAAAAACTCCTAAATTTTCCTTTTGATCTCATCATTCTCTAGAACAGAGCATCGATAGATCAGTCTAGTGGGTAGCGTCGCGTCTAGGGTTAGATTGATGGAGTGTTTGACCCGACAGTGCAGAGGAACCCCCGTAGGTGAGGAGGAAATGTCCTTGTACTCCTCTATGACCTTGTACATCTACTATTGCTATGCAGAGGATCTCTATCTAGAAGTCATGGCCACAATATTCTTCTTTCCCCGAGGGAAAATCATAAGGAAAAGAAATTGTATGGTTTGTGAAATGATATTACTCCATTGCTTTGTAGTGACCAAAGAGATGGCGGTAGGCAGGGATACCTCTGGTATCCTGTACAACTTATTTCCTAGAGTAATTATCATAGAGAGAGGTCTAGGCTCATATACAACATGTTTCTTCCACGAGTATGGTTGTCCTAATAATACATCAATAACTTCAAGATGAGAAACATCACATAGTACCTCATCCGTGAAGGGCTTGATGCCGTAGGGAAGGCGGCACTACTAGCCGACGTGGAGATCTCGTCCTTGGTGAAGCCACCTAATGGTGTATGGATGCAGATGTGTTGTAGTTCGTAGGCCCAACCACTTCATGACATCTACTGAAATGAGGCTCTTTTGGCTCTCGCTGTCGACAATGATTTGCAGCAGAGAACCGTTCATCCACATTTGTGAGTGAAAGAGGCGTCACCCCTCCTCTGGATCTTCAGGCTCATTCTTCTGGATCTTGGTGGTGGCCATGGTGACATTGGGATATGCATCAATGATCTGTTTCCTTTTGTCATTCCCCTTGTTAGGTTCTGACTCAGAATCAGAACATGCGTATAATTCGGAAGCCTTCAGCTCGGCCACTAGCGACTACTTGGTCTGACACTTACTTGTGTTGTGAGTGGAGCTCTTATGGAGCTCACACCATTTTCCCATGTCCTTATTTGTATTCGTTGTGTTGTTATTTGCTTGCGTATTTGACATGTTGTCTTTGGTCGCCCCACCTTGGCTTTGTACTTTTCTTTGCGGTTTGGGGGCACCTTTCCCTTTATTTGGACACGCATATCCAAAGTCTCGCTTCTTCTTTTTAAACTTCTTCTCAATCTTGAAAGCGTATCAATACGTTGTGCTGAGGGAGGAGATGTCCAAGAAATCCATCTTGTCTTGGATGTACTTGTGTAAGCAGTCGCAGTACTTGAGTACCAAATATCACTCAGAATCCTTGATACCCAACTTCGTGTGAAGGGTATGAAAAACATTGGTAAAATCTGGCACGTCTTGGTCCCTTCCATGCCGCAACGTGGTCCACTTTACGTATTTATCCTCATAGCTCCCAGAAGGGAAGTACTGCTCCTTGATGGCATCCTGGAATGAACTCCAAGTGGGTGCATCTAAAATTAGTGAGGGTGTACTTTCGTCCTTCTTCTCATAGTAGGTTTCCCACCAGTCTGTGCTGACTTTGAGAAGTGAAAAAGTAATATTTTCCCGGCTGGAAAAATAATGAACATAAAAATATCCTTCTAGCAGATTTAACCATTTATCTACGACGTTCGCATCTATCTGACCTTCAAATACGGGGATGTCAAATTACCTTGTACCTTAAATGGTGTGGCACTTCGAGAGTAGCTTCTGGAAGAAGATGCATCACCTTTGGGTAGCTGCTGAAAGATCTGGGAAAAGTTGTCCATCATCACGTTCCTATGTCATTCGAGGGCTTCTTCAAGAAATATTTTGAAAGGATATCCTTCCCCCTTGTATTTCTTCTCTTCCGCCGTGGGAGGCCATCAGGATTTGCGATGTTGGCCTTGCAAAGGTTCGACCAGTTCGATCCCTAACTCATTATATCTCAACCTCATTAGGGACATGCAAAGAAAAACAGAGAAAGAGAAAACCACTCTAATACCACTAATATGAATTTAAATAGAAACGCAACAAATTACATATATAACCATAAATATAGAGATGCAACAGAAATAACACTTCATTTCATTAATGTCAAATACTGAAATATGCTTACAAATGGAAAGGAAATAAAACTAGCTCGTGCGATGGTAGCTTATCTCTGAGGAGAGATGTGGTGCTACATGCCTCTGAACTGTGTTACAATGAGGCTTGAAGGATTATTTATTGGGACCGTGAAATCGCTTGCCTTTATCCATGCTTCAGAAGCTTCATAACTCCCCTTCCGATCCCCTGGAAAAACGATTATATGAAAAAATATGAAGTCAAATACTTCAGTGGATTGATTTTTTGGAGTTGAGCAGAGAAAGATATAATTACAAGCAGAAGTAAATATAAGAAGACAAAAATCCACATCAAACCTTCAGGTTGAATGGAAAGATTAAGAGATTTTTCTTGATACTGAGTGTAACCTTGATGGTTCTCATTCGGCACCAATTTCATCGTTTCCTCCTCAGGAAGGGCAAAAAGCCTTTGACTTTGTTCAAAGACTTAGTCCAAAAAATCTTCATCGATGACATGATAGATGATATAAAAAAAAATCTAGAGTCTACACACGACTATATAAATATCAATCTGCCATTCCATATATCATCTAACTGAACTGGATCATTTGTTTCTTCTAAACCTCCGATACCTTCAAAATATGCCCTATTCATGGATACCAATACAAAGCTACTTCTTCTCTGCTATCAATGAACGCGAAAAGAAACCTCTGTTATCAACGAATGCGAACATAAACCTCATATCATCACTGCGAACTCTATCTGCCATTATGACTAATGACCTGCGAATGGATGAATAATCTCCATTACGTCCCATTACACTTTCTGGAGTGTTGGCAGAACCTCCTACATACTTTAGAGTGTTACATCAGTGAAAGAACTGGAATTTTTTGAAATGTCCTACGGAAAGACAGCCCTTCATACGACATTTTATAATATTATTTAATTTTTTTTTTAAACTTGTAAAAATGAAAATTTAAATTTCTTTTGACTGGTAAATTTCATTAATCACTTCTCTTACATGCAGGAGGGCTTCAGCACGGTTGTGATGTGTTCAAATTTGAACACTGGTCGTAGGTGCTGGTGATAGAAACACTACTCACGTCTTATTCATCTCACATTATGACACATATCATCCTCAACAAGAATTGTGAACTTTTGGCGTTAGCGTTTGTCGTCAACTCTTATTAACGACCTAAGATTTTTCTCGTTGGGGTTTTAGGTTGATATTTTAATATTACTCTTTGATATAAGTTTTTGTGAACTTTTGGCGTTAGGGTTTGTTGTCAAGTCTTATTAACGACTTCAGATTTTTCTCGTTAGGGTTTTAGGTTGATGTTTAAATATTATTTTTGATATAAGGTTTTAATTTTATATTTTAATATTAGTTTTTATTTTTAATAATATTAGATTTTATGTTTTAATATTTTATGTTGAGGTTTAATATTTTAGGTTTGGTTTTTGATGGTTATGGTTAATTTTTATATTAATATTTCAGATTTGATTTTAAAAAAGTAAGAATGTACTTTGTTTATCAAATTTTTTATTTAATAGAGATTTCCCCACTGTATAATGGATTTTGATCCATCCAAATCAATTACCAGTCAGTAGTATATTTATAACAAGCTCACCATAAGTTTGATAATCTAACATTAGATATGTATGTAAGGCATATATTGTTGAGTATTTCTAATATGTAAGGCATATTGTGTTAGAAATAAAAAATAACATGAAACATTTTCTAATTATTATTATTATATAAAATGTTTCTTAAATAAAGAATAAGAAATGATATATTAGCAGTGAGATATTTTATTCAGTGATATAACTTACATTGAGGTTTTTTTTTACAGCCCATATCCACGGAGTGAAGATAGGCCTACGACTGACTCCTAGGTCAGCGAAATCGGCTTAAGAGGCCTCTGGTCCGCGTTGTGGAATACTGCGATTGGTATTGAACAATGTACAAGTTCATGTATTTAGGATATTTTGAAATTTTATAGAGATTCAATGCAAACCAATTATTTAATTTTGTTTTTATTTATTAAATTTCAAAATATTCTTAAAAATCTACCATCCTTGTAAAAACAAAAAAAAACATATCACACCAGCTAAAAAGAAAACACTCCATAATTATAAATATGATCATCATATAAAGAAATCCAATATGCGAGCTTTACACAAACAATCAACAATCTGGTTGCTTTTGTATTTTGGGAAGCCAAGATGTTGATGTTCACAAAGATGATGAATAGTGTAACAAATTTACAGGGCTGATTAAATAATTATTAAACGAAACCCTCCATTAATTCTATAAACCTAATATGAATGACATTGTAGATTTATAATTTATAGGTAGCAGACGTGGGCCGTGAAGAATGATATAAATATATTGTGTGGGTTTTCCCCGCAATAATCAAACAGAAATAATCAAACTCCTCGCCTAAGCATTTCCTGGTAGCGCTCCAGCGATCGAAGTCTCTCCATTTCCCATTTCTGATGGAACTTGGCAATGAATTCTGCCGCTAATTTATTAACATCTTCATCGGCAAATTGATCGGTGTTTCTTCTCACATTATCTGTGCCATTAATTTGTCCTGCGGGATTGCCAATGCCAACAGCGGTCTCTTTATTTACATCTCTAGTTTCTTCTATTCTCTGTACTGCTGATTGAACAACCGTAGTTCTGCTTTTACTGAAGAAGAAGACGACATCGAGGACGACGTTGAAGGATGGAATTGGCTTTCACTTCGCAAATTTTAATGCAGAAGAGATTGATAACGTTTAACGATGGTGGTGCACACGAAAAGTTTATGCAAGGCCAATGAATGCTAACGCTCTGCCTGTCAGGGAGAGTTGTGCACAGTTATATGTTCGTCCAGCAATGAAATCTTAATGGCTACGGAAGCTATAAACAACTAGATAGAGATTGTGGTGAACGAATGCGTTTACTGGGTCGGATGAGAGCTTCTACGTAATGCGCTTGGTTACGTAAATAATACAATGCCCATTTATTCATACTATGATTAGCTTTTAAGTGTTGACTTTGGCATCATCATCATTCCCTGTAGTCAGCGTTTGTAATTGGAGTTGTCTATAATGCGACTTTTGAGATTCCGGTGACGGAATCCGGCGGAAGAAATTGAGATGAAATCATGATTTGTTGCAGTTAAAATGGTTTTTTAACTGCATATTCGGATTCAGCACCCTGAACAACCCCTGGGACGCTTTCATTGTGCAGAAACTAGTTATCAAACTTGGATTTCAATAAATTACTGCCGGATTTTCACCGGAAAAAATTGGCGGAAAGGCTTTCAAAAAGTCGCGTTAAAGACTACAGCTTTGTAATTTGATATAGTATTCTTCATATAGGGTTTGTAGTTAAAACTGGTTCCCAATTGCGCCATAAATTCTGCGGCGGCGGGAGCAAGGGAGGGGAATAAACATGTGCATAATGAATTATTAAATGACTATTTCAACCACGATGATATAAAAACATCAACTCGCATTAACTAGGATAGTTGAAAAGTATTCAGAAAAACAGTTGTACATTTATTTTCAAATATGTATCAGTCGGTCTACAACTCAGCATTTTTAATTTATTTTTTCTCCCCCTATAGGTGGTTGTACTTTTTCTTTATTTATTTATATTTTATAAAATATCAAAATATATTTTAAACTAAGGGAAAGTTGAATAAACTGACAAAAATGAGAAGGATACTTTTGTCTTACATTTTTAAATTATACTAAATCTTTTTAAATTTTTTAAAATTAATTTAATTATATTTTTATTTTTAAATAATTTATTAATTATAAGAAAAATTAATGTATAAGAAACATATATATAATTAAAAAATATGTAATCAGATATTTAATAATAAATATTTATGGATATTTAATTATAGATATGTTTTGTTATAAGATTATGGTTTATTATTACCATTTGTTGAAATATATATATATATATATATATATATATATATATATATAATTTTTATTTTTTTAATTAAATTGATCAAAAAACAAATATATTTTAAGTTAAATTTTTCAATTTTTTTTTTTTTTAATACTAAAATTATTTAATAAATATTTTATAAAAATTAAATCTCTATCATATATCTATTAATAATTGATATTTAAATTAAAATTTTAGAAATTCTATTTCAAAATAGGTATCTTTGTCAAGCCAATTACCATTATAATACTTAATTTAACTATTGTAGAATTAAAATTCTTTGTATTAATGTTTTTTTGATAGATTAAATATTTATATTATTTATTTTGTTTTAGTAATTTTTGAATAAAAAATATTATATATATATATATATATAGCTTATGTTTAAAAGCTATTTTTTTAAATATTTATTTTTTACAAACTAATTTATATTATTATTTTAATAATTTTGTTTGGGGTTATCTTAAACCTCGAGGGAAATCACTTAGGTACTCTCCGAGTTGAGTAAAGAGGACCAATAACTAGGCATAAAGGTATGGTCTTTTGATAGGGCTAAATCATGCAAAATAAATGAATACTACTAAGCTTCTAATTCTAGGAAGCTCTCCTAACCATCCAATACCTTCTCAAAAGCTCTTCTCCAAAGGAAAATCAATTAAAGTTGCTACCTCACAAAATTTTGGGAGCCCTTGGCCACTTCCAACTCAAGTCCTTCCATATCTTAATAATTCAAAATAAGGAAGCAGATGCCTAAGAAAACCATGCTTGTCTTTTAAAATTAGGCTAAACCAACATCAACAAATTATTAGAATGGAGACACATCCGTTAATCTATACCTTGTCATCGCTTGCCAATCATAATTTAGAACCTCATAGTCATTCCTATGGAGCTTATATAAGGACCAAAACATTCGCTTTTAATATGCCTCCCCCTTCACATGGAACCCTCCCATATAGCTTGTGACCCATTTTATGTAACAATCATCAAAGGTGAAGTGAAGGATGTGTTGTGAGCATGCCATGTGGTGACATGTCCCTTTTTGAATTCACATGTGTATGGTGTTTTGCCGATGTAATAAACATATCTCATATTTTTCACCTGAGCCTTTAATAACTTTGAGGTGGTGGTATGTTGTGAAATTTAATAGTGAGATGATTTTTGCATTGTGTGGGAGCTTCAACAGTGGGGTTAAATTGAGGGAAAAAATCAGATATCTTGGTTATGACCTCCTCCATGGAACTTGTACATGTTATGACACTATTAGATTAATGACCCGAATTAGGAAAATAACTCTAATAGGCAAAGCTTCATCAGCTTTGACTTGGGAATTACTTGAGGTATTTCTTTGCTCTAGTACTCTGTGGGCACCGTATCATTTATGGTTGGAAGGTGGAGGTTCGAGTTGTTTAGGAAATTTAGAGGCATCAAGGTTCTATTTGCTAGAACACGAGGTCAAAGTCTCTCTCAATTCTGCCCTTCTCCCCATATTTGTTTGGCGAGATGTGCAGTGGGTTGTTTTGGGCCTATGGAAAGATCTGAATTTCCTACTCTTTGTTAAGGAATTTAGCCTCATCTTGGGCTTCTGCGAGAGGTCCCTTGGTCTCGCTGACTTTCTACTTGTATTCAAGCACTCTCCTACTCAGTATCCTGTGCATCTGGGTTTTCTTCCTTTGTTCTACACTTTGGAGAGAACTGAATCAATTTGGCATATTCTTCCTTTAGTCATGTGGTTTTCTTTTTACTGTTGGTTTGATAAGTTTTTCTATGAGCAATTAGGCTCCCCTACGGTCACCCTAGGGGCTTCTCAGCTATCCCCAATTACCCCATGGCCTTTCTCCTGATTGTTGACCCTCCTAACATTCATTTTGTTGACCTCAAGACCCTATGACAATAGACCCAACTTGAGCATTGACTCCCTTCTAGCAGAATTTGTACAATGTCACTTTGGTAGGACCCCTCAAACATCATTGGTGACAACAACAAAGGAATTAAATGATCACAAAAACTTGAGGACCTTCTCACGGAGATCTTGAACCTGCAATGGATTATTCATCATCAACTAAACACAATTATGTTCCTCATAGAAGAAATTCAATCTCTCCACTCCAAATTCAACCATGAGGAAGACGAAGTGGATGCTCTATGTAGGAAATTAAATGAGCTTCAAATGTAGTTTGAAATAGGCAAAATTCAAAGTTCCGCAACCAATGCTCCCAATTAACCTCCAAGCCATTTGCTAATCGATTTAAATAACCCCTTTGACAGTTGAAAACTGTCCCTTTGGTTTATCAATTCCCATTGTAAATATGTTTTGTTGTTAATTTAATTTTGCACAATGTATCTATGGATGTTATGGTGTAAGTCAATATTTTGCACTAGCAAATTCCAATGTGGAAATATGATATTTTTTTCTAGTTATTTATTGAAGAAACAAATGTATGAAAAAGCCGCATAATCATCTCTAGTATTTTGCTCGATCGACACAAACTTAATAGCAAAACTACTCATTTTTGTTAAAAAAAATTATTTTTGGTTTAGTAATTTTATAATAATCAATAAATTATATAAATATTTTTATATAGGTATTTTTAATTTAGATAATTTAATAAAAAGTTTACGTTTAAAAGTTAAATTATATATTTATTTATTTCATAAAGAAAAAAGTGAGTATATATCTATTTATTTCCTATGAAACAGAGTTGGGTATATATATATCTTTTAATTTAAAAGGTTGAGTAAGATTGTTGATATCAGGAAAACCCATAATTATACTGACTTGAAAGTGTTTTTTCATGGTAGAAGCTATTATAATTACAACAATATTCTTACTATCAACATTCAACATGTTAAAATTTAAACTCGAATAAATAAAATAAAAATTACTTCATTTATTTATTTATCTAAAAACAACTCAATTAGTGATACATTATTAATGTGAATCCAATCCAAAGTTTAATTGTGACTGACTTTAAAGAAAAGACAGGTAACATGGTGACCTTGGTTTGGATTTCATAGGATTCAATGTGTCCTTGTTTTCATTACTCTTAACATCGATGTCCTTGGACCGCTCCGTTTTCTAGTTATAGAATGCCGTTAATTTTGTATTCAAATAACAATGGCAACAAATTTTTATGTAACAGGGTGTTTTTTGCATCGATCCGTCGGAGGACGAATCTCTTTTAAATGTAATTAAGATTTGTTTGTTTGTACCCAGATTTATTTTATAAAAAATATTTGAATTATATTATTATATTTATTTGTTTATAAAAATGTTTAATTTTATTTATCTAAAAGGTTATGGTTATTCTTACAGTGTTAACCAGTTGCAATAGATTTTGTTTATAATTTATAATTCGAAAACTATTTTTTTATAAATAGATTTATGGAGATACAAAAAGATTGAGACTTTTAGAAATAGGGAATTAGTTGAGTGACAAGTTTCTCATTAATTAAAAATAATTATTTGTTTTTCCTTAGTCAAATTGGATTGGGAGTGAGTCAATTTGTTATTATGTAATAGCATATGCAATCATTCATTCTTACCATTTTTTTTTTTAAAGCTAAAAATGGTTTCTAATATAAAATCTTTAACTTTGGTTTGAAATTGCTTATATTTCAAGATGATTAATAAATCTTCTTAAAAAAACACCTTAAATAAAATGTATTAATTAAAATAATTCCCTACAAAATACTATATACTTTTATTAAAAATAACTCCTAATTACCGTATATACACTCTTTCATCTAATACCGGCACACTTACCTTTCCTCACAAGTATGATAAAAATTTTAAATTTTCTTATTTTAAAAACTTACTAATTTACTAAAATTTAAGCTAATAATTAATTACATCAATAGGCTTTTTTATTTATTGATGTTCTTAATTTAAAAATAGACTTTCTTATTTATTGGTGTTCTTATTTTTTTTTGTAAGCTACGGTGTGACCTTTTCTATTATATACAGCAAAATTAAAACTATACAAACGCATGTGACCTCAACTTGCCCTGTAGGGAAACCGGGTCTGTTGGTCACACAGAAAATATTCTCTAAAAAGTTCACTTATCAATCTTAGAGACACAGCATATCAAAAAACCATAGCAATGTCCTAGCTGCAATTTGTCTCTTGACAAAAACTACCATATACATTGGCTCACTACTACTTATTACAAAATTCAAAAGGATTAACTGGGTAAAAAACTTCAATCTACCATGATTTCATGCTTAATTTCCTCATCTTGCTTCGCCTTGGTTAGTTCCTTCAGCATGCCACGAATTTCCTCTATTTCGATGTCCTGCTTTCGTGTCATGATCTGCAGACTGGTCATCTCTTTCTTCATATTCGGCACAGCTTGGGTCATCTCTGTCATCTCAACAACAACTTGCTCCATGGCTTTGGCAAGCAGATGCTTCATCACCCAATACATATGTAATGCTTGTTTATATAGCCTTAATCGCCCTCTCGTGTTCCCAGGGTCTGGAAGCAGGGTATTCCACTCCTCCATTTCTGAATCGGAGGGTTCTTCCAACACTCTATTTTCCAGCGCGTCAATTATCCGCCTGATGTCTTCATTGGTTTCTTTGCCGTAAGCTCTCTCCGCTTCCTGCACAACCTGCCCAATGGAACGACGCCCCCTCCTCTGCTGATTCAAGGCTGGAGTCTCCGTTTCGTGGTGGTCTTCCTGCCGCGGTCTTCCTCGTCCCCTTCGCCTCCTTCCTTTTCCTCTTTTTATCGGCCTGCCTCTGTTATTGTTTCTGCTACTTTGCCCAACTTCGAAGGTCATCTTCGCCCTACAGTCCTCCCTCCCTATCTCCATTACCCTTTCTCCGGAGCTATCAGTATCCTCCGCTATCTGCTCCTGCTCCCTTCGAATGTTTCTTCCTTCTCCCTCTTTCACTTGCCTTTCCCTTCTTCCTCCTTCCGCCATATCATTTTGACGTCGTCTGAGTCTCTGTTCCGCGTCTCTCTGCGAAACTACTCTGTCCTTCGCCACCTTCCCAGGTTTCCAATTGTCTGTCATTCTTCCTGCCTCAAATCTTATATGGATACCGTCACCTAGCTTCCATTGCAGCAGATCATCGCTGCCGAACCTCTCACCTGCCGTTTCCATAATTCTCTCTGCTCCTCGCCTTGGTATGCGTACTTCTCCACCATCATTGCCCTATTAATGATAGCCTTGATGTGTGGCGTGTGCAGGCCAACTTCCCATCCCATCACTGCCTTAGACTGGCCGTATTTCTCCACCCCGATCAGGGTTATTGGTGTTTTTTTTCCAAGGAAAAAAGTGAAATTTTCATTAAATATAAAAAGTTACAAGTATATGCCCAAGGCATTTCGTTTGGTGTATGAAGAACTCATAAAGTTGCTACAAAAAGAAACAGTCCTTTCTGTATCTCAAAATCTGTCTTAAGGTTAGCTGAAGAACGTAAAAATACAGTTACGTTTTCATCCCATTAAGAACTAAGAACAGTCCAAAAGAAAGTGATCCGCCTGTTTATGGCCATTTACTATTTCCTGGGCCTCCTCTTAAGAGGAAAACAACCCAAAACGAAAATAGAAATGACATTCAACATAAAACTGTGGTGATGTTTGTCAACAAGTATTTCAAACAAAAAAACAGTAAGTTCCAATAGTTTTTGCAAAAACATAAGAAGACTATATAAAGAAAAGATAGGAAATATTAAGAGTATGGAGGTTGATCCGACACACGGATCTGTCCCTGATCTTCTTCCACTACTTTCCAACTGCCCATAACTTGTTGTATACCTTCTTTAGAAAGGTTGTCCGCTGCAACATTTCGCTCCCTGTAGATGTGGCAGATTGAAAACACATTAAAAGAAATCTTCAAGGACAAAATTTCTTCTAGCAAAGGTCTGAGCATATAACTGTGACATCTACTTTTACCATTGATCCAATTAATAACAGATAAAGAATCTCCAAAGATCTGAACTGTGAGGATGTTCCTGTGAATAAGCCAACATAGGAGGAGTTTTAAGGCTGAAAGTTCTGCATAATTCTTTGTCCCTGTGCCTAGCCCTATAGATGCTTTTAGGGACTGTGTTTCACTTAAATGGATAATCATTCCTGCTCCTACTGTGTTGTTCTGAGAAGCCCTGTTGAAGTATGCCCATGGAATCCCTTCTCTGATCTGTTCCTCCCTTATCTGCCTGGTATTAATTCCTTCCTCTGAATCAGGGATATTTTCAAAGATAGCAGTACTTTGAATTGCAATTGATTCAGTTGTGGTTTCCTTTTCCATGAAAATACTCCTATTTCTTGCAATCTAGATTCCCCAACATATGATAGGTGGAAGATTCCTCATTTTCCCATCGGGATAATTGCGCCACCATTTATCCCATACCTCTTGAACATTTTCCCCCTCCCATTCAATCCTTTTCCCAATGAGTTTCCCAACCTCTGCCGAGACTGTTTTGACAAAAGGGCATGCGAGGAATATATGGCTTATATTTTTAGAATCCGACTTGCATAGAGAACATCTCCCCGACCCTTGTTTGTACCTAGCTTGAAGAAAGTCCCAAGTAGGAATTTTTCTTTTTAGAATGCACCAAAGGAAAAGTCTAGCTTTTGCTGGGCATTTTAGTTTCCATATCAGCTTGTCCCACCATTCTGGGTCTCCCCATCCTTTTCTGTTCATTAGATATTTATATCCGAATTTTGGGGAGTACGATCCATTTTCCGCGTGAGCCCAGACCAACTGATCTTGTCTGTCCCTTATCCTTACATTAGACCTAGTTAATTCCTCAATGTATACCTTCCATTCGTTCCACCAGTCTGGGCGAAGGCCTAGCTCTTCACCAGATTTCCAGGCTTGCCCCAATATCAATGAGAAACCAATTTTCTCAATTTGACTTAGGTGCCTGATACCTTTTGATTCTAGATATCTGATTAGACTTGAAGAGAGGGCATATTTTTCATTGCATCCAACCCATGGATCTTTCCCAACCTTCAGATTTTCCCCATTTCCAATCTGCCATGCCAGCCCTTGTTCTATCACCTTAAAAGCCTCCACAGTGGCTTTCCACACCACCGAACCATTTCTCTCCTTCTTAACTGGCTTCCTTATCCATTCTTCTAATAGAGTGGGGTCTATATATTTCCTTTTTACCACTTTTGTCCAAATATTCTCCATTTTGATTATTCTCCATCCTAATTTTGCTGCTAGAGATGTACTGAAATCTGTGAGGTTTTTTATCCCCCATCCACCCCATTCTTTTGGTCTTGCTACTTTATCCCAGGCTACCCATGGAAGAACAGATTCCTCCTTTGAGCCTGCCCAGAGGAACCTACTGCAAATTCTATTTATTTTCCTTAGAATCCCCTTTGGAACCCATGTTAATGCAGCCCAATAGACTGGCATGGCTAGGAGCACTGATTTGATTAAAGTCAGTCTTCCTGCTCGGGAGAGCCATTTGTAACTCCATTGTGATATTCTGGCTTCAATTTTGGCCACCAGCCAGTTCCAGTCTTGTTTCCTATATGCGTTAGGCTTCAGCCAAAAGCCTAAGTATTTGAAAGGATTCTCCATGCTGAGCACCTCAAAGGGAAGAAGAGCGGAGATCTGGTTTTTCTCATTCCTGTTTAAACCTTCAGTGATAAGCTGGGACTTTCTGTAATTTATTTGCATTCTAGTCGCTTTCATGAACAAATCCAGAATATTTTTTAATTCCTTAATTTCATTCAGGCTTCCATTAGTGAACAAATAAGATATCGTCCACGAACAAGAGGTGTGTGATAAACATGTTGACTGCTACTTCCAATCCTTTTATTGTTCCCTCTCTTTTGGATGATCGGATCAGGCGACTCAGGCCTTTTGCCACCAGTAGGAAGAGCAGGGGTGATAAGGGGCAGCCTTGTCTTAACCCCCTGAATCTTTTAAAGAAAGGCGAGGCTGCACCATTTATTAGAATTGCAAAGCTTACATTGGAGATGCATCCCATTATCCATCTGATGAATTCATATTTAAATACTAAATGGGTGAGAAGAATCCTTATATAAACCCAGTTTATTCTATCATAGTCTTTTGATAAGTCGATTTTTATCACTGCTCCCTTTCTTTTCATCTGCTTGACACTGTGAATAATTTCCTGTGCCCCTCCTATAGCTTCGTGTATCTGACGACCATCCAAAAAACCAAACTGCTCATTTGTGATGCATCTTGAAAGAATTGGTTTTATCCTTACTGCTATCAATTTGGCAATGATTTTGTAAATACAGTTGCATAGTGATATAGGCCTGTAGTCTTCAAACGTGTCTGGATTCTCCTTCTTCGGAATAAGTGCTATAAAGGTTGCGTTGAAGGGGCTGTATACCTCTCCTCTTTTCCTAGACTCTTCCACTACCTCTGTTAATTCTGTACCAATTTGTTCAAAGAAATGTTGGAAGAGCTCTATGGTCCACCCATCCGGGCCTGGGCTCTTATCTTTTGCCTTTGATTTGATAACACTTTCAACTTCCTCCTTTAAAACTTCATTCAATAAACTCACTGCCTCCTCATCCTCTACATATCTGGGGAAACATTGGGCAGTCATGATGATTTCTGCTAATGTGATTTCCCCTTGGTCCGCAAACAGGTTCTGGAAGTGATTCCTCCCCAGAAGAGAAAGTTCCTCGAAAGTGTTAGCCTGTTCACCCTCCTCGCTTTTTAGTTTCCATATTGTATTTTCAATTTTTCGCCCTTTTGCATAGCTATGGAAAAACTTCATGTTTTCATCCCCAGCCTTCAGCCATATTGCCCTGCTCTTTAGCCTCCATTCCTCTTCTTTTGCCAGCAGAATTTGATCCCTCTGTTTTTCAAGCAGTAAAATTTTCTCTTTTGACTCTTGTGATTCATAGCCATCTATCTCTGTACATTCCATCCTTTGGAGCTCTTCATTAATATGGATTAAATCCTCTTTCTATCCTTGACTTTGTCATTTCGATAGTTGCTTTTTTTAACTTTTTAAAATTTTCCATGAACTGTAAACCTTTCCCCTCCTGGGAGCTTCCATCTGGATGAGTCCATGTTTCCTTGAACAACTTTTCATAGGATTCCTCTTGCAACCATGTTGCATTGAATTTAAAAGGCACTGCTGGTTTCCTAGGTAGCTTGGATAACTCTAGAAAGATCGGGAAATGGTCCGAGTTTCCCCCCTCTCCCACCCATTGCCGAAACATAGGAATACTGGTAGTCAGATCTTCACTCAAAAGGAACCGATCCAGTCTCTTAGCAATTCTGGCTTCTCCCACTCTTCGGTTCCTCCAAGTGGGTTTGATTTTAATAAGATTTATGTCTATTAGATTATGAGAGGTTATAGAGTTTTGAAAAAAAATTGATAGCAGATCCTCTCTTGCCTCCGGTCCCCAGGTCTCGGCCCAACCTAAAGAGAAGTTCATGTCTCCACCCAAGACCATGTTGCTTCTTCCCATTATGTCTTTTGACAAAAGATTGTTCCAGAACTCCATCCTTCCCTGACAGGGCCCATATATATTTACAATTGTAAGAGGAAAATCAAAATCTGTAGATTGAATCTCTTCTCCCATTGCACGTTCCAAACCCCATTGATTTAAGATTCTCACTCTTCCTTCTTTGTATCCTATAGCCAAACCTCCCGAGTGGCCGATAGAATCCATAGCTGCGAACCGCCACCCCAGGAGTAGAGCCGTAAGAGCTTTTTCTACTTCAGTACTTTTGCCTAAGGTTTCTTGAAGAAGAATATAGTCTGGTTTCGAACTCAAAACCAGCTCCTTTAAGGCCAATTTTTTGGGTTTACTGGCTAACCCTCTACAGTTCCAGGATAATAGAATCATTTTATTACTGTCTCTAGGGGATTCACAGCTTTAAGCACCCCATGAATTGTCATTTGTTTCCCATCTGCCACATCAAACTTTGCTCTAACCTTAGCATTAGATAAGAGCGATTTCCTACCCCTCACTTTCTTTATTTGAGGAGAGGTTTGACCTATTCCTCCAAATGATCCTATTCACTCAGGTTTTTTATCTAAGGACCGTAAGTTATAATGGCAAGTAAGTGAGGCCAAAACAGGTTTAGCTTCCTCAGAAGGTTCATCCTCACAGTTCAGATCAATAGAGGGAATAGTAGCCGTGATATTTTCAACAAAATTTTCAACATGAAATTGATCATCAAGCGTGCGTTTTTTAGTTTGCAAACTAGTGATCAAGCAATCATCTTTAGATTCAGAAAGAGTTAAAGATGGGTTACTTGAGTCTAGTCTCATACCCGAGAGGTCTTCAGCAGGAGTTGTACTCATGGAAGCTGGTAATTCTTTGATAGGATTCAGAATCGGGCTTTCATTGACAGGCTCTGATCCAGGCGGTCCTTCATTATCGAGCCCTGTTCCGTTCCTTCCTTCTCTACCTGGAGAGTTGACAGGGATCTGCTCTAATTCCTTCTCCCCCAGATGATTGTCCACCTCCATTGACTCCGTCACCGGATTCTTTTTTATTTCCATTTCATGTACATGTTGTTCCTGATCTGCGTCCATGCCTTCTTCCTCCGTCGATTTCTGGTTCCTTCTTTTGTGTTTCCCCATGGGACAATCTCTTGCTAGGTGTCCATAGACATGGCATCTGAAAGGAAGATGCTCATAGTCAAGAATCTGCTCGAAAACGTATTCTCTATACTGGATGTTTATCTTTTCCTCCAGGCCTCCCCTGGGGTTTAGATTTACCAGTATCCGGGCCATTGCCATATTTTGGGTTTGAAGAAATCACATGTCCACCTCCAGAAAGGTGCACAACCTGTTCCCAATAGACCTAAATACCAGTTCCACCCAAAGGAATGAGGGCAATCCTGGGGCACGTACCCAAACTGGAAATACATCTGTCCTTTCATGCATAGCATCAAACATTGGGCTCCATATCTTGAATAATATTGGATAATTTCCAAATGCCCAGTTTCTCGCCATTACCCAGTCTGCCGCTTCTTTATTCTTGAATCTTACCCTGAACCATCCTTTTGCCAAAGTCGCGACCTTGAAGTATTTAACTAGTTCCGTCTACGATACCTGCTCTCCCCATTTTTAATGAATTGTGTTGAATGCTTCTGCCCCCTCGCTCTTCCAAATAGGGTGCATTCAGCCACTTCTATAGCCTCCTCCACCTGTACATCCATTCCCAAACACTAATTTTTCTTCAATATCCTTCTTCTTAATGGGTTTCGATTTTTTCCTTTTTTCCCCTAACTTTTTTACCACCAAACCCTCTTCCCTGGAATGGGTGTTTGCTATCTCCTGGGGTATCCCTTCTTGCTGACCTGAGGACTTATTTTGGGTGCTATTTTCTGGAACTGCATTGCCTCCTGAAACTTTCCCTAACTCGCCTATAGATTCATACACCACTTCATGCCTCTCATTGCTGGGCCTAATGAAACTGGACCTCGGTTCCACATACCCTCCAGGTTCAGAAACAACCACAGCTGGAATCCGACTAGGGTTTACTAGATTCTCGGCATTAACGGATCTGATAACTGCCAGACCTCATTCGTTATCCACACTGGTTCAGATCCCTCGAACCGACCCAAAATTTACGATATCTTCAATACCCCCTGAAAGTATTGGGCCCGAGACCGATCCCTTCCCTTTCCTTCCTTGAATCAACCAAGGAAAAGCGCATTGACTGAGTTCATTCTTTAAACTCACCTCGTGAGAACCCTTTATGTCGAGTTTGCTTTGAACAGCCGGATCGAGTATTAAAACTAGTTTCTTCCACAGAGGGATTCACACTCCCATGGCTGCCTACGGCCCCGAAATACCATTCCATGTTTTGTGCCATAAGGTCCTTCCCCCATACAGATAGAATATCCTCCGACACTGGTTCAAGGTCGAGGGCCTCCCATTGTTTAACCATGATTAAGACTTGCAGACAAACCCTAGAAACTGCCAGTGGCTTGTTCCTCACTAAACGTAACAGTTCGTGACTTCTGGTTCCGGTGCCAACACATGGGTATCAACACTTTTGGATGGAAACCCTTTTCCCACCGAGAAACCCTATTAAAAAATACCCCACCTGTCACAATCACGCCTACCTTCTGTTGATCATTCCACTGGATTCCACGTTGTCTCTGATCATACTGACATCTTCCCATATCATTCCTTCAGCTGCCTGTCAGGTTCTACGCCCTTGGCCTGGGCGGCCACACCTACGCCTACCCTGGCATCATCCTACGCTCTCCTTTCGCAAAGCTTGAATTGCTATGGTGCCCCTTTGGTATTCCCAATAGAGAAAATCCTACCTCATTTTGTTTTCTATTGTACTTCGATCAGGGTTATTGGTGTTCTTATTTTAAAAATAAAATGAAGTAACCATTTAAAAAGAGAGTGATATTTGCAATAATAGAATATTCTTTTAATTATCTAATAATTTTATTTTCTTTTAATAGTCACCATTTTTATTGTAAATGTGAGTTTTTTATTTATTTATTGAAATGTTTGTGTGACGGCTAACGAAATACGTAGATAAAGATCATCGTGAAATGTGTTGTTTATTGAATCAAATGACGGCTTCTACAATCGGTTTTTCTTAACGCACTCGGTTACGTGAACGTAACTGACCATTCATTCCCAAATCATCAATATTTGACTGTTGTGTAAAAGTTAGATAATGGGCGATTTTTCATGGTGTTGAATTAGCATCATCCACTAACAAAATACACTCCGCAGAGAGAACGTTTTAAGGTCATTTCCTGCCATCTTCCTTAACCAAATGATACTATGAATTTGTAAACTAGCCGCCAGGTCTGCATCTTTGGGCAGGGACGGCAATGAACGTATAGACAGCTGAACCATGGGTTGTTAGGGTCTAAATATGGAACTTTTGGATAGAATATAAGGAATGAAATAATAACGAGATGTTTCGATTTTTGTTTTTATAAGATAAGAGGGTTTAGTTTAATTAAGAATAGATTTATCTTAAATATCCACTTAACATAAGTTTAGAGGGATTTGATTTTTCTATTTGTAATTTTTTTTTATCAGTAGATATTATTTAAATGTAGGGATTTGATTTTTTTATTTGTAATTTTTTTTATGAGTAGATATTATTTAAATGTTTTATATAGCTATTTAAGTTTTAGATGTTTTAAATTTTTTTATTTTAGTTTATATAAGCAAAATTTCAAGTTTGATTCAAATAGATTGATATAAATTGGTTCAAACACATCCAAATAGTTCAGATTGGTGAAAGACATAGTCCCGTGTGTAAA
Source organism: Pinus tabuliformis (assembly GCA_031772625.1). NCBI lineage: Eukaryota > Viridiplantae > Streptophyta > Pinopsida > Pinales > Pinaceae > Pinus > Pinus tabuliformis. Next base: position 461,627,821 of record CM062810.1, read on the forward strand.
ACCAAAGTGATTTGATGAAATCATATGTTATTATTTGTAAAGTATTGAGATATTTATTTTGGAATAGAATTTTCAATGTTTTAATTTAATTAATGATTAAGATAATAAGTGTTATATGAAATAGGTTATAGTTTTTTGAAATATGTAATATTAATAAATTATGATATTCGTTTATGATATTGTAACAAATCTTATAAATCTTATTACAAGTAAAAATCTTGTTACATGTTTTTTAATTTTTTAATTGTATATATATTTAACTCAGATATTAATTATTTTAATAATTACTAATAATAATGATAATTTAAAATAAAAGTACAATTTAACTAATTTTTATGATTTATTTATTTTGATAATATGAGAAGTATTATAAAAAGTGACTATTTTAATATTTATGATGAATTGATACTTATCTATGTTTATATAACCTTTTTTTGGTAGGTAAGCACTCATGGGAATTTGAACCAGTGACCTATCGCAAGTAGGGAGTAGTCTACGGAGGCTGTAGAATGGCCCCTTTTCCGGCACCGGCCGGAAAATCGTCCGGCTCCGGCTGCCGGAAATCTCTCCCTCTTCCGCCACCATCTCTCAGCCCGTTCTCCGCCACCCTCCCGGTCCGCCCTGACATTCCTGACCGATCGCCTGACATCCCTGACCGATCGGGGAGTAATTCCTGCAGAAGGTAATGAGCTGGAATTCATGCGCGAAGTAATTCCCTCCATTCGAATTCAACACCCGCGCCCATTCAAGCGCTCTGGTTTTGTGGTTTCGCTGTGCTCCCCTACCCTTACTCTGGTTTCGCTCTGGTTTTTGTGGTTTCGCTGTGCTCTGATACTCGCTACCCTTACCCCTCTGCGAACTCCTTCCGCACTGCAGCTCGGAGGCCAGGTACTCCTCGCAGGTACCCTTTGCTATCAGTTCTCACATATACTCCCCAAAACCAATTTGTTGTCGTTCTTTCTGTTATTTGGTGAACGATAATTGAATTCAAACTCTTCAGGTGTTGTAACTAACTCATATACTTAGACAAATTTGAAATACAATTTATAACGAAAAGTCCATAACACGCTCTCTGGACCCGTTCTCTCTGGTCAAGAAACACGAATTTGCGGACAATTGGCCAAGAATATCGAAAACTGAATATTATAAAACGAAAATAATTGCGCAACCGACGGCTCACTGACAGCCATGTAAGGATTTTTGTGGCAGAATAAGAGCACAACCTTCAAACAGAGAAACATACACTCTGTTGTTCAAACAATTTTGCATGAATATTGTGGTGGGAAGCTTCAATTTCATTGCAGACCACGCTTCTCCTCTGTCTCTGTGTTATAGTATGTCCTGCTGTTTCACATTTGCTTAATATTTGAAAATTGGTAGACGGGAGTTAATTTTTTGAGGATCCAAAATAGTAATCCTGCCTTCCAAGGCATCAGATACCTGGTAAGCATGCTCAGGATGCCTAATGTGACCATGTTGAAAATTGTCAGACTCGCTGCTGCTTATATTACTAGCCAGACTTTCTGCATTCCTATTCATTGACAGCGTAACATTTGTCCAGTCATTTGCATCTTTCATATTATTTTCACCAAGCAAGTTGTTATAATTATCATAACTACCAATAAATTGAATCCCAACCACTGAGGCATTCCCAGGATCAGAAGCTTCATTGTCATTTGACTGGTTGCTACCACAATGACTCCCACAGTTCTGATTCTTTAACTCCATCTTCTCAAAGATGGAGATATTTTCACCAGCACCAGGAAATAAGACCTGCCTATTTTCACTACCCAGGCCTTTATTACCCTGATTAATAATTTCAGCAACAGGTGCCATGGATATCTGCTCAGAGCTTCCCTGACTACTTGTAGTCACTGATAGGTTACTACTATTTGTATGGCGTAGTAAAGTAGTGGTTTTATTGGCATAAAAAGATGTCACAGGTGCATTTGATAGTAAAGGCCTGAACATGTTTTGCGAACTTTGACGAACAACCTGCATGCACATAAATGAGTAAGAGTAATTTTGATATGAGACTTTTGAACCCATCACATTATATTTTTGGGTAGACCAGCCTCACACTTGCTGGTCTATAGTGACTGTTACAACACTCTTTACAAATAAAATATATAATCTATGCATCTGCATTAACAATGCCTGAGAGGACCAGCTTTACTATTCTCTATAGATCTAACAAAATGGACGAATGTTTAGCTCCAGAAATCTATCTAGAATATGAATAACTATGTAGGAATAACTATGGAAAACTGCATTCAAACATACTAAAATGTAATCTGAAGTGTCTCAACTATTTATTCAAATTGTAAACCATTAAAGCCATGACTTACTGAAAAAGGATTCAAATCTCATGATCCACAATCCACAGATCATATAAACAGCTAAGGAAACAGTCAACTGCTCCATAAACACAATCCTGCAATCCTCTTGGACAAGATGAAGCCAGGACTGTAATATTTTCTTGGTACATAACTTAATTTGCATTTGCCAGAATAGGTCAGGATACTTCAGGATATATCTGAGAGGACATTAGACTCTAGTTGGTCATGAAAATCTATGTGACAAAACTCCCAAGACAGATTATCTGAAAACGAATATCTGAATATAACCACCGAGCCTTTCTGAAGGCATGGAGTTTTGGTCCCTAAATCTCAACCAAATGCCAGCAAAATTAGTCCTTGAATTTCAACATCCTAATTAGCACTCAACTTCATTTACATGCACAAGGCATGCAGAAAAAGCATGTTTGCTCCCACCATTAGAAGCAAGGCCCTGGTATAGGAGCTACTTTTAAAAAGCTAACTACAAAGGAGTCCACAAATTTCCTTCTGCCCCACCGGTGCTTAGCACTCAACTTCATTTATATGCACAAGGCATGCAGAAAAAGCATGTTTGCTCCCACCATTAGAAGCAAGGCCCTGGTACAGGAGCTACTTTTAAAAAGCTAACTACAAAGGAGTCCACAAATTTCCTTCTGCCCCACCGGTGCTTCCTTCCTTCTGCCTCCCCTGTAGAGGGAACGTTCACATCTTTTTCTTGGTAGCTGTTGCAGAGCCTCATGGAAATAGCCCACCACTTTTCCATGTTGCCTTCCCTTATAATTACCCTCAGCAGGCACATGAGTTCATTCATATGTTTGAGTGGTATTCAAATAGGGAAATTGATGATGGAGCAAATGAAGATGCCATTCTGCAGCCCATCAATTAAAAAGATGAGCCGCAGGAAATTGAAGAACACCACTGAAACTTATGTGTTGTTGGGTGTTTATATTGTATTCCAACTTGCAGTCTTGGGGTCTCTGTTGAGCATTCACTCTGATAATCCCTCTCCCTCTCAGCTGCAGAGTTGTGGACATGGCAACTCTTGGGTTCCTCTTCACATTTATAGTGGACTACATATGTCCAAATTACTACATATGTCTTATGCATGTTTAGTGGACTGTTTTTTTTCTTTTTACCGGTTTCCATGTGCATGTGTAGGTTTGCCTTGTACATGTTGAAGGGGTCACTCTTATTTCTGGTTAGTTTACTTGTGGGCCAATGCATGTGCATGTGTGGAACCTAGTTCCAATCTCACCAACTTGGTATGTTGCTTTGTCAAACATTAGCAATATGCTGTTATATATATTACTCAACTCAGAAACAGACAAGTAGACTATATTTGTTGATCCTAAATTTGCTCTGCTGCATTAATACTCCTATATACAACCAGGTCATCATTATGCCATAAGAAAATTTTGTCTCCTTATAATGGCGAGTGCCACAGTGCCCAGACCAGTTATCATGAATTCAGTCCTTCCCTTGCCAGTGACCTAGACCTATGTTCAGAGTCAAAGAATCGGCCTGTACTTCTCTTGAGAAGGGACAGTGAATAAGAAAATGGCTGATGGTTTCAGACTCAACTTTCATCTTCAGCTTTACTCAGAGTGCGTATATTAGGGCCATGCCACTCTTAGTTTTACTCAGAGTTTGAAACTCTCTGCTATCAAATACTGGGCACAAAGAAACTGAATCAATAAAGCTTCCAACCATTGAAACAAGGCAATGGGAAAAACAATTTTATAAGAAGCCCCAAGGGTTCAAAAATAAGAATGTTGGGAAATGATGATGTTGTACAGGATGGTATTTATGACACACCATAATACACTATAATTCTCCAACCTTAGTGTAATGGTACCTTTGTGAGGGGACTAATATACAGAAATGCTTGAGAATAATGAAGCAATATGTACAAAGGAGTACTAAGCTTAACAAATTTGTTCATATGCTCATGAATTGGTCCAGTATTTTAAAAATTTCTCCTCCTTGATCTGATCCTTTATGATCTTCATTGAATGAGAAATATTATAACCTTTAACCATCCTTTACATGATTTCCTCAAACTTCTTGACCAATTACCAAGTGAAAAACCCAAAGAAATGCCTTTGGAAATAACCTGAGTGTGCACATAATTCGATAAATGCCACTTGTTGGCTATAACACAGCCTCAACACAGAAAACCTGTGTTACAAATCAATTAATAAGTTGATATATGCATTATGGATATAACACAATTTCTGCATCAGAACCTATGTTATAGCACAATTAAATCCTCAATACCTACGTTGTAACCCACTTAAAGCTTCCAAACCTATGTTACCTCATCAATGCCTCCTTTTTGCCAAATTCTCACCTTTAGAACTTCTAGAACTTGTCCATCAACTTCTTCAAACACCTCTTGAACGTGTAGAACCTATGCAAACCCATATCAAGTATATGATAATCATGACAAGGCCTCCAAACATGTTCTTTGCAAGCATCAAGACATCAACATAAACCTCCAACTTGTCGAGAACTTGTCAATCCTCCTACAACTTTTTTGCAATCACAAAAGGTGAGATACAATCCAAGTTAACATCAACACAAGAAAAATTCTTCTAAGTGCATGTTGACATCAATGCCAATAATACAATGCGAACATGCTCCCCCTTTGGCATTGATGTCAACCTCAACCTGATCTCCAAAACTTTGAGGCTGATCTGATTTCCATACTCTCTCCATTTTATCTCACCCTTTGACATTAATGGCAAAGGGGAATACAAACAATGAAGAACAATTCCAACATGTGAGGGAAGAATAATTACTCCCCATTTCATGTTCAACATCATGCTAATACAAATTTGATACAAACCAATGAACCAGGGATGTCTCTCTTGCAAGATAAGCATGTAAAACAATGAACTCAATTACCAACATGTCGCTAGCCAATACCATGCATACTCTCATGCTGAACATGCTCCCCATCAGCATGTAATGAAGCTGCAAACATACTCTCTTTGCTGTTATAGCAACACTTCCACTTCTCTGTAATAAGCCTCCTTTCCAAGTGTAAGAGACTACCCCTTAAAGGCTAGAACTCCAACTGACTTTGACCAATGACATACAATGAAGTGCAATACAAATACAAGGATTCATGGAGCAAATACATGGTCGTGATAAGTACATAAGGCTAATATATGACTCCTATGCAAATATACATGTCACCAACCAATGACTCTATGGACCTGAGTTTACATCATTCACCCAACACAATAGGGATATATCAATGATATATAAGACAAGACATGAATTTGACACCCAATATCCCAGACATAGTTGAAATTGATAACTTTTACAATACATACTAGACACCATGGGTCTCTCCACGACAAATACACTAAAAGATGAGACAATATTGATACATGTCTTTTACAAATGCAAGAAGTGCGTTGTCCTCTAAGCATGATCAATACAATGATATGTGGCGAATACATGGCACCCATGAGAAATAATATGTGCCCTATGCAATATTAGCAATAAAAAGTACAATAAAAGTACAAAACATAGGTTATGATAACATATGGCTATTCTCAACAACCTCAACCATAAACAAGGATCTCAATAACAACATATGTTAAGGTCTCAACAACATATAAATGTAATCTCTATGAAGCAAAGTAAAACTAATAAACAACATATACATCCTCATAATGAGTGAACAAATGATCAAGGAGGCTCACCAATATAGAAGCATACTACTGTAGCACCAACTCTAGCTCTGAACAATAAATCAACAAACAACAAAATCATAACTAGTAGCAAATAAGACAATGTAACAACAATATCTCCAATATCATCAATGCATGGCCAAATAAATAATGCATCCGAGAAGTAAATAACAAGAACTAATTTATGCAACAATAGCAACAATATATTTTGCAATAAAATCACTATCCACAACTCATCATCTCATTCACCTCATGTTATGAACGTCAACACACTCTGTCGTTGTACAATTAAATACAAACCCCAAGCAACAGAGGTATATTTATCTGTCGGACCAAAACATCATAGACAACATACATACTCTCATGATACTTAAACAACAATATAATCTCTTCACACATCAACAAAAATATGCCTCTAATCCAACTACACAAGTGCATAAGATGTTATGCAACCAGTTCACAAATAGATAGATCAACAACTTAAAAATTGTCCTCTTCGAGGGGGAAACCTCCTTTACATTACATAAATGAATAATTCTTGGATGATTCAAATGACAAAACCTCCTTTTTATATATAGGAGTCTAAGGGGTCATAATATAATCAGAGTCGACATAAAAATAATAATGTAAGGGCACAACAATAACAATAAGGGGGCTACACAAACAATAACAATGTGGGAATACACTAGTATTGTAGGGACCTAGCATAAGCTCATCACAACTCAGCCATCCAAAAGTGAAACATATCAGTAGCAACATGCATCATAGATCTAGATATAAAAGGCATGAGTAACAATATGCACCCTCAAGATGTTCTAACTCTAATGTATCATCATCTTATCTCCATAGAAACCACACACACATGATAATACATGAAATAATTGTGATTTAGCAATATGAACACTAGCAATATATCAACTGTTGTCACTCACTGCATTGTGGGTTTCAATTGGTCAAGGTTGCCAGAGAGTAGTGAAGTTAAAGCCATTTTTCAGGCCACAGAAGCCATCATATCTTAACCAAACCCTTTCCATTGTCAAGTGCTAAGAAAAAGCTTTCCAACAGTATATGGAAGTCCAAAAATGGACTCCTGGAGCAGACGATAAAGCATTTTGAAGATTACATTAGAAAAGCCTAGTTGATAGAGAAAAATGACTAAGTGTAGAACACAAATTGCAATTGGAGGTCCGAGGTTGATCACAATAGAAAATCGGGCTTGCTGGCGGGTACGGAGCACTGGCAGAATTAGAAATAGTGATCCGCCGATATCACATATCGGTAGTCAGTAGATGAGGGTTCAGTATTCATTGGCGATTGGCGAGGTTTTAAGTCTCAAAACCGCGTAGGGGGCCGATATTGTGATGCAGTGTTAAAGTTCTAGGGAAAGGCTTAAAAGTTAACAAAGGAAATGCTTGAAAAAACCAAGGTGGGTGGCCCTCTTTCTCTCTCCTCCACGTGGCATCGGCGATCGATGGATCAACGGGGTTTCAACTTAAAAATACCTGCAAACTGCCAATAATGCAATAAAGCAGTGTATCTCTGGGGGGCAATAAAACCAAATACAAAGGAAAGCATGAAAAAATAGGGCTCGAAGAGCCTCTTTCTCTCTCCTCTAGGGGGCCACGTGGCGACCTCTGATTGGTCCACTGAGCTGACATGGCAGCTGACGTCAGCGATGATGTGGCAAGTATAGATGATGACATGGCGGTGGACACGTGTCACTCATTCTTAGCATTTTCTAGGGTCCAATGGGGCTGTTTCTGGGTGCCACATGGCACCACCCATAAGGTGACACGTGGCAGTGATGATGTCAACAATGACATCACCCATCGCAATCGGTGATTGCGCAATGTAAAGCTTTCTCTTCTGCGGAATCTCCTTCCCAATTGCGATTGCATTAAGAAAAATGCCCCCTCGGATGCGATGTTCCATAGGCTATATTCCATAAAGATCTCGCATCTAGACTGTCGGCCCACACTAAGGAAAAAGGTAAAGGGGTCTCCCTCTCCGTGGTTTTGATTGCGATTAACAAAGGATTAAGGCCCCCGCGCAGCTATTGAGAACCTTAGTGCTCAAAGGATTAAGCCCTTGGTTCTGGCCTCCGGTCATATGCAGAAAGTTACAAAAGGGGTTGAAATCATATGGGCTAAGGGGAAAATTAAAAGCACTCACTTGTTTCATCCGTTTTTAGTGTTTAAAGGACCACGACTAAGAGATTTGGCTGTCACACTTCAACGAGGCACCGATAGTGCAGGATAGAGGGAAAAAGGGCATGCTGGGTTGGCAGTTAAGGCAGACAGTGACCAGGAATTGATCAAGAGAGGATTAACCATGACTTAGTAGGAACACACCAGGACCAAAGGCTAACAAAGAAGAGTGGCATGAATATATTTCTAGAAACCATCATTTCAGTTTCGATGGATTAATTTTGTTTTGTTGTTTTGATCACTGTATTGTTATTCTATTTTGCTTTCAAGAAAGGAATTTCCCTATTGTAATAGTTAGAGGATTCACACTAAGACACCCATCCATATAGATAGTTGTAACTTTATCCTGAAAGATATTTTCTGTAATTGATTTTCTTGTCCTCCCTCTCATTATAAAAGGGAGGAAGAAACATTGAAGAAAGGTTCCAAATTCTAGGAAAAATTGTATGTGCTTATGAAGTTGTATGGATTCCATATCTACATCTTTCTTAATATGAATGAAACAGTGGTGATTCCCATGTTCGAGTATTACAATATGTTGTTTCTCTGTTAAACTTCCATTATGTTCGCACTTCCTCTTTGATTTCAAGCAATTGTAGCTGCCAGAAATATCTCTTATATTCTTACAGATTCATTGGTGTTAACTAGTTAATACATATGCCTTTATGTAAGTATGAGATTACCTCTTTAAATGTGCACTTCCTGAAATCATAACGTTCACTCTTCTTACATCCACCTATCTATCTTTAGCTCAGATACGTATAAAACTCTTGATGTTTCAAGCTCTATGTGATGAGTTATTATTCTCTTTCTCTTCTTTCATTATTATGCAAAATCTGATTAAACTGTAAGTCCTTGATTACTCAACCTCCACTTGTTTTTGCCTTATTCTTGTGAGTTTTATATGTGAAAGAATACTAGAAGTACATGGCTTATATCCTTGGATGAAGGAACCAACCCATGTTGTTATGTGTATATTTGTAATTACTATGTGTAGAAGATGCATATGATCCCTTCGGTTTCTTGAGGATGATATGAGATACATAGAATTTAGATGTGCCCAAGAACTGGTCTTGTAAGCAATCCAAGGCTGTCTCTGGGAGAGACAACATATTTTGGCGCTGTTGTCGGGGAGCTTATTGAAGGATTTTTCCCTTTGGATATGACAAATTGAACATCCTTCGTGTAGGTGAGCGAAGTCTGTTATGATTGCATTCATATCACCTTGGCGAATCCACACCCCCCTCATTATAATTCATAACCATGGATTTTAAAAGGCCTCATACTCGCTCAGATACATCCCAAAAGAAAGCCCAATTTGTATCTGATCCATAAAAGTTAATTTCCAAGAAAGTCGAGAAAGAGAAAACTCCCCCTGCTTGTACTACCATCTCATCAGCCTTTGCCACCTCCACCTCCAATTCTCAGACCATTGTTTCTCACTACTTAGGACTTACTCTTAAGGCCCTTACATACCCTACTTCTCCTCCAACCACTATGGTCTTGACCCCAGTTCCTCAAGAAAATTTTAATCCCCCTCCACCAATCCAGATGGCTCTCTCAGAATTTTTGCTAAATAAGTATGCATCTCTTAATTTACCTCAACTTCTAAGGGAAATTCCCTAGAACCACCTAAAGCAGTTGCCTAGGTTCAATGGGGAAGATGATAACATGATAAAGAGTCACATTGAAGCATTCAGTTCTTTTCCTCACATCCTAGATGTGGATTAGCTAGATGTGGTCATGAGACTTTTTGTACAAAGTCTCGAGGGAGAAGCCAAAAAATGGTTCAAAGATCTACCCAATGCCTCCATCACTACCTGGGAAGAGATGGAAAACTCTTTCACCCAGAAATGGGGAGGAAAGAGGGATTATGATTACCTCCTCATTGAGTTTAATGCCCTAAGAAAAAATGCTGAAGGAGGATACTTCTGAATTTATCAAAAGATTCAATAAGCAGTACAATAACCTGCCTACTGACATAAAACCTCCTCCAACTGTGGCTCGTGTGGTTTTCTTAGGATATTTTGAGTCTGACGTTGGTTTTTCCCTAAGAGAAAGAAAGTATCTCACTCTAGACCAACTTCAGAATGATGCTCTTGAAGTGGAAGCCAATATGCTCTCGGCAGGCAAGTCAAGGGTAAGGCAAGAAACTACTGAACCCAAAAGATGGACAGAGGAGGCATCCTTCTCTGGTCAAGATAAATAATCATCAAAACCGAAGTGGGACAAGCAGGAGAAACTCGCCAGGAGTTTAACACAAAATGTTGGAAAGCTTGAAATTGAGAACAAGAAACTTTCCAGACGGAATGCTCAAGTCAACAATCAATGCTATAACCCTCAATATATAAGGCCTCCACTACAGCTACTTCCAAGGGAAAGAAAGGAATAGCTTGATCAGATCCCTCATCCTTTATACTTGGAAGATGGTCCTGATGAAAAATCATCATATACACAATACATGCAGGGAAATATGTATTCTGCTTTTACCGAAGAAGCATATGAGAATATGGCTCACCAGGAGGCCAACCATGATAGAGAAGGAACAACGGAAGAGGAAGACATGGATTATTATTGCAAATAGTTTGCAGAGTTCATGCAAGCACAAACACAACGTAAGTATGATCTAAGATATTCAACGAAGAGGAAAAGAGAACCAGAATAGCAAAGGGAAGCTGCTCCCCAAGTTGTTCCCACAATACTGAATAAAGGGAAGGGTAAGTTGAATCTTGACCCTTCCAAGCTAAAATTTTCCTATAATGAAGAAAGAACTAGTTTAGAGGGACACATAGAAAAAGAGACATCTATTCTACCGAAAACTGCCAGTGGAAAGGAAGAAGGAATAGAGTCAGGAGGTACACAAAAAGTCCAACTTGCATTCAATCTCCAGAAGGAGCTTGAGAAGCTAAAAATTCATGTTCCCTTGACTGAGCTTCTAAAGAAGCCTATTTATAAATCTCAGGTCTCTCAATTTATGCATCCCTGTATCTCAGCACCAGCCCATGATAGTTTAAACCTCCAGGAGGAAAGGCCAATGGTTGTTTTTGGGCCGGATGTGAAAGAGTTAGATCCTTCTACCACACCTTTTTATGTGAATTTGGTGATCCATGACCTTTTGCCGCATAATTGCATGATGGATTCAAGAGCTTCCCACAACCTCATGCCATTATCAGTAATGGAACAACTGGGTTTGGAGATCACCATACTATACAAATACTTGTACTCATTTGACTCCAAGAGAGTCAAGTGCTTAGGCATGATAAATGATCTAGAGGTAAACTTGGCTCAGATCCCGATGAAAAGTGTGGTAATGGATATAGTGGTGGCTGATATACCTCCTCGCTTTGGAATGATTTTATCCAGATCTTGGGGTTCTAAGGTGGGTGGATCTATCAAGCTAGATTTGACTTATGCCACCATTCCCACTATTGGAGGTGAACAAATAAGGATGTACAGAGAATCTCGGTTTGTGAAAACCGCGACCCTAGCTAAAGGCTCAGAAAACTCCCCAGTACATGGGAAATACAGTGACATCTCCTGCCTATTCTTAGAAGAATATGAGAACCTCTTAGAAGAAGCATCAGTGCACCTGACAAGGCAGTTGAAATACCAATGTTTAAATGAAAATGAAGTATGGAAATTGTACTTTGATGGAGCAAACTAAAAAGAGGGAAATGGAGCTGGAATATTGTTGGTATCCCTGGAAGGCAGCATGATACCCCTCTCATTCAAGCTTGAATTTTAGGTGACCAACAATGTAGCGGAGTATGAGTGATGTAGGAGCATTCATCTCAACAATATCATTGTATTTTAGTAGACATAGGGGGTCTTGTATTTTAAGGCATTTGGTTTCCTAAGTATTTAATTCATGTAATATTTTGAGTGATTTAGGTGAGACATTTATAATAGGAGTTAATCAAATATTGTGAGGATATTTGTAAATGTTCTCGAATGTAGGAGAACATGAGAGAATTAGGATAGTTGAGAGATTTGAGAATTAATTGCAAATCTTAGATTAGGAGTTAGTTCATGATTTTGTGGATTAGAGAGGATCCTTAGAGATAAGGAAAAGATTTTAGAGTTTTGTTGAGAAGTTTATGGATCTAAACTAGGAATTGGTGTAGAATCCTTTTGTATAAATGTAAGCCTAAAAGGAATAGTCAGGGGTTAGCTAGTTAGTTAGGAATTAGAGTGTGAAGAGTTTGATTGTAAGCCTACGGGCAGATTGTGAAACAGAGGCCACTGATATTGGAAATCAAGCTGCAGAGAAGAAACTGTGTAAATACCTATTTATTAATACAAACAACTAGATTTTGAGTTTATGTGTGTGTATGGAGTAATTTAGTTATAATCTGTGTGTGAACTAGAGTAATTCTATGTAACAGAAGTTGCATGTGCAGAATCAGAGGCAAAATACAGAGAAGAGTGACAGAGAGGTGTTATGGCTTTGTACACACCAACAGTACAGGAGGAAGCCTTTAATGTTACAGTGGAGGTGAAGGAAGCATAAAGGCGCGAGCGGATTTAAGGAGGAGTTGCGATGCAGTAAAACTAAAGACCAGAACCCTAGAAGAAACTTGAAACCACATGAACACTAAGAAACGACCTAAACGCGAAGTATGCAAAAAAGAATGAGAACCGTCAGATCTTTTAGATCAACGAATATGAATGGTGGAAGCAGAATGGCGGAGGACTAGACCGTGGGGATAAGAGAGCGCGGAAGTTCTTGATTGAGGTTGAAGGCTCGCAATCAACCTTAGTCGTCGATCACAAACTCAAACACTTATGTGAAGTCAACTACGAGGGTTGAGTGTTTGGAAATCCGTGTGTCAGTCGAAGGGCCGCAGACCGTTGGATCATTGTTGATATTGACCGTTGGATTGATATCACATCGCATCATTCATGAGTGAATGAACCGTGGCTTTAGAAATTGCCATGTGCAATGATCAGGGTGATTAAGTGTTGTGCATGTTTCTCGTGCAATATCATTAATGACCGTTAGATCAAGTGTGCCTTGATCAAACGGTGGAGGATCAATGATTAGTTTCGTTGATCGGGTGAAACATCGACTGTCGGATTAATGAGGAGATCAACAGTGGAGAATTAATCAAATAAATTCTGTGAAAAAAGGGCAAAATCAACGTGGAAAGTCAACGTGGGAGCAATTGCTATTCAATCGGGTGCTTTTCAATTGCTGTTCAATCGGGCGCTGTTCAATTGCAAGTGCTGTTCAATTGTTATTCAATTGGGCGCTGCTCAATTGCTGTTCAATTGCAAGTGTTGTTCAATTGCTTTTCAATCGGTGTTGTTCAATCCTGCGTCATCTTACATCATTTTTAGGTGAGCCTCGGGAAATGTGCCAAAGCCGTGGAAAAAGTGGAAAGGTAAGGTTAAAAGCGATTTATGTATATTTCTATAATAAAGCGGATTAAGGGCAATTAACCATGGTATGATTAGTGTTGAGTAAATCCGAGACCAGAGTAAGAGGGTATGGTTAATGTGCGCGAGTTTAAGAATTAACGAAAGTTTATGAGGTTGAACAAGATTCCGCTAGAGAGGTTAATTAAGAATTAGACTACTGAATAGTCTTTGAAACATTTCCACATCAGATTTTATTTAGGGGCCTTAAGCCGTAATTCATGAAGGTTTGACCAGGCAAGTCATTGAAATTCCTGGGATGAATGAAATTATGCATTTAATATGCATATTGTGGGGATTTGTTGGCTTAGCCGACATCATTTGATATCAGATCAGAATTATGGTTGAGACATTTGGTAATGCAACACAAATAAATCCTGTGTGAAAATTTCTTCGTGAAAATTTAGAACATAGTTATGTGTTAAGATGTGTATGCAGACAAGAAGAGATCAGATTCTAATTTGACAAACAATAGGCACATAGAGATAAAGTATAATAGAATATTGAGAGAACTTACAGATGTAAGGAAACAGAAAACAATCCATTAAAAGTGTAGGTGAATGGTAGAACAAGATCGTGCACAGGTATTGTTGCAGCTCACAAAGGCAATTCCACAGAGGATGTGGGTAGAATTGCTAAGGGATAAAAGAAGCGGGTAAATTTTTTGAATGAAAGCAGAATGTGGCAGAACCTTGAGGAATTTCAACAGAGGTTGGATAAAGAGGACAATTGTGTTCTTAGAAGATGTAGATGAGTTGAAACCTAGAAGGAGCAGAGAGAAGTGCTCAAAGGAGGTTCCAGGGATAGCGAACCAAGAGCTTGCCAAAAGACCAAGTAAAGAGGAAATCTTGGTGAGATAAGTGGCAATAGGTAGGACTTGCTGTTGCAAAGGCTTTAATGTAGCTCATAGTGGATGAGTGAGGAACTCATAGAGATGGAGAAGAAGATGACTAGTGATAGTCATAGTGGAGGTTCTGAGGGAAACCACAGTAGAAGAAAAGTGAAGAAGGAGAATGCCAAGGCAAATGGCAAGAGGATGAGTCAAGTAGAGTTTGACAAGGAGATGGATGTGATAAGAGAAGAACTCGATGTGTTAACAATGCTGCTAGAGGAAAGTCAAAGACTAGGTTGGGTGTTGAGGAAGAAGCCAATGAAGTGGCATAAGTGACAGAGAAGGCTACGATAGAAGCAAGTAAAGTGGTTGATGGAAAAACTCAGAGAAGCTGAGTTGGAAATGGAAGTGTCCATTTGTGAACTAGAGCAGGGTGAAGTTCTGGGTGAAGATGAAGACTTGAAGACTGAAACTTCAAGTGAGACCAAAGGGTCACATGATTTTAAATCTGATAATATGTGTATGTTTGCAGATGAAACATGCGAAGAAGGACAATTTCTTGATATTGTCGTAAAGGAGGAAGAAGATAGGCATAATCTAAATTTTGTTATGAAAGAAGTAGAGAAGGATATCAAGCAATCAAGTGAAGGACTTGATGAGATTGAAGAGAAGACCATTGAAATAATTTTATGTCATGTAGAGGACTTGGAACAACATGAGGACTTGGTGATTGAATCATCAAATGAGATAATGAAGTCTTGTGGTTTTACAACTGACAAGTTGTTTGTGAATGCATGTATTGCAGAAGACAAACCATCTTATGGAATTGTCTTGAATGAAGCTGAAATTTTCCAAGTAAAGTATGATGATGATTGTCTTTCAAATGAACATCAAGTTGAGTTATTACAGTAGAAGGAGTTCATAAATTCCTTGTTTAGTGGAAGAAATATCTTCAGTAGAGATGACATAGTTACGTCTTATGATAAGGAATTTGCTATTGATGAGGACAAAGAGGAATCGATTTTCTTAAATGTCCAAAGGGAGAGTGATGGACAGACATCTAAAACTATCACAGAGATGGAGGATTAGAATTTTATTCTAATCAAGAATGAAGAAGTAGTGTCAACAAGAAGTTATACATGTGACAGAGAAGAAGATAGCGAGGATTTTACAAAGCTTTTAGAAGAAATTCCAAGTGAGATGGCAAATTTATGGCATGAGTTAAGTCTTTTGGAGAAAAGGATAGAAAACCAAAAAGTAAGTATTCAGGTTGTAAAATCAGAACTGAATGAGAATGAAGAAGTTTAATATAGTGGACAAGGACATGAATACATTATTAAAATGGATGGTGTGGAGGAGAGACTAGCTGACAGTCTTGTGAATTCTGTTGGGAATTCAAATCAGCATACTGATGTGCTGACGAAGGAAGAAGAATCAGAGCAACATACTTTTGTTTTTCCAAAGGAAGAAAAGGCACAGAAGCCTTATGATTTTTGTTTTTATAATTGTTTGGTGGGTGTAGGTTTAGTTGCAGATGCTGGAGAAAATTTGGCACAGGTGAGCAGCCAAATAAAAATGAAAGAGGAAGATTCTGTGGAAGTATTTAATCCATGGAACAGAGATGTTCAATTGCTGGAGAGAATGCTGGAAAATCAGGATTCAATACAGAAAGAGATAATCATGAAAGAGGGTAAGGACGAAAGGGAGGCAGAACTAGTAAGAATGGCAGAACAAGTAAGAATGAGAGAACAAGTAAAAATAAGCAAAGAAAAAGTAAGCGTAGGAGAAAGAGTAAGTGATAGAATTCGACAACTTCAAAGTGAAGAACACAAGTTTGAAGAGTTAGTAGACATCAGCAATGACCTAAAACAAAGAGAAAGAGGTAACAATAAGTGGCAAAGTATGGACCAGCCCAAGGATGTGCTGGAAATGGAAACTAAAAAATTATGGCAGTTGATGATGAAACAGTCCATATGGAGAAGATTGATAGCAACTGGAAGGATGATCAATCAGAACTTGAAACTCACTGATAAGGAGAGGAAAATAAAATAGAAGACAATAGACATACAACAACAATAAATGTGTAGAGTATTCAGACAACTACAAACTAAAGTTTGGGACCCTGGAGGTTTTCTATCAACATATGAAGACACATGATCAAGAGATCATGAACATTTTCTACTTTGGGATTCTGATGCAGGAGCATTCAACTCAACAATATCATTGTATTTTAGTAGACATAGGGGGTCTTGTATTTTAAGGCATTTGGTTTCCTAATTATTTAATTCATGTAATATTTTGAGTGATTTACGTGATACATTTAGAATAGGAGTTAATCAAATATTGTGAGGATATTTGTAAATGTTCTCGAATGTAGGAGAACATGAGAGAATTAGGATAGTGGAGAGATTGAGAGATTTGAGAATTAATTGCAAATCTTAGATTAGGAGTTAGTTCATGATTTTGTGGATTAGAGAGGATCCTTAGAGATAAGGAAGAGATTTTAGGGTTTTGTTGAGAAGTTTATGGATCTAAACCAGGAATTGGTTGTAGAATCATTTTGTATAAATGTAAGCCTAAAAGTCATAGTCAGGGATTAGCTAGTTAGTTAGGAATTAGAGTGTGATGAGTTTGATTGTAAGCCTACGGGCAGATTATGAAACGGAGGCCACTGATATTGGAAATTAGGCCGCAGAGAAGAAACTATGTAAATACCTGTTTATTAATACAAACAACTCGATTCTGAGTTTATGTGTGTGTATGGAGTAATTTAGTTATAATCGATGTGTGAACTAGAGTAGTTATATGTAACAGAAGTTGCATATGCAGAATCAGAGGCGAAATATAGAGAAGAGTGACAGAGAGGTGTTATGACTTTGTACACACCAACAGTATAGGAGGAAGCCTTTAATGTTACAGTGGAGGTGAAGGAAGCATAAAGGTGCGAGCGGATTTAAGGAGGAGTTGCGATGCAGTACAACTAAAGACCAGAACCCTGGAAGAAACCTGAAACCAGGGAAAATTTTAGGGGCTAATGTTCGCCCACTGGGCTAATTTTCCATGATTTTTCCACAAAAAAGATTCGCCAATTTCCAATTTTATAAAAGACGATTTGCCCAAATTTTAGAATATAAAATTATTTTACCTTAAAAATCGCCAACATTATATAGAGACTATATATAAAATAATTATAAATTTGATTAATTTTACAAATATATCAATAAACATTTATAATTTGCATATTAGGGATTAGTGAGATTCGCCAATGTTTTAAACTTCAAGAAAATTTTCCATCCTTAAAATTTTCCTTACCTGAAACCACAGGAACACTAAGAAATGGCCTAAATGTGAAGTAGGCAGAAAAGAATGAGAACTGTCAGATCTTTTAGATCAATAGATATGAATGGTGGAAGCAGAATGGCGGAGGAGTAGACCGTGGGGATAGGAGAGCGCGGAAGTTCTTGATCGTGGTTGAAGGCCCGCAATCGACCTTAGCTGTCGATCGCAAATTCAAACACTTATGTGAAGTCAACTACGGGAGTTGAGTGTTTGGAAATCCATGTGTCAGTCGAAGGGCTGCAGACCGTTGGATCATTGCTAATATTGATCGTTGGATTGATATCACATCGCATCATTCGTGAGTGAATGAATCGTGGCTTAAGAAATTGCGATACACGATGTGCGATGATTGGGGTGATTAAGTGTCATGCAAGTTTCTCGTGCGATATCGTTAATGACCACTAGATCAAGCGTGCCTTGATCAAATGGTGAAGGATCAATGATTAGTTTCGTTGATCAGGTGAAACATCGACCGCCAGATTAATGAGGAGATCAACGGTGGAGAATTAATCAGATAAAGTATGTGAAAAAAGGGGAAATTCAACGTGGGAGCAATTGCTATTCAATTTCCGTTCAATCAGGTGTTGTTCAATTGTTGTTCAATCGGGCACTGTTCAATTGAAAGTGTTGTTCAATTGCTGTTCAATTGGGCGTTGTTCAATTGTTGTTCAATTGGGTGTTGTTCAATTGTTGTTCAATCAGTGCTGTTCAATTGCTGTTCAATCGGTGTCGTTCAATCCTGTGTCATCTTGCGTCATTTTTAGGTGAGCCTCGGGAAATGTGCCAAAGCCGTGGAAAAAGTGGAAATGTAAAGTTAAAAGTGATTTATGTATATTTCTATAATAAAGCGGATTAAGGGAAATTAACCATGGTATGACTAGTGTTGAGTAAATCCGAGACGAGAGTAAGAGGGTATGGTTAATATGTGCGAGTTTAAGAATTAACGAAAGTTTATGAGGTTGAACAAGATTCCGTTGGAGAGGTTAATTAAGAATTAGACTATTGAATAGTCTTCGAAACATTTCCGCATGAGATTTTATTTAGGGGCCTTAAGCTGTAATTCATGAAGGTTTGACCAGGCATGTCGATGAAACTCATGGGATGAATGAAATTATGCATTTTATATGCATACTGTGGGGATTTGTTGGCTTACCCGGTGTCAATGAGGCATTGCTCCTAGGGTTACAAACAACAAAAAAGATGAATATTGAATGCCTAGCAGTCTATGGAGATTCTGAAATGGTCGTAAGGTAGATAAAAAATAAATGCCAGGCCAAACACCCCAGGCTGAAAAACGTACCAAAATGAAGTGTGGGACTTAATTGACAATTTCTTCCTGGCATTTAACATCCAGTTTCTACCCAGGGAAGAAAACAGGATGGCTGACTCTCTTGCGGTAGCTGCAAGCACTTTCAAGCTCCCATAGAATCCACTCCTTAGATATGAGATAGAAGTCAGACACATGCCTTCAATACCTAATAATTTCAAACACTGGCAGGTATTCGAAGATGACGAGCAGGTCAAAAGATTCATAGAATTCGTTGGGGAGTTTTCCCACTCCACTATCGATCAAGAAGAATAAGAAGGAGAACAAGAAGCTACTCTATGGAAAGACATAGTGGCTGGGCAAAAAGTTTTGCGATTAAAAGGGAACACCATCCCTCGTGGACTTGTTACACTTGAAAGAATTTTCAATAAAGATGACATAGCATCCAAACAAATGGCCCCAAAGAAGGATGAGCAAGTAGAGGACTGTTGGGCGATTTAGTTGTCTGCTAAATCCCTGTCATTTAATTTATCAATCCGGGGTATCGTAAAATTAGAAGCAAACCAAAATATATGGGACCTTAGATGAAACAGGTGTAGGAAATTTGTTTAGAATGGAAATGCATATTACAAATCTAAACTATCAGATCTATTTTATGAAAGCATAAAAAAATGTTTGATCAATGGAATTATTTTACTTTAGAAGATAGAGAAGAGTCTCTTGTTCAAGAGTCCTGATTGTCCTTCTACAATCTTCCTATAATAACATTACCAAACACCTAAGAAAGCAAGAAAGAAAGCATGTAAATGAAAGCAAGTAAATATTGTTTTCAATTCAATTCTTAGCTTATGGAGAAGAGTCTCCTAACTTAGGAGGACTTGATTTCCCTTCTCACATAAAAACTATATACTGAAATGGAATCAATATTCACATAAATGTAATCTAGGAAAGCTTATGAGAAAGTAAATCTTATTTCAATTTAATCTAGCTCATGGAGAAGAGATTCCTAACTTAGGAGTTCCTGGTTGTCCTTCTCACATCAAAACTAGCTACTGAAAGGAGATCAACCTTCACACAACAAAACATGGCCACAACATGAATTCGTACTGAAATTATCTACAAGTATTTACAACAAAGAAATAAGATGAACAACATAATTAAAATTAGTATATTCACAACATTACTTTACAACGAAGTGCACTTATCTCAGTATGGGGATCCTTCCATTCCTCAATGAGCACACATGAACAACTATCACACCTTAAGAATCAAACAACACTCATAACTCATGATTTGGAGAAAGTGGTATTATTCATGTTGAATGAAAAAAACTCTAATGCTAATGAATAACTGATAATTGTTTTCTCTCCCTCCTCCTTTCCTTTGAAGGATGCTCTTCCTATTTATACATGAATTAGGGATATATACTCAATAAATGTAGATCCCTTAAATATCTACTAGACCCATACTTGTCTCAACTTATCCCTAAATACTAGATACAAATCCCATGACACATCAAAATCTCCATGATCTTTCTCCTTGGAAACTTCCAAATGATCTACACATGTCATCAAACTCAAGCCACTTTTAGGTATAAGCAAATACATGATATTTCTCTAACTTTTAATCATAAATTCACTCTAAATACATGAAATTAATAACTTTGGAAAATGAAAATATAAACTCATATGGTAATGGAAATATAGGGTTATGTAATGATAATATGATGAAATGCGGTGACAAAATGAGGATAAAGGTGAAAATGGAGTGAAAATTGATGTTAATTTGGCGGCCCAACAAGGACTGCAACTTCGGATCAAAGGAGGAACCCTAGATGATCAGGCTGTCCAAAGAAATCCCCTTGTAATATAGACAAAGGTATTTAGTCTATTCAAAACTTACAAATATGTATTTTCTTGGTCTTATAATGATTTGAAATCGTTTGATGCAAATATTATTCAACATAAAATTCCTTTGAAGGGTGGGATAAACCCATGCAAACAGAAACTCAGACAAATAAACCCACTCTTACTCCCGTCCATTGAAAAGGTGTTAAGGAAGCTGCTGCAAGCCAAGATCATAGCCTCTCTAAGATACTCTGAGTGGGTAGCTAATCCGGTCCCTGTTCGTAAAAAGAGTGGAGAGATAAGGTTATGCATGGACTTCCAGAATTTAAACAGGGCGTCTCTAAAAGATAACTACCCTCTGCCCAAGATGGATAATATATTGCAGAAGGTAGTAGGTGCAACTAGAATGTCCATGATGGATGGATTCTCAGGATATAACCAAGTGGCGGTCCACCCGAAGACCAGAGAAAGACTGCTTTCACCACCCCGTGGGGAACCTTCATGTACACACACATGCCGTTCGGGTTGATAAATGCAGGGGCCACATTTCAGAGAGCAATGGACATAACCTTCATGGGCGAGCAAGAGAAATTTGTGGTAGTCTACTTGGACGACATCACAGTCTTTTCTAAGACTGATGAAGAACACATCCTCCATTTAAAACTCACTTTCAAGAAGTGCAGAAGGTATGGCCTCTCTTTGAATCTGAAGAAATATCAGTTCGCCCTGAGTGAGGGGAAGCTGCTTGGACACATAGTAGCGCAGGAAGGAGTAAAGATTGATCCTGAATGAGTCAAAGCCATCGGCCTTATTCCCCTGCCCAAAAATAAGAAAGAAGTCCAAGCCTTTTTAGGGAGGATAAATTTCTTAAGGTGATTCATACCCAACTATGCTGAGATAGTTAAAGGTATCATAGATATGCTCAAGAAGGAGAACGAAGTTAAGTGGAGCTCCGTCCCCCATGATTCTTTCACAAGGATCAAAGAAACTTTGGCTAAGGCCCCAGTGCTAGTCAACCCCGATTATTCAGTGCGCTTCTACATATTTTCTTTCACCTCTTGACATACCATTGCTGCTATGCTGTTACAGAAAAATAAAGAAGGTTACGAGCAGGCCATTGCCTTTTTCAGCCAAGTCCTAAGGGACAATGAGTTGAAGTATGATATATTAGAGAAACATGCTTATGCACTGGTCAAGGCGCTAAAGTCATTCTGTATGTATGTACTGCAATCCAAAGTCACAACATTTGTTTGAATGACTGCAATCAAAGAAATTCTGGTGCAGGGAAACAACGAAGGAAAGAGGGGCAAATGGATAGCTAAAATACAGGAATATGAATTGGAAATCAAGCCTACCAAGCTCATCAAAGGCCAAGTGTTGGCCAAGATTTTGTCTGTATCCAACTGCCAAGCTCTAGGGATAAGCCTGATCAAGAGGAGGGTAGTCCAGAGGATGAACAGAGCAGAATTAAAATGGATGAATAGAAGATCTATGCCAAGTATGAGGGACCACCCAGGTATACGAACATTGTTCATTACCTCTTGTTTCTAGGATGCCTGTTGGGACTGGATAGATCAAAATACTGGAGTCTGAGATTGCAGGAACATAAATACATTATATCCAACAGATTGCTCTACTGGAAGGACCTGATTGGGATATTACTATTACATTTTGTTAAGGGAGAAACCCATGAAGTGATTGAGGATTTCCATGGGGGAGTCTGTGGAGGACACTACAATTGGAAGGCAACAACACACAAAATCCTCAAGGTAGGATATTACTAGCCCATGTTGTTTGGAGATGTTTATTGTAAGGTCAGGTCATGCCAAAAATTCCAGCTGTTTGTTGAAAGAAAATTTTTTGCTCCTCTCCCCCTCATTCCTGTGCATGTAGAGGAGCCCTTTAGACAACGGGTATTGGAGTACATTGAAGAAATCAACCCACCTTCTAGCGGCCAACACAAATGGATTTTAATAGTCACTTACTATTTCACCAAGTGGGTAGAGGCTATCCCAGCTATGAATGCTACTGATTCAGTGGTGATCAAATTCATGGAGGAGAACATACTGTCTCGCTTTGGGTGTCCTTTTAAAATCACCACTGATAATGCACAGGTCTTTAAATATGCCAAGTTCAACAACTTTTGCCAAAAATTCAACATCATTGTTGGACACTCCACTACATACTACCCTCAAGGGAATGACTTGATTGAGTCTTCTAATAAAACTATGATGAGAGTTCTAAAGAAGACCATCACTGAAAATCAAAGGAACTGGGACTCTCAACTAAAGTTTTCTCCGTGGGCTAACCATGTAACACCCAAAAGATCCATTGGGAAATCTCCTTTTGAGCTAGTATATGGCAAGGTTGTTGTCTTCCCTATCCAATTAGCAATGCTAGTAGCTAAGTTGTTGCAAGAAATGGAGGAAGAGCCTAGCACCTTAACTAGAAAAATAAATCAATGGGTGGAGCTTCATGAGAACAGAGAGCAGGTGGGGACCAAAATGTTAAACCAACAACAGAGGATGAAATCTCTATTTGATAAGAAGGATAAGGACATATCTCATCAGTAAGGAGATTTAGTTCTCAGGTGGGATGTCAGACGAGAAGACAAAGGCAAACATGGGAAGTTTGATCCCCTATGGTTCGACCCCTTCAGGATTGTAGAAGAAACGGGAAATAACACTCACATGCTTGAAAAATTGGATGGTGAACTATTGGAACTTCCTATAAATGGTCAGTTCCTAAAATTTTATTTTCAAAATTAGAGATATCTGTCTCTTGCTCATTGTAAATATCTGGTGTGCATGTTAAAATTGTTATTTGATTTTTTTAGTTTATTCTCAGAAAAGTCCTTTTTCACAGAATTATATTTTGTTTAAGGGTAACTCCATGCCCAATGGAAGGAAAGGCTACTAGTTTGCAGGTCCTCAACTCCTTTCCAACAAGACACTGTCCCTAGTTGGAGCCAACGTTGTCACTCACTGCATTGTGGGTTTCATTTCGTCAAGGTTGCCTGAGAGTAGTGAATTTAAAGCTATTTTTCCAGCCGCAAAAGCCATCAAAGCTTAACCAGACCCTGCCCATTGCCAAGTTCTCAGAAAAATCTTTCTAACGGTATATGGAAGTCCAAAAATGGACTCCTGGAGCAGAAGATAAATAATTTTGAAGGTTACCTTGGAAAAGGCAAGTTGATAGAAAAAATGACTAAGTATAGAAGACAAATTGTAATCAGAGGTCTGAGGCTGATTGTAATCACAAATCAGGCTTGCTGGCAAGTAAGGAGCACTGGTGGAAGTAGAAATAAAGATCCGTTGATTGCCGATATCACATATCGACAGTCGATGGATCAGGGCTCAATATTCATCGACGATTAGTGGGGTTTGAAGTCCCAAAACTGTGCAGGGGGCTGATATTGCGATGTAGTGTTAAAGTTTCGGGGAAGCGCTGAAAAAGTTAACAAAGGAAATGATCGACAAAACCAAGGTGGGCGACCCCCTTTCTCTCTCCTCCACATGGCATCGGCGATCAACGATCGACAGATCAACGAGGTTTCAACTTAAAAAGACTTGCAAACTGCCGATATTGTGATAAAGCGGTGCATCGCTGGGGGGTCGAGAAAATTGAATACAAAGGAAAGCGTGAAAAACAGGGCTCGACGGGACTCTTTCTCTCTCCTCAAGGGGGCCATGTGGTAGCCTCTGATTGGTCCACTGAGCTGACAGGGCAGTTGAAATCAACGATGACGTGGCAAGTACAGATGATGGCGTGATGGTGGACACGTGTCACTCATTTTTGGCCTTTTTAGGGGTCCAATGGGGCTGTTTTCAGGTGCCATGTGGCACCACTCACAGGTTGACACATGGCAGTGATGACATCAACAATGATGTCACCCATCGCAATCGGTGATCTCGCAACGTAAAGCTTTGTCTTCTGCTAAATCTCCTTCCCGGCTGCGATTGTGATAAGAAAAAGACCCCCTTGGATGCAATGTTCCATAGGCTATATTCCATAAATATCTCACATCCAGACTGTCGGCCTGCACTAAGGAAAAAAGTAAAGGGGTCTCCCTCTCTGTGGTTGCGATTGCAATAACAAACGAATAAGGCCCCTGCACAACTGTTGAGACCCTTAACACTAAGAGGATTAAGCCCTTGAATCCAGGCCCTGATCATATGCAAAAAGTTACAAAAGGGGATGAAAGCATAGGGGCTAAGGAGAAAATTAAAGCGCCCGCTTGTTTTCTTCCATTTTTAGTGTTTATAGGCCCACGACTGAGAGATTTGGTTGTCACACTTTAGCAAGGCACGAATAGTGCAGGATAGAGGGAAAAAGGGCGTGATGGGTTGGAATTAAGGTAGACAGTGACCAGGAACCGGCCAAGAGAGGATTAACCATGACTTAGTAGGAACACGCCAGGACCAAAGGCCAACAAAGCAGAGTGGCATGAAGATTATTCCAGGATTAATTCTGTTTTGTTGTTTTTATCACTGTATTATTATTCTATTTTGCTTTCAAGAAAGGAATCTCCTTGTTGTAATAGTTAGAGGATTCACGTTGAGACACCCATCCATAAAAACAACTGTATCTTCAGCCTGAAAGATATTTTCTGTAACTGATTTTCTTGCCCTCCCTCTCATTATAAAAGGGAGGAAGAAACATTGAAGAAAGGTTATGAATTCTCAGAAAAAATTGTATGTGCTTCTGAAGTTGTATGGATTCCAGATCTAAATCTTTGTTAATATGAATGAAACAATGGTGATTCCCATGTTCGAGTATTACAATATGTTGATTCTCTGTTAAACTTCCATTATGTTTGCACTTCCTCTCTAATTTCAAGCAATTGTAGCTGCTAGAAATATCTCTTATATTCTTACAGATTCATTGGTGTTAACTAGATAATACATATGCCTGTATGCAAGTCTGGGATTATATCTTTAAATGTGCGCTTCCTGAAATCATAGCATTCACTCTTCTTACATCCATCTTGTCTATCTTTAGCTCAGATAAGTATATAACTCTTGATGTTTCAAGCTCTATGTGATGAGTTATTATTCTCTTTCTCTTCTTTCATTATTCTGCAAAATCTGATTAAACTGTAAGTCCTTGATTACTCGGCCTCCACTTGTTTTTCCCTTATTATTGTGAGTTGTATATGTGAGAGAATACCAGAAATACATGGCTTATATCCTTGGATGAAGGAACCAACCCATGTTGTTATGTGTATATTTGTATATTTGTAATTACTATGTGTAGAATATGCATATGATGCCTTCGATTTCTTGAGGATGATATGAGATACATAGAATTTAGATGTGCCCAGGCACTGGTCTTGTAAGCAATCCAAGGCTGTCTCTAGAAGAGACAACGTCAACCATGACATGAAAGCATTCTATCTCATCCTACCAACGATACGTGGTAGCAACAAAAAACCCTTAACATTTTCCTGCAATAAACTCAAGTCAAATATATGCATCACAATCTCCTCGACAATAAACACAATGCCCACAATTTCACTCTCACTAGCAACATATGCAACTATCTCATTAATAATGGTAGTTATCCATGGCATATCATGAGCCCAAATAACCATCAATCTGGAACAAATTTATGCCTCGAGATAATACAAAAAAACTACATATTAACTCATACAAAACTATGAGGAAGCACATAATCCATGCAAAACCAAGGAACATACTCATGCAACAAACCAATCTCAAATAAGCACATAACACGGGGAACATATAAAGCTCCTCCAAACAATGTATTTCTCCTCTTGTTCTAGCAAGGAACCATGATGCAATCGATAAACTACTGAAACACTGGAAGCATATGAGATGCTCCTCCTGGACATGTGCCATTTCCATACACTCTCCACACCTTGGAAAACTCTCTCATACTCACGTCTATTGGACACCTAATCCTCTATGGGTTAGTGTGGAAGCCGAATAGACTAAGGAAGTCCAAGAGACCTTGGGATGTGGAACCCAACGATCACACCATGTACTATAAATGTATATGTTTTGTTAATAATAAATGTACTCTCATGTTTTATCTTTCCTATTTGTCCTTTCCATGAGTGTGTTTAACATGTTATCATAGCGGGTACCTTCCTAACTTGCTCAATCTTGTGTGAGCCACTAGTTTTGTGGCATTAGTGTGCATTTCAAATCTACCATCTAGTGTTTGTTGTCATTCTTAGCTTGGCATGCAAAATGATCCTCCTCATTGTGCACCTACTCTAATGCTCTAAATTCTATCTGAAAACCTTGGCACCCCTCAGAACTATATTTTTAGTATGCTATTCCTATGCATGCGCTGTTGTGTCCTGTCAGATAACAATTCACGCCTTTGAAACAGTCTATCGACCAACCCATGATCGACATATACAAATGCCTGCAACAACTCCTTACATGTGTTGGTTCATATGCGTTGGTTGAATGCTACGTATATGCTGGTCAAAGCATTCAGGTGGACTGGTTAAGCGTTTCTTCCTGCGTCCGGTCAGCTCCCTTTACGGGACTGGTTAAGAGGTTGTTATATGATGGTTACATTGTGAGCTGCAATAAAATGGCGATTTGAATGATCATGAAGTTCTTCAGGACAATGATTATTGCAAACCCTGGTGCATCGAGCGTTACTTCTTCTGGAATCGTTGGAACGTTTGCTAGAACTTGCGACACCTGCCACATTGTAAACCTTGGCTCTCAAGCTGCGGTTTTTCCTATCAAAGTATTCTCAAATATCTGAACAAGAGTGCTTAATAGCTGCACCTTGGACCCACTGTTGTTAGAACGCTACCTTTTCGACTTCTTTCAGTTGATCCCTGTTTCCATAATGGAAAAGTCCGAACCTATAGCTAAAGCTTCGTTGCTGCATCCTTGCGCAAATATATGTATACCACCAGGCATACCACCATGGAGGGGAAATACCTAGCTCACCCACTCGCTTTATTAGAAATTTGGAGGAATCCCATCCTTGTTAAAAAAAATTAAAAATAGATATATATAGCACACCTTCTCCAGACATTTTTCACTGAGAGGCTTCGGAACCTTGTTATATATCCCAATGAACACATGAATAAATTCTTAACTCAACCAGCCTTGGTACTCTATCTACAGCCTCGAAACTTGTAAAACCCCTTACCTACTCGTCCCAACAAAGGCTTGTTTAACATTCTTGTCAAGTAGAAACTCATAGCCTCTGTCTTGGGTTTCCTCGGTGCAATTCAAATTGATTCTCTCCAACAAGTTTTCTGAGGCACGTAATTTGGCACACAAGACAACCCCTCGGAGTCGTGAACGTCGAATATGGAGAAAGGTCTTGCCTCAGTGCACCACTCCTCCTGCATTGCCAACATTACAGCTCATGATTCCTGGCTCTCCAGTTCTCCTCCATTGATATGTTGCTTCGATGCTATTGCTATTGCTGTCCAGAGCCTATGCGTGAGAGCCTCCTCTCTGTGCAAATGAGAGGTTGAAGGCTATATCAGAGATGTTATTGCATTTCAAAAGACAACTACAACACAATGTTCTCTGACAAAAACACCATCAAGAGTTGATCCAAAGCAGCTTCTATAACTTTTCTATTCCATTGAGAAGTTTACTGACTAGTGAAGCAGGTTAAGCTGGTTTCATAATTTATAGTTTTTTTTCTTAACAGTACAGATGGGTATTTTTGGCATATCATTGTGCTGGGCTTGGTAACAACAATCCACACATCCACGCATAATGTTTGCTAGTGAGATTTATCTTACAATGGTAGTGCATATTTTGTTGGTTAGTTTTAGCTTCTACTCTGATTAATTGAAGAAAGGAAGCTCAAATCAGATCCTAATGTACTGTTACAAGAAATTTTGGAAGGTATCAATCTCATGAATATGTTAACAATTGGAGTAACTTATGCCATTCTAAACTCATATTTCTAGAACAAATGAGGTATATAAAATGCTCTTTACTATTGTGAAAATGCGCTTGAAATAACTGTTCTTGGACAAAAGATCAATAGTTTCATTTCGTGGAGAAAAGATGATTATTTCCTGTAAGGGCTGACAGAGACACCACAAGGCATTTATCAGTGATGGCCTCCTGAATGTGCTAAGTTTTTGACTCGGGGTGCGTGTTTTTTGAGCGCTGCCATTCACTACAGTCTTGCTTATTTTATATGAAGAAATTGATGATATTGTAAGCACTTGTTTTGGAAAAACTTGTAACAAAGTTTCACCCCCAGGGTTTCGGGGGTGAGCACTTCATCATCTTCCATTTCAAAATTGGCAAATGTAAGGCGCTTCTTATGTGCTTTCAGCTTTGCAGTTTATGAGATTATGCACATGTTTGTAAGCCACCTTTTATGTGAAAAATTGGGCTAGACTGGGAAAGGACTGGTGCAACCAATATCTTGTGCAGTGAAATTCTTATTTATGGACATCATGTTTAGTTTAGCAGAAGAGTTATAGCATGTGGGGTTTTCGAGATTTGAACTAATTTGGAGAGTGGATACTATTGAGAGCTTCTTTGTCTTAGCATTCTATTAGAGTTTGGAGTGCGTTGAGATCTTCATTGTTTTACTATTTTCTAAGGTTAAAAATGGCTCCAATTGGTGCAATATTAGAGTTACTGGACAATCTAATACTCTCTACTATGGATAATACAGTCAAAATCAACAAGGATTTTCTCACGATATTCATAGTTGTTTACAAGATGTACATGAAAATATTGATTTTTTACAGCTTGAATCTTAGCTTCAACAAGAAGAATTAAAACAGAGGAATCATCATTCTGAACCTGTTTCTGTTTAGAACATTGAGACAACAACCAATCAGCAACAAGTCAGTAATGTTACAGTTCATTCAGATTTAGTACCCAATAAAGCAACAAGGTTACATGCAGATGCAAAAGTTCAGCTTGCACTTCCCAAGCCCATCATCAGACCTTGGGAAGAGCTTGTCCATAACAAACACAGAACTGGTCTTGCATATGATAAGGACTTGTCCTTTCATATTCCAGACTACTTAAAGCCCATTCAGTTTTAGAGTGCTGGATTCCTTCATGACAATTCACCTCCAGCTGTTCCAGATTCTCACCCCCTTCCACAGTAACAGATTGTGAAATGCCAACACTATAATCGAGTTGGCCATCTGAAAGATCACTATTTTGATCATCATCCATGTAAACAATGTCATAAAACCACCCATTCTTCACACAGATGCTTCAGAAACAAGCCTACTGCAAGAACAAAGATTCATCTTGGATGGATCGCTTCTTGGCAATGGGCATCAACAACCAAGAAGATATTCCAGTCACATGTCAGAACTTGTTCTAGAGTATTGAACAGTCTTGTAGTTGAGTTTTCTCCATCATCTCACCTTGTATCTGACAGGGGGGAAAATGATGGTCATCTATAAGCTTCAAAGCCACATCAAGCGAGCTTGAGCCACAACCTGCCATACCAGATTCAGAGTTGTAGCCAGAGACAAAGATGCCCCTGAGCATGCCTTCAGTTGGTAATTTGGGACACTTCCTCTAGTAGAAGACTTCAGCTTCTTGCCAGTTTTGGAAGAGTTCCAGGAATAGAATTGGGGACACTTCCTCTAGCAGAAGACTTCATCTTCTTGCCAGTTTTGGAAGAGTTCAAGGAATTGCATTAAGCATGCCAGAGTTGGTGTTAATCCTTAAACCATCACAGGTTGAGACCTCCCTTTTCAGGTTGAGATTCTCCCTTTTATGTGGGGTGAGACCTCCCTTTATTGGTTGAAGGTTTCCCTCTTCAAAACATCAGGAGCACTTCCTCTAGCAGAAGACTTGAGCTTCATGCAAAACTTGGAAGAGTTCCGGGAACTACCCTAAGCGTTCCAGTGTTGGTGGTCATCTTTAAACCATCGCCCTTTATACCAACATTTCAGAGAGCACATTCAGCCTAGTGCTGCCATGCATTTTTTGCACATTTTGTATTACAACTCTCTTCTTGGACTCATACATAACCCTTCGGAATAAGGGGGGGAATGTTGGACACCTAATCCTCTATGGGTTAGAGTGGAAGCCGAATAGACTAAGGAAGTCCAAGAGACCTTGGGATGTGGAACCCAACGATCACACCATGTACTATAAATGTATATGTTTTGTTAATAATAAATGCACTCTCATGTTTTATCTTTCCTATTTGTCCTTTCCATGTGTGTGTTTAACAACATCACAAATTCCCAATCACAATAACTCATGAAACACCCCCCTGAACTCATGCATAATCTTCCTAATATGTAGATTTATCTTCATCCAAACTTTCTGATATGGATGCACCTCCAATCGTCTAAATGCAACTCAAGATGTGACCATATGCTCCCCCTGATACCATGCAAGCCTCAATTTTTTGTGGGAGCCTCTTGTTGTTCCTTTCTCCTCCAAACTTTGGTGGATTTTTCTTTGACATGTACAATAATTTATTTCTCCTCTTGTGGATGGCCTTGCATTATTTTATCCCTTTGATTGGATCACCTGTAACACCTTTACAACTTGAACTCTTTAGCCTGATGGACAATATTGTCACACACATAGCACCTTATGTGACCAAAGAACAGAGGAATATATCCATATCTTATGTTGATATGTTTTTTACTCCTTGCATATGCCCTATAGTCAATAGTCCTATGGAAAAAATCATTGCATGAGAAATATTAACCATAAACATGACTATTATATCTAACTATTGATGATATTCGTGATGGAGCTAATCTTCATTACATGCTTTCTTGAGGGTGCTTTTCCTTTGAATGCTCCTTTTGTCCAGAGGACTTGAACTCTTTACTTCTACAATTTTCTGTTATAAGTCCACATTTTTGACATCTAAAACACCTAACATTTCTCATTATGGGAGAAACATATTTTCCTGGTGAATGAATCATTCTTGGCTCATTCTTTTGCTCCTTTCCTTGTTGTTGGTCTCGCTAACGACTTTCCTTTTTCATGCTACTACTGGTTGCTGCAACATTTTCTGATTTGCTTGTAGTTGCTTGAGCAGCAGATCTAGTCATCTCTAATTCTTCTCTTACAGAGTATACCTTGGAATTCATTCTTTGACATTGATCTTCCATTTCCTTATACTTCTTCCTCATTACTTCTTCGATTTTCCTCTCTTCTTCCAGCTGAGTTTTCAAATATGAAATTTCTGTCGTGAAATTTTACTCTCTTCCTTCAAGAATTTGAACCAATTTCCTCAAATCTATATTTTCAAAAGAGACCTTGTATTACACCCAATGCCAAGATAAGTTGAGTTTGGTCTTCAAATGGTCTCTCCTTTTCTTCAATAATGCTACTAATTTCTTCTCCCAAAGGGTTACCTCCACTTCAATATGAAATATCAATCTCAATCTATTGATTAGCATCTTCTAACCCACCAATCTCAAGAGCATCATCATCATTGCATGTGCAAGACAAATCTAATAATTCTTCACCATTCTTGACCAACAAAAACAAGGGTTCTTATGAATCTTAAATTTTGTTGACAAGTTTTCTGCTCTTCTTCTTTTGAGACATCTTCTTCTTATTCTTGTCCACGGTCCACGATCTACTCTTAATCAATTAAGCTTTAGTGGAGAGAAAAGACTCTTATAACACTTGTTAGAAATGTAGATCACTACCCGGGGGGGGTGTTGAATCAATAGTGATGGCACTTATAGAAATTTAAAACCTTTTTCAAAATCACTAAAACACCATACACATCATAACATCAATAGATAAATGCATAATAAAATCAACACATAAGAGCAATGATAAACATCACGACAAAATTGCAAAAGGATACACAATTATTTCTGGTGGAAACCCTCAAGAGGAGAAAAACCACCCATTGTTGTTGTCCTATTTCTTATTCTCTTATTCTTATAAATCAAATATTTTAATTCTTTCAGCTGACCACCACTAGATAGCATCCACTACCCTCATGAACAATATTGTTGGCCACCATCCACAAGGAAGTCTCTACTCACACGACTTTGTAGGCCACCACCTACCGGAAGCCACCGCTCCCAATAAGCCTTGCCCGACACCCAATGGAATATCTAGCCACCAATGGATGAAGATACCACTCCCAATATACTGTTTTACCGGGCATCACCAACAAGGAGCCACCACCCATATCTTGTTCAACAACCACTGAATGTAGGCATCCACCTCCTCAAACTCACGGAGCCACGCTTTGATTTATTTTGAAACTAGACTCCAAGGAGAACTTCACATCTCAACAACAACAAATTAGTCCTCTACAAAATAATAAATCTATCCAAAAATAATTTCTACATACAAAACAACAGTATGATGAATACACTAGAAACAACCATACAAAAAATGATCTTCAATCAATCCTTACTCTATGTCCTCGCTCTCTACATAAGGTTATAATTAAAACACACTTCTCCTACCTTTTGCTACTTCTGTAAACTGCGTTAGATATTTTCCATAATGTCCCTCATAACTTGTACACTCTTTTCTTCTCTCACACTCAATCAACCAACAATGTCTGTTAACACCAGAAAATCATACACATGTTTGCACAATCCAGAAGAAGATAAAAGGCGTCCAACAGAATGCATAGGGGAAGATTTTCCAGCTGAATACATCATGAAGTTTAAAAAAGTTAATTTCTCGTAAGGCCTAAAGTTTACAAAGATAAAAAATGGATGTCGCCACGACTATTTCTTCGATAGCCGCGTGTGTGCAGAATATCCTTCAAAAGCTGTGTGGTCGCAAAAATGGATGACTGAGTGATTCAGGACCACTCCACACACTTGGAGCCGATTCTTTGACATGACCTGAGTCCAAGACAACTAAATTCGAGTCGCCCTGAAGATATGCAACCCTCAATGGAACCATTTTGTCCTACTCATGTGTCATTATCATGAATGAACCAAGAGGGGGAAGACGGATGCAAAAATTCATATAAACAGGCCATGGGAGAGCCAAAATATGAGACATTATTATGCTGTCCAAATTTCTATCGGAGCAAATCACCATTCCATTGTTGAAGCCAAATAAGGGAAGAACACTAGCATGTTGGCCATATTTCTTTTAAGGAATCCATCATCTTAGTGAGAAAATATGAATCCACCATTTGACAATCTTCATACTTCTTTGAGAGAGAGGAGAAACTTGCAAAGAGATTGAGGAAAAGCACCCCCTTGCTGAGGATTTTTGAGCACCGTAGCTCAAATAATTCTCTTCAAGTGTCTACGATTCATCTATTGTATTCAACCTCTACTACCAAAAGTCAATAAAGGGAGTTTTTTCCATTATTTTATTGACTTGTTTGCTCCCTTGAGCATTGTTTGTGTATTTACCTCTTTGTTTTAGTTTATGTTTATGTATGCATTGTTTCCACTATTTACAATGTTATGTTTATCCAAGTCTATCCTCTAACAACACCAATTATGTCTGTGATCCTTTGTAGGGAACAATCAACTGTTAAGGAGGTGTCTTTTGGTACACCATTGCCACAAAAACACTACAACAATGCCACCAACCAAAACTCCTCAAAGCAATTTCTAATATATAAATTACTAGAGTGATTAAGACAATAATTACAAAGGAGTACCGAGCTCAACAAATCTGTTCATACACTCATGAATTAGTTCAATATTTTGAACATTTCTCCTCCTTGACCTAATCCTCCATGATCTTCATTAAATGAGAGAGATTATCAACTTTAGCTATCTTCTAGATGATTTCTTCGAACTTCTTGACCAATTACCCAGTGAAAAATCTAAATAAATGCCCTTGAAAATAACCCGAGTGCGTGCATAATTCGGAAAATGCCACTTACAGGATGTAACACAACCCTGACACACAAAACCTGCGTTATAACACACTTAATAAGTTGATACATGTGTTATGGATATACCACACTTTATGCCTTAAAACCCATGTTATAAAGTAGTTAATGCCTCAATACCTGCATTGTAACACACTTCAAGCCTCCAAACCTACGTTACCTCATCAATGCATCCTTTTTGCCAACTGCTCAGCTTTAGGACTTTTAGAACTTGTTCATCAACCTCTTCAAGCACCTCCTGAACCTATATAACCTCTACAAACCCATATCAAGTGTATGATAATCATGACAAGGCCTCCAAACATGTTCTCTGAAAGCATCAAGACATCAACATAAGCCTCCACCTTGTCTGGAACCTTTCAATTGTCCTGCAACATTTCTGCAATCACAACAAGTGAGATATAATTGAGGTTGACATCAACACAAGACAAACTCTTCTAAGGTCCTTTTGACATCAATTCCAATACTACAATGCCAACATGCTCCTTCTTTGGCATTGATGTCAACCTCAACCCGATCTCCATAACTTTGAGGTTGATCTAATTTCCATACTGTATCCATCCTCTCTCCATTTTCGCTCCCCCTTTGAAATCAATGGCAAAGGGAAATACCAACATTGAAGAACAATTCCAACAATCTGAGGGAAGAGAGCCTTTGTATTACACCCACTGATGAGATAAGCTAAGTTTGATCTTCAACTAGTTTTCTTCAATAATGCTACTAATTTCTTCTCTAAAGGGGTTACCTCCACTTTTATCCAAAATATCAATCTTAATGATTGATTACCATTATCTAACCCATCAATCTCAAGAGCATAATCATCACTAATGCATGTGCAAGAGGAATCTAGTAATTCTTCACCACTCTTGACCAACAAAAAGAGGGGTTCTTATGAATCTGAAATTTTCTTAACAAGTTTGCTACTCTTCTTATTTTGATACATATTCTTCTTATTCTTGTCCATGGTCCACGATATATTCTTAAGCGGTTAAGCTTCAGTGGAGAGAACCAACTCTTATACAACTTGTTAGAAATGTAGATCACTAATTGGGGGGCGGGGGGGAGGGCGGTGAATCAATTGTGATGGAACTTATAGAACTTTATTATTATTTTTCCAAATCACTAAAAAACCATACATATCATAACATCATTAGATAAATGTAGCATAAAATCAACACATAAGATCCATGATAAACATCAAGACAAACTTGCATAAGGAGACACAAGTATTTCTGGTGGAAACCCTTAAGGAAAGAAAAGCCACCCACTTCTGTTGTGCTACTTCTCGTTCTCTTATTATTATAAATCAAAGCTTTTAATTTTTTAGCTGTTCAACACCAGTTAGGAGCCACTACCCCTATTTATTTTTGTTATAGTAGAAAAAAGTAGAAAGTTGATAATGAAGAGTATTTTTAAAATTAAAATGATTCTTTCACCATAATATTATAAAAAAAGTGAATATTATATTTAAACTAAAAACTCTATATTTTTGTGAAAGGTTGTAAAAGACTATAAACATAATATTATATAAAAAGTGAATATTATATTTAAACTAAAAACTGTATATTTTTGTAAAAGGTTGTAAAAAGACTATAAACATAATATTATATTTAAACTAAATATATTTTTGTGAAAGGTTGTAAAAGACTATAAACATGATATTTTAGTATTAATATGAAATTCAATTATTATATATATATATATATATATATATTTATTTATTTATTTATTTATTTATTTATTTATTTATTTATCTCTTTCTTTCTTTTCTTTTTTTCTTTTTCGGTTTGTAAAATGAATTTTATTGATCAATCAGAAATCAAATGCATCACAACCGTAGATCATCTTAAATACGGATCCAACATGAGCTAAGAGGGATCCAATTTCTTCACGTGCAATTTTTTTAAAGAGTCGACATTATTTAAATGTTTTGTATACTTATTTAATTTTTTATTTTTTATTTTTAGATTTTTTTTTTTTGACCGAGATGAGCAAAATTTCAACTTTGATGATGCACCATAGTGGTACACATCATACTGGGCTGTAGAATGAGCCTCTCGACTCAAGCATGACTTTTTTTTTGGCACAATGTGCAATGCCTTTTTTCTGGCACAAAGTGCAATGAATTTTTTCGTGGCACAATGTGCAATATACTGACCGGAACATTGTTGATATGTATGAGACTTAGAATAGAAAAGGCGGCATAGAGGAATACATAAGAAACAATTGCAAAAGAGAATCACCCAAATTGGGGGAAAACCTCAGAGAAACCTTTCTTTCCTTTCTTTTTCAAAACCTTGTCTCAACCTTCCAAAG
The DNA here is from genome assembly GCA_031772625.1 of Pinus tabuliformis. Classification (NCBI taxonomy): domain Eukaryota; kingdom Viridiplantae; phylum Streptophyta; class Pinopsida; order Pinales; family Pinaceae; genus Pinus; species Pinus tabuliformis. The sequence continues at coordinate 461,664,908 of CM062810.1, forward strand.
GCGGCTTTATCAAAGTGATATCAAGATTATTATTCTGTGCTAAAGGATAATCCTTTTTAGAGGCCGAAGAAGCCGACTCATGAGCTTGCTTCAATGTGCTTGAATAAGCATTATTATTCACTGTCTCTATGCTTGCCAAAGGAGCATGGTTCACAATAGGATCCTTACGAGACTTTTGAGGAGTTGAAGTATGAAACTTGTCCAATAAATGCATTTCATCGTCAGATCCTTCATCATCGTTGTTTGAAACTGAGGAAGCCTCGTCCTCCCTAGGCGACTGTTCACAGGGCTTCCAAATTTTAACTCTAGAATTTCAAATGTCCTACTTATGGTGAGATTTGAATTGAGCAAAATTTTTTATTTAAATGACATGTTTGATGATAAAATCGACAACAAAAAGAAGTATTCTCTTAGTCTGGAACCTCGATCCAATGAAAATCACCTATTTTTTAAATTGATTTGGTTTGGTAGCCCTTCACTGATATCAATTTCAACACAGATTCCGCCATAGGGTGTAAATGGCAAACTACCCATGGGAAGTATCAATTGCAAGGAAACAATCTAGGGAGTGTCCAATGCCTTGAAAGACTGAGTAATGCCACAAATGAACAGAGATATTAGGAAGCCAAACCCATATTGGCAGCTTGGTAATGACTGCTATAGAAGGGTTAGAATCTGGAAACTTGCGGGTTAGGAAAAATCTAACATTGCTCCAGAACCAGAACCCTTTAGAAAAGAATTTCTAGTAGTGATTCGATTAAGCAAATGCCACAATGAAAAGATCTTTGGAGCAGAAAATAACCTTGCAAGTCTTGATCCATAAGAATGGATCCATTGGTAAAGATCAACCTAACAAGATTATAAACCATTAAAACAAAAGGTTAGAACTGAGTGTGCATATATGTGATAGAGGTTCTCAAGAGTAGGATGAGATATTTCTAAAAAGGAAACTTAGATTTTTCAAAATGAACGGTCTAACTTTCATGTCAAAGGAATATTCTTGATGTCATAGAGCCTTTGATTGCTCGGATTTCACAAAGTCCTTGGCTCTTGCGCGTTACATAGACATATTTAATTTAATAATTAAATGGAAACGAATCGCTTCTATTCCTTTGCCAAAGTGGTCGCTGCTTCAATCCATGAAGATAAGCAGAAGAAGTGTCGGTTGTTTAATATTTTGCGATGAACTCTCTTCAATGTTTTAGTGGCTAAAAATTACTTTATTCTGGAATGCCAGTTAGACTTAGAATTTGGGTTACAATTAATATTTCTTCAAAGATAAATGTAGGTTTCTGTGTAGTTTTTGATTTTCAAAGATGAGAGTCTTTGAATTTGTTTGAAATAAGAAATTTCTGGAATCATACATTCAAGATTTTGTTAAATATTGTATCATTCCGAGGGGGAAAAAGAATTTTTGACATTAGGCTTTAAGATTTTGTCAAATATTATATTACCAAAAAACACATTATATATATTTTAATTTTTTAAATTTAATTTATATTTTTTAATTGTGAAATTTAATGGTTTGGTTTAATTATTATTATTGTTTAATTTTAAGATCACTCTCAAATCAAATATCAAATTAGTATATAAAGCTCTGAAATAAAAATATACATACTCAATTTTAATTTAAATTTATAACTTGTTATAAAAAAAACACTCTTAATCATTATAAATACTATACCTCTAACTTATATCAACCACATTTATGTGCTTACCTAATACGTATGCATGCTGTAAACAAATAATCAACGATATGTTTTGTACAATGTAAAGTTAAGACGATGATTCTCAACGCGGCCTCCATTAACAACCGACATTACCGATAATATAAAAAGATGATGATATCTCTACGTGGATTCCATTAACACAGCTGGCATTATAGATAATCTTCTCTGCGGGAGAAGACCATGACTTTTGTTTCCCTAATGCTATAGGTCTGTAAACTCTTGCAGATGGTTCTTCAGGTTGGTTGCATACAGGTGACCAGCTATGGATGTCTGGTCATGAAATAAGCCTCCCAGCCTATTTTCAGCTGGAATGGGATTGGTATATGAGACCGTTCAATACGGTTGGAATCTGCTTAAGAGAAGTTATCAAGGATAAGATTATACTGGGAGAATTTTTTCTTTGGAAGCTTATTCTTTTCTTATTCAAAATGTATTTTCAAATGGTAGTTTAATTATGTGTGTGGAGATTACGGACCCTCGATGTGCAGACTCTCCTTGTGGCTAGTCTTTGAAAACAAAATTCTGAGGCGGGAAAACTGCCTTAAAAAATGATGGAACCGGTCTAATATCTGTGTCCTATATGATATTAGAATGAGGAAAATGTTAATCACCTATTCACTTCCTCCTTGATTGTAAGAAAAATTTGGGAGGTTGCTTTGTTTTAGCTTTCTATTAAAGACCTTTTAGACGGGTGACAATTTGGAAAAAAAGTCTTCGGGGTTGGGTTGAGTCTAAATTTACTGTTTTCATGAAAGTTGTTCTCATGAATAAAAAATATTTTTTTCCTGTGGAAAAATAAAAACTCCCCCTGAAGATCTCCTGGTAGCGCTCCAGCGACCGTAATCGCTCCATCTCCAATTTCCGATGGAACATGGAGATCGGTGTTTGTTCTGACATTTTGGCAAGGAATTTTATCTGTGCTGCTACTTCGTCCTTCAAGATTACCAGCGCTAACAGCAGTCTCTCTATTCACACCTGTAGTTTCTTCTGTTCTCTCAAGATTGACCGACTGTAATTAGTTCTGCTTTTACTGAAGACAAAGACGACATGGAGGAACGGAATTGCCTTTCAGTTCGCAAATTTTAACGCAGAAAAGATTGTTAACGTCAAACGATGTTGGTGCTAACGAAAATTTTACTGAAGGCAACTGACTCACTTTGCCTGTCAGCGAGAATCGGGCACAGTTATATGTCTGTCCAGGTCAATGGCGACGAACGCTATAAATAGATAGAGATTGTGGTGAAATTATGTGTTTACTGGGTCAACATTCAAATGGCAGCTTCTACGTAATGCCCTTGGTTAGGTGAACAATACAGGTTCGCATTCATTCATATTCATATATAAATTCTTCGATATGAATAGCTTTTCAAAGTGTTGACTGGGTATCATGGGATGGAATAAATATCTGTATAATGAATATTTCAACTCCAATATAACATAGCAACAAAAAAACCCAAGATACACCAAGTACGAGTCCAAGATATCCTAAGTTCACAATGCTCACCAAAGAGAAACTAAATCCACGATTGAGAGACTCGCGTTAATGACATGCTGACCCGAGATTTATATGAGATAGCAGATGATATAATTTTAACCAGGATTTTGACGTTGTTCTGGTTATTTTAGAGCTGACATGGGCCCTGAAGAATGATATAAATATGTTGTATGGATTTTTTCCAAGAAATATATAGCATATGATATATCCTCAATATTATACAGAAATAATCATCAGACTCCTCTCCTAAGCATTTCCTGGTAGCGCTCCAGCGATCGTAGTCGCTCCATTTCCCAATTCTGATGGAACTTGGCAATGAATTCTTCCGCTAATTTGTCAACATCCCCATCCCCAAATTGATCAGTGTTTTTTCTCACATTATCTGCGTTGCCAATTTGACCTGCGTGATTACCAACGGCAGCACTGGTCTCCTTATTTACATCTCTTGTTTCCTCTGTTCTCTGTACTGTAATTAGTTCTGGTGATTACCAACGGCAGCACTGGTCTCCTTATTTACATCTCTTGTTTCCTCTGTTCTCTGTACTGTAATTAGTTCTGGTTTTACTGAAAAAGAAAACGACATCGAGGACAACGTTGAAGGATGGAATTGCCTTTCAATTCGCAAATTTTAATGCAGAAGAGATTGATAATGAATGCTAATGCTAATGCTCTGCCTGTCAGGGAGAGTTGTGCAGAGTTATATGTGCGTCCTGGAATGAAATCTTAATGGCGACGAACGTTATAAATAGATAGAGATAGGAATGAAATCTTAATGGCCACGAAAGCTATAAAATAGATGGTTGGAGCTAACCAGCCATATATTGGGTATTTAATGCTTTTAGAGCTGCACGTAACTTAGTTCGATAACACGGGAGCGGGCAAATATTATTTAATGCCGAATTTACCCGTTCCCGTGTTAACGCGTTAAGTCTCGTGCTACTCTCAAGACATTAAATACCCAATATATGGCTGGTTAGCTCTTTCCTAAAATAGATAGCGATTGTTTACTGGGTCGAATGACAGCTTCTACGTGATGCACTCCGTTACGTAAATAATACAAATGGTTTCAGAATGTTGACTTGGCATTATCCTCAGCAAAGTAGTTACGTACTTAAAACTGGTTCCCGATACGGCCATCAATTCTGCGGCGGAGGGAGGGCGGCAAGGGATTAAATTATTATTTTAATGGTAATGAAAAAAACTGATAATGATACTTTTACTTAAAATATGATTTGATTATAGATTAATATGAGTTTAGTTTATAGGAATGGTTTTTTTGGTTGGGGAACGGTGAATTATCGGATTAAGTTGCAGATAATATGTAATGAAGTTTTTAATTTTTTTTGAAATTTTTATAAATCAGTAAAAATGTATTAGTAAATATGGTTAATATATCGTTGAAAATATTATTTTCAATTATCTATATTCTTATTAATTTTATAAATAAAATTAATATATTTATTGATATTAATATTAATATTATATTATTTATAATAAAAAAATTAATTCATATTAATATTAATATTAATATTCATTTCAATATTTAAAGATATTAATATTAAACTTAATATTTATCAATAACAACAACTCATAATAATATTGTTATAAGTTTAAAATAATAAAAACTAATATTATTAAAATGTTGAAGTAATCAAACCTAAAACATAAATAAATTTACCTAAATATTATTACTAACATTATTTAATATTATCAATATTGTTTTAATGGTATTATTAATAATATTAGTTATGATATTAAAAAATAATGATGGTATTTATTATAACTTTAATATTATTATAAAACTTAATTTTATAAAAAACTGATATTATAAAATGTCAATTTATAAAATTAATATTATATTTCACCACCCATACCAAATGAAACGAAGCAACACCAAATTCCAATTTTAATTTTTATAAATATTTTTTTAATAAATTACAGGGATAACTACTTTTCATAAATAATTTTTTAATAAATTAAATAGAAAAACAAATTTAAAAAAAATGATTTTTTTCATATTATTCATTGCATGATGTATTAGACAAAAAAATATTCCCTTCACTTACAATCTCAACTATTCATTTTATTGAAAATATAATTCCTACCCCTATAAACCATCTCTCCCAACATAATAAATAAAACCTCACTTGAAAAATAATTTAGCCCATTTTAATTACGTAGTAATAAAAAGTTATCTTTACTCTTTTAATATTGTAACCCCATTAACAAGAAAAGATGAATTAACGAAAGGAACTTTGAATAGTCTCACCTACCTTATTGTTGTGTGTATATTCTCACGCTATTTTTAGACCAGCAGTAAGCCCGCGTTTAAGTATACTACTCCTGTAGAAATATAACCCGAAGTATCCTCCTTTCGTTAACTATTTATTATATAAATATTAAATTTTGTAGATTGTGTTAGGCATTACGTGTTAAGTTAATGCTATTTATATTATCAAATATTTATATAATTAATGTTATTTATATTATCAAATATTATTTTATAAATATTGTGTTGGTTTTTGGTTGAAGTGTGAGGTGTTAGTTAAATTTTTGTTTGCTATTATTATTATTAGGTTGAGAGGTTTTTTCTACGAAGTATGATGTGTGATGGTATCTGTCCATTATCAAAATTGAAATTTTGTTCATATTAATCAAAATAGAAATCTAAAAAATCTAAAAATAAAAAAAATTAAATAACTATACAAAAATATTTAAATAATGTTGGCTCATAAAAAAAATTTGCATGTGAAGAAATTGGATCCCTCTCAGTCCGTATTTAAGATGGATCTATGTTGGTTACGTGAATGTTCTTTTGTTTGTCAAGTGGTAGTTCATTAGGTTTGATTTGTGGCTCGAGAAACCGTGACATAAGAGCATTTAAGCTGCGAAAATCACATGGGGATTGCACATAGCTTAGGCCATACCAACCCTTAACATGAATGGATTTTTTAGAGTTTCAAACCAGTGACCTTCTCATCACAAAGTGACTTAACAATACACCCCATCACCGTCCTTCACATAACAAAGTGACCTTCTCATCACAAAGTGACTTAACAATGCACCCCATCACCCTCCTTCACATAACAAAGTGACTTAACAATAGCCCCATCCATCAACACCAATTCGATGCCGTGTGGGCATAACAAAGTGACCTTCTCATCACAAAGTGACTTGACAATGCACCCCATCACCCTCTTTCACATAACAAAGTGACTTAACAATAGCCCCATCCATCAACATCTATTCCACGGCCTGTGGGCATTATTACGTGAATGTTTATTTAACTTTTGTGTTTATATTGGGTGGAAGTTATTTTTTAATTAATTAGATATTTATATTATTTAATAATTTAATTATTAAAATAAAGTTTAAGTTATATTTATTGATAATTTTATAATGAAGTATAAAATTATATGATTTTTTTTTAAGAAAATTTTATATTTATATTAATTTTTTTCATTTTGATGTTTATTATAAATTAATTTAGTTTTGAAAAATAATTTAATTAATAAAAATTTAATTATAGAATGTTAAGTAAATTATGAAGTTAAGATTCAAATGTTTAGATTGATCTTGTTTATGTAAGATATATATATATAAAAGAGAAATATGTAAACACCTAGAAATCATAATAATAGAGTTCTTAACTAACTTGCACAATTACCATTTCCTCTCGTGACAAATTTTTTTTACGAATTAATTTAAATACAAAACATAAAAAATTTATTTATTTAAATTATTAAATACGAGAAAAGAAATAAAAGGTTTTAATGCTTCCCATACTACTTCAATCTTTACAATTTTGAGTGGCCAATGAAATCACCAATTGATTCCAATACTACTTCAATCTTTACACTTTTGATAAGTCAATTGTACTTGGTGGGTTGGTTTCAATTTCTCATTACTACATATGTTGGATGTATTTTTTAATGTTGGGTTGATATTACTTCAATCTTTACACGTAGATTGTATGTGGTGGCTTGGCTTCAATTTCTCATTACTAGACATGTTGGCTGTATTTTTGAATGTGGTGTTGATATTAAGGGATTTATTTTTGAATGTTGTATGATATTAGGTGATTTGTGTGTCTTACACAATTCATAAAATTTAAATACAACATTAATACTACTTCATATTTATTGTGCATTCATACTTTTGGAGTTTTGTTGTATAAAGCTTTTATTTATGTATTCAAACAACAAATGACAATGGATTTTGTGCACTTTAGTATTTTTTATGGGTATTGTATTAAACTACTCTCTTTTTTCTTTAAATTAATTATTATTATTATTATTTTATATATATATATATAGATATATATATATATTTTTTCCGAATTTTTTAATTATCATTTATTTATTTATTTTTTTAATTATATATATATATATATATATATATATATATTCCAAAAAATGTTATTTTATAAAAAAATATTTTAATAATTAATTAATTTAATGAGTATCTTTATTTTGAAAATAAGATAGAGGTTTTTTTTTTCAAAAGAAAAAACGAACTTTTTTTATAAGAAGTAAAAAAAGTTACATGCCGATGAGTTAACATTCTGAAATATCTGCCTAATAAAAGACCAGCCTCCTCTAGAGAGGATCCTCAGCACAACTACCTCGTTCTGCCCAAGAGTAAAGACACAAGCACACGGCCTAGACAGCCGAAACCAAAAGATGAAAAACATAATCCAGATGACCCAGGTCCAGCTGGGCCTCCTTTTAAAAGGAAAACAACCCAGCTGATCCATACACCAGAATCATAAACACAACAGCTCAACAGTAAACGAGCATCAATGTATCTGAAAGAAGTAATAAAAACTGATATTTTAACTAGTGCTACTAGAATTTCATGAAAAAACAACCTTAAGAACTCTAGAGCAACTAGCAAAAAGAGAAACTATGCATATGGGGGGAGATCCGACACACGGATCTGTTCCTGAATCTGCTCAATTATTCTCCACGAGCCCAGATCTTGTTGTAGACCAGCCTTAGAAAGCCCATCTGCGATCTCATTGAATTCCCTGTATATATGTTCAATGGAGAAAACATTAAACTGCTGTTTTAAAAGTTGTATTTCTTCTAAAAGGGGCAACAACATATAATTCTGACATCTGAATTTCCCAATGACCCAGCTTATAACGTTCAAAGAGTCTCCATAAATCTGAATGGTGAGGATGTTTTTTTGGATGAGCCAGCAGAGCAAAAGTTTTAAGGCAGAGAGTTCGGCGAAGTTATTTGATCCCGTTCCAGTTCCAACCGCAGCCTTGAGAGTGTGGTCGTTATTGATGTAGATGCATATCCCAGCACCCGTAATGTTGTTTTGTGCAGCACCGTCGAAAAAAGCCCACGGGATCCCTTCTCGAATGTTTGGTGCAGTACCCTTCTTTCGATTGTTATGCTCTTCATTCAAGGGGATGCTATCAAAAATGGCGATGCTTTGAATGGCCACTGCAGCCACTGGAGATAACTTTTCTCTAAAAATGCTACGATTTCTTGCAAGCCAAACACCCCAGCAGATGATGGGAGGCAAATTTCTCAAATTCCTCTCCTGAAAATGATTCCACCAGTATTCCCAGGCTGCACTTAAATCGACCCCATCCCATCTTAGTTTTACATTCAGAAGCCTTTCTGCCTCTATCCAAATCTGTTTTGTGAACGGACATAGCAAGAAAAGATGATCAATGGTTTCTTCATCCGCGAAGCATAGAGGGCATCTACCTGGTCCCTGTTTAAACCGAGCTTGCAGAACATCCCAGGAAGGAATTTTATGGTTTAAAGCACACCAGAAAAAAATCCTAGATTTTTTTGGGCATTTTAGCTTAAACAAAGGTTTTGACCACCAAACAGGGGGAGTCCATCCTTTACTCTTTACCAAGAAGGTATATCCAGCTTTTGGTGAGTAGAGTCCTGATTCAGCATGTGCCCAGACCAGAGAATCCGGCCTATCCGTAATTCTGACATTTGATCTTCTCAACTCCTGAATATAACGCTGCCAATCATCTCGCCAGAAGACATTTAGGCCAATATCCTCTCCAGTCTTCCAGGCCTGGCCCCAAATAGAAGTCTGCTCCATACTAGCTATCTGATTTAACCTTTTTATACCCATGTCCTCCAGATGTGCAATCAGTTCCGGTGGAAGGGCAAAATCTTCATTGCAACCTACCCAAGGGTCTCTGCCAATCCTCAGACTTTCTCCATTTCCAACTCTCCATGCCAATCCTTGTTCAATTACCTTAAAAGCCTCCGAAGTGGCTTTCCAAATGACTGAGCAATTCCTCCCTTTCTTATTAGGCCTTCTTATCCAATCTCCAAGCGGGATGGGGTCAATGTATTTTCTTTTTACCACCTTCGTCCAAAGATTCTCCATTGTTAAGATTCGCCATCCAGATTTAGCAGCTAGAGCCTGGCTAAAATCTACAAGGTTTTTTAGCCCCCAACCTCCCCAATCTTTTGGCCTTGCGATTTTGTCCCATGCCACCCATGGGAGGACAGACTCTTCCTTGGACCCCGACCAAAGAAATCTACTACAAAGCTGCTTTATTTTGTGGAGGATTCCTTTGGGTATCCATGTCAGGGCTGCCCAGAAAACTGGTATAGCCTGCAGTACTGAATTCACCAAAGTAAGTCTTCCAGCCCTCGACAGCCATTTGAAACTCCAATGGGCAATTTTTTGTTCAATCTTTGCTACTAACCAATTCCAATCCTGCTTCCTGTAAGAGGATGGCTTGAGCCAAAAACCAAGGTATTTAAAGGGCTGTTCCATATTGCATGTTCCAAAAGGCAGCTGAGTCTCGATAGCTGTCTCTTCTTGCCTACTGAAACCCTCAAAAATCAGCTGAGACTTTCTGTCATTTATTTTTAGCCCTGTTGCTTTTAGAAATAGATCAAGGATAGACTTTAGCTCTAATATTTCAGATATATTCCCATTTATAAACAACAGGATGTCATCAACGAAAAGCAGATGTGTGATAAAAAGGTTAACAGCAACTTCCAAACCTTTGATCAAACCTGAACTTTTAGCCTTTGTGATAAGCCTACTTAGACCTTCTGCCGCAAGGAGGAAAAGCAGAGGGGAAAGCGGGCACCCTTGGCGAAGACCTCTTTGGCTTTTGAAGAAATGTGAAGCAGCTCCATTTATCAGAACAACAAAATTTACGTTTGTGATGCATCCCATGATCCATCTAATGAACCCTGCTTGGAAACCAAGGTGCATCAAAAGCATCTTGAGATATGTCCAATTGACCCTATCATAAGCTTTGGCTAGATCAATTTTTAGCACTGCCCCCTTCTTATTTGCCTGCCTGAGACTGTGTATAGTTTCTTGTGCTACTCCAATAGCCTCATGGATCTGCCTCCCGTTTAGGAAGCCAAATTGTTCCTTTGAGATATAGCAGGATAGGATAGGTTTCAGGCGTACCGCAATAATCTTTGCTATAATCTTGTAGATAGTGTTGCATAGGGAGATAGGCCTGAAATCTTCAAAGGAGCCAGGGTCCTCTTTTTTCGGAATGAGGGCAATGAAAGTTGCATTGAAAGGCCCATATATTTCTCCTTTAATTCTAGACTCCTCTACCACCTCAGAAAGTTCTGCCCCAATGGATTCAAAGAAGTGAGTGAAGAGTTCGATGGACCAGCCATCAGGTCCAGGACTTTTGTCTTTTGCCATGGACTTTATAACACTCTCAACCTCCTCTTTTGTCACCTCTCTATAGAGGTCTTCTGCCTCTTCCTCCTCCACATAGCGAGGGAAGGCCTGAGCAGTTCTGATTATTTCTGGTAGATTAATATCCCCCGGATCAGCAAAGAGGGACTGAAAGTGATCTTTCCCCATAGCAGACAGATCTTCGAATGAAGATGCCTCCCTACCTTCCGAGTCCCTCAGCTTCCAAATAGAGTTTGCATTCCTCCTTCCTTTTGCATAGTTGTGGAAAAATTTTGTATTTTCATCCCCTGCTTTTAGCCAGATAGCTCTGCTTTTCAACCTCCACTCTTCTTCTTTATCCAATAAAATCTTCGCCCTCTTCTTTTCCAACTCCAAAATATTCTCTTTTGATTCCAAAGATGCATAGGCGTCAGCCTCTGGTTCTTCCAGAACCCTCAGGGCTTCATCAATGCTTACTAAATCTTCAGATTGTTTCCTCCTCCTTTCAGCGGCCCAAGCAATGGTTGCTTTCTTCAACCTTTTTAAATTTTCCATGAACCTCCCAGCTTTGCTCCCCACAAGGTCATGTCTCGGGTGCCTCCAGGTTTCATGGAACAGCTTTATGTAGGATTCCTCCTGGAGCCAGAGGGCATTGAATTTGAAGGGCGAGGCCGGCTTATGAGGGGGCTTTGAGAGTTCAAGGAGAATGGGGAAGTGATCTGAATTTCCACCTTCCCCCACCCACTACCTGAATAAAGGAACCAGAGATGCCAATCTCTCGCTGATGAGAAACCTATCCAACCTCTTAGCAATTCTATGCTCCCCAGTCCTCCTGTTCCTCCAAGTAGGTTTTGCTTTTATGATGTTTACATCAATCAGCTGATGCGACAAAAGAGCATTTGTAAAGAAATCCGTCAAAGGATCCTCCCTTGCAAGAGGTCCCCAGGCTTCCGAAGTTCCCATGGAAAAGTTAAGATCTCCTCCGATAATAAGATTCTTGTCCTGTACCAAGCTTTTGGAGAGAAACTCATTCCAGAACATTGCCCTTCCTTGACATGGTCCATAGACATTTACAATTGTCAGAGGAAAATCAAACTCTGATGATACAACCTCCATTCCTAAGACATTTTGAAGTCCCCATGAGGATAGCACTTTCAACTTTCCTTTTTTGAACCCCATAGCAATACCTCCCGAGTGACCAGAAGCATCTGCAGCCATGAAAACCCATCCCGGGAGAAGGGAGCCGAGAGCTGCTTCAACTTCCATACTCTTTCCTAAAGTCTCCTGGAGGAATACAATATCAGGGTTGCAGCGAGAAATAAGATCTTTAAGAGCTAGTTTTTTAGGTTTACTAGCTAAACCCCTACAGTTCCAAGAGAGGCATATCATTTGATAACCGTCTCAGGGGGTTTTGCTGCTCTAAGCGCCCCAGGGATTGTCATCTGTTTCCCATCAGCAACATCAAAAATTGCTTTTTCCTGCGTAATGTGTAATCTCGACTTTCTACCTCTGCTCTTTTTTGAGTGGCATTTTGGGGTTTCTAAACCTAATCCTCCTACCGGTTCCATGACCTCATTCTGGACAAACGGTTTCTTGCTAGAGGATCTCAGGTTATAGGGCCGTGATACAGAACAAGGTTCACCACCAGTCTTCAAAGGGGGAAAGTCCTCACCACCCAGATTTATGGAGACTGACTCAATAGAAAGATTATCAATTTTTTCCATCACATCTTTACAAGAGTTCAAAACAGAAAGCCCCCCAATACCAGAATCAGATATAATAGAAGAATTCTTTAAAGCTGTGGACGGCATACCCGATTGATTGCAGATGATTTCAACGTTCGGCTCCATGGCGGTATCCTCCATCGGCTGATTGATTGCAAGATCCATCGGCTCTCCTTCCTCCGTGGGTAAAACTGTCTCTGTCTGATGTGAATGGTCCTCCCCGTGAGTACCCTCGCGAACAGGTTCCTCTACCTGAGCCTCTTCCTGCCCTATAGGCTCTTTCCAGCCCTCTGTCTCCTTTTGAAACCTCCTTCTTCGTCTTCCCATCGGGCAATCGCGCGCCAAATGACCATATTCGTGACAACAGTGACAGCGGAACGGGAGGTGCTCATAATCGAGTTTCTGCTCAATTTTGTAATCCTTATACCGAAGAGGAATAGATTTTGCTAGGCCCTCCTTTGGATTGAGTTTAACCAAAATCCGAGCCACCCTTTTCTCAAAAGTTTGTAGGTAGGATCGATCTGCATCCAGATAAGTTCCCAACACATTCCCAATCGACCTGAAGACCGAGTCCGCCCAGAGATATGGGGGGAGGTTTGGAATTCTTACCCAAACCGGAAATTCGTCCATCCTTTCAGTTTCAGCATCAAACAGAGGCGTCCATCTCTTGAAAAATACCGGCCTATTCCCATATGCCCAATTCTGACCTTCGACCCACTCCATAGCCTCCTTATAGTCGAATTTGACCATAAACCAGCCCTTAACCAGAGCATTTGATTTGAAGTTGGCCGCCATCGAACCCGCCCACTGATTCTCCGCCCAACGCCTAAAGGCTACACCTGAAACAGGCTGACCTCTGATTCTGCCCACCAGCGTAACCCCATCCACATCTAAAACATCCTCAACCTGTATATCCATCCCCAGAACCACCTCTTCAAACTCCCTTGTCTTTAAAGGTTTTGATTTCTTGCGTTTCCCCCCTAGTCTTCTAATATCAGATGTCTCGAAATTGTCTCCAAGCTCCTGAGATTGATCTTCGTGCCTCCTTCGGTCTCCATTGTCCGCTCCTTCTGCATGCTCAATCCTATTTCTTGTCTGGGTCTCAACGAGCCCTTCAATCGGACTACCACCATTCCTTTCCCCGGCGAGGACATGTGGCAAACCGGGACTATCACCCAAGTCAAGCCTGGCTTCTCTGGCCGCTTCCTCTACTTTCGGCCCCAAAAATCCCTGATCCGAATTTTTGGCAAACAGGTCCCTATTGACCGCGCACTGCTGTGAAGCCCTCCCAGCTTCGATTCCAGTGGTTTTTAAACCCCCAACAGGTCTCCAGACACCAGCATTTTGAACAGAGTTTATTATATCTTCTAAACCCCCAGATGGGGAGAAAATTTTTGAAGGAGATGGAAGCTTACCAGACTGCGGGTGTATGCCCTCATCTTCCCATGCTGGCTTCGTGTCAAAGGTGGAGGCTTTTACAGCTTCTTTACCAGGAGTTCCCAACAAACCCGACAGGTCCCAACTTGCATCCGACCGACCTTTGACATAACTTAAGGCTCTGGTTTTATCCCCCACGCCCGCCGCAACTCCTGACCCTTCTTTCTTCTTGTCAAGCGACTCTCCCAGAGCCTGAGCCGCAAACTCTCTTCCCCAAACTGTTATCAGGTCTTCCTGAGAGGGTTCCAGCTCCAACGTTTCGCTCGAATTTACCATTGTTGAGGTTTTGACCGAGAATAAAGCCTTCCAACCACAGCCCGAGACAGTCGCTTGGAAAACCGCTTACAACTTATGCTCTTAGGGTTGCAGCTGGCCAGAACAGTGAAAACTTCCACGAAATTTACTGCAAGGTTAAAAGTGTTGAAACCTCCCCCGTGACCAGGTAAAGCAATATCAACAAACCGCCGTTTGAAATGGGGGTTTTCCTTCCTAGCTGTCGCCATCGGCTTTCCACCACGCTGCGTACTGTACTGTCGCCAGCGTTGCCTTCGTCGTACCTGCGAGTCACCTGCAGAAACCTGCTCTACCTAGGCCTAGGGCCTAGGGCTGCAGTACCGAAACCCTCCTCTGCCATAAATAAGATAGAGGTTATTAATTAGAGGATAAGGATTTAACCAATATTCATATATTTTTTTTATGATTTAGGTGATTATAGAGTTCTCGAGACGATAATTGTCACATTATCGTGTTATATGATAACATAAGGAGAATGGTAAGGTAGCGATTATTTCTTGACCTCATCTCAAGCCACAATTAATGCTACTAGATCATGATCACTCAATCAAGGACTGAGCATTTATGCCTTGCGCATGATATAGATTCAAACACCCCTGAGCAATACATTCTTTCTTGTAGACTCACAATATTGGATGGTTTGGTTGCTGGTGGTCTTGAGTTGCTGTGGAACACATACAACTTGAACAAAACAAAAGCAATTGCAACATTATGATTATCATGGTGGGAAAAAGAGCTCGAACCAGAAGGGGTCACATGGGACAAGGATGTCAACCTCTCCCCCTAACATGCTCTGGGCGAGGAGAAATTGTTGAGGATATTCCAATGCATATTCATTGACTTGTGGCTGCAATGGACGTAGAGGAGAGATGAAACACCGATAACGCTCTCTGCTCACCAGGCAACCTAAGGATTAGGAAGAAACCAGAGAACGCTCCGAGAGCACAATGGTAGAGGCCAACGCCTTTCTGGTCCATATGCACACAACTCTTATGAACTTAGACATGGCGATGATGATCCCATTTCCTCCTCCTCCTCCTTCGATGCCTCCAATTCTCATGATAGGTCTGAAGTAGTTGGCTCCTCCCATCAGGGTCTGAGACCATCTCATTTGGGGCAATCAAAATCACAATGAAAGAAGAAAAAGCTGATAGCCAACCATAAATCACTGGAACTCATGGAACAACCACCGAACCTGGCCAGTCAGACTGGCACCAAAGACACATCTAACAAAGAATCCTTCAAGAGACAAGAGGAATTTTATGGTGCGTTCATTGAATGGGAGTGTCCTCCCTGGCTGCCAGAAGGATACGTCGACCCATTCCTATATTTAGAGCAACATGAATAGGCCAGAAGGGAGAAAGAAAATTGCAACAAGGTTTTGGTGGAACCAACTCATCCAACCTAGCCCAACTATGACTAGGAAAAGGGTGCAAACCCACTAGGCATGATGGATCTCCACAATTATCACTCTCCATGGTTTTCATTCTCATGTTATTTTTTTTCTCTAGACTGTCTAGTTTCCGCCATGTTCATTTTATATTTGTTGTTTCATAGTCAATGTCATGCACTTGAACTCATCGAGAAACCATTTGGTTTCCTTGTCATGTGCATATGGTCCCCGTGCTCCTTTCCTCAAGACTATTTTGTGCTACTATCAAATCTATGGCTTAAAGCTCCTAGGAGACGGCCTGGTTTCCTTTTCATGAATAGGGAGTTTTCACAAGGTTTGTCTGTATGAAACTTTTTATTGGACACATACATTTCCAACTATTCAAGGTTGTATTTTATGTACATGTTTTATACTTTACATTTTTTTGTTTATTCATGTGTTCTTTTAATTTCCATTTTCCACTTATTCCATCATTCAATTGTTAATTGACATATGATAGTTCATATACATGTTAAATGATGATCCCTATCAATATTCACCATATGTTTGTTTCCCAAGGAAAAATTGCAATTTTATTCATAATGAACAAAATTAGATATTGTAGATGCTAGAAAACATATGCGTAAAACAACATATCCTAGTATCCAAGATCAATAACAACTCATCAAAGAGTTAATACAAAACTACTCTCTTCTACCTTTCTTTTTTTCCACTTTCCTCCAACCATTAGAATTTGGAGTGGAAGATACAATAGTCATTTGAGTCTCTTTTACATTTACACGATTTTCTTTGTCATTCTGATGCATGAATTCTTTTGGTACCACTGACTTCTTCTTCAGATGGGATTTTCTCTATTTGCTGCTACTGAAAAAAAGGCATTGGAACTCTTGAAGGATTATGTTCAACATTGCTCTTCTTCACGGATTCTTGGGGTTTTCGGACATTGTTGTTTGAGGTTTTTTCTGGGATTTCTTCATCCTATGCTTCAACTTCTTGGGATTTTGAAAACTACCAACCTTTTGGCTTTGAAGCTTGTCACTTTTTCCTTTTAGTATTTGTGTTTGCTTGTGGACACGCATTTTGAAGATGATTAGTTTGTAAACATATATGGCAGCGAAATGTCGTATTCTCATAATAAAGAGGCTGAGACCACTGCAGATTGTTGTGTAACAAAATAATTCTATTAGGTAAACATTTATTAAGGTCTACCTCTATGAAAATTCTGGAAAAAGTGAAAATTCCTTTCGAGACTCTATCTGCATCAACTTTTAGGAACTTCCCCAAGGAATTCCCTATTCCTTCTAATACTAAGTGATGCCAAAAATGCAGGGGAAGCTTATGTAACTAGACCCATACTGGCATTTTGGAGATCACCATGGTATTTGCATAAAATATAGAGAAGAAAGGTATCAAGAAGAGACCCGCATTGCCCCAAAACCATGGTCCCTTGTTTAACACATATTCCAGATGTGTTGTTGTGTCAAACTTTACAACATAGGTGAATTTCACAGTTTTCTGTCTATGTAGAGAAAATCCATTGATGTAGGCTCTTCGATTTGGTCCAAAATCCATTGAGAATTTGTAGATTATTGCTTTCGTATGGAAATCAGAGTACAATTAATTTACATCTGGCAAGTTGATTGTCAATGCTGGTACCTAGTTCATTTGCTCCACAATATAGGGACCACAAAGATTTAGACATTGTTATGTGTTTTTTTTTGGTTTTGTCTTCCCTTTAACTGCACCCTTGAAGGAAGCTAGACCTTTGGAACTAGATCCAGGACAACCTCCAAGAAATCACATGTTCATGATTATGGTTGAATCATGTACAATGCCATAGTCTTGCAACTTGAATCCCTCTTGCAGAGATTCCCCGCATAAATCAAATTTTGGAGTCTTACTGGAATGACTATCTGTTCTTGAATATTTTGCCTCAGAGCTTGTACCCGATCCTAGATACAAACTCTCATACACACTGATTTCACACCCAATGTTTTAATAAAAATTTGGATCAGAGCCCCCTCAATCAAATCTAAGGGTTGGCAACCCAGATCTGTCCTCATATTGGTCTCATCTGATAGATTTGAGGGTAGATTTATTGCATCGAGCATCTTGGCGTGACAAGAATCTACTGCTACTTCCTTGTATATTAGATACAAAACTTGGAAACATAATCATTGTTTTACAGATCCAACGCCCAGATCTGAAGAAGAGATATCGCTTCAACCCCGGGCGTGCATTTGATCATATTCCAAATCATACGGTGGCATCCCATATTGACATACCAGGCAAGAATTATGCCATGCAGGCCATGGAAGAATGAAATCAACGTGATACATATGATTATAGGGCATCCACTTTGCATATTTCCCCGGTTTGAACTTATTGTTATACACCACACACTTCCCCGTCGCATCCTTTCCGCTAGACATCACCTCCTCCAGAGCGTCCACCGAGGCTCTCGACGTCAGGGCGAGCCCCTTCTGCCGGTGTTGCTCTCCGACAATTCCTACAAGAGCTTCTCTAGCCCGGGGCTGAGTAAACAATCCCCTAGATTCCCTTGCATCATTCTCCTCATGGCCATGGGGAGCAATTCATCGTCGTGCACGTGCCTATGGGCATGGAAGTATAAGTGGCTATAGGGCCAGCCCGAAGCATGCTTGGAAAGGGATTGTACCACCTGGGCCATGACTTTATCTTATTTTTCCGCACCATGATTTCCATTTCGAGTTTTTCCACGAAGCCACGATGGCAATGAGGGTAGACCGACTTGCTTGCACTGTGGGACTGCCTAATTTCCATGTTGTATTGATGGCACCACCAAATCATGGCAGACGACATCATTGAAAATCCTCACCAAAAGCTCGTCGCCTATTTAGTGAAACCCTTGGAACCCTCAATTCTCCTGTGCCGGGCTGAAAAGATCAGATGGACACCCGTGGCATGTTTTATTGCATAAACTAATTTAGTAGTAACATCTACAAGTTGGTTATCTGATATGCAAATTTTTAATCCCTCTCAAATAATCCATATGCTACTCTTACTCTCAACTATGGATCAAACATTACACTATGTATACTCATCCAATTTTGAGATTAGATATGAACCTCCATGGAACATTGAATGGACATGTCACACAATGATCCCTGATAATATTTTCCTTCATTCTTTAATCTTTATTGTATTAGGTAAGAACCACCATGTCCATGGAGATTTTTATATAAACCCTTCGGAGGTAAAGATTCCTCAAATTGCGCAAAACAAAATAGTTGGGATAACAAATTAAGAAATCATGAAACAAGCTCTTCAATAGGTATTTCACTACCGAGCTCTTTGTTAGCGTACTCACCAGACCATTCACCATATGTTTTTTTGCTTTTGTTTTTTTTGTTTTCCGAGGAAAAAGCACAATTTTCATTAATAAAATTTAAGAAAATTACATGTTGTATACCAGCATATATGAAAAATTCTTTCACTACTATCCAAATATTAATAGTCCAAGAGTCATATGCAAAAATATTTACAGACCATCCTTTTAAAAATAGTAGAAACAATGGCAAACTAGGATCATAAGTCTAAAAACTAGATAAGCTTAAAGAAACTGGAAAACTACAAAAAAGTAAATAAAACATAAAGATTGATCTCATAGATCATTCCTGATGGATTCCTGCCCCTTCAATGAAGGGCTGATGGTAGATTTGGAAGAAAGCCCCATCCCTGTACTCATGAATCAACCTGTGTCCTCTAGTCAGTTGCGCGACCTCTTTGGAAAGAAGATCAACGACTTCATTCCTTTCCCTGTATATATGAGAGCAGACAAAAAAATCAAACTAATATTTTAAAAATAAAGCATCCTCCAACAGATCCCTGAGTGTGTGCAAGTGACAGAGGTAGATCCCATTGATCCAATTTATGATAAGCTAAGAGTCCCCGAAGATATGAATTTTGTGGCGGCTTTTTTCTCTTGCGAAAAGGAGGAGGTGCCTAAGGCTCTTTAATCCTGCATAGTTATTTGTTCCTCGCCTGAGACCCACTTTGATTTTGAAAAAAACAGAGTCATTTAAATGAAAAACAACCTTCCCCACCACAGCCTTCAGGCTGCGCCGAGCCATTAAAATAAGCCCAAGGCTGATTTCTGTCTATGAGCTCTAGGTTGATGATTCTTATGGAATGTTGAATCGGATACTCAGGGATCAGATTGTAAATGGCCAACATATGATTGCATGAGACTACCCAGAGGATGGGCTTTTCTAGAAATATCCGCTGATTTATGATAAGCCGAATACCCCAACAAAAGATGAGAGGCAGGTTTCTGATTTTATGAGTGGCAGCACTCGTCCACCAACCATGCCAAGTATCATTTATATTATGACTAGCCCAATGGGTTTTAATTGAGAGGGCCAAGTTTATGTGATTCCAAATTTAAGACGAAACCGAACAGTGAAGGAAAAGGTGGTCAATATCCTCTGACTCCGCATTACATAGGCAACAACGGGAGGGGCCATGAAGAATGCGTCTTCTTAAATTTATTTATGTGGGAATATTGTTTGTGAGGATGCCCCACATGAAGACGCGAGATTTGTGGGGGGCCTTCAGCTTCCAAAGATGCCGCCACCACCAACAATTTTCATCCACTGACCGAGCCTCCATGATTGATGCAAAGCCAGCTTTTGGGGAATATCTGCCTGTTGGGGCCTTTTCCCAAATAATTTCATCTGCCCTGTCAGAAAACCGAACGTTGGCTTCCTCCAAAGCCCCCACAAACCGCAACCAGACCATGTTCCATCTTCCCTCTATTCCCAAATTCTCGAAATCCATCCACTGCAGACTTGGCCAAGCAGGGCACCCCGTTGTCGCAATGTGAGCAAGTCGTGTGAATCCCGCCTCCAACAAGTCCTGTCGCATTTCTATAAGAAGGATGTGTGCATTCCCACTTCCAGCCTAGGCATCAGAGCCAATTCTGATCTGTGAACCATCACCAACTTTCCAAGCTAAGCCTTCCTTTATAATGCTGAAGGAGTGAGTAATGGCTTTCCAAATTCTCGATGCACTTGGGATGTAGTGACAAGGGCTGTGAATCTAATTAACAATTGATAAGGGATAAATGTATTTGCTGTAAATAACTTCCTTCCACAGGCTGTTTGTGGTTATTATTTGCCATCCCATCTTTGACCCGAGGGCTTTTGCGAAATCCTGGGGTTCCTTCAACCCCCACCCACCCCATTTTTTGGGCTTGGCAATCCTTTCCAGTTTTACCCAAGAAAAATTTCTTCCCGCATTTTGGCCCCGCCAAAGAAATCTGCAAAAAATATGCTATATTCTACGTAGAATGCCTTTAGGAATCCATGCCAAGGACATCCAATATACTGATTTTATCAGGGTGAGCCTATCGACAAGAGAACTCTTCACACTTCCTCTTCATCTTTTTTCTTATATTTGACAAAGAACTCTTCACCAAATGTTATTATGAAGATGTGCTAGTTCTTGTAAACATTTTCTTATAGTGAATTAAATAAAAATTTGTTTTTGTTTGCTAAGTTATGTGAATTCTGAGAGGACTAGCAGGCCTAACCTGTGGCTTGAGTAGCCTCTACCCAAGGACATTTAAGTTGTCAAAGTCAACCTATAGTTTGAGTAGCCTCTACCAAGGGACATTTAAGTTGTCAAAGTCACCTATAAATCACACCCAGCCTGGGTTACACAAACCCTTAGCATGGAAGTCACCCATGAATTACATCCAGCCTAGGCTACACCAACCCTTAGCATGGCTAGATTTTTGTCCACGAAATTTCAAACCAATAACCTTTGCACCACTGAATATCTTTACACCACAAAGTATCTTAACATATCACCATATTACCATTTGATCTGAATCAAATAAAATTTCAAAAAATACTTACTTCTAATTATATTTTTGAAATATAATTTATTAATTCTTTTTAATAAAAATTCCAAAAAATTTCCAAAAACATTTTTTAACACATTTTTTAAATAGATATTATGGCACCAATATTATTATTAAGAAATTTCAAATATTCCCAAGGATTCTCACCCATTAAATTTCTCAATATTATAAAAAAGGGGAAAAAATTCAAATTCCTTTGGAAAGATGTCTCCTCTAGTATGGATAGTTTTTCAAAGTATTGACTCAACATCATGCTTATCGACAAAAAAAATACATTCTAAAGATAGAATGGTTTTAAAATCATTATCTGGAGTCATACTCGGCCATGGCGTTTCTCTAATTTTGATCATTAGGGCTGGTCAGGTTTGACGATGACTTTGTATAAATTTCTTCACAGATCCGCTACGAAGGGAGGAAGCGAAATAAATAGCTTTCCTTCCCAATGTTAAAGATTAAAAAACCTGTTTGGTATTTTTGTTAGGCAGTCTCACGACTGTCTTCTGCCCATATATATTAGAACAAATTGAGAGCCAATATATATTGGGAATAAAAATGAGATTTTAGATGTTTTTTTAAAGTTTTTGTTTTTTTTTAAATGAGTAAAGTGTTCACTTTAAATGTTTAGGCTCTTCAAATAAAATATATAGGTCTCTAGAAGTTCTCAACATTATTAACTATAAAGAAGATAATTGCATAGCGGGGAATAAATTGGTTTTTTCATGGGAGTATATATGATTAACATATGCTAGGGTCATAGACAAATGATTTATTTATTTTTGTATAAACCCATCACTTTGTATTAGTTTCTTTTTGTTAA
Source organism: Pinus tabuliformis (assembly GCA_031772625.1). NCBI lineage: Eukaryota > Viridiplantae > Streptophyta > Pinopsida > Pinales > Pinaceae > Pinus > Pinus tabuliformis. The sequence continues at coordinate 461,687,353 of CM062810.1, forward strand.
ATGCCATATGAGATGGATCACAAACTTTGTTAAATTTGGATCATGCTAGATGAAAAAAGGAAGATGTTTTTAGATACATGTAAACAATTGCAATTAATAAAAAGTTTTACTGGAAAAAATAGGTTATAAATTATCTAATCAACAAATTGGTTTAAAAACATGGTCCATCTTCATTGATGGAATACAAAATGCACAAGAATGACACATCAACCTGGAGGTTTATAAAAGGAATTAACCTTACAAGGTGTAGACCAATTGGTTTGTGTGGGGTTGAGTTTTCATCACCTCATTGATTCAAATATTATGGGGAGGGATTGTTAGCCTTCTTCAATTTCAACAACGATTCTTCTATATGCGGAATAACTGAAAAGAATCATTAAATCTTAATGCCCAGGGATACGAGTTACCTCCAGCCATTGGTGATGTATTGATGTAGGCCACAGTCTTCTTGCCTGCTACTTCTTCTGCACTCCAGCTTCATCTTCAGCAATCCTAGCAAAAGAAAAGAACACAAGAACTCTGAAGGCTCTTCCTTGCTCTGCTATCTCATCTCGATGGTGTAGAACTGAAGGGGGTTTGAGATACGAGCTTGGGGACCAACAGATAAACATATAGCTAAGCTTCCATCAAGCTTCTAAATGCTATGTGTTAGAAAAACCACAAATCAAGGTAGAGATGAGATCAAAGTAATGGACCACTTTAGTAGCTCCCAATTATTAATTTAGTAATTGCAGTTGATTTTCTTAACTTAAGGAAACTACTGCAGTTGGTTTCCATAAGTTAAGAAAAGCCGCAACTCCATAAATCAAGGTAGCTTTTGTGTTAAATTAATGGAGCTTAACATTCTCCCACTTGGTCCATACTTCCAAACTTAATGTCTCAACTTAAAAACCATTGATAATCTGTATTAAGTAATAGATACATGAATCATGGCGATAAGTCCTCTAATGACGAGTATTACCTTCCATGTATTACTATGCATTTATTCTTATTATAATTTATATGGCAATAATATCTTAATGAATAAACCCTATGTTTATTCTTGGTCCTTCTTAAATGAATTTTCTCAAATCAACTTAAGGTGCACATAAATATGAGAAAAAACATCACAATAATTAAGAATTTCATTAGCATTGTCCATACAATGAAAAAACTGCATAATGGAACCAAGTCCCATATTCAATACATGATCCTTGAAATTAACTGTGGCATGCCCTTAATCAAAGGATCATTGATCATTAACTCAGTGCTGACGTGCTCAATGACCACTTTATTTTCTTTAACACGTTCCCTTATAGCTAAAAACTTAATGTCGATGTGTTTATTTCGACTCCCACTTTTTTAGCCATAAAACCAGCAGCTGAATTATCACAATATATTCTTAATGGCTTAGAGATAGAATCCATAATTCTAAGCCGAGAAATGAAATTCTTAAGCCATACACCATGTAAAGCAGCCTCAAACAGGATATACATAAGCATGTAGTCTTTGGTCCCTTAAAGGTACCTCATTACTTTCTTTGCAGCTCTCCAGTGGTCTAAACCTGGATCACTCTGATATCGTCCCAACATTCCTACATTAGGCTTCCGACAGCAGAAGCATATGGAATGTTCTTCATTTGTTCCCTTTCTAAGTCGTTCTTCGGGTATTGGTTCAAATTGAACCTATCACCCTTCACAATCGGAGCTACACTTGGTGAACAATCCTTCATCTGAAATCTCTCTAAAATTTTATTAATATAGGTTTCCTGGGACAGACCCAAGATGCCTCGAAATCTGTCTCTATGGATCTTAATGCCAATGACATAAGATGCCTCACCCATATCCTTCATATCAAAACTTTTAGAGAGGAATTGTCTCACCTCATGTAGCAAACCCTTATCATTGGTTGCTAGCAAAAAGGTCATCCACATATAAAACAAGAAAACAAATTTTACTCCCACTAACCTTCAGGTATATACATTGATCCATAATGTTTTCTAAAAAACCAAAAGAAGAAATTACACTATGGAATTTCAAATACCATTGGCGGGATGCTTGTTTTAAACCATACAATGACTTCTTGAGCTTGCAAACCAATTGCTCACCATGACTAGAGGGGAATCAATGAAGATGTGTTATTCATGAAGAAGTGTTGTCAATCATTAATGAAGAAGTGTTATTAATCATCATCTTTTAGTACCAGTGTGAACATGCATTGAATCATATGTGACATTGTTTTGTAAATTAATGCAGTAAAGACCATTAGATAAAATACCATTCCCAACATAATCAGATTTATAGAATATACTGAAAGATTCTTTTTTGAAAAGTTTAAGAAATATCCAAAAGGTACAAGCCTTGAAACTGAAATCAAGTTTCTAGAAAAACTTGGAACATAAAAGGTCTTTTCTAACTCCAAAACAAACCAATACTTAAAGTTAAATAACATGTTCCTATAGCTTCTACATGCGAGCCCATCTTGTTTCCTGATAAGATGCTTTGCTCACTTCCCACTGGCTTCCTTAGGTTTTGCAAACCTTTGCAAGGAATTCGAAATGTGAATTGTTGATCCAGAATCAATCCACCATGTGTTAATATTAACATTAACCATATCAGATTCACAACAAACAAACAAGATTACTTCCTCAAGTTCGGGAATGTCAGAACGAATTTCAGAGAAATTTGCAGGTTGTACTACTGCATCAAAATAAAGATCACATGCTTATGTTGAGGCTTAATAAAATTTCATGTTCTACCAATGTAAAACATGGTAAAAAGAATTGAATCAAATGACATGAAAATTGTCTGTGGGCTAAATTTTCAATTCAAGCAGATTCAATAAAACTTTATGAACTTTCATGTTTTACCAATGTAAAACATGCTAAAAAGAATTGAATCAAATGACATGAAAATTGCTTGTGGGCTAAATTTTCAATTCAAGCAGATTCAATAAACTTCATGAACTTTCATGTTTTACATTGGTAAAACATGCTAAAAAGAATTGAATCAAATGACATGAAAATTGCCTGTGGGCTAAATTTTCAATTCAAGCAGATTCAATAAAACTTTATGAACTTTCATGTTTTACCAATGTAAAACATGCTAAAAAGAATTGAATCAAATGACATGAAAATTGCCTGTGGGCTAAATTTTCAATTCAAGCAGATTCAATAAAACTTTATGAACTTTCATGTTTTACCAATGTAAGACATGCTAAAAAGAATTGAATCAAATGACATGAAAATTGCCTGTGGGCTAAATTTTCAATTCAAGCAGATTCAATGAAACTTTATGATAAAACTTATTAATTCATAACTCCTGTGGGTAGGTTATGAAATTTTATCCTAATTAATCACATAAATATAATAAAAATTCCTGTGGGATAAAATTTATTATATTCAGTGTAATTAATTACAATTTAATGTCTAAATAATCTTTATGTGATCTTGCCAATCAATATATAATTTTATTTAATTAAAGATGTTGTGGCTACTCTCTAATTAATTAAAATTACATGGATCACTAGACATTAATTTTGTTGCATAAACAAAACTTAACCAGAGAGAAAAACTGAAGCAGCGTTGATCTACTTTGCACTTGCATAGCAAATGCAGTTCGAAGGCTCGCTGGCTTGACTTCAGCCTCCGTCCTTAAGTTCAGCGTAAATTTTACAATGAATATGTAATCAATTATAAAATTTACAGAGTGCCATTATTCGATAATGATGGGATCAGGAGACGCGGCTAACGAATTCAAGAACCATCATATAAACATATATTGAATAGCATGGCACACGCTAACACACAAATTGTGCAAGTCTTTAAGGCTGCTAACTGCACCACTAGATGTGTCAGCCAGAAGCCTTGCTACATAAAGACATCCATTTGAAAATATGGCCAAGTTTACTCTTCCATAAAAATAATTATCAAATAATAAAAATGTTGGATTACCTTAAAAAATTAAGGGGCACTGGCTCTTACCACATGATCAAAAAAAACTTTGTTCTTTAAAAAGTGATATAATTAAAAAACTTCATATAACACTTTTAAAGATCTCGTGTTTATTTTTATCAAAAGGAAACCCCTTAGGCTATAATCCCAATAAGAGTTGGACGCTTGCTCTTAAAACATGATCAGAACTACTTTGCACATCAAAACTATTTAGAATTGAAAAAATCCATTTGAGCTTACCATTAAACAGTTCCAATTATAAATTATAAAACTGCAAATTTGAAATTTTTATTTTATATATATATTATGGCCTTCTGTCTATCAAAAGGAAACTTGCAGTCTACAACAAGTAAAACAAATGAGCACTGCATTGTCATAGACATGACCTAAAATCCATTCATGGGAGTATTGGAAATAAATAACAGCCACGCAGGCCCATCTGCGATCAGATCCAATATACAGCTTGAGGTTGAAAAGCCCTTGCGTTGCATATCTGAGTTCCAATATTGGATATGCCAACCAATTGAAAAACAACCAATCACTATAATTCCTTTCAAAGTTACGGTATTGATTTATTGTTTGCAAACACTAGGTGCCATTACAACAGTATTCTGTCTCAGGGAATATGGACATTAATATAGGTCCATTGAACTCTTAAATTTTATAGTCATTTGTATAAATTTTATAGGCAACATAACAACAGCATTCTGTAAATACCACTAGGTGTATTTACGACAAAATCCGGAGCAGATGAGAAAGTAGCCGAAGATAGGCACCCAGTACAAGGCACAAGAATCACTCAGGTAAATTCCTGCCAGAGCCACTATTACTTTTGCCAGAAGGTAATGTTATCCCTTGCCATGTCAAGGGCCAAGGCAAATCACCTAATTGAACCCTGCTCAGGCAAGAGATTTCAGGATCTTACCTTCACATAGTTCAGGAAGGCGATTAACCCATATAATCTTGACAAATCGACAAGGGTAACTAAAGTAAACGTCGTTGTCACTAGTGTGCCTCTAATAGTTGCTACCTGAATGCTCCTTTTAGCACATAATTTATTACTTTATGCAATATTATGCTCTTCCAGGAGGAAGTCAAAACGGTAGCTCAGCCTGAGATATCACTAACACCCTGAGGAATGAGATCTGAGCAATTAACACCCCTCTTATAGTTCCATCATAGGCAATTTCTTTAGGCAAACCCAACAACTTCGCCCTGATCATAAGTTAAGCAACTACCGGCCAATTCACGATCTCACAAATTCAAGCTACCTGGAAACTCCGTATCAAGCTTCTAAACAAAACCCGCCATCTAGACTATGACCCTCTGGGAATTGAACTCATGACTATGAATTAACCAACTGCAAAATTATATTTTATGACTCTACAAGAATCAAACTAATGACCACCAATTAACGCATTGCAATGGTGGATTTTGACTCTATGGGACTCGACTTCATGACTTCTGGTTAGCCAGTTGCAAAGTCATATTATATGACACTGGGAACTGAAACTCATGACGACTGGTTGACACTGCAAACGCAGATAACATTTTATGGAAATTGAACTCACGGCAAATTGCAAACACATATAACAGGACTTTATGCATTCAACATTATGTATGTGAACCCAAGTTATCTGCACAACAAAGGATTGTTTGCCACCGCTAACTTAACAATATTGTATTATTATCCAACCAACCCATTGGAATAAAACCATTACTGTTCGATGGACATAGTAACCAGTATGGTATACCAACCAAATCCAACATCAAGAACGTTATCTAATAATTTGTGATATGATAGAGGAGATGTTACGAAGATTGGCTCTGGCCGTATGATAGAATGCCTAACTCTAAATTCATGTTCAAATGAGTATTATGCTGTAATATTGCATTTAAAGACCACATCCCTATTCCCGAATAATTGCTTGTCTCATTTACATGCATGCGTGAACAATAATGTGAAAATATTTGAAGGGGTCCGTAGTAAAATGAAAATAAAATGTATGATCCTCGGAGACCACGTAACTATGGACAGGGATGCTGGAAACAATCATTGTTTCGACGCAAATTTCATTTGCTGATTGGCCAACTACACACAGGGTTGCGCAATCTTCAGGATAAATAAAATTTCTAATGCTATTCGAATCGCACACCAAGGCAGAGGCAAAAAGGCTCTGATACCAACTGTTAGCCTTCTTCAATTTCAACAACGATTCTTCTATATGCGGAATAACTGAAAAGAATCATTAAATCTTGAAGAATCATTAAATTTTAATGCCCAGGGATACGAGTTACCTCCAGCCATTGGTGATGTATTGATGTAGGCCACAGTCTTCTTGCCTGCTACTTCTTCTGCACTCCAGCTTCATCTTCAGCAATCCTAGCAAAAGAAAAGAACACAAGAACTCTGAAGGCTCTTCCGAGCTCTGCTATCTCATCTCGATGGTGTAGAACTGAAGGGGGTTTGAGATACGAGCTTGGGGACCAACAGATAAACATATAGCTAAGCTTCCATCAAGCTTCTAAATGCTATGTGTTAGAAAAACCACAAATCAAGGTAGAGATGAGATCAAAGTAATGGACCACTTTAGTAGCTCCCAAAAATTAATTTAGTAATTGCAGTTGATTTTCTTAACTTAAGGAAACTATTGTAGTTGGTTTCCATAAGTTAAGAAAAGCCGCAACTCCATAAATCAAGGTAGCTTTTGTGTTAAATTAATGGAGCTTAACAGGGATTGCCAATGAGAGACACTTTTGGAGGAATTAAACTATCCAAGGGAATTCCAAGCTCAACCTAGCTTCTACAATCTTGATAATAACATCCCACTAATTCTTCCATCTAACATTAGAGCTAGCCCTAACCTAAACTCAACTTAGTTAGGATTTAAAAAAAAAAATTAAAAAAAAAATTATTAATTATAAAATATTAATTAATTGTATTATCATTAAAACATGAAATATTATAATGATATCCCTTTAATGAAGTTAGAATTAGATAAACATTCATACTCATCCACAGATGTTAGTTGGAGAGTTGATCCCTCCTTTGACCACCTTCCTGTTTTGCCATGATAATCTGTCAACAAATCAGTAATATTTATAAGAACAAATACGTAACTATCCCTAATAACTTATCTTCTCTTTAATAATCCAACAAACAATACATCAAGAGATATACACGGAGGACTTTGCATCAACTGAGTACTTCAAAGCAAAAAACCTGCAAAAGATTAGTGTGTATTTAGTTGGGTCATCTTAAGATACTTCATCCTAAATTTGGAAACGCCACAAATTCGACCTAACAGAGCGCATCCATTGAATTCGAAAAAAAGGAGAGAGTTTATTGAGCATAAATAATTGCTAGAAATGACGTCTTCGAAATCCAGCACAATATGTACATTATTTTGCAAGAGAATATGAGCTGGAAAGATATAACAAACAACTTTGATTGAAACAGAAAAAAATGCTTGCAAAATATATGAGATGAGACTTGATATCTTAGAAAATACTGAGTAAGCTAAAGATCCCAGACATCATCCCCAAATAATTATTCATGGTTAACTTCTTTTCATTAAAGTGGCGTCCAAGTAGATTGAGGCAGAGATATTGATCAAGCAGCTAAAATGATTTTAACGCATCTCCATTAAATTATATTCTTGAGTGTTTAATACACTATCGTTACAAATTCCACCAAAGTTTCCCGGGTCAAAATAGGGAAAGCTGTTTCTCTGTATAGGATTAAATAAAATAATCTCGCGAAAGTGAGAAATTATGCAGTGAATATGTTAAAACTTTAAAGTTATGTAATTCTCAAGTTTAATGGTATTTAAAACCTTGAAAATGTTAAATTAGAGGAAAGATAAGATGTATTATTATGATATATATGTTACAAATTATTTATATTTATATTACTATGGTGATTTTTAATTTATTAAAAAAATTGTTATAATACTATGAGTTAATAATATGGTTTATTAATATCACATATTTAAAAAATGTAATTCATTTCACAACCACAATATAGTAAACATAAAGTAATTATTTTTGAAATAAATGTCAACTCTCTACCTTAACTATTATTAAAACTAGTGCAACCATATAAATTAGAGTTGTCAGCTCCAGGTAAAAAAATTCAAAAAATCTTGTAGATGCAGTGTTTGAATCATGTTTTGATGGTGGAAATGGATTCAACACCATCAAAAATTTCTAGGGTACCTAAAATTATGAATTTTGACAGCTTTTACTTGGATTTACAAAAATCCCTTTTGGATTTTTTCAGAATATAACTAGAATTTCCATAACTTTCAGGGCAAAAAAACATAAATAACACATATATATTAAACCACAAGTTTAAAAAGAATAATATTTAAATTAATTTATTAATATCAAATATTATTACAAATTTTATTAATAGAAAATAATCTAAAAATAACTAGAAAAAAATTCAATAATATTTAAATTATAAGATTAATTTATTAAAAACAAATATTATTAAGTAACGACTATATTTAAATTATAATATTAACAAATATTATTAAATAACAATTATATTAAGTAATTTTGATATCTTAAATTATTAAAATTAAAGAAATTATAAATTTAACATTTACTTTATTATATATAATTAACAAAAAAATCATAACATTAACTAAATTATAAATTTATTTAAAATAATAATAATAATTATTAATGAGATTCAGAATTAGTTTACCATTAGGAAGGAGAGCAAAGGAACCCTCGCTAGCTGCCTCTCTTCTATGGTTCGAGCTGCTGCTTGCATCTATCATCCGCCATTGTTGCCTCTCCTCACTGGGTTTCTCGTCAGCCCATGTTGGGTGTTGGTTCTTTCTACTGCTAGGGTCTCTCCTCTTGTTTTTCTCTTTCCGTCTCGCTTTCTCTACATATTCCGCCCTTATGCTGCCAACGCTTTTTTTCTTTTACCAAATTGCCTTGTTTTTGGCCTACGTTATCTGGTCACAACCAAGCCAGACACCAAATTGGTTTATGAGATCCCCTTGTTTGTGGGAAAAGGATAGGGATTTGACTACTAAGTCTACTACATACTCTATCCCCCTCTCGTTTTGAACCCGACCTCTTAGGAGGAAACACATCCTATATTAGTTTACATAATTATTTGAATTATTTATTTATCAATGCTTTAAGAATATCTACAATCGTTTATAATGGATATTTTCTCAAATCCCAGTTCCATATTTGATGACATGACCACATTTTGTCACATGAAGGACATTTGCCTTACTTTCCCATTGATTACTATTAAATAAACATTAACTAAACTATGCAATTTATAATGTTTAACTTTGAAAAATAAATATTTTTTCTATATTATTAAAAACTATTTTTCAAATATTTAACTGGACCATAACTTGAAGGCCTTATTGCAACATTTACTCAATAGAATCACCTCACATATCTTATCCCATAATTTTTGGATATTGCTATTAAAATCTTTAAAAATAGTTTAAACTTAGATAAATAACACATTTAGTATTACTTACTTCCCACTTAATTTAAGCAAGTCTTTGAATAAAAAAAAGGAATAAGATGTAAATAAATATATGTACCAGGGGTTATTCTCACTATTTTCTTTTACAACATAATTTATGCAAGTTGTAATATTTTATGTAATTTTTTTACAACATAATTTGTGAGTTGAGTGTCCCACGCCGGGTAGAATAGATAGTGATGGTGTGTCTTGTTAAGTCAATGTCACCGGTTGGAAACTCCACGGATAAAAAACTAGTCATGTTAAGGGTTAGTGTGGCCTAGGCGAGTGCAATCCCTGGGTGAATTTGACAGCTTAGATACCACTAGGTAGTGTTTTTTCAAGCTACATGCGAAGCTTGATATAATCTATGGAAAACTAAGACAACACAGAAAAATTTTCTAACTTGAATGGGGGGCACTAAGCGACCCTGCAACACTTAATTTGAATGAATTATTAATTTTGCATCCAATACATTTATATATAATCAAAATTTAACTTCTTCTTGAGTGTTCTCTTCCAGTACTTCAAAAATATACTAATTGTCTTATCATATTGAATTCCAATTCCAATTCAATTTTTTTCTTTTTAAATCTAAATTCAAACTTGAAATTTTTGTAACTCTACTTCCAACAATCAATGTGATTATATAATAAAGAAGTGGATATCTAACTAAACAAGTTTATCATTTAATCAAACTGGGTCACTATTGTAAGGACCTACAGTCCTAAATGCGTTCCTCCCGAAGTGCAACCACAACCTGATGGAGAGCGCGCATAGTTGGAGGTTGAATGAACAGCATAGGAGCGAACTCAGACTTATGCGATGGCGTTATGGTATAATGCGAAGGCATAAGAGGAGGGCGAGCAGGTTATATATGCGTAGAGGCATGGTTTGGAACTTATGGAGGCCGACCAACTAACATGGTGAAGCTGACGATGGGTGATACGTTTGAAGGGAGGCCGACTTAAAGTTTTGAAGCGTTTGCAAAGATGGTTGAAGGCGTGGGCGGGTCGGCTGGGTAGCTGCGACCTCACCCTACGCTCATATATATTAAGGAGCGTTAGAGATCATTTGACAATCCATCGCTCATCGCTCAAACATGTAAAGAAGGCGCAGAACAACAGTGTGGACGCCGCTAAGGAGAAAGGCGCAGATTTGGTTGACGCGCCCATTCTTGGGCAAGGCCGCACCAAGGTGAACAGCTTGTCTTGGTTTTGGGTGAAGGGCGCGGGCAGGGTCGCCCGCCGATTGGAGAAAGGCGTGCACAGCGTGTGTGGGCGCTCGGTTTGTGTGATGACTTGGCACGGGTTCTTGGGTGACTCAGGTGAGCGCTCGCCCGTCGTGCAAGTGTGCACGGTGTGACTTTTGGTGAAGTGTTGAGATTTTGAACGGAGGTGCGACTCGTGCAGAGGCGCCTGTGTGTGGCGACTTGGAGGCACGCCCAAGTTGGGCAAACAACACGATTGTGTGACGAGGTGAACGAAGGGTTGGTGAGTCGTGCGGCGACCGTGCAGAGGCGCCGACGAGTTAGGCAACCGAGTTTGCCGAAGATTGTAAAATTGGCTAAGTATGAAACTTGGTGTTTCCAAGTATACTTGTAAAGCATTGTAATATTGAAACACTGTATAATATATTATCGGGCAGACTCATTGTTTAGGGAGTTGCCCCTCCCTTTATACTGTGCAATTGTGTTCTTCATTTATAATCGCTGATGATAATATGTGTATGGGTTTTCATTGGTATAAAGGAAAACATTAATAATACTTGGTTGCGAAACACAAACTAAGTAGGAAAGTGGTTAGGTGTAGTCCATGAACATAAGTATTGGTGAAAAGAAAGTGTTCGGTGGTGCCGCACCTCGCCAAGCGTGGTTGAAAGACTACCGCCAGCCTGGGGGTGTGACAATTGGTATTAGAGCTAGTCTGAAGACTTGGAGGAGTCTTGTAGGAAGCTGGATGAAGCAGGTGTGGATACACTTGGAAATCGAAGACAGTGAAGGAGGTACTTGTAGGTGAAGGAAGTTGTTTCACACAAGTGGAACAAGGGCTGGTTCAGGTTGCAGGCATCTTGGTGAAGCTGTTGGATGGTCGAAACTAGATCGCAAAGAAGAAGGAAGCTGTTAGCAATGGCAGCTAAATCTCAGGCTGGGTCTAGTCACGGTGCGAAGGATGCTACTATGGCATTCATGGAAAAAGTGTTGGAGAAGATGGATGACTTGGAAGCTTTCTGGAATAAGAAGATGGACTTGGTCGATAGAGATCAAGAGGCCAATTCGAAGATGAGGGAAGAGCCCGAGGAACTCCAGACTCAACACGAGTACACTGATCCTATGTGTACACAACTTGAAGTAAGGGTCAAGGAGATTGAAAATGCAAGAGACCAAGGTCTTGTAGAGATCGCGGGCTTGCGAAAATCTCCTGATGAAGCCAGAGATGAGATCGCAGTGTTGAAGAAGGCCGTAAGGCATAACTCAGGTGGAGGAGTGCCTCATGTGAAAGTCAAGGAACCAGAATCTTATGATGGTACAAGGAGTGCAAATACTCTTGGAAACTTTTTATGGGACATGGACCAAGGTCAAGGTAACTGCTCAATTCTTGACAAAAGATGCTAAGATGTGGTGGCAAAGGAGGATGGATCAGATTTCCAATGGTAGTGCTGGTGACATTAGTTCGTGGGATGAGATGAAGAAAGCTTTGCAGACCCATTTCAGTCCTCAGGATGAAACGTGGGAAGCAAGGATGAATATTAAGTTCATAAAGCTGACAGGGAACCTACAGACATATCAGCGGGAGTTTGTAAGTGTGGTTCTGAAACTTCTTGACATGGTAGAGAGGGACAAGGTGTTCAATTTCATTATTGGGTTGAAGCCTTGGGCACGCAATGAAGTGAAGAGGTAGAAGATCAAAACACTTGAGGAAGATTTTGCTGTTGTGGACATGTTGGTGGAGCATTATGATTAGACTTTTGATGATAGGAAGAAGAAGTCCGATAAGCCGAAAGAGAAGAAGAAGGATGATGCTTCAAAATCGGATGATAATTCGAAGACGAAGAAAGCCTTGAAGTGTTGGATATGTGCTGGACCACATACGGTGAAGAATTGTCCTTCTAAATCGAAAGTGGTTGTGATTGCACAATCTAATGCGAAGAATGAAGAAGCTTCTGTGGGGATGATGCAGATACTTGGTGTTGTTGCTGCTACAGGGGTGGTCTCTCAGAGGGATCCTGAGAGGAACAATTTGGAGTATGTTCGGATGAAGGTTAGAGGTGCTGATATACTCACTATGGTGGATAGTTGGGCTTCTCACAACTTTATGGGTGAAGATAATGCGAGAAGAATTGGGCTGATATTTGTACCGGTGAAGGCATAGATGAAGACAATCAATTCTCCTCCTGACAATGTTCTTAGTGTAGCTGAAAAAGTGGACACAACACTAGGTGAGTGGACAGGGAAGGTTGACTTCACTATAGTGCGGATAGATGACTACGAGGTTGTGCTGGGAATGGAATTCATGAAACAATTTGATGCTATGATTGTTCCACATTTGAGGAAGCTGTACATTTACGATGGAAGGGAAGATGTACCCATTGGTGTTCCAACCATTGGAGTGACAAGGCTTGATTGTAAGTTGGCAGTGATGAAAATGGAGGATGAGAAGCGGATGGAAGACATGAGTAAGCGGTTGTCTATGGTTGAGACAAAGCTTATTGAGCAATCATTGGTCATCAGGACACTTTCAAATAGTATCTTGGATTTGTCAAGAAGGCTAGAAGTGGTTGAGGATGATGATGATGATGATGAGGCTTATGTGAGGCCGAATGTCCGGGGGGAGGATCGGGTCACTTATCTACAGAGGATGGAAATAGAAGATCCTGACAGATGGATTGAGATGATTAGTGAGGGTGAGCCTTCAGGCTCTACCCCCTCCACATCTTCTTAGATGACAAGAAGATGTGGCTCATTGTTAGCTGCTCATGGCAGTGAGTCCTTAAAACAAGTTGAGCAGGTATGGCAGATGGTGTAGGGATGGCTTGGCATCAAGCATCATGACATGTTGTAGATGGGATGTAGTTTCCATGGACCTGAACATGGGAGAGATTCTTGGTGAGTCCGGGATGTGGCAGAATCCGAGATAGACTCGTGAAGGCATAAGGATGGACATTCTTATGATTTGAGCGGGACAGTTGGACTGATCACCCGACTAGTTCAAGTCATTAGGGCTAGCAGTGTACCAGAGAGATGTTGACATCAGGTAGGAAGAATGACAGTTCACAGGATGAGGACGACACATGATGGAGATGGTAATTCTACATATGTTGTAGGGATGTTTGCAGTATGTGGAGGAGTTGACATCATGGACCGAGGATGAGACGAACATTGTTGATCTTGGTGGATGGCTACCAGGATGGTATGTTGTTGAGGACGACAACGACTTCAGGTGGAAGAGGATGTAAGGACCTGCAGTCCTGAACGCGTTCCGCCCGAAGTGCGACCGCAACCAGATGGAGGGCGTGCACGGTTGGAGGTTGAACGAATAACATAGGAGTGAGCTCAGACTTATGCGATGGCGTTATGGTATAATGCGAAGGCATAAAAGGAGGGTGAGCCGGTTATATATGCGTAGAGGCATGGTTTGAAACTTATGGAGGCCGACCAACAAACATGGTGAAGCCGACGATGGGTGATACATTTGAAGGGAGGCCAACTTAAAGTTTTGAAGCATTTACAAAGATGGTTGAAGGCGTGGGCGGGTCGGCTGGGTAGTTGCGACCTCGCCCTACGCTCATATATATTAAGGAGCATTAGAGCTCATTTGAAAATCCATCACTCATCGCTCAAACATGTAAAGAAGGCGCAGAACAAGAGTGTGGACGCAGCTAAGGAGAAAGGCACAAATTTGGGTGATGCGCCCATTCTTGGGCAAGGTCGCATGAAGGTGAACCGCTTGTCTTGGTTTTGGGTGAAGGGCGCGGGCAGGGTCGCCCGCCGGTTGGAGAAAGGCGTGCACAACGTGTGTGGGCACCCGGTTTGTGTGATGACTTGGCACGGGTTCTTGGGTGACTCAGGTGAGCGCCGACCCGTCGTGCAAGTGTGCACGGTGTGACTTTTGGTGAAGTGTTGAGATTGTGAACGGAGGTGCGACTCGTGCAGAGGCGCCTGTGTCTGGCGACTTGGAGGCGCGCCCAAGTTGGGAAAACAACACAATTGTGCGACGAGGTGAACGAAGGGTTGGTGAGTCGTGCGATGACCGTGCAGAGGCGCCGATGAGCTAGGCAACCGAGTTTGCCGAAGATTGTAAAATTGGCTAAGTATGAAACTTGGTGTTTCCAAGTATACTTGTAAAGCATTGTAATATTGAAAGACTGTATAATATTTTATCTGGCAGACTCATTGTTCAGGGAGTTGCCCCTCCCTTTATACTGTGCAATTGTGTTCTTCATTTATAATTGCTGATGTTAATGAATGTGTATGGGTGTTCATTGCTATAAAGGAAAACATTAATAATGCTTGGTTGCAAAACACAAACTAAGTAGGAAAGTGGTTAGGCGTAGTCCACGAACATAAGTATTGGTGAAAAGAAAGTGTTCGGTTGTGCTGCACCTCGCCAAGCGCGGTTGAAAGACTACCGCCGGCCTGGGGGCATGACAACTAGGGTTCCAACCATTAGTGCTCATGTTATAGAGAAGTGGTGCTCTGAGTCAACAAGCTCATCATTTAGTTCCCGCTACCTCCCTCCCCCTAATCCTCTTGCGAGTGGTTAAGCTTTCATTCCTCCGTTGGAATGCTTATTTGGAAAGATGTGGACTATCAAATCAATCAATAAATCCATTTGCGGCTCCGAAAAAATATTCTACAACTAAAGCTTCTACATGTGGGATAATTGTTATTAAATTGGTAGAAAAATTATGCTATTCACGTTAGAGGACCATTGGGTGGGAACTTCACAGTTCAAGTTGGAGGACGGCTCTGTCACGTTAATATAATTTTCTTAAGTAATTATTGTTGGGTGAAGTGTTTTTATTTTAATTTAAGGTGGATGAAGATTTGTTGATTTTTTTTTTTTAATTGAAAGCTTAGGTTGATTCTCAAGAAAATATGCTCAATATATGTTTAGTTTTAATCTTTATCAAAACTTTAGTGTATTAAAGAGTTTTTTAGATTGCATTGATATTTAATAAATTTAAAAAATCAGGTGGCTCTTCACTCACCAATTTCTTAGAGATTTGAGATTATTCCAATTCTAATAAATTTTTCCATGATAAATCCTTATTATTATTTATAACATTCATTTATATTTTTTTCTTCTACTTAAATTAAAATTGATTCATAACTTTTTTATACATAATTAATTAAATAAATGTGTGTTAATAAAATATTCTTCATATTACAATATTTTTTTTTAAATTATATCTATAAAACCTTTAACTATGTCAACCATATCAATATTAAATTTTATAACTATGTCAACCATATCAATATTTTTAATATAATTATAGTAAAAAATAAACTATATATCCAAACAATAACCAATATGCATGGAACATATCCTAACAATAACCAATATGCCATGGAACATTACCGCGGGTTATAAAGAAAACCCGAGATAAGGGAATCGCAAGGCTGACGTCAATATGAGGTTTACAAGCCGGAAACGTTGGGATAAATGGACTCTGAGACGTCTCATTTTTAGATAAATGGAGTCGGAGACGTCTCATTTTTAGATGAAATTAATATGGTATAAATTCAACATATGATCAAGAAATGAATATTTACATGGTTCTTAATTTTATTCAATAACAAAATCTATATCAATTTGTGAGTTATATCAATTTGTGAGTTGACATGTAGTATTTATGAAATTTTTGAGTTGAATAAATAAAATATTTTCAAAAAAAATAAAAATTTTAAGGGTTAGTTTAGTTGGTCAAAATTAGTACTTTGGAAGTTACATAGTCTATTTTACCTGAAGCCCTTGAAGTTAGATCTTGCTAATTTCCATAGACATAATGACCACAGCTTGACTAAAATATCCATAAACCACAACTCAAGAAAAAAAACCTAAAATAATTTCCCAAAGTAAAAATGTGCCTTGTCAATCAATTGTCAATAAAGTATGTTTATAGCATGTTCTACGTAAGTTTGATAATCTTACACTACATATATCATATATGTTTAATGCATATATAGTTAGAAAATTTAGTTTACAGCATTTTCATAACAAATATGAAATGTCTTTATCCCAAATAAGGGATCCGAAAATTCCATTCATAAATATATATATATGAGCACCGAGATATTTGAGAAGTGGGAGAGCCACAATAGATTGGCTTAATTTTTTTTCTCCCAATAGATTAGCTTATTTTTTTATTATAAGGAATTAGATTTTGTTGATTTATTAGCCAAGCTTAATCTCAAAGGAGAACGGACCCGTGTCTTCATATTAGCTAGGTGTTTTAGTTGATATAATTAGCAAAGCTTAAGATCAAGGGAGAACTGACTCGTGTCTTCATACTATCTAGGTGTTTTAATTGAGTTAACTATAAGGTTGTACATAACGCACTTATATTACAACCTTTAAACTTATCTCGATTATATTTATAAATTTCATAAAAATAATTTTTTTTTAATAAAAATTAATTATTTTATTTTATTTTTATTTATCAAGTTTAAAAATATTCTAAAAATTCACAATCCCTAAAAACACGCCAAGGCAGAACAACATATCACACCAACGAAGAGCCAGAGTTTAGAAACCGACGATATGCAGTGGCACTTGTTTTTAAATGATGTGATGAAGCAAAGGAAAACACTGCATAATTATAAATATGATAATGACATAAAGAAATCCAATATGCGAACTTTATACAAATAATCAACAATGTGCTTGCTTTTGTATCTTGGAAAGCGAAGATGTTGATGTTCACAAAGATGCACAGGGTAAGAAATTTGCTTTGGTATCTTGGAAAGCGAAGATGTTGATGTTCACAAAGATGCAGAGTGTAAGAAATTTACTGGTGTTTGAACCACTGATTAAATAATTATTATATGAAATCCTCCATTAATTCCATAAAGCTAATAAAATGACATTATAGATTTATAATTTACAGGTAGCAGGCCATGTCTTTAAGTAGACATTAAAGGGCAACGTATTCACAAACAAATAACCAATGCCTGAAGGTTTCCCAATTTCGTTTCCTAGCTCTATTCTATGGTGCTGCATTCTCCACAGCTGTTTTTCTCACTGCAAAGGACTTGCAGTGACAGGCCAACGTGCAGTGTACTCACTAATCTAAGAGTAAAAGCTGCTCAACGTGGCACTTATTTGCCATGCTAAGGGTGAAAGCCCCAGCTGGCGAGTGTGCTTTCACGCGAGGCGCGCCTTAGTCGAGCTGCATGCGTTCCAACCATCAGTGCTTCTGTTACAGAGAAGTGGCGATCTGACTCAACAAGCTTATCATTTTGTTGATAGAGCTTTGGGTCCCTCCACTAAATGGCATTCTACAAACTAGAGCTTCTAAATTTGGAGGATTACCGTTAAAAGGTTGATGTTTTAATATTACTTTTTGATATAAGTTTAAAGTTTTGTGAACTTTTGGCGTTAGGGTTTGTTGTGCAGTCTTATTAATGACTTAAAAGATTTTTCTGGTTAGGGTTTTAGGTTGATGTTTAAATATTAGTTTTTGATATAAGGTTTTAGTTTTATATTTAATATTGATTTTTATTTTTAATAATATTATATTTTAGGTTGTTTATGAGGTTTTGGATTTACAATGAATGAATGGGTGTATTATTAAAGTAATTTTTGAGATAGGTCATTGGTTCAAATCCCAGTAGATGCATAGATAGTATTATATAAAAAAAATATTAGATTTTATGTTTTAATATTTTAGATCTGATGTTTGATGGTTTTTTTTTTTTAAGATTTAATTTTTGAAGACATAAAAATAAAATAAAATTGTAACTTAATAGAAATTTCCCAAAAAAAACTGTATAAAGGATTTTGATCCATCCAAATAAATGACCAGTAAGTATATTTATAACAAGCTCACCATAAGTTTGATTATCTTACATTAGATATGTCATATATGTAAGGCATATGTTGTAGAGTATTTCTAATATGCAAGGCAGATAGTCTTAGAATATTTAGTTCGAGGCATTTCCGAAATAAAAAATAACATGAAACATCTTCTATATATATATATATATATATATTATTCAGTGATATAACTTACATTGAGGGTATTTTTTTACAGCCCATACCCAAGGAGTGAAGATAAGCCTACGACTGACTCCTAGGTCAGCGAAATCGGCTTAAGAGGCCTCTGGTCCGCGTTGTGGAATACTGCGATTTGGTATTGAACAATGTGCAAGTTCATGAGAAAATTATCTCCATTGTATTCGGGATATTTTGAAATTTTATTTAATTTTGTTTTCATTTATTAAATTCAAAATATTCTTAAAACTCTACCATCCTTGTAAAAACCAAAAAACATATCACAGGAACTAAAAAGAAACACTCCATAATTATAAATATGTTCATGACATAAAGAAATCCAATATGCGAGCTTTACACAAACAATCAACAATCTGCTTGCTGATGTTGATGTTGGGTTGAAGCACTGATTAAATAATTATTAAACGAAACCCTCCATTAATTCCATAAACCTAATATGAATGACATTGTAGATTTATAATTTACAGGTAGCAGACCATGACTTCATGCTATTTCATTGTTCCACAACACAGATAGAGCTGACGTGGGCCGTGAAGAATGATATAAATATATTGTGTGGGTTTTCCCCAAAAATGTGGCATATGACATGTCGCAATTATCTTACAGAAATAATCAAACTCCTCGCCTAAGCATTTCCTGGTAGCGCTCCAGCGATCGAAGTCTCCCCATTTCCCATTTCTGATGGAACTTGGCAATGAATTCTTCCGCTAATTTATTAACATCTTCATCGGCAAATTGATCGGTGTTTCTTCTCACATTATCCGTGCTATTAATTTGTCCTGCGGGATTGCCAATGCCAACAGCGGTCTCTTTATTTACATCTCTAGTTTCTTCTGTTCTCTGTACTGCTGATTGAACAACCGTAGTTAGTTCTGCTTTTACTGAAGAAGAAGACGACATCGAGAACGACGTTGAAGGATGGAATTGGCTTTCACTTCGCAAATTTTAATGCAGAAGAGATTGATAACGTTTAACGATGGTGGTGCACACGAAAAGTTTATGCAAGGCCAATGAATGCTAACGCTCTGCCTGTCAGGGAGAGTTGTGCACAGTTATATGTTCCTCCAGCAATGAAATCTTAATGGCTACGGAAGCTATAAACAACTAGATAGAGATTGTGGTGAACGAATGCGTTTACTGGGTCGGATGAGAGCTTCTACGTAATGCGCTTGGTTACGTAAATAATACAATGCCCATTTATTCATACTATGATTAGCTTTTCAGTGTTGACTTTGGCATCATCATCATTCCCTGTAGACAGCGTTTGTAATTTGATATAGTATTCTTCATATAGGGCTTGTAGTTAAAACTGGTTCCCAATTGCGCCATAAATTCTGCGGAGGCGGGAGCAAGGGAGTGCAGTTCCTATTTTAGATTCTATTGAAACATAAATGCTTTTAATATGCAAGAGAAATAACAGTTTTTTGCTGTTAAAATTTCAAAGTCAATTTTAAAAGAAATATAAATAAAAAAAACTGTTATACTCTCAGCATGTCAGAGTGCATTTATGTTTCAATGAGATCTGAAATAAGACTCTCAGCATGTCAGACTGCATTTATGTTTCAATGAGATGTAAAATAAGACTGGCCCCAAGGGAGGGGAATAAACATGTGCATAATGAATTTTTAAATGACTATTTCAACCACGATGATATAAAAACATCAACTCGCATTAACTAGGATAGTTGAAAAGTATTCAGAAAAACAGTTGTACATTTATTTTCAAATATGTATGAGTCGTTTTTAATTTATTTTTTCTCCCCCTATTACTTTTTTTTTATTTATTTATAATTTATTTTAAACTGAGGGAAAGTTGAATAAACTGACAAAAATGAGAAGGATACTTTTGACTTACATTTTTAAATTATACTAAATCTTTTTAAAATTAATTTAATTATATTTTTATTTTTAAACAATTCATTAATTATAAGAAAAATTAATGTATAAGAAATATATATATAATTAAAAAATATGTAATCAGATATTATATATAATTAATAAATATGTAATCAGATATTTAATAATAAATATTTATTGATATTTAATTATAGATATGTTTTGTTATAAGATTATGGTTTATTATTACCTTGTGCTCATATATATATATATATATATATATATATATATATATATAATTTTTATTTTTTTAATTAAATTGAAAAAAAAACAAATATATTTTAAGTTAAATTTCTCATTTTTTTTTTAATACTAAAATTATTTAATGAATATTTTATAAAAATTAAATCTCTATCATATATATATATATATATATATATATAAATTAAAATTTTAGAAATTCTATTTCAAAATAGGTATCTTTGTCAACCCAATTACCATTATAATACTTAATTTAACTATTGTAGAATTACAATTCTTTGTATTAATGTTTTTTTTGATAAATTAAATATTTATATTATTTATTTTGTTTTAGTAATTTTTAAATAAAAAATTACATATATATATATATATATATATATGCTTATGTTTAAAAGTTATTTTTTAAATATTTATTTTTTACAAACTCATTTATATTATTGTTTTAATAATTTTGTTTGGAGTTATCTTAAACCTCTAGGTTAATTTAGCACTTAGGTACTCTCCGAGTTGAGTAAAGAGGTAATAACTAGGCATAAAGGTATGGTCTTTTGATAGGGCTAAATCATGCAAAATAAATGAATACTACTAAGCTTCTAATTCTAGGAAGCTCTCCTAACCATCCAATACCTTCTCGAAAGCTCTTCTCCAAAGGAAAATCAATTAAAGTTGCTACCTCACAAAATTTTGGGAGCCCTTGGCCACTTCCAACTCAAGTCCTTCCATATCTTAATAACTCAAAATAAGGAAGCGGATGCCTAAGAAAACCATGCTTGTCTTTTAAAATTAGGCCAAACCAACATCAACAAATTATTAGAATGGAGACACATCCCTTAATCTATCCCTTGTCATCGCTTGCCAATCATAATTTAGAACCTCATAGTCATTCCTATGGAGCTTATATAAGGACCAAAACATTCCCTTTTAATACGCCTCCCCCTTCACATGGAACCCTCCCATATAGCTCGTGACCCTTTCTATGTAACAATCATCAAAGGTGAAGTGTTGCAAGCATGCCATGTGGTGACATGTCCCTTTTTGAATTCACATGTGTATGGTGTTTGGCCGATGTCATAAACATATCTCATATTTTGCACTTGAGCCTTTAATAGCTTCGAGGTGGTGGTATGTGGTGAAATTTAATAGTGAGATGATTTTTGCATTGTGTGGGAGCTTCAACAGTGGTGTTAAATTGATGGGAAAAAATCAGATATCTTGGTTATGACCTCCTCTATGGAACTTGTACATGTTATGACACTATTAGATTAATGACCCGAATTGGGAAAATAACTCTAATAGGCAAAGCTTCATCAGCTTTGAGTTGGGAATTACTTGAGGCATTTCTTTGCTCTAGTACTCTGTGGGCGAGTTGGGAATTACTTGAGGTATTTCTTTGATGTAGTACTCTGTGGGCACCGTATCATTTCTGGTTGGAAGGTGGAGGTTCGAGTTGTTTAGGAAATTTAGCGGCATCAAGGTTCTATTTTCTAGAACACGAGGTCAAAGTCTCTCTCAATTCTGCCCTTCTCCCCATATTTGTTTGGTGAGGTGTGCAATGGGTCGTTTTGGGCCTATGGAAAGATTTGAATTTCCTACTCTTTGTTAAGGAATTTAGCCTCAACTTAGGCTTCTGTGAGAGGTCCCTTGATCTTGCTGACTTTCTACTTGTACTCAAGCACTCTCCTACTCAGTATCCTATGCATCTGGGTTTTCTTCCTTTGTTCTACACTTTGGAGAGAACTCAGTCAATTTGGCATATTCTTCCTTTATTCATGTGGTTTTATTTTTACTGTTGGCTTGATAAGTTTTTCTATGAGCAATTAAGCTCCCCTACGGTCACCCTAGGGGCTTCTCAGCTATCCCCAATTACCCCATGGCCTTTCTCCTGATTGTTGACCTCAAGACCCTATGATAATAGACCCAACTTGAGCATTGACTCCCTTCTAGCAGAATTTGTACAATGTCACTTTGATAGGACCCCTCAAACATCATTGGTGACAACAACAATGGAATTAAATGACCACAAAAACTTGAGGACTTTCTCACGGAGATCCTGAACTTGCAATGGATTATTCATCATCAACTAAACACAATTATGTTCCTCATAGAAGAAATTCAATCTCTCCACTCCAAATTCAACCATGAGGGAGATGAAGTGGACGCTTTGTGTAGGAAATTAAATGAGCTTTACATGTAGTTTAAAATAAGCAAAATTCAAAGTTCTGCAACCAATGCTCCCAATTAACCTCCAAGCCATTTGCTAATCGATTTAAATAACCCCTTTGACAGATGAAAAATGTCCCTTTGGTTTATCAATTCCCCTTGCAAATATGTTTTGTTGTTAGGTTAGTTTTGCACAATGTATCTATGGATGTTATGGTGTAAGTCAATATTTTGCACTAGCAAATTCCAATGTGAAAATATGATATTTTTCTCTAGTTCTTTATTGAAGAAACAAATGTATGGAAAAGCCACATAATCATCTCTCTAATATTTTGCTGCGATAGACACAAACTTAATAGCAAAACTACCCATTTTTGTTAAAAAAATATTTTTTGTTTAGTAATTTTATAATAATCAATATTATATAAATATTTTTATATAGGTATTTTTAATTTAGATAATTTAATAAAAATTTACGTTTAAAAGTTAAATTATATATTTATTTATTTCATAAAGAAAAAAGTGAGTATATATCTATTTATTTCCTATGAAAAAGAGTTGGGTATATATATATCTTTTAATTTAAAAGGGAAAGTAAGAAGGTTGATGTTAGGAAAACCCATAATTATACTGACTTGAAAGTGTTTTTTTCATGATAGAAGCTATTATAATTACAACAATATTCTTACTATCAACATTCAACATGTTAACATTTAAACTTGAATAAATAAAATAAAAATTACTTCATTTATTTATTTATCTAAAAACAACTCAATTAGTGATACATTATTAATGTGAATCCAATCCAAAGTTCAATTGTGACTGACTTTAAAGAAAAGACAGGTATGTCAGGCTAGCTTCTCCGTTCCTCAGAAAATAAATAATTTTAAAAGGTCAACTTTCACAATTACCTCACATGTATTTTGACGCTTTTCTAATATTTCACGAAGGCCACGTTGGAAGTAGCATAAGGTCAACTTTCACCATTACCTCAAATGTATTTTGACGCTTTTCTAATATTTCACGAAGGCCAGGTTGGAAGGAGCATAATTTCGAGTGGGACATTGATAAAAGGGGAGAAGCGGCCAATGAAATCATCCACTGCTTTTAATGTTACTTGAAGCTCCATTGGAGCTTTGTGCGTACATGGTGACCTTGGTTTGGATTTCATTATTGCGAGTGTTGGATATATATATCTCCAGATATTGTGTTAACGTAGATGTATAAGGGATCTGCGTGTTCTGCAGAAGTCTACGTTTAAAAGTTAAATTATATATTTATTTATTTCATAAGAAAAAAGTGAGTATATATCTATTTATTTCCTATGAAAAAGAGTTGGGTATATATATATCTTTTAATTTAAAGGGAAGAGTAAGATTGTTGATGTTAGGAAACCCATAATTATACTAACTTAAAAGTGTTTTTTCATGATAAAAACCATTATAATTACAACAATATTCTTACTATCAACATTCAACATAGTGAAATTTGAACTTAATAAATAAAGTAAAAATTACTCCATTTATCTATTTGTCTAAAAACAACTCAATTAGTGATACAAATAATGTGAATCCAATCCAAAATTCAAATCCCAATTGTGACTGACTTTAAAGAAAAGACATGTTATAAACCTCTAAAAATTTAACTAAATGTCAGACTAGCTTCTCCGTTCCTCAGAAAATAAATAATTTTAAAATGTCAACTGCCACTATTACATCAAATATATTTTGACGCTTTTCTAATATTTCGCAAAGGCCAGGTTGGAAGT